>OX463235.1:71178009-72378009 GCA_949820135.1 Sylvilagus floridanus
TTAGCTTAGAAATGTTATTTTAAAATTTAAAGCTGTTGAATCTTCTTGCCCTGTGTTCTTGGCCCCTTTTGCAAATCCGAGGCTGCTTGCAAACTGTCAGGCACAGAAGCTGAATGTGGCCTCTTGGGCCAAATGCTAAATTCTTTTGTCGGATTGCAAATGAGAAATTTGCCCTATTGTGGGAAAGCAAGGGCGCGTGGTTTACATTAGGATTTTGACACACTGTACAGCACTCGCTGTGTGCATAATCACCCCTCTTCATGATACGAGGGTAAGAAAACACAAGAGAATTTTGATGGATAAACAGGCTTTCAGGCAATAAAGTTCCGGTTTTACAGTTAGCCATTTTGCACCAAGGAGTAATTCAAGTCTTGCTTCTTCATCCACTGTCCCTTCTGCCTGGACGACTCCTCCTGCAGATGAACAAAGTTTGCTCCAACATCAGCCCAGTGAGAGCCACCTGACACCTAATTAAGGGATTAGCTGCCTCCCCTGACACCATCTTCTCACCCCCTCTAGCCCATCTACTTACTACCTCCAGAGCTCCGCTGATTCTTTGTGTGCATCATCTGGGCCCCCCTCTAGAATGGAATCTATGATTTTCCTCACCAAATGCATTGTAGATACTTAATCCTTAGCCTATGCATTCCAGCTTTTTAGCAGGGGAATAAGTGGTCTTCTCACTCGTATGTTCATACCTTCTGCACATTCCTTCTCATTCACTTTGCTAACCAGAGCTTTTTGGGTCTTCTTCCCAGGGTGTTTCCAGTCTGGGTTTCCATGAGAAAGGGTTTTCCTGTCAGCACTTCCCCAGCTTTTTACCTCTTCTGTGTCTTGTTCCTGCTGGAGGGAAGTAGAGTGACATGGGCTTGGTGACTCCACGGAGAAGAATGGAGCGTGCAGAATTCAGCACAGCCCAGCCCCTTTCCCTGGAAGTGAGCCGGTTCATGAGAACGCGCGTTCTCCTGCCTTTGTGTGCCCTAAATCTAGCCCAGAGCCATCCCGTGGAGACCCTGGATCCAGTAGAGCACCCTTTGTTAATTAATTAATTTTTTAAAGATTTATTTGAAAGTCAGAGTTATACACAGAGAGAAGGAGAGGCAGAGAGAATAAGAGGGAGGGGGAGGAGGAGGGAGAAGGAGAGGGAGAAGGAGGAAGAGAGAGAGGCCAGCCGGCTTTCCATCAACTGGTTCACTCCTCAATTGGCGGCAATGGCTGGAGCTGCACTGATCTGAAGCCAGGAGCTTCCTCCGGGTCCCCAACATGGGCACAGGGACCCAAGGACTTGGGCCATCTTTTACTGCTTTCCCAGGCCATAGCAGAGAGCTAGATTGGAAGTGGAGCAGCCAGGACTTGAACCGGCACCCATGTGGGATGCCTGCACTGCAGGTGGTGGCTTTACCCCCTACACCACAGCACTGACCCTGATTTATTTTCACTTTATTTGAAAGGCAGGAGAGAGCAAGACAGAGATCTTGCATCTACTGGTTCACTCCCCATATGCTTACAGCAGCTAGGACTGGGCCAAGCCAAAGCCAGGAGCTAGGAACCCAATCCAGACTCCCCTGTGTGTGGTAGAGACCCAAGTACTTGAGCCATCACTGCTGTCTCCCAGGGGCATCAGCAGGAATCTGGATCTGAAATAGAGAAGCGGAGACCCAAACCAGGCAGCTCAACAGGGGATGTGGGAATCCCACAAGGCACCTTTGCCACGGCACCCCTGGGAGAGCACTCCTGAATGGCCCAACATTGACCAGGAGTGCAAGAGGGGGTGAGTGGGACCTTGGATCTAAATATGGCCCCCACTTTCTGTCTGAACTTTTCCCAATCCTGGGTTCCCATGAGGGAAAGTGGGAAACATTGCCCCAGACTGGAACACAGGAGGAGGGGAGTGGCTGGGGAAGATGAGTTTTGGTTTGGCCACAGAAAGTTCAAAGTTTCTATGATGCTTCCCCTTCTCCCTTGGCCACACCTCTCCTCTTTGCTCCCCACAGTACCCCGTGCTGAGTCTGCCATTGTACCAAGCAGATGACACACCTGCTGGGAGGGCATTTAGCCTGGTGCTTAGGCACCACTGGGGCTGTGTACAGCCCATGTTGGAGACCTGGCTCCAAGCTCCAGGTCTGCTCCTGATCCCTGCTAACGCGTACCCCGTGGGGCAGCAGGAGATGGTTCGAGTGCTTGAGTCTCTGCAGCCCACATGGGAGACCAGGACTGAGCTAAGCCCTGATGCTGCAGGTATTTGGAAAGTGAGCCAGAGGATGGGAGATCTCTCTGTCTCTTGACTTTTCAAATACATAAAATTAATTTTTAAAAAACGTGTCTGCTTATCTGCATACCTGTCTTATTTTGTCTTTGAGCTTGCCAAGGCCATGGTCTGTGTTTTAAATCTCGTCACCTGTAGGGCTGTGTCTGCTCTGAGCGCCAGGAATTAGTCCTGCTTGTTGGCAGAACGAGTGAACCCATTAACCAGGGTGACGTTTTCCTTCATGCTGTTCCTTCACGCTGGCGTATTGGGCAGTGTAAGGGTCACATGGACAGGAGAGTCCTGGGGTGGGGGCAGTGTCCATTCTGGCTTCAGCAGCTTCCTCCCCAGGGGCTCCTCTCTGTCAATCAACCCTCCCTACCCCCACCCCAGTATTTTGAGGTGCCTTAGTTTTGAAATCCGAGTCCAAGGTTTACTGTGAGTGCTGCCACCATTCCCAGTCCCTGTTGGCCAGGAAGTGCTGCGCTGAGCCCTGTGTTCCCCCCATAGCTGCCCCTGGCGCCTGTCAGTGGGCCACTAGCAGTGCTTGGGGAGTGCACGCCCCCACCAAACAGCATCAGCCAGCAGGGGCTCAGGCCGCAGGGCGGCACCCTAGGTGGTTCATTGTTTACTCCTCCTGGGACCCAGAGGACTCTGCAGCTTAGCCCAGATGACAGAGCAGGCACCAGATGTGCAGCCCCGCCCCCAGGAAGCCCCGTTCCCAGGCCACACCCCCCCCCCCAGGCTCCAGTCAAAAGCACAAAAAATATTTCCAAGAAAGAGAGATTATCTTTGCTTTATTTGAGGTGCACAAGAAAAAAAGTGCATGGAAACACGTGCAGTTCACCCAGGTGACTTTTGCAACTGTTACCCAGGCCAGTGTCGTCTGCCTTTCCCCAAACCTCTCTGCCCATTCCGGTCACGGCCAACGTGCTGACTGCTGCCGGGGCGTCGGTTCACACCCCTTCCTCACGGCTCTGAGCCATGTGGCTTGGTCTGCCGGGCTTTGAACTTGATAAGAGTGGAGTCCTGTCCTGTCTGCTCTTGGTTGATGTGTGTCACCGTTCAGCATCATTTCCGTGGAATTCACTCCCACAGCTGTGTGGAGTGGGAGCTTACGCTTCTGCTTGCTGTAGTACTGTTAGGTGTCTGTGGCAATCTCTCCACCCAACAGCCCGAGTCGCCAGTCACTCGTGTTGCTGGCATTTTGCCGCTGGGGTCATTCTTGGGTCCATGTGCCGTGCACTTGTGCACAAGTCTCTCGAGGCTATTGGCCTGGTGATAGTTTCCAGATCATCAGGTGTGTGTATCCTCAAAATTAATCTGAATGCTGGACTCTTTTCCCACAGTGGATACAGCTCCTCCCAGCCCGATCAGGAGTGGATCTGCAGCATTTCAAGGCACCCTACAATTCTGTCTGCCAGGGTCCCGAGAGAACCTGCACCGGCTGTATACAGGGTCTTCAGCCAGTCCTCAGACTTCACCTCCCTCTTGGAAACGTGGCCCTTGGTCCCTTGCTTTTAGAGTTTAACTTTATCCCCCTCCGAGGAGAGAAGAGCATCAGACACTCTCTGTTAGTCAAATTGTCATTCATCGAATTTAGAAAAGCAGAAGGTCTCGTTAAAAACCATTACACAGATCCATTTCCTTCTAACGTTGGGCTTACGAAAGTATCCTGGGAACAAGAGAAGAGGAAATACCTAAAATCCCAGCCTGGTTTCTGCCTTGAACTCGGCTGCCTTGCTCCCTGTGGAAACAGGGTTGAAATCCAATTGCTAACTAAAAATTAAAAGGATTGACACAGAGGTCAAAGGCAATAGCATTTACTTGGGGAACAGAGAATCGCAGCTCAGGTACAATGCAGCAGGTCAGCTTTGAATAGTGCCCTGCAGGACAAGGACAGGAGAGGCTTCTGTTTTGTTTTGTTTTGTTGCACTAGGGTGCTGTGAGCTGAGAGATGTGGGGGCCGCCCTGGCTGACCTCAGCTGCATGTCCAGCCCTGCTGGGTGGCGCCACACTGCCCATTAGCAGGGATGGTGCACTCCTCCCGGTTTCTAGGCTCCCCTCCAGAAAGCCCTCGACTTGCTGTTTCATTTTCTCCAACAGTGTGTCCTCTTCAGGGTCTGAATGAAAACCCCTGTTGATACTATCTAGTTGGAACTGGGTATGGTAAGCAGCAAACACATCCTGAAAAATTCACCTGTCTGTCCAGGGGATTTTTTTTTTCCCCCAAGGGAAAGTATAATTTTGCTTTGACCCATTTTAAAGCGTGATCAGAACCAAAGATACCACCTGTGAGTTTTTTGAGAATTCCATTACCGCCTGTACCTTTCATTAAACAACAAACAAACCAAGTGATACCACCACCTCCCCAACACTAGAGTACGCCCTGTCTATAGCAGGTGCTCAGTAACAGTTGAAGGAACAGCAGAAGGCATTCTGATCCCACCGAGAGGAGAAGGAATTTGCCAAGTGAAAAACACATTTGGTTAACAAGCCTGTCCTTCAAATCTCAGTTACAGCCCACCCACCCCCATACACATACGATATTGCAAGTTGCCCGTCATTTTTCTTAAAGCCTAATTAGGATCTCCCTATGATGATGCTCAGTCATTAAATTCTGTGCAATCTAAGGCCTAGGGAGTTCCCAAGCCTCCCCCGCCATTCCCTGGGGTGTGATGGGTCTGGTGGTAGCACTGAGTCCCTTGGAGCACAAATACCTTTGCACGTGGAGGTGCAGCTGTGGCAGGTGTGACAATGGGAGTTTAAGCGGCTCTAACAAGAGTCTGACATTGATGAGGGAAGTGTCCCCTGAGAGCACAATAAATCTCCCTAATGAATCTCTGACAGGAGGGACCATGTGATGTCTCAGCGCTGTGAGCTTGCAAATTCAATCAGAGGCCATGTCTTGCTGATGGATACTGCAGGTAATCAAATAATTGACCAGGCATGGCCTGATAATAAGAAACTTCTGGCTAATTGGGGGAGGGCCCACGAGTGGAATTCAGATGGAAAGCAGTTGAAGGGGAAAAGGCAGGTAACCGGGGAGCAGGGAGCAGGTGGCTCAGACAGTGGGAGTCTCTTGCCCAAGCTGCCTGTTTGGTGAGCTGGGCTCAGACCACACAGCATGGGGACTCCCTGGGATGGTTCATGATCACAACGTGGATGCACAGGAGAGACAGAAAGCAGTGGAAACCACATCCCAAGAATGCTTTCAGTTTGCATCCCAAGACCCATAAAAAGCATGCCTTGAGTGTAGAAGTCAGACTGCAGCTTGAAGTTCAGAAATTATGTTCTAGGTGGGCCTCATTTTAGCCTAAGGGACACAACAAAGGATTACCTAGCCTCTACTTAAGTGGCTCTGCGAATGGTGCTTTTATTTCAAGAATAAATAACCACTCCCCAACCCACCTTACTCTTACATTCCCTGTCCTCTCCTTATGCATCAGCAGGACCGAAGAAGGATGCCACGAGGAGACAGGTGGGCAAGGGACCCTTGAGCATCGCTGTTTCTCTCACTCTCCTCTCGATCCTCCTGCTTCCTGGCGTCTTTCTCCTCCTCTCTGCCGACCATCGGTCGACATAGGAGAACTCAGTACACAATGATCATTGTCAAAAGCTGCAGGGCTGTCTTTGACCCTGGAGCCCCCCAGCCACTCCCTTCCCTGCCTCACTCTTGGGTTTAAGGGAAGTTTCCAGTCCACTTTCTCCTTGTTAGCATCTCCTTTGTTGCATTAGAAGCATGCAGTCTAGGTCTGTGTGTGTGAGACAACTTACAGGCGCATGGAATGCTATGAATTGCATTCTTTCCTTTTCACTCCACACTCTGGTTTAGAAATTTCGTCTTGCAGCTTTGTAAATCTGGTTTATTATTTCTAATCGCTGGAACAGGCTCCATTATACATACGACTTTTGCTTTTTTACTGAGTTGTAGGAATTTCTAGTTTAGATAGGAACCCATCCATAGTTTTAGGCTTTACAAACATCTTCCCTGTGTCTGCCACCACCTGTTGGCTTTGCTGTCTGGCATTGTTTTCACGTGGCTTTTGTTTTGTGATCTTGCTTAAGAACAAGGTCATGAACATACTCTCTTACCTTTTCTTCCACCAGCTTAATGCCATTACCTTTTTTAAATTTAACAATTATTTTATTTATTTGAAAGGCAGAGTGGCAAAGAAAAAGAGAGAGCTTCCATCTACTGGTTCAGTTCCCAAATGGCCACAATGGCCAGTGCTGAGCCAATCTGAAGCCAGGAGCCAGGAGCTTCTTCTAGGTCTCCCATGAGAGTGCAGGGGCCCAAGCACTTAACCATCTTCTGCTGCTTTCTCAGGCACATTAGCAAGGAGCTGGATTCAGAAGGGGAGCAGCCAAGGCGTGAACCAGCATCCATATAGGATGCTGATACTGCAGGCAGTGGCTTAACCTGTTACACCATAGCACTAGCCCTCATGCCATTCCCTTTTGCACTCCTGTCTTTGCCCCGTTAAAAATATATTTTCTGTGTAGTGAGGGGTACAGGTATGACTTTATTGATTTATTTATTTTTTTTTTTTGCCATCCTCTGAACATCATTCGCTAACTAACCCATCCTCTCCCCACATGGGTTGGGGCTGTATCTATCACAGACCAGGTTGCCATGAATCTGTGGATTTGTCTGGGTTCTGTTCTGTTGTCTGTCGCTGTGCTTTGCTGAGACTTTCTTACTCGGGTATTATAAGTTAGAAGGATGGTTGGTCATGCCTCTTCTTTGTTCTGTTTCCGAAAAGTCTTGTCCATTTGTGGAGTTCTATTCCTCAATTTAAGTTTTGCCATCACTCTGCCAGGTTTCCCCCAGTGACTGCTAGGATTTGGTTCGGAGTTGCACTGAGTGTAGAGTAACTGGGAGAGACTGGGATGTTAATCAGCAGTTCCCCATTCATGGCTGGGTTGGATATTTCCACTCACATCGCTCTTCTTTAATAGAGTTGTGTTTTTCTTATGAAGGAACTTACTTCTTTATTACTCACTGCTAGACATTTTAGCACTGGAGACATTGTGATGTCTTATTTTCTCTTCGGTGACTGCTGATGTACATGGATGTTATTGTTTATATGTGTTGATTTTTTTATTTGTGAGCTTCACTAAGCTCTGTGATTAGTTACTGGAGTTTATTCTGTTGACGTAGGATGCTACGTGGATAAGCAAATCATCTGTAAATAATGACTTTAGAGCTTCCCTTCTCTTCTTACCCGGTTCTTTCTCCACATCCTTATTTACTTCCCGGGTGGGGTGAGAAGATCCCAGGCACCTTCAGCCCAGTCCTTTCTGGTACCCTCTTTGGGGGCCCCCTGTCCCACAGAGAGCAGAATTGATCTGCTCCCTCCATGTTGGCTACACGGCGAGGTCAGCCTGACCACTGTCTGCAGAAGCATCATGGGAGATCCAGCTCAGAGAAAGGTCAGCAGACCCGCCTGACTCGCTGACCCAAGCCCGTCCCTCAATACCAGCCCCATCAGTCTTAAGGGAATGTTTTTATCTCCGTCTACGGTACTCACACGCCTTCTTCCTGGCTTGTCCTGACAGTATGGCACAAGGATATTTATCGTCCCATTCATTCCCACACCCCTCTGGTCCTTGTCTCTGCTGTGCTCTGAACACTGGTTTCCCTCCAGAACTCCTGAGGCCTCTGGGATATGACGAGGTTGCGAGAATGGTCTTAGGGTCCTTCCATCAAGGCTTAGCCCGGCGTCCGCCCCCTTTGCCTTCTGCCAGGCCCTGGGCTTCTGACCCAGGCTGTCATTTTCCCCTCACAACAGGGATCTGACTACCTTCTGTCTCCGTGGGCTTTTCCTGGCTTGGGTGTTAAGTCGTAGAATCCATCCCACGTCTCATGTTTCTGTCCTAAAAAAGTCTCTGAGTCTGAGGAAACGAGACAGTGGCTGAAGTTATCTGCCGTGTGGTCCAGCACTGAAACCTCTCCCAGGGATCCTGTCTGTCAACGCTGGGAACCAGGAGCTGTGGATTCCCATCAGCTGCATGATGCCCACACACAGCAGGTTCTCACTAAACATTGCTTCCATAACTGGATAACCTCATTCAAAGATGTTTTCAGGATCTACGAGGGGACTTCAGAAACTTCATGGGTGTTAAAATAAGTCTATTTTGGTGCAAAACATTTTTGAAATCCATTCGCAGTTTGCTCATCATATGCACGTCCCATGACCTTTTGGAAGTCCTCGTGGGCACATGGATTTCAAAACTGTTAGCATTGGGGCCGGCACCGCAGCTCACTTGGTTAATCCTCGCCTGTGGTGCCGGCATTCCCATATGGGCGCCGGGTTCTAGTCCCGGTTGCTCCCCTTCCAGTCCAACTCTCTGCTGTGGCCCAGGAGGGCAGTGGAGGATGGCCCAAGTGCATCCTCATGGGAGACCAGAGGGAAGCACCTGGCAGCTGGCTTCAGATCGGTGTAGCTTCTGGCCATAGCGTCCATTTTGGAGGTGAACCAATGGAAGGAAAACCTTTCTGTCTCTTTTTCTCACTGTCTATAACTCTGCCTGTCAAATAAAAAAAAAAAAACTTTCCACATCAAAACTATTCCATTTATCCTCAAACTCTTTGAAGTACCCTCATAAAAGCTGGGTTATTTTCATTTTTTTTCTTTATGCTGTGCTTGAGGAAAATTATACGGCTTCAGGTGTTTTAAAAAGAGAGAGGGTGCATTTTAATAACCTAATCATGGGAGACCCCCAGAGTCTGCAGTGTACGCAGATACGAGACTGGGAGAGATTTCCAATTAAATCGACGTTTTCCTCCCTGTACCCGAGGTTCTCCGGCTCTGGGGTCCGGTGCAGGGTGTGCATCACTGCTGCGCTCTGCAAGCTTTGCAGCATTTATTCACAGTCTTATTTTCATCAGCCCGTCTCCTCCTTCCGAAAAGGTCGGCCTGCAGGAGAGACGTCAACTCCTTCAGGCTCACAGGGAGGCAGAGACACTGGAGAAGAGATGATTCGGAACTCTCCCATGGCTTCAGACTTCCCTGAGAACAGAGAAAGGAGGGAGGGAGCGAGAGAGAGGGAAGGAGAAAGGAAAGACCAAGAAAGTGAAGGAGAGCCGGGCT
This sequence comes from Sylvilagus floridanus, assembly GCA_949820135.1. NCBI lineage: Eukaryota > Metazoa > Chordata > Mammalia > Lagomorpha > Leporidae > Sylvilagus > Sylvilagus floridanus. The sequence continues at coordinate 71,187,352 of OX463235.1, forward strand.
GTGCTCACACCCTCCACGATGGGCCTCACACGCTGGCCCTCTGCTCAGCCCCCCGCACTTCTAGCCCCGGATGCTGGCCCTGGACTCCCCTCTCCACTTCACATGTCTCGTCTCGGTGGCGGCTTCGTGTGTGTCCTGGGTCCTTCTCTCTGTGTCCTCACTGCCCCTCCTGCTGTTGTCTCAGTGAAAAGCACACATCTGGGGGGTCCCATGGCAAGCCTATCCATGGGTCCCCACACACGTCCTCTGTTGAGGGGCTGGAAAAGTCCAGCAGATCCTCCCCCCACCTCCCTCCTGGCGGGGCCACCTTGCCGCATGGCTGTCCATCCCCCATCTCTGGCCGCACAGATCTCTGCTGTGTCGTCACTTCGCCTCCTGGTCCTCCTTCTCCCCCTCTTGTGTTGCTTCTTTCTCCCTCCTCCTTTTCCTCCTCCTCTTTGTTAACCACTCTTATTATTGATCGCTGAGTGGGTGCCAAGCACTCTGCGAAGCTAAGCATTTCGTGAGACTTCTCACTTAATGGTCACAGCATCCCAACGAAACACAAGCTCTCATTACTCCCAGTTTACAGAAGATGCTTTGGGGGCTTAGAGAAGTCAGGTAACTTGTCCAAGATGCCACAGCTTAGAACCAATGGGTCCTGTTAGCCCTGGCTCCTGCCATCTACTCTCCTGCCTTGGCTAGACTGACCAAAGTCACCAAGGGCCACTGTCTCTCTACCCAGAGGGCACGTATCATCCTCCCCCCAGGACCCTCTGTAGCTGTGGGTTCTGTGGATGCATGCTGCAGCTGCCAGCCAACCAGGCTTGGTGAGCAGACCGTGCGTTCACTCAGATTGCTGAAGACAGTGTGGTCCCGAGCAGCAGGGCGAGCCACCCATGGACGCACCCAAGCCCAAGGCCAGAAATGTTCGCTTCCTTTGAGGGGTGAGCCACATGCATTTACCTTCAGAGTGGGAAGGATCTTGTTAGCTTTAAGGCTGTGTTTTTGCAGGATGACAAAATTACTTAAATTTTCTGAATAATATCTAATCATTTCTGGTATTCCTGTATGCATGATTATTAAGTCTTGAGTTCATGGATAGTTAAGTAATGTTGATATTTGCAGCAAAGTCTAAGTAACCCTGCTAGTGCTACAAGGAATTGGGGTCCCGAGGGAACGAGGCAGGGAGTTGGGGTAGGAGCAGTGATTCTCCTCTTTATCTAGTGGCTCGGTAGAGAAATGAGTCCCCTGAGGATGTTCTGTGTATCACTTTGCTTATGAGATTCTTCTGATTACTCTCCAAGGGGTATGTGTGACAATCACAGAATATTTATTTTTCTCTGAAGGTCTTGCAGCTTCTAAAATGAAAGTTGTTCAAAGGAAATAATTAACAGATTTTGTTCCAGTGCCACAGGGCCCAGGGAAGCAGGTGATTGCAAACCTGAGTGGAGGTGGTGTACCACACCCGGGAGGTAGCACTGGCTGGGTTTACAGTGGCGACTATTCTTAACCTTCTACATGGAACTCGACAGCATGCAAAGTGCATCCATGCGTGTGATCTCACCACCTTCTCCCAAATCCTTGGGTGAAATGGGAATTCCGATCCCAGTTTACAGATCGGGAAATCAGAGTTGCAACTGTGTTGCCATTTAGGCAGTCTCCACTGACAGTAACGGCAGACCAGGGTTAGTGCCCTTGGACAGGCTCCTGCCCCCTTCTTCCCTCGGCCCATTGGCTGCAGGGGATGCGTCAATGGAGCAGACTGGGCTGTGGCAGTGACTATGATACAGGTGTGCAGGCAGCCACGGTGTTTAGTTCTCTGCTATCGATGAAACTGCACAGTGGGAGGAAGTTGGTGGCAGAGGGCAGTGTTACTCTGCTGATGGGCGGGTCTGGACGTGGTCCATTCTTGGCAGTCCTGTACAAAGGCAGTGGGCACTTCCGCATGGAATCTGCTACCAGCTGAGTCCTCTGCTGAGGCGGACCCCCACGTACTGGATGAAGGTTGAGCACTGGTAAAGCTCAGAGGCCACGCGGGTTTTCCTGATGCAACTTCAGTTAAAGCACCACAGTCCAGCCAGAAGATGTGGACTGGGAGCAGTGTGACATACACAGTGTTCTGGCTGAGCCGCTTGAGTGTGACGCTGGCATTCTGTATCAGAGCGGTGTGATATACACAGTGTTCTGGCTGAGCCGCTTGCGTGTGACGCTGGCATTCTGTATCAGCGCAAGGGGTTCGAGTCCTGGCCTTCTAACCCAGCTCCCTGCTGATGTACCTGAGAAAGCAGCAGAAAATGACCCGAGTACCTGGGCTCCTGCCACCCGTGTAGGAGACCTGGATGGAGGCTCCTGGCTTTGGTCTGATCCAGCCCTGGCTGTTGTGGCCACTGGGGAGTTAACCAAAGGATGGAAGCGCTCTCTCTCTCTCTCTCTCTCTCTCTCTCTCTCTCTCTCTCTCACTGTCACTTACCTTGCAGATAAGTAAATAAATCTTTTAAAAAGTGGGAGAAGAATGGAAGTTTCAAACACTCTGGAGCAAAAGTGTGTGTGGCTAAGACCTTTGGGGCTGGATCGCTGAGGGTCAGTCCCCTGCTCCAGAGCCCCCCCACCCCACCCTGCTGCCATGCAGAGGTACACACAGGCTGGACCCAGCAGCCACAGGTGACTGGGACAGGTGTGGTCGCCTGACCCCAGCTGGAACACTTGGCTCCTCTCTCTCTGGAGCTGAGGTTGAGAGACGAAGCAAATGAGGAGAGACAGCTGGGTAGTGTGGGTGCCCGGGCTCACAGAGAAAGTCCACAAGTCCTGGTGCTGCCATCTTGGCCCTGAACATTGGGTCCCTCGGCTTCCTCTGACCTCTGCAGCTGCAGACTCGGGATCCTACCAGTAAATTTCACCTGTGCTAATTGGAAGTGGTTTTCTGATATCTGCAAGTGAAAAAAAATTCTCAGCAACGCCACGAGAGGCAAATGATAAACAGCCTCTCCTGGTGCTCCTCTTCCTGTCTGGGATAGATGAATTAGCTCATTAGTCAAATGATCAGTTTATGCAAATAACTATCGTTAGGTTGAAATACATATAAAGCAGTGATCTCTTTTTTTTAATTTTAATTTTTTTTGACAGGCAGAGTGGACAGTGAGAGAGAGAGACAGAGAGAAAGGTCTTCCTTTTGCCATTGGTTCACCCTCCAATGGCCGCCGCGGCCAGCACGCTGTAGCCGGTGCACCACGCTGATCCAAAGCCAGGAGCCAGGTGCTTCTCCTGGTCTCCCATGGGGTGCAGGGCCCAGGCACTTGGGCTATCCTCCACTGCACTCCCGGGCCACAGCAGAGAGCTGGCCTGGAAGAGGGGCAACCAGGACAGAATCCGGCACCTTGACCGGGACTAGAACCCGGTGTGCTGGCGCTGCAAGGTGGAGGATTAGCCTATTGAGCCTCGGTGCCAGCCACAGTGATCTCTTTTCCTAAATAGCTTCTGTTAGACAATATGCCCTTGATTCTTTTAAGGTATCTATGTACGGTGTCCACACACTAATATCTAGAAAATCAGTTGACTTGTCTATTCTGGAATAAGAATTAAATTTAAAGCTTTTTATTTTTGCCAGTTATAAAATACTATTTAACTCTCGCAGAAAATCCGGAATTGCACAACAGTTATGTGCCAGACTTTATTTTGGAGGGTTTTGCTTACATTTTTTCTGATCCTAATTATAATTTGTTAGGTACTTATCATCCCTGTCGGAGGGTAAAAACTGCGTGTGTAATCAGTGAGTGTGTGTGCTCAAACCATTAGAGCAAACAGAAGTCTGCGGTCCACGTGACCCGGCAAAGCCACGGAAAAGCGTAAAGGTTACAGTCAAGCAACTTGCAATGCTCACAACAATTTGGGGCAAATGCTTGCAGGAAAAGAAAGCTTACTTTGGAGACTACTGAGGTTTGTGCCCTGCAACCTACATCGGTATGGACAAGATTCTAACCCCAGCCCCCTCGCCACATTTGGTGGAAATGAGTGAGGGTGGAGGGATGCGCCTGTAAGTCTGTTCAGTCAGGTGGGCAGGAGGCAGCAGGCGCTGAGCTGCACCGGCAGCTGAGCTGGGAACGTGGTTCACGGTGCTCCAGGAGGTGCTCCAGGAGGTGCTCCAGGAGGTGCTCCAGGAGGTCGGCAGCCCCGCGGCGGCAGTGTCGCCATGCAGGTCTTCTGCAGGAATGTTGAGCCTAGACTTAGCTCCTGTAAAATGTGAACTCTGCTAAACACACCCTCAGTGTACGATGCTCATATCCCTGCTTTCAAGAAGAATAGTGTGCACGTGAGTTGCATACATATGACACATGAAATGCACGTGGCGAAAGTGAAAAAATATTAAATCTTAAATTCAATATGATTTTAGAAAAGGAGTCAGCAGGGAGAGTCTAAGTGTTCCCCCAGTTATTACATTGATGCTTGGGAGCCATTTTTAATTTTTTTAAAAAATGTATTTATTTGAAAGGCAGAATTACAGAGTGAGGTAGAGAGAGAGAGAGAGAGAGAGAATGTCTTATCTCTGCTGGTTCATTCTGCAAATGGCTGCTAATGCGAGGGACCAGACAGGCCAAGGCCAGGAGCCTGGAGCTCCATCTGGGTCTCCCATGTGGGTGGCAGAGGCCCCAGCACTTGGGTCTTCCTCTGCTGCTTCTCCCAGGGTGCATTAGCAGGGAGCTAGATGAGACGTGGAGCAGCGGGACTGGCACTCACATGGGATGCCTGCATTTCACACAGGCGGTAGCTTAACCCACTGCCCCACAACACCAGCTCTGCCAATTTTTAATTTAAAACTTTATTTCATAAGTAATCTCCATTCACTAGAAAAATGTGACCTTGTTAATAAAAAGAATCTCTTGGTTGCCATCTGGATGAATGTTCTTCCTCACTCTCCTAAATATCTATAGAGGTAATTTTAAATATTTTACTAAATGAAGCCATCCTGGTCTGAAGGGACCCGCTTTGTTTTATACGAGACACTCACAGTGTCAGTGTTTGATCATTGTGGGAAACATTTCTCCATGAGGGTCTGAGTCTGCTTTTTGTAGCTATAATCAGACACCTGAGACCCGGTCATGTGTCATAGACAGGAATTCATTTGCTTCGTGGTTCTGGGGCTGGGAAGTCCAAGAGAAAGACAACAGCTTAGGGCGAGGGCCTTAGTGCTGCTCCCGTGGCTGAAGGCAGAAGGGCCAGGGCGGACAGGAGTGAGCAAGAGTCCGAACGCGCAGCCTCAAGCCCTCGTGTAACCATCGATCCTAAAAGGGGGTGCAGTGGAGCCCTGCAGGCCTCCGCGTCTCCCGTGAGGTCCCTCCTCCCCAGATTGTCGCGTTAGGGATCATGTTTCCAGCACGGGCTTTTTGAGGGACACATTCAAACCTTAGCAAGGAGTCTCCCCTGTTTCTCGACATACCTGGCAAGCAGAGGCACTCTGAACCTTTGCCCCAGTCTGCTTTTCCATGGATATTCTAAACAGAGGTAGAGATCATAGATGTACATGTCAATATATTCTGAGTAATATACGTAGATGTATAAAGATGGAGGTTTGTTTACAGCCTTGGGGGACTGGCTTCTCACTCTGGAGAAAACAGGAAAGGACTTATTGGTGATTATCGAAGATCTGCGTTTCCTAAGCTCAGAGCTCCTCCCCTGCAGTAGAACTCACTTTTGATCTCGGGGCAGGTGTCCCCCGGCTGCCTTTGTGTTACCTGTGGGAACTGGAGCTTGGGAAGAGGCAGGAGTCCTCCCCTCTGGCCCAGGAGTCTTGTGGTTAAACTGTAGCAGACCTGTTATCCCACAAGACGGGTAAAACCTCCGAGGCTCAGTGGTTCTGTGTTCTACAGCTCTAACATGGGGGAAGGAGGACAGGACAGAGAGCTCCCTGCCTCCTCGGCAGCCTGGAGGCCACAAGACATCGATTCGTGACTCCTGGAGCAGAGAGGGAGGCAAGCAGGACAGGGCCCCGTGCAACACCTCCCCGGCTGCCAGCCGCCCGTGTTCTGCCAAGATGCGGTTTAGCTGCCTGTGTGGATCAGTGCAGAGTCACGAGGACGCCTACCCCTACCTCTGTGTCTGCCTCTCTCATCATCTGCAGCCTTTGCCACACGACCCACAGGCGTGCACCTGTGCCTTGGTCAAGGGGAGCCTTGGCCTGGCTCCGTTCTCCTCCATCACGCACAGCCTGGGAAAGTCCTGGGTACCTGTCAAGTGGAGCCGATGCCTTAATGTGTCTTCTGATCACAACAGAGAGAGCCCAGCAGGGCACGTGTCTCAGTTCGTTTTCTGTTGCTGTAACGAAATACCTGAGCCAGGTAATTAATAAAGAGCAGAAATGCATTTGGCCCAGGAAATGAGGGAATGGGTACAGCCAGAGTCAGAGCCAAGGTGACTCAGCGGAATCCTGGGCTTGGTCAGCTTGGGTGGGTCCCACCTGCAGGGTCCGGTGCTGGACAGTGGCTGTGTCAGCTCAGAGCTTGTGGTGAGGTTGGAGGATGTGGGCACAGAGGGAGCACAGCAGGTTTGGGGGCTCATTCTAGGGGTTCCCCAGCCTCTCCTTTCTCTCTGGAGGACCCCCAGGTATGTCTCTAGTCCTTTCAGAACCTACTCGTTCCATCCCTGAGTTGTGAAAGTCCCAGATCTGGGCTGATCCCCCTTAAGCTGCAGGAGTCCCCATGGGGGAATCTTCCACGTTAAAAACTGTGCTGTGTGGAGACAACACTGCAGAGAGGTTTAACCCATGAGGGTTTGGGAACTGGGCAGGAACGGTGGTGAGCCTCAGCTCTGCCCCTCTGGGGCAGCTGTCACAACCCTGGGCAGGTGGCTTCACCTCTCTGAGCCTCCACCTCTGTGTCAGCCAGTGGGGACTGGAAGGGGATCTATGCCATGGGGTTATGGGGTTGGATTTAATAAGAACGATGTACATAGAAGCCTTATTAGCCTTGGGCGCATGGCAGGAATTCATCAGAGCTGCTCCAGTATTGTGACTAAAGCAGTGACCCACACGTACATACAAAGAGATCTTCAAAAAGTTTGTGGTGAGCGTGGTCATTTAGCCCAGAAGTTAAGACAGCTGCATCCCATTCTTCAGTGCCTGGGCTTAGTAACCTGCTCCATCTCCTGACTCGATTCCTGCTACTGCAGTCCCTGGGAGGGAGCCTTGATGACTCAAGTGTTGGGTTCCTGCCAAGCACGTGGGAGACCTGAGATACCGTCCTTGGCTGTTTCAGGCGTGTACTTGTTTTGAAATCTTTATTTATTGATTTCATTGGAGAGACAGAAAGAGCTCCCATCTATTGGTTTACTTCCCAAATGCTCCTAATAGCCAGGGCTGGGCCAGGCAAAGCTGGGAGTCAGGAATTCTACCTGGGTCTCCAACGTGGGTGACAAGAACCCAATTACTTGAACCATCATCTGCTACCTTCCAGAAAGCTACCTAGCAGGAAGCTAGAATGGGGAGCAGAGCCAGAACTTGAACGTAGGCACTTCAGTATGGGATGTGGGTGTCCCATCCAGTGTCAGCCACTATGCCAGACGCCTGCCCCTCCACGAACCTCCCACAGCACCCTCCATGTGACTGCTGTGAGGCGGATGGGAGGACAGCTCAGTGCAACCATGAGCCTGGTACTGTTGGGCACTTTTCTCCCTTGGGAGACCGGCTTCCAGCAGCACCCAGAAGGCAACAGCAGTGCTGGAGGATGGTTCCACTAGGAGCTTCCTGCTTCCCAGTCCCAACCTCATGTTTTAAGGATACACAAGGGTTCTTTATCTCTGGCGAGAAACTCGAAAGGAGCCAAAAGCCAGGGGACAGGAAATGAGAGCTCTCCGTCTGTGTGTAGGCTGCGTGGGAAAAGCGCCTAGGCCCCTACGTCTATTCCTTAAGCCTGAACACACGCACATGGCTGTCGGCTGACGGTCCTCGGGATGCGGAAGATCGCAGAGAACTCCCCGGATGAGGACGTCCCTTAAACCGCAACACAGGCAGGTTCACCCTCACTTTCCTCTGATCTCAAGGAAGCCCGTGCTGCCTCGGGTCCTGAGGCTGGGCTCCCGGCGTGGGGTCGATCTGCTCTCCGCCACCCCACGCCAGTGCCTTGAGACTGTGAGACTGATCGAACGGCTAAGGGGAATAGGGTTCCATAGGCAGCTTGTTTGGCAGTGGTCAGCGTGACCCGTGACAGCATCCAGCCAGTGTTTGAAAAGTCCGTCTTCCAACATCTCCCAAGGCAGTGCCTGTCGGAAGGCCAGGCTTTCCGGGGGGTTTCTTGTATGTGACAAGCTGAGAAGTGTGGGATGTTCATCGGCCCCAGGGTCAGAAACAGCACAGCCAATCAGGAAGGCAGACACAAAGCAGCGGACCCAGAGCAGCCAATCGTCATGCCTGCGTAATTCCATTTCACTGGTTACTCAGCTCCTTTTGGAAGGTATCATTAAGCTTGTTAGAGAATCTCACAGGAAATCGGTTTCATTAAGCAACTAAATAATTAGACCTTGGAGTATTTAAAAAGATTACAGGCAGATGAGCAGTACTGTAAAATGGCCCGTGAAATGCATCAGAAACCCAGTGGACGGAAATAAAGGTTTGCAAAAGTCCTTTTTCAGAACACATTCTTTTTCTCATTACTGTTAATTAGTTATCTTATTAGGCAAGACACTCATTGTACAGATACAGGATAGGTACACATTAGGTGATAATATTTATGTTAAAGAGAAGCTGATGGAAGAGAATGACCCATTTCAAAAAATCACCGCTGTCAATAATCCGATAGCTTCCGCCTGTCACCGTGGCCCAGGCCTTCCCTACCTGCAGCCAGGCTGCAGGCACCTGTGGGCCCCGGGCCCCGGGGACGCCGGGGACTCTCTCCAGCATCCTTTGTCTCGATAGCACAGCTGTTTCCTTTCAAGTGCACTGATGTCTCAGGACACAACATCACACTCGGGCGTCCCAGGCAGCTCACCCGGTGTCCCACGCCTTTTGGGGATGGAGAAGCCTCCTCACTTGCCACCTTCTCTGTGGAGGGGCTGCAGACCCACCATGACCTGGGCGGCCGCCTGCCTCTACCCCTCTATCGCTGCCACAGTGATGGGCTGGGTCTCAGGAGGGGGCGGCTCCTCACACCTGGCGCTTGGAGCAATGCAAGGGACACAAACGGGTGGCTCAGGCCTGCCGGAGAAGGCACTCTCCAGAGGTTCATGCAGCGTGGTACCCAAGAGCCCAGAGTGCAGGTGCAGCCGGGTTGATGGCCCGCCTTCAGCAGTGATGGGCTCGAGGATCGGGCAGATTCCCTTGACTTTATTCATTACAATGAACGTTCATTCATCCCCAAAATACTTGTCCACCACCTCACCATGCCCTGCACTGGGAGGGCCGTGGGGATGGAGGAGAAAACGAGGACAACGCATTAACCCTGCTGTCATGGAACTGTTGTTTGATTCTGGAATGACAAAATAGTCATTGTGACTTCGGAGAAAGATCCTGCAAGGAGCCACCCCCACAGGGGCTGGGGCTATGCCACCAGAGGAGAGCCGCGGGCTTAGGGCCATGCATCCATTTCCTGTGGTTGTCACAATCAGTGACCACGACTTGGGTGACTTCAGCCACAGAGAATTATTCTCTCTCCGCCAGGGAGCCCAGAAGTCTGAAGAGCAGGTGTCAGCAGGCCTGCACGCCTATGAGCCTCCTGGGTTGGAGAGGGGAGGGTCCTTTCTGGCCTTTGTCTGCTTCTAGAGTCGCCAACAATCCCTGGCTTGCTTCCCTCCAGTCTCTGCCTCCCTCATCACGGGGCTCCTTCCCCACGTGTGTGTGTCCGTCTCCAGATCTCGCTCTTCTGCAGGAACATCGGCCCTGTTGGAGTTCCAGCCCATCCTAATCCAGCGTGCCCTCGTCCTACTTCAACTGCATCTGCAAAGCCCTTGTTTCCAAACACAGGCTTGTGCAATGGGGACATGACTATGTCTGTGATGGGCTAGAACTCAGCCCACAGGAGGCCATGTCACGCAACCACCTAATGAAGAACCAGGGCTGTCATCCAAGAATCGTGGCTCAATCGACAAGAGCAAAGGGTCTGATGCATGCAGTGACTGTTGCCACTTGAAATGCAGGCATCTCATGTGGGCGCTGGTTCCAGCCCCAGTTGCTCCACTTCTGATCCGACTCCTTGCTAATGTGCCTGGGAAATCGGCAGAAGATGTCCCAAGGACTCAGGCACCTGCTACCCATGTAGGAGGCCCACATGGAGTTCTGTACTCCTAGCTTTCGCCTGGCCCAGCTCCAGCTGTTGTGGTCATCTGGAGAGTGAACCAGCTGATGGAAGATCTCTCTCTCTCCCTCTCTCTGGCCTATCTCTGTCACTGGCTTTCAAACAAATAAATCTTTTAAGAAACCAAAAATGGACCACCACCAACAGTATGACTTTAAAAATATTAGTCCTCCGCCCACTGCCCCTTTGAAGGGAAAACACTGCACCTCTAGCTTTGATAGAGTTACGTTATGCACATGAGACTTGAAAATTAGTTATATTGATTTATGAGGCCATCTATGGTACTAGATGAGATGTGTTCCCTGAGAAGGAGTCTTCCGTCTACTGGTCCCTGCTCAGAGTCCAGAGGATGCTGCCAACACGTGTGGTCCCCATCCATCCTTAGACACTCCGACCGGGGCACACCCCTGGCCATTCCTTTTCCCTCCAGCCTCTTTCCCGGCCCCTCCGCCATGATTACCTGACTCCTGTCTCAGCCTCAGCTCCTGACTGCATCCCAGATGCATGTGCTGGGCCCTCAGGCTCTGTGTGTCACTCCAGAGGAAGAAGAGGCCCTGAGCTGAAGGGGGCCTTGGCCTCCTGGGGTCATTCACTCCTGAGCTCTTAGGAGACAGAGACTCTCCTCTAGCTAAGGTTGCCCATGTTGGCTCCATGTGCTCTTATACCTTCACCCCTGAAGTTTTGTCTTTCCTATTTAAAACTGACCCTGTTACATAAATGTTTCCATTCATTTATTTGAGGCATAGAGTGTATTTCTCATCTGCTGGTTCACTCCCTAAATGCCTTCAATGGACCCCAGAAAGACAGGATTGGGGCACTCAGTCCGGGTCTCCCACGTGGGTGGCAGGAACCCAGCCACCTGAGCCATCACCCCTGCCTCTCAGAGTCTGCGTGATCGGGAAACTGGAGTCAGGAGCCAGAGTTGGGTGTGGAAGCCAGGTACTGCAGCGTGGGGCGTGGGTGTCTTAATCAGCGTCTGAACTTCTAGGCCAAAGAGCCACCCTTCCATCTTTCCATAGACCTTGCCAAGGGGTCCCAGGAGCTCTGCTTGCAGTGGTGGCGGTGGTGGGAAATGGGGTAAAAAGAACAAAGCCCTCTCCCCACCTGCATGAAGTTTTAAGCACTGGGAGATAACGCGCTAAAGTTACAGCATTTACTTAACACTTTCCCCATCTGAGAAAGAGCTTAAAACCCCAGGAGCCTCCTCTGAACAGCATGGAGCAGGGTGGAAGGAAAGGTGTTTTGATTTAATCCCTACATCATACTGGAAGCCACTCTCCTGTGTGTGTCATTAGCGCTCCATTATCCTAATGCCTCGGCTAATAATTCCCAGACCGTGTTCCCGCAGCCTCGGGGGCTGAGCAGCTCCCTTCCACCCCCGCCCTTTGGGTATAGCCATGGTTTTCCTGCGCACGTGTGCTGGTCCTCACTCCAGCCTCTGTGCTGAGGTCCAGCAGGTGGAGAGCAACGTCCATTTCATCCAGGTGGGTTCTCTGCCCCACTCCCTTTGGTCTCTACCTCCCCAACAGAGGCAGCTATGCTGTGCTGATGGTGGTGGACGGGTAGCTTTGGGGCTCCCATGGGCTCTCAGGATGCCAGACTCTCCTGAGTGACGCAGAACACTGGGCAGTGACTTCACCAGTGACCAGGTGAGGCTCTCCCCAAGCTTTGTCCTCCACCTGCGCATAATGGCCGACTTTGCTTTCTTGTCCTCACCCTACGTCCCCAATTGCTGAGAGCAGAGAAGGTGGATGTCACACAGAGCTTCTTGAGAGAAGACATCAGACAGGAGGGCAGGCAGCCCCAGAATCTTTATGGGGATGGACCTGGTGAGGTGCGCCATGACAGGGGAGTCACACACCCCGGTGCAGGGACTGACTGTGTGGCTGATGGAGAGGACGCTTATGGCACAGGCGATAAAGCCTTGCGTATCTGGGGCTGGTGGAGCAGAGAAGAGAACAGCCATGAGGAAGTCGTTGTAGACTTTGCTCTTGGAGTCCCGTGTGTGGTTGGGAGAGACTGGAATAAAGTTAAATCCCATACATGGGTTGCAGTACTTCCTGTGTGCTCCTCCACTGACGTGGGGCCCCATGGGTGCTGGACTTCGGAGTAGAAATTCCTGTGATATGGCCGTTCTGCGCCCATCTCCCACACCAGCACCAGGGCCAGTGGGAAGGAGCGAGAGCAGAGAGCGCCAGGGGATGAAGACGCCTTGGTGGTCACCCAGTCCTGCCTGCTGCCTGCAGGATGGTGGCTCTGCCTAGCCTGCTGAAGGGGCTCAGTAACGCACGCCTCAGGTCCAGTTTGAGCGTGTAATTATTGTCAGGCTTGTGCCTTGGGGTCAGAAAGGTGTGGCTTCCAGACGTTTGTGACTGCTGAACTGTTTCTGAGACGCAGGCCCTGCACGGGGACACGGGGACAAAGCACCTCTCTGAGTGTCTGTCAGTGCAGTAAATACTGCAATGCATGTGGCTCCGCTCCAGGAGGAACGCGTAGATGCTGATTAGACGAGGACTACAGCCTCAGGACTCGGTGCCCCGGCCTGGGCCAACCCGCACTCGGGGCAGGGAGGCCCGGGGCGGAAGTGTGCATAAAATACGTGGTCGGATTACGTTTGGCTCCCCGTGTAAGTTCCAGAGACTTGATGACACCCAAGCATATTTCATTGATGTTTTCCCAGGACTGTTCCATGGACTACACTCTATAGCAGCTATTTTACAGAGACCTCATTTAATAGCTTGGCATCTAAATAAGAGTAAGTCTAGGAATTGGGATCTTAGATGATCTGACAATGAAATTCAGAACAACAAATATTCTAAGGAAAACAGACCAAAATAACTAGTTAAGAGTTGAGGATTTAAAAATAAGTCTCTTTTTCTTTCTTCATATCAAGCTTTTCTGCAATAATGCCATAATATTTCGAAAATAGCATTGCTGTTGTAATAACACTCAAGACAGTTTAATTCGTTGTTTTGCGCATATGGTTGTGTTAATTATTTTACCTTTCACTGCTTCAAAGCAAAGAAATTCAGAGGTGCTCTATTAGGTTCTTTCTTAGGACAACCTATTAATCGAGTTAGCAAGAATTCCACGTGGGAGCCACAGAATGTCAGCCATTCACGAAAGCATCATCTTCGCAGTGCAGTGACGCTCCATGGGAGAATCACCCATTTGCACAGCCACGCGGAGCACCTGAGAAATGGCAAGTGAAAGGATGACAGACAGATGTTGAGTCCTGGAAATCTTGGCTAATAGAGCAGCTGTCGAGCTGTGACTTGGGCTGCAGGAGGCTGTGTGTTTATGCGGCACGTACCTGCCTGGCTGGCCCAGGGGAAATCGGCACCTTTCGGCTCACTTAGCTGTGTACTCTTCCTGTACCAGCGCTCACTGAGCATGCAACAGCAGTGCTCACCTGTGCCAAGGTGTCTGCGGTTGCTCCAGCCTAGACGAGCTGACCACTAAGCCATTTGTAATTTGCACACTCCTCGTATAGCAAACTGCATCTCATCTGCAAAAAAATAGGTGAAAAGAACTCAATGAATGACAGGTGTTATCGAGTCTAATTTGAAGGGATGGTTTATATAAAATAGAACACTCACTATACATTGGAGAAAAAGAATGAAAAGTTGAACTTTGGGGGTTTACATGGTGATCAGAATACAGTGTATGGAGCCAGACACCAACTTGCTAGGTCTGATGCTAGGTGCTTAGCTACTTCATCCGTGCAATGAACATGCAGTAGGTTACTTTCTCCTTCCTCAGATAACCTTAGCTATCTTGTTTTGTTTCTAAGCTTCATTGTATTTATTTTAAAGGCAGAGTTATAGAGAGAGAGGAAGAGACAGAGAAGAGAGAGATCTTCTGCCCACTGGGTCACTCTCCAAATGGCTGCAATGGCTGGGGCTGGAGCCAAGAGCTCAAAATTTCACCTGAGTCTCCCCGCCTGGGTGGCAGGGACTCAAGCACTTGGGCCTTCTTCCACTGCTTTCCCGGGAACATTAGCAGGGGGCTGGATTACTAGCAGAGCAGCTGAAATTTGAACTGCCACTCATATGGGATGCCAGCCTTGCGTATGGTGGCTTAACCCCCAGCACCACCATGCCAACCCCAACCTTAGCCATCTTTAAGTCTGTGATGTAGCGTATAAAATCTTAAAAACATTTTATGTATTTTCATACTTGTCTCTATTTCCTTTCAAAAATGTGTTGGTATGGTTGGCAGCAGTAAATCCCCGTCTTCACTGGGCACCCTGCCCGTTGATGAGAGGGCTCAGGGAGAGGGGCTGGCAGTCCTCACCATGGTGATTGCTGATTTGCTGCAACATGTAAATTAACAATGGATCCCAGGTCCTAATCCTCTAACTCCTTAACGGGATAAAAGTATTTGCATTCTATCGCCAGTTATTTATACTGTTAATGTGCTGCTTCCTTGAAAATGAAGCTGAGTGTTGCATAGATAATCCACCTTTGATACTGAATTTTCATCCACACACACAGGGCACTGAGTTGCATAATTCCATGTGTTCTGTTCTGTCTCACTGTGGGGAGAGGAAGAAGAATGTAAGCACCTTTGCCAAATTCTAGAGCACATTGGAGCAGGAATTTAAAAAGTACTGCCAGCATCAAGTCCCCCTACCTGCTAGTGTCTGTGGCCAGCATGGCTGCCTGTGCAGAGCCATCGTGCACCCATTCACCCCTACTGGTGGAACTCGGATCAATGAAGTTTGCAGGCAAAGGGTTGTATTTTTTAAGATTTATTCATTTATTTGAAAGGCAGAGTTGAGAGGCAGAGGCAGAGGCAGAGAGAGAGAAGTCTTCCATGTGCTGATTCACTCCCTGAATGGCTGCATCAGCCAGAACTAGGCTGACCCAAAGCCTGGAGCCAGGAGGTTCTTACCGGTTTCCCATGTGGGTACAGAAGCCCAAACACTTGGGCCATCTTCTACTGCTTTCCCAGGCCATCACAGAGAGCTGGATCAGAAGTGGAGCAGCCGGGACTTGAACCAGCGCCCATATGGGATGCCAGCACTGCAGGTGGCGGCTTTACCTGCTATGCCACAGTACCAGCCCCCAGGCTAATCTAGGAAACTGGTTTTAAAAGATAAGGTTATTTTTGTATTGCCTCTGTAAGAGATAAGGTTATTTTGGTGCCCACGCCCCAAACAGAAGCCCATGCCCAGCTTTTTCATTCTGTGCATTTTCTCTGAGCTTTTCAAAGATGATTTGTGGAAGCCCAAAGGCCAGAAATTCACTTTCCAGCTGCTCTTGGTCCACGGACAGCTGGGGGGCCTGGCTTCGTCCAGAGATGGCAGTGTGCTGGGGTTCTGCCTGGAGGGATTTTCCTCTTGAGACCCAGGAGGAAGCCTCCACCATCCCCTGGCCAGCTCTGGGACTTTGGGAAACTCAGAAGATGGCAGAGACACCAGTTCAACATCAGACCCAGGTCAGTTGCTGAAGCAGCCCCGACCATCAACTCTGTCCACTCTTTGTTGTCTGGGGGACTCGCCCTTATCACCTACACTGTGGGAGGTCTGCTTTTCCTTGATCTATTCCTTGCAGCCACAGACATTTCCCCGCGGTGCCTCTCCCGCCCTTCCACCCCTGCTCTGAGCCTTCCTGCTGCGCTCACTGTGTCCTGGCACACCCACATCTACTGCCAGAAACGCGAAAGGGCTGGGCCTTTCTCCTTCCCCCCACAAAGTGCTTGTGAGATGCACAGACTCCCAAAGCAAGTCTTCAGAGCCCTGTAGGTGAGGGCATGACCCATCAGCGGGGTTTCTGGGTGGAGCAGCAGTGAATGACAGACATGGATGTGTGGGTGACACTTACAGCTGCTCTGAGCTGCGCCTCTACTCCAGGAAGGAGCTGTAGGGCGTGGGACCTGCCCCTGGACCCTCAGCAGGAACCACAAGCCATGAGCTGCTGCTCCCCCAGTTGCAGAAGTGACTTCTGCGGAGTAAGGCTGAGTTGGCCAGTTGTAGCAGAGAAATGCCATCAGCAGCCGCTGTGCAAGGTGGCTACAGAGCGATGCTGGAGAAGCCTCAGGAGAAAGAACCCCGCAGGCTTTGCCTTGGTGGGTGGTGCTCCGCGGGCCCCCACAAAGGCCCTGCAGTGGATCCCGGGAAGGACCAAGATGTAAGGGGCTGCCGAGTTGCCAGTGAGAGCCCCTGCAGCTCAGACAGCCCAGAGCCTCCCCATTCTCCTCTCACCCATCCGCCCTCCACATCGGCACCATTGAGAAGTAATGGTTTCTCTGCTTTATTCACTCCTACTGCAGAAGAAAAATAGCTTCCTTCTGCCAGGGGACCACAGAGCAGAAAGCCCCAAATCTAGAATTGACCCAGCTTGCTACAAAGAACTGAATTCCAGTCCTGCCTGCAGATGGCAAGCAGCCCCCACTGCTGGGGCCAGGTGTGTGTGCCTGCGCTGTCCAGCAGGGGCTCACCTTCCAGGCCCACCACTGGCTGGCTGCTTCTGCCAGTCCAGCCCTTCGCGTCATGGGCATCAGAGCAGGACACCACGATTGAAAGCCTGGGTGATCACCAGGTAGATCACCTGGAAGACTGGTGACAGTCTTCCCCAGGTGTTGTTACTTCTCTGTGTCTACACTAAGTGAAGAGGACGTTACGCCAGAAAGGCTCAGGTTGACCATTTGACTTATCTGACTTGGCTGTCCATGTCACTACTCTCAAACCATGGCTACGTCTCCATAGGGCTGTGCCCATGCCAGTGGTGCAGCAATGATCATGGTGACCGCTAACATGTGTGGAATAGGCCAGCACTGCTAACGCTTGGTGTCATATAATCCTCACCACCCTCTGCAGTAGGCACCTGCTATCTGTAGTCACATCACTGAATTCCTCCAACCTGGTGAGTGACAGAGTTGAGACTCTTGGTCTCCAGGGCCTGGGTTTGAGAACACAGTGCTATGCTGTGACCCTGACCTCCCTTAGGAAGCCCCTTCCCCACCCTCATCCTTATGCAATCTTCCTCCTGACAAGTTACCTTCATGAAATAACTGATTAATAGGCTCCATTGTTTTTCATGCAACGTAAGAAGGGCAATTGCAGACCCCATTCAAAGTCAGCAAGTTCATGGTCACTGGGGCTCCTCAAAGGTTTCTAGCAATGATGCAACAACAAAGCATCCACCTGCAGTGCACAGCCAAGCTCCTTGCTGCTGCTCACTCGGCCTCCGTAGCACAAAACAGACTGGAGTTACAGTTGCCTGAGTCCTGATTCCAGCTCCACCATGCAGCTTAGTGAGCGAGCGTGCACTCTCTGCTCTTCTAGATGAACTGATGCACGGCTACAAGAGCAAGGGCTGGCGCTGCTCCTCTGGGCACGGCAGGTCTTTAGGGCCATCCCCTCACCGGGAAGAACTGTGTGTCGAGGTCTAGGATAGGGCTTGTAGGTCAGTAAAGTCACATAACTTGAGCCCAGCCTACAAAGGTTTTCTTCCCTGGTGGGAATTCCCAGGACTGGCTGTAAGTCACAGAATTGAACTCTGGTTATTAGTACACTTCAAACCCAGGGCAGAGACAGGAAAGGAAGGTTGGGCCCAAGAATACATAAAGCCTGTGGTGGACACTTCCCATAAGCATGACGAGATACCCACAGGCCTAATATGCACCCCTGAGGCGGGGCTAGGCCGGCTTCTCAAGCCAGGAGAGCCCAGGAGAACTTTGAAAGTAATCCTGTAATCAAACTTCACTTTCTCGGTTTCGATTACTATTAGGAGTAGTGTGTGTGTGTTGGTATATGTGTATGTGTGTGTGCATATGTGGATATGTCTATGTATGTTGCTGTAATGTGTGCATATCTGTGTTTCTGTGTCTCTGTATATGTGTGTACTTTAGTGTATGTGTGTGTTAGTGTGTGTGTGTTGCTCTGTGTTCATGAATGTATATGTGTGTCTACATATGTGTGTTTGTCTACATGTGTGTGTTGCATGTGTGTGTGCATACATATGTGTGTGTTGGTGAAGCTGAAGTCAATTGTTCTATGCTATTAGTGAGGAAAGAATTCGAAAATGAATTTAATTGTCTTTTATTTGCTTCCTCAAAGGAAAGAGTCATGTAAATTCAACCTTTTGCAGATCTAAGTACTTAAAACACACACACAATCTCTAAAAGAGGTTTGGAGACCAAACCTTAGTAACTAAATCATTTCAGTAGAAATTTCTATTCCTTCTGCATTTTGAACACCAATGATATGTTGTAAACCTACTAGGTTTTTAGAAAATGTTGAGAAAGCATTTAAAAATGCATGGGTGGGATGGGCTTTGGGCACAGTGGGTAAAAGGCTCCTTGGGTGCCCAAGTCCCTCATCAGAGTGCCTGGGTTTGAGTTCCGTCTCTGCCTCTGCTCCTGGCTTCTTGCTAGTGGGCCCCTGGGAGACAGTAGGTAATGGCTCCCGGAGTTGGGTCCCCACCACCTGCATGGGAGATCCAGACTGCGTTCCGGGCTCTGGCTCCTGGCTGGCCCAGCCCTGGCTACTGCAGGCATTTGAGAAGTAAACCAGTATAAATAGATCTCTTGGTGTCTCTCTGTCCCTCTCTCTATTTCTGTCTCTCTCTCTCTGCCCATTGGATAGATAAAAATGAAAAGCATTTATATACCCAAAATCTTTTAAAAAGCAGATCTACCTTATTTTGCCCTGCCTTTTGGTTGAATCCCATTGATATGACTTCATCTTATTTAAGATAAAAGATACAAAACCTCATTTACTGAACAAGAGAGTGATCTACTGTAAGTCACTAGTAGTTATACAGAGAACACATGCCTGGTTATGTGAGCTGGGCTGTAAATTCATTTTCTGGCCCATCCAGTAGTGAGAAATATCGGCGGCGCCTACTAGTGGTGGTGTTCCACAAATGACTCAATGTGAAAACACATATTCACTTCCCAGAAGCACTTTGGAATCGACTGTTTCATTTATGCTGAAAACTATTGAGGGTTTGCACCTCCCGTGATTTCTTGGGGCAGGTTCTGAGGCTGAGCTAGAGTAGGAACCGCATGCTACCAGAGTGTCTTCCTTGTGCACATACAAGACTTCCCTCTGCTCCGTACTAACAGAAGTTAATGGAAAACAGAGCTCTGAACTCTGGTTTCTGGGGCTGAACTGTGTTCTCCCCAAATTCCTTTGTGGAAGCCCCAGGCCCCAGAACCTCAGGATGTAACTGTATTTTGGGGATGGGGGTCTTTAATTTTTTTAAAAGATTTATTTATTTATTTGAAAGAGTTACACAGAGAGAGAAGGAGAGGCAGAGAGAGAGAGAGGTCTTCCATCCGCTGGTTCACTCCCTCATTGGCCACAATGGCTGGAGCTGTGCCGATCCAAAGCCAGGAGCTTCTTCCGGGTTTCCCACGAGGGTGCAGGGGCCCAAGGACTTGGGCCATCTTCTGCTTTCCCAGGCCACAGCAGAGAGCAGGATCAGAAATGGAGCAGCCGGGACTCGAACTGGCGCCCATATGGTATGCCAGCACCGCAGGCGGCCATACCTGCTCTGCCACAGAGCTGGCCCCAGGGATGAGGTCTTTAAAGAGACGATTAATTTACAATGAGACCTTTGGGTTGGACTGTGATCAGTCTAAGAGGAGGAAGTGTGGACACATGAGAGGTGGGGGACGTCCCTGCCCAGGGAGAAGGTAGCCATCTGTGAGCTGAAAAGAGACCTTGGAAGAGAACGAACCGTGAGCACCCTCATCTTGGACTTCTAGCTTCCATAACTGCGAAAAAATAAATTTTGATGATTTTCATCGCCCAGTCTATGGCCCTTTATGGCCTCTCCAACAAGTAAACACTATCAGCGTATGCATCCCTGGGTCACAGAAAAGGCAGAGATAAGCTGATGGCTCTCAGAGCACGGTGCGCCTTGAAGGTCATTGTCAGCTGGGCCCCCGCTCCGGGGAGCAGCACCACCTCTGAGGACTGATCTCAGCGAGAACTTTCCTTGGCACTGTGCGAGATGACGCCTGACCCGTGTCATCACAGTAGCTACCAGGCCTGTGGGTAGTAAGCAGCGCGGCCAGCAGCAGCAGCATGTCCTGGGGGCGTGCGAGAGCTGGCCCCTGCACTGCACACCCCGGGTGTGTCATGGGAGCCCTGTTTCCATGATCCTATCCGGCAGTTCTAATCATTAATCCAGTTTTGCAGAAAAGGAGTCTGTCTTGCCAGTGGGGTCGCAGCCAGGGTCACGCTTGGTCCGAGCAGCCCATCTCTGGAGCTTATGCTTTTAACCTCTAAGCTGAGCTCACTGATAAAGTCGGTGACCTTAAGGGATGCCCTGGATTTTTCTATTCTTCATATGGTGCCCTTCCTCCGTGGTCCGCCCGCCTCCTCCAGGAAGCTTTCCAGGCCCACCTCCTCCCGCAGGCTCAGCTGTGCTTCTTCACTCTTGTGGTGCTTGTTGATGACACTGTCAGAGGCAGCTGCATGATCTGCTGACTGTGTGTCCTTGGGGCTCTTGTGCACTGTGAAGACCTGTGTTGATGCTGTGTGGCCCAAACCCTGGGACTCCTCTCCCGGGACTTAGATTTGTCTTAATGAAGTTGTCTCACATAGGTCAGCAGGTGGTGATCAGCTGGTTTGTCTGAAAATGAAGAGCTCGCCGGGGGTTTCCTGGCGCTCACCAGGGGCTCCCCTGTTCAGTGAGGGGTATAAGGTTGGGCAGCTGGTACAAACCTTGCGTGTCAGAAGTACGAGTCTGCTCTCTCCCTTGCTCACTGGATTGGCTACCTGAAGTCTGGCATCGAGAAACTTACAGTCTGGGTTCTATGGAAAGGGGGATCCAGAACCACCCAGGAGCGCTTTTCAAAAAGAAGAGTGCTGTGGCATAGCAGGTTAGTCCGCCGCCTGTGGCACCAGCATCCCGTATGGGCGCCAGTTCGTGTCCCAGCTGCTCCTCTTCCCATCCAGCTCTCTGCTATAGCCTGGGAAAGCAGTAGAAGATGGCTCAAGTGTTTGGGACCCTGCACCCATGTGGGAGACCTGGAAGAAGCTCCTGGCTCCTGGCTTCAGATCTACCCAACTCCAGCAGTTGAGGTCATTTGGGGAGTGACCAGCAGATGAAAGACCTCTCTCTCTCTCTCTCTCTCTGTCTCTCCCTCTCTCTCTGTAACTCCTCCTGTCAAGTAAATAAATAAAATCTTTTTTAAAAAAAATAAAGACGAAGAGGGCTTGGCCCCCACCCCAGACAGATGTTGACATTATTATGCTTGAACAACTGCGTGATTCTGGCATACAGACAGGAGGCAGGCTGGAGAGCAGGAGAGAGCCACTCCCCTCCCACGGTGGTGACCTGCAGGGTGGTCAGCTGACTCTGTGAAGTGCAGACCACTCAGTGGGCCCCACTGTCAGTCCCCTCTTGCTCTGCTCCATAGGTGCTGCTGCTTGGTGAACCTGGCAGCTTGAACAAGAGGGGAGGGCTTCTCCACAATGGGCCAGTGGGGGCCCCCAGGGGAGCAGAGTGGCCAGCCTGTCCTGGGTTGGGTGAGAAGTGACCAGGGTGTGTTTTCATCAAAGACTTAGCATAGTCGTAGAGCAGCCATGACACCAGGCCTCATGGCATGTAGGACAGAGGTTTGCAAGCCCAGCGTAGGTCAAGTGCTGAGCTCGCTTTACAAACCCATTGTACCACATCTCAGCTCCAGGAGCCGTGATGGTACCACAGTGTGACTCCCGTTTGCCTGTCCTGGATCTGTCCAGCAACACCCATCCCACTACCCCCCACCCGGCCTTAGGCACCGCGTTGGGTTTAGATTTGTACCTCCCAGAGCTCCCAAGCAATGAGGAAGCAGAAGAAGGGCTAAAGTGGGGTAAGAGGAGCTGAGTCTCTGAGGCAGGTGCCTGCTTCCACCTGCTGGTCACGGCTCTTGAGACCGGGTAACAATAAAGGCCTCACTCGCTGCTCCCTTCCTGTTTCTGAGTCCCTCCTTTGGTGGGCAGGTAGTCTAAGGTGGGCTAATTCCCCACAGTTTTCAAACTGAAAGTCTCAGGCAAGCCAAGGATGATCAGTGGCTCCATGGGGGCTACAGGTGAGGATTCTGCAGCATCTGTGCCTCCTACCAAGGGCACTGAGGTTCGAGATTGGGGGTCCCCAGACTTCTCCCTGTGGGTGGTCAGAGCTGGGCGGGGCTGTCCACCTTCCTGGTAGATGCCTCCCAGGGACCTTGGCATCCAGCCAGGGGAAAGGCGAGCTTTGTCCCCAGCAGGCAGCAGCTGGGACTGTGGCAAGCCCAGGAGAACACTCACCACCCGGCTTTCCGTATCGGCTTGTTCTTGTACATCCAGTCTGCAGAAGCCACTCTCCAGTCATAGACACATCCTGTGTGGTGATGAGATTTCGTTCTGCTGTGGCCATGAGTTCACACTGGGGTCACCTGTGCCTTCTCTGAGGCCCTGCAAGGGGCCGCGATCTCAAGTGCCATTTTACAGACATGGTTGTGTTCACCCCTGGGAAATCATTTCAAGAGAATTTGACCAGCTATAAAGGACGTCTCTGGGACAATTGGGAAAATTTGAATATAGATGGATAATTAAATGACAGTCGTTTTGTTAAATGTATCATGGTTAGATAGGAAAGTGTCCTTGCTTTTTTTAGAGCTACACACTGAAATTTTTAAGGGGTCATATTGCCTATAATTTATACCAATTCAGGAAAAATTTGTAACTGTAAGAGGAAAACTATTCAAAGCCCTAGGAGTCAGGGCACTGTGTGTAGAAGACGGTCCCTCACCTCCATGTGGGGCAGCACAGTGATGGGACATCTTGATGACGAGCACTGTTGGCTTACTAACCATCAGGGAATGGGAACGTGTGTGATTTTTAAGTTCCAAATCTTTCATCCAAAAAATGGTCTAAATGTTACCGTTTTTGCGGTCTTTCAAAGACTCCTAAGGCCTGGCCTGCTGCACAGAGTGGGTGCAGGCTCCAGAGCTGAAGGGAGCTGGGACCCCAGCGCCATCGCTTATGGCTGGGGACCTTGAACAGGTGCCTGAGCCCCCGGGAGAGCTCTGGGAAGTGGGGTGAACAATGCTCTCCTGCAAAGCTGGCTGGGGGCCCAGGACACACAGCAGGCAGAGCTGGCCTGGGACACTGGAGATCGTGAATCAGTGGAGTAACCTCTCCTGGAGGAGCAGAAAGTTCATTTGGTTTTTCCAGTATAAAACAAGCTAACAACCCCCGGGAGGGACCTGACCGCCAAGGTGCCCGCTCCCCGTCCCTGGTCACAGGTGGACATGTCGATGCATGGCATCCATCGCTACTGCAGCTGAGAGTCGGTGCCCCAGGCAGTAGCCCTGTGATATTTGCCTTGTGAAAAATTACTTAAAAGGGACATCAATATAAGCAGATTTCTATTTTTAATTAATCCAACCTGTAGTTGTGTCCAAAGAAAATTAAACTTGATAGAAGCTGGACTCCTGTTTCCCGCATTCCCAATCTTAAATTTAAAAATAATGACTCCATTTATCAAATGGATACTATAGGCCAAGTGTTGCTGCATGCTATTAATTCTCATCTGCAGCACCGCTTAATGAAGGAGATATTATTACCCAGCTACGCCCCATTTAGCAGAAGGATGAGTATCCCAGAGGTGCGGTTTTGTGCCTGGAGGCCATCGCTGGGATGCTGCAGAGCCGGAGCAATGACCAGAGGCACTGGGACCTCGCATCGCTGAGCACTCTCCCCTCCTGGCCCTGCCACCTGCGAGCCACAGGGCTCTGGGTGTCACTGTGTTCCTTGGTTGCGTGAGGATGGCGGGAAGACAAGAGGGCTCAGTCCTGAGGGTTAGCTGAGCTGCTGCGTTATTCCATGTGCGGCATCTATAGCAGCGACTGGTGCACGGTCAAGGTGACCTGGTATGAGTTTAGCTTAGTTAACAAGCAAAACCTGGCCAGCTGGCCCTCTGTGCTCCCTCACTAGTGAATAGACCGAGCTGGTGGTGCATGACATTGCTCACCAATGTCACTAGTAAGAGAGGATAGGGAGGATTCCAAGTTCCCCCTCCTCTTGTGAGGATTAGTGGGGACGAGGCTGGCCTGTCCCTGGGCTCCCTGGCCTCAAGGCCATCTTTCAGCCCAGCTCACCCTCCAGCTGGCTTCACCACAGGCTTATGGACACACCACAGTGAGCAGGACTTGCTGTGCCTCTCTGCTTGCACCTTAGAAATGCTGGCCCTCCACCGACTACGAGCTTGCCAAACCCGGGACACTTGCAAGGACAGGGGACCCTGCCAGACCTTGGCTTAGGAGTGGGGCTTGTGGCACAGTGGTTCAGCCTCTGGGTGAGAGGCTCACATCCCATGTTGGAGTGCCTGGGTTCAAGTCCTACATCTGCTTCTGATCCAGCTCCCTGCCAATGCACATTCTGGGAGGCTGTGGATGATGGCTTAGGTACTCGGGTTCCTGATACCCTCGTGGGAAAGCTTCGTAGAGCTCCTGGCTCCATCCTGGCCTGCTCCTGGCTATTGTGGCCATTAGGGGAGTGAACCAGCCAATAAAAGATCCAGCTCTCTGCTATGGCCTGGGAAAGCAGTGGAAGATGGCCCAGGGACTTGCCCTCCTGCAGTCCATGTGGGAGACCCAGAGGAATCTTCTGGCTCCTGGCTTCAGATTGGCGCAGCTCCAGCCATTGCAGCCATCTGGGGAGTGAACCAGCGGATGGAAGACCTGTCTGTCTGTCTGTCTCTCTCTCTCTCTCTCTCTCTCTGCCTTTCCTTCTCTCTGTGTGTAACTCTGACTTTCAAATAAATAAATAAATCTTAAAAAACAAAGAATTGGCTGTCCTATGATGATAGTTCATAGGAAAATAATAAATTTGAAAACCTGACACCTTACTGTCCTACCTGGCAGCCCTCTGCCCCGGGTGGCTATTAAACACTTGACGTGTGACCAGAACAAATTGAGAAGTGCCAGAGTGTGACGTGCACACTGGGTTCTGAATATTGAGTAAAGGAAAACATGTAAAAGTCTTGTTAACAATTTTTATAACTGCACCTCAACATATAATGGTTTTATATATTGGATTTTTCAAAATACACAGTTAATTTTCATCTTAATTGTATTGAAAATGCAACAGTGCCTGTGTAACTTGGACAGCACGAGAGATCTACAGACACCTTTGGATTAGTTTAATCGGCAGGAGCTACTGTTTAATGGGGTTTGCTGTGTGTCCAGTGCCAGGTGAGCATATTTACCTGCTTCATTTCATTGGATCCTTCTGGCAGCTCTGAGAGGATTTATTACTCCAGTTAGGTTACAAAGGTCAGAGAAGATAAGTAACTTACTCAGGATCCCTCCACGAGTCTCGATTGGAATCATTCTCAAAAGTCTGTCTGCTAAAGAAAATTGAGGTTCTCCAAATTTCTAATAGATATATGGCTCTGTTAACTGTTAACTTCATTATTATTTGCTTTGGTAACTTTTTACTTTGTTTAATTCCAAATTTAGACAAAAATTATAAGAATAATACAAGGAATTCCCATATATTTTTTCCAGATTCACCAACTATCTATGGGGTAGGGTTACAGAGAGAGAAGAGAGAATCCTTTTATTCTGCCATATTTAAGAATAAATTGATTGGGACCAGAGCTGTGGCATGGTAGGTTAAGCCTCTGCCTGTAGCACCAGCATCCCATGTGGGCTCCAGTTCAAGTCCTGGTTGCCCCACTTTGAGTCCATCTCTCTGCAAATGGCCTGTGAGGGCAGTGGAAGATGGCCCCAGTTCTTGGGCCCCTGCACCCACGTGGGAGACCTGGAGGAAGCTCCTGGCTCCTGGCTCCTGGCTCCTGGCTTTGGATTGACACAGCTCCCACCATTGAAGCCATTTGGGAAGTGAACCAGCGGGTGGAAGACCTTTCTCTCTGCCTCTCCCTCCTGTCTGTAGCTCTTCCTCTCAAATAAATAAGCAAAAAATTATAAATTAAAAAAAGAAATTGGGTACATAAGATTCACATACCCCTAAATAATTATGGCTGTATATTTTGTAGGGACAAATACATGTTCTTATTTAACCACAAGTCAATG
The DNA here is from genome assembly GCA_949820135.1 of Sylvilagus floridanus. NCBI lineage: Eukaryota > Metazoa > Chordata > Mammalia > Lagomorpha > Leporidae > Sylvilagus > Sylvilagus floridanus. The sequence continues at coordinate 71,213,634 of OX463235.1, forward strand.
ATTAAAGTCAGGAAATTTAACAGGGATATAATATCACTATCTAACAATAATAAGCGTCCCACATCCAGACTATCAGCCATCCCAGTGCCCCCTTCTTAGCTGCCTTTGCCCTGGATACAGAGCCCCGTCCAGGGTCACACAGCTCATGAATCTCCTTTGATCTAGAGTAGTTCCCCAGTTTTATGCACTGCAATTTTTTACTTGGACATGTTTGGAGAATACAATCCAATGATTATGCAGACTATTCCTTGGTATAGTTTGTTGTAGCACCCCCTAAACTAGGTCCACTTGCCCAGTGGATAACAAGCCCATCGCTGATGCCAACGTGGTGGAAGAAAGTAGGTGTTGATTGCAAAGCACAGCAAGGAGCAGGACGGCCACTGCTTACGTCCAGGGTTCCAGGAGGGGTTGGGGCAGAGGTCCTTGCAGGTTGAAGTTGGGGTGGAGAGGCGCATGTTCAGCTTGTGTGCAAGTCCACGGTCGGTCCACAGTGCTCGTGGCTGTCCGTGGAGGCTCAGCCATCTCCTGTTCTTTTGGGAGTTGTGATGAAGGCCAGGCAGGCTCCAGCCAGTCAGGTGTTGAGAACTTCTTGCTCAGGGCCTGGGGTTCCTGAAAAAATCCTCAGGATAAGACTGAACATCAAGGTGTTACCTCTGGTGGGGATGCAGGACCCCAGTGGTCCTGTGGTCAGGGACTGTGTGGGGCGGGCTGCACCACTCCCTCAACTCAGTGACCGAATTTTAGCAAGAGGTTGGTTTGCAATCATCACCGCAAGGCAGGGAACCTGGGAAACTGTGAGACCAGAACCCGACGGGACCCAGCATCTGTACCCAAGGTGCTGTGCGGGGGCCCAGTCTCCTTTGTCTGGAATATTCCCTCATGGTCAGACCCAGGTTTTGCATGTTCAGCAGGAACACCACAGGCGTGGTGGGTCTTTGTCTCACCCCGTGCATATTTGCTGGCTGCTTTCAAATATTGTTTATAGGACTCTGGGACAAAATGATCAACAGACCATAAAAGTAAGAAAGAATTCCTCTGGCAACATTTCTGCACTTGAAATTGCTTAACTATTCACTGTGCAAAGCAAACACATGCTGTGGGTGCCAAGTGGAAGCGCCGAGAATGATAAATGCAGATTACAATCACAGTCATGACTGCTATTTTATTTTCATTTTTTTTCACTCTGCAGAAGTCTTAATTCAGTCCAGCAATTTGAAAGATTAGAATATACACGTTGGTGACAGATAGGAAAATAGACTGACATGTAAGGTCATTTAACTGCTAGGAATTGTTTAATTTCGAGGCACTTTTGTTCAGTGTGGAATAATTACTTCGTTCTTCATTCTCTTTCTTTTCACCTCAATTCACATAAACGTTTCCGTGAGAGCCGTCAAGCTGCCCTGGGCTGAGCTTCTGGGTGCGGCAGCATGGTGGTGGTGCTCCGAGTTAGCTCCAGACTCGTAACCGCATTTCATTCAGATGCTGTTACGATTGCGAGATGGAACGCCAGCGACCCAAACTGCCTCTGACAGCCTCATCTTTCTCCCATTTAAGACACAGCTTTCAAAAAGATCTGTGTGAGCTGAGCAGCTGACAGATTATGGAGAAATTACATTTTTAATCAATCACTTGCCTGAAGTTGTGAAAGCTGATATCTGGCTTAGAGTTCCCCAGACACGGTGGCACGTAGATGCCACTTTCTTTCTTATGGCATAAGAAAGTAAAGGAAAAGAATGTTGAAATTAACGTGCTTGAAATATAAAGACCCAGGTAGGCTGAAAGGAAAAGGGTGGAGAAAAACATGCCATGCAAAATGTGAGCATCAGCAAGATGGCGTGCGGTGGCCATGGTGACGCAAGTCAAAATAAATCGATTAGGATGTGATGCATATTAGAGTGATTAAAAGGTCAATTCATCATCAGCCATGAAAATACAAACTGTAGATAACCTTCAAAATCCACAGGAATCCGAAATCTACAAAGAAAGAAATTGACTGTATTCAACAGAGGAATAGATGTAGTTGGAGATTTTAATACCTCTTGCTCGATAATTGCCAGCAACAGGAAGCCAAAAAAGATCAGTAAGGATCTGCTGTTTTCTACCACTAACAAACTTGACCTGATTGGCATTGATTAAACAGCAGCAAAATACACATTCACTTTCCAAAAACACACGGAACATTCACCAACAGATACCACCTGCTCAGCTATAAGATGTCTTGATAAATTTCATCACTTTGAAATGTGTAAAAGCATGTTTTTGAGTTACAACAAAATGAAATTAGAAATTTAAAGCAAGAAGATAGTTAGCCTCCAAGTGCCTGGAAATAATTAACACACTTCTAAATAATTGATGGGTTGAAGAAGAAATCATAAGCAATATGAAAATATTCCACAATGAAAAGTGATTTTAAAAGCCATAAATCAGAAATTCATTGGGGCCTGGCTGGTTAAGCTGCTGCTTGGGATACTTGGGAGTACCCCTATCAGAGTACTAGGACTGAGTCCCTACTTCTCAACCTCCAATACAGCTTCCTGCTCATGCACCTGGGAGACAGCAGGTGCGAGCTCAAGTACTTGGGTTCCTAGGACCCACCTGGGAGGCCTGGATGGAGTTCTAGGTTCCTGGCTTTGGCCTTGCCCAGCCATGGCCATTGTGGGCATTTGGGGAGTGAACCAACAGACGGAAGACCTCTCTCCCTCTCCGTCACCTTCTCCCTCTCCCTCCTCTTCCCCCTCCCTCTCTCCTTCTCTCTCTCTCAAATAAATAAATCTTTTAAAAAACAAAAAAAGTCAGAACTTCTGTTGCAACATTTACTTAAGACAACATTTACTTAAGACAGCTGTAAGTCTTAGATGATTGGTCTGAAATCTTTCTTCTTTTTAAATATGTTTTCACAATTAAAAAAAATGTTAGAATCCATCATCTGCTGATTCACTCCACAGATGGCTGCAACTGCCAGGCTGGGCCAGGCTGCAGCCTGGAGCCAGGAACTCCATCTGGGTCTCCCATGTAGGTGGCAGGGGCTCCAAGCATTTGGATCATCTTTCACTGCTTGCCCAGGCGCATTAGCAGGGAGCTGGATCAGAAGCAGAGTAGCCAGGACTATAACCAACGCCCCAGTACAGGGTGCCAGCATCATGGGCTTCGACTTAACCTGCTGCACCACTATGTCAGAGTGTTTCCATGGTATAATAGGAAAATACTGGTTAAGTAAGTCCAATATACATAGAAAGGAAGAGAGAGGGTGGGGGAGGGAGGTAAGGAGGGAGAGAGAGGGAGGAGGGAGGAGGAAGGAGGAAGGAAGCAGAAATAAAAAAATGGATCAATAAGAGGACAACAGTTAGTTCTTTGAATGAAAGGGTAACATGGGTAACCCTTAGCAAGCCTGATTTTCTCAGATGAGGGCTGAACAGAGGCTCTGAGCCCACATGAGGGATACAGAGCATAGGACTTGTTACAGAATTGGAGCTCATGCGATGTGGGGAGCTCGGTAGACAGTCTACATCGATGTCACCCAGGAACAAGAATTGCACACAAAGTGGGAGAAGCCAATGACAGCCTGGAGCCTGGGAGAACCAGCTAGAATGCAGGGCACCAACTGGACCCTGCATGGCTCTTTTGTCACTTCCAGTCATTCAGTTCCAAGGGTCTGAGTGACCTGCCCGTGCCCTGGCCCTGGAGCCGCACCTGCCAGATTGGGAGAAGCTGAAGGAGACGACGCAGCAGACCACAGGGAGGCTGCAGGCCTGGCTGCTGCCCCTGCCTCTGGGATGAGCCAGCAGAGAGGCAGTGAGGTGCTCGGGCTGCCCAGCACCTGCCCCAGGCTGCCGGTCACTTCATTCCACCTGCACCAACATGAACACTGTCCTTGGGGCCAACCCTGACCCAGAACCAAAGAGAACCAAAAATCATGGGAAATACGATTTTGTTTCAGTAGATTGACACAATGCCTACTCACACTGCTTAAGAAAACAGAGAGAAAACATGAATTACTGACATCAGGATTAAACGAGGGAGTATCAGTGTAGATTTATAGACATTTATAAAAACAGGCACAGGCTTGTTTGGTGCTTGTCGTCAACATGTCCTAGTTATGCGGGCTCCCAGGACAAAGGTCTACATTCTAAAAAATAAGACATCAAATTACCCATCCTCGTTTCCTTGCTGAGTTAAATGCATCACTCTATTAAAGGAGACGTGTGCAGCATAGATCAATTAGAACACCAGGATTGACTTTGCTAAAGATTCCTGCAGGCAGCAGAATGGAGACCTGTTCCGCAGTAGATCACTGCCTCTCTGACAAGTTCAAGGACACGAACCACGAAAGTTTAAAGTCATTAGCCAGCACACTTTAAAGACGGGTGAGAAATGAAAATAGCATTTCTGCAGTGAAAATGGATACGCCTGATACACTTTCAAGCAGAATTGCACACAACCCTGTGACCCATTTATCGCCCAAAGTGAGGATTCTCTGTGCATGGTCCAGCTTCTGCAGTATGCCAGGCTTTCTGCCCAGTAATGATCATGACAGTGGCCCATGGGTTGAGTTTCAGAGTGGCCTGCCCATACAGAGAGATCAGAGACTGCAGAGAATCACTTTCTCACTGCAGCATGATCTGTCACACCAGAATGAGATGGGCGCACAGATGTCTGATCCAGGTCCCGTCACTCAGACTCCCCTAGGCCTGCACCTCCCCTGCCAGTGAGGATCAGCTCATTCGCACTGGACTTTGCCTTCTCAGCACCTGTGCCTTTGTGATCACACCTGTGGAGGAATCAGCCATGGCGTGGCTTTGCAGTGGTGGGATTTCAGGCACTGGGGAGTCTGAGTGGGATGAGACGTGGGACTTGTGGGGAGAATCTGCAGACTCTGCTTGAACCCTCTCCACTTCCTTCACTGCCTGGTCACAGTCTAAGGAGCGCCAGCTATCTCATAAGCAGATGAGCTCCTGCACGCCCACACGGAAGCTTGATACTGTTAGCTCCTTGGCTGTTGGTTTCGTTCTTTCATCATCTTCAACAATGCCATCGGCTCTGACTCCAGACACACTTGGATATTAGCTACCAGCCTGATCATGTCCACTGTCATTTTCATGTCTTCTGGCAGGATTTAGGATGTAGCATCCTTCAATCTGCAAAAAAAAAAAAAAAAAAAAAAAAAAAAAAAGCTCCCACGGAGCGAGCTTTCCTGCAGTCACTGAGTTATAAAGCCATCGTCTAGAGAAGAGTATTTATCATGGATCAGAAGTGTCGGGAAGAGTACCTTGGGGGAGGGGAAGGGGAAGGGAGGCTTAAATGAGACGAGCAGTTGGGTACACACTCCAGTGAGAAAGCAGTGAGGGGGATTTGATGGGTCTTTTCTCGTCCTAGAATTAATTACAATTGGAAAGCCTGGCAGCTTGATTTTATATTGCAACGTTCTTCAATTAAATCTGCGGGTTTTTTCGGTCTACTTCATGTCATCCCACTAATTGGTTTCAGCATCAACTCGTGCCAATTGCCACCACTATAATGTTAAAAAAAAAAAACTTAGACTAAAAGAAAATCTAAAATGTAAATGTATCCTCTCTCATATTTCCTCTGTTTTCTGGGGAGATGTGTGCTGGGGTGAGGGTGAGATGGGGGACATCAGTGATCAGCAAAATCCAGGATTCCCTCGCTGAAATCAGTTTTGCAGTGTGCTAGAGAGCATTATTCAACCACGTGGCATCTCGTGCTCTGGGTCCATCCTTTTCAAGCCAGTACACCTGCCATACATCGGACCCGGTTCCAGATAACTTGAGATCTAAGCAAGATTCTGTCCGTGAGCTCACTCTCCAGCTGCCAAAGATGACAGAACCATGATTCACACTCAAAAGTGTGGATCCGAGTCACAGCACCACTTGTGGACTCCTTCGGCCACAGAAGGAACGACGCTGCTTGCAGTTAATCGGTCTTCAAGAGACTTTTACTTAGAAGGAGTGGGAAAGAGAGTGGGGGAACCGGGAGAAGGGGGAGAGATGGCATGCACGTTCCTTAAGGGGGAAAGCTGGCGTGCCCCCTTCTCTCTCTCGCTCTCCGCTTATATCCAGAATTCAACCAATCACAGTCAATCAATTACAGTCCATGCACAGAGCTCTCCAATCCGGCACTTGATCACGATCAGCTGTGGAGTCACACAGCAGGCAGGGCATCAGCGCCATCTTGTTTTCCACGATCCTCAGCTAGATGGAAAGTTCAATCAGCTGCTACATCCGCATTACTGCTATAAGCCACGCCCACCATGGGGGGGTCCCATGGCTGGCCTATCCATGGGTCCCCACACAAAAGTCTGTGCTGGGGGCCTGCACAATGGCACACTAGGTTAATCCTCCGCCTACGGCACCAGTATCCCATATGGGCGTCGGGTACTAGTCCTGGCTGCTCCTCTTCCAGTCCAGCTCTCTGCTGTGGCCCGGGAACGCAGTGGAGATGATCCAAGTGCTTGGGCCCCTCCCTGCACCCGCATGGGAGACCAGGAAGAAGCTGCTGGCTCCTGGCTTTGGATCCGCATAGCTCCGGGCCATGGCTGCCATTGGGGGGATGAACCAATGCAAGGAGGACCTTTCTCTCTGTTTCCCTCTCTCACTGTCTATCTGTCAAATAAATAAATAAAAAAATCTTAAAAAAAAAAAAATCTGTGTTTTTGGTGGCCCTTTCCCAGTTAAAGTTGTGGCAGTGTTGAATGAATAGTTATTTCCTGGTTTTCTTTCATTAGTTGCTGGTAGCTCTGTCATATCATCTCCTCCACCACCTTCTACTTGGACAGCAACAGTAACTTGAGGAAAAGCATGGGAAGCAAGAGAAAGCAAAATAGTTCTGTTTTACTCAACATCATTGAAACACTCTGGGTTCAGGACAGGGACCGTGGTGCCCTCGGGTCTCTGAAAACCAGGTCAACAAGTCTTCTGCTTCTTGCCAGTCTCCAGGGCAGGAAGAGCTTGCAAGCCCAGTGTGTGTAAAGTGAGGACGTGAGAGAAAGTGAGACGGGTTTGAACAGGCTGTGTCCGCCGGTTGTCAGTGTGGATCCTGGGGCCCTAGAGGGTCAAGGTGATAACTCTAGGCCACTAGAAAGAGCTGTTTGGGGAGGTGCAGGGGCAGGGAGATGGCCACATTCCCATTTGACCTAGGGGTCAAGACTGACCCATCCAATACCTGCATCCTACATTGGAGATCATGGGTTCAGGTGGTTTGGTCCCTGCCATCCATGTGGGAGCTCTGAATTGAGTTCCTAGCTCCTGGTTCTGACCTGGCCCAGCCCTGACTTTTGAGGTCATTCACGGAGTGAACCAGTAAGTGAGAGCTCTTTATCTCTCTCAAATAAATAAAATGTTAAAAAAAAAAAAAGCTCTCTTTCACTTGTCCTTCAAATCAGTGTCCCTTGGGACGTTGCACGGAAGACCAAGTCTCTGTTGCCTTAAAAAAAATTAAAGCCACTAGCCCATGAACAAACCTTGTGGCGGATGGCAGAGTAAAACCCTGCGTGGTTGGCACCGCTGGTTCTGTTTCGCTCCTGTCTGCACTGCTTCTCTGCCCTCGAGGGCCCGGACCTAGAAGGACGTTTGCTCCTCGCCCATGGTTCTCACACTCTCCCACCCAGCCTTGCTCCCACACAGCCTGCAGACGCTCACGGCCGTTCAAGTCCACATTTCCATGCAGGTCAGCTAAACTTAATGTACTGAAAAATAATAGACACTCCCGAGTCTGGGGGACACTGCTCCTGTTGGCGCCATAAAGCAGGATTCACCGAGTAGAGCCTCTCTCCATTCTTCTTCCTGCTCATCCTCTGCTCCAACCATGGAGCAGGAACGATGGCTTGGGGGAAGACTCATCAGGGTGTGTAGCTAATGGGTGCTGCAGGGTATCTGCTTTATGGCCATAGATAAAGCCATTTTGGAGCAGGTGTTACAGAGCCATGAAGTGACACATGAGCCCTAAGGGTGAAGCAGTGCAGCCTCCCTGGGGAGCTCCTGGGTCTAGGCACACATGAGCAGCAATGCTGCTGTCTGCTGGGTGTTAGCATGAACCAGGGCATCTGTGTACCGCATCTCTAGTTCTCAAGATGTGCTTTTAGGTATTCCCATTTTACAGATAGGAAAATGAAGTCCAGACAGGTTAGCACCATGTCCGAGCTATTGGACTAGTGTGGGATCAGGTTGCAGATCCAGATTGGCCTGACCTCTTCTTTTTTTTTTTTTTTTTTAAGATTCTATTTTATTTATTTGAAAGACAGAGTTGACGAGAGAGGTAGCGACAGAGAGAGAGAGGTCTTCCATGTGCTGGTTCACTCCCCCAGACGGCCACAATGGCCGGAGCCACACCAATCCAAAGCCAGGAGCCAGGAGCTTCTTCCAGGTCTCCTGTGTGGGTGCCAGGGCCCAAGGACTTAGGCCTTCTTCTGTTGCAGTCCCAGGCCCTAGCAGAGAACTGGATCGGAAGAGGAGCAGCTGGGACTAGAATTGGTGCCCATATGGGATGCCGGCACTGCAGGCCAGGGCATTAACCCGCTGTGCCACAGCGCCGGCCCCTGTTCTCTTCTTGCTTCCCACTTTACACCCCTGTATGGACACCTCCAGTGACAGAGAACTCACAGCCTCCCAGGCCACACACTGTGTGCTGGACAGCGCTGAGGAATAAGAGTTGTGATGAAATGTGTCGCAAGTGTGGCAATGGCACTAAGGCAGTGTTGGTGTTTTTTTTTTGTTTTTTTTTTTTTTTTTTTGACAGGCAGAGTTAGACATTGAGAGAGAGACAGAGAGAAAGGTCTTCCTTCCATTGGTTCACCCCCCAAATGGCCACTACGGCCAGCGCGCTGTGCCGATCCAAAGCCAGGAGCCAGGTGCTTCCTCCTGGTCTCCCATGCTGGTACAGGGCCCAAGCACTTGGCCCATCCTCCACTGCACTCCCAGGTCACAGCAGAGAGCTAGACTGGAAGAGGAGCAACCGGGACAGAATCCAGTGCCCCAACTGGGACTAGAACCCGGGGTACCAGCGCCGCAGGTGGAGGATTAGCCTAGTGAGCCACAGTGCTGGCCAGCAGTGTTGGTTCTAAGGATTTTATTATGCAGTGGGGAAGTCACTTCTAATTCACACAACACACTGTGCAAACCGACCACCCACGGTTCCCAAAGTCCCTCCAGTGCTCCTCGTGACGAGTCTTAGCCATAGAGGGCGGATTCTCCCAGCATCCACTCGGGTGATGCCTCTGAGCCGAAGAACGCAGGTCTTGACATAGAGTCTCGGTGTCGGGCCAGCAGGGCTTCAACCGCAGGCAAGCTCAGACTCTCGGCGTCGGGCAGGCGCAGGGCTGGCGGGGAGACCTCTGTTTCGGGAAACTCTGCGTGCAGTAGGTCCACTGGGGGCTTTCGCTCTGCTGCTCTCAGAAGAGCCTGTTCAGAGAGTCTCACTGGGCCTCTTTGGTCTGCAGTTTACATACACTTGGGCGGTCAGCGAAGGGCCCATAGGGTCCCCAGGAGGATGTGTGCGGGTCGTAGGTGGTTCTTATCAAGCCCATGCAGATCTCCCGCAGTCAGCTTAGCTCTTGCTTCTTTCTTGTTAATACTACGCTGGAGCTATTTGATTTCTGCTCCTTACAAAATGAAATCACTCCACTCTCCTGCCACACCCGGAGCCCGCTGGGGCCACACAAAGCCCATCAAGTTACGCTTTCAGGAGCCAGCCCTTCAGAGTACTCAGAGAAAGCGGGAACCCTCCTGCCTCTTCCCTAGACTAGGCGCTCTAGCCGGGGGTGCGGGGCTCAGGTATGTGGGTTCTGGAGCCCTGTTGTGTGGCTTGGCGAAGATCTCTCAAGTTTTCTGATCCTCCGTAGTGTCTGTAAGAAGGCTTGAACAGAACAGCACCAGCTTATTTGGGCTTGTGAGAATTGCATGAATAATCTATAGAAAGCACTTGGCACTGCGTTTTGTGCACTGCAGGAGTTTAATGAATGACAATCACAACTTCCAGCTGCCAGACTATTTTATCATGTCCCCTGTCGACCCTCTCTGGTTGGTGTAGGGGCCTCTTGAAGGAGATGTGGGAACGGATGGAAAACTCCAGAGCCGCTGGAGCAGTGTGTGGGCGAGCAGCTCTGTTCTGAACGTGAGGCTGCATGCATGCCGGCTAAGGGGGATTAGCTAGCGATGCAGCCGCTCCGTGCTGCCGACTCACGCTGAACTTGGAGTTCATGAAACCCCGGGTCTTCCTCATTTCACTTCTCTCACCACCGGAAATTTAAAGCTGACAGGCGGCCTGTGTGAGTTCATTGGGTGGCAGTCAGGTGGAAGTCGGTTGTGATGTGTGGTCGGCTTTTTGTTTATATTCAAACTTCTTCATAGCTTAAAAGAAATGGGAGACAGAAGATTCCAGGACTTGGGCTGGGGTGACTGAATGAGGATCAATTGATGGATGGATGGGAAGAGGGAACTAGTAACTCTCTGGGTGTGAAAACCGAGGATACGGATTTTGGTGAAGTTTTTGTGGGCTGCATAATCAGCCAGTATCAGGACATCAGTCTTCACGTGTTGGATAGAAAATTGACATTTGGTCTCTTTTTTGTGTGGCACCTCATACAGGGGCTTTTCCTACCTGTGTCATTTCATCGTCGTAACCAACTTCTGACAAAATCAAGGTCCAGACGTCACACAGCATCAGCTCCACACTGGGCTGGCCAGACCACACCCATGCCTCTCCGTGTAAAACTACTGGGTCATTTGAATGACAGTTAACACGTAACAGCATTCAGCCTGTGCTGGACTCTCCTGGAAGCACTTTGCATGTATCAGCAAATCCATGCAGCCCACTGTAGGAGGAAGAAACCGAGCAAGGAAGCATGACACGCCTGGCCTGTGTCCACACTGTCCTCCAGTAGAAAAACTGTGATTTGAACTTGTGTCTGAGCTCCAGAGTCTATGTGCCAAATCCTCCTGATTCTTGTGCATAAACCTAGAATCCAGAAATTCATGTTTCGTGTCTTCCAGAGATCTTCTTCCTTTTTTTTTTTTTTTTTTTTTAGCAGGCAGAGTGGACAGTGAGAGAGAGAGACAGAGAGAAAGGTCTTCCTTTGCCGTTGGTTCACCCTCAATGGCTGCCGCAGACGGCGCGCTGCAGCCAGCGCACCTCGCTCATCCAATGGCAGGAGCCAGGTGCTAGGTGCTTTTTACCTGGTCTCCCATGGGGTGCAGGGCCCAAGCACCTGGGCCATCCTCCACTGCACTCCTGGGCCACAGCAGAGAGCTAGCCTGGAAGAGGGGCAACCGGGACAGAATCCGGTGCCCTGACCAGGACTAGAACCCGGTGTGCCGGCGCCACAAGGCGGAGGATTAGCCTGTTGAGCCACAGCACCGGCTCTTCTTCCTTTCTTATGTATCCCTCTTTCCCCAGAGCCTTGCCTCCTTTCTTCCTATATTGTAAGTGATTGTTTCATTTTAAATCATTTAAAGGCAAATCGGTGAGACGGTCATCCAGGTGGCAAGTGATTAGGTTGATGTATGCCAAAGACATTTATTAGGCAGCCCAAGGTGCCAGCCCTGGCTGTCCCCACCCCCTTCTCTGACCTCCAAGAGGAACTTCATTGTGGAGAAAACATGATCTACGGTAAAGACAGACGAGCCTGTGGCTGGTATTGATTTGAGTAAGGCAGCCAGCGAAGGACATCTTGAATCACCTGGTCCCAGGGGTTTTGATGGCATTCGCCAGATGTTGGTTCCTGTCTCTACCCGGAACACTTTTGCAACTGACTTCTATTGATGATGGAGGGATCAATAAGTGAATGGGATTCTAAGTAATAAGCCATGCTTGTTTAGATTAGAGCAGTCATTAATTTAAGAGCAAACCATCTGTACTGCTTACATCACAGACGGCAGTGCTTCTCAACTGAAGGTTGAGTTGTCCCTCAGGGGACCTTGGGCAGTACCTTGGGGCTCTTTGGTTGTCACAGCTAAGGCGGGAGGTGCTGCTCCTGGCGTCCAGTGGGCAGGAGCCAAGGTTGCTCTGAAACATCCTACAATGCTCAGGACCACGCTGCAGAAAAGGAATTGTGTGACTCACAAGCTCAAGGGGGCAGAGGCTGAGAAACCCTACTCTGTAAATGCCAGAATAATATAAAAGGTATTGGGAAAATAATTCATCAGGGATCAGAGTTGGCGCCCACCCTAGTATCAAGCTGGAGTGAATTTATAATGGGTCATAATTTAGTAAGAGCACACTTCAGCAGAGTTACCAGATTCTGATGGAAACATTCCCAGCCCTCATTTCTTCTGTACAAGTGGTTGCAAAACAGCCAGTCGGTACTGTGTGTCTTGGATTCACAAGTTGAGGGATGACACACTGCACATAGTCTCAGCATTCACGTAACAACGAAGGAAGGAGATGTGGCTTTTAAACGCTAAGTGCAGGCACAAGCGCAGGTCACACCATCATTCTCCCACGCTTGCAGCCTTGGGCAGATGGTTTGGGTCTCATCCTTAGTTTCTCCAACCTTATAATGAAAGTAATGGAAAATCAAGGCATTAGGATGATTGTATCAAATAAGGCACATCAGGCCCCTATTAAACGGAACGAGATGCTACCCTAAAGAAGGTTGTACTAAGAGACACCACAGCCATTGGGAATTGCCTAATGATATTTAAACTCTTAATAACAAGCCCTCACATAATTATGCCCCCATTAATCACAGCCAAGACTTAGCCATTGTTTTCTTATCACAAGCCATTGTGTGAGTTAAATGCTCTTACTAATACCCTGGAATTAATGGCACGGGCCCTGGAGCTTTCTCTATTATCCATAGAATGGTGTCGCTTCGATAAGCAGCCATGGCTGAGTGAGCTCTGAAATGAGATGGGAAAGAACAAAAATAGGTTTAGGGGGAAAGAAAAATGTGTGGAACAACCTTTCAATTAAGCAGAGCCAAACAGAAGGAAAAAGGCAGGCAGGTCAGTCTCTGGGGTGGAGCGTCGTCCCTTGTCATGGGTGCAAAGGACAGGAGCGTGACCTTACTGAACGGCTTTGATTAAATCGCCGCCGGCTTTCTTGTCTGAGTTATGGGGGGACCAGATCAGCTAGGACTGCACCCTACTGTGAGCAAAGAGGGGCTCTGGGCTCTGAGAGGGGCTTCAGGGGAGGGGCCACAGGGCCCTTCCCAAACTGCATCCGTACCAAATGCAAGGGAATTCAGGAGCAAATGATGCCAAACGAATCTTCCCAGAGCGACCGTGTGATTTGCTCACTTCCTGCCCTATGCCAGCAGCAACTCCCCAGAGAGCACAGGTCCAGCCCTCCATGCCCTTTGCTCACACAGCTGCCCTTCCATGGAATTCCTTGGGTGGACCAGCAGCTGTGCCTTGCGGCCTGAGTGGTCCTGTCCTCCCTGGCTCTTGCTTTTCCCCAGGAAGCCGTTCCCCTCTCCTCCTGTCCTGACCCAGCCAGCTCAGCAGCCACCTCCACCAACCTCCCTCCTGGGAGGCTGCCCTCCCCCTCTCCTTCTCCTATCCCTTGGCTTCTAGCCCATGGCGTTGCTTGTGTCTAGGTAATTTTGTCCCAGACACATCTGCCTTCCCCCAAGCCAGGTAAGTGGGAGGGGAAGTAGGGCTCAGCATCCCCAGGGCACTTGCTGTGGGCCCCTCGTTTCACCAGCATCCATCACTCTTCTGAGTCTGGCATAACCCTCAGCACACTAGCACACTTCTTGAAAGAGGGAGAACCCGAGGCTGTAGGAGGCTCCCTGTTCTTCCCCCATCCCACGTGGCCAGCGCCCCTCCACTCTGCCTGGGGCTCCCCATCAGCCTCAGTGGGTTTGGCAGTGAGTGGTTGACTGTAGTCTACCTGGACGCTTCAGCTGTTCATACTAAAAAAATGATTCCCACAGCCTATGGTGGCCTTGGTTAGCTGAGAGCCAAGGAAGCCAATCGCTTTAAAGTCACTGGATGAACGCCAGGCTGGCCAACAGCCTCATCCCAGCTTCAGCCACCTGAGCCCACACCTGGGTGGCCACGTGCCACCATGCAAAATGACAGCGTGACAGGCTCTAGCGTGTTCCTGGAAAAGGGATCTTAGCGCTCGTGCTGGCTTTTATGAATCTGTTTCCACCACATGCAGTCATGACCTTGACACCTCCCCTCTCTGAGATGTCTCTTATGTCCGTCTCTCCGTTTCCTTCCCTCCACGCTGTCTGCACCAGCCCCACTTGCTTTGCAACCACGCTGCAGATGCCCCAAGTGTCGCGTGCAGCCCCCATTCCCTCTGCTGGAATGCACTCCCTTTGCACACCCCCGAGGCCAGAGCCTCCTTGGCTTTCCTGAAGGTTTGCTTACAGGGCATTTAGCCAATGGGGACTGTGGAGCACGCTTCGGAAAACAGCCCAGCGCACCCTGCCAGGCCCTACACCTTCTCCTTTGTCTCCTTAGCTTCATCATTGCAGTTACACTTGATATGCTCCTTAACTTTTTTGTTCTTGTTTATGATCAGTCTCCATGCATCATTTCCCTTGAGAGCAGGAATTTTCGTCTATTTTACCTCCCTCTCCTACCGTAAGTCTCCAGCAGGGCGTCTGGGCATAGCAGCACTTGTATGCACTAAACGTTCATTGAATGAATAAGCCTGGTAGCTAGGGCTCCCCGGTGCTTTGCTGCTTGCATCCCTGCAAAATCCGTGTGTTGGAACTCGGACCCAATGGGGTAGTGTTGAGTCGTGGGGCGTTTAAAGATGATGACGTCATAAGGGCTGCACTCATGACAGACAGGTGCCCTTATAAAAGGACTCCAGGGAACCAGCAAGGCCCTCTTGGCCCTTCTGCCCTGTGGGGAGACAGCATTCACCTCCTCTGCTGTGTGAGGCTGCGGACACTGAATGCCAAGGCCACGATCTTGAACATCCCAGCTTCCAAAACTGTGCAAAATAGATTTCTGTTGCCATAAATCCCTAGCCTGTGGCATTGTATTGCAGCAGCACAAATGGACCAAGACACTTGGCAGATTATGGAACTTATATGCCTTTTAATTTTTTTTTCATTTTAATGTTAAACATAGAAGTCAAGGTGAAGTAATGCATTGTCTCTGATTATTCTAACTAATTCCTGCAAGTGTGAGAGTTTAAAGCAGCATCAGAGTGTTATCTCCCAGTCCTGGGGGTCAGAGTCTAGGAGGTGTCATGCAGGACTGACGTCAAGGTGTCGGCAGTGCTGTGTTCCTTCCCAGGGATCCATGGGAGAGGCTGTTTCCTGGCCTTTTCCAGCTTCCAGAGTCTGCAGCACTGTTGTAACCCCTGTGATTGTATTGAAGCCACCTCAGGGTCATCTTCCCATCTCTCTCTTTTTTTTAAGATTTATTTATTTATTTGAAAGAGTTACACAGAGAGAGGAGTGGCAGAGAGAGAGAGAGAGAGAGAGAGAGAGAGAGAGGTCTTCCCTCCAATAGTTCATTCCCCAGTTGGCCTCAATGGCCAGAGCTGTGCCGATCCGAAGCCAGGAGCCAAGAGCTTCTTCCAGGTCTGCCACGTGGATGCAGGGGCCCAAGGACTTGGGCCATCTTCCACTGCTTTCCCAGGCCATAACAGAGAGCTGGATTGGAAGAGGAGCAGACGGGACTCGAACCAGGCCCATATGGGATGCCAGATCTTCAGGCCAGGGCATTTACCTGCTGTGCCACAGCGCCGGCCCTATCTTCCCATCTCAAGATCTTAATCAACCCTGCAGAGTTCCTTTTGCCATGAAAGATGACATATTTTTCACTTTGGGGGATTAGGACAAGGTAAAAAATGTTCTCCTTTACATAATCTTTTATAAATTACTCAACTAATTATGAAAATATTTGCAATATGCAAAAGAAGGACAAAAAGTGATGTCATCCACCAAATCCAAACTAATAACCTTTTGCTGTGTGTCTGACCCCAAACTCTGTGCATGAGGAAGCCCTGCAGACTCAGCTACAGCCCAGCCCACCTGCATTTCGTTCCTTCTCATCCTTTCTCAAGAGTGTCCACTGTCCTAAACTGGCGTGAATTCCTGCCATGAGGATATTTTACGGTTCTACAATAGGATGTGCACTACTGTCATATGTCTTTCTGAAATTTAAATAAATGCCATAATACCGGCATGCCCTTTGCAGTTGGCTTTTTTTCATTCAACTTGATGTCTTTAGAAAGGCATCTGATGTGGCGCCATTGCAGATCAAGTTCAAGCTTCTATTTAGGTCAGAGGCGTCAGATTCTTTATCCATTCCTTTCCTAATGGTGATTTCTGCATACCTGCTGTGAAATACGGAGCTGCACCGTGTCTGGATAACAGCACTGGGGTGCGACTGTGAGCTCTGAAGGACAAGATACTGAGTGTCCGACCCATCAGCAGCCCTGGCGATGGCCCAGAGCGCACCTTTCTGAACATCCTTGCCCACACTGGGCACGAATAGGCTGTTAATTATCCTGAACTGATGTGAGTGATGGTGGCTCATTACTGCTACATTTTGAGATTGGCTTATTGATGTGAGAGACTGAGTACATTTCTTATGCATATGACCCTGAAGTTGACCTCTTCAGGGAGTTGCCTATGTATATTTTTCTCTCATGTTTTGATTGGATTTCTCTTTTTAAAGAGGAATTCTTTATATATTCTGATTAGTCATACTTTGACAATTGCATAGATTGCAGAATCTATTCTTTCATTTATTTCCATGCCTCTTAACATATTAGTTTATCATTTTTAATTAAAAAACTTTATCACATTTTATGTGAGGCATACTTTCAATAAACACAAACTATCCAGATCTGTCCCTGTTCCACTCCTGCAAAGATATGTGTCTATTTTTTTTCTAATGGTTTTACAGTTTTGTTTTTGACATCCCTGTCTTTTACAGCATGGAGACTTTTTTTTTAGTGCAATGGGAAATAATGATACTCATACAATATTATCGTCTTCCAAAATGTAAACACCTTATTGTGCCAGAATGACCCATTTGGTCTACACTTTATTTACTAATACTGAAGCTACCTCTGAAGTATACCAGGCTCAAACACATATGAGAAGTCGTCAAAGAGTTTTTGGAAAGAAGTAAAATTAAGAGATGAGTTTATTTCGATGCAAAGAATTTAAATGCATGCTTATTTGTTCATAATATGCATTTCTAAAATAATGCATATATTGGTACAAAAAATTTGAAATCCATGCATATTCTTTTCATAACAGGCAGTTTGATAGTATGCTGTTTCCATGAACTTTCTTTCTTTTTTGAAAAGATTTATTTATTTATTTGAAAGGCAGAATCACAGAGAGGCAGAGGCAGAGAGAGAGGTCTTCCATCCTCTGCTTCCATCCTGAAAGGGCCACTATGGCCAGAGCTAGACCAATCCGAAGCCAGGAGCCAGAGGTGCAGTTATAGACAGACACAGAGAAAGAGAGACAGAGAGAAAGATCTTCCATCCACTGGTTCACTCCCCAAGTGGCTGCAATGGCCAGAACTGAGCTGATCCGAATTCAGGAGCCAGGAGCTTCTTCCACATCTCCCACACAGATGCAGGGGCCCAAGCACTTGAGCCATCTTCTACTGCTTTCCTAGGCCATAGCAGAGAGCTGGATCAGAAGTTCAACAGCCAGGACTCGAACCAGCACCCATATGGGATGCCGGTAACACAGACAGCGGCAAAACTGCCATTCCACAGCGCCAGCCCCTTGTGAACTTTCTGAAGACCCCTGATAGGTGGTTGTGTTTCCAAGCCTGCCTGACATGATCCTCTCGTCACGTGTTCATCCCCAACCAAGATGTGCTCAGTATGACTGCATGGTACTCTTTGCTGTCTAGGAATACAAGCTTTGTTCCCCATTCCAACTTTTTCTGTGATCTTATTCTTCTTAAGATTTTATTTATTTAAGAGGTACAGTTATAGACAGACACAGAGAAAGAGAGATAGAGAAAAAGGTCTTCCATCCACTGGTTCACTCCCCAAGTGGCTGCAATGGCCAGAACTGAACTGATGCGAATTCAGGAGCCAGGAGCTTCTTCCAGGTCTCCCACATGGGTACAGAGGCCCAAGCACTTGGTCCATCTTCCACTGCTTTCCCAGGCCATGGCAGAGAGCTGGATCAGTAGAGGAGCAGCTGGGACATGGGATGACAGTGCCACAGGCTTAGCCTACTACACCACAGCGCCAGCCCCAACTTCTTCTCTTACCACACATGAGACCAATTCTTCAGCTTTGCCTTGGTATTTTTCCACCTTTTATCTGGCTTTAGGATCAGCTTGTCTAGTCTGAAAAACCTTGTTAGGGCTTTCATTAGACTAAGGTTGAAATAACATGGTGATATATCTTCCTTGTCATATCAAATCTGCCTGCCTATGAACCAGTATTTATATCTCTCTTTACATCTTTCAGTGGAAGTTTTTATTTTATCTGCATAGGCCTGTTACAAATATGAAATTTGGTTTCTTTTTAAAATTGCATTTTCTAATTAACAGTTCCAGGGGACATGGTATAGACAACTATTCCATCTGTTCCAGTAGATTCTTTGTAGATCCACTTGGATTTTGTTGTGTCAACAGGAATTTTCTCTCCAAATAATGGAATAGCAATTCTGTTCCTGCCTTGAATTCTTGCACATTTTGTCTCTTCCTTTACAACCTTTGGGCACTGCTGAATGGAAGCAGTGATGGGAGCAATGCAGGTTTTGTTCCTGACTTCAAAGGGGTAGAGAGCAGCATTCGTCAGTGGGATTTCTGGTGGGGTCAGGCAGAGACTCTTTTTCGGGTAATGAGGATCCCTCTTATTCTTGGATTGCTATTTATTTTTAAGGAATGGCTGTTGAATTTTGAGAAACCTTTTATTTATTTATTTTTACATTTTAGAAACAGAGCAGTATCAAGTACTTAGAAAATAGACCCCAGAATCAACTCCTGGAGCCCAAGGAGCAGTGGGCGACATGGTCTTGCCAAGGGCACACGGCTCTCTGTTTAGGAGGGGGGACGCAGTGTGGGCAGAGTGCAGCACTCTCTCCCATGCTGACCATTGAGGGCCGGGGCTAGTGCTGCACAGCAGGCTGAGCCGCTGTTTGTGAGGCCAGGATCCTGTAGCGGGGCACTGTGGGAGCCCTGGCTGCTCTGCTTCTGATCCAGCTCCCTGCTAATGCACCTGGGAAAGCAGCAGGGGATGCTTCAAGTGCTTGGGCCCTGCATCCATGTGGGAGGCCTGGATTGAGTTCCGAGCTCCTGGCCCAGCCCCAACGTCTGTCCATCTCTCTCTCTCTCTGTCTCTCTCTCTCTCTCCCTCCCTCCCTCCCTCTGCCACTCTGTAACTCTTTCAAATAAATAAATCTTTAAAAAAATAAATTAAGACCAAAGCAGGTATTTGGTCTAGTAGTTAAGATGCTGGTGAATATACCTGTGTCGCACGTCAGAGGACCCGGGTTTGATATCTGGTTCTGGCTCCTGACTCCAGTCTCCTGCTAATGCAGCCCCTGAGGGACAGAAGTGATGGCTCAAGTGACAGGGTCCCTGTCACTCACATGGAGCTGGACGGAGTTCCTGGCTACCAGCTTTGGCCCAGCCCAGTCCTGGCCATTGCCAGCATTTGAGGAGCAAAACAGCTGATGGGGGTGCTCACTCACTTGCTTGCTCTGTCTCTCTTAAAAATCTAAGATGCTTAAAACCAGTTATTGAGACATTTTAAAACAGCGATGTTGAACTCTATGCAAATTAGATGATTTTTTTGGGGGAAACATAACATATTCTCTAAAGCACATCCAAGTAGAATATATGTGTGTGCACACAGAGTCTTAGACATGCCCAGTCTGTCTTCAGCATTGCTACACCACTGCAGATACCCTTCCTGACCCTTACATAGGATGGACTTCAGCTAGTTCACAGAAAATGCAACTGAAAGATAAGTTTCTTGCTGCCCCCCCCCTCCCAGATTGTAAAATTCATCTCCTAGTTTTGACCTAAAATGCATTTTCCAAGAACTCTTCTCGACCCCTCCTGTCGCCCTGCCAGGCAGTCATTTGCCTTAGATGATTTTCTCTTAGTTCCCCCCTCCCAGCTGGCTGCAACAGCCAGGGCTGAGCTAGGCTGAAGCCCGGAGCCAGAAGTTTCATCCGGGTCTCCCACATGGGTGACAGGGGCCCAAGCACTTGGTTCATCCCTTGCTGCTTTCCCAGGCCATAGCAGGGAGCCGGGTCAGAAGTGGAGCAGGCAGGACACACACAGGCACCCATACGGGAAGCTGACATCAGAGGCAGCAGCTTTACCCACCGTGCCACAATGCCGGCCCCTGGATGATCTCCTTTGAAGAATTTTTAAAGATTACAGCAAGAAAAAGCCTTTGAATTTACTCACATGTAAGGGGGTTTCCAGAAGTTTGGATACACGTAGAAATGTAAGTTTATTTTCATTCAAAAACTCTTGAAAACCATGTGTGTCATGGGTCTTCAAAAAGTTCATGGAAGTTGTGTTTTAAGAAAAAGACCAAAAATTTTTGTACCAAAATAAATGTATCTCCATGTTTTCTGCAGTCTTGGCTCCGTGACTGTAGCAGAAGCAGAGAACACAGCTTCACAGTGCTGTCTTTTTATTTTGTCTTCCTACTGTTCCTCCTCCTGCCCTCCCGACTCCGGTGAGAGGCAAGAGCAGTCACCGTGCTGGGGCCGCGGGTCACAGCCACAGCACCCACGGGACCCCCGGCTCTGAGGGGCTTGTTACCATGGTCCCATCTTCTCTCCTTCTTGCCCTGCACCCATTCCCGGCCAAGCTTAGAAGCCAGAGAGAGGAGAGCTGAGCCAGTCAAAAGAGGCAGGGAGGTGTTTCTGCCTCCAGAGCCCACAGTCCACTCTCCCAAACAGCCTCCCTGTCCCCCAGGATCCTCTCTCTGTATTCATCAGAAAAATCAGCAGATCGGGGCGGGGGGCAGCATTACGCCTTTTCCTCATATTCCCTTCCTCCCTCCAACTCCTCTCCCCTTCCTTCCTTCCCTTCTCTTCTCTCTCTCTCTCTCTCTCTCTCTCTCTCTCTCTTTGACAGAGTTAGACAGTGAGAGAGAGAGAGACAGAAAGGTCTTCCTTCCATTGGTTCACCCCTCAAATGGCCGCTACGGCCATCGCACTGTGCCGATCTGAATCCAGGAGCCAGATGCAGGGCCCAAGGACTTGGGTCATCCTCCACTGCCTTCCCGGGGCCACAGCAGAGAGCTGGACTGGAAGAGGAGCAACCAGGACAGAACCGGCACCCCAATAGGGACTAGAACCCGGGGTGCCGGCGACGAAGGCGGAGGATTAGCCTAGTGAGCCGTTGCGCCGGTCCATCCCTTGTCTCTTAATGAACGTGCACAGGATGCTATGTGAGGCTGAGTAACATCCCCAAAGCTGACCGTGTCCACATCACTGGGCCGCGTGAGCTTCTTCCCTGACCTGACAGTGGGCCTTCCTTGGGAAAGGACTAGGGGACAGTGGGCAGAGAGAGAGAGAGAGAAGATGCTGCACTGTTGCTTTGAAGGGGCCAGGAGCCACAGAGTGCAAGAAACAAAGCACTAGAAGATGGAGAGAGCAGGTCTTCCCCCAGAGCCTCGCCCATGGACACCAGGGTTCCAGCCGAGCTGTGCCGTGGCTGACCTCTGCCCCTCAGAACAGTGAGAGCATCCATCTGTGTTCTTTCGAGCCATTTGCGTCAAGGGGCATTGAAAACTAATTGGAGCTCCCAAAAACTGTGTCCGATCTGACCCAAGCTCAGAAAGGGGGGCCAGCTTAGAAGGCCCAGTACTGTGGCCAGTGGCAGCCATGGTGGGTGAAGCCACAGGGAGGCGGGCGGCACCACCAGCCATTGCCAGATGACCCAAGCCAGGCTGGACACGGGCCAGAGCAGAAAGACATGAAGTGCAGTAGAGCAGAGAGGCTGGGGTGCGGCAGCTTTTCGGGGTTCAACAAGAGTCATGGACTGGCTTCCCCTCCTGGTCCCTGGACTTTGGTCTCTGCATCTTTCGTGGCAGAGAAGGGACTGGCAGCAATGGAGCCATTGGCAGAACTCGAACAAGAAAATCCCCAAGTCTGGAGGGACAGAAGCTAGATCGCTGGTTGCTGGGAGCTGTGGAATGGGAAGTGGGGAGTGACTGGGTGACAGGGATTTTGGGGGGGGGCTATGAACGTGTTTTAGAATGAAGTGGGGTGCTTGCGCAACTTTGAATATACCAAAATCTCCTGAACTGTACATCTTGAAAGAGATGAGCTTAATGGCGTGTGAATTACATAGCAATAAAAAAGATGCAAGGGACTGGTGCTGTGGCAGGTTGAGCCACTGCCGGTTCGTGTCCCAGCTGCCCTGCTTCCAATCCAATGCCCTGCTAATGTTCCTGGGAAAGCAGTGGAGGATGGCTCGTGTGCCTGGGGCCCTGCTACCCATATGGGGGACCCAGAAGAAGCTCCTGGCTCCTGGCTTTTGCCTGACCCAGCCCTGGCTGTTGTGTCCATCTGGGGGAACAAACCCATGGATGGAAGATCTCTCTCTCTCTCTCTCTCTCTCTCTCTCTCTCTCTCTCCCTCATTCTCTTTAGCTCTGCCTTTCAAATAAATAAAATAAATATTTTTAAAAATAGATGATAGATCAACAGATAGACTAGATAGGTAGATGTAGGTAATAGAATGACACATAGTTGGTAGATAGATAACAGATAGGCAGATAGATATAGATGATGGATGATATGGTATATAGATGATAGGTAGGTAGGTATAGATGACAGATGAGGTATCAGTGCCAGATGATAGATGATAGGTATTTACAGATGATAGATAAATTGATAGGTGATAGATTAATAGATGCATAACAGATAGATGATTGATAGACAGTGGATAAATACCCAATGTCTGAGCAACTTTTATTAGATGCAGCAGAACCAGAGAGAGAGAGACCTCAGCCTCAGCTGCTGCTTCTCACCACGCGGCCCTGGCCAGCTCGGCTCCCCGCCTTGAGTTCCTGTGTGACTCTCTGCATAGAGCAGAGACAAGCGACCATGAAAAGCAGGCTGAGGTGCGTCGCATGGCGAGTCCTTAGCCAGATGCAGGTGTTTCTGCTTCACGGCGTGAAATAGACCGCGGCTCGGCACAGAGCAGCAGGCGGCTGCTAATGAGAGAGGAAAGCTCGCAGCAGCGATGTCAAGACCAAAGCACACGAAACTCAGACTGTTCACTAATAACCCCTCGTGGGGAAGGAACCGAGGGCAGCCGTGGAACATCCGTGACCCAGACCGCGGGCTGCAGGGCCGAGTGTCCCGGAGACAGCCAGTCAGACTCCCCTCTGCACATGGCTCTCTGCGACTCTGAGGCGGCTTCTGTCTGCTTCCCGAACCATGCTCTACAAAGCACTGAGTACCTCGGTTTTTCCATCTGTAAAATGGGTATTTTGGCAGCTGTAGGACAATTTTGGTGAGGTTTTAATTCAAAGTAGGGAGGCTAGT
The DNA here is from genome assembly GCA_949820135.1 of Sylvilagus floridanus. NCBI lineage: Eukaryota > Metazoa > Chordata > Mammalia > Lagomorpha > Leporidae > Sylvilagus > Sylvilagus floridanus. Next base: position 71,237,070 of record OX463235.1, read on the forward strand.
TGGCTGCTAGCAGTGTAGACAGGGGAACAAATATGTGGGTGACAGAGTGAAAGGGGGAAATGGCTGGAATTCTTGCAAATCTTGCTTGGTGCCTAATTATTACCCGAGAAATTGAACCAGGTGACTGTAAACAAGAAAACATGGCTTCTGTACTTGACCGAACCTTGTCCAAGCTGTGGTACGAGTACATCTCTGATCTTCTAAAAGGAGAATATTTAATAAGACTGCTGCTCTCATGTGCCCAACTGTACCTTTCTCAAAATCACTACTGCTGATGACATTTCTATATTGCATTCAGTGGCTCTGGTGAAAGAGTTTATTTTATTTCTCTGTCAGCCTGATCTGTAACCAGGAAATTTTCTCCGGGAAAATTCCCGCAAGGTCAAGTCAAGTCACACAGGGCTCCTTTGGGGCTGGAATCCCGGCAAGAGCAGGACAGGGACCTCTCTCCCAGACGCCCTGGTCCCCGTGGATGGCTTCCGCCTTGAAGGTGAAAGCCCCCGGGCCGTGCTACCGTGGGTCCTGGGTGGAGCCTTGCACCCCAGCTGCGAAACTCATGTGCTTTGAATATGGTTGAATAGAACTTTCTCCTCCGGGGCTGGGAGACTGAGGGCAGAAACAGAGCTTCCCTCTGAAGGGCAGGGACGGAAAACATGGCCCAGAGCGGCCGCTGCTGGGCTCACTGTTGACGTGCGGGGATGTCCCACCCCAGGGGCGGGGCCTCAGCGGAAGTACCCCAGACCCTCCTCTCTGCACCCCCAACGTCTCCCTACCCCTCTCTCTGACCCTTCCTTTCCCAGAGGACCCAGGGAAACTTCTCTCCCTTTCTTCTCCCCTTGCACTCGTGCCCAGCTCTGCACTCTAACCCCCTCTGTCTCCATCAGCACTTGGAGAACACAGCTCTGTGTCCAGAGGTGACAAAGTGGCCTCCAACTTACCCACCACCAGCCAGCCTGTCCCTGGAGCTTTCTGAGAAAATCTACACAGCTGAAAAATGACCACGAATTGGATTTTTTTTGTTTGTTTTTGTCTTTTTACTATGTTGGCATTGACCCCACATGAAGTCACCAACTCTTCTGGTTTGCCCAGAAGTTTCTAGGACAAGGGACTTTCAGCTTTGAACTAGGACAGCCTCAGAAGAGCTGGGGCACAGGGGTCACTGTCACGGACTCATCTGTGTCCTCCAATTCATCTGCTGAAGCCCTAAGACCCAGGACCCATGACTGTGACATAGCCGAGACACAGGGTCCCTGCAGATGCAGCTCCTGGGAGTCCTACGGGAGGGCCCTGGGCCCTAATCCCATGCAGCTGGAGCGAGCACTTCTCCAAGGTGGATTTGCATACAGGGTGGATGCCACAGGAGGGTGAGGGCAGGGCTGGGTGACGCAGGGCCAAGGATGCCAGCAAAACACTTGGAGCGGAGGAGGGGCCTGGCACCTCCACCTTGGACGAGAGCCTGGGCGTACAAGCTCAGTCATGCAGAAAGCGCCCCGACAGGAAGGGGATGCTGAGGCTACAGGCAGGGGCCAGGATGCTCAGAGCCCCCCCACTTTGGAGAAGAGCCTGAGGATGTCCTTTGCGAGGCGGTCACATCCTGTTCCTGGCTGCACGTTGGGATGGGGGCTGGTGGGGAGTCGAGGAGCTTCGGCAGGATTTGCCCTGGGGCAGAGGTCAGGAGTGAGCACCCCCATCCCTCCCCATCCCAGCTGGCTGAAGAAGCAGGGAGCCAGCTGCCTGGGGGCACCAGGAGGCCCCGTGATGGGGAACAGGAGCAGACACAGAGGAGCTGTCCATGGGTGCCCGCACTCTGGCCTGTGTGGGACCCAGAGGAGAAGGGGGACCGCATCCCAGGGCAAAGACCGCAGTTCCTGCCAGTCTGGTTGGGGGAGGGGGAGGCAGAGCTAGGAGCCAGTTAGATTTAGAACAAGGAAAACACTGTGAGATTTCTTAGCTGCACAGATGCAGGGTTATTCAGAGTCACTCTGCAGCCATTGGTCCTAACAAGGTGTCCCTTCAGCTGAGCGACCTCAACAGGTGCCCTTCGCAGCTTCCTGGTGTTAGCTGACCTGCAGCTGCTGTGGGGAAAGACACGTATTCCCAACTGTGCTCTGAAGGTGGAGGGGAGCGGGCAGGCCAGGATGGGAGGGGCAGGGAAGCGGAGGCCAAGGAGCCTCACAGAGTGGGGGACCAAGGGAAGATGGTCCATCACCAGCCAGCCCTGCAGAGCCCGCCGGGGATGCCCCCAGCACTCTAGGAGGCCACCTCCAGTGCCCGGTTGGTGTTTCTGCCCCAGCCATTTCTGGCTGTCCCCATTCACAGCCCCGGCTGCCTGCTGACCACGTTGGGTTAGATCCACAGCTCTCCGCACTGTCAGATTTTGCCGTTTGCAACAGAAGGGAGTGTATGTCAGCCAGGGAGAGGGAGCGCTCGGGATCCGTGGCAGGGAGGAACAGGAGGCAGCGGAGGAGAAAACTCCATTAGGAACTCGGGGAGACTCTGGGACCATCCATCTTCCTCCCCTGCTTGTCACTGAGCCACGTGCTGCCTGCAGTGGCCACCGTCCACCAGGGAAGGAGGGAAACACGGCTCTCTGACTCCGCCTCGCACTGCACAGTTAGAAGGTCCAGTGAAGGAGCCCCACGCCAGCCTGGCCCCCTCATCTTTAGTGGGATCAGGGCCTCCAGATGGGGCGGAGCGACCGCACCTCCAGGCACAGCCTCTAGGTCTTTCCTGAGCACGCTACCCCACCCCGCCCACCTCCCCAGTCTTTCCATGAGGTGTCCACACAGCGGCTATCAGACCCCTCCACTGTCCAGATTATCCGCTCCCATCGCCCTGCAAGCTGCGAGCTTTAACCAGGGAATTGTAAGGGTTCAGAAGAGAAATCAAGAAAAACATTGCAGGTAGAGTTTCATCTGGCTGCTGCTGGTGTTTATTTCTCCAGAGACAGAGCCCTGGGGTGACGAGTCCCTTTCCCAGGCATGGTGCCCTGTGTCCCTGGTGAGTCGTTATGGATTGAGGGGTGGGTCCCTTTCTCATCAAGGAGAGCGTCCAAAGTTTTCCTTGTAATTAAACTACTTCTGCTCACTTATGCTCGGATATGTCGCTGGAGTGGAAGAAGGGGGCGGGGGTGCTGTCTCAGTCCATTTCCTGTGGCTGTAATTGGATGTCACAGACCAGGAATCCGTGAAGAACAGAAGTAGCTCCCGGTTCTGTAGGTCGCTAAGTCCACCGAGGTGCCAGCATCTGACGAGGGCCTCCTTTCTGGGTCGGAGAGCACGGGAGGGCATCTCCTGGAAAGAGGACAGGGACTGGAAGCCCAGGTCTGTGTCTGTCTGTCTCTCTCCTCTTAAAGCCACTAACCCCATCCTGGGACCCCATCCCCCCATGACCTCACCGAACCCAAAGACCCGCCCCCAGCACCAACAGCGTATGAATTGGGGGTGCAGTTTCCAACACATGACCGCTGGGGGTCACGTTCAAACTGCACTGCCCGACACCCACAGATGATGCCGGGGTCACTCGTCCTCCCTGCTCTCCAGCTCTTAGGGGAAGATGTCCCTGGAGCCTGGAAGGGCTTTGAGACGTGGCCAACACACACCCTCTTCAGTGTTTGGTCCCCTCTCTGCTGTGAGCACATTTTCACTACTGAACTCAGTGTCATCCAGGTCTGAGCCTGTGGCCATGTCTGCTTCCACAGTGTCCTGGCTTGTAGGATACAATAATCCTGGACCCCCACCCAGTGAGATTCCTGCAAAGTCACTCAATTCAGAGTCAGTCGCCGATGGCTGATGCCAAAACTGTACTTTGTTTCCTTGGTAGATATCATAGAGTCACAATGGTTAGGATTGCTGTTTCAGGTTGGATCCAAGGGCTAGCTTGTGCGATAGGGTTCTCTGCTTCAGTACTACTGATGCGTGAGGCTGGAGAGTACTTTCTTAGAAGGGCTGTCCCGAGCACCGTGAGGTGCCTGGTAGCATCTCTGGCCTTTGCCCACTAGGAGCCTGCAGAAGCTCCCCCGACCCCTGTTTATGACAACTAAAAATGTCTCCCAACATTGTCAGGGGTCTTGACGGGGGGTGGGGGTGGTGGTGGTGGAATAGATCCTGCAGGAGAAGCAGCAGTGCAGCACATCTTACCAGTGGGTTTAGCGTACAAGGCTGAGCCGGTTCTTTCTTGAATGCGACAGTACCTGAAGCAGCACCTTGAAGTTGGAGGTGAGAAACTCACCTTTACAGTTTGGAAGAATATGCTCGTGGTCATGAGTTCAAGGCTCAGAGCCAGACAGGCCTGGAGCTGCACATGGCTCTGGTGCTTAATAACCATATACCGTTGCACAAATTTCCTCATCTCTAAAATGGGTTTTAAAAATCCCTGTGTCTTGGGGCTGGTGCTGGGGCGTAGTGGGTGGGGCTGCTGCCTGTAGTCCTGGCTGCTCCACTTCCTATCCAGCTCTCTGCTATGGCCTGGGAAAGCAGTAGAGGATGGCCCAAGTCCTTGGGTGCAGCCCTGGGCCCCTTCGCCCAAGAGGGAGACCCAGAAGAAGCTCCTGGTTCCTGGCTTCAGATCAGCCCAGCTCCAGCCATTGCAGCCATCTGGGGAGTGAACCAGTGGATGGAGGACCTCTCTCTTTCTCTCTCTCTGCCGCTCCTTCTATCTCTGTGTAACTCTGACTTTCGTGTAAATAAATAAATCTTTAAAAAAAAAAAAAGCCTCTGTCTCCAAGGCAATAGTGAGCAGTGAAAGAGATGTGGCGTATAAACACCTAATGTGCTCCGGACACACCAAAGCCCCCGAGAGCAATGATGATATGGTGGGTGCTATTAGACATAAGAGATCACGCTGGTTGAATGTTCTAAAACAGACTTGGGGAACCTTGCTTCTGCTGAAGGCCATTCGGGTATTTATAACATCACTCAGAGGCCACACAAAATGATCAGCTTAACAATCAGCCTTCTGTAGATTTCTTAGATTGCAGTCCTTCATGCCATTGCCTTGGCAGAGCCAGGCCACAGGATTTCTCGGGCCAGACCTTCCCCACCCCGGAGGTTCTGCAGGCAAGTCCAAGTTTCTTGGAACAGATCCTTGATGGGAAAAATATCTATCCATTGCTTATACATATGTGGAGCTGCCACACAGTTTTACTGGCTGGCTGCTTCCCGGGTATCTGATTTGGTCAACAAGGAGGTACATCTGTATTTTACTAGAAGACTCGAGACCCGTGATGTACAGAGTTTCCCAGATCTCATATAGCTTCACCTGTCTTGGACATCCCACCTCTCCCAAAATGCAGCCTAGGTGCCACCCAGAGAGATACTGTGTGCCCCTGAGCCAGCACAAAAGTGCCGAGCCTCGGTCAGATGGTGGAACCCACGCTGTGGCGGGTGGGCCGTGTGCAAAGTCCCCTGCGGGCTGTACTATGTGAGCCATTCGTGGTCCTGGGATCTTCCCTGAGGCGCAGCTCCCAACAACCACTCCTAAGCCTGGCCTCTATTCTTGTCTATGCTAACAAATCTTGTTTTAAAAAAGATTCATTCATTATTTCTTTGAAAGGCAGTTACAGAGAAAGAAGGAGAAACAGAGCTCTTCCATCTGCTGGTTCACATTCCAAGTGGCTGCAACAGCCAGGACTGAGCCAGGGCTGAGCCAGGACTGAGCCGGGGCTGAGCCAGGCCAGAACCAGGACTGAGCCAGGACTGAGCCAGGGCTGAGCCAGGGCTGAGCCAGGGCTGAGCCAGGACTGAGCCAGGAGCCAGGAGCTTCTTCTGGTTCTCCCACTTTGGTGCAGGGGCCCAAGGACTTGGGCCATCCTGCACTGCTTTCCCAGGCACATTAGTAGGGAGCTGGATCAGCAGTGGAGCAGTGGAGCAGTCAGGACTCAAACTGGTGCCCGTATGGTATGCCAGCACTGCAAACAGTAGCTTTACTGCTATGCCACAGCACCAGCCCCACCAGTCTCTGAACATCCACATCCTCCTCTGTGACACAGGAACAAGCAGTACATACATATGAGATGAGGAGTACTTAGTAAGCTAATTAGAGTGTCCAGCATCGTGCCTGAGCCTGCTCCCTCCCCTCTCTTCCTCCCAGGGTACATTGTGGGCATTTGGGGAGTGAACCAGTAGATGATGGCACTCTCGCTCGCTCTCTGCCTCCCTTCAAAGAAGTTTTGAAAACACACGTTCACATTTCAACCTGAGGGAAGCAGCCTGACACACAGGCCACGTATTAAATGGGTCCATGTTTCTGAGATGCGCAGAATCAGAATGAGCAGATCTGTAGAGATGGAAAGTAGACTGGAGGTCGCAAAGGACCAGTGAAAGGGGGGCAGGAGAGGGGCTGCTAAGGAGGATGGGGGCAGGGGAGTGGCTGCTAAGGAAGATGGGGGCAGGGGAGTGGCTGCTAAGGAGCATGGGGGCAGGGGCATGGCTGCTAAGGAGGATGGAGGCAGGGGCGTGGCTGCTAAGGAGGATGGGGGTGGGCGTGGTTGCTAAGGAGGATGGGGCAGGGGCGTGGCTGCTAAGGACAGGCTTTCTTGGAAGGTAATGGCACTTTTCAAGAGCTAGATAGTATTGATGGTTGCACAATCTTGCAAACATACTTTTTAAAAACCTGCTGTGGCTGGCGCCGCGGCTTACTAAGCTAATCCTCCACGTGCAGTGCTGGCACCCAGGGTTCTAGTCCCGGTTGGGGTGCCAGATTCTCTCCCGGTTGCTCCTCTTCCAGTCCAGCTCTCTGCTGTGGCCCAGAAAGGCAGTGGAGGATGGCCCAAGTGCTTGGGCCCTGCACCCGCATGGGAGACCAGGAGGAAGCACCTGGCTCCTGGATTCAGATCAGCGCAGTGCGCTGGCCATAGCGGCCATTTGTGGGGTGAACTAACAGAAGGAAGACCTTTCTCTCTGTCTCTCTCTCTCTCTCACTGTCTAACTCTGGAATTAAAATATCTTTTAAAGAATAGGACAAGTCCAGCGCAGAGTTTGGGGACAGCTGAATCCAAGGCCTCCCCGACAGCCCAGCCTCCCTCCACTCCCAGCCCTGCTTCCGCTAGGGCCTCCACCCTCAGATTTCCTTTTCCACTCGGCGCCTCCTGCAGCTCCAGCTTTGATGGGTGCCTAGAGAGAAACTCTCCTTTCTTAACATTCTCTGTAGTGTTCATCTTGACCGGGCCCTTGGTCATCCCCGGGACAGCCAGGTGGAATATGCTGATTGGCCTAGGCCAGAGTTGCACACTCATAGCAGGAGCTCCGGGGGCAGGGGAGGGGTGTGGTGTCCACCTCAAGCAAACCCCCAGATGTGAGTGTGGGGGCTGGGTGGGCCATTCCCAAAAGGTAAAAGGGGGCGTTGCTACCCAAAGCAGGCATAGGTATTAATCCAGCAGCCGAGTGATCGGCTGCCTGAGCTGCCTCTGTGCCTCAGTTTCCCCTGCTGACAGGGACACTCAGCTCCTCGGGCAGTTGTGAGGATGCCACACACGGTGGCCTCCAGCTGTGGTTGGCAGAGACGGCGGCTCTTCCTAGACATCTCTCGTTAGTCCACTTGCCGCTTTTCATATGCCTTCCTCACCAGTCTCCAAAGATTCCCCTAGTCGTCAGCAGCTTTGGAAGGCTCTTCAGCAATAGTCAGTGAGCACGCGTTTTTCTCACGAAATGACTCGGAAGCATTTTCGAATTGCTACAGACATTAAAGCAATAAGAGCAGCAGCAGCAGTAATTTCTGTACGACTGCTGGGGTACAGCTGTTGTCCTGGCTAGGTTTCTTCTTTCTAAATTCTGGGTAGTCTTCATTTTAAAGAGTTTCCTAGACCTGCACTGCCGGAAGCGTTCTAGATCAGGAAGCTAAGGGCCGTGACAGTGACGATGTCCAGCCTGGCTCATTTCTGTACCTCCCCAGAGATTCGGCTTCTCCAAAGAGAAGAAGCTATGGATGTCCTCGGAAGCCTCTTGTTTGTTTTCTGGGTGCCCACAGCAGAGGGAAAAGGCAGCACTCCAGGTCCACACATAGCACATTACATCAGTTCTTTTTATTTATTTATTTTTAAAGATTTTTATTTATTTGTTTGAAAAGAGTTACAGAGGGAAGGAGAGAGACAGATCTCCATCGGCTGGTTACTCCCCAGATGGCCACAAAGGCCAGGACTGGGCCAGGAGTTTCTTCTAGGGTTCCCGTGTGGATAGCAGGGGCCCAAGCACTTGGGCCATCACCCACTGCTTTTCTCAGGCCATCAACAGGGAGCTGGATCAGAAGTGGAGCAGCCAGGACACAAACCGGTGCCCATTTGGGATGCCGGACTGTAGGCAGCGGCTTTATCCGCTACATCACAACACCAGTCCCACATTAGTTCTTCTATCTAGAGAAAAACAGCTCCATTAAACTCTGGAAAAGCCTTCTTTTATTTGGACAAGCAGCTGAAAACATATGAATTCAATTTCACACCCACCGCACAAATCCATCTTTACAATACAGCCCCTAAGGTACTTGAAGTGATTTTGTGTGAACAGCTTCTGAGATGTGAGTACGGGGCGGGACTGCTCTGGGGGAGGGGCAGTGGAGAAGGGTGGTTTCAGTAGTGTGGCCAGCTTTGCCACAGGGTGACATCATGAAGGAATTAGCAGCTCTGTAAATTGTTCAGGGGATAAATACAGGCTTTAAAATACTTTAAAAGATGTTGCAATCAAGCCCAGTGTGCATAATCTACTGTTTTTGTTACAACCTGTGAGTGATTAAAAGTCTCTAAACATAAAAGAAAATTAGGCCCCACTTTGTTTTTTAAGGTTTATTACTTTATTTGACAGGCAGAGTCACAGTGAGACAGGAGAGACTAAGAGAAGTGGTCATCCATCCACTGGTTCCCTCCCCAAATGGCCACCATGGCTGGGGCTGGGCCAGGCTGAAGCCAGGAGCCTGGAACTCCATCCGGGTCTCCCACATGGGTGGCAGGGGCCCAGGTGCTCCATCCGGGTCTCTCACATGGGTGGCAGGGACCCAGGTACTCCATCCAGGTCTCCCACGTGGGTGGCAGGGGCCCAGGTGCTCCATCTGGGTCTCCCTCGTGGTGGCAGGGGCCCAGGTACTCCATTCGGGTCTCCCACGTGGGTGGCAGGGCCCAGGCACTAGGGCTGACGTCTGTTGCTCTTCCAAGCACTTTAGCAGGGAGCTGGGAGCAGAGCGGCAGAACTCGAGCTGCCTCTCTATTATGGGATACGAGTAGTGACATAACTAGCTGAGCCACAATGCCAGCCCCAGCCTTCTCGTAAGAGAGAATATGGGAAGCTGGCACCATGGCACACTTGGTTAATCTTCCACCTACGATGCCAGGATCCCATATGGGTGCCGGTTCTAGTCCCAGCTGCTTCTCTTCCAATCTAGCTCTCTGCTGTGGTCTGATAAAGCAGTGGGAGATAGCCCAAGTGCTTGGGCCCCTGTACCTGCATGGGAGACTGGGAAGAAGCACCTGGCTCCTGGCTTCAGATCAGCGCAGCTCTGGCCATTGCAGCAATTTGGGGAATGAACCAACAGAAGGAAGACCTCTGTCTCTGTCTCTCCCTCTCACTGTCTGTAACTCTACCTCTCAAATAAATAAATAAAATATTTTTAAAGAGAGAGAATATGGTTTGTATAGGAGCTGCTGACCTCCAGGCCCAGGCAGTGTGATGGGGCTTGGTAAGAGGCTCCTCAGGCAGATGTGAGGGCCTGGGGCTGGACGAAGCTTCAGGTACCTGGGCACAGGTGCCTGTCCTGTGCCCGTGAGGCAGGGGAGATGGAGGCAGGCAGCTCCTCATCTGCCGGCTTCCCCCAGGAATGTGGCAGGAGTCTGTGCCACATCGAGGCTGAGCAGGTTCTCAGCCAGCTGCCGCCACCCCAACCCCCACAGAAAGTGGGGTCCATGGAGAGGGTCTCCAACCTGCCGCCTGCCAGGAGGCTCTTCTCCCTCACTCACTACAAGATTGGGCAAGGTACCTTATTTTGCTGAGCTCGGTTTCCTCCTCTGTAAAAGAGGTGCCTGCTTGCAGTGTGTTGGGCAAGTTAGATGAGAGGACAGGCACGAAGCCCGGGCTCAGTGCCCCCAAACTCACTTCCTGTCTCGCCTCGAAGACAGAAGTCATGGCAGCTCCTTTCAACAGCAGGAACAAGCTGCCGCAGTTGACAATTCCTGTGCGTCGTGGGGATCATAGAGGCTGAAGAGGAACACACGCACTTTTCTAAACTGTATTTCTAGGACAGAGGAGCAGCAGAAATCGGGACTCCAAGAGACCAAGTCTAACTCCAGTCCACGGTGCTATCATCGATAAGGCTGCCGGTCAACCTGATTCCTGCTTACCTGGACAAGGTGACCCTCAGAGTGACTCCAGCTTCGATCTCTGCTGACTCCTCACGTGGCTGGAGCTCCGTGGAGTGACCCCTTTCAGGGGTCGATGGCCCAAGCCCCTGTCTGCTTCCCAAATGCTGCCCCATCCACCTGGCTACATGGGGTCCCTGGCTTTCTCTGCCCAGAGATGACCCTCCAGGTCCCTGATCCAAACGGGTGAGTCAGGGTTCCTCCCCGTGATTGGTTCTGGAAGCAATGAAATATAGCTCGGATCCTGCCAACACCTGTCTTGTCAGCCATTGGCAGAAAGCAGTCTGCCAGGAGAGGAAAAAGCCTGCTTCAAGAGAGGCACAGAGAGGGCAGGGAGAGTGTGTCCTTACCTGGCTCCAGTTCAGTGCTCACAACGCCCGCCTGTGCCACCTGCTGCCTGCAGTTTGGGTGTTTTCTTCCTTGGCTTCTATGAGCCAAGAATTTCCCTTTTTGCCAAATTTTGAGTTGCATTTGAGTCACCTGTAACCACACATCCAGATTTAGAGTACCATTTTATTTTTGTGACACAGAGAGGGAGGGGGAGAGAGAGAGAGAAGACACTCACCTGCTCGTTCCCTCCCCAAATGCCCACAACAGCTGGGGCTGGTCCAGGCTGAAGCCAGGAGCCAAGAACTCCCTCCAGGTCTCCCACATGGGCAGCCAGGACCCATGTGCCGGACCCGTCACCATTGCCTGTCAGGATGTGCATTAACAGGAAGCTGGAATGGCTAACAGAGCAGGGGCTCCAGTACGGGATGGGGGCACCCCAGGTGGCATCTTACCACTGTGCCAAACACCTGCTTGGAGCATCTTTCTGTAGGAGTGAAATGTGCCTCGTGTTTATCTGGGACGGCATGGCTGTTAATATTTTATTAAACCTGCTGTTATGTTACCCTTGAAATTCGGCTTCTACGGCAAGATGCTGTAACTCCAGGGGAAATCTAATCCCAACATCTGCAGGTCCAACAGAAAACCTCTCTGTGAGCATCCAAACCGAGGCCCATGCCAGGTGACAGCCGCCCTGCAGGCTGCTGTTGGCAGTCCTCAGCTTTTGTTCTGTTACTGTCGTCACTGTGGAGTTTAAGGCCAAGGACGTCTGACCTCCTGAGGGAACTTCCTCTCTCTCAAGTTTAAATGCATTTAGGCAGCATGAAAAGTCAGCAGCGAGCATAGACCCTGGGTCTGCTTGCCAGCCTGGCCAGGCTGGGTTATCCTGGTGGCTCAGCTCTGGGAGGAAGCTCGGTGCTTCGTGAAGCATCAAAAACAAGGCTCTCAAAAGGGTCCAGGAAGACTCTTGTTTCCCAGGCAACAGCTTTCCCTGCCTCTTCCCTGGCCGGCATCAGAAGTGCATCAAGGATGTGGACGGATGCACTGCCCAGGGAAGGGACCGCTGCTCTGCCCTGCCTGTCAGGATGGCAGTGAGAATTCAGGAAGAGAATGAGGTCCTAAGAGAATCAGTGGAGCAACTCAAGGCTGTCTTTTATCAAACACGCCTTCAGACATCGCCTAAGCCCATCTTTCATTGAGGCAGGATAACTCTGGAAGGATGCATTACTTTCAGTGGCAAAGTATGTCATCGGCGTGCTTTAAGCTGCAATCACACAAAACCAGCTCAAACAACTAAACACTTATTGAATATCTTACAAGTATTGTGTCTGCCACTGATCTAGTCCCTGAAGAATATCAGTCAATACAAGAGACAGACCCCCTTACAACTGAGGGGAAAGACAATTGATAAATGATGAGGTGGTTGGTCATCTTTTTATAACTGTCATGAAATACCTGAGGCAGGCTGATTTTGTAAAAGGAAAGAAATTCACGGTTATGCAGGTTCACAGTCCAAGGTCAGGAAGTTCTTACTGGCTTGGTGTCTGATCATGGCATTCTTGCTGGCAGTCCCAAGGTGACAGAGAACATCATGTGGCAAGAGACAGGGAGCACACATGTCTGTGTCTGTCTTCATCCGTCTCACTTTCTTTCCCTACGACATCACCAGAATTCACAGAGCCTCACCATAACAAACTCAGCCAATCTTGGCCCTACAGCCAACCACTATGATTGGATTAAGTTTGCATTCTCTTACTGCCAGTAACATAAGACCTTGGGGCTAAACTCCTGAGTTCTCTGGGGGGTGGGGGGACAAATATTCAACCTGTAGCACAAACATACACTACAGTATTGGTAGTGATAGGAGCTATGGAGAGAAAATGGTAGGCGAGGGAGTGGAGGCAACGAGCTCAGCCTCCCAGTGACGAGAGATTGAGCAAGTGTCTGTGTGACGCTGTCAAAGCCCATGGGGGACTGTCCACAGGCCCTCGGTGATGGCCAAGGCACAAGTTGGTTCATGGAACTTACAGCAAGAGGAATGTACCGCGGAGGAATTGGGGGTGTTTCAGTGAGAAGGAGATGAGAGGGGATTCCTACAGGGCCTGGGCTTGGGCTTGGGCTTGGGCTGGATTGTCCTACGACGGGCTCAGGAGGCAGGGGCTACCCCTGGGTGGGCGCTGGCAGGATGTGGGATCAGCCTGCAATCCCGCCCCTCAGAAAGCTGTGTTCAGTGGGTGAGAGGGGATGGCCCTGCTCTGCAGAAGGGATCACAGTCATGTCTGTGGCTGTGGTATGTCCCTGCCCTTGCCCCAGTCACATGGGAAACTCTCTCACGTTGGGAACAGGGCCATCTGTTGACCATAAGGGTGGATTGTGACCACTCAAGGCTCGTTATATGCGAGGTACTGTCAGAAATGCCCCCAACCCCTACAGCAGCAGTTAGGTAGGAATTTGTCTCACTCTTCAGATCAGTAAACTGAGGTCCAGAAAGACAGCATGATTTTCCCGAGGTCACAGGATGAGTGGTAGCCAAGGTCTGGCTTGGAAACCCGTGGTCTGAACCACCATGCCGTAACAATGCTCACAGCAAGATAAAGCAGGCTGCATGATGTCCCGCAGCTTCCAGGGTCTCTCCTTTCACCCAACTTTCCCCCACCCCCATGCTTAGGGACGGAAGTCCCTAGACACACCATGGACTCAGGCCATGCTAGACGCCATTATGAGGGCCCATAGGATTTAGAAGGCATATCCTTTGCCTAAAAGATGCTTCAATGTTACCCCTCAGGGCACAGGAAGTTGGTATAAATGCTGCATGGAGAGGGTTTCAGTTCTGCAGTCTTTTGAAAACCAGCTTGGCTGGCGCCGTGGCTCAACAGGCTAATCCTCCGCCTTGTGGTGCCGGCACACCGGGTTCTAGTCCCGGTCGGGGCGCCGGATTCTGTCCCAGTTGCCCCTCTTCCAGGCCAGCCCTCTGCTGTGGCCCAGGAGTGCAGTGGAGGATGGCCCAAGTGCTTGGGCCCTGCACTCCATGGGAGACCAGGAAAAAGCACCTAGCACCTGGCTCCTGCCATCGGATGAGCGCCGTGCGCCGGCCGCAGCGCGCCATCCGCGGCAGCCATTGGAGGGTGAACCAACGGCAAAGGAAGACCTTTCTCTCTTTCTCTCTCTCTCACTGTCCACTCTGCCTGTCCAAAATAAATAAATAAATAAATAAAATTTAAAAAAAAATAAAAATAAAATTAAAAAAAAAAAAGAAAACCATCTTGGATTTTTGTGGGCTGTGCTGCAGCTGAGCACCAGAAGGTGGGCAGGTTCCTCAGGCCTGCAGGGTGGGAAACAGTCACAGTGCAGACTCAAAGCCTGCTAGGGAGCAGCCGGGAGCCTCGGACGCACAGTGGACTCCTGGGTGTGCCCTCCCTCTCACCTCCTGGAGGTGTCTCCAACCCCATGGCAGCTGTAGATTGTACAAACATCGCTCAGTAAATCACTGAAGTGATGAACGTATGACCAGCTTTGTGCTGTTTGCTGAGTTTGGCTGAGGTTTCAGGGTGAACATGAGAGGCCTTTGAGAAAGAGGGCTCTCTGAAGAGCCGGAGATCGACCGTGGGTATGAAACACTAGCCGAGGGCCCAGTGCACCTGCAGTTCAGGAAAGACTCCCGTGCGCGCCCCTCAGCTGCCTGGAAACAGGGGCTCTGCAGTCTGCCTGTAAGTTTCTTTAGGGTTCTCTGAGGCCTGGGGATGGCCTCGCTCTCACCCCGCTGCCAGGGGACTGCACCCTCTTGGAGCTGAGCTGCCTCCTGGACATCTGTCCCCCTGACAGGTGTGTGGGACACTGGGCAATCCATGGTCATTACGGGGCCAGCAACATTGCCCTTCTCTCTCTAAGTCCTGCGTCAACCTGCTCGTCTGCACAGGTGCTGATCTCTGTCAGTACTGCGCTCTCCCAACCCCATCTCAGCATTTGGTGCAGGGAAGCCCCACTCGTCAAGGAAGGCTGCCTGGGGGAGTGTTTCCTCAGACAGGTTCTGAAGGCTTGGTCAGAGAATCAGGCAGATTAATGAGGCCAGGAGATGCGGCATGTGCCGGTTAATGCAAGTTCAGTTCCAGTTTCATCCGGGCTCCTGCTGTTCTGTGTTGAAGGCATCTCTTGCTAGCCTAAGGGACACAATGTAGTTCACTCACTGTGTCGCTGAATGTGGAGGTGACATCGCAAGCAGGCTCAGGAGAGAGTGGGTAGACCTCTGTGACTGGGCCCAGAGTGTGAGAATGTACCCCCATAAGTCTCATCAAAAGGGACCGACTGTGACAGCAGCTCCCAAGGGAGGCACAGGTCCCCTCTGGGGTCGTCACTCGACCTCCTTCCCCATAGCCCAAAGCTCACTTGTGAAGCAGAGGCTGTGCGTGGGCTCTGTAATATCCACTTCCCTGCCCTAAAAATGACCTTGGCCGTGCTGAGATTGACTGCACATTTTGGCAGCAGCAGCAACCAAACCCAAAGCCTGTAAGACCCAAGAACCTGGCAGCGGATCGACTGCACTGGGCCCCTCCCATCCTGGAGGGCTGGTTTTCCCTCCCTGGAACAGGCCCTTTCTGCTGGGTTTGGATTTGCTCTTCCTGCCACCCAGCCTTTCCGGGTGCCATCCTCTGTGTAGCCCACCCCACATTGCTTCTGTTCATTCCTTCGTGCTGAGAGAAGTGACCACGGGAATCCTTGGTCTCAGGAGCCCCATCATCCCACCCACAGCACTGAGTTTTGCTAGATTATAGAAACTGGAGCTGGGTGCTTGGTTAGGTTGGCCCATATGAACACAATGGTGGTTCAACCACTTGGCATGCAAAAAAGGTGGCTTAACATGTTTCAACCCAATAGCTGGTGGGAATTCGAGTCCCTCCTAGGAGAGCAGACCACCACATGTTGAGTCAGTAGGAGGAGCCTAATGTAGAAGAATATGCACAAGAGGACTTTAAGAATTTTGTGGGGGTGCCAGTGCTGTGGCGTAGCAGGTGAAGCCACCACCTGCAGTGTCGGCATCCCATATGGGCACCTGTTTGAGACCCGGCTGTTCCACTTCTGATCCGGCTCTCTGCTATGGCCTGGGAAAGCAATGGAAGATGGCGCAAGTCCTGGGCCCCTGCACCCGCGTGGGAGACCTAGAAGAAGCTCCTGGCTCTTGGCTTTGGATCGGCACAACTCCGGCCATTGCGGCCATTTGGGGAGTGAACTAGCAGATGGAAGACCTCTCTCTCCGCCTCTGCCTCTCTGTCTCTGCCCCTCTGTGATGCTGCCTTTCAAATAAATAAATAAATCTTTTTTAAAAAATATAAAATAAAAGGCTTGTGGAAATGTGTACTTCACACATGTTTATTTTGGTACAAAAAGTTTGGAATCCATGCATAGTTTTTCTGTGATATTCACTTTCCATAAATTCTTAAAGATATCCTGCATAGGAAGAAGCACATGAAGGAGAAGAGTTGAAGAGTTGTTTTTTTACTTCCAGAATCCACGCCTACTGTTCCAGTTGTGGGAATGCCAGGTTCATGACCAAGCTGGGCCAAGCTTCTGTCTGGGGTGTTGCACCTTGAAGGAATGTTGTGGACTCAGGAGTCCTGGGGCGTGGGGGTAAATCTGGCAGCAGGAAGTGGGATGTCCAAGGGTGGTGAGACCAGAAGCAGCAAGTGAAGTGTGCGGAGCCCGGATGCAGTCCTGAGAGCAGATTCCCGATGCAGTCATGAGCATGTTTCATGGCCCTGCTCCTGGGAGCCTGGTCTCCCAGTCTTCCCATTGATTTTACTGATTTCCATGCCCTTTAGAACAAGTCCCTTCTCTAGCTGAGTTAGCCAGAGTAGGTTCTGTTGTTTGCAGCTTAAAACATTAATTAAGACAGTATCTGTAGGCATAGGTTTACAATGGTTTCTAGATAATGGGATTGATCAATTCAGCTGCAACATAATGCAGGCCAGCAGGGGGCAGTAAGGTAGAAGAGGGCAGGGGTATTTCTTCCATGCATTCTTCCTTAGTTATTTGTCTCCTCCTATTTAAAAAAAATGTGTGTGTGAGTGTGTGTGTGACTTTGAATTTTTTTATTTTTATTTTTTGACAGGCAGAGTTAGAGAGAGAGAGAGACAGAGAGAAAAAGGTCTTCCTACCGTTGGTTTACCCCCGAAATGGCCTCTAGGGCCGGCGCTCTGTGCCAATCCGAAACCAGGAGTCAGGTGCTTCCTCCTGGTCTCCCATGCAGGTGCAGGGCCCAGGGACCTGGACCATCCTCCACTGCCTTCCCGGGCCACAGCAGAGAGCTGGACTGGAAGAGGAGCAACCGGGACAGAACCAGCGCCCCAACCGGGACTAGAACCCGGGGTGCCCAACGCCGCAGGTGGAGGATTAGCCTAGTGAGCTGCGGCGCTGGCTTGACTTTGCATTTTTTAAGAAAACTTATTCATTTCTTTTAACTTTTCAAATTCATGAAATACAGTTATGTCATACTTTACAAATAGTTTAGAGGCAGGCTAAGAAGCTGGTTGGAATTCTGCATCCCATGTCAGAGCGCCCGGGTTAGAGTCCCCGCATCCCATGTCAGAGCGCCCGGGTTGGAGTCCCCGCATCCCATGTCAGAGCGCCCGGGTTGGAGTCCCCGCATCCCATGTCAGAGCGCCCGGGTTGGAGTCCCCGCATCCCATGTCAGAGCGCCCGGGTTGGAGTCCCCGCATCCCATGTCAGAGCGCCCGGGTTGGAGTCCCCGCATCCCATGTCAGAGCGCCCGGGTTGGAGTCCCCGCATCCCATGTCAGAGCGCCCGGGTTGGAGTCCCCGCATCCCATGTCAGAGCGCCCGGGTTGGAGTCCCAGCATCCCATGTCAGAGCGCCTGGTTAGAGTCCCAGCTCTATGTGCTATTCTGCTGTCTGGCTATGCACACCCTGGGAGCAAGCAGGTGGTGGCTCAAGTGCCTGGGTCCCTATCACCCACGCAGGAGACCCAGATCGAGTTCTGGGCTCCTGGCTTCAGCCTGCCTCTTGAGGCCATCCGAGGAGTGAACTCACAGATGGAATCAATCAATCTCTCTCATTATCTGCCTTTCAGATAAATGAAAAAAAAATTAAAAGCATGACCATGGGGTATATTCCTTTCAAAATATTTTCATGTTGCCATTGCTATAACTTCTTCACGTCCCAATATTACTTGTGTTTCTCTCATTTAAAAATGTTTTTCTCCAGATTGTAATGCCGTTCTTGTTATTTTCAAAAGAGTACTTTGATTTATTGATTCTATTCTTTTATATTCTGTTTCTCTTTTGTCTTCATTATATCCCTCTGTTTGGTGGGAGCAATTCTTTTCTAATACCCTAAATAAAATTCTTAATTTGCTCTATTTTTCTCTTTCTTTGTAGCATAAAAATCATTTAAGTGGGTTAATCTGGTTCAGTTAAACAAAGATGCATTGCAGGGCTGTATGTGTCAGGCACGGGGCAGCGGAGAGGATGACACCGATGAATCAGACATGAGTGTGGGTCTCCAGGAACAGGCAATGAAAAGATGCTTTAAAGTCATGGAAATCTGGTAGTTGTCTTTAGGTGGCATTAATTATTAGTTTTTTCTCTTTTATAAACTTTCAAATTTACTTATAGTTCAGTGATACCTTTTTAAATTTACCAATATTTCATTCATGAGTGCATATAATCAGAAGCACATGGAAAATACATTTTTAAGAAAGCGAGCATGTGAGGGGCTGGCATGTAGGGGGCTGGCATGTGGTGGAGCTGGCATGTGGCAGAGCTGGCATTGTGGGGGGCTGGCATGTGGGGGGCTGGCATGTGGGGGGCTGGCATGTGGGGGCTGGCATGTTGGGGAGCTGGCATTGTGGGGGCTGGCATGTGGGGGAGCTGGCATTGTGGGGGGCTGGCATGTGGGGGCTGATATTGTGGGGGCTGATATGTGGGGGGCTGGCATGTGGGGGCTGGCATGTGGGGGCTGGCATGTTGGGGAGCTGGCATTGTGAGGGGCTGGCATGTGGGGGAGCTGGCATTGTGGGGGGCTGGCATGTGGGGGGCTGGCATGTTGGGGGGCTGGCATGTGGGGGGCTGGCATGTGGGGGCTGATATTGTGGGGGCTGATATGTGGGGGGCTGGCATGTGGGGGCTGGCATGTGGGGGAGCTGGCATTGTGGGGGGCTGGCATGTGGGGAGCTGGCATGTGGGGGCTGACATGAGGGGGGCTGGCATGTGGGGAGCTGGCATTGTGAGGGGCTGGCATGTGGGGGGCTGATATTGTGCACCAGGCAAAGAAAGCAGCATAAAGGAAGGCCCAGAGGGTGCAAAAGGGGAGCTTCGGCCAAGTGTGAGCTCCGTGCAGCCGGTCTGCCGGCCTCACCGCGGTGTCCCTGGCAGCCTGGAGAGAGCACAAGGACCACAAGCCGGCCCGCAGCACTGGACCTAACAGGTGTCCCCTGGGAGGAGGGGAAGGGCCGTGGTCAGGACACGGCGCCATTTTTTGATCCTGGAAGTTGTCACCGTTTTCAGAGCTAGATGTTTGCTGTGCGTGCCGCTGTCTGTTTTAGAAACACAGGCACTGCTCAGGGCTGGACAATGCCCCCCCTGGTTGAAAAGCAGATGCTGCATTGTCATCACTTCTTTGGACCAAAGACGTTCATACCAAGGCACCTGTGACCTGCTGTGTAGACCAGTAAGCCCTAATGCTCTGACCTGCTGTGTAGACCAGTAAGCCCTAATGCAGACTCGGTAGTAGCCGCTGAACCCTGCCATGAGCACATTGCCACATGAAGACTACTCTAAGGGTCTGATTAAGCTGAGACCCAATGGATCCTCCAGCACGGACGTCATAAATGCCTCTGGGACGGCTGCTCCATGGGCCTGCTCTGTTCTTGCTCTCAGCAGCAACCCACGGCCCTAGAAGTCACTCAGCTAGAAAAGGCAACACTCAAAATGGGAGCATTTGAATATCACTGCCATCTTCCCAGATAGCCACTTATCATAGCAGTTAACATTGGATGTGTATATATAATTTGTATTGTGGATTATACAGGGAGATGTATCATTCACATGCAGATGCACAAAATATAAAATATGTGTATCTATAAGATATACGATGCATTATATAGGGCATATAGAATATATAGTCACAAATGAAAAGTTCCACTTACTATCTTGCTTCTCAATAACTAGCATTGTTACTCAGCTCATCAAGTTTTATAGGATGTCACTTTCTACAATTATGCAAGAAGCCTAGTGGTTTTCCCTCTTAAAAATATAAGTGAAATTTAAGCCTGATTCCTATAGGGAATTAATTTTTGTAACCACTACATTGTGCCACAAGGAAGATTAATTACTGCTTTCCTTCTCTGCCTTCTATCGAAAGTCTCCATGCAAATAGGACAAATGTGAAGAACTTGGCACAAGGCAAAGTCAGGTTTGAATTCCCTAATTAATTTGGCTGGAACTCCTGGGTATTGTGCTTTGCCCTCTAAAGAGCATCTTTCAAAGGCAGAAGCCAAACTGTGTCACTGGCTTGTTTTACAGTCACCTGGCTAGATCTGTTGAGAAATGATATGTGGGTGTGGTGGGTCTTCAGTCACCTGGAGCTGCCTCCCAGGTGTCGGCCCAGGGATGTAGCAAGGGACCAGTGAGGGAAGGTGAGGCTGAGAAGCCCCGGTCCCTGCTGGGCGCAGATCCTCTGAGATGGCTCTGACTCAGCAGGTGCCCTGTGGGAACAAGACCAGGCCAAGGGATGGAGCAAGGAGAGAGGGAGGGAGGGTGATGCCTTGGGGGCGTGTCTCCAGCTCAGCTCCAGATTTGGAATCTTTAGGAAGAGTTCCCATTCCTTTGTGTCTGCGTCTGTCTTTGTGTCTGGCCAGTCGTCAGATGTGTTTGTGCTGTCACAGATACAAATAAACTTCATGTAGGCAGACGATACACGGGCATTCAAGTAAAGAAAGGCACATGATGAAAAGTCAGTGCATTTTAAAATTCTATTAAACAAATATTCATAAATCTACAAACCTACAAAAGGCAGATGCTAAATTAGGAAAAGATTGCAAATGATGACATCAGATTATTTAGTGGAAAGAGAAGAGTAAACACAGTTTTTTGAAGTATAATATCAATTTCATAAAAGTAGTTTGTGGGCCAGCGCTGTGGTACAGCGGGTTAATGCCCTGGCCTGCAGTGCCGGCATCCCATGTGGGTGCCAGTTCGAATCCTGGCTGCCCCACTTCCTGTCCAGCTCTCTGCTATGGCCTGGGAAAGCAGTAGAAGATGGCCCAAGTCCTTGGGTCCCTGCACCCATGTGGGTGACCAGGAAGAGGCTCCTGGCTTCGGATTGGCACAGCTCTGGCCGTTGCAGCCATCTGGGGAGTGAACCATCGGATGGAAGACCTTTCTCTCTACCTCTCCTCTCTCTGTGTAACTCTGACTTTCAAATAAATAATCTTTTTAAAAAATAAAGTATAATATCAATTTTATAAAAGTAGTTTGTTGGCTGGCGCTGTGGCGCAGCAGGTTAATGTCCTGGCCTGAAGTGCCAGTACCCAATATGGGCGCTGGTTTGAGACCCGGCTGTTCCACTTCTGATCCAGCTTTCTGCTACAGCCTGGGAAAGCAATAGAAGATGGCCCAAGTCCTTGGGCCCCTGCACCCACGTGGGAGACCTGGAAGAAGCTCCTGGCTCCTGGCTTCAGATTGGTGCAGCTCCGGCCGTTGCAGCCAATTGGGGAGTGAACCAGCAGATGGAAGACCTCTCTCTCTCTCTGCCTCTCCTCTCTCTGTGTAACTCTGACTTTCAAATAAATAAATAAATTTAAAAAAAATAAAATAAGGCCGGCCCCAAGGCTCAATTGGCTAATCCTCCACCTGCGGTGCTGGCACTCCAGGTTCTAGTCCCGGTTGGGGCGCTGGATTCTGTCCCGGTTGCTCCTCTTCCAGTTCAGCTCTCTGCTGTGGCCCAGGAGTGCAGTGGAGGATGGCCCAGGTGCTTGGGCCCTGCACTCCATGGGAGACCAGGAGGAAACACCTGGCTCCTGCTTCGGATGGGCTCAGCGCGCTGGCCGTAGTGGCCATTTGGGGGGTGAACCAAAGGAAGGAAGACCTTTCTCTTTCTGTCTCTCTCACTGTCTAACTCTGCCCGTCAAAAATAAATAAATAAAAGTAGTTTGTACATGTATTTTAAATGGAAACATATAATGACTTAAAGGAAGCACTGTTGGTGTGTTTACGCATTACGAGACTTTCTGCGCTTTCTGCTATGAGAATCTATTTGCTCTTTAATTAAAACATTTTAATAGTAAAAAGTATATTCTATTAATTCCTGAAAATTATGTTAAGGAAGTAAAGTTAAACCAACTATAAACAAAAAGATGTTTACTATAACTTTATTGTTTTTAAAAATTGCAAATCAGTTAAACAATAATGCACATTGTCACTCAAATACTAATACCTAAATATTAGGGAATAGTGAAATAGCTAAATAAGTTATTGCATATCCACTCTAACAACTATTATAAAATCATCCCAGTAATGATTATGACTACATTCTAAAGGTGATTATGATAGAAGGTTCAAAGAAAAAAGATTAACAGGATGCATGCATATTGCATGGTTTTATAAAAATATGCTATCATTCAGATAGGAGCTGGGGGAATGTATGTAAACAGGAAAATAATTACATCAGCGAATGAAGACCTTGGCTGCAATTGCTGTGTTACTCTGTGTGTCAGAGAAGTAACATGAGCCAGTCCCTGAGCAGGTGCAGCCGTGCCGACCGCTGGCATCAAGGCCTCTCGTTCCAGAGCCCTCCCTGCAGGCTGGCTTCTGCAGACTCTGCATGACAAGTGAGTCTCCCTGAGCAGAAACACAAGGATGCGACTCCGACTTAGAGAAGCCCTGCTAAATTGGCATCTATTTTTAATCACAGCAATTGGAAGATTCTGTGAAAGACCAGACAGGGCTGTGAAACCAGTAAACCCGCTGAAGCGTCTCAACTTGTTTTCACCGGGGTCTGGCTTGTTAAGAATGCAAAAGTAGGGTTAACTATACGATCATTAAGTAAACTGAAAATAGATCTTTGTGAAAATTATGAGTGGGAATGTGGGAGGGAGGGGATGGAGCGAAATGTCACTATGTTCCTAAATCTGTATATGAAATACATGAAACTTAAATAAAATTTTTAAAAATGTTCAAAAACAAGAATGCAAAATCAATAGGATCGTTTCTCCCAGAAGTCGTTATCGGGCTCCGCGTACAGCCTTGTGTAATCTAATGCATGAAACGCTGCTCCACAAGCACACTGTCAACACATTGTTTGGACTAACAAAATGCGGATAAAAAAACAAACAAGAAAGTCCTCCAGCTTGTTTTTCCTTTAAAAACAGCCCATAATTAGAAACACATATCCTGGCAGAACCCAGCAGCCCCAGGAGTGAGGCGTGCAGGGACACCCCCCCACCCCCCCATGACCGATGGAGCAGGGCTCAGTCCCCGTCAGAGTGTCCCGCGCGTGCAGGGTCGGGCTCTGTCCTCTTTGCAAACCCTGAGCCAGCACTTGCCCCCTACCCGTGTGATACCTCATTTAATCCTCACAACTCGAGGAGCTGAAGGGTTAATAGGCAGTAGGAAAGGCTGCTATGGGAATAAGGAACTGAGTGTTTATCTGAAAACTGACATCAGCTGATTGGACAGAAGACACTGCCCCAAGAAAATGAAAAGGCTGACAGGGAACACAACGGGCCCCCGCCCATAGGTGATCCTATGAGAAACTAGGCTCTGGCACCACACCTGAACACACCGAAGAGCAGCAGGTCTCAGGTGCTTAGCAGCTCATCAGGTGGCCACACCATTTATTTATAACTG
This sequence comes from Sylvilagus floridanus, assembly GCA_949820135.1. NCBI lineage: Eukaryota > Metazoa > Chordata > Mammalia > Lagomorpha > Leporidae > Sylvilagus > Sylvilagus floridanus. Next base: position 71,260,589 of record OX463235.1, read on the forward strand.
GTCAACAATATTTCTCAGCTGTTGCATCTGCCAAGCGGTCAACATGGTAATGTTTGTTAATTGGTCAGGAACCATGACCACTGTGCGAGAGACATAGTGAAGGAACACCTTGACAGTAGGGACTCCATTGTGGAGAACCTGAGACTCCAGTAAAGCGCGCGCGCGCACACACACACACACACACACACACCCGTGAGGCTCTGGTCTGAAACTGTGATCTAAACACTCAGACAATAGCAGCCCACGACATCACATGGCCATGGCCAACGGCACAACTTACTTTGTTCACCGATGGGAGTAGCACAGTAGAGATGGGGTAAGAAGAGCAGAGACTGCTGTCGCCCTGAGGACAAAGCCATGTGGGCTCAAGCCTTGCCTCAAGGGACCTCCGCTCAGAAGGCTGAGCTCAGTGCTCTTGCCCAAGCCTTGGGCTGGGGAAACAATGAAGAACTCAACATCTATGCGGACAGCCAGTACGCTTTTACAACAGTAAATGTTCATGCTGAAGGAAAAACTGTTTAAAAACAAACAAGAGCTATTAAGCATATTAGAAGATGTATGGCTGCCAAAATGGTGGCGGTCATTCTTCGTAAGGGACACCGAAAACTAGATTCCCAACAGCCAAGGGGAATCATTTGGCTGACAAGAGAGCCAAAGAAGTAACTTTCCTTCTGGTAGGTCCTGTAACTCTTCTACCACTAAAGGGCTTCCCTTCCCTAAAATACCAGAGACACCCATTTATTCAACTGAAGAAGAATCTCTAGTTAAAAACAGACAAAAAAGGACTCTAAGGGCTGATGGATATTGCCGGAGGGACAAATAGTAGTGCCCACCGGTCTTGGTCACCAGCTGATTAAACAACTACATCAGCCACCCATCTAGGTGCTCAGGCACAACAATAGAAAGAACAAAGCAGACTGCTGATTTATTGAAACTAGGTAGAAGAATTGGCTAATTGATCTGTATTCCCTGTGTAATCTCCTAATACCCAGACCTGGATGGACCCCTTCCTTGGGGACCCCTCCTGGCAAGCAGGAGGCTCTGTTTATCAATAAAATCTACTTTCACTGGCTTTGCTCACCCGCCTTTGTTGTCCACATTGTGATTCTTAATCACCATGAGACGAAGAACCAGCTCCAAATTCCTGTAGCAACAACTTTACCAGGTAGGTTATTATCAGCCCTGCTATTCAGATGAGGAACCTGAGGTTGGCAAGGCTCACTTACTTTTCCAATATCACTCAGCAAGTGCTGGGCTCCTGGGACTTCGAACCCATGTCACCTGGCTCCCAGCCTGGTGTCCTTTCCTCCAGGTTATATTACTATAATTGATCCATTACTGTCTGTGGCCAGGCACCTAAAATTATGATTTCAGTTAATGAGCACAGTGTTAGCATTGTGTAATATTTTATCCCCTAAACTTGTCTAAAGTCTCAGAACTAAGAGGTGGCAGGGCTGGGGCAGGACTGTTTGTCTTTGCCATTCTGAAGGCTTCACTGACTCCGGCACCATCCATCTGCTTCCCTCACACTAAGCAGTCCCTCCTTCAGCCTCTGTGGGACGGAGCCATCTTCTCCAGAGAGCTCTGTTCAGAAACATCCTCTGTTCCAATAAACCTCATCACCAGGCCGTCAGGTGCAGTGACTAATCCGTTCTGTAATCATTACCCACAATATGTGGGGCCATAAAATGACATTAATAATGACTGCAGCCAAATAATAAATTGGATTGATAATCACCTACGTTGGAGAAATGAGTGGGTGAAAGGTACTTAAGGGAAAGCATGCGGAAAGAAAAGTCGGTACTAGATCTGAGCTCTTCTCCAGTGCTCCCTCACGTTGAGCCAGGCTTCTACCTTGCTGCTGACTTTGTCTTCCACGTGCCTGGACGGCACCAACTCTGCTGCTGGTCCCCATTCGTTCCCCCATGAGAACCTCACAACGCCCCTGTCTCACACAGAAGCGGCTCTCTATCTGGAGCTGAGCCCTGGCTTTGGAGCAGGAAAACCTGGACCAGGTCCACCTCTGCCCTTGGTGAGAGCCATGATCCTGGGGAAGTCACTTACCCTGTCTTCATCTGGAAAATGGGTTTGGTGATGCTTATCACTGACAAAACAGGGTTGGCTTAAAATATAAATGCTTTTGGCTGCACAGTGAAGGACTGACCAATTTAAGATACCAAGTGTGATAAAGCAAATAATCTAACAAATGCAGTAAACATCTCAGCACATTTTGAAGCCGGGTTGGTTTGGAGTCTGAGCACCAAGCACCAGAAGAAGGTTCTGAGTGCAGAGGCAGTGTGAGAAAGGCCAGACTGGAAAGAGACACGTGACAGCCTCTTGCTGAAAGGCACACAGGCTGAAGCTCCTCCGTTTTGGAAGCCAGTCCAAGGTCATCCTTGGGAAGCACCTGCCGAAGCCAGCAGGAAGTGACTTGTAGGTGGCTGGCCCTGGAAGCAGATCTGCCTGGAAGCTCAAATAACCACCTTGTCTTTCGGCTGGCCTTTTAGAGAGAGCTGAGTTAGCCCCTCTATGCCACCATCAGCAGTGATTTCCCAAACTGCGTGAGGCCTTTCCTGTTACAGCCTCCTAAAGCCCCTATTTAGAGCTGGTTGCAGGGGTTTGGGTGTCCAGGCGACCGACACAGCAAATTCAACCCCATTTTTACCCATATCTTACAAGTTCTTCTCTTGCAAGCCACGTCTTAAAGAAGAAAAGATATTTTTTCAAAGTCAAGGTGATGTGGCTTGGAAAGTCCAGTGCTTTCTTGAAGATGAGAGACCTACATTGATTCCCCAGCTCCATGAACAAATAATAAGGTCCTGTAGGAAACTCAGGATTGTGTTGAGCTCTTTAATACGTTCTAATTTAATGATTTAATGACCCAGGGACAGTTTAATCTCTTTCCCCCAAATAATAGAAGAAAAGGAGCCTTGATGAGATCAAGTAAGCTGCCAACATCACAATGCATGTCCTTCTGTTGTTAACACTAACCTTCTGTGCCTCCCTAGAAGATATTTGGACAAGTGTAAAGTTCACGTGAGTATTTTTACCTGAGCAGGCACTGAGAAGGACTATCAGTGATATGTCTGAATTTGCTCCTTGTCTTGCCACCTTAATAAAAGAAAAGTACAAATAAAAGCTACAGGAGTAGTGAAAAAAATTTTTACAAAATGTACAAAAATATTCCCTTTGACCCATTTCATTATTTGTGAAAGTGCACCCTGTAATTACATATAATGTTGATGTCAGAATCATGTTGTCTTCACTTTCCCAATCCTGCCACAGCCAACTCAGTACTGTCTTTCTTAGTTCTGGAAACAAGACCATGGCCTTACCGGCAATGTTGGCTCAGCCACGTTGCTCCAAGTCCATGCTGCCACCTACAGAATGGGAGAAAGTTTTTGCAAATCATATATCTGATAAAGAACTTTAGCTGTAATATATTAAGAAAACACAGCCTCATAGTGAGAAGACAGATAACCCAATTTGAAAATGAGCAAAAGATTGATCTGAATAGATGTTTTTCCAAATAAATTACCATAATGGGCAATAAACACATGACAAGATGCTCAATATCATGAACCATCAGAAAAATGCAAATCAAACCACAATGAGACTCTCTGTATACCCACTAGGATTGTTAGACTCAACAGAACAGAGAACAAGCGTTGGCAAGGATGTGGACACTGGAGCCCTCACACACTGCTGAAGGGAATGTAAATGGTAGTGCTTCTCTGGACAGCAATATTATAGAGTCCCAAAAAGTTAGACCACAGGAGCCACAATTCTTCTGGGTGTACACCCATGAGAAATGAAAACGCAAGTTCACACAAAAACATGCATATGTATATTCACAGCAGTGTTCGTAATAAAGGGAAAATGGAAACAATTCCAGTGTCCATCAGCCAGTGAATGGGTAAATGAATGATGGTATACCTGTGTGATGAAATAAGAGGGATAAACCACTGATATATACTGCATTGTGGGAAAATCTGAAAAACATTATACTCAGTGGAAGAAGCCAGACACCAAAGACCACACATATTGTATGATTCCATTTGTTATTGTGTGACATTTCCACAGTCAGCAAATCTGTAGTGACAGAAAGTAGATCAGCAGTTGCCAAGGGCTGAGGTGGAGGAAATTAGTGGCTGCTACTGGGTACAGGGCTTTTTTTAGAAGTGATACAGTGTCCTAAAATTGATCACAGCGGTGGTTGAAAAGCTTTAAATTTACTAAAAGTCACCACAATATTACTATGAAGTGGATAAATGGTATAGTATATAAATTATATCTCAATTGTGTGTGAGAGAGAGAGTGCACAGTGCGTTTAAATTTCATGCGTCCCATGCAGCTTCAGTTTCTTCCTACTGGGCTGTGGATCAGATTGTGGCTTGGAGGGCAGTGTGGTGCCATCAGTAATCTAAAGCATGAGTTTCAGAATCACTTGCCACTGAGTTCCAGAACTGTGTCTGTCTTCTTCTGTTGGCTGTATAACCTGGATAATTCTGTAAACCTTGATTTTGTCATGTATAGGATTCTTGTGCTGACAACGTCTTGTGGATCTGAGTAGATTAAATGAGAAGGTGCAGGTAAGGGGATTGATATGCTGCTGGTTGTGCTGCTGAGTGCTCAAGGGTAAGCCGTTGACCTCATCATCTCAGTCCTCACCATCTGCATTCAGGCGCAAACCTGTTTACCAGTGCTGCCTTTAATGGGTCCTTGGAAAGTGTATTAAGGACGTGATTCATTCCATTGTATATTACTGATCATCACTCTCCTGATTCCCCACACTCAATCAGTGTAGGATTCAGAAATTCACATCCTCTTATCTCCACTATCTTGAAAAGACAAGGGGAAAAATTGTCCTAAGTTAGGGATACAAATGATGCTGTAGTGGCAGGATACCCCTGAGTTCACAGCACCAGGCTTTGGAGTCTATGTTGTTGTGCATGGGGGGGGGGCAGGACAGTTTTTTAGGTATTAAAAAGGAGAATAGGTTTGGCCCTGCTAAACAGATCAATTGTCTTGTGTGTTTAACATTTTATCTTCCATGCCAGCCAAGACAGATGCTTCATAGAAGGCCATAAAACTCCATTAACATACTTAATTGCACACTCTTATGCCATGGGAGATATATTGCTGTTCCAACCCCAGCTGGTCCTTGCTGTAAATATTCAACTTTCACGAACTCAAGGTATCTTACAGATTTAAACTAATTACTCTGTCTTCCTCCAAAATCCTTTTTTTCCCAGGGAGATGGGAGGTCCAGTTACCTGCTGCCCGCCTCCATCTGTGAGCTTCTGCACTGACTTCTGGTGGTTACCTTGTACCTGCTTGACCTTATTCTTCCTGAGCACTTGAAACTTCTGGAGCGTCAGTCACTGACTGAGAACCAATGTGTGCCAGGAGGGGCGGCAGGCATGGAGGAGAAAGAAAGGCTGGGATTTGGTGCTTTTCAGAAAAACTCGTGAGTCTAACAGGGTCTATTTATACCTCTGCTGATACACTACAGTTAGCTACAAATGTGCTGCTCTCCTGTGAGTCAGACATAGTTGCAGCCAACACCAATGTCTAAACACTGAAATAGTTCATATGAAAAGCACGGACAAGTGAATTCTCAGAGATCACAACGCTTCCACTTAACATCCCACTGGCCAAAATGTGTCCTTAAGGCCTGGTCTAGTTGTTATAGATGCAGGGAAATGTACCCATTTAATGGAATGGCAATGTGCCCAGATACAAATGGAAGTTCTGAGCCTATGAAAGAAGGGAGGAATGAATTTTGGAAGCCAGTTAGCAATCTCTGTCATAGGACATGTCAATCATTTTTAATAAGGGACTGATAAGTTCAGATCTGTGGCTATGGTCATCTCCTGGGCCCTGGAAGCATCATTAGGAAAGACGTGGGACCAGGGAGAGGAAGATGAGCAGCAGCAGCGATGCATTGCAAGGGCACAACTAAGAACTAAAACTTATTCCTTGGCTCTGACAGTGAGGAGGACGTCTGAGGATGTCTTTGAGAAAGCTTCCTTTACAAGAGTGCTAAATGTTGGGACCGTAGGAAAATCCAGGTTAACAGGTTGACTAATAGTGTTAAGGTTGCACACTGCCATGTCTGATTATCTATGCCTCCACAGATAAGGTCCCAGTGATAGATGCATCGCCTGCTGGCCAGCAGGCCCAGGGAGGCTGATAGATTTTCTGCGGGGTAATTCTTTGGCTGATGGCCACTATTGTGTAACCCTGTATAAAAAGAGCCACCCCTTGTGGGCTGCTACTGCTGCTCTGTTCTGGTCACCTACGCTGCTGGTGCTTCTACTGCCCAAAGAAAGAATGACCCATTAGCCTGCAGCTGGGCCAGTGTTCTGTCAGTTCCCAGCCCTGTGTGCCTCCACGTCTCTGACCACTGAGGTGGACACACAGACTCGTGATGAATCTGCCAAATATTTTGTCCGTTTTTGCTGATCAAGGAGCTGAACGTGTATGGAGGGGAAAATGGTCAATTATCATTCCTGAAAGAAATCCTTGCGTTGAGTGCTGTCACAAAGGGTACAGCGCAAAGGAGGGAATAAGTGAGTCTGATTCCAAGGAGACAGGCAGGGGGGAAACAGCAAAAGCCAAAGGAAGCCCAGATACAGGTGAGGGGCACTTGGCCATGGGCACAGTGAGGGCCATTTTTCCTCAAGTGCGAGGGGACACTGCCAGGACCGGACACACAGTGTTCTCTGTGTTTCCAGAGTCTGGAGTCCATTCACGTCAACCCCTGCCCCCGCCACTTCATTTAATGCACCCCATCCACCCACCCATCCATCCATCCATCCATCCATTCCTCTTCGTTAACTGTGAGAGCGGAGACCCGTCTTCCACAAGGATCCAGTCCTGACGTCCACCTTGGTGTCCGACACTGCAGTTGTCCTACCTTAACTAATCAGAGGCGGAAAGTCCCCCTGGGACTTTCATCCCTTGCTTTTCACGACTTCCAGCAGGGCACAGGGACTTATGCAGCCCCCCCTCGCCAAGCAAAAACAACACCATCTCCTCGTCAAGCACAATTCAGGCAGGCAGCGAGTGGCGGAACCACCTGGGCGTCGGAACCCTGGAAAGCCGGAATGCGTTCCCGGTAGGACCTGAAGGCCACGGAGCCTGGAGAGAGGGAATCCGGGTCGGTGGGACCCGCGGGGAGCGGAACGTCGGATCCGGCGGAACCCGGCAGCGGCGGTCCGGGGGCCACCCGGACTCTGGAGCGGAAGCGCGAGTCCGCCGCTTCCGGGTTGCGGGTCGGAGGGCAGGGCGGGCGTCGCCGCTGAGATGTTGCCCTACACCGTGAACTTCAAGGTGTCGGCGCGCACCATCACGGGGGCCCTGAATGCCCACAACAAGACGGCGGTGGACTGGTGAGGCGCTGGGCCCCCGGGCCGCCCAGGCGTTCGTGAGGGGGAGGGGAGTGCAGGCGTGTGGCCTCGCCGGGACCGGGTGCCGCCCCCAGGCTTCCCGACGGCGGATACCGGTCGTGGTGGTGGTAAAAGGAGCGACGCTCCCCGTGGGTTCGCCCGCGCCATCGGGGCGTGCTCCCCGCTCCCCGGTCCTTGGCCGGCGCCTGCCGCCCGCCGGTCCTGCCGCCCGCGGCCGCCTCCCCCGCCCCTGCGGGCCCTGCGCACCTGCTGGCCTCCGCGCTGGCTCTCCTGGCCCCCTGCCCCCTGTTGACCCCGGTCCTTGCCGCCTGCGGGCCCTGCGCACCTGCTGGCCTCCGCGCTGGCTCTCCTGGCCCCCTGCCCCCCGCTGACCCCGGTCCTTGCCGCCTGCGGGCCCTGCGCACCTGCTGGCCTCCGCGCTGGCTCTCCTGGCCCCCTGCCCCCCGCTGACCCCTGTCCTTGCCGCCTGCGGGCCCTGCGCACCTGCTGGCCTCCGCGCTGGCTCTCCTGGCCCCCTGCCCCCTGCTGACCCCGGTCCTTGCCGCCTGCGGGCCCTGCGCACCTGCTGGCCTCCGCGCTGGCTCTCCTGGCCCCCTGCCCCCTGCCGACCCCGGTCCTTGCCGCCTGCGGGCCCTGCGCACCTGCTGGCCTCCGCGCTGGCTCTCCTGGCCCCCTGCCCCCCGCTGACCCCTGTCCTTGCCGCCTGCGGGCCCTGCGCACCTGCTGGCCTCCGCGCTGGCTCTCCTGGCCCCCTGCCCCCTGCTGACCCCGGTCCTTGCCGCCTGCGGGCCCTGCGCACCTGCTGGCCTCCGCGCTGGCTCTCCTGGCCCCCTGCCCCCTGCCGACCCCGGTCCTTGCCGCCTGCGGGCCCTGCGCACCTGCTGGCCTCCGCGCTGGCTCTCCTGGCCCCCTGCCCCCCGCTGACCCCGGTCCTTGCCGCCTGCGGGCCCTGTGCGCCTGCTGGCCTCCGCGCTGGCTCTCCTGGCCCCCTGCCCCCCGCTGACCCCGGTCCTTGCCTCCTGCGGGCCCTGTGCACCTGCTGGCCTCCGCGCTGGCTCTCCTGGCCCCCTGCCCCCCGCTGACCCCGGTCCTTGCCGCCTGCGGGCCCTGCGCACCTGCTGGCCTCCGCGCTGGCTCTCCTGGCCCCCTGCCCCCTGCCGACCCCGGTCCTTGCGCCTCCTGAGTTCTGGGAGCCGTCGGGCAGGTGGCTGCGGCTGGGGCTCCCCGGGTCCAAGCCCTTAGGACGCCTCCTTATCCGAACGAAAAGCGTTTTGCGCTTGGCTCCGCCTTTTATGTAAAGGAGATCATAGAGCACGCTGACTTTGGTGTCTAAATAGTTGGTTGATGGTGCTTGTGAATAAAATTGAGCATTTATTAAAGAAATTAACATCCTTGTTTTGTGCTTAAAATTGAATTTTGCTGTCTTGCTAGGGGCTGGCAAGGTTTAATTGCATATGGATGTCATTCCCTTGTGGTAGTCATCGACTCCAATACTGCCCAAACTCTTCAAGTTTTAGAAAAACATAAAGCCGATGTTGTCAAGGTAAGCCACGTCTCGCTTTAACGCTAACTTGGGTGAAGGTCACCGAGTCGCTGGGTTCTCACTACGTCATGTGTGTAACGGCTGAAACCCTCTTCAGTGTAATGTGCACGACTGCACGCCCCTCTGGGATGAGGGATAAACGCTGGTTCTCACCTCGTTGTGAAGCTGATGGGAACACCAGTTGTGCCGTTTGCCGGCGCGTCCCTTCAGCCTCTCCTGAGCGCACTGAGCAGGCCCGAGGGATCAGCTGAAGGCCCTGGGCGACTGCCTTGTGCGGAAGTCTCACAGCTGATGACAGGCTGTGGGGAGGTGGGGGTCGGGGGTCACAGAAGGCTCACCAGGGACTGGTGGACAAGTTATCCAAGTGAAAAACTGGGGACACGCATCGCAGGGAGGTGAGCAGTGGGCACGCAGTGGCTGGGAAGTGGGCACCCTGGTAGGAGTGCTCACAGGGGGACGCGTCCCGAGAGTCGCCCGTCTGTCCTGAAAGCTGTCACACCGGGAAGGAGTTGGGATTTTAAGCAGGAGATTGATGTAACCATATTTGCATTTTAGAAAAACTCCCTGTGGCAGCAGCGGAGAAAGGGGAGACTGGAGGCAGTGAGGTCATTTAGGAAACGTTTGCAGGAATTTTAGCCTAGATGAAAGCTGAGGCATGGAGGAGTCATGTTTAGGAGCTGCGGAAGAGGTGAACCAGATCGTCTTTATAGATGATGGATATAGGGAGAGTCAGCAGAATGACTCCAAGGTCTCTCTGAGTAGCTGCTGGTATTGCCAGTTGTGGTAAGCGGAGTGTGTGTGATGTCGTGAGGTTGTTTTGAGCATGAAGGTCGGAGATGCCTGATGCATACGGTGATGTGACGTGTAGGAGAGAGGTCAACACTGCAAGTGCAGATTTGGGGTTTTTGTGGTTTTTTTTTAGTAATAGCTTCATTGAGATGTTCATACCACAGGAGTCACCCACTTAAAGTGTGTAATGCCGTGGTTTTTAGCATTTTTACAGTTGTGCGTGAATTCCATCACCAAGAAGAAACCCTGTGCTTGTTAGCAGTCACCCCCCATCTCCCCCATCCACCTCACTTCTAGGTAGCCAGCAATAAGCTTTCCTTCTCTAGATTTGTCTCTTCTGAACTTTTCATTTAAATGGAATCGTACAATCTATGGCATTTTGTTTCTGGCTTCTTTCACTTAGCGTGATGTTTCCCAGGCCCATCCATGTCATCACATGTATACGCACTCCGCTCCTGTTTAGTGCTGACGGATACTCCACTGTGAAGATGTGTCCCGTTTTGTTAACGGGCGTGTGGGTATTCCCTCCTTGTGGCTGTTAGGAGTAAAGCTGCCGTGCACACTTGGTACTCATGTTTGTGTGACTGTTTTCCCTTCTGCTCGGTGCATTACTGATTGGCTTGGGGACCCCGTGTTTGACTTCAAGGATTACCAGACTGTTTTCCGGATTTTGCATTCTCATTAGCAGTTTATGAGGAGCTCAGTTCCTCCAAATCCTCGCCAGCCCTTGGTCTCTGCTTTGATTATAAGATCCAGGGGGTGTGAATTGTTCGCCACTGGGGTTTTGATTTTTTCTCCCATGGCTAATGATGTTGAGCGTCTTCAGGTGCTTATTGCCCATTTGTATGTCTTCCTTGGAGAAATATCTGTTCATGTCCTTTGCTCATTTTTAAATTGGGTTTTCTGTTTTTTTACTATTGGAGAAATGTCTTTTCAGAAACTTTTAAAATTTGTAATGTATTTTTAATATTGAGTGAGATATCTGAATGTAGTCTGGATACAAGTCCTTTATAACATGATTTACAAACAGTTTCGCATTTTCTTATGCTAACCTTTGGAGGACAAACGTTTTTGATTTTGATGTAGTCTAATTTATTCTTTTGTTGCTTGTGCTTTTGGTGCTATATCCAATAAATCACCGCTTTCTTCAACATGAAGATGTATACTTGATGTCTTCTCTGAGAATTTTGTACTTTCATTTCTTCAATCCTTGATCCATTTTGAGTTAACTTGTGTATATAGTGTGAGATAGGGGGAAAATACCGCTATTTTTACTTTTTATTTATTTGAAATGCAGAGAGACAGAGAGAGAATGAATCTCTTTCATCTACTTGTTTACTCTCCAAATTCCCTTAACAGCTGGACTTGGGCGAAGTCGAAGTCAAGCGCCCACAACTCAGTCTGGGTCTCCTACATCGATGTCGGGGATCCAAGTACTTGGCCGGTCGCCTGCTGCCTCCCATGGTACACACATCAGGAGTGGAGCCAGGATTCAAATCCAGGCACTGCATGTGCATAGACATGTATACATGAACACATCCTTCCAAATACATGTACTACATATGTGCATACATATGCCTGTATATACACATACATCTTTTAAAAAGTTACCTGGGAAAAAGACATATTACAGCTAGGCCTTAAGCTCATTCGTACTAACGTTTAGAAATCTTTGTTTCCATCTTTTCATGAATACCATTGGAAGCTGTTAGCTCACTTTCTGACCTTAGCGTAATGTATGAGTATGCTTATGTGTGTATATGTTTATATGTATATATTTGCAGATTTTATGGTTTTTAAGGTGATTCATTAAAGGGAGAATATCAACTCTGGGCATGGTGCTAAGGTCTGGAAAGAGAAATTCAGGCCTGCGTGATCGGCCCTATAGAGCTGGCAGTTCATGGGTGGGTGACGAGTGAGAAAAAGTGAACAGTTACAGATAGTTCAGTTGTCTTTGAAGGACACAGGCAGGAGGTGGTGCCCAGGGAAGGTGTGGCTCCTGGTGCAGACTATGGAAGTTGTCTCTGCTCGATCAGCTTTCATTGTTGAAGGATTCAGCCAGATTTGCTTTGAGAGTCTTGTGTTTTTTATTTTAAAATTCTGTTCTTAATGTCAGTAAAGGTATGAAGCATTTATTTTAGAGGAAATGCTCTTAGATTTTTATTAAAGAAGGACAATGTTTTTTGTTGTTGCTTCTTTTGTTCTTTGTTGCTTTTTTCCTTTTTCTTCCCCCCGCCCTGTGCAAGATTTTTGTGCTCTTTAAATCAATAGAATAGAGTTCAGGAAAACATTCTACTTGGCAATTTATGACTTTAGATATTCTGTCATAATTAAGTTTTAGGAAATCTAATTTTTTTAAGATTTATTTTATTTATTTGAAAGAGAGAGAGGCACAGGGGTGGAGGGGGAAGAAAGGGAGAGGTGTCTTCCATCTGATGGTTCACTCCCCAGAAGGCTGCAATGGCCTGAACTGCGCCAATCTGAAGCCAGGAGCCAGGATTTTTTTCAGGGCCTCCCACGTGGGTGCAGGGGCCCAAGCACTTGGGCCATCTTCTGCTGCTTTTCCAGGCCATACCAGAGAGCTGGATCAGAAGCGAAGCAGCTGGTACTCTTAACTGGCACCCATGTGGGATGCTGGCACTACAGGTGGCAGCTTTACCTGCTATGCCACAGCACCAGTCCCAAGAAAACTAATTTCTAAGGCATTTTGGAGTCTTTACCTGAATTTCTCAAAGCATTAAAACGGTAGGGCAGGAGCATTATGATGTTCTCAAAAATATTTAATGACAACTTTGAAAAACTATCGTAAATCATAAAAAGGTCTAATTTCAAAATGAAAACCAGCTTCCTGTTTGTGCATATGCCAATTATTTTTATACTATAAATGTAGTGTAGGTTCTGGTTGGTGTTCTTTGAAAACTGTTTAGTTTTGTCCAGTTCAAGTGTTTACTTGATTTGGTTTCTCCTTGATGCCAGGTTAAATGGGCCAGGGAAAACTATCACCATAACATTGGCTCCCCATACTGCCTGCGCTTGGCTTCTGCTGATGTCACGGGGAAGATCATCGTGTGGGACGTAGCAGCGGGAGTGGCGCAGTGTGAGATCCAGGAGCACGCCAAGCCTATTCAGGGTGAGGCAGGGGTGCCCTGCCCAGTGTTTCTACCCAGACTCCTGCCCCATTCACTTCCCCTCATCACTCCCAGCACGTGGTCGTGTTTCGTCTCTTCTATGGATGCAAATGTAGCTTTCTTTTCCTTAGCGTTACACTTCTGGGCTTATCCCCTCAAATCTCCACTGATTTATGCTTTGGCAAAACTCATTAACTTCACTGTCAGTCAGTCTCAATCAAGCCTGATAAGAAAAGTTTGCTCCTGCAGTCTTGTAATCTAAGGTGTACTATAAGAAAACTTGGCCAAACTGCCATCCGTGTTCACTTTCCATGAATAGCACTGAATAAAAGCATATTCTCATTTTGAAGTAGGTCGTTTCTTTATTTTACTGACCTAAGACCAGTACAGTATTGCTCTTTCATAATGAGTGAAAATTGCCTGTGACTTTCTTTGAAGTGATACTTCTGGTGGTTTGAAAAGTTGGCCTTGAAATTTTAACCAGACAGTTCATTTTTCTAAAAAATTACTTTTTCCTCTGCTAATACTGATATACATACCTGTTACATTTGGTGGGGAGGGAGAGGGTGAGGAGATTTTAAGGATTACGTTTTGAAAACGAAGTGCCAAGGAGAAGTTAGCCCCATGTTTTGAAGTGAATGATCTGTGAGTTTCGTGCTGATTTGTCTGGTCCTTGCAGATGTGCAGTGGCTGTGGAGCCAAGATGCTTCCCGGGATTTACTGCTCGCCGTCCACCCACCCAATTACATTGTGCTCTGGAATGCAGACACCGGCACCAAGCTCTGGAAGAAGAGCTACGCAGATAACATTCTTTCTTTCTCTTTTGACCCTTTTGATCCTTCACATTTAACTTGTAAGTAATAGCAGCTTGTGGAAAATAAGTTGAGAGGTATTTACAATATAATGCTATGAATACCGTAAATGCACACGGACTCTGTATCTGTGAGTATATTGTTAAAAATGACTGAACAAAGTGGAGAAGCACATCTGGTCCATGTGTTTGCAGCTCCCAGTACACGTGCTAAATCATGACCCGTATCATCTGCAAGCCATGCCTCTACCATAAGAATTTGTGAATTATGTTAGGTCTGCCAGGGACAGAATTACTATGATATTCCACTTGAGAGTTAATTCAACTTGTTTTTCTAGGAATGTTTCAAGAACTTGAATCAAGGGCTTCATTTAGTCTGTGGCCAAATTAAGTCCTGCCTTTGTGCATGCCATTCGTTTTGAGTGCAGTAACACGTGTTATAGTAACACTGTAAGCCTGGCTGAATTTATTCTTGCAGAGGCGGATTTTACCTCTCTGCTTTGGTGTTTTACTGAATTAATAATCTAAAAATGAGATAGGTTTTACAGATATTTTTGCAGCTAAATTATTAGGACATGTGTGTGTTCTTTATTCAGTCATCCAGCAGGTCTTTGGAGCTTATTATTGCTGTTCTGGGAATCAGGACAAGTGTTCCTTTGCAGAGCTTGATTTAAGTGTAGGGAGTCAGATCATGAACTGTGAATGTAACAAATTAATAAATTCTAATGTATTGAGTGGTGATAAGTGGTGTACAGGAGCTAAAACTGGGTAAAGTGTAAGGCAGGGTTAGCAGTTTATGTTAGATGGCGTGGTCAAAGTAGGCTTCCTTTTGATCAAGATCAGAACTTGAAGGAAGGGAGTTAGCTATGGTGCAAGATGTTTCTCTGTTTGAGTGTCTCATCTAACTTACTTTCAGCATTTATTGAAGGGTGTGTGTTGATGGAGGAAGTGGAAGGCAGACAAAAGGAAGTTAAAATAGGAAGCATTTGTTAGGCATAAGTACATTCTGTGCTCAGATACTGTTGTACATAGACGTTTATGTGTGAACACGAGCCTGCAGCACTTGCGTGCTCACTCGCTGATTCCTCAGTTGGCTCATGTAAGATGGGTGCTGTGGGATTAGGCAGAGTAGGGGAAGTTGGCATGAGAGAAGTTGAGCAGCAGGGAAGTTGAAACAGGAGTTCTGGACCCTGATGTGTCAGCGCTTTGTGTCTGCAGTGCGCTTGGTGGAAGCACTGTATTCTGGTGTCAGCTGACCTGATGTCTGTGATGCACTCCTGCTGCATGTGCTAGGGCTGTCACGACGCTCGAACGCTTCCTCATTCCGAGCTTACAGCAGCCTCAAGGTAGATAAGGATTCCGTGCGCATCTAACCCAGGACTGCTCAGCTAGTGTAGGGGTATTCTCTCCATCCTAAAAAAGCGAATTTGTGGTGCTGCCTCCTGGAATACATTTGTGTTCTTGACACTCAGTAAGCCATTACTTGTTTATTTCTAAATATACAGGGGAGGAAACCCCCTCACTCCTTCTAAGGTTCAGTCTGATGCTGGAGAAGAAAAAAGAAATTTGTTGATACTGAGTAGATGATGATATTCATAAAAAATTCAGGGCTATCAAACCAAATATTTGAACTCAGCTAATTGTGATACACAGGCTCTCTTACATAAGGGATTTTTTTCTTCCTCTGTGAATTATATATTCTGAAAAGTGTTTGGATTTTGAGGTTATGGGATGTAATGAGGAAAGATATTTAGTGAGAGTCTGTGCCCTGAATTTATCTGGAAAAACAAACATTTGTTCTTTCTGCCAATAACCTCCTGGTATCTTTTTAATATAAAGCATAATTTAAATGCTGAGTTGGGAGGCCTCAGATGAATTGTAATGGACCGCCTGCTTTTCTTCAGCTTGAGCACATTTCCATGATGTTACGACTGCCTGACTGCATCACAGTTCAATATTATTAAAATTATTGTTATCTTGTTCTCAAAACTGTATTAGAATAAAGCTCTGTGCTAACTTGATTAAGGTTTAATCAGAGCTTTTCTTCTCTCAATATAGTGCTTACCAGCGAGGGTATTGTGTTCATCTCAGACTTCTCTCCATCCAAGCCTCCCTCAGGCCCAGGGAAAAAGGTTTACATTTCCAGCCCACACTCCAGCCCAGCTCATAATAAGTTGGCTGCAGCCACAGGTGCCAAGAAGGCTCTTAATAAAGTAAAAATTTTAATCACACAAGAGAAACCTAGGTAAGGTACAAGTATAAGACTAAATGTACCATTCATCTATTTATCAGATATAAAAGCATCATTTTTGGAATTGTGCTAGGATTAATTTCTTACTTCATTTTATCTTTTTTCGTTTCTAGTTTTGAGTTTATTAGAGGAAAGAATAACCATTGTGACTTCTTCCCCAACAGGAGGTTGAACATCTAACATGGCTGCTTTCTATTAGTTGTGCCAACCGCCCCACCAGTTTTTACAGATTAAAATATTTGACTTCTGAATCTTACTTTTGGAAGCATGAGATGATTCTATGGTTGTGGTTATTGGACACATTACAAATTGGGGGCATGAAAGCTGAATTTTTTATTTTAAGTGCATTTTCCTTATTTAAGTGCTGTGCTCTCTCATCATTAAAGTACCATGTGTTTTTGTAGGTGAAGATGTTTGCCATCATGATTAGGAGGAAGGGTTCTGGGGCAGGCTGCAGTTATGTGATCCAGAGACAATTTCTTAGTTTTGCTCAGATTTCACTCTTTTTTTTTTCTTTTTTCTATTTTTTTCTTTTTTAAATTTTGTTATTTTTCTTTTTTGTTTTATTTTTTCTTTCTTTTTTTTCTTTCTTTTTTTATTTATTTCTAGATTTCACTCTTAATCTCTAAAATAGACTTTTAAAGTATTTCATGAGGTTGCTGTAAAGATTAACAGATGCAGTAGCATAAGTACAGCATTGTTTGTGGTGGCTGATGCAACTGAATAAAATTGTGGGTAACAAATTGTAATGCATCAAGAATAGGTGTCTTTTATTCTAGAGATGTTATCTTACATATTTATTGCTTTGGTAGATTTTTTGACATTCATCTTAAGATAGCCTTTATTTTCAATATGCTAAGATTACTGTGTCTAGGCTTTTGGGGTATTTACTTGAAAACTTTATGGTAAAAATATAAATTATATTACAAATGCATTCTGAATTTGTGGGTGAATTTTTTTATTTATTAAACCATAAGCTGATTAACTTCACTAGTTAATTTATCTCCAGATTGCTCCTAAAGTATTTTAAGAAAACTGAATTTTTCATGAAATCCCCGTTATAAACAATTATTTGGCAGTCTGAGTAGTTTTATAAGTTACAATTTATACCTATTAGGTTTTCTGTCATGTGAATCATGTGCGTCTTGAGTTTTGGGAAAATGTATTATTTATCTCTTTCAATAGAATTGTACTGGGTGTTTTTATATCCACTCATATAATCTTATTCCAATTCTGAGCAGTAATACTGTTCTCACTTTACAGATGAGGACAACCAAATCCTACATTATTTTCAATATGTTAAACTTACCTAAGTAAGAAATGACAGAGGCAGGATTTTTATTTCAAAAACAAACTCCTTCCAGTCCTCTAAATTAGCTTTAAATTTCAAAACCTATTAATACTATTATGTAAAAAACCTTGTTATAAACCTATTTCTATTGAAATATATTTTATGTAAAAAGGCTGTGATTATATGCAACAATCATTCATTATTAAAATGACTTTTTTTAAAAGCTTTTTTTTTTTAAGATTTTATTTATTTCATTTGAGAAGTAGATTTACAGACAGGGAGAGGGAGAGACAGAGAGAAAGGTCTTCCTTCTGTTGGTTCACTCCCCAAATGGCTAAAATGGCCCGAGCTGTGCCGATCCGATCCAAAGCCAGGAGTGAGGAGCTTCTTACAGGTCTCCCACATGGATACAGAGACCCAAGGACTTGGGCCATCTTCTGCTTTCCCAGGCCATAGCAGAGAGCTGGATTGGAAGTGGAGCAGCTGGGACTAGAACTGGCACCCATATGGGATGCCAGTGCCACAGGCAGAGGATTAACCTACTACACCACGGTGCCAGCCCCTAAAATGACTTTTGAGGTTCTTAACAGTCTTTTGCAAGACTCACAATTTCTTAGTTGTTTTTGTTTTTTAAAGATTTATTTATTCAAAAGTCAGAGTTACGCAGAGAGAAGAAAGGCAGAGAGAGAGGTCTTCCATCCGATGGTTCACTCCCCAGTTGGCCACAATGGCTAGAGCTCCTGGCCAGAAGCCAGGAGCTTCTTCCAGGTCTTCCAAGTGGGTGTAGGGGCCCAAGGACGTGGGCCATCTTCTACTGCTTTCCCAGACCATAGCAGAGAGCCAGATGGGAAGTGGAGCAGCCGGGTCTCGAACCAGCGCCCACATGGGATGCTGGCACTTCAGGCAAGGGCATTAACCTGCTAAGCCACAGCGCCGGCCCCTTCTTAGTTGTTTTGGTTTTGGTTTTTTGTCTTGTACTTAAAAGGAAAAGCTGTGATATAGGCGAATGAAATACCTACTCCGTTTCAGAAAAGATTCAAGAATGAAAGTAGATGAAGTGACACTTGGCCCAAGGCCATACAGATAGTCTAGTAGCCCCTTGGCCCAGTGACCTTAATTATCCTAAATGTTTGTTTTAAACCTAAATCTCAAGTTTAGCAGTCTGTGAATACTTTCAATTTCAAAGTGAAAATAAAATAAACTATTTTGTGAATGTCAGTATGATATTGTCAGTATAGTATGGTATTACCTCATCATAGACATACTTTAAATATTTCACAAATTTAGAAATACACCATCACTAACCCATACAGTATTATTTTCATAATTTTAATTTTAGAACTTGCCAAAGGTTTAAGTTTTTTTTTAAAGATTTTATTCATTTGAGAGGTAGAGTTACAGGCAGAGGGAGAGACAGAGAGATCCCATCTGGTGGTTCACTCCCCACAAATGGCCACGACAGCTGGAGCTGAGTCCATTTGAGCCCAGGAGCTTCTTCCGGATCTCCCTCGTGTTTGCAGGGGCCCAAGCACTTGGGCCATCTTCCACTGCTTTCCAAGGCCATAAGCAGAGAGCTGGATCGGAAGAGGAGCTGCTGGGACACGAACTGGTTCCCAAGTGGGATGCTGGCACCGCAGAGGCTTAGCCTACCATGCCATAGTGCCAGCCCCAGAGTCAAGTTTTGATTGGTAACTCATGTAGATCATCTTTTTCATTGACAATTGTATGTGGAAAATAAATAAAATTAAATTCCTCTATTAGCTTTTTCTGAAATAAATCAAGTCGTTGACTCATCTCTTGATGTTTCCTTTTTTTCAGTGCAGAATTCGTAACTCTCAATGATTGCCTTCAATTGGCATATCTGCCTTCAAAAAGGAATCACATGTTGTTACTCTATCCTCGAGAGATTTTAATCCTTGACCTTGAAGTGAATCAAACAGTGGGTGTGATTGCAATAGAACGAACGGGAGTTCCATTTCTGCAGGTATCCACGGTTTATAAATTACAATCCCATAAGTTATCTTGAATTCTCTATAGAAAAAGATGATGATCTTGCAAAAGTCATTAGTTCTACTTTCTCTTTGCTGTTTACTAAAAAGTTAACATTATTTTATATTCCTGATTTTTCTACACTTTGATTGGTTTGATTTCCCTGGAAATCCTGACTGATCCTGAGATTTATTGAACTATTAAGCTACATGGTTGGAGACAATTTTTTTTAGAATTATAAATTAATTTTTAAAATGTTCATTTACTTTTAAAGCTTGGGGGTTATGTATTTTTCTTTTTTTTTTTTGACCCGTATTTTCGAAATACAAGTTTGAGTTTCATGGTATATGTCTGTTGATCTCTTGTGGACTTAAAAATAAATACATCATCTATTTAAAGGTAATACCCTGCTTTCAGCGTGATGGTTTATTTTGTCTACATGAAAATGGTTGTATAACTTTACGTGTTCGAAGATCTTACAATAGCATTTTCACCTCTTCAAATGAGGAACCAGGTGAGTTCACATCTCGATGATGTTAATTATGCTTTTCTTGCTTTTTTTTTGAGATTACTCATTTATTTGAAAGGCAGAGTGAGAAAGAGAGATCTCCCTTCCACTGGTTACTCCCCAAAATGACTGCAACAGCCCTTGCTGGGCCAGGCTGAAGCCAGGAGCCAGGAACTCCATCCTGGTTCTCCCATGGCAGAGACCCAAGGAGTTGGGCCATCTTCGCTGTTTTGCCAAGCACATTAGCCGGGAACTGGATCAGAAGTGGAGCATCTGGGACCTGATCCAGCACTCGTATGGAATGCTTTGATCACAGGCTTAACCCACGGTGCCACAAATCCAGCCTCTTCAACATTGTTGATAAATCTTCATGCAGCAAGTATCTACCAACCATAATGTTAGTGATAATATTGCCCTGAGAAAGTGTAAGAGTATGGTTATAATATGGGTGTATAATAAATGAGTAAAAATATAGCCTCAAGATTACCTTTTGGTGTTACCACCTCCTAAAGGCCAAAGACCATTTTGTAGGTCCTTCTTGATTGTGTCTGTGAGAACAGTAGATTTTATTTTTGTGAATTTTTCTTCAGTGCAAGCTCAATCTTGTATGCCTTTATTATTAACACCCCTTTGACCTCTCCTTAGACTCAGAAATTTCCAGTGTAAAGTGACATTAATAAGTCCCAGGGCACTTGGTTGCCAGGTCAGTTGTATCTGGGAGAATAGAACTCATGCTTTTGTGAGGTGAAGGTGAAAGTGACTTTCAGTTCTTTTGTAAGAATCGTGTGCAAGAATCGTGTGCAGTGATGGTCTGTATTCATTACTTAAGTGGGTGTCACTCTGGTTCTTCAAAACATTTCTTTATTTTGAATAGGCTTAAACAAGATACCTTTTTCAGAGATTAAACTTGTTGTATCTGGTCATTACAATATTATCCTTATGTTCTGAAGAAATGAGTAGTAATTGTAAAAAATACAGTGACTGCTGACCAACTTTGGGTTAATGAAAGAATGATATTCTTTTGAGATGAGGTTCGATTTAAAGGGAAGTGAATAGTAATGTTACTGGTATGGTTGCTTTTTGTTATTTAAAAGTAAACCTTTTTTTCTTAAGATCCAGATCCTGTTCAGGAGCTTACGTACGACTTACGAAGCCAGTGTGATGCAATCAGGGTGACAAAGACTGTCCGTCCCTTCAGCATGGTGTGCTGCCCTGTCAACGAGAATGCAGCGGCCCTCGTAGTGAGCGATGGCAGGGTCATGATATGGGAACTCAAGTCTGCAGTGTGTAATAGAAATTCACGGAGCAGGTAAATGAATCCAGGGGGTGGAGGGGGGTTGTTTGTTGCTGTGGTTTTCTGTTTCCACTTTTAAAAGAGTTGCCAGCATTGTAAAAACAGCAGGATCGTTTTTCTATAAATATATTAGAGGTGGTAATGAAGATTTTAAATTCTTAGGGGATTATGTGAATCTGCTATACCTGCCTTGCCGATGGGTAAAGTCTATAAGTACTGCCTACAAGTAGATGGGGGGCCATGGCCTAGAAGTAAGACTTTGCGTTCTTATGTGCAGTGCAGGTTTCACTGTGTAAAGCCACCTCATGCTTGTGTCTTTGCAGTAGCTGTGGTGCGTCCCCCCTGTACTCCCCGGTGTCTTTCTGTGGAATCCCTGTGGGAGTGCTGCAGAACAAACTCCCAGACCTGTCCTTAGATAGCATGATCGGTAAGCTGCTGCTTCCCTCACCTTCATCGTACTCTTTGAAGGGCAAAGTTAATAGTCACTGGCTTGTAATTATTGTGAAGTCAGAGTTAATACTTGAGAAAACTAAAATGTGGAATTACTCTCTCTTACATCAGAGGGGTGTAAAATATTTACACATAGAGGTAGCTGAGGTAGCTGAGACTGGCGTCTACAGCTGTAGCAATCAGGACTGTTCATTCAGATGAGGCTCTGGTACCAGTGGAAGAGACTGTTGCTCATCTGCACTCTGGCTGGGGAGCCCTTGCCAAGCCATCCCCGACCTCCCCAGCGCCAGCAAGCTGGCCGGTCCCCGGCTTGGAACTCAATGGAGGCTTCCCTGTCTCCCTTTCTGCCGTGCCTAATTCAAAATTCAGCTCAAGGATTTCGTCTCTAATCTCACACGCCTGATTTACATGTTCTTTTGTGATCCCTAATGGTTAATCAGTTGTATTATAATGTGGTTTTACTTCCGTTACCTCCTATAAATTGTAAGCTCTGCATGTTGGGACAGTGTCTGGTTTTAATTTTGTCCCCCCTACTCCAAAACTCAACGAAAGACCTTGTGCATTCTACATGTGCAGTAAATATTGAAGGATTAAAGTCACTGAGCAGAATTAGAAAAAAGATTAACTTTTTAGCATGAATTTTGTTATTTTTATAGTGAGGATCCTTTCAACATATTTGTAGGTAAAATATTCAAAATTATTTAATTATGTATATACTTAATAGTAGATATTAAAGGAACAGTGAAGGATTTGTGTTTTCAAATATTATGCAGTTCGAAGTTTTTAAGATTTTGTAAATACACTAATTCTTTTAAAATTGTACCTGTAGTTTATAAAGGATTTTCTAAATTATTTATTCTCCCAACATGTGACTGAAAATGGCTATTAATAGTTTTTTTATTTAAATACTTGATAGGTGATATACTAGAAAGAGCATTTCCTTATTAAGTTATATTAATCAGATGTGGTTTATTGAGTTCTTACTACTAAGTTAAGTGCTATGTTAAATACCCCACATGTTACCTCACCACAACCCTGCAAGGTAGGTAATATTTCCATGAATCTATATGAGAATTTGCCCAAAACCACACAGCATATATATAAGAGAGCCAGTGTAAACCTATATTCCTGGCTATGGGCCTGCTCCTTAGCAGCGGCTAGACTGCTCCACTGTCAGTTTAGGCAAAACCCTGACCTCTCTAGACCTTGACTTTGTCATGATTTCTGTCAGTTGTAGAATTCCTCCACACAGTGGCACTAACTTATATTTAAAATTCTTTCTGTTCACCATCCAGACATAAATCCAGACGAGGATGTTGAGAGACATACTTGTTTTGCAAAGCTCATTTTATCAGTAACGTAATTTTCTGAGTTAATTGACCCTGTCTCTTCTTGATATAAAATATTAGAGTGAAAGGAATTATTAACACATGAACAGAACTAATCAGTAATATGAAGCCCTTGGGAGGTAGAAATTTTATGCTGTTTAGGTATCTAAGTGGTATAAATTACAGTCTTTAAGAGGCCAGAAAAAAATATAGGTTGTATAGCAGTTCTAGACAGTGCAGTTGATTTAAAACTGTTAAATAAAGCTTTG
This sequence comes from Sylvilagus floridanus, assembly GCA_949820135.1. Lineage (NCBI taxonomy): Eukaryota > Metazoa > Chordata > Mammalia > Lagomorpha > Leporidae > Sylvilagus > Sylvilagus floridanus. The sequence goes on from OX463235.1 coordinate 71,283,655, forward strand.
TTACTTGAAAACATTTTAATTAAAACTTTTAATTAAACTTTTAATTTGAAGTTCACTGTGTACTTAGTGATAATTGAAAGCAATTCAGTTAAATACAGAGTCTGATTTATATTCATTGGATAAAGGCTGCTGCTTATTAAGGCCTAATCTGCCCTACCTTGTGAATTGCCTCTTATGGAAAACTCTTGAAGAACGTCAGTTCTCAGGAATCAACTCCAAGCTGATAGTGTTGGCGTATGTGGTTCCTACCTGTTGCATTTCCCATTCCTTTATGGCCTATGTTTTGTTACCTAATGTAGGCAGAGAGAGTGGTATCAATTGTATGACTACTCCTAAAGGATCGTTTAAATTGGATTAAATCGATGGTCATATTTTCTGTGTATTTTCTATTTTTTTAAAATAATATATTGAGGGGTGGGCGTTTAGCCTAGCAGTTAGCATGCCTGCTTCCCATGGCAAAATACCTGGTTCAGGAGCCAGCTCCTGCTCCTCACTCCAGCTTCCTGGGGGGCAGCAGGGACGGCGCAAGTGATTGGTTTCCTGCCACCTGTGTAGGAGACTGGGCTTGAGTTCCTTGCTCCCAACTTTGGTCTGGCTCAACCCCAGCTGTTGCAGGCTTCTGGGGAGTGAACCACAGATGGGACTCCTCTCTGTCTCTTTGTTTCTCTACCTGTTCAATAAATAATTATTTTTAGGAAATATTTTTATGAAGAACTACAAAATCCGAAACATTCCTGGATGAGAGATACTCAACCTGAATGTATTTTTATATTTACTATTTTACATATTTACACACAAAGTATTTAATTATAAAGCTTAAATTTTGGTGCCAGCATTGTGGCATAGCAGATAAAGCCACTGCCTGTGACACAGGCATCATATATGGGTGCCAGTTTGTATCCTGGCTGCTCCTTGCTAATGGCCTGAGCCCCTGCCACCCACGTGGGAATCCCGGATGAACCTCCTGGCTTTGGCCTGGCCCGGCCTTGGCCATTGCAACCACCTGAGAGGTGAACAAGCAGGTGGAAGATGTCTGTCTCTCTCTCCTGTCTCTCCCTCTCTCTGTAACTCTGCTTTCAAATAAATAAATGTTTTCAAAAGCTTAATTATGTTGATACATCAAAGCTTCTTATCAGAAATCATGAATGAATTGTTTGAACCTGCTTGTTAAAAATTATTTATTTGAGAAGCATAGAGACAGCAACTGGAGAGGCAGAGAGAGATATATGGATAGAGCTCCTGTCTGCTTGTTCATTCCCCAGCTGCTGGCCGTTGCAGGGCCTGAACAGAGCCAAGGCTGAGAGCCAAGAACACAGTCCAGGTCTCCTAATAGTTGGCAGGGACCCAGTTTCCTGAGCCGTGTCCACTCCCTTCCAGGGTCTGCATTAGCAGGAGGCTGGAGTCAGGAATTGGATCTAGATATCAAATCCAGGTTCTCCAGTTACGGATGCAGTCTCAACTGCTGAGCTAAACACTCATCCTTGAACCTGCTTTTGGTGATCACCAGTCTATGTGAACTTTACAGAGGGCATTGGATTGAAAAGTAACCCTTTTAAAGGCAGTAAAATGGGAATATGTTTCACTGTTCTCTAATGTGTTTTCTTGAGTTGTTCTGAAGCTTGTATTTAGTGCCCAAACACCAGGAACTTTGTCTGAAACAGTGTTTGTTCAAACTCAAATTTATAGGTCCTTGAATTCTAAAGAGCAATAACCAGGAGTAATCTGCCCTTTGAGATGTTAGCCAGGGTGATTTAAGTCCCGTGGCCAAGTACAGAGCTGTTGTGGCCCTTGTAGCTACAGCCCCTAGAGTTTATTTCTAGGCCTGAAGAGCATGCTTGGGGAAGTGTTTCTGTAGATTCTTAAGGTCCGTGTGTGCTGTAATAAACAGGCACTTGTATTTTCTGATTGCAAATTAGGGCAAAGTGCCATTTCTGGGGAAGAGCATCCCAAAGGCTCCGCACTGCAGGAGGTGCACCTCAAATTCCTGCTCACAGGGCTGCTTTCGGGGCTGCCCTCTCCACAGTTCGCTATCCGGATGTGCCCACCACTGACCACCAAGAACATCAAGATGTATCAGCCGCTGCTTGCTGTTGGTGAGTGTTTGGCCTGTTCTTCTTGAGATTCGTAGTTGTGGTTTTGTGGGTTTGGTTTTTGTTTGATCCCTTTACTTGAATTGTCTTATTTTTAGTTGTAGTGATGGAGCGTCCACCCTGAGACAGGCAGTCAAAGCTCTGAGAATAGCAACAAACTTCTGAAGTAACAGGAGGATAGTCCTTGTATGATAATGAACCCAGGGCTCCTCAGCCTTTCTGGGACCTCCCCAGGAGTTCTGTGCTTCTATTTTGTGTTGGGTCTATGTTAACAACTAATACAGTCAAGCTAACAGTTTAGTAATAGCAATGTTCTTCATCTGCTAACAATTATAGATTAAACATTGTTTTAAGTGGATATGGTCTGTGTGAACTTGATAGCTATAAAATTTATTTTTCCAGAATAGTTTTGCAAAGAAGTTCTGAAGCTTTATTCAACAGATGAGCTGCAGTTGGAATTTGCCTAGCATTTTTACTGTCATTCTGTTGCTTTGTATGAATCCATGAATCCTTTGAAATTGTGAGCAGAAAGGAAATGATAGTTCAAGCAAGAGTACCATTCACTTTTCTTCCTAACTTACAAAACCATTTTAGGGACTGAAACTTTCTGAAGTGTGTCCATCTTCCTTCTGTTTAAATTTTAGACACTCTGAAACCATGAAGAGCTTTAGGAATAATTGTTACTTATAGTGATAAACAGAAAGACTAGTAGTTAACAAAATGTGTCAGGGCCTGGCCTGATTTGCCTGTTTTCTCATTTAATCTCTACTGTATACATTTTCTGTTTCTCCATCGTAAAGAAGTAATAACAGATTTAGTGTGGGGAAGTGATTTGCCCAAGAACAGGGGGCAGGACCAGGGTTTGATCCCAGGCTCCTTTAGCTACAGAAACCACATACTTCACTATCTCATCATGATTTACTGAATGTAAAAGAAAGAAAACCCAAACTTTCTGAAGAAAAATGTTTACTGAGCTCTGCTAAGTTGTCTGAGAATCAGCTATAATAAAATTTGTGAGTTTCAGAGTATGAACTCCTATGTATAGAAGAGTTTAAGAAAGTGCTTCTTCAAATTGTAAATGTATTGATTTAGGTTTTAAAGTCAAGAGTACATGAGATTAGGCCCATTTTTAACAAGGAAGAAGACTAATTTTTAAAAACAAATAGTTTGGGGCCAACGCTGTGGCATAGCAGGTGAGGCCACCACCAGCAGTGCCAGTATCCCATATGGGTGCCAGTTTGAGTCTCGGCTGCTCTACTTCTGATCCAGCTCTCTGCTGTGGCCTGGGAAAGCAGCAGAAGATGGCCCAAGTCCTTGGGCCCCTACACCCATGTGGGAGACCCAGAGGAAGGTCCTGGCTTGGGATCTGCGCAGCTCCAGCCATTGCAGCTATTTAGGGAGTGAACCAGCAGATGGAGGACCTCTCTCTCTCTCTCTCTCTCTCTGCATCTCTCTGTAACACTTTCAAATAAATAAATAAATTTTTTAAAAAATTTAAAACATAAAAAATAAAAACATAGTTTCTTTTATAAAAGATACCTGTTGTAAAATAATTAAACTCTTGAGAAAATATTTAAAAATTTTTTATTAATTATTTATTAGAGACATAGAAAGAAAAAGATAGACAAAGCTTTCTCATCTCACCAGGTCACTTCCCAAATGCTGGCAATAGCTGGGGCTGGGCCAGGCTTGAAGCCAGGACCTGGGAATTTAGTCCAGGTCTCCCATGTGGGTGGCGGGGACCCAACCACTTCAGCCATCACCTCTTTGCTTCCAGGAGGCACATTGGCAGGAAGCTCCAGTCCCAGCGAGTGGACTTGGGAGCCGAGCCCGGCGCTTAGATGTGAGATATGGACATTCCACCCGGTGTTTTTAACACCCGCCTGGAGGGGAGACTGTTGTTGGAAAAATCTGGGAATACCACCAAATTAATACTCTTCTGTTACATCATTTGACAGGTACAAGTAATGGTTCCGTCCTGGTGTACCACCTGACCAGTGGGCTGTTGCACAAGGAGTTAAGTGTGCATTCCTGTGAAGTCAAGTGAGTGTGCGTTATGCAGTCGAGATCACAGACTAAGTGTCCATCTAATCAGAAAACACTCTCAGGGACTTTCCACTTTGAACACGCTGTAGTGGCGCTCGCTGGACGGAAACGTGGGCATAGGAAATGGTCACGTCCTGCCGCGTGAATCAGGGATGCGTGCTCTTGTTGGCTCTGTAAAGGACCCGAGCCGTGGGGGATTTCTTCCTCTTACTGCCACTGCTTCCTTAAGGTGTTGGCTATTTTTTTCCACTGAAAATCACTATGGTGCCTTGTTTAGGTTTATCTATTTTTCCTTTTTTACGAAGATCTATCAGTAGGACTGTTCCTAACAAATCAAGTAAAGTCAATTTAATCTTGTTTGTTTAAACACGTTCAGAGAAGGACTGCACTGTACAGCCCATGTTTGACTGTGAGCCGTGGTCTATCACGAAGCCTTGAGTAGAGGTGCCTGAGGGAGGGCCGTCCTGACAGACAAGTGCTTCTGACTCTGTTTTAAAGCCTTCAGCCTGCTTCCTTTTTATGCCCCATCAATCATAGAATGTAAAGTTAAACACCTACAAATATAAATCCACACTGTTTTTGAAGATCCTTCAATGAAAGTCTAAGAATGGCAGTTTTCTGTCTCCTATGTGTTACGTAATTGCAGGTTTCGTGTGCATATTAGAAGCCTCAGTGAATGCATTATTCTGAGTAAATGCATTTTGTGAGTAGAGAAGTACGAACCCCCTAAGTGTCACAGCTTTCTGACTGTGATGGAAATCTCCAGAAAGGTTACATTACCATGTTCTTTCGAGTGCATTGTTGGGTGGTACAGCCTGGGCAGCTTTTTTGCCAGCTTACACTGGCCTCTGCAGTACTTCCCCACATGTGTTCACGAGGATGCCCGGAGCTCTGGGGTGCGGTGACGCAGGTGTCTGCACCCCCTCAGTCTGCCATTCGCTTTGTCCAGCACAGTGCTTGCGCTCTGTCACTCTTACCTTGTTCTCGGCTCCAAATGATGTCTCTCCCTTTCTTTCCTGCCTGCCTGCCTTCTCCTGCTGTCTCCTTTCACCCTTGCCTTGTCTGTGTAGTATTTTTTGGCATGGCTAACACCATTGAAGCAAAACTTCCTTTTAACGAGTATTCTTAAGACTGTTTAGTATTACTGTGTCACATGTATCATTTCATTGTATCCTCAATAAACAGCCCTGCTGGAGAGGCACTATTACATTTCCAGTTTCCAGAAGAGGAAACAGAATTATAGACAACCTGGAGAAGAAATAGAGGGAACTCACAGTAGGCCTTCGAGGCCTCAGAGCCTGAGCTCCTTGCCTAAGCTTCTGTCTGTCTCCAGACAGAACCCAAGTAGCTTAGGAGGAATCCTGTTGGCGAAAATTAGAAATGTTGACTGAGCTGTGATTCCTGATAAGAATTTGGCACCCACTGTTGGGAAATCAAACATGTTGCCAAAATCAAACACTTTGGTTTTTTTTTTTTTTCTGAACACTGAAACTTTCAGTAGTTTTTTGTTTGTTTGATTTTTTTTTTATTATTATTTGACAGATAGAGTTAGTGAGAGAGAGACAGAGAGAAAGATCTTCCTTCCATTGATTCACCCCAGAAATGGCCGCTACTGCTGGAACTACTCTGATCTGAAAGCAGGAGCCAGGTGCTTCCTCCTGGTCTCCCATGCGGGTACAGGGCCCAAGCACTTGGGCCATCCTCCACTGCCTTCCTGGGCCACAGCAGAGAGCTGGACTGGAAGAGGAGCAACCGGGACTAGAACCCGGCTCCCATATGGGTTGCCGGTACCGCGGGTGGAGGATTAACCAAATGAGCCATGGTGCTGGCCCCCTCAGTATTTAGGTTTTTTTTTTTTTTTTGACAGGTAGAGTTAGAGAGACAGAGAGAAGGTCTTCATTCTGTTGGTTCAACCCCGAAATGACTGCTACGGCCAGCGCACTGCGCTGATCTGAAGCCAGGAGCCAGGTGCTTCCTCCTGGTCTTCCATGGAGTGCAGGGCCCAAGCACTTGGGCCATCCTCCACTGCCTTCCCAGGCTACAGCAGAGAGCTGGACTGGAAGAGGGGCAAAGGGACAGAATTGGGCCCCAACTGGAACTAGAACCCAGAGTGCTGGCGCTGCAGGTGGAGAAATAGCCTGATGAGCCACAGCGCTGGCCTCAGTAGTTAGTTCTAAGTAGTTTTATTATCCTGAATCAGATTGCAGATGTCATTAGGCACGTGACTTATCCAAGTTGTGAGAATATTAGCGGTTTGTAAACACGACAGTGATTTATAAAGAGTAGCTTAGAAACTGAAGAACTGAAGAGTCTGCTATCCAGACAGATGAATGTTATGAATGATCATATAAAGATACTCCAGTATTTATATGAATTTTCCCTCTTAGTCGCCATTTTGAAGATAATTTACATTTTATATTCAGAAACGCTGCCCAAGAGAATGATAGAATCCTGCTGTCTTTGTTTCAATTAATGTAATTTTAGTGTTACAATTAAAAGTCATGAAAATTTCAGGTATATTATAAAAATTTTTCAACTTATTGACAGTAAACCCCATATACAAATTATGTCTAACATTTAGATATTATTTTTCTACCTATGCTAAATGTCTTTTATGAGTATATATTCTAGAGTTCTTGAATCTTATGCATATACCTGGCCAAGGAATGTTGATAGCAGGTGGAGAAACATGTGGGGTTCTTTACATGATGTTGTATCCAACATGCTTTACAAGTGTGTACTGAGTATCTCCCCTACACCTGTAGACACAGCCTTTGAGGCTGTGTCTCCAGTCAAGGGTAATTAGAAGTACACCAGAGAGAATTGTAGATGGAGAGTTTCTTACATGAGTTTGTGTCTGTGTCCAGTAGGGCATATTGCATCAATACAGCCCAGCACTATCTTGAATGTCAGAAAAACGACTCTAGTAGCTTACATGGATTTCAGGACCTGGCATCAGATACTGAGCATAGTTTTGCATGTATTGAGTGGTTTGTAGGAAGAAAAATGATCTTTGTTTTCTCTCTGTTAATTGGCAGAAGAATCTGAGAACTTGAAGGCCTCTGAGAAAGTGTGTCACCCAGTGTGGAGGAAGAGCCACTGTAGCATCCCTAGTAGGTGACCAGTAGGTCCAACTTTAGACTTTTCTAGAAGTCTGAACTCCAGATAACTGCCAGTAGATTTGAAGGTTACAGTTGTTAAAGGGTTGGGAATCTAGGTCAAGTCAGAAAATCAGCTGCTGTTCTCATTGGCTCATAGCCCTTGGGGTGAGGGTGTATTGTGATGCCGATGTTCTGATCCTAAAGGCATCATGGCGCACAGCCCAGCAGAGTCTTCGTTCTTTTCTTCTGAGAAATAATCCTCTCCTATCTACCCCACTTTGAAGTCCACCTTGATTTTTACTCTCTTCCCTAGGAATCAGATACAGGTGCTGTTGCTCTAGTCTGTTCAGAGATACTGTGTTTATCCTGCTGGTTGACAGTAAGCACCACCCCATCCTGTTAAGTCCTGTACACAGGGGCATGTTGTGAACAGTGAGGAAAAGACTTCTCTTCTCTAGTGGACATGGAGTGTTAGTCTGGTTTGTGCTGCTGTGTTAGAATATCTGACACTGGGGAGTTTATAATGAACAGAAACTGATTTGGCTCATGATCCTGGAAGCTGGGAAGTCCAAGGTAGAAGAGCCAAATCTGGCAAGGGCTTTCTGATTCTCTCATTCCCTGGTGGAAGGGCAGGACAAGAGGGAGAGAAGGAGAGGACCAGACTTGCTTTTATAACGAACCGCTCTCATAGCAGCAGCATTAATCCATTTGTGAAGGGCAGGGCCCTTGAGTCCTAATCAGTTCTTAAAGATCGCACCTCTCATCACTGTTGCAATGGGGATCAAGACCCCAGTGCAGACTTTGAGGGGTGCATTCAAACCACAGTGCTTGGCACTGGTAACCTAAGGAATGCAAGTTTTTTCTTGGATGACATTTATTTAATAACAAAATTTCTTGAATGCCTCGCACATGTCTGGAGAGACATGACATGGTACCTCCCTCTAGTGTACAGTCCAGTACAATGTTTTTCAGCCAGTTACACTGGTTCCTCAGTTATTTAGGCTTACATCAAAACTGCTTCTCAGCATTGCTTGAAAAATAGCTGTGGCTGTGGCCGTGAGTGAGATTTGGTGCCCAGAGTCACCAGGGGCCTCCATTGCTGCCCACTGCTTCAGTGTGGGGAAGTGAAACCCAAGCCCCAACAAGTGGGAAAAGGAAAAAAAAACAAAAACCTGTGTTTGTCCTTTGGGTCTCAGCTCTAGTGGTCCACCAGGAAACCCTGCCTGATCTCTGAGCCCAGATTTTCTGTGACCCTTGCATTCCCCCACTGAACTCTGTGCCAGCTTCTTTTACAATAGTTAATACAGAAAGCAGTTGTACAATGTCTCTGTTCTGCTGCATTGTAAGCTTTAGAAGGACAACAGTTATATCTGATTCAAGCTGTATTGCCAGTGTCTTCCACAGTTATGAGCATATGCTGAGTTCTTAACATATATTTTTATAATGAAGACTAGGAGGAGTGGAATTGTTAGTGTCCAGGGATCATGGCTTCACTCTCCTGGAGCATAATTAGTTTAGATTGCAGCAACTGGACTTGGCAGGGTGGATCTTGGGGTCCTCCATGGATAAGCATCTGCGTGAAGCTACCAGACACACATACAAAGTGGAATAAGACCAAAAGGATTTATCTCTTCTCTTGTTCTAAGTAGAACAATTAATGAATACTGTTACCTGCTAGAGGAAATAAAGGAGAAACAGGAGACGAAGGGACTTTAATGAATAATTACTGAAATTATATGCTATCCACTGTAGGCATGGTCTGAGCTCAGTAAGTGGAGGGGTCAGGTCTGATTGAGAAAGCAGAGCTTGAAGTACCTCTTGGAATAGGAGCAATAGCATGTGGACAGGAGACCCACACGCCCAGGATCAGAGAGCCACAGGGCGCTAGAGCCAGGACTTGGACTCCAGCAGTGTTTGAAGAGGGAGGGAAAGAGGTCTTGAGGGCATGGGCATTCCCAAAGGTACAGCTGTCAGCAGCTTAATTTGAGCATGTCTGTACAACTGACGGTTTCAGGAGTGGTGATCCTTGATAGATGCACCAATTCCCAGCTGTTTCAAATAGTTTCTTTAGTCGTCTTTGGATTGTGTTTGCCCCTCTGAGAAAAGACAAGCTGGTGGGTACATGGGGATCAGTGAGGAAGAACACTGGTTAAAATAGCAGATAAGGTTCAAGTGACTACGTGGTAAGCTTGGTTAGGTAGGATGGAGCGAGTGGCTGGACAGCCTGGAAAGCCACATGGAGAAATTGGGATATGATGCTGGGACAATGGGAGACATGCTAAAAGCACAATTTCATGCTAAATCTAGCAGCTGCCTTCAAATTGGTATAGAAATGGATAAACTAGAGTAGGAGTCAGTAAACAATTTTGTAAAGGCCCAGATAGTAAATACAGTCAATACTTTAGGCTTAAGGTTTTAGGCTGGGGCAGGTGTTGTGGCACAGCGTGTTGAGCCATGGCTTGGGACACCTGCATCCTTATTGGGGTGCTGGTTCAAGTCCTGGCTGTTCACTTCCCATCCAGCTCCCTGCTAATGTACCTGGGAGGCCGTGGATGATGGCTCCATTGCTTGAGTCCCTGCTACCTATGTGGGAGACCCAGATGGGGTTTCTGGCTCCTGGCTTCCACCTGACGCAGCCCCAGCCATTTAAGGAGTGAACCCCAGTAAAAGGAAGATAGAGCTCTTTCTCTCTCTCCCTCTGTCTTCCCCTCTCTCTCCTCTCTCTCATTCTACCTCAGAGATAAATAAATATGTACTTTGAAATATTTTAGGCCATAAAACCTCTATAGATCAACTCTGCCATTGTATTATGAGAGCAACCATAGGCAATATTTTTCAAAATTAATTAATCTATGTGAGAGAGACAGGCAGGCAGAGAACTCGAGCCGGGAGCTGGGAACTCCATGCAGGTCTTCCATGTGGGTGGCAGGAGCACATTTACTTGAGCCATCAGTGCTGCCTTAGAGTCTGCATAGCAGGAAGCTGTCATCGGGAGCAAACGCCGTGACTCCAACCCAGGTCTCACGGGCTGTGATTGTCCTAGTGGCATCTTAACCAACAGCCCACCGGTGTCATAAAGGCTGGGCACTTGCCTACAGAGCGGAGCTTCAGACTTCTCTCCCAGGCCACCTCAACCATTCTGCAGTGCAGATCCCTACGTGCCTCTCATGGGTGCTTGGCCCACTGGCCCCCTTCTCTTTCCCATCTCTGCAACTTTTGAACACTAGCCGTTAGTAGGGAGAGTGTATGTTCACCTCTGTCAGTTCCACAGAAATGAGCCCCACAGAAATGAGGGTTATGGGTTGCTGTTTTGTCAGCTGTAGGTTTCTCTCTGAAATTTGTCTATTTGCTTTTCTATAAATGATGACACCATTTGGAACCTTTATCCACTTCCAAATCTAACAGTTTGTTTTGTGTTTCTGCCTCTTAACCAAGAAGGAATTTTGATGAAATTCACTAGTATACTCAACTTTCAGCATTCTGTTCATAACATTCTATACCACTTACTTTTAAGCAGTTAAAATTCTTGGAAATGGCTGTGATGTGACTCCCTGACTAGATTTTAGTAGTCGTTTTAATCCTATTACATTTGGAGATAAAGTTTTTGTTAAAAATGATTCATATGTCAGAACTATATGGTAATATAGTTACAAATAAAAGGTAATATTTTTAATCATGTAGTAAAAGGTCTTAGGAAAACTTTTTTTTTTTTTTTTTTTTTGACAGGCAGAGTGGACAGTGAGAGAGAGAGACAGAGAGAAAGGTCTTCCTTTGCCGTTGGTTCACCCTCCAATGGCTGCCGCGGATGGCGCGCTGCGGCCGGCGCACCGCGCTCGTCCGATGGCAGGAGCCAGGTGCTAGGTGCTTACCCTGGTCTCCCATGGGGTGCAGGGCCCAAGCACTTGGGCCATCCTCCACTGCACTCCTGGGCCACAGCAGAGGGCTGGCCTGGAAGAGGGGCAACCGGGACAGAATCCGGCGCCCCGACCGGGACTAGAACCCGGTGTGCCGGCGCCGCAAGGCGGAGGATTAGCCTGTTGAGCCACGGCGCCGGCAGGAAAACTTTTAAAATGAACTTTTCAAATTAAAAAGGGGTGTTAGATTAATTTTTACTTAATTTCTCATTGTAGGGGTATTGAATGGACAAGTTTGACTGGTTTTCTTTCTTTTGCTACCTCAACACCAAACAATATGGGATTAGTGAGAAATGAACTTCAACTGGTGGATCTTCCAACAGGTTTGTGTATTTCTACTATTAAAACGTTCAGAGTGATTCAGAGATGTTGCTGTTCATAAAACATGCTCCAAAGTACTTTTTTTCACCTTGAGATTTTTTCTTATATTCTATGCTTACATTTTATTCTTTGTCCTATAATAATTCTTAGAAAAATCTCATTTTATTTTGTATAGAAATCTTGTTAACACAAATACATAATCAAGGGAAGTAACATTAGCCTGGACAGATTCATAAGAAATGTGAAACCAATTCTGCGTCCTACTTGAGTGTGTGTTATTATGTATAACCTGAAAATACATTTTAAATTAACTCATTGTGGTTGGACTTCATTGGATTTTTCATTTAAAATTTTGGCCTTTGTACTATTTTTTTTTTTTTTTAAGATATGTGTTCACTGAGAGGCAGAGCCACAGAGTGGGGAGGGGAGAGACAGAGAAGTCTTCCATCCACTGGTTCAGTCCCCAAATGGCTGCAACAGCCAGAGCTGGGTCGATCCAAAGCCAGGAGCCTGGAGCTTCATCCGGGATTCCCACATGGGTACAGGAGCACAAGCTCTCGGGCCATCCTCCACTGCTGTCCCAGGCCGTTAGCAGGGAGCTGGATCTGAAGTGCAGCAGCCAGAACTCAAACCAGCATCCATGTGGGGTGGTAAAGGCTTAACTTGCTACACCACAGCGCCTGTACTGAATTCTTGAAAACCTCATAGCTTAAGGATTATTTTTAAATGCCCAAATTTAAAGTTTTGATAGTTTTTACCTGACTGAATTAGGAAAGTTAGTTTGGAAGTTTAACATTTTTGTAATAGGAAACAGTCTAGGAAAGTAACCTGTTCAGAATTGTTAAAAATTCATACCCAGTGAATTTTGAGGTGAAAGACTTGAAAACATCAGGAGAGTTTAAAATTATTTTATATCACAATTGTGAATTTCTTTAAAATAGTACAGCAATATGAATGTCTGTAGATGATTTTAAAGGATACAATGTAAGTGTATGAATGTGTATAATAAATCAGGTGTATGGTTGTTTCCTTAAAGTCATATTTCCAAGCTCTGAAAGGTACAGTTGAACTTACTTATCAGACTGTGTTACTTCAATTCAAAGAATCAGCCCCACCTTTAGTCCAGTGGTGCTCCAGTGTCTGAAGGTGACCTGCCCAGTGACCCTCATCCTCAGACTTCTGGTTTGGGAAAGCTGGCCCTGGCTCTCTGTCTCATTTTGTAATTATGTAATTACATTGTGTAATAGCCCAGGAGTGAGGTGTCATTCTCCAGCATCATTCACTTAAGAGAATCCATTTACAGGGCTGGCGCTGTGGCGTAGCGGGTGAAGCCGCCACCTGCAGTGCCGGCATCCCATTTAGGTGCCATTTCAAGTCCCGACTCCACTTCCAATCCAGCTCTCTGCTATGGCCTGGGAAAGCACTAGAAGATGGCCCAAGTTCTTGGGCTCCTGCACCCGTGTGGGAGACCCGGAAGAAGCTCCTGGCTCCTGGCTTCAGGTTGGCTCAGCTCCAGTCATTATAGCCATCTCTAGGGAGTGAACAGGCAGATGGAAGACCTCTCTTTCTTTCTCTGCCTCTGCATCTCTGTTACTCTGCCTTTCAAATGAATAAATAAATATTTTTTAAAAAAAGAATCCATTTCCCGTTTCCAGCTGACTCAAGTTCAGGACTGTTAGGTTACCTGAAATCCCACTTTCACAGCTCTAGTTTTGAGGAACAAATGCCTGTGGTAATTGTTACTGACTTCCTTAAGTGGGACCTTTGACTCCATGAAGCTGTCACCCTATCTTCTGAGGAGGTCCCCGGCAGACGAGCAGTCAGAAAAGGGCACGGGGAGTTTTGGGTATAATAGTGGGGAGCATAGTGAGACTCCCCTTGGTAACACGGCAGAATTGAATTGAGTCTGTTCTCTCATAAACAAAGATCTATGAAAAGATATATGCTCAGATATAAAGAAGAATTTATATTTTGTTGTTCTCAGAAAACCATTTGGCCTTTTTGTTTAGACAGCACACTAACTCGTAGATAGCTTACAGAACAGTCACTGCGGTTACTACTGCCCCTCGTTGCAGGGGAAAGAGACGTGTCGGTAGGAACGTAGTCAAAATAGTTTACACACGGGAAAAGTTCTCTTAAATACCTTCCTGAGGAGTTTTCTTTTTACCCGCTAGTTCATCTTTGGAACTATTATATCATTATAAATATACAAATAGTTTTTACAATGGATAATGTCTTTACCAGTTATGTTTCTATATTTGTAAAATTGAATTATGTGAGTCAAGAAACTACAAAAGAAAGTATCTTTATACAACGGTGACGAGGCCAAGGCAACTTTGGCTGGCTGACAGGTCACAGCAGAAGGTCTGTCTCAGCAAGGCATGAGAAGGACAGCTGTGGTCCTCTTGATGGTTTTAGGTTTGATGGGAACTACACTCTGCATAAGCAAGCTGGAGCTTCCTGGTGGTCCTGCTAATGACTGCTGTATTCCTAATTTTACGGAAGAGCACTTAGTCTCATAACCTCCAAAATGTCCATTGTCTTGTAGAATTTTATTCAAGCAGAGTGTTAGTGTAGAAGAAAGGGTTAATGCCTTACGCAAGGTTGAGCTGTTTGTGGAAAAGAATTAAAAGGCAACAGGCTCTCTGGTATATACTTCCCACTAGAATAAAGATAGATGTTAATAAAGCTTTAATTCACTATATGCTACAAATACTACAATGGTTAGGATGTCAAAACTGTAGAATAAAGCTAAGTGAATCTTTAAATAAGTGCAATAAAGAAATTTAAAAAATTACAGAAAGAACTGCAAAGAAGGGACACATTTTAAAAAGGGTCTATTTTGAACTTGGGGCTTCTAGTAAAGATTAGATTAGGAAGGTACTATTCTAGCCTATGTAGCCATTTTCTGCATAGTTCGGCAGCACTCGAGGCCTTGGCTTGTGTGGGCAGCCTGTTATCCTGCACCTGTCTGTGATAGTAACCCCTGCTCTGAGTATGCCCTTGAAAATCAAAAAAATTGTAATTAGAAAAAATAGACAACAGGCCTTTCATTGTAAGAAGAAAAAATCATTATGTGGCTTATGATATAAAGTCTGGTGCTCAAAAGCCAGAGCCATGCCATCAGCCTTGCTGGGAGTGTGTCTCTCATTTCTTTGAGCACCGACACCTCTCACACCTTGGGGCCCCTGAACTGGCTGGAGCTGGTATCCGGCACAATGGCTATTTTAATAGAGATAATGTATTACTGATCATTAAACTCAGTAGTTCTGAGAATCTTTTTAATTATTAGAAATGGCTCAAGTAAATGAAGGGATGAACAGGAGGCTAAAGGGTAGGACTGGTGAGTTACATTGGTGTGGCTTTCTGATCCGTACGTTTTCTGTGCTGTTTCATGTTTTCTCACTTATCTGTGATTACAGGCAGAAGCATTGCTTTTCGTGGTGAACGAGGCAATGATGAGTCGCCCATGGAAATGATCAAAGTATCACATCTGAAGTAAGTGTTGATTTAAAAAACAAAAATCTGTCAAGTTATCATAATGGAATCTTATGAGTTTTTTTGATCTGTAAGAAAGTGAGATTATGCTAAAATGCATTAGAATTTCTTAGTGGTGGTAGGTGGTGGTATGCAGCCATTTATCAAAGAAAATATTTTAATCACAAAAGGAAGATGGTAGCACTTCCAGAAAGATGAGGTCAACTTTTTTATG
This sequence comes from Sylvilagus floridanus, assembly GCA_949820135.1. Taxonomy (NCBI): domain Eukaryota; kingdom Metazoa; phylum Chordata; class Mammalia; order Lagomorpha; family Leporidae; genus Sylvilagus; species Sylvilagus floridanus. The sequence goes on from OX463235.1 coordinate 71,298,839, forward strand.
AATCTTAACATTTTATTAGATTGGTAAAAACCAGTGACTTTGTGTGGTTCTGTTTTAGCTGTGTTGATATAAATACACACCGTCACTAAAAATGTTGTCTGATGAAATTCATGTTCACTTCTGCCTCGCATGGAATTATTTAGTGAAAGAACTCATTTCCTTTATTTATAATTTAGTCTTTTTTCCCTTCCAGTAATTTATTTGAGTTTTTTGTTCCAAGGGAATATATTTGGAAAGCAGGATTATTTTAAAAAAGAAAGAAAGAAAGAAACTGAAAAACAACCAGAAACACGAAGTTAGCTTTAAAATATTTTTTAAAAATTTATTTGAAAGGCAGAGTTAGAGACAGAGATTGAGATCTTCCATCTGTAGGTTCACTTCCCGAATGGCCACAAAGGCCGGAGCTGGGCTGATCCGAAACCAGGAGCAAGGAGCTTCATCCCAGTCTCCCACACAGGTGCAGGGGCCCAAGCATGTAGGCTATCTTCCACTGCTTTCCCAGGCATACTAGCAGAGAGCTGGATTGGAAGTAGAGCAGCCAGCACTGCAGGTTGCAGCTTTACCTGCTACACCACAGTGCCAGTCCCACAAAGTAAGCTTTCTAAAACAGTTTTCAAAATCATTTTTCTTTTCTAGTATCTGTATTTCCATATAAATTATAGAATTACTTGCCATTTTTACCAAAAAAATCTTCTGATTGCATTGAATCCGTCTATCAGTGTGGGGAAGGGTTGACAACTTGGCAAGTTTTGTGATTCATGAATATAATTATCTACTTTCTTTTTAATTAATTTATTTGGAAGGCATAGTTAGAGAGAAAGGAGGGAAGAGACAGAGATGTTCGATCTGCTAGTTCAGTTCCTAGATGGCCATAAGGGCCAAGCCGGAGTCAGGAGCTAGGAGCTTCATCTGCCAGTCCCATGTGGGTGGCAGGGACCCGGACGCTTGGGCCATTTTCTGCTGCTTTTCCCAGGCCATTAGCAGGGAGCAAGATTGGAAGTGGAGCAGCTGGGACACGAACCGTCACCAATATGAGATGATGGCATTGCAGGCAGCGGCTTTACCGCTCCACCACAACACCAGCCCCAACCTTTTCTTTCTTGCTTTGTGGCGCTGACTAGGACCTCCAGTACAATGCTGAGGAAATAGTGAGGGTTCCTGAATCTTATGGACAAAGCATTGGTTTTTCACCATTAAGTGTGTTTTCTGTAGATTTTCTTGTAGATGCCCTTTATCAGGTTGAAGAAGCTCTGTTTCTGGTTTCTGATGAGACTTTGTATCTTGAGTAGTGTTGAATTCATCAAATGCTTTTTCTACTGCATGTATTGACATCATCATATATTGGCATGTCGTGTGTGTGTGTGTGTGTGTGTGTTGTAAGTCAGCAATTATGGTGAATTGGCATTGGTTACTTTTCAGATGTTAAGGCAACTTCACATTCTTGGGATATATGCTAGTTGGTCATCATATACTGCCATTTTGATACATTGCTAGATCTGATTTGCTAATGTCTTATTAAGGATTTTTGCAGCTATGTTTATTAAATCTTTTAGTCTAGTTTTTGTGAAATATCCTTATCTAATTTTAGTATCAGAATAATGCGGACCCCACAGAATGAATTGTAGAGCATTCTCTTTTCTTACTCTGGGTGAGTTTGTGTGGATTTGAAATTATTTCTCCCTTAAAGAACTCCTCAGGAAATCCCATTTCAGGTTTGAATTTTCTTTGTGGAAGAATTTTTAGTCACAGATTCAGTTTCTTTCAGACATAACAGACAACAGTCATGGGTCACATAATGACAGGGATATGTTCTGAGCAAGGTGTCACTAGCTGATTTCATCGTGCAGACAAACGAAAACAGCTACGCTGCCACTAGGTGATAAGATCTTGTGCAGCCACTCACTGACGTGCAGTCTGTTGTTGGCTGCAATATTATTGTGCAGTGTAAGATCATAATTGGCCCTTGTATCTCTGTTTGATGATCTCAGCCGTCTTGTTGTAGAGTTTAGTGATCTTTAGTGCAGTCATCAGTGTGACTTGTGCTTAAAGCTACCATGAATATGTTTTCTTAGGTTTAATTTCTAATATACAAAACATCAACCACTGTAATACACATAAACAAAAGTTCTTTGGAGATCTACAGTGATTGTAAGCATGGAAGAAGTTCTGAGACTGAAGTTTGAGACTTGCTCAAACTGGCGGCACTCCCGTGTCTCCTGTTTTTGATCAGTCTTGACACATGCCTGCTAAATCAATACATCGAAAGCATCTGATCCCATTTCCCCTCCTCGAGAACCCCCAGTCATTCTCTGTTGTCTGCAGGATGAACCCCTACGTGGCTTAGCACTGCAGGAAGGGCTCTCGTGTGACCCTAATTTGACTTTTACTCTTCCTTTTCACGGTTGTTCTCGTATATCCTGCATCTCAGGTAGCAATTTCCCCAAATGCACCGCGTCCTTTCCTGTCTTTTGTCATTTGTCACATTTGTAACTGCCTGGAATGCCATTTCCCTGATGTCAAAATTAATCTCTTTCATGGTGAATCTTTACAGCGTTTGCTAAGGTCTGTCTTATTAGTGATTTTTATACCTACCTCTGTGTCCTTTCATAGTAGATATAGTAAACAGTGTAATATGTTGTATCTGTGTAATCCATCATGGTTTATAAAGCTGTTTCAAGTATGTCGTCTTAAAAAATCCTCACAATATTTTATAGGGCAAGTACAGCAGATGTTATAACACCGTGTAAAGGATGAGTAGAGTAAAACTCAAAAAGGTGACATGGCTTGTCTGAAGTGACAGTGTCCCGAGTGACGAGAACACAAGTCCTTTACTGCAGTGAGCACAAGGACCTCCTGCTCTGGCGCATTTCCTGGGTGTCAGCTGTCACTTCATGACAAGGTCTTAGTTCTTCTCAGTGGTCGCTGACTTAACAAGACTCAATTTATGTTTGTTGAGCTGTATTCATTCTCTCAGTACTTCTCCTTGCTTGACAGAAAGTCAATACAGGGCATTATTGAGTGCCTGTTGTGATAAGAGGATAAGAACTTTGCACACATTCATTTAGCTTCATCATTGCGTAGCAGTCCTTTGAGATGGGTGCTGGAATTCTCATGCCGTAGGTGAGGAATGAAGTCTCAGGCAGGGGGATCTAAGTGTGGCGTCAGGATTTGAACCCAAGCCATTCTTTCCCCTAAGCTGGAGTCCCTGCCTAATTGAGGCTGAATGTCCTCCCCATAGCTAATGGTGAGCTTGGCCTTCTTACAGCTAGTAAGTGTAGGAACTCATTGTTCATTTAAATTGTGTCTGGGCTTGCAAATTTACTGAGCTTTTAATTTGTACTAATTCACCATGAAATTTTTGCAAAAAAAGGCTTATGAAGTAATTCTGTTCTAGGCAGTATTTGGCAGTTGTATTCAAAGATAAGCCGCTGGAGTTATGGGATGTTAGGACTTGCACCCTTCTTAGAGAAATGTCCAAAAACTTCCCTGCAATAACTGCTTTGGTAAGTTACAGTTTGAGAACTAGTTTATTCAGATATGTATGTGGTGTGTGTTTTACTTTAGCTCAAACTGACTTTATTACTGCCATGTATTTTCTTGTTAAAAATGGGTGTTCAGAGACAATGATCTATAAATAAACAAAGATATCTCATAACTAGAGGTAACTCTGATTTTCTTGGGTGAGTCAACCTCATACTACAGTAGTGCAATTCCAATTAAACTTGCATTTGGATATTTTGAACACCATGGTCAACATATTATAAAATGTGTATGTAGAAATAAGAGTCCTAAACAGCTAAGTCATCCTTGAGAAAAGAGGCATCCGTGTGGGAGGTGTGAGTAGGGTAGGAGACATGCTGCCTGATACTGGTACATAACACAATGCCATGGAAATAAAATCGATGTTGCATTGGTGCCAGAACAAGAAAGAAAAACAAAACGCAGAGTTCAGAAACAGACCCGTGAACATGTGGGAACACAGTGTAAATGAAGTACCACACAAAGGAAAGTAGAAGGATGGACTGTTTTGTAGACTGTATTAGGAACGCTGCTTCACTTTATAGAGAATACTGCATCTCAACTAAGACCATGTAAAAACATGGGCTCCATGGGATTAGAGACCTAAATATAAGAAAAGTAAAATTATAAAATTTAATATGGTAAATGCAAAAGAATATTTGTGACCTGGGGGCAGGAGAGGACTTCAGACGCTCCGACCCACAGGGAAGGAACAGGAATTGATTATGTCAAGATTCATGCTTTCTGGGTGGGCTTTGAGATGCAGCGGGGTCAGCTGCTACTTGTGACACCTGCGTCCCATGTCATCGTGTCAGCGATTGAGTGACGTTTCAGCTTCTGACGCAGCCTCCTGCTAATGGGTGATGATGCCTCAAGTGGTTGGGTCCTGCCACCCATGTAGGAGACCTGACTGCAGCTTCTGGCTCCTGGCTTTGGCCTGGCCCAGCTCCAGCACTTGGGGAGTGAACTGGCAGATAGAAGGTCTCTCTCTCTCTCTCTGTCTCTCTGTCTGTCTCTGTCTGTGTGTGTGTGTGTGTTATTCTGCCTTCCAAAGAAATAAACAAAAATTTTAGGAAAAAATGCTTTCTGTTCAGTGACATATATCATTGTCAAAGATTAATAAAGAAGTCATTTTGATAAAATAAATTTTCCAGTGTCTGAAATTAACAAACTCTACAGAACAGCAGCAGCAACAATAAGTAAGAACGCCAGTGAACAAATGGACAAAGTATGTGTTAATGGTAGAGAAAAGGTCTGCAATCATAAAAAGTACAAATTTGAAAATTTTCAGAGATGAACAAAGTGAAATAATCATATTAATTTTATGTATTTACTTTATTTAAGAGACAACTCCAAAGACAGATAGCTCTTAGCTGCTGGTTCTTTCCCCACATGCCCTTGACTGAGCTAAAACCAGAATCCTGGATGTCCCAAGGCATGTATTAGCAGGAAGCCAAGATCAGGAGTGAAGCTATTACTGGATCCCAAACATTTGGATATGGGGTACAGGTGTCCCAAGTGGTGTCTTACCCGCTGTATCAAATACCCAGTCCATACATGCATCTTTTAGACTAACAAGAGTTGGAAAGGCAGATAGCATCAAGAGTGGATGGAATTAAGGGTATAGGATCCTTGTGGAGGAGTGTGGACCAGTACAGTTACTCTGTAGAGCAGACCTGCAGCACTTGGGCAAACACGGACATCGCTGTGCTCCGGTTCTTGAATTCTTGATCATAGAGGAGCTCGAGCAAGGATGTTGGCTGCAGTGCTGTTTGTCATCGTGGGAGTCTGCAGGCAGTCTGGATGCTCTTTGCTGAGAGAACGAGCAGATGAAAACTGGTGGCTGCACCTGCAGAGTATTACGTAGCATGCAGAAACAGCAGGGATAGGACTTAAATATATGAAAACTGGTGGAGAGCAAGCAGTAGGATGAGGGGTATAGTGAGTCCTGCTTGTGTAAATGAGAACTAACTCAGTGGTAAGAGTTTGTACCTGTGAGGGTATTGGGTGAAACCATTAGCATAGGTGGGACTGTAAAAGGTAAATAAATAAAATGCATAGTTGAGGGCAGATTTGTGGATGACAAGAGCACCACAGTCTCATGCCTGTAAGGTAGGGGAGGAGGAGGGAAACAGCAGATACAGTAACTGAATTCATTTTTGAGATTTTGGAAAAGGTTAGACCCTGCGGGTGTTTGCCATTAAACTTAGCTACCTTAAGCTGTAATTAAAGTGCACTCAGCCTTTCCACAAATAGATAACATTGGAACAACTAAAACGTGTGGATTCCTGTGCAGTGGTGGTCAGTGGTGCTGGGCACGTGCTAAGTATGCCCAGCTGTTCTGGAAGGACTCCTTGTCGCAGGGAAGCCTAGCACTTCTAGGTGTGTCTTGCTTTCACAGGAGTGGTCCCCATCTCACAACCTGAAGAGCCTGAGGAAGAAACAACTTGCCACCCGAGAGGCCATGGCCCGTCAGACCGTCGTCTCTGATGCAGAGCTGAGCGTCGTTGAGTCGTCTGTGATCAGGTACGGTGCACCTGTACTGTCAGGGTCACTGCTGGGAAGGCAACCAGGTGTCAGGCGTTTGTGGTATCCAGGTGGACTCTGCTAATGGACGTCCTGAGTTTTCTGTTTCAGTACATACAGGTTACTGAAAAGTTGATTTGAGCATTGTATTGCTTAGTGGAATCAATTATGTCTTCATTGCCTTCCACCCATCAGCATCTAGCAGTGAATTTAATCCTTCTCAGTTTCCTTCTTCCCATAAACTTCAACATCAGAAATTCAAGTGAACACAGCATAAACATACAGAGAGATCACTTAATTATGTGCACACCATTGTATTTGGAATTATGTTTTTGTATCATCCTGATCCATGCATGCTCGAGAGAGAACGATGGGTCAGCAGGAGGCCTCTTCTGTTAGGGGGAGTTCTGCAGCACTAGGAGCTAAGAGCTGACTTGTCCTGGTGTCAGATTTCAATCACTGTTTGCCTCGGTGCAGGGTGCTCTGTCTCATGGTACAACTGTTTGGGAGTGATCTGTGTTTTCCCATTCTTAGCTGGGCAAAGGTCAGTTTTGGGCTTTTTGGACTCCTGTCAGTGCATCTGGACTGAGTGAGTTTTGATTACAGGTGTCACAGTATGGAAAAGAAACATCTCATCTTGTTTTTCCTCCACCCCAAAGCTTGTTGCAGGAGGCAGAAAGTAAATCTGAACTCACTCAGAACATCTCTGCCCGGGAGCATTTTGTGTTTACCGATAACGATGGCCAAGTTTATCATCTCACTGTGGAAGGAAACTCCGTGAAAGACAGTGCTCGTATTCCACCAGATGTGAGTCTAACCCTTGATTGCATCCTCAAGGGGGTAGGCATCGGCCTGGCAGTTAGGATGCCTGTTAGGACACCTGCGTCCCACATCAGAGGGCCTGGGTCGGGGGTCTCTGACTCCCGCTGATGCACCCTGGGAGGCGGTGATGGCTCGGGTGATTGGGTTCCTGCCTCCCGGGTGAGAAGCCTAGGTTGAGCTCCTGGCTCTTCAATTTGGCCTGGCCTAGTGCCACGTGCTGCAGGGAATTGAGAGCATGTTATCCCTCTCTCCATCTCCCGCATCCCCTTCCTTTCTTTGTTTCTCAAATAAATAAATATTTGTAAAAATCTTATAAAAACTCCCATCAAATATGTTGTTAGTTCCGTATCTAATGTAATAAAGTATATTTCAGCTGGAAAGCTTCAGAAACCCTTAATATAAATAAACTGTACGACTTAGGGAGACAATATCATTGATTAAACTTGCTCCTTACTGCTAGACAATCACAGTAAAACTCTCTGATTACATATTTAACAAGTGCTACTCATTTTTATTTTCAAATAATCAGTAAGGAGTTATCTTCATTTTATCCATAATGAAACTGAGAGAGGATGAATAACTTTCGCAAGGTGAGCTTGCTCAGCAGAGCAGTTTTCTCCAGCTCCCGTCTGCCAGGCTTCACTGTCTGTACCTTTTCCGTGCTAAGTACCACCCTGAAGGATTTGATTGACAACCTAGTTTTAGAGAAGGGTAGTCATGTGTAAGTGTGGTAGTATCATTAATAGTTACTAACTCATGTGTTTCTTTTGTATGGCCTATGGAGTCCTTTAAAGTTTTATAGTTAATTCTTGCATCTGCGTGTATCTCACAGGTTATTTTTAAAAGATGGATTAAGAAAATTTTTGTTAACTGTTGCTGACCAGTATAATGGTTAAATGGAAACAACAGAGGGATTTTTAAAAACGATGTAAAATTACTTATAATTGCCTTCTAAAAATGGAATATTCTAATAGAATTGCAACCCCATGTTTTATGGATGGCTCAGGAACTCATCTGTTACTCAAGATGTTAAATGGGCTTCAGTCATTTGACATAAATGAGTCCCTGGGCTCCACCTGGAAGCTGGCTCACTAGCATGGCTGTTGCACACTAAGACTGCTGGCTGTCAGTGAGAGCTTCCTGCTTGAGTCTGCTCACAGCATGGCAGCTGCCTTCCTGCAGGACCAGTGACCAGGAGAGAGGAGGAAGCCGGACCTGGCTGCGGAAGTCGCCTTGCGTCCTTTGCGCAGTGCTCTGCTGGTTCCTGGACCGGCCCTCTTGTTGTGGGCGGTGCCTGCCTAAGGCCATGCGTTCTGAAAGGCAGATCAAGGGGCTTCTTGGAGAAGGGCTGCCAGATCTTGTGTTCACTTCAGCAGAAGTGAGGTCATTGCCTCAAACAGCTTCACCCCTGCTAAAAGCTGAAGCTGACATGAGAGTGCTCTTCAAATTATAATTTAATTTTTACTACTACATAGAATAAGTCGGATCTGAGACTTAGTAATTCTCTTGAACTACCTTTAACATTGCCAAAAATGTTCAGGATTTTGAAAGGATGAAAATAATTCAGATGTAGAAATTCACTCTTTGCTAGTTATAACAGGAAAGTGACCTACATTTAAGTGTGTGAAAAGAAAAACTTTAAAGAGTGCGGATGCAGGGTTGCAGTGTAACGTACTGCCCTTTGGAAAAGCGCTTACTTTTGTATTAGCCTGGGTAGGTTCCCTTGGAGCCCTGGAGAAGAACCCACCTGCGCTGGTTCAGTGCCACTCCTGGACAGCTCGGTCTGTTTCTAGTCACTTCACACACGTGAGAGTGGAGAAACAGCACAGTACTTCTTGAAATGCCAGCCCCATACCCTGCCCACCAAAACAAAAACAGCGTGTTCTTTTTGTAAAAGCTTCTTTCAGGGTGCCAACTGCACCATGTGGCTTCTACCACCCTCTCTTTCCGTGGAGTCTGAGTTGGGACCTGGCAGGTCTCTGTCCTGCCTGCCAGTCCTTTACTCCTCACCTGGACACGGTTCCCGAGGAAGGCTCCAGTTGCCACGTTTCAGAACAGTTATTTTTAGGGAAGGGAATTGACATTTACTATATAGAACAAGGGAAATTGGTGGGTAAAGTATTGAACATTCATTTTGAGTTGAAACTTTTCCCCTAGATTTTGCCCCGAGAATATAGAATATAAAAAGGTGACAAAAATAATAGGAAAACTGGCCATCTTCTAAATTATGTACATGTGAAAACCTGCGTCTGACTGCCTCTAGAAAGCTGGAGCGGATGAAAGGGAGCAGACGCCTTGCGCCAGCTTCACATCTGCATGTTGACAGTCGTACGTCACACGCAGCATTCAGCAGTGTCAGATGCCAGCACCCTGGGAGGTCTTGTTTTCCCTTGGTTCTGCAGGGTTATTTAGAGCCATAATGCAGGCGTGTGCCACTTCCTCTACAGCACCTTGGAATCTCCACGTGGCTTGTATCTCTTTTTTAAGATTTTATTTATTTATTTGAGACATAGAGTTACAGAGAGACAGACAGAAAGGTCTTCCATCCACTGGTTCACTCCTCAAGTCACCACAACAACCAGAGCGGGGCCAATGCAAAGCCAGGAGCTTCATCCTGGTCTCCCACGTGGGTGCAGGAGTCTGAGCATTGGGCCATCTTCCAGTTCTTTTCCTGCCATTAGCAGAGAGCTGGATCAGAAGAGGGGCAGCTGGGACATGAACCAGCACCCATATGGGATGCCGGCGCCACAGGCAAAGGCTTTGCCACAGTGCTGCAGTGCCGGTCCTGTGGCTTTTATCTCATCAACACTCTGAGGTAGAAGGTTCTGGATTGTCTGTATAGGTTAACACATCACTTGGTAATTCTAAGCTGGTGACACTTTTTCAGATGGGCAAGTTTGAGGGAATATTTCAACTCAAATGTTTAACATTTTGTATTTCAGAGAAGGGTAAAATAAATATTGGGTCAGAACAAAATACTTCTACCTAATTTAAACTGATCTAATTTTTAAGTTAAAAAATAAGATTTAAAATATGAAAGTATTTAAGACTAAAGAATAAATTTAAAGGCAAATTTTTAATTAAACATTCCCTTAGCATGGTCAGCAAAGTCTTAATAGATCATAAAGGGTTGCTTTATATTATACAATTTCATTTGTTTAATATGTTTTTATTATTGAATTCATTGTAATACTGGGCTTTTTTTTTTTTTTTTTTTGACAGGCAGAGTTGGAGAGAGAGAGAGAGACAGAGAGAAAGGTCTTCCTTTTTCCGTTGGTTCACCCCCAAAGTGGCCACTATGGCCGGTGAGTTGCAGCCAGTGTGCTGCACCGATCCAAAGCCAGGAGCCAGGTGCCTCCTCCTGGTCTCCCATGGGGTGCAGGGCCCAAGCACTTGGGCCATCCTCCACTGCCTTCCCGGGCCACAGCAGAAAGCTGGACTGGAAGAGGAGCAACTGGGACAGAATTCAGCGCCCCGACTGGGACTAGAACCTGGGTGCCAGCACCGCAGGCGGAGGATTAGCCTAACGAGCTGCAGCACCGGCCAATACTGGGCTTTTAAAAATTATTTAGGGGCTGGGGCTATAGCACAATGAGTTAGGCCATGGCCTGCAGCTTTGGCATTCCATATGGCTGCTGGTTCAAGTCCCAGAAGCTCCACTTCTGATTGAGCTTCCTGCTGATATTCCTGGGAAAACAATAGAGGATGGCCCAAGTCCTTGGGCTCCTGCACTCATGTGGGAGACCCGGAAGAAGCTCCTGGCTCCTGGCTTCAGTCTGGATCAGCTCTGGTCATTGCAGCTATTTGGGGTGTGAACCACCAGTGGAGGCACTTGCTCTCTCTCTTCTTTAACTCTGGCTTTCAAATAAACAAATCCGTTTTTTGAAAATTATTTAATAATGTATTTGGGAGACAGCGCATATCCACTAGTTCGGTCATGAAATGCCAGCAACAGCCGGGGCTAGGATAGGTTATGCCAAAGACAAGCACCAAGATCCCAGTCCAGGTCTCATGTGGGTGGCAGGAACCCAGCCACCGGAACTTTCACCTGCTGCCCCTGAGGGTCCTGCATTGGCAGGAGGCCAGAGACAAGGCACCAAACCGAGGCCTCCAGTTTAGGACGTGGCATCCTAACTGCCGTGTCAAAATGCCTGCCCTCTAATATTGGCTTTTAAATCTGATTTTTCTTTTGTTTCTTGATTGCCACTGGTTGTTTTACAGCACTAGGTGTGTGTGCTTATCTTTTAATGATCAACTTGTCAAACCCACTCCTTACCACAGATACCATGTGAATTTGTAGAGGCACCATAAATGCAAAAACAGCGTTTCTTTAGTGAATGGAGAAGTAATTGAGCAGCAGAATCATTTAATAGCTACTGGGCGTTGACTGCTTAGTGTGTGAACATCAGTAGCCACTCCTCGGGTCTCATGTGCTTACCGCACGTCACCGAGGATGAATTCAGGACAGAGAAGGCTAAGCCAGCAGGCCCCAGACACACGCCAGTGGTAGGTGGTGACGCTGGGATCAGGCAGCCTCTGCTGCAGCTGCTGGAGCCTAGGTCGCTCTCTGCCTGCACCTTGTCTCTCCCTGGAGTGTTTCCTTTTTTATATTCTGTGTGTATGTAACTTGCCAAGTTTTCTGTGAATTCAGACTGTACAGATGCCTTTAGTAAACACCATATCTTCAGTTGCATTATTCCAGAAGTTTCCAGAATGTATCAGTAAATCTCTGGATCTTCTTTTTCAATAGAAAAGTTACTGCGCAGTAACCAAGCTTTGAGTTTCACTTGGGATGGATTTATCGATCTTCACGGTGAGAGATGAGTCAGGGCCTGCCCTTAGAAAAGGCTTTTCTTTCTTTCTTTCTCCTCCTCTTAATTTTCTTCTTCCTAGGGCATTTCTTCCTTGAAAGACATCCCTCTCTATAAATCTAGCTTAGATAACCTAATGTCTAGCAAGCTGAAATCTAGTTTCTCCAGAGTTGAACTTGATCTGTGTGTAGCTCTGTTAGTGTCTAAAGTCTGTTTTAGAATTTGATGACATTCATGCTAAATCACAACCCTTTGTAACTGATCTACTGAGATATCTTTATTATTTCGTCTTAGTCATTAAGCAAAGATACCTCTGTGTGACCGCTTGCAAGCGGTGGATGCATGTGTGTGTTGTTCTCCAGGGAAGCATGGGGAGCATCACCTGCATTGCTTGGAAAGGCGACACGCTGGTTCTTGGAGACATGGATGGAAATTTAAACTTCTGGGATTTGAAAGGCAGAGTCTCCAGGTATGAGCCAAGAAGGAAATCTTGTTTAGTTTAGAAAAAGTGACCTCCTAACATGGTTCCCTTGGAGATCTGTGACTTGGCAATCAGGGTCACTAGATGGTCTGAGTACAGCGTGAATTCTTTTGTTCCTTGCCACCTGAGCTGGGGAGGAAGGGTCTTTGGTCAAGCTCAGGATCATCCACGGGAGACCCTGATCTGAAAGTGGCCCATCAGAGGTCGTGGGGCATCGCTGCCGCTCATGTAGTCAGATACCTGCTTCTCAGAGGCAGCAGGTGAAGTGACACACTGGACACTTGCTGGTGACCAGGTATGATTCTCCATCATATCAGTGTTTTTGTTTGTTCTTAGAGGGATACCTACACATCGAAGCTGGGTGAGGAAGATTCGTTTTGCCCCTGGCAAAGGAAATCAGAAGTTAATAGCAATGTACAATGATGGTGCCGAAGTGTGGGATACTAAAGAGGTAGGCCGAGCTCCGTGAAGCTGCTGGTCAGCGGGTGTGCCGCTTTTCTCTGCTCCACAATTTACAAATGAAAACTATGTAATTAATGGGTTTGCCCAGCTTCTTAAATTATTTTCCCCTTTTAAAATGTGTACTTTTATAGTATTTCTGTACTAATGGTGACAGCTCAACAGATTGACTGTATTTTGCAATGTCATTGCTGTCCTCGAGATCTGGAAATGCAGTCTGCAGGGAAGGCCGGTTGCCCAGCACTGTTCAGTTCTAGCCTCACATAGGCCTTTGCTACAGCCGGAGTCTTTCTGACCATTTAGTCTGGAACAGTAAACTCCTCTCCTGTCTGAAAGTGACAACCACATTCGCTCTTACAGGTTCAAATGGTGAGCAGTTTAAGAAGTGGAAGAAACGTGACCTTCCGCATATTGGACGTGGACTGGTGCACGTCGGATAAGGTGATCTTGGCGTCAGATGATGGGTGCATCCGAGTCCTGGAGATGTCCATGAAGTCTGCGTGTTTCAGAATGGATGAGCAGGAGCTCAGCGGTAAGGTCTGATGGAAGGGGCTGGACCCTGCCACGTGCTGCCGTCTGCTGGCCAGGGAGCCGCTTCTGTGCACCTCGCTCTTACTGCTCGGGATCCAAGCGGGGGATGGACTGATGTAGAACTGCAGTGTCTCTCCTGCTGAGATGCTGCACTTCTGTACAGATGTCAGTCATGCCCAGCTCAGGTGTGGAAGTGCTCCCTTTGACCCTTTGCTGAGTGTGTTAACAAAATGAGGGATGTTTACATCTAAACAGTTAGCTTACTCTGAATTTAGGAGAGCTCGTCGGAGGACATGAATCTAGTGGTGAGGCTGCTGGCTCATTGACAATGAGTCTTGATCTGCGCAAGTTCGTATCACTGGGACAGTCCATTTGGACAGCGTGCGAGTATCCCGAGTATTGACACACTACGTAGGACTTGTGAAATGGTCAAAGCAACATTGGGGGTTGCAGTATCTTGCCCTTTTTGAGTGAATATTTAATTTTTTTTACCAGAATGGAAAATATTTTGGTAAAATAATCCCATATATGACTTTAATAATCCATCAGTTTAAAAGGCAGCTTTTGTCTCATCCTTGGGAGGCACTTTGGGAACCGGTTGTTTGGCTCCTGGTTGAAGCAGGCAGGGTACTTCCTGCAGTGTGTGTGCTCCCAGCATGCCTCTGGCGCCCACTCAGGCCGTGTGCTGTAGAGGCTGTTCCTTAAGTTCGCCGAGTCTGCTCCGGGATTCTGGACACCGCTGTGGAGTCTGTGTGGCACTGTCAGACAGGGAGCTTTCGGAACCTGCCCCTTTCGCACTGTGCTCATCTTGAGGATCTGTCGCATTACGGCTGATGTGGGTTGGGCTACTTTTGCCTTCTGGCGGTGAGCTTTGGATTTTGTGACTGCCCTACCCCTGCCTCCTGTATCTGGTCCCAGCGCTTCTTCCTGTGTCACCATGAGATGAGGTAGAAGTTAAGTATTGTTCCCGGGGTAACGTTGAGCCACTTCCCAGCTCTGCTGAGGTGTTAGGACTTCTCCCAGGGAAGGGAAGCTCTCACACTCATTTGAACCTAAAGTTATTTAGTTGCTAGTTGTAGGTTTAAAAAAAAGTGTGGAAATATAATCTAAAGTGTTCTGTTAATTCAGACTTTGAATCTAAAGAGCTGCAAAGCCATGTTTAATACCATACGTGAACATCCAGCCTGTAGCCAGGTCATAGACTGCATTTTCTTTTAAATTTTCCTAGCACTAAAACATCATTCTGTCCAACACCTTTAGTGTTATAACCTCAGTGAGGAAAGGAAAACATTTTTAAGTAGTTTTCCTCACAGAGGAAAGATCAGGAAAATTGTGTATACATTTTACAAACTGAACTTCAAACTCAGAACAACCGACAATAGTATAAAGTGTGGAGTTAGGAGAGACACATCTCTGGGTGTTTACTTCCATACACATGGCTGAGTTGGTCTTGGAAAAAACATTTATTAAGATAACATATTTTTGTTCTGAGGAATTCGGAAAAATATTTGAGACTCATTGATTGGGATAAAAATAAAACCGTTTTATGTTGTAGGCATTGATGTATCAGTATTTTATGTATTTTCAGCACTTCTCCTTGTAACAAATATGGAACATTGTAAGGTGCTAGTTTAGATCTATTTTGTTAGAACAGCTTAGAGACTCTTCATCCCAGTAAAGTGGGACAAACAAATCTGGAAGATTAGAATGCCTGTTTTTGAGATGGAGGACCCCTTCTATCAATGCCTCATTTGTTGGGGACATAAGAGTGTATGTTAGAGGCTGGTGTTGCAGCACGGCAGGTTAAGCCTCCGCCTGTGGTGCCGGCATCCCATAGAGGCTCCTGGCTATTTCACTTCCAATCCAGCTCTCTGCTATGGCCTGGGAAAGCAGCAGAAGAGGCCCAAGTGCTTGGGTCCCTGCGCCCATGTGGGAGACCCAGAAGAAGCTCCTGTCTCCTAGCTTTGGATCAGCCCTACGCTGGCCTTTGTGGCCGTTTGGGAGATGAACCAGCAGGTGGAAAACCTCTCTCTGTCTCCATCTTTCTCCAACTCTGCCTCCCAAATAAATAAATGAATCTTTTAAAAAATAGATGTTAATCTTTTTAGCAACATCCAAAAGAATGCAAGAATATGAGACTAGTGTAATAACATTCTGATGTAGTGTCCATAACTTTAAGTACTGTTGGCATACTGTCAGCATCTTCCACCTGACTTCCTCCCAGCACTGCTGGGCACATACGGGAAGGAGGAGCTTTGACTGGACCCTGAATTCTTTAAAACAATACATGTATCAGGATGCTTGAGAGATAACTGAAGGGTTTTGAATGTGAACTGCATTTTAGGTCATTTCTGTGAACCAGTATTAAAATCCTGGTGTGAAAAAATAGTGTTAGACTTTCTGACACTTGAGTTGAAAATTTCACTTAATATTTTATCTATAATTTATTTTTTATTTAACTACATACAAGAAAATTCCTTCTTCATTTTTAAGTAAGTTTTTTAGTACCTATGTTTTAAAAAGTGAAAAGAAACAGATGAAATTTACTGTAATTGAAATTTTATTTAAACCAGTACATCCAAAATATTAGCATTTTAACATATAATCAGTATTAAAAATTACTAAGGTTTTATAACATTTTCAGTTGAAAAAGTAGTCATGTACCACATACGTAACTACTGTTCAACCACTGAGTTATCAGTGTTTAATGTAATTAAATGGGATAAATCTCCATTTCCTCCACTGTCCTAGCCAAGTGTGAGTGTTCGGCAGCCACACAGAACTAGTATCATTGGAAGATGCAGCTGGAAGTCCGTGTGGATCCCTTCAGTGGGCAACACCCTTTATAGATCTGTGTCACTTATGTCCCTGTATCTGTGCAAGGGCTCATGGGAGAAAGGCTCGGCAGGATGCTGGAGGGGTGGTGAGTCTGTAAGTGCAGTGGACCCCTGGAGAGTAAGATCTGAGGTCGAGACTGATGATGTAGGTGCTCAGAGCGTAGTCGCTGGCCTTTGGAGCCTCTGGACCGTGTGTTCTTTGCAGGGAAACGTATCGACAGGCAGATCGTGCCTGCTAGTGTCCTAATGCTGGACGTGGTGCCAGAGCCCAGATCGTGCCTGCTAGTGTCCTAATGCTGCACGTGGTGCCAGAGCCCAGATCGTGCCTGCTAGTGTCCTAATGCTGGACGTGGTGCCAGAGCCCAGATCGTGCCTGCTAGTGTCCTAATGCTGGACGTGGTGCCAGAGCCCAGCGGCAAGGTAGCATTCTGGGGCTGCCTTTGTAAGTCAGACATGGAATGCCACGGGTCAGGGGTAGCTGATCCTGTCGTCTTACAGTCAAAGAAAAGCCAAGACGTTGGATCGTATGAGAGATGCAAGTAAATGCTAACTTTTATCTTTTATTGGTGTCTGTCGCGTCATTGCATTGAGTCTTTTACTCAAGTATTAGCAGTTTCATGCTGCACGGGGCACGTAAACTTTAATAAAAGGGGAAGAAAAATCTCCCAGTCAGATTGGAATGCAGAGAATCTCTCCACCCTTAGCCTGTGTCTCCCCAGCTGCTACTACATTGTGTTCACCCCTCAGTTCTGCAGATTTGTACCCTGTTCTTTGCTCACTTCTCTGGAAGTCACAGTTTTATTATAGTATAAAACTTTATTTTCAAAACCTTTTTTGTTTGTTTTTGTTTTTGGTCTAGAGCCCGTGTGGTGTCCATATCTGCTCGTCCCCAGAGCCTCCCTTGCCTTGAAAGCCTTCCTGCTACACCAGCCTTGGGATGGACGGTATTCTTTGGACATTTCTCACGTGTGAGTTTTTCCATGTTTGTTTTGCTTTGATGATTTACCTGGGGTTGAAGGACACCCATGAGAATTGTCTGTAGCCAATACACCAGGGCTTAAAAAGATTTGAGCCTTAACACCAAGCCAAGAGAAGGCAGAAACGCCGAAAGAACCCCAATCTGCTTCTCAGATCCCCTCCCCCGCCTCGGGACCTTTGTAGGCTTGTGGGTGCACGAAGAGTGGAGAACTTCTGTTGCTCTCAGGTGGCCGTGTGGTTGTCTAACAGTCTGAGCATGGATGGGCACGTCACGATGAGAGAGGATGAGTAGGACGAGGGCCCGCTGAGCCAGGGGAGGGTGGAGACCAGACCATACTCTTCCAGAACAGCATCAGTGGGTGTGTTATATTTTATAAATCTCACAGAAAATATTATTTGTAGTTACTGATGAGATGCACACATTACTGGATTTATGCCGTGTGGAATGCATGGGTATGCACACAGGGGGGGACTTTTGAAAAATATGAGGAGGCTTCAGTTTTCTAAGAGCTGTCTGCAGAGCAGAATGAACAAATTCCTTTAGTCATCACTAAGTTCTTCATGAAACGGAAGCTAAAAGCAACAGTTTACAGCTGCTGATCAATTTCCTGGCTTCTTGGAAGCCAAAGAGACTTTCTTCACTTATTTCTTTGCTTTGACCCAGCTCAGTAAAAGCGGACGTTACAAATGACGTGGGGCCTTGAGTAGGTTGCTGCCCTTTTGGTCAGTAATGAAGTTTTTAACTAAGGTCTACAAAGAAGTTATTTCTACATTAATTTTTTCTGATGAAGAAATGGATGATTGTACATGACGTGATAATGAACTCACTTAAAACCTTTTCCGCACAGTGATTACCCAGAAAATGAAGAAATAAAGACTCTCCTTCAGGAGCAGTTGAATTCGTTGTCCAAGTAAGCTCTCTGTGTTTTATTAGATTAGAATATGAGAAAGAAAGATTCAGGATTGGATTTTTACAATGAAAATAATGCATGTTATAGAAATGGTGGCCCGAGAAGAGGCCATTCTGTTCACAAAGGTCTGTTTCGTAGACAAGGGCCTATCTGATGGATGCAGTGACAGAGCATCCCTCTCCAAGGTGTGAGACTTGCGTGCACTCCCGTGCGGTGAGGACGGGAGGGCATGGTGGGAGCTCCTCATAGGCCCGCCTGCCTCCCCCTGAGCTCCCTGGAAGCCTTGTACTGCAGGACACGCCCCCCTCCTGAAATGAAATCTGTACGTCGCAGACTGAGAGATTCATGGGCTCTCTAGAGCCAAGAGTATCTAAGAGGCGGTTTAGGGAATAATATTACAAAGCAAAGAGGGAAATATGGGTCCACAAGGAGTTCTTGCATTTCTTTTGTAATCTAGTATCTGCCACATGGAACTATAGTAATGAAAAAATGAAATATAATGGAATGCTTACTGATGGCAAATTCAAAATAGCTACTTTGTTTGCCCTATCCAAAGATTAACATTTAAATTTAAGTGAAAAACTTAAAGACTTAAAAGATTTAAAGAATGTCTTCTCCCCTGGTTTATGAATATTCTATATTTGGCTATTTTAGAAATATTTTGTAGAAACACTAGCCATTCCTCCTTCAATGTTTTATTCTGGCAGTATTTTCAGAGTAAGTTCTGCGTGCCATCTTCTCTAACGATTAATAACCATTTTCTGAGCAACGTTACCCTTCCCATGGTTCATGTTTTCACACGCAGGCCCGCCAGCCAGCGGCAGAGTCCACGGTCCCCGTGCTGGGGGGCGGGCTCTGCGTCTCCGCACTTGAGGACCTCACGCCCCACACTTTAACCTCAGGGTCCTGGCAAAGTAACTTTCCTTTCTAAAAGTTCTGAGCATAGTCTTTGAGTGGAACATTCCATTTTCAGGGTCTATCAATGTTTCTCCTTGCTTTGTTGATTGATTGAAATCTTCTCTCCTGCTTTTGTTTGGATTCCTGTCTGCAGTGACATAAAGAAACTCTTGCTTGATCCAGAATTCACTCTCCTGCAGAGGTGCCTGCTTGTGTCAAGGTAACACTTCTGGAAGTATTCTGTGTAAGACACAGACTTTCAAGGTAACTTGTACTTAGGATTTTTAGTTACAACCAGTCTTTCAGAAATTAGAAATCTATGTCAATTCATTCTTTACATGTGTCACAGTTAGTTTTGAGAGTAGTAATACAAATAGGAGGAAACCTCAAACCACATTCAAGCATGAGCTGTCGGTCTTCTGTATGGAAGAGTCCTCACAGACAGCTGTTAACATTATGTCTCGGGGCTGCTGCTGCGGCGTAGCAGGTAAGGCTCCTGCCCATGGTGCCGGCGTTCCATATGGTGCTGATCTGAGTCCTGGCTGCTCCACTTCCAATCCAGCTCCTGCTATGGCCCAAGTGATTGGGCCCCTGCACCCATGTGGGAGACCTGGAGGAAGCCCAGGCTCCTGGCTTCAGATTGGCCCAGCTTTGGCCATTGCAGCCAATTGGGGAGTGAACCAGTGGATGGAAGACTCACACTCTCCACCTCCCACCCCACCCCGTCACTCCACCTTTCAAATAAATAAATCTTTAAAAAAAAAGGTTTCAAAAGTTTGTATCTTAGAACGTTAGCTACAAATGGCATAGACTCAAATATACCATTAAATTATATTTAGATGTAGTAACCTACACTTCCTCACTGTAGAGTGGTCACTTATGAAAAGGCCTTTCTTTCCCTCCACTCCCCAGAAGCTAGATGGCGCATGACTTGCACGTCTTGTCTAGCCTGTTATCCTGGAGAAACTTGTTCCCAGTGGTTCCAGATCAGAAGGCGTGCTAAGGGCATACCTGGGAGTACTTGATCTTAGCACAGACAGAGATACTGGGGAGTGCAGGGGCCCTGTGCACTGGAGACCTAGCAGCTCGGCTGGAGGACTTGCTGCGGCTTCCCTTCCCTGGGCCAGCCCATGCCAGTGCCCCAGCAGACCTTGCAAAGAGAGCAGTGGCTGCCCTACTGCTGAGCACGCTAGGAGCCCAGGCCCGGGCCCAGGCGTGCTGGGAGAGCAGTGGCTGCCGTACGGCTGAGCACGCTAGGAGCCCAGGCCCGGGCCCAGGCGTGCTGGGAGAGCAGTGCTGACTCTGGTTCGGCCCTTCTCAGGCTTTACGGGGACGAGTCGGAGCTGCACTTCTGGACAGTGGCGGCCCATTACCTGCACAGCCTGTCCCAGGACAAGCCCCCCAGCACAGCAGCCACGAAGGACAAGTTGAACAACCCTCTCGATATATGTTACGACATACTCTGTGAAAACGCCTATTTTCAGGTATTCCTGTGTTAAAACATTGAAAGCTATCATCTTGGTAATAAATATCTTTGTAAAATAAATAAATATCTTTGTAAATATCCTAAACTTGGGAAACTTTCTAACCAAGTTGAAGTCCACGTATGAGAAATAAGTCTCAGGACACAAAAGGCTCAAAAGCTGAGTATTTTAGTGGATATTAACATTTTGTTATCAAACAGTTTTTTAAATTTGTCTTAAATTCTGTTGCAAGTTCATTTTAATTCTATTTTGCTGTCTTCCTGTAACAAATGTTCTGTGCACTTGGGTTCAACCTGCATAGGGAAGGTGGCCTCAGTGCCAGCTCCCTCAAGCGCCATCTGCTGGAAGCAGGCGTGCGTGCACATGAATGGCAGAACATTTCAGTTCATGTTCTTAGGCAATTGTTGGACTTCTATAAAGCTGATTGGCTAGTAATCTAGGTCAGGCTCACGTTTATTAAAATGACTTTCTGAAGTACATTAAAATGTAAACAGTTCAATAGTCTTACAGTCTAGGCTCTATTTTTTTCTCTTCCTCTCTTCCCCCATTACAGAAATTTCAACTGGAAAGGGTTAATCTGCAGGAAGTGAAGAGGTCAACTTATGACCACACAAGGAAATGCACAGACCAGCTGCTGCTCTTGGGTCAAGTATGTCAGTTTTTGTTAACTCTCCGTGCTCCAGGGAGGTGCGAGCGCTTGTGTCTTCTACCACTTCCGCAGGTGCCTCTCATAGTGCCTCCCCGGAGTAGGTTTCCATCCCTGTGAACTTGTGCTCACTCTCAGAATCCCAGCAGACATGGTGAGGAGACAGAAACATGGGTACCCAGCCTGCGATCTGGCTGTCGCATTGCTAGATGAAGCCTCGCTGTTTGGTTCCGTGTGTCTCTGGAAGAGGCGGATCCATGAGCACCTGCATGCACCTGATTGGCTTCATGTTTGTCTCAGAAACGTAGTTTACACTGAAGTTTGTGTAAAGACAGATCCAAGACCATGTGTTAAAAATGAACATCTGGCCGGCGCCGCGGCTCAGTGGGCTAATCCTCTGCCTTGTGGTGCCGGCACACTGGGTTCTAGTCCCGGTTGGGGCACCAGATTCTGTCCTGGTTGCCCCTCTTCCAGGCCAGCTCTCTGCTGTGGCCCGGGAGTGCAGTGGAGGATGGACCAAGTGCTTGGGCCCTGCACCCCATGGGAGACCAGGAGAAGCACCTAGCACCTGGCTCCTGCCATCGGATCAGCACGGTGCGCCGGCCGCAGTGTGCCGGCCATTGGAGGGTGAACCAGTGGCAAAGGAAGACCTTTTTCTCTGTCTCTCTGTCACTGTCCACTCTGCCTGTCAAAAAAAAAAAAAAAAAAAAGAACATCTTTCTTAGGCTCTGAACTTGGAGTGTTCCACATCATCAGTTTCAGAAGGTCATGTTAGAGGAAGCTATTTCATAACTGGGAAACCTGTTGCTCTTGTTAGACAGACAGAGCTGTGCAGCTGCTGTTGGAAACGAGCGCCGATAACCAGCACTATTACTGTGACTCCCTGAAGGCCTGCCTGGTTACCACTGTCACCTCGTCGGGCCCCTCTCAGAGCACCATTAAGCTGGTGGCGACTAACATGATTGCCAATGGCAAGTTGGCAGGTAAGGCAACCTGGTGGCCGTCGGTCGGCACTGTGGGAAATCAGACCTGCTCAGCACAGTCTCAGCTCTGTATGCTGAAGACAGTGTCTGTAAGATGACCATAGTTTATCATCTGATCATTGCCGCAACGGCAGGCATAATTGGACAGCCTGAGCAAACCAGAACAATCAAGCCTGGGAGAGAGTCGGGCTCACCTGTGATTTCTCCAGACTGTACAGTGTTCCTCCCTTGGTTATTTGAGTGATTATTGCATGGAACTTTTGTAATATTTTATTTTAAAGTTAAGTCGAGTGTCTCCTTAGATGCTCGGTGCACGAGAGTAGCTCAGGTCCAGTGGTGACCTCCTTTGTGATGGCTCGTCCGAGAGAGAGCGCAGCGTCTCTTGTGTCTTACAGAGGGCGTTCAGTTGCTCTGCCTGATAGACAAGGCTGCCGACGCCTGCCGCTACCTGCAGACGTACGGCGAGTGGAACCGCGCAGCCTGGCTCGCAAAGGTAGGCGATTGCGGCTGGACCTGGAGCGTTTGGGACAGAAGCTGAGTCTTGAGCTCTTGACTCTGGTGTGGGAGCGTTTCTGGCCTGCACAGCTGCTTTGCAGCGTTTTCTCTCACATCTCTTCCCCTGTTGACTCTTCTCGTGGAGAGATGGAGCTGCCGTTGGTCGCAGTTAGGTGAAAGCAGCTGCACCTCTCCCTGCTGGGTCTGACCCAGACTGAGCCGAGAGGTGTGGCAGCCTGCACGTCCCGCAGACGTGGGCCTCGGCCCTGCTGGCCAGGAGTGGCGCCTCCAGGCGGGGCTCGGAGAGCAAGGGCTAGCGCCTGCTTCACAGAAGCAGACCTCCTGTCGGGAAGTCGTTTTCCTTTGTAGCGAGTGGGAAGGTTCTGCTGTTAATGTGTGCTCTGTCTCAGGTCCGTCTAAGTTCTGAAGAGTGTGCCGATGTTCTGAAACGGTGGGTTGACCACCTGTGTTCTCCACAAGTCAATCAGAAGTCCAAGGCCCTGTTGGTCCTGCTCTCCCTGGGCTGTTTTTCCAGTGTGGCAGAGACACTTCACAGGTACAGCGCCAGGCCCTGGGCTCAGTGCGCGGCCCGGGATCCCTCACACTTTACGGAGGCTCCAGCGGGTGGACAGCCAGAGTACTCGGTTCAGATTTGTTGAAACTCCTGGAGGGGAATGGCGCCCTGCATGATCACTGATTCTCATCCGGTCTAGGAGCTGTGGGGTTTTACTGCCAGTAGACGGTCAGACCCACTAGGCACCTGTTAAGAAAGAGGGTGAGAGGAGCCTTCAGAGACCTGGGAACAACTCGGCTCAGTGGAGCAGCAGAGAGGAAGCCCGAGGGCGGTAGGAACGGAAGGAAGCAGGACAGGTGGGGAGTCCCCTCAGGACACCCCTGAGAGGGGCCCATTGCTTCTTAGGGGACGTTTACTTAGCACCAGGGAGCCGTGTGGAGACCTGATATCTGTTGAGGCAGCTATGACAAGAGGTTACTTGTTCAATCTGGACAGCAGGTGCCTGAGTACTCGTAGATTTCAGTACGTGGGAGGTGTTCATGGAGAAACGGCGTTAAAATATTTGAAAATCCATGCATAGTTCCTTCCTAACACAGGTTTTTTGTGAACTCGGGAAGAACCCTCATGTTTAAACTGCCTCACAATGTCTTTAAGTGTTAATTTGTAAAAAATTCTTGGGGTTGGACAGGTGTGTATCTTCTTCTTTCCTCTATAAACTGGGTCTTAGAAAGACCCAGAAACCCTCCCAAAGGCTAACCCTGGCCTCGTGTGTTGCAGCATGAGGTACTTTGACAGAGCGGCCCTGTTTGTGGAAGCGTGCCTGGAGTATGGCGCCTTCGCAGTCGGCGAGGACACGGATATCCTTCCCAGCTGGTTCACACCTAGGGAGAATGGCGCACGTGGGGCTTGGGGCTCCCCGGTTGGTGCTGCCTGGGCTCTGTTACGCTGAAAGAGATGCGTGTTCTGATTCAGCAGGGCCGGGGCCGGGGAGGGATGGAAGGAGAGAGAATCAGGCACAGGGTCATGGCGCCACTGGCGTCAGCTGGGAGCACCGTGAAAAGGGAGGGACCCGCATTTGTAATGCTTGATGGGAGACAAACCAAATGAAAGAAGCTCTGTAGGGACGGAGTACCGCTCCGGTACTTTAAAATGTTACTCCTTCAAAGCAAGGCGTGCCATGGAATGGATTTTATGTTTCCTTGGGAAATATATCCTGGAAGAAATAAAAGGAAGGAGTCCCACCTTCAGAGCAGTGACAGTCTAACAGGGAGCAGGATACAGCCCTCCACAGATGCGACACTGGGCCGCCCCAGCCAAGAACATTTTACTACTTCTGAACTTCTCAGGCACATTTTCTTCTTTGAAAAGAATGGGCTTGAGAATACAGCTCCCAACTCCCCATGCTTGCATGCACAGCCTAACTTTTTCCTGTTGTACTTTAAAAAAAAAAAAAATTTTATGTGAAAATCAGAGCTAGAGAAAGAGCACCCATCTATCTGCTGTTCCACTCCCCAGATGGCCACAACGGCGAGGGCTGGGCCGGGCTGAACCCAGGAGCCAGGAGCTGCTTCCAGGTCTCCCACCTGGGTAGCAGGGGCCCAGACACTTGGGCCATCTTCCTCTGCATTTCCCAGGCCATTAGCAGGGAGCGAGATTGGAAGTGGAGCAGATGGGACATGAACCGGTGGCTTTACCTGCTACACTACAATGCCTTCCCCTGCACTTTTTCTTTAATTATTACGTTTGGCCTCATTTCTCCATGTCAGGTATTTGGTGTGTGTGTGTGTGTGTGTGTGTGTGTGTGTGTGTGTTTTGCTGTTATAGGAAAACTAAAACTAAACTAAAGTTGTTTAAACTGTAAAGCCTGAGCTTCCTTGCTCACGTTCCCAGCTGAAGTTGGACCTGGGTCAGGGGACCCACTTTGAATACCAGAGCCCAGCAGAGCAAGGCTGTCCAGGGCCCACACCAGGGCCCACACCCAGATACATGGAGCTCCTTGGGTATCCGTGTCCCTCCCCCGCCTGCCAACCTCGGACTTCGCTCTTTCCACTCATTAGTTGGGTGTAGGTGGTGGGAGAATGTGGCGGGGTCTCTGGAAGGAGAAGCTGAGGGCTCAGCTGGTGCCAGGTGTAGTGGTACAGACCGGATGTCGCCTGCGCAGCCAGGAATCGCCCTTCCCCCGTGAAGGGTGCTCCTCCGGGCTGCCCGCCGTGGACACCAGGTCTCGGCAGCGGCCCTGCTCTGTCCTCCTGCCTGGGGAGCCTGCGTGGAGCATCAGCTTGGCCCCAGCACTTGTCTTCTCCTTAACTGCGCTCTACAGAAGCTCATTTCTGCCATCTACACAGACTACGCCCGGAGTTTGAAGAACCTCGGCTTCAGACAGGGGGCAGCTCTGTTTGCGTCTAAAGCTGGAGCAGCTGGCAAAGAGCTGTTGGCAGAGCTGGAGTCCCCCAAGCAGGAGCCCAAAGAGGAGTGACAGGCTGACTTGGGAGGCAGGGCGGGAGTGCGAGCTAATGCGGCCGTGGTCACGGTCATGCTCACGGTCAGTCCAGATGACGAGGAAGGCAGGGTCCCGTGAGCTGGCCGAGGCCTCCCGCGGCTGGCTGCACCGCGCGGCCCGGGCACTTAGACTAGAGCAAGTTCCTGTCCTGTGTTGATTTCCAAAAGTGAACGTTCCGCTTCTACAGGTGGGTCGTGTGTCATACTTTGGGAAGAGAGCTGTAAGAATCCCTGGAAAGACTTAATTTTTTAAAACTTAGATTGAAGAGACTGAAGTGCTTTTCCCGTTGGCTGAAGATGCCAAAGAACAGGGTTATGGTGCCGCTCCTCAAATCCGTGCTGGGCCTGTTGTGTCCGTCAAGGACAGCAGGACAGAAGCTGTTCACGACAGCCTCCACAGCCTTGCTGCATTCTCGCCTTGAAAACGCGTTGGACTCCTTGTTTTAGGCAGTTGCCACAAGTGTGTAATTTCAGGCTCATGAGGTCATGGGGGGTTTGAGGTTCCACGTTTGGCTCCAGTATGTGGAGTCGTTGATATTTTGAATTTTAACTTCTATGCTGCATTACAGTAACCTCATTTTTGAAGTCTCTCTCTTTGTACTTTAATTTTCTGTCTGTGTTCTTTAGTAGCTGAAGTATATGAGATGTAACTACTATAAATTATTGCTGGGAATTTGAATGTCTGTAACTTAGAAAAATGATAAATAAAAAGACCATTCCGTCCAGGCCCTGGTGTTCTGTGCGAACCTCGCTGAGGCACTGGTCCCCAGGAGCCACCCAGCTGCCTGCTCCGAGGCCACGGCCTCTCCTGCCGCACGTGCAGCACGGGCAGGCCTGGTACCCGTGCCTGGGGCTGCGCAGCCTCTGCGTCCCTGCCTGGGACTGTGGCTCCACGGACAGAAAGCAGAAGCGCACGGTTGAACTGTCCTGTCTTTCCCTCCCGGGCCTCACCCGCCATGTTTGTGCCCTTTCTAACCAACCAGTTGGACCCCTCTGCCATGAAACAGGCCTCTCCCAGACAGCGCTCGGCCCAGTGGGTCTAGAAGGGACCCAGGATCCATTCACTGACTGCCTGGCGAGGTCCTCCACTCGCCTTTCTGTGCCGGGCGGGTTACGGCAGGATTCGGAAAGGCCGCGGCAGACCCAGCTCCCTCTGCGGTGCTGTGCTGAAGGTGCCGTGCGGATGCGTTCGCTCACGCAGCCCCGGAGCGCAGCTGGCACCGCAGCCGGCACCGCACACCGGCCGCTTAGCAGCAGGCGCTTATTTCCCAGCTCTGGAGCCGGAAGTCCGACATTGGTGTCCTGGTGAGGGCCTGCTTGTGTGGCCTTTAGGGCTTTTGGCCTTGTCTTCACGCGGCCTTCCTCTGGACGTGGAAACAGTGAGGTCTCTGCCAGTCAAACCCTCATCACCTAATCTGGCTGTAAATACCCCCCCCCAAGACCCCACCTGCAGCCCCATCACACAGAGGAGTGAGATGTGGGTGGGGATGCATGGACATTCAGCGCATCACCACCCTCAGCCAGCTGAAAAGAGCAGGCAGAGAGGAGAGAAGTTTCGTTCCAGATTCCAGAGTGGTGCATGCTAATATCCAGATTTGAGGCCTCGGGGTGAGCAGGGCGTGGGGCGTTGCCTGGCTGCAGAGCGAAGCAGATGAGACATGGTAGCTGTGCGGCAGCCTGGGCCTGTCGGGGACCAGCTGGTTGGGGGTGGTCTGAGCACCTCACGACAAGGAGGCCAGGCCTGTGTCGGACACAGCTGGCAGTGCCCCGGCTGGCGCCCCTGGCCGTGGCAGTGATACAAGCCAGAGCCGAGAGGCTGCACCGTCCTCTGGGAAACACGAGGAATCGTGCTGAACAGGAGTGAACCACTTCTCAGGAAGGATTTTAAGCACATCACATTCCCGCCGCATCGCAAAGGCGCCTTCACGGGGGAACCAGACCAGCAGCTGGAACCAGGAGCGAGCCCGAGGGTGGCTCAGGGCGGCAGAGCCCGTGCCGGCCCCTCAGGAGGCTGTGTCAGGGCCCTGGCCTGGCCACCACCGGCCTGTTCTGGGCTGGGGCTCCTGCGGGAGGAAGGCGGGCCGGAGTTGGGTGCTTCCTCGTGGCTGATCTTGTCAGAGCTCTCCCCTCCCCTCCAGCCGCTCCCTCTGCCCTGCTCCGTGGCCAGTGATCGGGTCCGTGCCTCACTGCCGCCTGCTCGAGCTCCTTGGGCTCGGGGAGTGGCCGCCGGGGGTTCTCTTCTTTCTAAACGGCTGTCAGCAGCACGCACTCCTGTCTCAGAACATCTCCACGCGGCTCACTCAGCTGCTGCTTCCTGGAGAGGTCGTCGCACGGGTATCGTCGCCGCGAATCCTGGCTGTGGTTGGACATGTCGCTTGTGCACATGTTGGAAGTCGAGCGTTGAGGCGCCATCCTGTCATTGTGCTGCCAGCGTGGCAGAATTGTGCCGGGCAGGGGGGCAGCCGTGTGGGGATGTTCTAGCCAACAGGGCCACTTCTGTGGAGCCTGCGTGGGATTGTTGACTGACTCCAAATACTCTGAATGAGAGAGCCCTTCCTCCAGGCTTGTCTACCTGCTTAGACCGTGCAGGTGAGAGAAGGCGCAGAGCATCAGCAAGCGGCCCTAAACCTGCCGGAACACGAGCGGCAGTCTCAGGACCACGGAGAGCGGACGTCCCGCTGCCTCCCGGCCTCCCCTGCGGGCCCTGCCTGCTTCCCCCAAGTGTGGGGTTGGATGTGCAGCACCCACCTGAAACAAAGCCCCACACCTGCCCACGCCTGCCCCACACGGCGGCTCTCAGGGAGTCCTGGGGACCCCTGGAGGCATTTCAGTGTTTGGCTCTTGTGCCTCGAAAAACCCCACCTGCACCTGTTTGGTTCCAGGGATGCAGAACAGCGACTTAGCCAAGGCAGAAGCGCCCGTGGAGTGCCCAGGAGGGAGGACTCTGGGTCCTCAGGGGCGCCCCTGAACTTGCCCGGCTTCCACATGTTGACTGCAGAAAGAAAACCAGCTCCAAGAGTGAGATGCATTCCGGGCGGAAGGGGAGCGACCCAGCCTGGGAGACACAGCCCAGGGGCCCTCGGTGAGCCGTGAGGAGCGGTGCCGAGTGGTCCCATCCCAGTCCGCAGGGTGGCCCTGCCTCGGCTCTGCCCAGCGAGGCGGGCTCTGGGTCGGCACGGGTGGGCTTCGCACAGGTTGCTGGTGACGATCTGGGGAGCGTGGCTGGAACAGTCATCCTGAGAGACAGGCTGTGGGGAAGCAGGATCCTGATGGTGGGTCTGGGACTGGACGGGGAAGCTGCGGGTGCAGAAGGAGGGACTGCACAAGGCGCTGCGGGGAGGACACGCCCCGGGTGCACAGCTCTGTGTGGGTGCACAGCTCTGTGCCGACACCCCACTTGGTCTTGGTGGGTAGGCTTCTCTCGAATGCTTTACAGACTACCTAGGGGCAGTCTGATCTCACATATTTAAGATTAGCAAAGCCAAGAACCATAGGATGCAGGATTTTCAAGAACTTGTGGTGTGCCACTTCAGAAAGACTGGATTTGGGGCCAGCATTGTGGCGCAGTGAGCTACGCCACCGCCTGCAGCATTGGCATACCGTTTGGGCGCTGGTTCGAGTCCCGGCTGCTCCACTTCAGATCCAGCTCCTAGCTAATGCACCTGGGAAAGCAGTAGAAGATGGCCTGGGTGCCTGGGCCCCTGCACCCACTCTGGACATCG
The DNA here is from genome assembly GCA_949820135.1 of Sylvilagus floridanus. Lineage (NCBI taxonomy): Eukaryota > Metazoa > Chordata > Mammalia > Lagomorpha > Leporidae > Sylvilagus > Sylvilagus floridanus. Next base: position 71,327,954 of record OX463235.1, read on the forward strand.
GATGGAGTTCCAGCACTCTGCCAGGCCCGCCCTGGGTGCTGGGACCATTTGGGAAGAGAGCCAGTGGATAGAATATTGATCAATCTCTCTCTCTCTCCTTCCCTCTCCCCCCTCTCTCTCCCTCCCTCCCTCTCACTGTCTTTCTCTGTGTGTCCCTCTCGCTCACTCTGCCTGTTAAATAAATATTATTTTTTTAAAAAAAGACTGGATTTGAACAAATATTTAAGATAAGAGAAAATGTAGCTCAAGGGATCCGTGCTCCTTTTACAGTTACGGTAAGTGTCAGATGAATCAAGGTGGCTGATGGGAACGCAGGGGAAAGGGGAGCTACCTGGGGGGGGCCCCGCACGGTCAGTGCCCCTCCACTAGGTGATGCCCACGTTAGAGGCCACATCCCACCCATTGCCCGTTTCTGTGCAGTTCCGGGACACAATTGCGCCACCTGCTGGCTGTGCCGTCCAGGGCTGTTCCGCGCCAGCAGAGGTCACGTGGCCTTTAATAGAACATCTGCTGACCCCTGCTCTGGGGCCGGTCTGCTTCCCTGTGACGCAAGCTCAGATGTGCCCCCGGCCTGCTGCTTGCGGATTGGCCTGAGGTCCTTTGCGCCTTGTCTACAGCTACAGGCCCAGTTCCCGTGGGAGTGGCTCGCTCGGGCTGACCATGCCCTTAGTCCTCACAATTCTGAGCTAAAAGGCATCAGCGGACGCAAGAGGGTTTTCAGTCCAAGAGCTGTGCTCATTATCAAAACGCTTTCAAGCAAATCTCGGTTTTACTCCGAACACCTGCAAACGGATTCTGCTCTGGGACCCCTTCATTCCGTGGCATCGTACATTCTGCCTTCATTTTTAAGCCAAAAATCTTCTTGTCTGCGCTGCTGTCACAGCAGGGGATTCACGGGTGCAGCCATGCGTGTGCGTCCCCCTGGGAAGACTCCAGGTCAGAACCCTGCGGTGCCCGGGCCTGGGGGGGACCCCCAGGAGCCGAGCCAGGGAGTGGAGCCACAGAAGTGAGGAGCGTGTGGCTCCGCCGTGTGATCGCGAAGCCGGTCGGCAAACCCAGAGTGTGCCAGGTTCAAGGGAGGGAGGGGAGACCACGAACCCAGATTCTGCCGGCTGACGATGGCTTGCAGAGGCGTCTTAAGAACTACTGTCCACGACAAAGTGTAGCCCTACAGATTTTCACTTCCCAGTGTCCTTCAGAAATGTGTCTTGAGCAGGAACTGAACTGTGTGTCTGAAGTTGCGGATCCTGATCGTGCCAAGAGTAGGCCGAGGGGACGACACCTTGGCCACCCGGGCGGCTGGGAGGCGGTGCTCGCGGATGGAATTCTAACACGACTCCGCTGTGAGTTCATCCCAGCGATGTTAACAATCTGGTCGGAGTGTGGGCTTGGGAGACGTGCGGGGGCCTCTGATCAGCCACACTGAGGCTTCTGCTTTTCGCCTCTGGCAAAGCTGCTCAGGAATGGCTCTTGGCACCAGTGCCAGAGAGAGGCGTGGAGCCTGCATCCTGCTGCCGGGCTGGGCCTCGTTTGTAAATGGGGTGATGTCTCCCTCCGGGGTGGGCTTGTCAGAGCAGAGGATGCCGGTTGCTTGGCACTTGGAACCGCTAACCATCGTCCACCGCCAAGGGCCTGGTGACGTCAGCTCTGCCCGAGGGGCGTAGGCAGGCAGGAGCTACGACTGCAAGGTGGAGGAAAGGAGAGGAGAGGTGGACGCCTGAGAGCTATGCGCTGCCCAGTCTGTGTGGCCGAAAGCTTGTGTTGAGCAGAGACTGATCGGAGCCAGGCAGACGGCTCCCGCATCCCGAGGCTTCCTGGAGATGGGCTGGGTCGGCCCCCTGCTCCTCCCCTGAGAGCCCCAGCCTTCAGCAGGTCTTACGGACCTGAGACTCAGAACCTGCCCGAGCTGCCCCACACCCCTGCCCCTCTCCATCCAGAGGACCAGGCACTGGCCCCATCAGCTGCTCTGGGGGGTGAGGGAGTCGAGCCCCATGGCTGGACAAGACGAGAGGGACAGATGGGCAGAGAGGAGAGGACAGGAGCTTCCACACCCCGTCTCCGGGCTGTGAGGGTAGCCAGGCCACTGGTGGGCCCCAGCAGGTCGTATAGGGAGGGGCGCAGTCAGGCTGGTCTCCCACTGCGCCATCAGCCGCACTGTCCATGGACAAAGCCCCAGAGGGGCCCCTCAGCCCTGGGACTCTCCCCCTGTGCTGCCGGGGCCACACCACCGCTGCGGCTCTGAGCACACTTAGGGTCAGACCCGAAGTCCTTGCCACGGTCTGCCCACGAGGCAGGCCCTGCAGGATCTGGTCCCTGGAGCCTCAGCTCTGTCCTCCCCACGCCTCTTCCTGTCTGCGCCTTGAACATATCCCTGTGGCCTCAGCTCACTCCCGCACAGAGACGCCTCAGTTTGGTGCAGAGACGCCGGGCCCTGGGGCGGGGGCAGAGCCACGGCAGGCAGAGAGGGGCTCCGGGCGGGGCAAGGAGAGGTCAGCACTCCTGGGGAGACGGCGCTGGAAGCCCCTGGCCCTCACGGCAGTGGCTGCCGGAAGGGGGCCTGCAGCACAGCTCCTGGATCCGGAACTGTCTTTGTCTCGCGGGTGGGAGATGGAGAGGAGGTGGCGGGGCTGTGGGCAGAGGTGGGAGGCAGGTGTGGGGCCCGCCGCATTGCCTTGTGGACAATCCAGAGTGCCAGAGGGTCCAGAGTGTGCTGAGCGAGGGTTGTGGGGATTGGGGGGGTGGGGTGTGGCTCGCTCTGCCCGTGCGTCATGGCCGGGGTGTGGCGATGGCACGGAGCTGCCTGGAGAGACGGCATCATGGGCGCTTTCCTAGGGAAGCCACAGCCTGTGTGCCGCAGGCGCTGTCCTCGGGAACCTCAAGACCTCGGCACAGCCGTGAGAGCTGCAGATGCGTGCCACCGCACTGAGACAGACCAGCCCAGGGGGAGGGGCAGCCGCACTTTCCTGTCTTCAAGGAAGTGGCCACTGGTGGGGCCATGAGGGCCTGCCCCCCCCCACGGAGGGGGCTCCACTGTACCTGCTGCTGGTGGGATGTGGGGGGGGGGCTGCAGGGACACCTGAGACCGGCCAGCACCAGCCTGGGCATGCCCCCCTAAGGCACCAGAGGCCTTGCCACCTAACTCTGCCCTGACTCTGCAGAGTGTTCTAGAAAGGTTGCAGGTGCTGAGTCATCACATCCCCTAAGTCTCCGTTTTGTTTCCCTGGCGCCTAGCGCAGGACTGACCTTACTCCATTTCCTCCAGCAAATGCGTGTGCTGTCCCATGTCTGTGCCTTTCTCAGAAGCTCAGTACCCGGGGCATTCAGCCGGACACATGTCCTCCCCTGGTGATGAACACAGAACAATGTGGGATTTTCTAGAAGGAAAAATGCCACACCTTCAGCTTCTGAAATCTGAAGACAGGCGTGAAGCAGCGAGCAGTGTGTCCTGCCCAGTGTGTGTGGGGGGGACGGCAGGGGACGTACTGAGTTCTGTCACCCACCCCATCTGCCTCGTGCCCCTCAGCTGCCCCAGGCAGTAAAGCGCTGGGCCCTGCCCTGGACTGCACCCCGGGGACTGAATAAAAGTTCAGCCACCTGCCGGCGTTGTAAGTGGCCACGGACCTTAGCCCATGCCTCAGTTTCCTCGTCTGTGAAATGGGCTTCCCGGCAGCACAGCACAGAGCTGGGAACAAAGGTGGCTGGTGCTGTCCCAGCCCCACTTTGTCTGAATGGGCCTCAGGCAGCCAATGAGAGCGATGCATCCTCGCTGAGGTCACCTCCTACGAGCTCGGCCCAGTCTCCGGGCAGGCGGGGAGTGGGGGCTCCACAGACACGCGTGGAGAGGAAGGGACCGTCAGCGGAGGAGCTGAAGGTTGCCAGGTCATTCCCAAAAGGGAGTGCGAGAGACACCAGTCCCACGGCAGATTCCTCGGAATGGCACCAAGGGAACTAACGGGACGGCAGGACACGGCTCTTGGAAGCCGCCTGGTCCCCGTCAGCCCCATGCGCAAGGCACTGAGAAGTCCTGCAGGAAGCACCCACGTCCGGTGCGTCCGCCAACACCAGCTGACCCTCTGAGGCCATCCCTCTCCCCCTGCTGTCCACTAACACCCCCTGCAGTCCATGCCGAAGGCTGTAGAGGGGCTCCGTGGCCAGATGCACACAGGGACCGGCTGGGTGCGGACCCGTGTTCTACGCAGGGTGCAGAGCCACAGGGCCACACTCTCCCCGCGGGTGGCGCCCGGGAGCTCCCCAGGGCTCTAAGCCTGGGAGAGGGACGGGGAGGGGGAGGAAGAGGAGGAGGAGGACGCCACCAGCACCTGGACCACGCAGACAGCAGCTCATCTCCAGAGCACAGGCGCAGGGCTCTGGGAACTTGGGCGGATTATAAGGGATGTCAAGTCGTTCCCAGTCTTGTGCACACGGCACCGTCTCTGAAGCTGGGATTGAGAGCGTTAGACAATGTTTCCCAAGCCTAGTTTCACAGGAAAGAAAAAACACTTAAACCACAGCGAAACAAGACAATTTCGAGGACAGAAGGGCACTGGGCTCCGTGAGATCTCAGCCTGTTCGGGTTTCTGTGGGTCCTGCCGCCGGTTTTCCTCCGATTTTCTCCTCCGATTTTGTTGCTGCGATTCCCAGGTGGAGCTCAGCCTTGGCCTGGTTCCGGTGGCTCCTGCCTCTGCTTACACCCCGCCTATGACGGGGCCCTCACTGCCACCCAGGTCTTGCCGTGTGAGCCAGCAGCCTGCCTGACCCCGGGTCTCCACAGGAGAGAGCGTGCAGGAAGATGCTCTCTCCGGCTGGGTGGGAATTCTGAGTTCTCTCTTCACACAGGACGGGAGCGGGCTCAGCTCAGCCGGCAAAGGAGGCAGAGGAGGGAGACGGAGGCCAGCGGGGCAGCCTGGAAGGACTGGCTTTAGGCTGCACGGTTGGGAAGAACACAGTTTTGAAACCACTCTTTAAACGTTCTTGCGTGGGGGAGCTCGGCCACTCCAGTCGGTTCCCGTGGCAAGCCTGGAACCGGGGGTACCGCTTTGCTATGAAAACCGCTGCTCCATGCCGTCATGCGATCCTTTGTTTTTCTTTTAAACGAACAGCAGATGGCTTTGGGGGCACTGAAACCGTACCCCACGGCTGAGCAATGGGCCTGGCTCTGCGGCGCCCGGCTGCCCCTCCCCGAGTCGTGTCCCTCACTGCTGCCTTGGAGAGGGGCTCTGTTTTCCATTACGAGGCCAGCAGGGTTGGTGCTGGCTCCCGGCCACCAGCAGGCAGCGGTCGGTCGGTCATGGCCGCAGTGGCTCCTGGTCATCCAAACCCTGCCCTCAGGGAGTCTCATGTCCAGGGCCTGCCCCCACGGTTTGGTCTTCTCAGGAATGCTGGCGAACTGAAATTCAATAAACTAAGTAGGCTGGCATCAAAGCCAGGCACCCCAACGTGGAATGCGGTATCTTCACCCCAGGCCACACGCCCAGCCCCAATTTCTGCTGTTCGAAGCCACCGAGTCTGTGGGATGGCAGCTGCAGGAAACCCATGAAGCCCTGAACTCCTGGGCCCCCGGGCCGTGGGGGCCTCTGTCCCTAACGCAGGGGTGGGGAAGCTTTTTCTGCCATAGTCCGTTTGAATAGTTACAGCATCACTCGAACTGCCAACTGGAAAACCAGGCTGCTGGCAGTTCCCCCGGCAGGGCGAGACGAGTGATTCCGCTGGTGGTACCGGGAGCGGGCGGAGCCGTCCCCGCTGCCTGCTGTCCGAGTTGAGCCTGTGCCGGAGGCTTCCTTCCCCTGGGCTGCTCCGCTGCAGGTGTCCGGCCCCGCCCCTTCCCAGGACTCTGCTGGCTTTGCTTTCCCTGCGCTGTCTCCCAAGGGCAGCTCTCGCTCACCCCATCTGTCCCAGGTCCCTCTTCCGTGTCTCGCTCACCCCATCTGTCCCGGGTCCCTCTTCCGTGTCTCGCTCACCCCATCTGTCCCGTGTCCCTCTTCCGTGTCTCTCGCTCCCCCCATCTGTCCCGTGTCCCTCTTCCGTGTCTCGCTCCCCCCATCTGTCCCGTGTCCCTCTTCCGTGTCTCGCTCACCCCATCTGTCCCGGGTCCCTCTTCCGTGTCTCTCGCTCCCCCCATCTGTCCCGTGTCCCTCTTCCGTGTCTCTCGCTCCCCCCCATCTGTCCCGTGTCCCTCTTCCGTGCCTCTTTTTATTATTCCATTCCCCTTCTAGATGCTGCTTGTAGATTCCTTCCTGCTCATTTAGCGCTTCTCCCGAGGATTGGGTTTTCATCCTTGGCTTATTGTTAACATCGGATATAAATGAGAGCTTTATCAGTTTCTGGACAGTGAAAAGGACTTTAGAATATTCTCCTCCCTTCCATCTATCCCCCTTTCAGTGTGTGCAGTGCTATGGTGGGCGTCCGCTCTGCACGTAACCTGCATCCCGGCAGTCCATGTCACCTTGGACTCGCTCCGGCTAGTGTCTGTCTCCCTCGTCCCTTCGCCTCCCTGCACTCACAGCTGCCCCGGGATCCTCTTCCCTCCGTCTGAAGAACACTTTTAAGAATTTTCTTTGCTGTGTGTCTACTGGGTGATGAGCTGCCCCAGCTTTCGCTTATCTTCATTGTCTAGTTTGCTTTCCTGCCAAGCACACGAAAGCAGGGGAAATACAGTAATAAACCTCTATGTGCCCATTACCCAGCTTAACCAATCCTCGCTCACCTCCGTTTTTAAAAGATTTATTTTATTTATTAATTTATTTTTCATATTTTAAAGATTTATTGATTCAGAGAGAGAGAGAGAGAGATCTTCATCTACTGGTTCACTCCCTGATGGCTGCAATGGCCAGCACTGCTCCAGACTGAAGCCAGGAGCCCGGAGCTTCATCAGGGTCCCCACATGGGCGCAGGGGCCCAAACATTTGGGCCACCTTCCACTGCTTTCCCCAGGCCATTAGCAGGTAGTTGGGTCAGAAGTGGAGCAGCTAGGATTTGAACCAGTGTCCATATGGGGTCCCGGGGTCGCGGGAGGCAGCTTAGCCCCTACGCCATAGCACCGACCCCAGGTAGGAGAGTTTCACTGGACGCTCTGGCTTGGAAAGGTTTTCTTGCAATACTCTGAAGCTGGTCCCCTGTCTCCCAGACTTCCCTGTCCCTGTGGGGAAGCCAGCAGTCACTGCTGCCCGTACACCCTTGAGTGCGCCTGCTGGCTTTTGATTGTCAGAAGTTCTGTGACTAAATCGCCAGGTGAATGAGCTCACCCCATCCATCCCGTGGGAATGAGCCTCTGGATAGTGTCGTCCTCCTGTGAGCACCCACTCGTCCTTCTCACAGGCGGCTGGACCAGGCTGCTCGCATCCTGAATCCACGTGGGACGGGAGGCAACTCCAGGTCCTCGCCAGGTCGGTCCCTCTGCTGGTCGCGACTGCTTTTAGAGTGTGACTTTCCAGCATCCCCAGTCCCCCCTTGGCTGCTGAAAGCTCCAGTTCTCGGCCTCTGGGCGCCACTGTAGAATGCGTGTCCGCCGGATTCTGAAGAAAGCGGTGGGATTCCAGAGTCCCTGGCTTTCCACCTGCAGGCTCTGCTGTGACCGCCGGGGGCGGCTCCCGCCTGCCAAGTCACCAAAGCGACACTTGGTCAAGTCATTCGTAGATGCTCACCCTGCTGAGCTGGCACTCACGGGCCAAGTGACAAACACCGCGCATTTCGGGGGACTTGCAGATGGCTGACAATGTTGAGCCCAGCAGGTGTGTGTGTGTGTTGATCATATTTTAAAAATAAAAGCTTACCGTGTGCCTGTGTTTGGGGCTACCTGGCTAGCAGCATTTGTCTGGTTCCTGGGCATCGCTGGTGTCCCATGGGGACTCCCCAGGCCCCTGATTGGCCCAGATGCAGGGAGGAGGAAGAAGAGAAGGAGGAGGGGCATGGGGGAAGGAGGAGGAGGGTGACCCCCCCCTACCCCCGGCTCTGGATGCAAGTGACACAGGCAGAGGCGGGGCAGCCAGTGTGAGAGTGACAGGTCAAGGTCTAGCACTTCTGTCCACCCAGGACCAGGGGCGGGGGGTAGCTCCCGGGCTCATGAACAAAGATCGGTCGCAAGGACTCAGCTCCAGCTGACGGTGAGCACAGGAAACTTGGCACCCTGGGCACCGGGTCTCGGATCTCGCGAGGGAAGCTGGCGGGTCACAGCACGAGGTGAGAGATCTAGGTTTCTGAACGTCGGCCTGAATGAAAAAATCCACTGCAAGCCAAACAAAATACACCTGTGGGCCCAAACCAGCCCTGGCCGCCACCCTTTGTGAATTCCATAACCATCCTAGCAAGCAAGCCCCGTGTCCTGCCCGCTGTGTTCATACAGCCAGAAAGCTGCGTTCCACACCCGAGGGCCTGCGCCGACATGCGTGGACCTCCAGAGCAGCAGCCCGAGGTCTCTGCCCCGCTCTGCTCACCCGACTTGTATGCACGAAGCTGAAGTTGCAGACCCACACCTCCGGATCAGCTGCTGTCTTGAGAGGGCGTGGGGTCTGTCCCACACCCACGTGACTGCGCATGGCCTGAGCTGCTCCCATCCCGTCAGAGCACTGGTGACCGCAAGTTGCCGTGCACCCAGGGCCGCGCCATCCCTCAGCCCCCAGGAGGACCCTCCTCCCAGCAAGACGTCCACAGTCACGCGGCCGCTGTCTGGACCCCTCCCAGGGGCAGGTGTGCCTCCCCGGGCAGCACCTTCTCTGCCCCTTGCAGGCTGGACTGGGTCCTTTCCTGTTCGGCCCCCACTGGCCACTTCTAACAGGTGGTGGCGCTGACGGACAGCAGCCGGGGAGTGGCGGAGAGCAGTGCACAGGTGCACAGGTGGTCCTCAGCTTCCTGAGCCTCCTCTGCCCAGACCTCCGTGTGTGTCCAGTTCTCCAGGGTCCTACGCTCCCCTGCAAATCTCCCATGCTGCCCTGGGAGCCGTGTCCTCCGAGCAGCACCCCCTTCCTGCCTGGGTGTCCCCAGAGTTCTGTGGTGCCCAGCCCAGGACACAGGGCTGGCCCATGGCCTGCCGGGGGAAGGAGACTTTGGTTCTGGTTCCTGATGGATGTTGACCCGCGGACGCCCTTGGAGACAGGAGGCGCCGCTTCCCTGCTCCCCCGGCCCCCAGGCTGCAGCCCACTCTGCCTTCCTGCCCTCCTGTCCCCTGCTGCTTCCACACGGGGTGCACTGTCCGCTTCCCCTGCTGCCTGGGCCCTGGGGTCCTCACTGTCTCTGAGCTGTCACACAGCACACCCTAGGACCAGTCACTGCCTCCTTCGAGCAGGCAGGATTTCAATAAGCAAACCCCTCCCAGTGGTCTGACACTGGGGGCAGGGCCAGCCGGGGCGCTGGACGGGAAGGGACACTGGGTGCCCCTGGCACAGGCCCCGTCCCCCCCCCCCCCCCGCCCGTCCTTTCACGAACCAATGGCTCCATGATCTCCTGGCCAATCCAGGTACCTGGAAGCCGTGCCGCACTGCTCCAGGGAGGAGGGTGTTTCTCTCCATCGTGGACGAGGGCTCGGATGAGGGCTCGCTGTTCTTGCGGCTCAGCCCATCCACATCACCCAGCATCCTCAGGGCCTCCAGCGTGGGGCGCCCTCTCCCCATGCCCTGGGCGCATCTTGTTCATCTCGTTCCAGCTCAGCTCGGCAGCAGAGGGAGGCCGGGAGCTTCGACTACGACGGGTGCCCAAGACACGGCTTCTCCCCACCCGCTCTGGAGATGCAGAGGGTGATGAGCGGTGGTGCCTGGGGCCCTTTTGCCAGGCACCCAAGAACCGGGCACGATTTACCCGCAGAGATGCAGTGGTGTCACTTCTGAGCGCCCGAGCGCTGCCTGAGATTCTGACCCCGTCTGGAGTCACGGGTGCAGGGGGAAGGGCTTGTCTGGTCTTGCTGTTGTTTGGCACGGCTGTCTCTGCCCGGAACTTCCGTGAGGCCTCCCGCCAGGTCTCTGCCACCCGCTTTACTCTCCTCCAGCACCTGGAAGTAGGTGAGCCGTCGCGCCTAAACCAGACCACTGGCACATGAAGCCTTACAACGCACTCTCACTGTGTTTGATGCTCCACTTCCGGTCCAGCTCTCTGCTGTGGCCTGGGAAAGCAGCGGAAGATGGTCCAAATGCTTGGGCCCCTGCACCCACGTGGGAGACCCAGAAGAAGCTCCTGGCTCCTGGCTTCTGATTGGCGCAGCTCTAGCCATTGCAGCCATCTGGGGAGTGAACCAGCAGATGGAAGATCTCTCTCTCTCTCTCTCTCTGTGACTCTGCCTTTCAAGTAAATAAATAATTTTTTTAGATTTATTTATTTATTTGAAAGTCAGAGTTACACAGAGAGAGAAGGAGAGGCAGAGAGAGAGAGAGAGAGAGAGAGAGAGAGAGAGAGAGAGAGAATCTTCCATCTGATGGTTCATTCCCCAATTGGCCTCAATGGCCGGAGCTGTGCCAGTTGGAAGCCAGGAGCCAGGAGCTTCTTCCGGGTCTCCCATGTGGGTGCAGGGGCCCAAGGACTTGGGCCATCTTCTACTGCTTTCCCGGGCCACAGTAGGATCAGAAAAGGAGCAGCTGGGATTTGAATTGGTGCCCTTATGGGATGCTGGCACCATAGGCAGGGGATTAGCCTACTGTACCACAGCGCCTGCCCTGCCTAATTCTAAGAAGCCTTGGCACACAAACCCTACCGTTTGTGAAGTCTCCCTCCAGTCTGCACCTGTGGACCCCTGGGCAGGGTGTATCCGGGAGTCGTCCCCCCACCCCCATCAGCCCTCCCGCCGGCCAGAGCACCTGCGTCTCCCCCGTAAGGATTCTCAAACCGTGCAGGGAAACGCCAGTTAGGAACAGCTGGGCAAGGCGCTCAAGGTGTTTCCACCGAAAAAAAACCCTTATTTCTTAAAAAACGATTTATTTATTTGAAAGTCAGTTACACAAGAGAGAGGCAGAGGTAGGGAGAGAGATCCTCCTTCCATCCGACTCCCCGGATGGCCGCGGAGGAGCCAGGAGCCTCATCCCGGCCTCCTGCGCAGGTGCAGGGGTCCATGCACCTGGCCCATCCTCCGCGCTTTCCCAGGTGCATCAGCTGCGAGCTGATCAGGAGTGGGGCAGCGGGCAGGGGCCCTGCGGACTCGCGGTGTGGCTGGGGACCCGCGCCCTGCGGTGGAGGGACCCCCCGAGGGCGGGCGCGGCCAGCAGAGGGCAGCAGAGCCCAGGGGACCGCGCTGGCCGCCCCGCCAGGCCCGGGGTCGCGGCCTCTGAGTCGCCTGCGCTCTCGCTGGGGCAAGTGGTTCCCGAGCGTGGGCGCAGGTCCCCGGGGCTCGGCTTTCCCTCGCCCGGTGCCTCGCGGGGCCTCAGGTGCGGGCAGCCCAGGGAGGCCGGGTCCCTGGACATGCCTCGGTCGGTCAGGGGTCTGTCCGGTCTCAGCACAAGAACGAGGGGCCTGTGGGCCGGCCTCCTGTGTGGGCGTGGGTTCGAGTCCCAGCTGCTCCACTTCCCATCCAGGGCCCTAGGACCCCTCCCCTACAGACTGTGGGCTCCCGGAAGTGGCAGGCGGGGGCGGGACCTGCTCTGCCTCAGGGGCACTTCTGGGGGCTCTGTGCTGGGGGAGGGCTGCTCCAGGGCCCCCTCCTGGGGCCCCCATACCCCCTCTGAATCCGTGGAGCTGGGAATCCACGGAGAAGTCTAACACACTCTAAAGTAGGGACACGCAACTCAGCTTCTTTATCCACAAAGCATCGAGTCCCATGCCCGTCCCCTGTGGCCGAGGGACACCCTGTTCCCTAGGGAGCGTCCTCCCTTCTTGGGGCCTGGTTCCAAGGTCACCTCCTCACTATTCTAAAGTGGCTGCCACTGCTGGGCCCTCTGCACCACATCTGTCGCTTAGCCCCTTCTTGGCCTTCATCACGGGCACAAACCTGCTCCTCTGTGTAGTTATTTTGCTCATCACGGTAAAATGTCGCCAAGGCCAAGGCCTGATGTATTGTCATCCCCTTATCCCTACAGTTGCTGGGGTAAAACACGAATATCAGTGATGAATGGAGTCGCCACCACTCTGCAGGCACAGAGAGGCAGGTAGGTGCCTGCTGGGGCGGGGAGGGGGGAGCGGTTGGTGCCGCGGCTTCCAGGTAGCGACTGTCCAGCGTCTTTCATCTGAAAGTCAGAATTAGCGGCACAGGTAACCTTCCATCCGCTGGTTCACTCCCCAGATGGCCGCAACGGCCAGGACTGGTCCCATTCGAAGCCAGGAGCTTCCTCCAGGTCTCCCACACAGGTGCAGGGGCCCAAGGACTTGGGCCGTCCTCCACTGCTGCCCCAGGCCACGGCAGAGAGCTGGATGGGAAGTGGAGCAGCCGGGCCGGGGGAGCAGCTGTGACCCAGGCTGCAGGTGCAGCGGGCGGGGCTGGGCCCGGCTTCCCTGCTCCCCTGCTCCCCTGCTCCCCTCTCCGCTCCCGGGAACGGCCTTGCTCCCCACCACGAGCTCGAGCTCGGGGCTGACCCCGCCGTCCGCGCCCTTCGCTGCGCAGCTGGGGAGGGGGCGCTCCCAGGGGCGCCGCGGGTCTGTCCGCCCGGCTCGCCCCTGGCCAGGGTGGCTGCGCAGCCGGCTTCGGCCACGCGGTGGCGCTGCGCTCCCGCTCGTCCGCACCCCCGCGACCCCCGACTCCCGGCTCCGCGGCGGCTTCGGGGTTCGGGTAAACCACCACCGCGCCGTGGTTTAATTAGCAGCCGGGCGATTACCCATCGGTGACTCTTGTGTTCACGGGGCTGGACACGCGGGAGGCGCGGGAACGCGGGGCAGGGGCCAGGCGCTGTGCCCCGGGCGCGGGACCCCGGAGGCGTCCGGGGCGCCATGGGGGACAGGGAGAACCCGCACAGGCCGGGCCCGGGGTGCTGGGCCAGTGGTCGGCGCGCGGCGTGCGCTTGAGGGAGCGCGGGGCCCCGCTGGGCCCTGGAGGCCGCAGGCTGGGGGGAGAGGGGTTCCCGGGAGGGGCGAGCCCCACCAGGTTCTGCGGGAGACCGAGCTCTGTGTCCACAGAAGCTGCGGAGAGGCGGGGCGGGAAGCCGGCCGCGGGCTGCGCGTGGGATGGGGCCGGTTGGAGGTGGACCCCTGAGGCCCCCGCCTGGGCAGGGGTCGCTGAGCGCCTGGGGCCTCCCCTGGAGAAGGGCCAGCGGCTGCTGCAGGCGTGGTTTCATGAGCCAAGTGTGTGCAGGTGTGAGCGAGCAGCTGTGTGTGCAGGTGTGTGTGTGCAGGTGTGTGTGTGCAGGTGTGAGTGTGCAGGTGTGAGTATACAGGTGTGAGTGTGCAGGTGTGTGTGCAGGTGTGAGTATACAGGTGTGAGTGTGCAGGTATGTGTGCAGGTGTGAGTGTGCAGGTGTGAGTGTGCAGGTGTGTGTGCAGGTGTGAGCGTGCAGGTGTGAGTGTGCAGATGTGTGTGCAGCTGTGTGTGCAGGTCTGAGTGTGCAGGTGTGTGTGTGCAGGTGTGAACGTGCAGGTGTGAGTGCAGATGTGTGTGCAGGTGTGTGTGCAGGTCTGAGTGTGCAGGTGTGTGTGTGCAGGTGTGAGTATACAGGTGTGAGCGAGCAGCTGTGTGTGCAGGTGTGTGTGCAGGTGTGAGTGGGCAGGTGTGTGTGCAGGTGTGAGTGTGCAGGTGTGAGTGTGCAGATGTGTGTGCAGGTGTGAGTGTGCAGGTGTGAGTATACAGGTGTGAATGTGCAGGTGTGAGTGTGCAGGTGTGTGTGCAGGTGTGAGCGTGCAGGTGTGAGTGTGCAGATGTGTGTGCAGCTGTGTGTGCAGGTCTGAGTGTGCAGGTGTGTGTGTGCAGGTGTGAGTGTGCAGGTGTGTGTACCGGTGTGAGTATGCAGGTGTGAGTATACAGGTGTGAGCGAGCAGCTGTGTGTGCAGGTGTGTGTGTGCAGGTGTGTGTGCAGGTGTGAGTGTGCAGGTGTGAGTATACAGGTGTGAGTGTGCAGGTGTGTGTGCAGGTGTGAGTGTGCAGGTGTGTGTGCAGGTGTGAGCGTTCAGATGTGAGTGTGCAGATGTGTGTGCAGCTGTGTGTGCAGGTCTGAGTGTGCAGGTGTGTGTGTGCAGGTGTGAGCGTGCAGGTGTGTGTACCGGTGTGAGTATGCAGGTGTGAGTATACAGGTGTGAGCGTGCAGGCCTGTGTACAGGTGTGAGTATACAGGTGTGTGTGTGCAGGTGTGAGCGAGCACGCAGGGGTGAACATCTGCAGACTTCAAACTGGGCGCTTGATGCTCTGAAAATGCGTTAGTGATGGAAAGTCAGAATGGCGGGGAGCGGGGTCATAGGTGACAGCCCCTGAATTAGCTCACAGCGTCTCTCCCCCTCCCCCACCAAGGCAAAGGCTGCACGATTCTTTTGAAATTAAGGAAGCAGGGATTTGCTGCCTTGTTCTCTGGATAGAGAAAAAAGAGTCTACGATCAAAGACACCAAGCACCCAGGTTTCCCAGACGTTGTTCAGGGAAATGTATTATTTCTACCAGGCCAGAAAACAGGCGGTTTTGAGGAATATTTACTGTGCTTTCGTGAGAACAATTTCTGAGCTGCAAAGCGGATTTGAAACAATGGACACCTTGGAGGATGGCTTCTTCTTCCAAAGTTTGTACTTTTCTTCCTTAGGTTCCATTAACCGGTGCCACTCATTAGCCACCATTTTTTGGTGTGTGTGTGATAGTTAGAATTCTCAATCCATGACTGCATTCCAGATTACACTTTTCCGTCTCCAAGGGCAAGAGTAGCGAACATTTAAATCCCTCGGAGCTTAAATTGAGGGGGGGCATTCAGCTTTGTTCCCCAGCTCCGTGTGGCTTTTCCCCGTCTCATGCTTAGGGGACACTGGAATCCTGGGGGACCTCACGGGCCGGGAGGGCATGGGGAGACCCAGACACCTGCACGTGGTGCTGCTGACGCGTTCTCCCAAACCTGGTGTTGGGCAAAGCCCGGTGGAGCTAGGGTTTCATTGCAAGGTGCAAACGGGGCTGCTCTCACAGCGGGAGGCCGGCTGGCCTGGGAGTCTCTCTGGCAATGGTGGCAGAGTTCCAGGGCCTGACAGCCGCATCCCAGGCCAAATGGGGGGCCGAGTTACACACAGCGCCCCCTGCCCGTGCCCACGGTGCAGGGAAGGCAGCCAGGTGCGAGGTTCTGCTCTGTGGCCAGGGTCCCAAGCTGAGGGCAATGAGAAGGAGTTTGGCCGGGCCCAAGGTCTTTTCTCACCCTGCCCTTGTTTGCTTCTCCATTGCAAAGCAAAGAGCTGGCTCCTTGGAGCTGGGGGAAAGCCAGGTGCGTGGCGTCCTGGAGGGACGTCGTAAGCCGGGCCGTGAGCAGGATGCAGTAGCCTGGAGTGCTTCCTTCATAGCTCGATCCAGCTCCGCGCACTTCGCGATGTCTATTAAAAGTGTTATATCACCGGGGGGAAAAGACAGACAAGGCTATTATAAAACTTCGCCAGGCAAATGAAACCGTGAACAGATGGGTCAGCATCCCAGAATGTCTCTGACGCGGACCCTCGTGGAGATAATGGAGATAAAAAATTAGTACGTGGTAAAGATCCGTGAGGGAGGGGAGATTAGTCAATACAGGATGCTAGGACAACCCACGTGGAAGGGATTAAGCATAAGCCCCAGGTTTCCCCATAGAGTAAAATAAATTCCACATGCATTTAACAGCTCCATGCAAAAATAACGTCAGATAGAAGACGCAGGGAAATGCAGCCCTCCGCAGCCCTCCTCTGTAGACACCGACGTTTGAAGGCA
The DNA here is from genome assembly GCA_949820135.1 of Sylvilagus floridanus. Classification (NCBI taxonomy): domain Eukaryota; kingdom Metazoa; phylum Chordata; class Mammalia; order Lagomorpha; family Leporidae; genus Sylvilagus; species Sylvilagus floridanus. The sequence goes on from OX463235.1 coordinate 71,343,707, forward strand.
GATTACAAAGTGAAAGATTTTTGGGTTTAACCACAGAAGCATGAGAACGTCTGGACGTTGGTCATGCTGGGAAGATATTGGGGATAAATTTCACAAGGAACTGAGCTCATCTTTATGCGGAAGTCTATGGCAAAACAAGGTAAGTATAAGCATGAGAATATTGCAGTTGACAACACAAGTAAACAAGAGTACGAATGTTCAGTGAACGTGTAAAGCATTTATTCATAAAAATGTGTATCACTTATTCACCAAAAATGTGTATGAGACCAATAAGCAAAATTCACTTTGCTTATCCAAATTTTTTTTTAAAAAATTAGTTATTTGTTTGAAAGGCAGAGCTAGAGAGAGGCAGAGGCAAAGAGAGGAGAGAGAGAGAGAGAGAGAGAGAGAGAGAGAGAGAGAGAATGGTCTTCCATCTGCTGGATCAATCCCCAAATGGCCACAACGGCTGGAGCTGAGCTGATCCGAAGCCAGGAGCCAGGAGCTTCTTCCAGGTCTCCCACACAAGTGCAGGGACCCAAGGACTTGGGCCATCTTCCACTGCTTTCCCAAACCATAGCAGAGAGCTGGCTCAGAAGAGGAGCAGCTGGGACACTAACTAGTGTCCATGTGGGATGCCGGCATTACAGGTGGCGGCTTTACCCACTATGTGACATGCCAGCCCCTGCTTATCCCATTTTTAAAAGACACAAACTCTTACACTTTGCTGGTGGGAGTTGACACAGATAAAAACGTGCAGTAAAACAAGAATGTTCATTGAGAGCCTCAAAAATGCTCACATCCTCTCCTGGAGTTTGCCTCTTTCTGCAAATGCTCCACAACCAAGTAAGAGCTCTTTGGGGTCGGTTAACGATTTGGAGAACTACTCCATAACCCAGTGACTAGATTCATCTCCAAATAATGGGATGTTATGAAATCACTATTGCTCTTTGCAGGGTGGGGGCATCACTCTGATAAGGGGTGCGGGTGGCCCATGGGACACCATCACTGCCATGCCAAATGTGCAGCCCTGAAATGTGTAACGTACAAGCTGGTGTGGAAAGGACGGAAGAGCTAGTGTGGCGCAGGCAGAGACTGTTGACTGCCCCGTGCTCAGAAAGGATGCCAGACTGCTGCAACACCACTACAACTACCAGCCCTGGCGCTACAGGGAAACCAAAAAAGCCCCTAAGGAAACGGGGCTCATGAGAGGTGCTTGGGAAATAACGTTACCATTCCCGCCTGTGCGAATTCTTGCCAGGACAGCATGGAACTCCGTGCCATTACACCCAGACTCCTCTGTTCTCACGACATTGTTTTCTCATGTACAGCTTCCCCCCCCCCCCCCCGGTTCATGCTCACAGAATGACATTTGCAAATGCTCAAAAATAAAATAGGATAGGGGCCGTGACCGTGGTGCATCGCGATGAAAGACTTTGGGTATAAAAGGGCACATATTGGGTGCTGCAAAGACTGCAAAAAAAAAAGTCCTTTGGTTTTCAACAGGTGTGAGGATGGTCATTTTCATTTCTGCTTTCACGAATTAATTTTTTGCACAGTAAAATTCATTCACAAAGAAGCTGTGGACAGTCATACCACCGTCTCGGTCTAAACTCTTCTGGCGGACCCTGTTGGCTGTCAAGGAGACAGGGATTTTCCCGAGGTGGTAGGTGGCGAGCATGTTCTCTCGCTAGAAACATGGCCCTGTTCTCACAGAGCAGGCCAGGCCCTGCCAGGCCCGGAGCTGCTTCTAAATACGTGTGTTCTGCCCTCGTCCGGCCGCAGTGCGGCTTGGCCCAGCCCGCGTAGGGAAGCGGGCTCTGCAGGGTGCCATGGGCTGCCTTGTGCCCAGCCGCCTGCACGTCTGTCTCTGGGAAGGAGAAGGCTTGCTCCCCTGCACTGCTCTGTATCCGGGAGAGACCCTGGAAGTCTGGGGTCGTCGTAGAGTGGGGTAGAGTTTCAGGGCTGTGTGTGCACCACAAAGTCAGGAGGGCTGCACTGTGCTTCGTGAGCAACGTGGGCTTCACCAGTCCGATGCCCCCTGGCTGTGGGCACCATCGCGTAAACTGCAGACCGAGAAAGACAGACGAGGAGGGGATGCATTCATCCGCTGGTCCACTGGCCAGATGCTCACAGTCACAGCTGGATCAGGGGTGAGGCCAGGAGCCAGGAGCTCAGTCCTGCTGTCCCAGGAGCCAGATGCTCAGTCCTGCTGTCCCAGAGGGGAGGCAGGAGCCCCAGCACCTGACCACCACTGTGCCTCCCAGGGTGCTCATTAGCAGGAAGCTAGAGCCAGGAGCAACGCTGGGACTCGAACCCAGGCACTCTGACGTGGGACACAGGCATTTTAGCGAGGCCAGGTGCCCATCCCACAAAACAAAAACTTTAAAACCTATGCAGGAGCCAGCCGGCCTTCAGCGGTGTCTGCTTTTGGAGTGTGCGCCAGAGCTGTGCCAGAGTGTGCGCCAGGGCTGTACAGGAGTGCGCCAGGAGTCCTGGCTCCTCTGCTTCTGATCCAGCTTCCTACTGATACACCCTGGGAGGCAGCAGATAATGCCTCAAGTACTTGGGTCCCTGCCACCTGTGTGGGAGACCCGGCTGGATTTCCCGGCCCCTGGCTTCAGGCTGGCCCAGTCCTGGCTGTTGCAGACATTTTGGTAGTGAACCAGTGGATGGGATTTCTCTCTCTCTGTCTCTAGGTCTTTCAAACAAATTTAAAAATTAAATATATATACATATAGAAAACGAAAATTGTTTCTCATACAGTGGGATACTATGTGATCATGAGAAATAATGGGCTGATGAATATTTATTAATATGAAAAGTTTATGAAATAAACAATCTGTCTTCCCTGTTGCGGATTCCACCAACTGTGGGGCAAAAATGTTTTCAGCAAAATTGTGTCTGACCTGAACATTTACAGACTTCCTCTTCTTGTTGTTATTCCCTAAGCAACACAGTGTAAGAAGCATGTATATCAGGTGTTGAAAATGGGGGCCGGCGCTGTGGCTCAGAGGGTTAAAGCCCTGGCCTGAAGCACCAGCATCCCATATGGGCACCGGTTCTAGTCCCAGCTGCTCCTCTTCCAATCCAGTGCTCTGCTATGGCCTGGGAGGGCAGAAGAAGATGGCCTAAGTGCTTGGGCCCCTGCACCTACATGGGAGACCGAGAAGAAGCTCCTGGCTCCTGGTTTCAGATTGGCACAGCTCCGGCTGTTGCGGCCAGTTGGGGAGTGAACCAGTGAATGGAAGACCTCTCTCTGTCTCTACCTCTCTCTGTTACTCTGTCTTGCAAACAAATAAAATAAACCTTAAAAAAAAAAAAAGAAAAGAAAATGATCCAGGGAGGATTTAAAGTATACAGGAGACTGTGCACAGGTTTCATGCCAGTTCTACCAGGGACTCGCCCAGCGGCAGGTGTGGCTATCTGCAAGAGGGTGCAGACCCCATGCCCTACAGACAGCGAGGGCAAACTGGACACCAGACACAATGCACCTGCCGCCCCATGACGGTACCTAAGTGCCTATCACATGTGTGTCACGATATGAGCACATTGCCTTTCATATTTAGATGGTCACAGTTTCCAGGAAGAGAGAAACCTGGAAGAGGTCATCATCAGCTGTCACGGCTGGGATTTGGGGTCACTGACGAATTGAACTTCGTCCTTTGTACCTCTCAGCGCTTTCTAAATCCGTTTGCGATGACGGAGCTCCCTTTCTGACTACACATGCATCATGTTAATAATGAACACATTTTGGGTGCTTGCTCTTTGCCAGGTACTGGGCTGTTTCTTAACTCTTGGATTTCTTCATGGAAATTCTGTGAAACAATAGTTGTTTCTATCTCACAATGTACAACAAATGTAGAAAACGTAGGTTCCCCCAGCCTCATTCCACAGGTTTGGAAGGTCCCCAAGGACTAGCTCCCTCCGACGCCATCCTGGGGACCGGGATCAGGGGCGGAGACTGGCTGAGGTCCCCACTGCTCCGAAAAATGCTGAGACCCGGCTCTTTGCAGCCAGCACAGAATTCCTGGGGCTTGGCTGCGGGGACAGGGCTAACGGATTCAGGCAGGAATTTTGTCTGTCTCCTTCTCTGTTTTGAAAAGAAATAGCCACTGTCTAAACTGGGTTGGGCCTTGGAGGATCCAGTTTGCTTCAGAACCTGAGGGAAGATGAGCATCACCGTCCATCGAGGCAGGGCTGGCTGGGGAATGGGGTCAGGGTCACTGGGGCCCGGTACTGCACGGCGTGAGCTTAACAGATGCAAGGCACTTGGCGTGAGAGCTTCCACTGGGAAGGTGTCCCTTGGAGTACTGCTCTGTCCCCGGCAGCCAACGAATCAACAGGGGACCGGAGGGGACCGTGAGACGCGAGTTCAGCCCTGGAACTGGGCTGTCGAGGACGGCGCTTGACAAATCCTCAGCGTCTAGCACTTTCTTTACATCCGCCACGTGGAAGCTGCAGAGCCTGCTTGATCAGAGGCCAGAGGACGTGCGCTCGTCTCTCTTTGTCGGTCTGCCTACGTGAAAGTCCTTGAGCCTTGCTGGCCCGCAGGTCACTCAGAGGAAAACTTTGGGCTGAAAATTAAGTCGTGTTTGGATCTGTTGACTTTAGAAAATGCAAGCTGGGGCTATGGCGATGAAGTCGGATCCTGGAGACCGGATCCTGTTTCTCCACCTGGGGGCTGTGCGTGTGTCTCTTAGGGCAAACCCTTGGCGTTTGTCATTCTTCGGTGTCAAAGCCGAGTCTGTGGCTGGATTTCAGCATCAATGGGCTTAGCCCGGGAGGCATCTCTGTGGGCAGGGGGAAAGAGGTGGCCTTCCAGAATCACACCAAATGAGGGGGGCCCCTGACCTCCGTAGAGCGAGTCAGTACCCCCTGGGGCTTCCCATTGGCGCTCCTAGGATCACGCCGCAGAATTAGGCACGGTTTATGGTTCTTCTCAGCGAGCCAGAGCCAGAGAATGGTGTAAATGTCAGTTTCATGAAAATCCATTCTAAAAGCCACGATCAGCTCCCCACTCAGCGGCTCCCCCTCTGCCCAGAGCGCCCGAGGTGATTCTGAGATCAGAGAGCTTAATTACCAATGAGCGGGGACTCTGGGGACGGCTTACAGCTTAATTAGCTCTCGTTCCTTCACTGTCTCTGCTGCTAGACCTCACGTTCACAGGCGAAGGGAGTCCCCACTGCCAAAGAATTCCGAGCCAGAGCCGCTGGCCTCGTTAACCTGCTCTGCTGGGCCGGTCCCTCCTGACTCTGACATCCAGGATGCGAGGAGGCCCTGCCGAGGAGCAGCGCGGGCCTGAGCCACTCCGCCAGCCCCTGCTCCTGCAGTGGCGTGCCTGGGCTGGCCCTGAGGTGAGGCTCCCAGGAATGCAGAGTGGCGGCCGCTGCAGCAGCCTGCACCTGCTCAGCCCAGCCCAGGTCAGGAGGCTGCAGGCTGCAGGTGTGCTTCTGGGGGGTGTCTGGAAGGGAGGGGTCCAGCACACAGTGTGGAGGTCAGTGAGCAATAGCCGTCGGGGCTGGGCTGAGCCATCCCCTCCGAGCACGAGCCAGGGGCCCCTCGAAAGGGCATTGGATTTGTGCAATGTCCAAAAGAGGAAGCTGGACAGTTACACGTGGAGGGCCCTGGCTTCCTGGGGGCACCGTGGCCTGCGCTGGCAGAGTCTCCACTCCAAAGTGAACTCTCTCTCCCCTTCCCCTGGACAGAACGGACATCAGAGGACACATCTGGAAGGCAGAAGAGACAGGCCATCGACTGGGCGCTGGTGTCTGCTGAGAAGGCAAGGGGTGGGAGGAGGAGAAGTGACGTCCTCCCTCCCCACCCCTGCAGCCCCAGGCTCTGGCCAGCCCGCAGGCGGACAGAGGGGTTAAGCTGCACCCACCCCCCCCGAGACAGAGAAGCCAAAGGGTGAGGAACAGGTGCTGACTTGAATCCCCCAGCCAGCATCATGTGCAAAAGGCGGCCATCGCTCTGCGTCCGCCGATACACAAGGTGTGTCCCAGGTCTGATAAGTGGGAGCGGGGGCCCCGGGAGCACGAGTCTGGCCCACAGAGCGTGGACTTGCGCAGCCTCTGAAGCCCTCCACGAGGTGGAAGAAACGTGGACCTGTGCAGCGACAAGGCGCTGAGCCTCCCGGGGACCAGGGAGGCCTCGAGCGCTCAGACACTGTTCCTCAGGACAGAGACTTGGGGGAGGGGAGAGGAGACTTCTCTCTCAGATCAGAGGTGGCGCTGGACCACTCCGTGAGTCACCTGTGACTCTCTGTGTCATCGCTGGGAAAGCTCCCAGGTGGAGGGGAAACCAGAGTGGCTGAGCACTTGCTCTGTTCATATTTCATTTTATTATTTTATTTTCAATTTTTTCAAAGATATTTATTTTTTATCTGAAAGGCAGAATTACACACAGAGAGAAAGAGAGACAGAGAGAGAGAATTTTCTTTTTTTTTTTTTACTTTTATTTTATATTTATTTATTTATTTATTTATTTATTATTTTTTTGACAGGCAGAGCGGACAGTGAGAGAGAGAGAGACAGAGAGAAAGGTCTTCCTTTGCCGTTGGTTCACCTTCCAATGGCCGCCACGGCTGGCGCGCTGCAGCCGGCACACCACCCTGATCCGATGGCAGGAGCCAGGTGCTTCTCCTGGTTTCCCATGGGGTGCAGGGCCCAAGCACTTGGGCCATCCTCCACTGCACTCCCGGGCCATAGCAGAGAGCTGGCCTGGAAGAGGGGCAACCAGGACAGAATCCAGAGCCCTGACTGGGACTAGAACCCGGTGTGCCGGCGCCGCAAGATGGAGGATTAGCCTGTTGAGCCACGGTGCCGGCCAAGAGAACCATCCTCTGGTTCATTCCCCAAACGGCCGCATCGTTTGGCGCTGGGGAAAACTGAAACCAGGAGCCAGGAACCAGGAGCTTCTTTCAGGTCTCCCATGTGAGTGCAGGGGCCCAAGACTTGGGTCATCTTCCCCTGTTTTCCCAGGCCATAGCAGAGAGCTGGATTGGAAGTGGAGCATCTGGGAATCGAACCAGTGTTCATATGAGATGCCAGTAGCAGCTTAACTCACTATGCACGGCGCTGGCCCCCTGACATTTATTTATTTGAAAGGCAGAGCAACAGAGAGAATTGGAGAGAGAGAATCGGGGAGAGAGAGAGAGAGAGAGAGAGAGAGAGAGATTGAATCTTTGATCGGCTGTTTTACTTCTCAAAAGGTCACAACAGCCAGGGCTGGACCAGGCTGAAGCAAGGATCCAGGAACACCATCCCGGTCTCCCATACAGGAGGCAGGGGCCCTAACACTTGGGCCATCTTGTGCTGTTTTTCAAGGTGCATTAGCAGGAAGCGGGGATCCTAGTGGAGCAGCCGGGACTTGAACCTGCGTGCCAGTATGGTTTGCTGGCATTGCAAGCAGAGGTTTGACCCGCTGAGCCACAGCACAGCCCCTCGCATTTGTGTTTTAAACAGGCATCACCTGGATCCTGCCACGTCACAGGCAGGTGCTGCTTTTGCAGTGTCCGGAGTCCAGCGGGGGAGACAGTTACTGTCCAGCCGGGAAGCCTTAGAGCAGGGTGGGCCAGGGCAGAAGGAGAGGCGCTGGCAGCGTGCCCTCACTCCAGCCAGAGCTGGGGCGACCAGGCGAGGAGGGGACAGCCAGGCCGGGTCTGAGATGATGACGGGATATCCCTGGGGCTGGGATGCCAGGCAGGGGCGCAGGCCGGAGACCAGACGGTCACCCACGGCAAGGCTCCTGTGTGCTGCTGCCCTGGGCAGTGGAGACGGCACCTGCCAGGCTTTGTGAGCTGCAGCAGGAGTCCAACAGGGGGCTTTCCTCGATGCTCCCTGGGTAACTTTCCTGTCTGCAAGGCAAGGATGCTGTCATGAAGGCCCCAGGGGGATTGGGCCCAGATCCAGGGCCAGCTGGAAACCCCAGGCCTCACTGCTCAGCACCCCCAGGAGCTTATCAGAACTGCAGAGTCTAGGGCACTGCCCTCCAGCTCACTAGGCCAGATGTCTCCAGTACATCGCAGCTCAGGTCACCTGGACCCCACATGGCCACTGCCGGGGCCAGTGTGACCTCCCAGACTCAAGTCCCTGAGCACCAGGCAGCAGCACCACCAGGAAGTTGCCAGGCTGCAGCCGGGGGGAGGCAACCAGCCAGGGCTCCGGCACGCGGGCACACGGCGTCAGGCGCACAGTCCAGAAACTCAACCCCGCAGGAATGCGGGCGCGCCCCCACGCAGGCAGCAGTGGCTCATGCCGCAACAAGTCCTGTGTGCTTGTGGAGGGGCGGCCCGGACAGGTAGAGTCCTGCGCCCGGGCCTGTCAGCGCTTACATTATCCACGATTATCTGGATTTTCTCGCCAGCTGGCCTCAGGAAAGGAGCCACCACGCAGTTGAGCAGAGCAGAGACCATGGCCTCGCCCTCGCACTCAACATAGATGCAAATTGCCTGCTAACACGGTGTGCAAGCGCACGTGTGTGCACGCGTGTGCTGTGCATATGTGTCGTGTGCCTGTGTGCACACATGTGTGCACCTAAGTGCATGTGTATGCACATGCATCTGCACCTATACACGTGTGTGTGTGTCTGTGTGTCTGTGCACGAGGTGCGGTTCCAATGCCAGAGCTGTCACAGCGTGCTGCACCTTGATGAGGGCTGGCAGATAAACTGCCTACCTTGGCTGAACTGCGGGTCACAGCGTGAGAAACTCTCCTCATCAGGTTTAGGGCCTTGAGCATTTGAAAATAATAAAAAGGGAAAGTTTTGAATTAAAATTTATGGTTGAGTCTGCCTGTCTGGGAGGAGCTGGCTTAGTGGGCAAGGCGGACGCCAGCCAGGCGGCAGGGGCTGGGAGAAATCGGACACCAGCGAGGCCGGCAGGGAGGAGGGAGACCTCTCTCCGCTCTGTGCACGCTGGGTACTGCTGTGCCAGTGTTTAACAATGCCGATGCCTAGGCCACCAGCGCCACTTAGTGAACCTGCATCTCTGGGGCGGGGCCGTCACAGAAGGGCTTTTAAGTCGGGTCAGAGAATGGACCACTGTGGAGGCCCACGGAAAGAGGGCGTGGGCAGGCCCCTGGATGCACTCGGCTCTCTGCAGGACCCCGACTGTCCCGGCAGGCAGGCGAGGCTCACTGTGAATGCGGATGGGTGTGTGTTCAGCAGCAGCTGCCCCCTGCCCCCTGTGTGCCTGGACAAGGCAGGCACCTCCCATTTCCACCAAGAGAACTGGTGCATGGTGGACCAGGTCGCCCTGGGTGTGAGTTGCGCTCTCGTGGCAGACTGCCCCTCTGCTGTGGCCTCAGACACCACTCATCTGCAATCCTCCAGTTCTGGGTGTCGCGGGCTGCACTGCTCTGCCGGGGCTGGGGCTTCTGCTTCCCCTTGGCGTGCGGGGAGGCTGCCTGCCCTCCTGGTCCCTCCCGACATCGCTCCAGCCTCTGCTTCTGCCTCACTTCTCCGACTCGGCCTCTACTGGCTCCCTCTCCCAAGCACCCCATCGATCACCCGGTGCCCTTTGGATAAGCGTCCCTGGCTTAATCCTGTCTTCAAAGTCCCCTTTGCCATGGAAGGTCACATTCACACACCCTGGGGGCGAGGCTGTAGACATCTTTGCAGGGGGAGCCTGACTCCATCCCCCACCCCCTGAAACAGGCATGTGAGTCCCAAGGGCATCCATGCACCCATTTGGCAGATGAGAAAACTGCCACCTATGGCAGAGGCAGGCAGCTCCTAGAGAGCCAAGTTGCCAAGTTGCTGTACCCCCCAGCCTCGTTGCCACTGCGTCCGGCAGCCGTCTCTTGGGATCAGCGCCCATCTCCACCCTCCTGAGGCCTCGAGGATCCGGGATGCTGTTACCGCAGCAGAACTTGGCGAATTCGACAAACACCTCCCCACACAGCTTGGGTGCCCTCAGCTTTCCTTCCTCCCAAACGGAGACCTGGGTACAGGCCTGGCTCTGCACCTGCACGGAGTGATCCTGAGAAAGGCACATGACGTCTCGGGCTTCAGACTCCTGCAGGCAGAGAGAAAGCCTCCACTGGCTTCACGGGCAGCGGCTCTGGAGAGCTGGCCTGTCGCTCAGCCCCGGCCCGGTCCTGTTAGCAGGGAGAAAGCCCAGACTTCGAGTCCAGCAGCTACGTCTCCGCGGGCCAACTGCTTATGTCCCTTTGTATTTGCCAAAGTCTTCCAGTCTGTGCGACCCCGTGCTGGGGCGCGCCATCTCGCTCCCGGTAGCCCTCGGCGAATCTCAGTCTACTCCCCGTCTCTTTCCGTCTTCGTGGGACTCAACTCTTTGAGACATAAAGTTTGGCTTCCCGTATGTCCTGAGTTTGGACAGTTTGAGAGAGGAGCAGAAAAATCCCTGGATAAAAACACATGGAGCTCACAGCAGACTCTATGCAAGGGGCGAGGCTGGGTGGATGAGCCGTTCCCGCACTTGGGACTCCTGTTCAGGCGAGCAATGTCATCAGTCAATGATGATGTTTGACCTTGGGCACCCCCTCCATCTCTTGACTCTGCTTCCTGGGTGGATGGAATTGGGCCTAGCTTTGTCCCACCCTTCGGTTTGTGTGAGGGTACTTTGTGTGAGGGTACTTCAAAAACCTTATGGAAAAGAGAATTAAAAGATAAGTTGTGGGGCCGGCACTGTGGTATCATAGGTAAAGCCGCTGCCTGCAGTGCAGGCATCCTATGCGGGTGCTGGTTCGAGTCCTGGCTGTTCCTCTTCCGATCCAGCTCTCTGCTGTGGCCTGGGAAAGCAGTGGAAGATGGCCCAAGTCCTTGGGCCCTGCACCCACCCTGGAGACCCGGAAGAAGCTCTTGGCTCCTGGCTTCGGATCGGCGCAGCTTGGGCCGTTGTGGCCAACAGCAGAGTGAACCAGCGGATGGAAGACCTCTCTCTCTGCCTTTCTCTTTGTGTAACTCTGACTTTCAAATAAATAAATAAATATTAAAAAAATAAAAAGTAAAGCCCTCGGAGGGAGGCCCAAGCTGAGTAGCCGGGGCTTCGTGGTGCAGGTGCTCACGGCCACCTGGGTCTGTCTTCGCCTTCCCGGGCCCTTTTGCTTTGGGCTCCTAAGTCTCCTTTTCTACCGATGTCCAAACAGGAGGGGAAATCTCTGCTTATCACCTCAAAGGAGATGACTGGGATTTTTCAAATATGATTTTATTGAAAAAATTAAAAAGGGGGTGGGGCAGGACATAAAAATACAAATGCACAAAAAGAAGGGTGTGCTCTGGAGAGCATATTCCTCCCTCTGCAGTGACGGACACCACCACACCCGGGCCGCGCATGCGTCTAAGTCCTTGCTACCTCCCCCGCCCTGTCGAGGAAAGCAAGCCCCGAAGTCCCCACGTGGAAACCCTGGGCTTTCCTCCCCTCCCCTCCCTTTCCTCATTGACCTGAGCCCCTGCTGCTCACGGTGTGGCGGCAGTGGTCAGCAGCTGGGCCGAGGTCCAGCTTTTTTCCCGCACGGCCGGGGACCGAGGCCCTGGTAGGGGAGTGCAGGTGGGGAAGACATCCGTGTAGACTCGTGGAGGTCCTTCTGTCTACTGCCTCCGAGAGGGAGAGCTGGGGACCCCAGGTGCCCAGCAAACCGGAACTTTTCTTCCCCAGGAGGGTGTGGATCCCTCACCTCATCTTCGGGTCGCAGGTTGAAAGATCACCCATCCAATTTAGAGCAGAATGGAGAGAAACAAATAGCCATTCTTCCCTGTTTTTGCACGGGGTGAGGGTGACTGTAGGTTTTAAGCTCAGATAATGCTGTGCCATCGCGCTAATTCTTCGGGTGCGTTTTGAGTGGGTGAGAGTCCCGCTGGCTACTGCGGAGTGACCAACATGAGCCGACAGATTGGGCAAGGTCCACACGCGGGAGAGCGGACGAGTGGCACCCCTGGGGCTCTTTCCGGGACAATCACCGCGTGACTGGCGTGGGAGGGGGTTGACTCCATTTTCCTTGCAGCCCACGCCTACCTCTGGTGTTATGCAGAGCCAGTGTGGACTGCAGGGACACGACTCGCCTCTTTCCTCAGACCTTTAGAAGCTTATTTACAAAGCCCTCTAGTTCCTGGGTTGAAAGGGCTCAAAAGAAATGTAAGATGTTCTCTCAAAACCATCCAGGGCCCAGTCAATATTTATAACCAGGGGCTTCAGCTCAGGTGGCTCCGTGAGACTGTTTGAGCTCCACTTAACCACCGTACGTGGATCACCTGCAGGACGCCGCACCCCTGCTGGCTCCTCTATCTTTATTCTACCGTGCAACTGGGAATACACTTGACTTTCAAAGGCTCCACTTGTGCCATTCAAGGGAAAACTTCCCACCTTCTTTTTAAGCGCTATCTTGCTAGCCTACAGTCTGAATAAACATTGCTCCATCACCCGAGTTACTCAGGCATCGATCATTTCCACTTCAAGGAGAAGGTGCAGGGCACAAAGACGCAGCAGCACAGAAAGATTGAAATGTAACCCCCGCTGCTGGGCGCATTCCAAGCTTGTTCAGATTAGTTCTTCAAGCAGGAACCCGGAGAAGTGATGTTACCTCGAGTTCCCTGAAACGCTCTTTCTCTCAAGGGTTACACTTGAGCGTGATGCAAGCCTTCCAGGTGCACCGATGTGGGAGGATTTGCGTTCTCTCCTTTCTGAGTGGTTTCCACATTCCACTGCATGGAGAGTCCCTTGCCCAGCCCTCCACCACATCTCTCTCGAATACAACTTCCCGATTTCCCGTTCACGACCTGCCACCATCTCCGTCTTAATCCTACCTACCTTCCTCCCTCTCCCTCTACCTATTCTCTGAAAACTATGCACCTGCTACATAGAAAGTCTTGACCTGGGTAACCTCTACTTTCTCTGAGCTCACGACTTCCCAGATGCCGCCTCTGGCTTTGAGATGCAGAACTGCTGTGCAGAGCTGGGGCAGCGTGTGCCAGGTGTGGCCTCTGACTACCTGCACTCAACTCACCAGGAAGTTTTTAGGCACCGACTCCTGGAGCCGCAGCCTCCTCTACGGAACTGTACTATGGAAAGCAAGCCCAGCCTCCTGCAGGTGTCACAACACCCCGGGTGGGATCTCCCGGGGGAGCCTCGGTCCCAGAGGCAGGAGCCGGGTTTCCCAGCCGGGTCTGGTGCTTTGATTGTTGCTAGCGGCGTGATGTTTCCAACAGCCCTGGTTGAGATTTCACACGTGAACCAGCCAACACACGCACCCACTGTGTGCAAGTCACCAGTCAGCCAGCGTCGTGCACACTTGTATCTCCCCAAGAGGAAGCCCATCCACAGACCCTGTGTAATCACCTTAGCCCCCACGGCTCCAGTCCAAGTAACCACGGATCTTCCCTCTGTCCCAGACACTCCCTGTCCAGATCACACAGTGTGTGGTCACTGGCGTTTGGCTTCTTTCATGTAGCACATTTCAAGGTCCACTCAGGGTGCGCCCCGATTCCTTGTCCTGGCCGAGTCATAGTCCACTGCGTCCACCTTTACTTCTCCATTTGTCAGCGGATGGGTATTTGGTTGCTCCCCGCTCTTGGCTGCTGTGAACACTGGTGTGCACGTGTTTCTGTTCACGCACTCTCACTTAGACCCAGAATTGCTGGGTCTCACCGTGAGTCTAGCCGTGACATGTTGAGGCCGTGGCAAGCTGCTTTCCCAAATGACTGCAGCACCTGACATTGCTACCGGCAGGGTCTGAAGGCTCCCGTTTCTCCTGGCCAGCACCGCGATTCTCCGTCTTTTTATCATAACCCCCTGCTGGGATGAAGAGGCATTTCCTTGTGGTTCTGATGTGCGTTTCCCTGGTGAATAACGGCACTGAGCATCTCCTGGGCTTGTTGGCCATTTCTGTCTCTTCTTTGAGTGGCTCTTCCCTTTGGAAACACTTCTAACCCCTACGACTGTCGGTTCTCTTGCCTGGAAAATGGGGTCTCTGGCAAGCTGACCGAATTAAACACGGCAAGGAAGCTGGAGTCTCTGACACATAGTAGGCGCCTCACAGACGTTAACCTCCGCACCACTGATGTTGAAACACATCACCCCAGATGGGCCACAACCAGGATTCCCAGAATTCGCCTCTCTGGGTGGGTCTGGGCTAAGATGGGCCACAGGAGAAGTGAGACACAGGTGGCTCTGACGGCTGGCACAGGGCACGGTGGCAGCTCCCGTGTGTCGCAGCTGCTCCGCTGGCTTGGGCAGCAGGTGCACCTGCAGCTCTCCCACCTGACCTCCTCCTTCTGCTCCTTAAGTCCTGGGCCAGGCGCCCGTGTACGTCAGTGGCACAGGGTCTTCAGCGCGTCACTTCTGGAAGTCTGGTGGCCCAGTTAGCTCTTGTGGATTCCAGCTTATCTTCGCCCCTCCTCTATTTAGATCAATTTCTCCTCCCTCCACCCCAGAGATAACCACCTTATATAGCTTTTCCAGCTTCTGGTAATTCGTCTAAGCAATCGCGGATTCTCCAGCACTCGGACTGATGCTGCTTCTCTGACACAGCCTGTGGTCTGCACTCCCCAGGGACAGCGCTTCCTCTAGAGGAACCAGGGACCGCGACTCGCGGGATTTGGTCTCCCCAGAGCCAGGCTGTGCGGTAACTGGGACTTCTTCCCACACTCGCAGCCCAGGTCTTCCTGGTGTCGGGGACCCCACTTGTCCTTGCTAAGTTTCCTGTCGCTGCTAGGGCAAATGGCTGCAGACTTAGTGTTTTGAAGCAACATGGATGTACAATCTGACAGTTTCAGAGGTCAGAGGCCCAAACAGGTCTCCCTGGGCCAAAGCCCAGGAGGCATCAGAGCTGGCTCCTGCTGGAGGCTCAGGGGGGGACTCCATTTCCTGGCCTTTCCAGCTCCCAGGGGCTTCCTGCATTTTTTTTTTTTTTTTTTGACTCCTGGTCTCTTCTCCCATCTTCAAAACCAGAGAAGCACCTTCAGTTTTTCTCACAACGACACATTTGCCTCCCTCTTTGGAGGGCTCTGTGATTACACTGGGCCTGCCTAGCTAATGTGGGATAATATTCTCAATTCGAGATCAGCCAAGTGCACATTGCCAAGTCCCTCTGCCCCAGGGCAGCGCGTTCACAGCTCTGAGGGTGGAGCTTGCACATGCCGGGGGCTGTCATCCTGCCGACCACATCCCCAGATCCTCGCCCTCCTCCCTCTCACTGCTCAGCACCTCACCATCACGGATGCTGTGGCCTGCAGCTGTGGGCTTTCTCACACTCTCGCCTCGGGCAGGGCAGGCTCAGCCACCACAGAGTACCTGCAGGGGTCAGGAGAGAGGGGGGAGCCCCAGGTCCGCCCCCATGGGGCATGAGTGTTAGCTGAGTCCCTCTCCCAAGAGACCCTCGCTGGTGGCCAGGCCTCTGCACACCCCAGCTCTGCCCGCAGGCCCGGGCAGGGTAACAGCTTCCCTGCCTAGCGGGGTCTCCCACCCGAGCACACCTCTACCCAGGCTCCTAGGTGACATTGGTAAAATAGCTAAACTGCTGAATCTTTGGGAACACAGCCTGGGGAGACGTACTCACGGCCTTGGGCTTATCAATGGATCCTTGTGTATGACGCAGAAAACATCACCAAGAACAAAAAAAAATAGATTAGTTGGATTCCATCAAAATTAATTTTTTTCCCCTTCAGAGGACACTAGCAAAAAAAATGTAGGGAAGAAAAAAAAAAACAAACCTCCACAGAGTGGAGTTCAAGCATATTTCACATTGTATCTCTGATCGGGGTCTAGAATCCAGATTATATAAAGTATATAAAAGAAGAACTCTTACAAATCAACAACAAAAAAGCAACCCAATTAATAAATG
Organism: Sylvilagus floridanus; assembly: GCA_949820135.1. Classification (NCBI taxonomy): domain Eukaryota; kingdom Metazoa; phylum Chordata; class Mammalia; order Lagomorpha; family Leporidae; genus Sylvilagus; species Sylvilagus floridanus. The sequence goes on from OX463235.1 coordinate 71,359,486, forward strand.
AACAAAGACCTCGGGTAGGCACTTCTCCAAAGGAAACAGACAAACGGCCAACAAGCACATGACAGGAGCCCGAGATCAGTAGTCACCAGGGAGATGATGCGCTTCATCGTGCGACAGCACTTCGCACGCACCGCGATGGCTGCCGTCAAAACCAAAGGGAATCGCACGTGCTGGGGGCCGTGCAGAAGCGGCCTTCACACTCCGCCCTGGGGCAGTGAGGAATGGGGCGTGCTGCATTCGAACAGGCTGGCCGCTCCTCGGTGAGGCGGAATCTCGTGTGCTTCTGCCAGTTCTCCTCGCTCTACGCCGAGACCTGAAAACAGTGTCCAAGGAAATCTGTGCACAGGTGTGCTCACTGCAGCACCGCTCATGGTAGCCAAGAGGTGGGAACGGCCCCAAGCCCTTCGAAGGCTGAGCGGATAAACAAAACGCCAGGAGTGCACGATGGAATATTATTGAGCAATAAAAAGGAATGACAGAGCTGGTGCTGTGGCGTAGTGGGGGAAGTCTCAGCCTTCGGCCCCAGCATCCCATCTGGGCACTGGTTCAAGTCCCGGCTACTCCACCTCTGATCCAGCTCTCTGCTGTGGCCTGGGATAGCAGTGGAAGATGGCCTGAGTCCTTGGGCCCCTGCACCCACGTGGGAGACCTGGAAGAAGCTCCTGGCTCCTGGCTTTGGATTGGCCCAGCTCCAGCCATTGTGGCCATGGAGTGAACCACTGGAGTGAACCAGTGGATGGAAGACCTCTCTCTCTGTCTCTGTCTCTCCCTCTCTCTGTCCGTAACTCCACCTCTCAAGTAAATAAATAAAATCTTAAAAAAAAAAAAAAAAGGAACGAAGCCTGACATATGCTATAGCTCAATCGAGCCTTGAAAAATTGCGCTAAGTGAAAGAAGCCAGCAGACACGGCCACGCTTTATGTGACCCCACGTATGTGAAATGTCCAGAATAGGCAAAACCAGAGAGCCAGAGAGCAGGCTGACGCCTTCCAGCGCTCGTGAACAGTGCACACAGGCAGTGAGTGCTTACGCTACGTGGCTTCCTTTCGGGGTCATCTAAACACTCTGCGGCTCCTCAGGGCCCCGGTTGCACAACGTTGTGAGTGCACTACCTCCTACTGAATAGTGCTTTTAAAGGGCACAGAGGTTAAGTTCCTTTGTAACTGACTTGTAGTTCCTGCTGAGCCCAAGGCCCCAGACCCTGATGATTCCACCACGGGAGCCGAGCTCATCCCGCCCCCCACCCCCGAAGGGCCCTGGGTTGCAGCGGCCACTGCCAACCACGGCGTGGCCCGGGGGCCAGGGCGAGCGGCTGCACGCACACAGTCCGGGAGCTTCTCCAGCAACACTGGGTACACCCTCGGGGCCGCCCGGGCACCCCGACACCACCACCAGGGAGATGCGGACAGCCGGCTCTGTCCTCCCCTCCGCCGTTGGGGGTGAGCACGTGACGTCACCATGCCCTCTGACACTCTGCCAGGGGACAGGTTGTGTTTCTGGAGATGTGGCCTGGGCACAAAGTCGGAAGGCAGCTGCTGGCTCGGAGTCTGGTTTCAGGGAAACCTGTCTCCTCCTCTGAGTTACGTGGCGCTCCTTAGCCAAGCCTGCTCCTCCCCACTCCCCCACCCTCCAGGAGCACCCTGCCCTCCCCAGCTGCTCCTCCACACAGAGCCCCCCCCCCCCCCACTGCAGCCTTCTCCATCACCTCTCCTCCCAGTTTTGCTTTTGGCCAGGGTCCCCAAGTGACACCTTCTGTCTCCCGCCCTTCACCCATCCTGGTCCCCATCTCTCTCTCATTGTCATTTCTAACCGTTGTCACCTTTCTGTTACTTTGCTCCCTGGTGGGGAGGTAACCTCTGTCCCACCACCCACCACCCTCCCACCCAGCTCCATTACAGAGCAGACCTTGTGCTGTGGGTGCCGCTGCAAACGAGCTGGGGGCACGGCATCTGCGGCCGGGAGAGGCATGGGCTGTGCAGGGCTGTGCGGGGCTGTATGGGGCTGTGCGGGGAGCTGTGTGTGTGTGGGGGGGTGCTGTGCGGGGCAGTGCAGGGCTGTGTGGGGAGGGGCTGTGTGGGAGGAGGCTGTGTGGGGGCTGTGCAGGGCAGTGTGGGGGGGCTGTGCGGGGGCTGTGCAGTGGCGTTTATCACCACGAGAAGTACAGGTCAGGGCTTTGCCAATGGGGCCATTTCCCAGCGTGCCAGACAGGGGTACCCTCAAGCACCTATTTATGGGGCTCCAACATCAAAACAAGGTCAGAGGAAAATTGGCTGAGCCACTCCAAGTCCAAAGTGATTTCAGTTCCTATGGGGAGGGAGGATGGAGATCATGGACAAGAGAATTTCAGATTTACCGTCTGATGTCCTGGCTCCTAAATATAGACACCCTCCTGGACTCTGACCTTGGCTTTCTCTTTGCAGCTCACTGTGTAGACGTTTCTGTGCTAAATTTTTACCTGCCTGCTGCGGATCCTCTGCTGGGAGTCGTGATCCAGTCACATGCAGCACACCCCAGATCCATTGAACCTCCCTCCCTCCCTCTCTTCCCTGCATGCCTCTTGTCACCATCACCTCCTATTCTCTGCCCCTGCCCTCCCCACCTGTGACTCTGTCGCTGTCATCCCCCTCACCCCAGCTTTGACCCTGGTCTCTGGTATCAAAATCCTTTCTCTTTGCCTCAAACACCCCTGCCTGCCGGCTGCCAGCCCACGCCAAGGAGCCCTGGTGTCCTGTCTCCCCCTGTGGCTGTCCCCAGTCCACCCTTGGTCCCACAGCGCGAGCCGCCAGAAGTCCAGCCTCAAACCGTCTCCCATTGCAGCGTCGCCCCATGTACTGCCTTGAAGATGCTGACAGCTCCACCCCACTCGTCCTGCACCCGGCATTCCTTGAGTATCTGCTCTGTGCTGGGGAGGCTGCCAGGAGCTGCACCATAACAGCGGACAAGACCCTCCAGAGCTCACGATCCAGCGGGGGAGCCATGACCTGTCCTGTAAGCTACAGGGTGCTGAAATTGTGGGGAGAATACACACTTTTTTATTTTTTTAAAAGATTTATTTATTTATTTGAGAGGCAAAGCTACAGAGAGAGAGGGACAGAGAAAGGTCTTCCATTTGCTGGTCCACTCCTCAAATGGCTACAATGGCCGGGGCTGGGCCAGACAGGAACCAGGAGCTTCAGCTGGTCTCCCACGTGCGTGCAGGGGCTCAAGCACTTTGGCCATCTTCCACTGCTTTCCCAGGCCATTAACAGGGTGCTGGATCAGAAGAGGAGCAGCTAGGCTCACACTGACGCCCATATGGGATACCGGTGCCGTAGGCGGAGGCTTAACCTACAATGCCCCAGTGTCAGCCCTCGGGGATGCACTCTCTGGCCAGAAATAAGGGCCCCCACTCTGCCTGCGGGTCTGGGAAGGCCCCCCAGCACTGGCACGGCCAAGTCTCAATGCTCGGCGAGGATGTAGGCGTATCCCTCCCTGGCCTGCATTCTCTGGCCTGTCTGTAGATTCCTCCCACGATCCATGAAGCACCCACAAAGGACCCTGCCTCTTCCTAAACAGGCCAACATTCTCTACTTCCGAACATTCTTGTTCCTCTTCTCTTCCTCCCTGGATTGACCTTGCTCTCGCCTCTTTATTTCAAACTCCTGCTGTATCTTCAAGAGCCACAGAAATACCGCTTCCTCCCTGAAGCCTCCTCTGGTTGTCAGATTCGCACAAACCCTTGCCATTTTGTGCACTGTAAGGTCTTCTATGTGTCTTCCTGGTCCCACTGAACTCAGCAGGGCCAGGGACCACATTTTGTTCATCTTCGAGAGCCCCAAAGGGCCAACGCACCACAGTGCCTTATCCCCACGGCAAGGAGGTGAGGCCGGGAAGGGGCTCTGCAGAGACCTTTGGTCTCTGCTGTGTTGAAACACCATTGGGCCGCCCCGTGGTAGGTTTGGACAGTTCTGTGTGCTGAAGGCCGCCACACTCATCTGCTCCCTCACTGGCCTAGGCTGAGGTCAAGGGCAAATCACACTCATGCCCTGCGCTGGCATTTTGTAGGTCTGCAGGAAGCATTTCTGAACCCCAACCAAGAGCAAAAATGTCTTTCACTTCACCCGTGTGCAGACAGGATTGAATCTCTTGCAAATACTGGGGCACTTCAGAAAAGTTGTGGAAAATGCAATTAAAAGATGAGTTTATTTTGGTGCAAAACACTCTAAAATCTGTGCCTATGAGGGAGCTTCACAAATTGGTGGGGCGGGGCTGTGGGTGCTCAGCAAGCTGAACTTCTGCCTGCGAGGCCGGCATCCCATTTTAAGGTTGTTCTGCTTCTGATGCAGCTCCCCGCTAATGCGCCTGGAAAAGCAGTGGAAGGCGGCCCGAGTGCATGGATCCCCACCACTCCTGCGGGAGACCAGGATGGAGTTCCAGGCTCCTGGCTTCAGCCTGGCCCAGCCCTGGCCATCGTGGCCACTTAGGGAGTGAACTAATGGATAGAAGCTCCCTCCCTCCCTTTCTCTCTCTCTCTCATTCTCTCTCTCTCTCTCTCTGACTCTCCTGCCTCTCTGTTACTCTGATTTTCAAATAAACCAATAAATCTTTTAAAAATTTTCATGGAAAACACATATTATGAAAAACCTATGCATGACTTAAATTTTTCTGTGCATAATGAACGGGTCTTTTCATTCTGTCTTCTAGGAACCCTCTGAGTGCTCACACCTTTCTTTCTCTCTTGCACTTTTGGAGTCGGAGAAGTTGCTTTTCTCCGGAACCACTGCTCTCTGCCAAGCTCCCCAGCCCATCTGCCCACTTCCCCGCCCACTGGCAGGTCCTGGCCTCCGGGTTAGCTGCATTTGGATTGGCTCTCAGCCCAAGCCATGGCCCCTTCCTCCCCTGCCCTCCCCTCCTCTTGCACTGGGGCCTCTCACCTTGGCTTTGCCTTGGAGAAAGTTCAAAATGCCGGGTTCCCGTGTTCCCTTTAATCATGCTGTTATCTTGATCAGCATTTTCATTTTACGTGGTGAGACATTCTGCCTTGAATTCTGACTTTGTTTGGGGGTGGGGGGAGATGGAAGGAGGCTGCTGGCGATGGCTGTATTTTATGGGTGACGGTCATGGGTTAGACACGCAGTCCAGCAGGCTGGAGGCTAGGGGCGAGGAGGGGGGAAAGCACACTAAATACCGTGAAGTCACAGGGCAAAATATTTTTCAAGGCGACATCAAAGCCTTTTTCCATGGTGTCTTGCCTTGACCCCATTTCACACTGGCAAAACACAAACTCAAATTAAAATAAAAATACCAAGCTGGCTCCATTTAGCCAGCTGGGCTGCTGGGCTAAGTGACCGGTTTTATTAAAGTCACCGAAGGCAAACATTCCAAGATTTATTCTCTTTGCTTATAATTTTTCTGCCTTTCCACTGGTGGGCTGTTTATTTCTCATAATTTGGTGGGAAAAAAACATTTGCTCATAGCAGCGGAGGCCTGCTACGCCACGCTGCAAACCAGAGCACTTTTTATTGCGGAGTAAAACCCCTGGAAAACGGGCTCCAGGGGGCCTCGCCGGCTGCGCGCAGGCGGAGAGCAGCGGACGCCATGATAATTAGTTCCCCTCCAGAGGCTCAGCTTTGAGGGCAGAGATCTGAATCTTTCCCTGCACCCAAGGATCTCCAAGCTGAGCCAGAGCAGAAACATTATGGAGGGTGACTCACAGAGCAGCTTCGGGCTCCGCAGACTAACGCAGATCCTATAAATCTAACCTACATTCTTTTACTGGGAATGACTGACTTTTATGAAATCCGAGGATTGTAAATCAGAACCCTAAATGGCTTACTTTGCACCAGATAAACACAGATTTATGTCGTGGCCGAGCCGGAGGTTAACCCTTTCATGGTGCGTGTCATGCGTGAGGATTTTGACCCTCTTACTGCAACCTGAAGTGACACTCACAGAAGCGAACCTATCCAGGGTTGGGTGTGTGCGAGCCTGGTGCCGACCGCGCTATGAACCCCTACGTGTGAGGAGGCACAGGTCTCCTGGACATCAGACCTCCCCCCGTAAAGTGGTGGGGACTGCACAGGACAGCTGTGGATGGCACCCGATGCAAGCTAGCCAGTGTCACTACTGTTCATCGCTGGAAGCAGCGCTACCCACACATGCCACCTGAGAATCTCATAAAGTGCAGATTCTTGGGCCGGCGCGTGGCACAGGGGTTTAGATGCTTGCCACCCAACCAGGAGAGCCGGGTTCGAGTCCCAGCTCCTCCACCTGAAAGCCAGCTTACTGCTCATGTGCACCCTGGGAGGTCAGCAGGTGATGGCACAAGTGGTTGGGTCCCTGCCCCACCGTGTGGCAGAGCTGGGTTGAGTTCCTGGGCTGCTGGCTTCTCTCTGACCCAGCCCTGGCTGCTGCGGGCATTTGGGGGAGAGAACCAAGGGATGGAGATCTCTCTCTGTTCCTTTCCCTTTCCAAAAGTAATCTTAAAAGAAGCATTTAGCAGTTCTAAAAAGTGCAGATTCTGATCCAACGCGTGGGCCGAGGTTCTGCATTGCTGCCAACTGGCCAGGTATCCCGGTAAGTGCCTGAACACTCAGCCCTGGGTCGCTTCATGAATGCATCCGAGGCCATTCAAAGCTCCTTCTCTAGTCGGTGGCATTAGCGCCATCCACCCGATCCCGTGCAGAGAGCCGGGTCCGGACCGGGACCCCAGAATCGCGCCTCTGCGCGCCCCTGCGGGCCGGGTGCGCCGGGTGCTGCCCGCTCGACTTGAAAGCTAAGCGGGAACTGCCGACCCCGGGCGGGTGCGGGGAGGGAAAGGGCGTCTCTCATTTTTATGTTGCGTTTCCAAGGAGGAGGCCCTGGGCGGCGGAGACAAAGGCCCTCGCGGGGTTCCTGGAGAAGCCCGGTGTAATCATTAACACCCAATACTAAACCAGCCTGGGGGCGGGGGCGCTGAGCTCTGGCGCGGTCCCCCCCCCCCCCCCCCCGAGCCGGGGGCCCCTCGGGGCAAGAGGGCCCCAGGCTCTCAGGGGTGGTCGGACCCATCCTGGTCGGAGCTGAGGCTAGGAGCCCTCCACCCGGCACAGATCAGAGCAGAGACTTGAAGCGGGTTTTCAGGGCCTGTCTGGAGGCCCGCAGGGCAGCAGGTGGCGCCCCCACGCCAGCTCCCGGGGCGTCCGGGCCTCTACGCCCGACCCAGCTCCACTCTGACGTCTGCCGCCCCTCCCCAGCCTGTGCACCTGCGCCCGTCCCACCCGCGCAGGGGCCCCCAGCCACCCCCAGCTCGTCTGAATCATGTACCTGCAGCTGGGAATGAGGCCCTCCTTGGATGTTTTCCCAATCCCTGGGCCGGCCTTGAATCCCGCGGCGAGGAAGTCGCTTCCTTGGCGGTCCTGGGACCTCCCGAGGAGGGCTTGTGGGACCCCGCGGCTCTGCTTGGCGGTCAGAATGTAAGAAGCGCACGACCTGTTCGCTGTGCTTCTATTTAACTTTGTTTTCCTGGTATGGAAGGTTAGCCCCCGCAGGGACGGGAAGGGGGTGTTACACGGAGGGAACTGATCACAGAAGGGGGGGGGGGTGTCAGCGGAATCCCCCAGGCTGCCAGAGCCGCTGGCCCATCCCGTAGTAGTCACTGCCCCCTCCCCAAAGAGTTCTCCCCGCTCTGCCCTCCCCCCGCTTCTGACAATGGAAGCTTGTGCTGAGGGTTTGTTGTTGTTTTTTAAAGATTTATTTGAGTTACAGAGAGGGGGAGAGAGAGATGAAGAGAGAGAGAGAGAGAGAGAAATCTTCCATCTGTTGGTTCACTTCCCAGATGGCTGAGATGGCTGGAGTTGTGCCAGGTGGAAGCCAGGAGCAGCTTCTCCCAGGTTTCCCACGTGGGTCAGCACCCAAGCACTCGGGCTGTCCGCCACTGCCTTCCCAGGTGCATCAGCAGGGAGCCTGATGGGAAGAGGAGCAGCTGGGACTGTTTTTGACATCAGTGCTATGCATGGAGTCACCAGGTCCCCCCCCCCCCAGCTTCTTCCTGGCCCCTGCTGTGTGCGATATGCACCTGTCTTTCTGGGTGGGGTTGTACACCCCCGTTCTCCTGGAGCCGGCTTCTCGGTCACTTTCTGTGCAGAACACACACGCACAGCAGTCTTCCCTTGGCAGCTGTCAGTGCCTTTTCGAATTACTGAAGGAATGACACGGATAAATACAAGTTACTAGTGCCGGTGCAGCAAGGATGGGACAAAGAAGGGAATTTGGCTCATGGTCGGAGGGCGCGGCATCACATCTACTCACTGAGGGCGGTGGGGTTCGGACCCTGTGCCCAGGCCCAGTTTTCCACCTTGTTGAACAGGAGCGTGATAAAGCCTGCCAGGGCACCTGCTGCACCGCTCTCTTGCCCTGGCGGAGTCCCCCTCTCCGAGGGCTCTGGCCTATTGTAGAAGGACCCAGGGCCCCAGGGGCTACACAGGTATGAGGCTGGGGGGGGGGGGCTCTCCTGAAGCCTTCCTGTAGCAGGAGGGGCGGGTCTGCCTCAGAACACATGCTAACCTTTCCTGCCCACCTGTGGGAAAATTCCTCTGGAGGAGATAAGATCAGCGGGGTTGGGGGGTTGGGGTTAGGGCCTCCTGGCCTGGGCCCCCTGGCTGGCTGGCTGGAGAGAGCCCAACAGTGTGCACATGGCTTAAGCCAAGTGCCCCCACCGGGTTCCCTGCTGACTGAGGGGGAGACCCCCTAGAGCAGCCCAGGCCAGGATCCCGGGGTGGGGGGCTGGATACCTGGGATGCCAGAGAAACCTGAGCTCCCTCCCCGACTCCCCCCACCCCTGCCTTGGGCTCAGCCAGGCTTAGATTTCCTCTCAGACCCTGGGCGAGGTGGTCCTGGGGCTTCACCTTCAGATAGGGGCTGGGCAAGCCCTGTGGGCCCATTCATCACCCCACAGCAGGGGGTGGAGAACCCTAGCCGTGCCCTCCGCCAGCCCCAGCCCCAGCCCCAGGCCGGCCCCTCGAGCTGTGTGACCTCTGTGACCTCTGGCAAGCCCCTTCACCCCTCTCAGAGGTCATCTGCTGGGCTGTCCCGTGGGAGAGAACTCAGCGAGGTGGGCTCGGCAGACACAGCTCAGGAAGCAGCACTGGCCTCCGCCGGCCCAAAAAGAGCAGTGAGGAGAAAAAAACAGAACTCTGGACCCCGCTCCTCGGCTGTCGGCCCCAGTGTTGGGTGCTTCTTCCCCACATTCAGTTTCCTCTTTGCAGGAGCCAGTGACACAGCTAGGGACTCAGCTCCGCCCAGTGCGCCCCGGGGGCGGGGCTCTAGCTCCCCTGGCAGGGAAGCCTCTGGGGCTTCCTGGTGCTACCAGGTGCTTTCGAAGGGCTATCCCAGCACCCTCAGCGCTGGCCCTGGCAAGCCCCCTCTGCTGCTGAGGAGGCCTTGCTCCCCTCTCCACAGGCCTCGGGCCTCGTAGACACCGCCTGCCATCCCACAAGAATCCTAATCCAGTCTAAGCAACCTGTGGACCACACAGGGTTTCCTTTTTTAAAAAAAAAATATTATTTATTGGAAAGGCAGAATCACAGAGAGAGAGGGCAAGAAGGGGAGAGACAGAGAGAGAGAGAGATTGAGAGAATCTTCCATCCACTAATTCATTCCCCAAATGCCCACAATGGCCAGGGTTGGGCCAGGCCAAAGGCAGGAGCCTGGAGCTCCACACGGGTCTCCCATGTGGGCAGCAGGAGTCCAGGTACTTGGGCCTTATGCTTTCCCAGGCTCATTAGCAGGGAGCTGGATCAGCAGCGGAGTAACCAGGACTCGAACCCGCATTCCATTCTGGGATGGAAGTGTCACAGGTGGCAGCTTAACCCGACTGCCAGCCCCGGTTTTCCAGCCTTGAACTCTGAGTTACTAGGCTGACCCCGTTTTCTGGGCTCTTCCTGGTCTTAGCACGTCATGTTTCACATCCTAGAGATATTTCGGATTGAAGCTCCAAGCGCCACACTCCGGAAACCCCCCTGGGCCCAGACGGAGGGGACGCCTGGGGACCCTGCCTCGCTGGCTCCGTCACACCAGGCTCTGGGCATTTCTCCCTCACCTAACCGGTGGCTATGCTTTTATTATTTTCTCTCATTTTATTTAAAAAAAAACCTTTTCTTTATTTTCATTTTATTTGAAAGGCAGATAAGAGAGAGAGAGAGAGAGGAGAGAGAGATCTTCCATTTGCTGGTTCACTCCCTAAATACCTACAAACAGTCAGGGCCAGGTCAGGTCCAAACCTGGAGCCCAGAGCTCAACCTGGGTCTCCCACATGGGTGGCAGGGACCCAAGCAGTGAAGCTGTCACCTGCCGCCTCCCGGGTGCACATTAGCAGGAAGCTGGAATTGGAAGTGGGGAGGCCAGGACTCAAACCCACTGGCGACTTCACCGCTGCAGCAGGTGCGCAGGGCAGCAGCCGCGCTGACTGAGCTAAGCGCGCCTGCGTTTTCTGTGCGACTTCCTTCCCTTCCCTGATGGTCCTATCAGGCGACTGTTATTGACACCCCCCCCCCCCCCGCCCCCTGCTCCTGGGCTAACCAACCCTGGGACAAGCTGGTTTCTGGTTGTTGTCCCAACAGGCGTCTGGGACTGGGCTCCAGGGCATCGCTGCTGCAGAACATGAGGCCACCAGCCCGCGTTCCTCCCAAGGCGGAAGCTTGCTCATCACCCTCCCTGTGCTCACCAATCACCAGGCCTTACATCATCAAGGGTGCCCCTCCCCAAGCAGCCGCCCCAGAGCTGTCTTTCAGCTCACAGCTCAGAACTCCCACCCAGTCTACACCCTCCCCCGACTTCTGTCTTCTGAGTATTTCTGCAGGTGTGGCCGATGAAGTCTCTTTCCTGGACTAGCCCAGCAGTTAAGTCACCACCTGTGATCCGGCATCCCACATGGGCACCAGTTCAAGTCCTGGCTGCTCCACTTCCGATCCAGCTCCCGGCTGATGCACCTGCAAAAGTAGAGGAAGATGGCCCAAGTCCATGGGCCCCTGCACCTGCGTGGGAGACCAGCTGTGTCCTGGCTTCTGGTCATTGCCACCATCTGGGGTGTGAACCAGCAGATGGAAGATCTCTCACTCTGTCAACCTCCCTGTCACTCTGCCTTTCAAATACATCTCTTTTTCAAAAAAGCCTCTTTCCTGCGAGTGTATGTGGCTCTGAGGGCTTGCGCCCTGCTGGGTGCCCTGGGGCGGGTGTTGATTCTGGGTGTTTGCAAACAGAGCTGCTGGTGTTTGGAGAGGTGAGTTACAGGCTGAGGGAGAAGCAGTGCGTGAGTGATGGAGCCAAGAGAAGACCGCACTCCTGCATCCCCAGTGCCTGTGTGATACCCAGAACGTAGCTCTCATGCCCCAGAGGCCACCCAAGGCCCTCCTCGGCGCCTGCCACCTCCTCCCTTCACGGACGTTCCCTCTGCCCAAACTAGTGCTCAGCAGGCTCCTAGGTCCCAGTCCTGCCACCTGCAAGGCCCGCCAGCTCCTTGCAGCGCTCCAGTTCTGGCCACCTGACCACATCAGCGCCTCCGAGCCTCCTCCAGTTCCAGCTCCCGTGTGCTCTTTGCTCTGCACTTGCCGTGGCCCTCTTACCATGAGGGCTGTGAGCATGGGGGGCCAGTGGGCTCTGTGCCTCTGCTGGCTTTCCTCCACCTCCTCCATCATCCCCTCGGGGGCTCTGTTTTAGGAGAGCTATGAGCCCCAGCCAGTGCTTCCATCTCTCTGGCCTCAGTCTCTTCAACTGAGAACTGGGGATAATAATATCCCCACTCATCAACGGTGAGCGCGTGCAGATGGCGTCCATGACAGCATTTGCAATCGCACACTTGGACGAGGCTTCTCCTCTCACAGCAAACCCAGTGAGGAGGGGGCTGCACTCACAGACTCCTTGGACTCTGGTCCCGCAGCCGTGTGCAAGGGACGGGCAATGAGAAAGGCTGTCTGGGACGCCCCCCAGAGGCTGCAGAGTTTGGGCACCTGGCTCAGAGGCTGGGGCTGGTCGCATCAATCAGATCTTATTCTGTGTTTTTGATGCTTTGACATCTTGGGTCCCAGCTGGCCTGGAGGTCTCCAAGGGACCGCCCCTCCCAGGGCTAGCTTGCTCCTAAGGACCACAGATGACTTTCTGGGGACACAGTTGTCAGCAGCCAAAGCCCAGCCCCCATTCCGGGAGCCCTCAGATACCACCGTTCACCTGCCCTCATCGCTTCAGAGCCGGGTACAGCACCTGGGGCCTGCACCCTGGAGCCTGCTCCAGTTGTCCGCACTGCTGTCTTCCACTTGCCTGCCTGCCCTCCTCGTCCATCCTCTTGAGAGCCACAGGAGAGTCCCTTGTCCCTTGCCCATGTTTTCCCCTGCCCCTCTGCCACCACCTGGCCCCAGTGCTTCCCCGAGGGCCCACAGTGTGGCCTGTCCCCTTGTCTTGGGACAACACTCCCCACCCCAGGGACTGTCACCTGCTGACCCGCAGCCCCTCCACACCTGAGTCCTAGAGGACCCACGTTTTAAACCACTGGTGTCCTCATCCCATGGATCGCAGCTAATAAAATCCAGGGCAAAGGCGTGAGGCTGCCAAGTAGAAATGCCAGAGAGAGGGTGACGGAAACACCAGAGATGTGTCGTCTCACGGCTCTGGAGACCGGCCGCCCAAGGCCAAGGCGTGGCAGGGCTGGTCCCTTCTCGCCTGCAGACTCTCACACAGGTGTCCCTGGGTGTCCCTGTCCATGCTACTTCTTTCTCTTGTCTCTCCGTGTATCCAAATCCCTACTTCTTATCCAAACACTAGGCATATTGGATTGTGGCCCCTCTGAAGCCCCCCCCCCCCCCCTTTAACCTGATAACCTCCTGTAAGACTGCTGCAGTCGGAGGCTCCCACAGGACCTGGACACAGTCAGTGGCCCTCACCTAGCCAAGGCAGGGAGAACGCTGGACGATCCGATGGTTCAGGGTGGGACCCATCACCTGGGGACAAAATGCTGGCAGTGTTGTTCTCCAGTGGCTGTGCCGAGAGGCCACGGGCTGCAGAATCAGACCCCAGCACCGGCCTCCACGCTGCCGTCTCCTGGCCACAGGAACCCAAGGGTGTTGCCTCATCTCCTTGCATGGTCTGGAATGGGAGGGAGAGAGAGGACGGTTGCAGGGAAAGGCAGCGAGGAGTTAAGAGGACGGTCCGTGGGTCGCCCTTCCACAGCTGTGATGTGTGTGGACTGCAGCTTCCTTTTATTTTTCCCTAATTCATTTTTGCTACTTCAGCTGAGCCTTAAGAAAGCTTTTGGCATTTTCCCTACCCCCCTGGGGTTTGCATTGAGGTCCAAGTGCTTAGTAAATGTCAGCAGTGGGATTTAAAGATTTTTGCTAAAATTGGCTACCGGGACTCGAACCCGCTGGGAGATTCATGCACCATCGAGTGCTGTAGGAAGCACTGGGATCATGTGCCACCTGCCCCTTCCTGCGGGCTGCCCACCTAAGCCTGCCCTCTGCTGTGGACTGAATGGTTCCCCCAAGGCACATGTCGAAATACTGACCTTCAGCGTCCTGGGGGTGAGGTGGGGTCTTGCAGTGATCAGGTCATGACACTGAGCCCTGATGAACGGGGTCAGTGTTCTGATAACACAGAACACACTCTGTCTCTGCCGTGCCAGGACACAGCAGGGGGACAGTCACCCACAGGCCGGCAGGAGGTCCCACCAGCACCGACCTCGCTGGCACCCTGACTTCAGACTCTGCAACCCCCCTGCCCAGGAGGGAGGCTCCAGGGAAGAGCCCACCTCCTTGTTTCTGGCTTTAAGGGGACACCCACACTGCATGGCCATGGTCTCTTTCTCTGTTGTCATGGTCGGCAGTGCTCTGCCCCTCCTTCCACAGCCACGGGGAAGGATCTCGTGGGATTGCCGTGGGACACCTGGGCAGTCCAGGCTCCTCTTCACATCTTGGGTCCTTATGTGATCACGTCTACAAGGTCCCTTCCACCATGTAAGGTCACACGGCCACAGCTCCCAGGGTTTGGATGAGGATTCCTTCGGAGGCCGTGACTCTTCCTGCCATTTAGCCACCAGCTTCGAGTGCATCACCTTCTACGTCACGGGGAACTGTCCCTGACACTCGCCTTGGGGACCCAGGAAGGTGGGAGGTGGGAAACAGACCAGAGGAGGTGGGCACTCAACCTGCAGGAGGAACCCAGGTGCAATGTGGGGTGGGGTCCTGAGCCACTCAGGAGGCAGGTGGGGGCACACCTGATCCAGAGCTGGCCTGGGTGGGGGGAGAAGGGATGTGCACTGGGCAGCGAGGGGGCCTGGCTGTGGGGCTCCTTTGGGTGGGTGGGGGCATCCCTGATGCCCAGCCTGGCACAGAGCCAAGCAGAGAGGCACCGAGGGAAGCCAGAGACCACCTTCTCATCTGAACGGCAAGGTCAGGGCCGAGCTGTTCCACAGAAAGCTTAGGAGCTCTTCCCTGAAGGCGCATTCCCACGGCACACGCTGAGGCCTGGGCGGCCCCTCAGTCCAGGAGGTCTGGGCACCTGCTGTGTCCTGCATGTGGTGCTGGGCGGGGCTGGGAGAGGCAGGCCTGTCGCTGTCATGTGGGCAGGGACACGAGGGCACAGGTGCTTTCTTGGGAGACATGCGTGGGAGACCGAGGACCATGCAGGCTGTCTGCTTGGAGCACCAGGGCGGGGAGGATGCAGGCTGAGAGGGAGGGGACTCTGTCACTCTGACAGTGAAGCCAGGGGGTGGGTGAGAGCCACCTGCCTCCACGTGGCATCCCCCTCCCCCCTGCTCTTCTCTTCCTGTGCGTCTCGTGGTGAGAGGGACCCCAGCCTTCTCCCCAAGACCCTGAGGGCCCAGGAGGGACAAGGGTGCATTCCGGACTCTCAGGGACCACACATGGCTCTCAGGGCCCATCCCTGGGAGGGCCCCCACCAGCCCCCACTAGGGCCAGTGACTGGAGGGGGTGACAGCTGGTGAAGACTGCAGGGGTCACGTCCTGGGTCCTGGCCAATCTGCCTGTTCCAGACAAGATCCCTACTGGCGGGAGGTGAGCTGGGGACATGGGAGCAGAGATGAGGTGTGGGGAGCTGGGGGCTCCAAGGGCACGAGGACAGCTGCCCCCTGAGCCTTTGGACACGGCTGAATGCCCACCCCACCCCCCCACCCCCCGCCGTGTGCCCGATGGCTTTTGTGAGGTTGTTTACTCGATGCTCTGTCCTGCTATCCTCAGCTTCCCATTACTCCAGATAGGCTATGCACTGTAGGAGAAAGGAGAGTGACTTAGCTCACAGCACCATGATGGCAGCATCAGGACAGAGGGAGAGGGAGGGGGAGGGAGGGAGGGAGAGGGAGAGGGAGGGAGGGAGGGAGAGGGAGGGAGGGAGAAAATATCACAGGGCAAGTCAGGAAGCCAGAGTGAGGGGAGGGGCCAGTCTTGGGAACTTCTCCTAGGCCCCGCCTCTTAAAGTCCCCACCACCGTGGGCTCCAAGCTCCCATCATGTGAGCCCTTGGGGAGGCATCACATCCAAACCACAGGGACCTCTGATCTCACCACTCGGTGAGGGCAGGGCCTGGTGCCTCCTCTGTGCTGTCGCCCGGTGGTCCATTAGAGGATGCGGGCGTGATGGCATCTGAGGAAGGGGGGTGCTTTGGGGACACAGAGGAGGCCACCTTGTGTCTGGGCCGAGGATGAGGACTCAGAGCTGTGTTCCGTGAAGCAGAACCTTTGGGGGCCCCTGCCGCAGGTTTACTGGGCCTCCCTACTAGCGAGGGGCCTTGATGGTGGGGCGTGGCCAGAATCTTCCAGACCCTGGAGAACATGGAGGTGCTGGGTCCAGGGTGGGAGGGGCTGTGGGCGTGGTGAGGGCACAGGCCTGCAGCTTCAGCCGACCCCTGCACCTCTGTGCTCAGCTGACCCTGGGCCCCACATCCTCAGGCTCTTCAGGGTCTCTGCAGACTGAGTCTACTTCACCGACAGCATGGTCGCCGCCAGCAGGCTTCTCAGAGCCCTGTGGCTGTGTTCACCCCATGTCCGCTTGTTCACTCCCCAGATAGCTGCATTGGCCAGGTTTGGGCCAGGCTGAAACCAGGAACCAGGGGCTCCATCCAGGGCTCCCACATGAGTGCAGGGGCCCAAGCACCTGGGCCATCTTCTGCTGCTTTCCCCAGGCCTTTAGGAGGGAGCTGGATTGGAAGTGGAGCAGCTGGGACTTGAACCAGCACCTTAGGGGACGCCAGCGTCACCACTACACCACAATGCTGGCCCTCCCCGGTTCTCCTGATGACTGCACAGGTGCTGGGTGCCAGATACCTGTGGGTGGGGCTGGGCCCAGAGTCTGTGGGGGAAGCACACCTGTGAAACACGCAAAGCAATAAAGGAAGGAGTGAATGAGAACAACACTGCTTTGAGGCCCTGGAAACCTGTCCAGGAGGCTCCCCATGACTTCATGCTCCCACTTCTCCTCCCAAGCCTCCTTAATCTGAAAGGGGACCCTGCCAAATCTGCCCAGCTGATAAAGCCCTGCAGCTCACCTGCCCTGTTATCTGCAACCTAAAACCAAACAGGAAGCTGGGGCTATGATAAAGCCCAGGAAGGTGCTACCTGGAACTAACACCAGGCTGAATTAGCCATTCAGTTGGATGTCACAATCATGTATGGAGCACCCTCCTAAGCGCCCAGGCTGTGCTAAGCCCCAAGGAGAAAGCAGGATGCCAGAGGGCCCTGCCCCTGGATGGCTTATCACCCGCTGGGGAGGGACCGCAGAAGTTAGAGAAGCATCTGCCAATGGGATGGGGGGTGGGGGGAGCGTGAAGCTGGGCAGTCGGTGTGAGCAGGACTGAGAGCGAGAGGAGTTAGTGACCTGAGAGGAGAGGAGTTAGTGACACAAGGGGGGACCCCTTATGCCCTCAGGGCTCCACCGCCCTGGAGCTAAAAGCTGTTTTGCTTTCTCCTGCTCCTGGTCAACATGGCTTCCCAGCAGCCCCTGCCTAAGGCTCCAGCTCAGCTTTCTCTCTCTCTTGCCCTCCAGCTGCCCCATGGCTTCGCTCCCAGGGACGACAGCCCAGCCTCTGCACCTGCACCTGCACCACCACTTCCTGGCAGCCCTGCAGCCAGAGTCTGTTGAAGCCTCCTTGCGCGGGACTGGCCTCTGACTGCTGCACTCAATTCTTCAGGCCCTGAGGATATCGGCTTGATATTCTCAGGGTGGTGGAAATACACCAGGGTGGGGTTGGGTGCCTCCTCCCCAATTTCAAGTTCAGTGACCCCATGCTGGGAGCTGAGCTGTCTTAGTCCATTAGGTGTGGCTATAACAAAATGCCTGAGGCTGGGGAGTTTGTAAAGAAAAGAGGTTCACTCAGCTCCCAGTGCTGCTTGTCCAAGGGCAGCATCTGCTTAGCTATGGGGAAAACCCTCTGGCTGCATCCTCGCATGGCCATGGCACTGGGCAGGAGCTGCATATGCAAGGGAGAGATCACACAGGAGACAGGAAACAAGAGAGACCCAGGGCCAGGCTCACTGTTTCTATGGCAACCTGTTTTCACAGGAACCAACTACCCAGGGTCCCCAGCACCCTACGTTAATCCCTTCCGAGGGCGGCACTTCCAATGACCTCATCACCTTCTGCTGGCCCCGCCTCCTAAAGGTGCCACCACCTCCCAAAGTCACCCCAGTGAGGACCACGCTGCCCGCACAGGGGCCTATGGGGGATGCCTCGGACCACATCCAGACTATGGCAATAGCTTAGATGAGCCGAGGCGGGAACAGTTACACTGCAGGTGTTGGGTAAGTTGCTGTTTTGCTTTCTGTCTTCATTTCATAAAGTGATGGAGAAAACCAAAGAACATCAACCCAAAAGTGTGCCACACGAGCTCAACTAGACTGAGAAAACATTCTTCTAGGATTAGAAAACTACTTCTGACTTAGCAAATAAGTCCCTCACCACTGACAAACGAGTGGATTTCCAACATACATCTTCATTGTTTCACTTTTGTCTCAGCAAAATGCCAACCAGCACCTGCTGGTTCCACATTTGCTGGAATCACCCTCGTTTGTCAATGATGTGGCCAGAGTCTGCAGATTAGAATAATAGTCAAACATTTGTTCTGACTCTGTGACACTATGGAGCTGCACATGACGAGAACAGATGGTGGATTTTGTATGAAATAGGAAGTCACTCTGGAGTTCTAATACACTAATGTGTATTTCACTACTTGCTGTTGAGTGCTGCTGTCCTGTTAAGTCCACTTGCAGTATACTTGTGCTCACATGCATGCGCACGCCTTCTGGAGCCCTGTGTTGCCATCAGTCTGTGGTCCTGCTTCCTCAGGTGTTTAGAGAATTCTACCCATGTAGCTTGCTTGAGGGTGCACGTCTGCCCAGGCAATTCTCAATGTCTTTCCAATCTCCCCCTTCATGGGTTCAAAAACCACGTTTTCATTGTAAATGCAAGCCTTCCCTGCTGTCCACTACCACATTTAAAAAGCAATGGTCTCTAACCATCCCTCCAGAAAACCTCGTGCTCCACAGCAAACATGAAGCAGCCGGGAGTCAGGCCCTGACTGCGAGGGACGCTGGCCCAGCATCATGCAGTGTGGCCGCTGCGACCCACACCACGCTGGGGCCTCTGCCCCTGCTGTCTTCCTGCAGGCGTTGATCAGGAACGTCAGGCACCTGCCTCTGTCCTGTGTGTTTGCTTCAAGGCCCACCTCACCTCTTCCAGGTATTTCCAGAGTTTTCTAGAAAAGACCGAGAGTCTTGGTGTCTGAGCTCACTGATGACATCATGGAGCTGTGACGAGGGGAGGGGCATGCTGCCCCATTTCTGTTACCCTGGGCATGCAGTGAGGTCTCTTGGGAAAGGTCCCCAGAGCACGTAGGGGAGGAGGCCACCAGAGACCAATGTGAGGCATTTAGCATGAGGCAAGTGACTCAGGGGAGCAGCAGAAGTAACAGCGAAGCTCCAGGCTCTCTGTGTAGACTTTACATGCATTTCCACTTAATCCTTACTGAGATCTCGTGAGGCCCATGCCAGATTCTCCCTGCAAACAGCTGAGGACAACGTGCCAGAGTCCCTCAGTAGATGAGTGGGGACCCAGGAAACCACTCGCTCTCTGACCCTGTGGACTTGCCACCTGGCTGGTCACGTCCTCCGGCCGGTCACCCCCCCCCCCATCACGGCCACAGGTGCACCTCTCCGGCCAGGTGGGGCTGACTGCCCAGGAGGAGTCACTTTAGCTGGTATCAGGAAACATGACTGACACATGAGCGAATGAAAGCACATTAATTAAATTCTGCTTACTTTTAGACAATCTATGTATTTATTTTATTTATTTAAGAGCCAGAGAGAGAGAGAAAGGGAGAGAGGAGAGGGGAGAGGGGAGAGGGGAGAGAGAAAGAGAAAGAAAGAGAGAGAGAGAGAGAGAGAGAGAGAGAGAGATCTCATTTACCTTTCCCCAAATGCCCACAGTATCCAGGGCTGGGCAGGCCAAAGCCATGAGCAGGGAAATATCCTGGATCTCCCATGTGGGTGGCAGGACCCAAGCACTTGAGCCATCACCTGCTGCCTCCCAGGGTGAACATTGGCAGGAAGTTGGAATCAGGAGTGGAGTCAAGACTAGAACCCTGGGTGTGCACTGTGGTGTAGCCGGTAAAGCTGCCGCCTGCAATGCTGGCCTCTCACAGGGGTGCTGGTTGGAGTCCCAGCTGTGCCACCTCTGATCCAGCTCCCAAATAATAGTGTGAGTAAAGCAGCAAGAGATGGCCCAAGTGCTTGGGTTCTGGAGAGGCCTGGAAAAAGCTCCTGGTTCCTGACTTTGGCTTTGGCCTGGTCCAGCCCCAGGCATTGCAACTATCTGGGGGAGTGAACCAGTGCTTGAAGCTCCATCTCTCCCTCGCCCTGTAGCTCTGATTTTCAAATAAAATACATCTTTTAAAAAGAAGACTAGAACCCTGACACTCAGATATAGGATGTGGGTGTCCCAAGCGGTGCCTTATCTGCTTTGCCAAACACTCACCTCCTGTTTTATTTATGCTTTAATCTGTTAAACACATTATTAAGAAGGCTAAGTGAGAAAATCTGTAAGAAGTGTCCAGGACACAGTCACAACTCTGCAGGGCCAACTTCAGTGAATCCTTCATGAGGTGACAGTTACACACCACCCAGAAGAGAGCCTGGCACCTGTCATGTGTTCAGTAAATAATATTACCTGTAACTACTGATATTTCCTGCCCTTTACTGGAGCAACAGTGAGCCTTCTACTTCTAGAACACCCTCTTGCTGTAGAAGTTCCACTAACGCTCTTGTTTTTTATCACTTTGCATTTCAAATAAATAAGTAAATCTTTAAAAAAAAAATGATTTACAAGGGGGCTGGCATTGTGGCACAGCAGCTGGGAGATGTGGGTGGAGTTCCTGGCTCCTGGCTTCAGCCTGCCACAGCCCTGGCTGTCGTGGCCATTTGGAGAGTGATCCCGTGTGTAGAAATGCCCTCTCTCTCTCTCTCTCTCTGTCTCTCTCTCTCATGCACATGCGTGCACACACCCACACCCACACACAATCTGTCACTCTAGTTTTCAAATTATTGAAGAAATAACCTTTAACACTCCTGCTTTTCCAGGACACACTGGGCGACAAGCCAGGCAACCACGCTCCTGTCTAGGGTCCCACCCACAACCTCTAATATTATTTCTGGGGCAAAGAAATGGGTTCTGAGTTCCAAGTAACTGATTGACACATTGTTTGCAAACAAAACCCATTTTATCAATGGAAAACCCATTGGTTTTCAAACACTTTATTTGGGGGGAGGGATTGGCCAAAGAAACCTTTGTTCTAATACCTTCTTACCTGCTAACCTAACATCTGAAATAGACCTTTCCGTGAACAGGTGCAGTGGAGGTGGGGGAAATAGAGGTGGTCTCAGGCCTGCCCCCGGCACCAGGGTTCTGCCTGACATGGGGTAGAACCCTTAGCCTACACTATGGTCAGTGGGAGCCTCTGAAGACCATGAGGGGCATCATTTGGAATACTGAGTGAGGTTGTGTGTCCACCACGTGGGGCTCTTAGAACACGGAGCTGTCCTTGGTTGAAGGCCCTGCCAAGCAGAAGTGACCCTTCCCAGTGCTGGCAGGTTGATAGGGGGTCTGTGGAGCCCCGAGCTACGGCCAGTATTGCGTCCCAGGCATCAAATATGGCAGATCAAAGTCAAGATTTTCAAAGTTCTCTTGCAGGAAGAAATTCCTCCGGGCACAACTTTGAGGTTTTCGCAGTCCTGAAAATCAGCCTTGACTTTCTTCTGGCAACAACAAAAAAAACCCTTTTTTTGGTGCCAACCAGGAATATATTTCTGTTCAGGAACTATTTTGTAGATCATGTGTCATTTTCTACTTTCTTTTTTCATTCGTGCAGTAATTATCTTTCTGGGAGAAAAATGCCGGCGCAGCAGGGAACAGGCCTGTTGAGGCAGATAAGCGCGCTGGCCCAGCTGCGAACAGAGTGGTTTCTGGAAACTTCTCGTCCCGGTACCCTGGTGCCTCTGTCTCAGGGCAGCCAAGAAAGGAATTACAAAGGCATGCCAAACCCCACCTGGGCTTCTGGAGACTGGGACAGGGCTCAGCGATTTCTTCTCTCGCAGCAACCTGCACCCAGCCTGCCAAGGTTTTGGAGCGAATCTGTCCCCACAGGGCCCCAAGGCCCTCCCCAGGCCATTCCTGTGCCAGGGCTGCAGTGACAGGAGTCTTGTTGAGGGGACAAAGGGAAGACGGCGGGGAGGAAAGGCTGAGCAGTCCCTCCTCCTCCAGACAGAGCTGGTTTGAGGTGTGTGGTGTTGGGAATGACACCTTGCTAGGGTCTGGTGTTGGGTGTGGTCCCAGTGGATCGTGTCCTGGTCTGTGGGCTGCCGGCCTTGCTGGAGCCACGTTCAGCCACATTCCTTGACAAGTACCCAGCTGCACGGATGGAAAGGAAACCTGCATCCCAGGAACAATAAGAGAGTTGCCACTGCCCGTCTTCCTCGCAGGATGAGAGACTTCACGTATCTCTGCACAAGGCTAACCCACTGAGGTTAAGACTTTAGAAAGTAGGGGATGTTATTACTCTGAAAATATAACGAGAGACTTCTGTTTCCAGCCCAGTGAGGAAGGGGCTAGCTGAACAACCAGCAGAAAGCGCAACAAGCTGGGAAATCAACAATTCTTCTTCCATCCATTGGAGAAATGAGAATGCCTGGGCAAACGGCTCTCCCAGGACTGGAGATGGATGAGTGGATCCAGAGGATCAGAATCTAGCAGGGAAGAGAAATCCACAGGCAGAAACTTCCGTGGGAACAAGCGCCAGGGGGGACAGAGGGCCCTTCAGCAGAGTGGGAGCAGGGTGGGCACTGTGGGAGGAACGTTTACAAAGACACATCCATGAAAGACTGCCCAGCGAAATACACCAAGAACACTTGAGAACCCGCCAGCACGAAAACGAACTGGCTGATTAAAATGTGAGCAGAGACCTGAACAGACACCTCATCCGAGCAGATAAGCACGCGAACAGGTATGTGGCACCAGGTGTCCAAGGGACTGCTGCTCAGAGCACAGTGAGAGGCCAGCGCGGCCAGAGCCAGGATGCCAGGCAAACCCTGTGCCAGAGAGGACGGAAGCGACGGAAGCTCCATCCGTTGCTGGTGAGGATGAGAGATGATGCAGCCATTTGGAAACACGGTCTGGCAGTTTCTGACCAAACTGAGAACATTCTGACCATGCAGCCAGCACTCGCACTCCTCTGTGTTTACCCACATGAGTGAGAACTTGGGTCCATGCAAAAACCTGCATCTAATGGCTTCTCGCAGCTTTAGTTATTTTTAAAAGAGTTTAATTATTTATTTGAGAGGTAGAGTTACAGTGAAAGGGAGAGACAGAGAGAAAGGTCTTCCTTCTGTTGGCTCACCCCCCAAATGGCCACAATGGCTGGAGCTGGGCTGATCAGAAGCCAGGAGCCAGGTGCTTCTCCTGGTCTCCCATGGGGTGCAGGGCCCAAGCACTTGGGCCATCCTCCACTGCCTTCCCGGGCCACAGCAGAGAGCTGGACTGGAAGAGGAGCAGCCAGGACTAGAACCAGCATCCAGATGGGATGCCGGTGCTGCAGGTGGAGGATTAACCTACTGTACCATGGCACTGGCCCCGCAGCTTTATTCATAATTGGCCAACATTTAGAAGCAACCAAGATGCCCTTCAGTAGGTAAACAGATAAACAAAACCTGGTGCATCCAGACAAGGGGAGATGATTCTGTGCTAAAAAGAAATGGCTATCCAGCCATGCAAAGGCAGATAGGAAGCCTAAATCACTACTTCTTGGTAGTTATTATGCATAATAATCATTGCATATTACTAACGAGAGAAGCCAGTATAAAAAGGCTATGTAGGCTGTGATTCTAAAACATAACATTCTGGGAAAAGCAGGAGGGGACAGAGAAAAGAACAGTGGTTGAAGGGGAGGGAGAGGGAGTAGGCAGAGCCCAGAGTGTTTTGGGACTGTGAACAGTGGTGGATGCAGGTCACACATCTGTCAAAGCCCAAAGAATGCACAGCCCCAGAAGCTGTGGACATGGAGTCACAGTTGCGTGTCAGCATGGGTTTGTGGACTGGAACAAGCGTGTGGCTGTGCTACCAGTGATTGATCTTGGAGGAGGGGCGTGAGGGGTCCATAGTAGCTTGGAACTTCTTGCTCACTTTGAAGGACCCTTACGGGGGGAGGGACAAGAAATTAGGCCTGGGCAAATACCAGGGGTTTCTTAAAAAGCTAGATGTTCCCCAGAGATTAGCGGGCAGAACATTCTCTTGGAAGGGAAAAAACAACCCCCGAGCAGAGCTACCCCCCCTTCAGAAAGTCCCTAGGTGTGCACTTATGATGTCACTGCGACCAGCCAATCCTGTAACACCTCAGCATTCTCCGTCAGCATTCTCCGTCAGCATTCTTCGGCAGCATTCTCCCATATGCTAATTGTCCCTCCGAACCAGCCAATCCCATGCCACCTCAGCATTCTCCACCAGCACTCTCCGCCAGCATTTTTCACCAGCATTCTCCCATATGCTAATTGTCCCTTCGAACTGACCAATCCTGTAATGCCTCTGCATTCTCCGCCAGCATTCTCCGCCTGCATTTTACGCATGTGCATTAGCAATATGCTAATTCGTTGCCTATATAACCGGTGTGTAACTGCCGCTCAGGGCTCCTCACCGCCTGAGGTGGGGGCCCGTTTGCACAAACATTCAATAAAATCTTCATGCTTTTGCATCAACTCGTCTGGAGTCTGGATCTTTGGGCGTCCTCCCGAACAAGTGGGAATCTCAGCAATTGGGAGGTCCAACAACTTTTGCTGTGAAACCGCTCTACAAATCTAAAGCTCATTGATTACGGAAAACAAAGTAGGTAGAGCTGTAGGAAGCCAGGACTAGAGAGAGGGAGTGGACTGGTATTCACTCTGGGGCCTAGACTCCCTTCTGTTACTCCCCAGCTAACTTCAGATGAGCCTTGAGCACACTCTGTTCAGGTTTCTTTTCAGAATGAAGGTTATGGACTACAGAACCCCATATATCCCACTGAGCCGTAAAATGTGATTCTACACACCACTTTTTAAAAAAGCAAATGCATTTTCCAACAGAAATCTCAATCAGAGATCAGTAGCAATTGTCAACATGGAAATATATTCATTTATGAGAAGCCAAGTCAAGTTGAAAACGCAACTGAACATTCTCTCAAGCCGGTGTCATATTCTCCAATAGCCTGCATAGCGCTACTTGAATGGTGTTATTGGACAACATTCGAAGGCAGGTCCAATGGGGCAGATGCTAGATAGTACAATTCTAAGTTTACCGTCTTTGCTCTTGTTACAGGAATTAGTGAAATTGTGGGAAATGACAATGATTGGGTTAAAAGCATCACCTGAATTTAAGGACAGATCCCTAGATAGCAGGAAAGTGCACAGAAAACAAGTCAGCTGTAAAGGAAACTCTGAAGACAGCTCCTCAGCCCTCTGTCGCTTCTGTCAATCATGCTCCTATTCATTTTGAAATGAGACTTGACGTGTGACAGCAGCTCCCACTCTGGTGGGGCCGTGGTCATGGACAAGCAGGCCCTGACCAGAAGGCAGCATTACACATGGTGCAGAAGGAAGTGCGCACCGTGGATGCAGGCAGCAAGGAAGGCCCACGTCTCCCTGTAGGTCAGCCAGGGACAGCGCCATGAAGAGGGCAGGAAGAATGTTCCAGACTGAGGGATCAGCAAGGACTGCGTAGGGAGCCACGGATGCCTTACTGGACTGCAATGTGGACATGAGGGACATAAGACTGTCCCTGAAGTAAGGGTTTACTGTAATAGAAGTCAAATAATCATCAGGATTCAAGGGCCCTTGCTGTGTGAAACCAATGTTGCTGTCCAGTCCCGGGAAATTGACAGTGCTGTCTTTCCCGCTTTGGGTTTTTCCTCTTCCCCTTTGTGGATGGATCTCTCATTAGAAAGGGGCTGGGACTGCAGTTCTGATCCAGCCCTTCCTGGGTAGGCATCAGGTGGGTGGCTCCAGTGCTTGGGTCCCTGCCACCCACCTGGGAGACCCGGATCCAGTTCTGGGGTCACAGCCCCTTCTGTCCCGGCCTCTTTGAAATATGGTTTTATTGAATTTTAGTTAACTAGATCTAAGAAAACCCTTCATTTCTCAGACCTTCTGCCCCTGCAGCTGAGCTGCATCGAGAAAAGCAGCCCTTGGCTGGGGCCCCCAGCTTCCCGGTTTAATCACAAGATGAAAAGGTCACTTGAACCTCTGGACTGTGATCACCAAGTGCTTCAACTGCTTCTTATAACAACAGTGCCTCCCTGTTTTAGAGAAGTGGTACCTTCTCTCCCACTGCTGAAGGTTACAGATTTTTAAAACGTCTTTGGTGGGTGAGCTTTTGGCCAATGGTTAAGACGCTGCTTGCGCGATGCTTGCATCCTGTGTGTGTCTAGCTTTTCCTTTCAAATAACATAATAAATTTTTTAAGAGATGTATTTATTTAATTTGAAAGGCAGAGTTCAGGGAGACAGGGAGAGAGAGAGAGAGAGAGAGAGAGAGAGAGAGAGAACTTTCCACTCACTGGTTCATATTACAAATGGTCATAATGGCTGGGGCTGGGCCAGGCTGAAGTCAGGAGCTTTGTCTGGATCTCCCACATGGGTGTCAGAGGCCCAAGGACTTGGCTCATCCTGCGCTGCTTTCCCAGGTGCACTAGCAGGGAGCCGGATCAGAAGTGGAGCAGCCAGTACATGAACAGGTGCCCACACTGGATGCTGGCATTACAAGTAGTGGCTTAAATCCCTGTGTCACAACACTAGCCCCTTGACTTAATTTTTTAGGTTAAGGTCTTTCCTCATATGTCTCTTCATCCTAGTTTGCCTGTTGTAACTAAGAGTGGGGCATTAAAACTCCAGTTACACAAAATAACTTGGAGATAGAACAGCAAAGTGGAAGGACTACACCACATGATTTCAAAACTTCTTATCAAGTCACAGCAATGGAGACAGCGTGCTGCTGATGAATGAGAAAGAACAGGCAGCTCAGAAATTGACCCACACACGTACGGTCGATTAATTTTTGACAAAAGTGTCAAAATAATGCCAGGGGTGAAAGCACAGTCTATTCAGCAAACATGCTGGGATAATTGGATACTCATACATTTGATGGCACACCAAAATTAACCTAAAGTGGATCATCGACATAACATATAAGCTAAAATTATGAAACTCGTATGATCATAGAAGGAACTCTTTTTGACGTAGGATAATCAAAGCTATTTTTAAGTAAGACTCCAAAGGCATAAAGCATAAAAGAAAAAAAAATAGAGCAATTAGTGCCATGGTTTGATTGCATCTCCGCAAAGTTCAAGTGTTGGGAATCTAATGTTCAAGGCCACTTGCTGTAGGTGAGGCCTCGGGAGGTAAGCAGTGTAGACGAGGGGTCCACGGTGGGATTCACGGCCTGATGGAAGAGGAGGAGACCCCTGAGCTGGCAGCTCGCTCCGTCTTCCCCGTGCCCTCCCCCGTGCTCTCTGCAGGAGGGGAGCCCCCACCCTGCCCCCTGCTCTCGGACACACACACTTCTTTCACACCATCTGTCTTAAGTGCTTTGTTCCAGCCCCACAAGACGGACCCACGCGATGAATCGTGTTCGACATCAAAAACTTCTGCTCTTCGCAGAAACAGCTACCAAAGATGAAAAGGCAAGACTGGCACACGCACACACGACATTCGTCTTACATATACCCGGCGAAGGATTTGTACTGGGATGCACAAGGCACTCATAACTCAGTAACAAAAAGACGAATTAGCTAATTCAAAAACGAGTCATGGCCTGGACAGAAATTTCATAAAAGAAGATACCCAACCAGCAATAAACTCAGTAGAGGTTCCTCAAGATCATTCGTCACCAGAGAGGAGCAACTGTAAATCACAATCTCACACACACACACAAACATAACCACAATCTCATACACACACACACAAACCACAATCTCTCTCTCACACACACACACATAAGCACAATCTCACACAAACACACACATACACACACACACACACGATACTATGGAACAGGGGTTTTGGTTTACTTGAATGCCTTAACATTGTGATCTTTATTATTTTATGAAAAGGGTTCTTGTGCCTTGATGTAGGCCAGACACTGGGCTGAGGGCAGATACCACGTAATTCTCGCTATACCAACCCCAGGGGACAAACACTGTTAGTTTCCTGACCTCAGTTGCAAGTGGACGCTGTGGGAGGTTGGGTGACTTGCTGGAGGTTTTGCGACTTGGGAGGTGATTGATGCTGGGACGTGGGTGCAGGATTGCAAAGCTCCAGCCCAGAGCCATCAGCCACAGCCGTGCCCAAGGACTGGAGGCTCCTTGGCCCCTGTGGATTTTCAGAAGATGCAGCGATGGGGCCGGGGCTGTGGTGTAGCAGTTCAAGCTGCCGCCTGCGAGGCCAGCATCCCATATGGGGGTCAGTTCGAGTGCCGGCTGCTCCGCTTCTGATCCAGCTCCCTACTTATGGCCTGGGAAAGCAGTGGGAAACGGCCCAAGTGCTTGGACCCCTGCACCCATGTGGGAGACCCAGATGAAGCTCCTGGCTCCTGGCTTCAGCCTGGCCCAGCCTTGGCCATTGTGGCCAGCTGGGCGAGTGAACCAGCAAGTGGAAGATCTCTCTCCCTCTCTCTCTCTTTCTGTCTTTCTCTCTCTCTTTCTGTCTTTCTCTCTCTCTCTAACTCTGCCTTTCAAATCAACCAATCCTAAAAGAGAAAAGAAGCTGTAGCGACGTGGGAGGTGGCTGAGAGCTCCGCCCACAGCAGCCTGGCCAGGCTCATCCCCACCCTCGCGGGCAGAGGTGGGGTGGGGATCCTGTTGTGAGTCGTGCCGCCAGGCAGGGGTTGTGGGGGGAGGCAGGGGCCTCCTGGGGGCCCTAAGCCAGCCTCATGGTGCCCCCGAGTGGGAAGCCACAGTGGAGCAGCAGCAGGCTGCTGAGTTGCTGTTCCTAGAGGCTCAGCCTGGGGGCGAGGCTGGAAACCACGGCCTCCTGCCGGCCGGTCAGGGCTGTGGTCAGGGCTGTGGTCAGGGCTGTGGTCAGGGCTGTGGTCAGGGCCATGGTCAAGGCTGTGGTCAGGGCTGTGGTCAGGGCCATGGTCAGGGCTGTGGTCAGGGCTGTGGTCAGGGCCATGGTCAAGGCCGTGGTCAGGGCTGTGGTCAGGGCTGTGGTCAGGGCCGTGGTCAGGGCCGTGGTCAGGGCTGTGGTCAGGGCCGTGGTCAGGGCTGTGGTCAGGGCTGTGGTCAGGGCCATGGTCAGGGCCGTGGTCAGGGCTGTGGTCAGGGCTGTGGTCAGGGCCGTGGTCAGGGCTGTGGTCAGGGCTGTGGTCAGGGCTGTGGTCAGGGCTGTGGTCAAGGCTGTGGTCAGGGCTGTGGTCAGGGCCATGGTCAAGGCTGTGGTCAGGGCTGTGGTCAGGGCCGTGGTCAGGGCTGTGGTCAGGGCTGTGGTCAGGGCTGTGGTCAGGGCCATGGTCAAGGCTGTGGTCAGGGCTGTGGTCAGGGCCATGGTCAGGGCTGTGGTCAGGGCCATGGTCAAGGCTGTGGTCAGGGCTGTGGTCAGGGCTGTGGTCAGGGCCGTGGTCAAGGCTGTGGTCAGGGCTGTGGTCAGGGCTGTGGTCAGGGCTGTGGTCAAGGCTGTGGTCAGGGCTGTGGTCAGGGCCGTGGTCAGGGCTGTGGTCAAGGCTGTGGTCAGGGCCGTGGTCAGGGCTCTCCTCTGCGGCCATCATGCTCTAGAGGAGGGTCTTCCGTTCTCTGCCTGCCACAGCCCCGGGGCCTGACTGCAGCTTTGCATTCAGATGGGTCAGCGCTCCCTGCCCCTGCTCCCAGCTGGGCTTCAGCGCTGGGGTGGTCACAGGGGCGGAGATGGATCTAGAAGACCAACTGTGTCCCAGGCACTTCCCGCCCTACTTCCTGCTTGCGGAGGTACCGACGCTGCCGGTCCCCGTGTGCCGTGGATCAGTGAGCGCCCCGGCCGTTCCGTGGCTCCCTTGGGAGTCATCTGTCTCCAGGCGACACTCTCCTCACGCCTGCGCGTCCCCTTCCCAGTCTGCTGTCCTTGGTCTCTGTGTTACGGAGCAGCACACTGTCTTTCCTGACCTGTCCTCTTCATGCCAAGAGGCTGGGGCCAGTCGCTGCCTGGACGCCGTCTGCTTCTCTGGGCCCTGCGTCTGCTCCCAGCTTTGGTCTGGCTGTAAATACTCGCAGGGGGTCCGCCATCAACCACACACAGGCAGGAGCCCCAGGCTCCCTGTCCCGTGCTCCACCCACAGCCTCAGGGCTCCTGCGCCTTGGCCCCTCCCTCTTCCCCAGATGCTCCTCCTGCCCACACTGGGGCCCTGGGTTACCCGTGGGCTTTCCACTCCTTTGCTTACGTGGATCTGACCTGTTTGCCCTCTTTCAGGAGTTCTAATTCTCTCCAGGTATGATTTCATTACTGTTTTAAAATATATTTCATGAGATTTGAGGTGGAACTGGGGACATTTGCAACTGCTGTTAGCCATTTCACCCACTCTGAAGTATAGAATATCTAAACATCTGCTCTTCTCCTTGTTGGGGTCGGGGTGAGGAGAAGGGCACATCACACTGGAAAAGTCTCTGCCACACCGAGGTCCTTCACCGTATTCTAGCACTTTTGTGGTTTTTTTTTTTCACATTTAAATCATCTTTGGATCATTTGAAATTCCATGTGATGTTAGATGTAGAGGGGGATCTAGAGTTTTATTCCCCAAATGTTTAACTATTTTTTAAAATATTTACTTATTTATTTGAAAGGCAGAGTTACAGAGAGAGAGAGGGAGAGGCAGAGACAGAGAGAGGTCTTCCATCCGTTGGATCACACCCAAATTAGCTGCAACAGCTGGAGCTGCACTTATCTGAAGCCAGAAGCCAAGAGCTTCCTCTGATTCTCCCACACGGGTGCAGGGACCCAAGGACCTGGGCCACCTTCTACTGCTTTCCCAGGCCATAGCAGAGAACTGGATTGGAAGTGGAGCAGCTGGGACTCGAACCAGTGCCCATGTGGGTTGCCGGCGCTGCAGGTGGTGGCCTTACCCACTATACCACAGTGCACAGCGCTGGCCGCATATTTAACTAATTGTTCAAATGTTGGTCATTGACTAGTTTCCTGATTTGAAATATATACTTTGTTAATTCAAGTAACTGGATAATATGTTTCATTAACCCATGAGTTAAGTTTTATTTGATAATTCTTTTACAACTCTTGCTTGGCAATTTGTATAAATTCGTGATCTAGTAAGTGGATTTTTAGTGATTTGGGCAAGTTGAACAGTCCCATACGAGGGGCTGGCATCATGCCGTGGTGCGTAAAGCCATACCTGTGATGCCAGCATCCCTCACGGGTGCTGATCTGTGTCCCAGCTGCTCCACTTCAATCCGGCTCCCTGCTCATGGCCTGGAAAAAACAGCGGAAGATGGCCAAGTGTTAGGGCCCCTGCCACCCCCATGGAAGACTAGCCCTGGCCGTTGCGGCCATCTGGGGAATGAACCAGTGGGTGAAAGATCTCTCTCTCTTTCTGCCTCTCCCTCTCCCCCTGTGACTTTTTCAAATCTTTCTTACAAGTCCCATTTGAATTGGGGGGTGGTTGCACTATTTTCAGATTCACTTAGGGAGCATCGGCATTTTAATGATCATGAGTGGTATCTCAACCCTGGGGATGGATTCAAGCTTTGCAGCCAGGTCACGTCATTGTTTACTTTATGACGTAATAAGACTGTCTCGGCCTCCTGAGTCACACCCGACAGACAGCCTGGCTCACCTCCCAGGGAATTCTGCTTCCTGGCTCTGACCTCTGCACTCCTGCCGTATCTGTGGTCCCCAGCACGCACTGGAAGCCACCTCATCTTCTCACTGGTGCTGACTCAAGCCACGAGCACCCTCCATAGGCAAGGTCGGGGCTGTGCTATGCAGCTGAGCCTGGCAGTCAGAACGTCTGGCTTAACAGCTGGGCTCTCCCTTGTAGGCTGTGTGCTTGGCCAAGTTACCGAACTTCTTTGCCTGAATTCCTCAACTGTAAGCTAGGAAAATGGGAATTTTCTGATAACGAAATGAATTACATAGTTACAATGCTTAGTGTGGCCACTGCCATGGCGTAGTAGGTTAATCCTCTGCTTGCGGCGCTGGCATCCCATATGGGCTCCAGTTCTAGTTCTGGCTGCTCCTCTTTCGATCCAGCTCTTTGCTATGGCCTGGGAAAGCAGTAGAAGATGGCCAAGTGTTTGGGCCCCTGCACCCATGTGGGAGACCAAGAAGAAGCTCCTGGTTTTGGATTGGCACAGCTCTGGCTGTTGCACCCATTTGGGGAGTGAACCGGCAGATGAAAGACCTCTCTCTCTGTCTTTCCCTCTCGCTGTCTGTAACTATATCTCTCAAATAAATAAAGAAAATCTTTTAAAAAATAAAGAAAAAAATGCTTAGTGCTTTGTCTGGAAAGTGCTCAATAAATATGAACCGTCAACATCATCATCAAAGTTCAGAGGCTCTAGAAATGGGTCTTCCTTCTGTTGGTTCACCCCCGAAATGGCCGCCATGACCGGCGTGCTGCACCGATCCAAAGCCAGGAGCCAGGTGCTGGTCTCCCATGGGGTGCAAGGCCCAAGCACTTGGACCATCCTCCACTGCACTCCCGGGCCATAGCAGAGAGCTGGCCTAGAAGGGGGGCAACCGGGACAGAATCCAGTGCCCTGACCGGGACTAGAACCCGGTGTGCCGGTGCCACAAGGTGGAGGATTAGCCTAGTGAGCTGCGGCGCCGGTCAAGAACTGCGTCCTCTCCCTATAGCTCTAATATTATGAGTTGTTATACCTAAATTCTTATTATGAATAGGAATTTTTATTCCGTCTACTTTCTAATCAGTTATTGTTAGCATGAAGGAATGTTATTATCTTTTGTATGTGTGTTTTGGAACTGGAGTCGTATCACCATGATCTCACACGGTTCCCAATACAGTAGTTTTCTCATTATCTCATACAGTTCCTAATACAGTATTTTCTCAGTGTATTGTCTCGGTTGTCCCTGGTACAGCATCGTTTTATCTGCAAGTGATGACAGCTGTGCTCGCTCCGTTCCAGTGTTCACACCTCCGGTTTGAGTTTGTTGTGCTGGCGTGGGTGTCCGTCAGGTTTCAGTGAGGATAACGACCCACTGGTGTCCGTGGGCTCTACCTGATGATAGATGTTCAGGATTTATAAGGGCACTGCAGCTGTGGCTTTCTTTATAGCGTGATGTCGGTAGGCTTTGTTACAGTGCGTTACTGGCTTTTATAAAGATGTATCAAGAAGCAGCTTCTCTCTCTGAGTTCTGAGACGGCGTCGGGGATCTCACTGGTATCTACTCTCTGCCTACTCCTTGTGAGGCTGTGCTCCGAGCCTGGAGAAGCCCTTATGCTAACAGTCTGCTCTAAGGCAGGGAATGCATTGTTCTAGGATAACTGTCCGCACCACCCAAGCTTTACACCTTACTCGCCAGCTTTACAAAATATTCTGCAATACCTCGAGAATGATCCCACACATCTGCGATGATCCGTGTTTCCTCTCACAATCCTTGGTCTTTTCTCCCGTTTGCCCCTTCAACGGGCTACGCTATGACTTGTCTTTCTCGTTTTTTTCAAATCTCTTGAATTCATTGATGGAATCTACTGGTTTGGGTTTTCCAGTTTAAATTCAATTTCATGTTTTACATTTCTGCTTCCTTCTGCTTTAGGTTTGACGTTCTTTTCATACATTTTGGAGTTTGTGATGAATTTATTTTATTTATTTGTTGGATAAGGAGAGAATCTGAAACCACACATTTCCTGCCAGAGACAACAGCAGCGTCAGCACGCACACTCCAGTGGGCAGCAGCCTCCTGTTGCTTTGGTAAAACAGCAACTTGACAGAGGAGGGGGTGCATTCCCATGGGGTTGGGGAACTTCCTGTTTGTTTCTGCGCGTTCATTTCTAGCTTTCTTGTACTTTGGTCAGAAATCATGACCTGTCCTTTCCTGTGTTTTAAGATTCGCTGAGGTTGCCCGGATGGTGTAACGGAGACTTTATGCTGAGCACAGGGCTAAGACCTGCAATTGTTTCACAGGTATTGAACGAACACACGTCTACATCCAAAAGCTGGTGGGAAAGATGGAATTAAACGTTGATTTTGGTGCAAACATTTTTGGAAATTCACACGGTTTTCTCAGTGTGCATTTTCATGAACTTCTTAAAAGAACCTTTATATGCCCGGATTCAATTTTTTTTGGCGCCAAAGCAAACGTAGCTGCTAATTCCATTTTTCACGAACTTCGTGTGCAACTTTCCAGTATGTGACATGCACATGCCATGTCTGCAAGGTACTGAGAGAAACGGAGGCTTTGATTTGCTGTTTTCCAGGCCCCTTTCATTGATCTGGAGTTTCTCCCACAAGGCACTGGTCTTTTTTTTTTTTTTAAGATTTATTTATTTATTTGAAAGTCAGAGTTACACAGAGAGAGGAGAGGTAGAGAGAGAGAGAGGTCTTCCATCTGACGGTTCACTCCCCAATTGGCCGCAACGGTCAGAGCTGCGCTGATCCGAAGCCAGGAGCCAGGAGCGTCCTCTGGGTTTCCCATGTGGGTGCAGGGGTCCAAGGATTCGGGCATCTTCTACTGCTTTCCCAGGCCACAGCAGAGAGCTGGATCGGAAGTGGAGCAGCCAGGTCTCAAACTGGTGCCCATATGGGATGCCGGTGCTTCAGGCCAGGGCACTAACCCGCTGCACCACAGCGCCGGCCCCGGCATTAGTTCTTGAAGCGTGGTCCCTGCACCTGCGTGACGGCATCACAGGAGCCCTTGTCAGCAATGCTGAGTCTCGGGCCCTCCCCCACACCTAGGAACCAGAATGGGGCTGGCACCTGTAACCTGGATTCTAGGGAGTGCTCCAGGTGGCTGGGACGCACTCCCACGTCGGAGGACCACCAGGACGGCAGGAGAGGTGGGTCTCCTTCAGTCTCCCTCCCTTGAGAGACTGTTTCTCCCCTGTAGTTTGTGATGCCACCTTTTCAATCACTTAATTCTCTTTCTGAACCATTTATTCTGGACTGTTAACCTGTGTGGTGCTGTGTTAATTTTATAGTTAGCAAGCTAGAGTTAGATCCTGTTTTTCCTATCAAAGTTGTGAAATGCTAAAAACAATAATTTTTAGCACTGACAAGAATACAATGAACCAGGCTCTCATGCAGTGGTGGTGAGGGCAGAAAAATGGGAACTTCTCCCTTAAAAGGACCATGGCACTGCTTAAAATATCCCAGGTTCCGCTTCCGTCACTCAACGCCAAGTCCTTCAATCTAAGGAAGTAGTCCGAGCTAGTGAACAATGATGTGGATATTATTTTGTGTATTGACACTTTTATTTAATTATTTATTCTTAAGGAATAGGCATTTTGGGAGAAGTTTTAGGTCTACAGAAAAATCGAGTGCAAAACTAAATTACTCTCATATGCCCCGTTCTCTGCCCCTTTCCCTTATCACTAACCTCTTGTTCCACTGTAGTGCATTTGCTACAACTGATGCCTCAGTGTGAACACATTACTACTCACTCAATCCACAATTTACATTAAAATCTGCTCTGTGATATAGACTCTGAGCTTTTAAATTATTATTATTGTTATTGAAAGGCAGGGTGACAGAGAGAGAAGCAGAGACAGAGACAAAGAGAGAGTGAGTGAGAGCAAGATGGGGGAGAGAGAGAAAGAGACAGAGAGAGACAGAGAGAGACAGGGAGAGAGAGAGAAAGACGGGGAGAGAGGGAGAGAGAGAGAGGGAGAGAGAGAGAGGGAGAGAGAGACAGATGGGGAGAGAGAGAGAGAAGGAGAGAGAGAGAGGGAGAGAGAGAAAGGGAGAGAGAGAGAGGGAGAGAGAGAGGGAGAGAGAGACAGGGGAGAGAGAAAGAGAGAGAGAGAGAGAGAGGGAGGGAGTTCTCACATCCACCAGTTCACTCTGCCTACGGCCTACGACAGTAAGGTCTGGGCCAGGTCAAAGTCAGGAGCCAGGACCCTCATCTGGGTCTCCCACATGGTGCCAGAGACTAGGTACTTAGGCCATCATTTGCTACTTTTCCAGGCACATTAGCAGGAAGCTGGATCAAAAGCAGAGGAGGTGGGACTGGAACTGGCACTCCGATGTTGGATGCAGGCATCCTCTGTGCCACAAGGCCCACCCCTCTGTGAGTTTTGATAAATATGTGACACGTACCACCATTATGGTATCATACAGAACAGTTTCATTGTCCTAAACACTCATTATGCTCCAGCTATTCGTTTAATCTAAAATAATAAATGATAGAAAAGTCCAACAACATGTTTAAGAAATCATGATCAACTCAATTTGAATGAAATATTATACAGCCATGAAAAATCATGTTCCTGCAGAAGATCTAGTGATTTGGAGAAATGTCCCTGATACATTAAAAAATACCAAAAAAGGATACAGAGTGTATTTGTAAGTCATCCCGAATTCACAAAGGGATAATTATAAATGCTCATAAGAGAAAATACTCCACAGGGGAAAAGATTTAAGGCTTCACACTGAAACACCCAGATCTGTGGGGGACTAAGAGCAGAGCTGGGGCCAGGGACACCGTAGCTGCCATCAGCCAGCCTGGGACCGAACCTCGGCTCAGCCACCTGAGGTTACCATACTTGGTCTTGTTTTCGATGTTGGTGAATTTTTCTAAAATAGATAGCTTTGCTTTAAAGTGAGAAAACCTAGTCATGGACCACAGGCTAGGAAAAGCAGAAGTGACGGAGAAACACAGGAAGGATACAGGGTCAGCAGAGGAGCTCGGTGCAGCAGTGCCTGCGCGGGGAGGCTGACGCAGAAGCGAGCGGCGGTAGTGGAGGGCGGTGGAGGGCAGGCCTCGGGCTCGGTGCCCAGCAGGGCTCCCCCGCCGCCCTCCCACCCGCCCCCAGCTCACCCTGTCGCTTCTCCCCCTGCAGTAGCTCTGGGCCTCACACCTTTCTCCCTCTCCCTCCAACTTGAGAGTTTCCCAGGATCCCCAGGGGACGCCTCATCTCTCATCTCACCTCACTAGTTCTGTTTGAGCCACGGACTCATCTCCTGACCAATCAGAGTAGCCAGGGAAAATGCAATGTGCTGATTGGTTGAAGCCTGACTCACTCAACCTCCAGAACCAGGGTTAGAGTTGGCTTCCCCAGAACCATATGGAGCGGGTCTTTGATGGAGAATACCGGGTGGCAAAAAGCAGATGATGCGCTCTGTCTGAAAGGCGGGGCCGTCACCCCTGCCAGCTGTTTAGGAAGCATCCTGTGATGTCACTGGCACACCGGGGCGTAGTGGCTTTGCAGCACAACTCGTTTGTGCTGAACCACGACTGGGCCTCCGTGGCTGGTATTCAGGATGCTGAGACTCACGGCCTTATGGTCAATACGCTTCGGTTCATGCTTGGGGCATTTCCAGAACGGCCGTGTCATAAAATGCCCTTTCTAAGCTGTCTGAGACTGTTAATTGTTTGAGTTTCTGTTGGGAGCTGTAGAGGAGGCATCCCTGTGGGTTAGGGGTGGTGGGGGCAGGTCCTGGTTTTCCGTGTAATGCTAGCTGGCTCTGGGATATCTTTTATGACCTCCCCAGGAAGACAAAGGGCTGGTATAAGAATATGCTTGCCAATTTTCTGGAAAGTTTATCATTCCAAGCTTCACAGCTGGAGAGCCTCACTCCAACTCAGTATCCTTGGGCTAAACAGAGTCCTCATTTTATGGCGGTTGTGAAGCTGTATTCTTGGAGCAATGACAACCTCTGAGTTTTCTAGAATCATGGCCAGTGGAACCCACGGTGTCACTGGAATTGGTAATAAAAACAGGTTGGATATTAAGCAGATGCACCTGCCTCTCAGGCATCTCTCAGTTGCCAAAAGATTGATTGTGTGGACCAGGCTCTACGCACGGAGAGGAAAGGAATGGAATGGAATTCCCTTGGGAAGTTGGAGCCTCGGGGAGTGTAGATCAAACAAACCTCCCATCTGACAGTGAGAAGAGCCAGTTTTCTTGGACTACGAATATGGAGAGACCTTTAGCCCCACCTTAGTCAACACATGAAAAAGTGTACGATCCTGGCAGGAGCCCATAGAGAAGGCACTAGCCCAGGCCATGTGCACCTTGTCATAGCCTTCATGAAATCGGGTTTTGTTACCTAGCGCCTGTCATCGTTTTCATCTTGCCTGCTGCCTCTTTTCTCCATTTCCCGGATGTGCAGTGGGTTGCTGGGTTACCTGAAAAGAGGCGACTGTTTAAAGCAAGTCGCTGCATTCTGACGAACAGCACCTTTCTGCCTGCCTAAGTGCATGGTGCGTGCTATCTTGAGTCCGCCCACCTCTCCAAGGTAGGTAACAAACTCCCTGTTTTAAACAGGAGGATGCTAAAGCTCCTGTCATTACTTCCACAAGGTGACGCTGGAGTTTCTGAAACAGGACCCGCCAGTGCTGGGGGCTGGGTTGCTCCTCCTTGTCCATCACTGACTAAAATGCAGGGGCCCGAGTACCTGTGCCAACTCTCCTGCCTCTACTCATGGTGGCCCTTTCTGCTCCGTCACATGGACGGACGTGTCCAATCCTGCTTTCTCCATTCTCCTTGACTGCCCACTCACTAATAATAGTCCCCGTCAATCAAGATTAACCCTGGGGCTGGCGCTGTGGTGTAGCAGGTTAAGCTGTCCTCTGCAGTGCCAGCAGCCCATATGGGTGCTGGCTGGAGTCCCAGCTGCACCACTTCTCATCAAGCTCCCTGCTAATGCGCCTGGGAAAGCAGTGGAAGACAGCCCCAGTGCTTGGGCCCTGAACACATGTGGGAGACCTGGAAGATGCTCCTGGCTCCAGGCATCAGCCTTGCTCAGTTCTAGCTGTTGCAATCATTTGGAGAGTGAACTAGCAGATGGAAGATTCTCTGTCTCTGTCTTTGTCTCTCTACCTCTTTCCCTCCCTCCCTAATTCTGCCTTTCAAATAAGTAAACAAATAAATAGCTCTTAAAAAATTAGACTAACCCTCTGCATGGACTCCTATTGTAACAGCCTCAGTGCTACGTAGTAACTCTTCACGACCCAGTTCACCACATCTTAGCTGCCTGCTTCCCAGGTCTCCTCCTTCATCTGACATCAGGGTAGAGCTCATTCATTCCACAAACATTCCAGGAGTGTCTACTACACGTTGGACGCCAGAGATACAAAGATGACGCCAACTGCTCCTAGCTTTGAGACTTCCAGAATCCTCCACAGTGTCAGTCACTATGTGGCACAGACAAGAGGCTCCCGAGAACCTTGGTCTCCTAACACCTGGCTGACGAGAAGACCTCAGTCAATGTGGGTTGTGTGGATCGGTGTGGCGTCAGCTCTAGTGATGGGTGCTCCATAGAAAGCCATGTTCATGGGCCATAGCCACACTTTGGGGGACACAGGCATCGATCTTTCAGCCCATTCATGATTGGAACGGTGTCCCATTTTTCTCGCATCATAAAATGTGACGACTGCCTTAATATAGAGAATTGCTAGATGAGTTAGGCTCATTTTCTTCCCCACACTAAGAAGCTCTTGTGGTCACTGCTTATGCAATCAGCCAGTAAGAGCTCAGTTAATTTTTTCTCATTGTTACAAAATTAAGTTACACACAAATATGGTATAACATTTACAAAAATCTCAAAAGACCATAAAACTAAAAAGTAATTCTCCCACCGTTGGCCCCGACTACCAAGCTCTTATCCGTAGACTTGAGTAGCTGTTCTGTTATTTAAGTATATGGGGTTTCTTCAAAAAGTTCATAGAAAGTGGAATTAAAAGGTGAGGCTGTTTGGGTGCAAGAAATATCAAAGTCCATGCATAGGGGTCCCCCCCCCATCGTTTCACAATTCCAGGAACTTTTTGAAGACCCTACACACTGCAGATTTCTGCACACACGGAACACACTGCTTCTCCACACCCACCTCTGCTGGCACCTCACAAAAGGAGGCGTGTCCCCCATGCTCTTCTGTGCGTCCTTGTGTTCATTTTGCTATGCCCTAAGGACCTTTGCATCTTAGGGTGTAGCTACCGTTCTCAGTTTTAAGTGGCTGGTATATGGTTTACACCATATTCTATCCAGTTTTGATTAAAGCACATTTAGCCTGCTTCCAAATGCTCGCTTCATCACTAATAAGCTACGATAAATATCTTTACACCGCACATACTCTATTTGGCACATCTGCAATGTAGCTGTAAGATAAATTATCGCTAAATAAATAATTCCACTTTTAAACGTAAAGTGTATTAATTCTAAGAAGTAAAATTCAATCAATTCCTGGAAGTGCTGGCCAAGGACAAATAAGAGACCTTCGAAATGTTCCTGGGAAATGAAATTAAAAGATAAGGCGGTCTTGGCACAAAAATGCTTTGAACTCCAAGCATAATTTTTCTCATAAAACTCATTTTCCGTGACCTTTTTGCAGACCACCTGTATCCACGGATCCCATAATTTCTTGCACCAAGATAATTTACCTTTTAATTCCATTTTCCATGAACTTTTAAAAGTATGGAGGACCCTCCCCTGCCCTGCCCCATCTCTCCCTCTGTCTCTGTAACTCTGCCTTTCAAATAAATAAATAAATAAAGCTTTTTAAAAAAATCCTCCGTGTGCCTTTAAGGAAGAAATGGCTACACTGCTCTGCACAGCAAGGGCACCAATGTGCACTCCTACAACTGCATGGCAGGCACTTTGCCCATGGTCCAGATGGCTCAGTCGTCAAACTGTTTGATCTGTGCTAATGTCACTGCAGTCTGCATGTTAATTCCTCTTACTATGAGCTTAGTTTTCAATAATCTAGTTTCGTGTTAAGAAATCATAACTTCCATGATGTCAAAGGTACAGTAACCACAAATTTTGAGTTTATCTTAAACTGCTGTTCATCTAAAGTTAAAGATAGCTTCATTTCATTTTTTATTTTCATTTTTAAAGATTTATTCATTTGGCTGGCACCAAGGCTCACTAGGCTAATCCTCTGCCTTGCGGCGCCAGCACCCCGGGTTCTAGTCCCGGTTGGGGCGCCGGATTCTGTCCCGGTTGCCCCTCTTCCAGGCCAGCTCTCTGCTGTAACCAGGGAGTGCAGTGGAGGATGGCCCAAGTGCTTGGGCCCTGCACCCCATGGGAGACCAGGAGAAGCACCTGGCTCCTGCCATCGGATCAGCGCGATGCACCGGCTGCGGCGGCCATTGGAGGGTGAACCAACGGCAAAGGAAGACCTTTCTCTCTGTTTCTCTTTCACTGTCCACTCTGCCTGTCAAAAAAATAAATAAATTAAAAAAAAAAGGTTTATTCATTTGAAAGGCAAAACATCAAAGAGAGAGAGAGAGGAAGCAATAGACGGAAAGATAAGGGTGTGTGTGTGTGTGTGTGTGTGTGTGTGAGAGAGAGAGAGAGAGAGAGAGAGAGAGAGAGAGAGATCTTCCATCCGCTGGTTCAGTTCCCAAATGGCCACAATGGCGAAGGCCAGGCCAGGCTGAATCCAGGAGTCAGGACCTCCATCCTGGTCTCACACATGGGTGATGGGGGCCTAAGCACTTGGGACATCATCTCCTGCCTTCCCACATGGATTAGCCTGGAGCTGGGCTGGAAGCAGAGTAACTGGGACTTGCACAGACACTCCAATAAGGGATGCAGGTGTTGCAAGGGGTGGCTTACCCCACTATGCAACCACACTGGCCCTGACACTTCATTCTATTAAATACATTTTATATCACATGTCACAGAGAACTTGAGCCCGTGCTGTAAGCCGCCACGGAAGGCAGGAGGCCGGGACTTGGGCAGCAAGCAGCCATGACCCCCGGTTTGGGAAGGGGCTGCTTGCTGCCAATCAAACAGGAGCCGATGAGAGCAGACAAAGCCGGTGCAGACCAGAGGAGCCACGTGGTCTCAAGTCCCTGTTGCTGGTCCTCTTTCTGCAGGTCACCTCGGTACCCAAACCAGCCTTGGAGTCAGCACAGAGCCTGGTGGACACGCAGCCAGTTTGCCCAGTTCAAATTCCAGCTGGGCTTGAACCACAGCGGGACTGGGGGGCATGAGACCTCATTTCTTTGTGCCTCAGTTTCTTCATCTATAAAATGGGGCTGAGGATGGCGCTGCTGCAGACTTGCTGGGCAGAGTGAATGTGCTAATATATGACTGAGAACAGTGCTTGGCAGATACAGTCCATTTTATTATTATTATTTTTTTGGTGGCAGTTGATTTGAATTCTGTCTCTCATTTTCAGTGGAAAGATTTCTGATCCGCAGGGTCACTTCCCCAGGTGGCATCTCAGATGGACGTGGGGGAAAGATAAACCCATCTCACACAGTAGGCAGGCCTCTGCCTTCACCCCCAACCGCTGACCGGTTTCCCCACTGCCAAGCCTACCAACCAAGATAAAGCAAGTCCAATACCATTAGCTGAGATTACGCTAATCGGCACTTGCAGCACTTGGTACAAGGGGGCGATGCTCAGGGACATCAGGGTCCCTTCCTGGATGCAGTGTGAGATCTGCCCGAGGCCAGGGCCCGCCTGGTGGGCTGGGCCATGCTGCCCTGTGTTGCCTGGAACACAGCGTAGCTCATGGGCTTCGCGATTCCTTCTGTGCAGGGGCCACCTCCTTGCTGGTAGCCGATCCGGGCCCCTGTAGGGAAACAGGAAGCTGCCCGTGGCCCCGGCTTGTAGGGTTCACACCTCCCTCGTCAGGGCTCTGAGCAGTGGGGCGCTCTCCCCTCTCCCCGAGGCCTGCCGGCCGGCTGGGGCTACTCAGCACACAACAGCTTACAGTCCGGCCCCGGGACGCACCGGGACAAAGCTGCGTTTTGTGCTGGGCTTGCAGCACGTTCCCCTCCCAGGGTCCCCCACGTGTGTGCTACCCCACGTCGGGTCTGAATGTTCTCTTTGTCGCCGGCCTCCTCGTGCTGCGGTGGGCTGCCGTGCCCGCGGCTGTCCTGGGTTAAATAAATACATTAAGGCAACACACTCGGCCTGACGCTGGAGCCAGCCTCACTCACTCAGATCACTCCTGTGGCAAAAGACGGAGCCGCCATGGTTCTGAGCCTGTTTCGAGACGGATTTCTTTGTTGGGTTCCTTTGCACGAGCAACACACCTGCAGGGAAGGGACAGCCGCGCTGCTGCTCAGTGGGCCACGTGTCTGCACAAGGGACTCAGCACGTGAGCTTCCCCCAGTCGCAGGATGCGTGCTGACGCCACTGCGTACATACACTCCCAGGAAGCCCCGGTGAAGCTGTGTGCCGTTCTATCGTTTTCCCAGCACAGCCAAGTGGCAGTCTGCTTGTTCGTCACGCACCTTTACAAAACCCACGTTTAGAAATGTGCTGCGCCAGCCCCAGAGGCTTACATAAGCCAACGGCCGCGCGTGCTTTGTTGTGAGCATCACCCTTCCGTGTGTGAAGTCCTGACTGCGTGTGCCCTGCACCGCTCTGTTCTTTGGGAGGGTCTAAGGCACGTTGCTCTATTTCGATAGGACTGGACGTGTCGAAAGCACTAACAAAGGGTGAGATTGTACTCACCGAGTACCCAGAATCTCCTCCAGGCGTCTGCTTTTAGGGCCAACAGAAGAACGAGGGGGAGGGTGAAGAGTGGAATCACCTATAAAATCATTGCCTTCACTTTCTTGTAAAATAAAGACAAAAGCTTTATCTTCTAAGTGAAGCAGAGGTTCTCAATCACCCCAGCGGACACTAGAAATGCTGAGAGATGCCGGTGTTATCGAGAAGCAGTGAGATGAGAGAGAGAGAGAGTGAGAGAGAAAGAGAGAGACCTCCTGTCTGCTGCTCATTCCTCAGATACCCACAACAGCCAGGGCTGGGCTAGCACCAGACTAGGGCTCCATCTGGGTCTCGCAGGTGGGTGGCAGGGACCCAAGTCCTCGAGCTGTCATCTGCTGCCTCCCGGGACTGGAACTGGGAGCAGACTGGAGATCTGAACCAGGGCATTCAGAGAGCAGAGGTGGGTATGGTAACAGCAGGCCAAACACCGCCCTGGGTGGTATTTTTTGATTGTCACAACTGGAGGGCCGGGTACCATCAGCTTCCAGTGGGCAGAAGGCGTGATTCCCATAAACATCCTACATGCATGCAACAGTGATCCCAACAAGGAACCGGCCGTCCCAAAAGGCTGAGGCCGCCAAGGGGAGCCACCCCGAAGAACAGCGCGTGTGGGGAAGGGGCGGCACGGCTGGTCTGTTTCACAGGCTGGGTGCTGGTGAGCTTCCCATGGGGCTGCTCTCAGCACCGCCTCCTTCCTTCCTTTGCAGAGCATTTCCTGGCTCTAGATGCCGTTTCTGAAGCCTTAGCTGAAGCACCCTGCTCCAAAATGCCTCACTGATGGGGCCTGGCTCGTTCAAAATCCAAGTGGCAAAAGGAGCTGCTTGCATTTTTTTAACTTTGTATTTTGAAAGGATTTTAAACTCACGTAGAAGTTTCTAGAATAGTGGTGCATCCCCTTCCCTCTGTTTCTCCATGATGACGCCTTCCACAACCGCAACATGTCATCAAAACCAGAAGATGGGCTTGGATGGAGACTGCTGAACTATAATTGGCTTTTACCAGTTTGCTCAAGTGTTGAATAATAAAGCACTTAAAAAATACATACATACCTCCCGAAATATCCCACCCTGTTCCCCCAGAAATGCTTTCCTGTGGAAAACAAAACACTAATGATCTCCCTGCTTCCAAACGCCCCTCGTTGCCAAGGTAGCAGCAGGTGGGAGGACAGACAGTCACAGGTAGAAATAATTGGTTCTAGTTTATTAGTCAGCTTCTGTCGCTGCCTTCCTATCGGTTCTTAATTTTTCAGTTTATAAGTCCTCCGCAGGCTCAAGTACGACAGCGCAGGACAAACAGTGACAACTTTCTGGACGGTCCCAGCCCTGGCAGTGCAGCCAGCTGCGAGCACTGCCCCAGCATTGCTTGCTAACCCGCACGAGGCTATTTCGAAAAGTTCACCACGCAAGATGAATGGAAAATACAAGCTTATTTGGCCGCAAAAGCGCATTTAAAATCCATGCATCGTTTTTTCACAACACACATTTTTCATGAACTTTTAGAAGACCCCCTCATCTGCATGGATTTCAGAAAATTTTGCACCAAAATACATTATCTTTTAGCCCCCTACTTGATGAGGTTTGTTTTGAAGCGCCCTCATGTGTATGTTGAGATATTTGTAAAACAGAGTGCTTGGGTTTTTTTGTTTTTTTATTTGTTTGTTTTTTATGAAGCATCTTTTTGAAATAAAAGTGGA
The DNA here is from genome assembly GCA_949820135.1 of Sylvilagus floridanus. Lineage (NCBI taxonomy): Eukaryota > Metazoa > Chordata > Mammalia > Lagomorpha > Leporidae > Sylvilagus > Sylvilagus floridanus. The sequence continues at coordinate 71,404,307 of OX463235.1, forward strand.
GCAGCCTGCCCCAGGCCCACCCCAGGGAAGGTGCTGTCCGTGGCCGCACGGCTACTGTAGGCTTCAGAGGTGAGTGCTGGGTGCACATTTGTCAAGAGCACCTCCTTCGTAACAGAACTGGGGAGGCCTGAAGCCCACTTACTGCTGTGCTTGACACATAATCACCTCCCAGTAGGCATAAGCTTTTAGCTCCTGCTCCATACATGAGCTGGAAAGATCCTCCGGTCAACTCATGCGTTGACAGTGGGGCGACACTGTGTGCGAATAACAGAGAGGCTTCCATCTTCTGGACGGGGAATGTCAGTTTTAGAGCACAGAATAATGTCATTTATTATTCCACCCTCAGCCCCCCAGCACTCCCCCAGCCCCCCAATTTATGAGGCAGAATCCTACTAGGATAACATGGGTCGTTGGGTCGTTCCCCTGAAGTATCTTGGGGAGAGATAGTTGAATCTTTGTTTGGATGCGAGCCAGTAGCCATAAAAATTCTTTGCCACTCAGCAAAGTTATGTATTCTAGCCAGGGAGGCATTCTGGATTTCAGAACTTTCACTCTTTGGCTGTGCCTGATAAACTTGAACATAAGACACCTTCAGCAGTTTTCGGATTTATGGCGACAGAATCCAACCTACTGGCCCGGGGCCCGTGCAAGTCTTGTTCCTTCCCACTGCATCATGTTCCCTTTGGTAGCCAACTCACAAAGCAAGGTGCCTGGAACAATGAACACTAGGCTTCGTGGCCAAAACACCAGCCCGCTGGAGCAGACTTGAATAACTGCAAGCCACAGTCCTGCCTCTGTGTTCTCCAGCATTTGCGTCAATGCGAAGAAACTTCTTGTTGCATGCTGCCCTCAAGTTATTCTGCTAAAATTTAAGAGACGCTTAACACAGCCCAGTCCTTCGGCCTTGCCAATCGCCGGGATTTCTGCTTCAGCAGAGAGAAGAGAGAGGTGTGCTATGACATGGAGCTTCAAGGGGCCCCCAAACGCCACCGGCCCTGCCTTCCACAAGGCTACATGTCCTGGGCTGACTCTGATCTTAGAAGGAGAGCGACTTTCTACCCTGCAGCCGCAAGACCCTCCCAGCCTTTTCGCGAGCCTATAAATTTCCTCGGTACGCGTGGGTCTGTGAAGTGCGGCCCTGTTGATTCGACATCTGGAACCACTCAGGTGGTTTGTCTCTGCCGACTTTCTGAACAATAAAAGCCAACCGCTGGATGATTCCTGGATATTTGAACTTGGGGCACGGGCATGTTGGCCCCCTTGCTGACAAACACAAAATTCTCCTTTTGCCTGCTGGAGCCAAGTGCAACAAATGTGGTTGGGAATAGTAGGCTAAGAACGCTCCCCAGAAAGAGGCTGGGGTCTTCCAGCAGGGGGGCACGTACCTCGGGATTTCAGAAGTCCTTGCCCAATCTCACGTCTGCCCCTAAGTCCAAGCTTGGTCCCCACTTAAAGAAACAGACCAAAGCTGATCACTTCCTATTACAGCTTCTGCCAAACTGGAGAAGAAACCCATCCGACCACCATGGTGGCAGATGCCACGGTCAATCCCATTCCCGGAACTTAAGCCGCACCATCCTTGTCTCACACGAGACAAGATTTCTCTGACGTGATCCCTGAACTGTTGGTGGCTAATATTCAATTTTATAAATATTTTTAGAGACGTCATGAAAACCAAAGAGAATTGGTCCTTGGAGCCAAGTATGAGAAAGAAAGATTCAACTGCACAGATTGGTTGGGGAAATAGAGAAAAATATGTGACCGTGCTGTGAAAATATCACCGGATCACCAGGGGATATTACAAGCTGGTGTCGAGAATGCAATGTCACATCAAGTGCTAAAACCCAAGGTCAGTTAGCGTCTTAAGGTGATGCACAGGGGCCGGCGCTGTGGCATAGCGGGCCTGTGATGCCAACATCCTGTATGGGCAATGGTTCGTGGCGTAGCTGTGCCACTTCCAATCCAGTTCCCTGCTAATGGCCTGGGAAAAGGCAGTGGAAGATGGCCCAGGTGCTTGGGCTCCTGCCACTCACGTGGGAGACCTGGAGGAAGCTCCTGGCTCCCAGCTTTGGCCTGGCACAGCCTGGGGAGTGAACCAGCAGACAGAAGGTTTCTCTCTCCCTCTGTCTCGCCCTCTCTCCATATAGCACCGTCTTTCTAATAAATAAGTAAATCTTTAAATATCTATAAAGATGATGTACCAAGCAGAACTTTAAAACATGGCTGGCCAAGAACAATGCCAGCCTGCACGCCCAGTCTCTCCAGGACAAGAGTCACTTTTATTTGTCTCTGCATCCTCAGTACCAAGCGCCATGCCTGGTACAGAGTGGGCCCTTAACGCCTGTGCAATTTGTAAAGCAGGTGTGAGTCATGGCTTTGTGACTTTGTTGAATAAAATGTTACCCACACTGAATAACAATTCCAAAGAAGTGCCTGGACACTTGCCTACTTTATGGAGACGTCAAAACCCAGAGCCAAAGAAAGATACCGTGGCTCTTTTTTACAGCTTATTGAGAAAGAAATCATCGCTCGTCCATACACGGACTGTGTTCAGGAAGGAAAACGGTTGTCTGGAAGCAGAGCCCCTTCCTTTACTCCCCAGCCAGGATGATCTTTTCCAACGCATCCCCTGTCATCTCGCCGCTCTGTTTACACCATCAGGGGCTCACCCGAGCTTTCTCAAGGCTGAGAAGCCCCGGCAGGGCCTTCCCACTGCCTGGTCTGCAGCTCCTGTCCCTGCTTGGCTCAAGGCAGGCTGGTCTGTTACGTTCCTTCAAAGACGTTACGTTCCTTGTCTCCCGTAAGGCCTTTGCGCTGAGCATCTGGATACCTCTACCAGTGCTCAGCTCACACAGAGCTAGCTCTTCAGAGAGGCCTCCTCTGGCCACTCGGGCTACAGGGTCCCCCGTCCGAGCACACGGCCCTCGTGATCTCGGTATCTTGAGTAGAGAAGGTGGGAAACCCTGCTGAGGAAGACTCTGCTATGGGCTAAACGTTGCACAGCCTTCGGTGTCCACAGCGGAGCCCAGGTGGTGGCCGGGGAGCGATGTGGCATCAGAGGGGGAAGTGACCGGTCCCCCTGCCGGGCGCTCAGGAGCTCAGGCTGAGCAGCCTGGAGGCACAGAGCCCCTTCAGGAGCCACACGGCCCCTGATTGGATGTGGTGAGGCTCCGTGCTAAGGCACCTGACCCAAGAGGAAGCGCGGGAGGCTTAAAAATGGTGAGCGGAGCACTTCCGGGCTCAAGGAGCTTCCCCAGCAGGGAGCAGAGTCGGAGGGTGCACAGAGCGAAGCCTGAGCAGGAAGAACTCAGACCCAGCTCCCAGGAGGGCGGCCACGTGGTGCTCCTCGCAGCTGGTGCCACCTCTCATTCACTCCCCTTTGGGGGTCTCTGATTTGACCCTTCAATTCTAGTAAATTCAGATTTGAGCCTTTTCCCTGTTTTCTTTGTGAATTCAGATCCTTCCTCGAGATTGCCCCACCGAGATTTGAAAGCGAAGGCCCGGGAGGGCTTATCTTCCAGTCTGGGAACGCGCTAGCACCAACTCAGAGAGTCTACACGAAAACAAATGAAAGTAAAAGTGCGCTACTCCTCGGTTGTTGAATTTGATACAAAAATTTAAAAGGAAAACAAATAGTTATCATACGTGCACTTTCCTCTCCTAGATAAATATGTGGACATAGCTTGCTCTGCAGATTAAGTGAAGGCATACACAGATGGCAAAGGGGAAATTGAAAAGGCAACAGAACAAACATCGTTGTAGATAATGATTATATATGCACAAGAGGCAAATGGCCAATTGGTGCTATTACAGCATATGGTTGAGTATTTGCCAAAAACGTTTTTTCCATCTTGCACTTAACTTTTAATATCCATGATGTAGCCTGAGAACTCTTCTATAACTAATCACTGGGGAGTTTTATTAATTCAAGCTCTGTCAGGTTCTACTGCTAATTGCTTTACAACCAATGACAATTACACCACTAATAGCACCATTAAGCCCAGGCCGTTGTGAATGAATTTGGGCTTAAAAGTGGGTTGAGAAGACCAGCGGTAGGAGAGTCAGGCAGGTCTGAGTTCGGGGCTGTTATTCTCTTATCTCCCACATGTTGGCCACACGATGGGACAAGTCATAGATCCCTTGTAAGCCCTGGTTTCCTTATTGGTAAAACGAGGTTAGCAATGAAACCTGCTTCCTAAGGATATGGTGAGGATTCAGTGAAATTTGTGCGAGGTGCCTCGTACGTCAAGCCCCTCCGTACATGAGCCTCTCCTCGGCTTTCTGGGACTGAGTAAAACAAAGACACTTGGTGCCACAATTTCTCACTGTGCAAAATCATCCGAGCACTGCATTCCTTGGTGGGGGCAGGGGGGTGGATCCCAGGACATTGGTTAAGAGGGGCATCAGATGACAGCTGCTTTCCTCTTCCTCCATCAGTGAATATGGCAATCGCCAAAAAATAAAAAAACCTTGCTCGCTGTCATTCTAAAGATCATGTGGTTTCCACTTTCCCCAAAACAAGGGCTGAGTCAATTAAGTTCATAAGGCTTTAAAAATAGTCCTTATTCCTCCTGCAGAGAAAGAGAAAACAAAAGAGATGATCCAGGAATTAATTCAAATTTGGGTTTGATTAAGATGACTTGGCAGGTGCAGAGACAGTTGTGAGGCCAAAGAAATTTTTCCAGTTTCTAATAAGCCAAGGAGATTTTTGGCCATACCAATCATTTACACTTAGCACCCACTTAATAGGCTGGCAACTGCCTTTTAATAGGTATGGAGTGTGAAACGTAATGGGGGAATTTTTTAGAACATATGATTTCATGTACCTACTGAGAAATACCTCACTTTTTATAAAGTCCTCTGTAGGGTGCAGGCTACTTTCTCTTGCATGATCTCATGGAATCCCTGTTACACCTCGTTAAGCCCCTTTAACTGTTGGGGCAACTGTGTTCAAGGAGGTCCCACTGCTTGCCCAGCAGGTGTGTTGCATGACCTGGGTCCGATTCAGGGCTTCCGAAGCCAAGTCTGAAAATCTCACCGTCAAGAACTTCTACCCGACGGTTAATACCCAGAGTGGCAACAAGATCCGGTAGCTATGGCCGAGATGTAGCCCTCTGGGACTCACATCTTGCATCTCAGAGCGGACGGTATTTGGAGACAGGGCCCTTAAGGAGACCATGACGCCGAGCCTGCATCCAATCTGGCTGCTGTCCTTTGAGGAAGACAGCAGGATGCGAGCGCCCACAGACGACCCCAGACGGAGAGACCTCAGACCTCTCCACGCCATGACCTTGCACTTCTGGCCTCCAGAGACTGTGGGAAAAGGCATGTCTGTTGCCCAGGCCTCCCAGCTGTGGCAGCTGTAGGGAACCCATGCCCAGTGACACAGGGTGCCAGAGAGCAGCACCCATGCTAACCTGCCACCTTAATAAATGAAGAATGAAGTGAATCACGACTCTTCCAAGTGCGAGTCTCCCCTCCCCCACCCGTTACTTCTCACCTGTGTCAGTTGGGGTTCAATCAGGAGACAGAAACTACAGATAGAGATATTTGGACAAGAAGAAATTGACATAAAGAATTATTTTTTAATTTTTTTTTGACAGGCAGAGTGGACAGTGAGAGAGAGAGACAGAGAGAAAGGTCTTCCTTTTTGCTGTTGGTTCACCCCCCAATGGCCGCCACGGCAGGCGTGCTATGGCCATCGCACTGCGCTGATCCGATGGCAGGAGCCAGGTGCTTCTCCTGGTCTCCCATGGGGTGCAGGGCCCAAGCACTTGGGCCATCCTCCACTGCACTCCCGGGCCACAGCAGAGAGCTGGCCTGGAAGAGGGGCAACCGGGACAGAATCCAGTGCCCTGACTGGGACTAGAACCCGGTGTGCCGGCGCTGCAGGCAGAGGATTAGCCTAGTGAGCTACAGCGGCGCCGGTGATATAAAGAATTATTAACTAAAGAGAGGATTGGATAATAGAGGATTGGCTACCACCATTGAAAGTGGATAAATAGACAAACGAAGTCTAAGGAGTGTAGGAATAGCAGCTCGAAGGAGTTTATGGCGAGAATCCAAGGAAGAGCCCCCACTCTCCCCTCCAGCTGCGGTCCAGACCTTGTGGCCGAGGGCAGCCCCCAGCTCACTGGCTGGCGGGGAACTCCTGGACCCCTGCCTCTCAGGATGTCGGGGAAAGCTGTTCCCAGAATGGTTTCTCTGTGATGCGAGATACCAGTTATCGGATTATAGGACTGCCGTGGGAAAACACTAGGGACAGCTGCCAGCCACTGGGTGTTGCTGACTCCGTGCCCTGCAACAGCGGAGGCTGGGGAGGTCACCCTGCCTGCAGCCGCGGGACGCCGGGAAGCCACGCCTGCCACAGAAACCCGTACACGACAGGAGCACCAGAACTTGGAGTCTCTCCTGCACCTTCCACTAACAAAGCCTCCAGGGAGACCACCGAAACGGCTCCCTCTGGTTTTCCAGAGCAGACGAGGGAGGGGGAGTGTGGAGCGGAGAGGCAGTGTGCAAAGTGGCACTAGATGATGACACCCCGTCTCACGGAAGCCGGCATCCTTGGGGTGCTCGGGTAGCTGCTGAATCCAGCTGAATGGAGCCCCAAAGGCCTTGGTGATGCTTTGGGTGGTCTCTCTGAAGAGGGGCATATGGTTTTGCAAGGAGGCAGGGGAGGAATGGCCGAAGCAGTCTATCACAACCCCTTCCCTGAGACCTCTCGTCTCAAACGGGCGCGCACGAGGTTGTACAACCTATAGCATGTCCCAGCGAAGCGTGGTGTTCCTGCATTTTAACCTCCTCGACTTCCTTGTTCATAAAGTTATGTCTGTATCACACTATTTACAGGTTAAATATTTAAAACCTCACTAATCTTGGTACTTAGTGCCAATATGTTTCTTCCTTAATTAATTATAACCCAGCTCAATAATTAATTCCAAATGACAATTATCTCTGAAGATTTTTTAATTACCGAGAGGAAGAGATATACCAAGGGCTGGGCCAAATCCATAGCTCTAGATAATATGAAGTTGGGATCTGCTTTGTTTCCTCTTTTATACTTCTAGAAGGTTCTGTTCTGCAAACAAGCAAGACCACCCTCTGAGAAGCTTGCTGGACGTTTATAGACAGTGAGTCAGAGCCATGGAATGCTAACACGGGTGAGATCTCGGGACTGCCACTCAGGGAGTCCCACGTTTCCTTTTGCAGAGGGGGAAACTGAGTCCCAAGGGTCTTTGTCCCAAATTGCACGCACGGCTCCCTACTGGCTACACTGGATCTCAATCAAAGGGCTCACAATTTTCTCCATGCCACCTCCAAATGGAATCACGCTGTCTGCTCTACACGTTCTGGAGTGGAGTCAAGCAGTGGGAGAGGAAGGAAATGGGACAGGGTGGAGCCGAGGGGCCTCCTGAAGGCCCCCAGGGAGGAGCAGCTCGCTGGGAAGCCATTTTCCCCCCGGGCCAGTGTCTGCAGTGACCCTCAGCACAGCCCGTGGCACGTCTGAGCTCCAAAGGGGAACATCTGAAGGCGTAATCTTGTTTTCGGATGATGTAAAAGGCAAGAATGTGGATCATTTTCCCGTCGTTTGGAATTCTTGTTTGCTTCTATTATTATTATTTTTAATTTGATTTCTTTGGTTTGCCTTGGACATTTAGAGTGTTGGTCTCTTTGAGCAAGAAATGGACACCTAGCGAGGCATGTCCTAATGCTGCCAGTTATGAACCAGCCACAAGACTAGGATTTTCTCGTGTCTCAAACTTACCCAAGAATGTGGGCACAATTAGGATGCTGGTTGGCCACGTACAGTTTCAGTCCACTGTAAATATTTTTTTCTGGAATCATGAGTTTTGAATTAGCTCTCTGAAAAGCAATTAGAGTGTACAATTTATAAATGCAGACGTGCTGGCACGTGAGGGAATTTAACCAACGTGAGCCTGATCTCTAAGAAAAATAAATGAATCCTCAGCAACTCCCTGCCTGACAGAGCTGGGGGAGCCTGTGGACTGGACTTGACCTGCACCAGCTCTCTTCCTCTGTTAATGGAGAAAGGAAGACCCGGTCCAGGTGACCTGACTGATGAGGCTGGAGCTTGTGTCCCGCCCCTGCCAACTAGACCCCGCCCCTTCCCTTCTGAGCTAATAGCACAGACCACTGGGCACCTGTAGGCGATCAGCATCTGCACTAAGAACCTTTCTCCTGGTACCCGGAACCCCTGGGCAGCCTGGGCTGTGTCATTGCATCAGGCTGTGGAACTGTGCCAGGGCGCTCAGACCTGCAGAATCCCACCCCCCACTCCCATAATGCAGCACTGGGCACAGGACTCAGCAGGCAAGCGTGCCCCAGACCCTGGCTCCATGCAGCAGGCACAGACTAAATCTAAAACCCACAGAGCCAATGGACAGATTCTTCTCCTGGAAAATCCCACAGAGCCAATGGTGGTCGTATCACTACATCTCTGCCCTGAGCCCTGACCCAGAGTTCAATATGCTTTTGATTTTCCGGGAGCTTTCAAGAAAACGGTGATTTCAAGGCTGCTCCCTGTGGTCCACATCTCTCCATGGCAACACCTCGGGGATGGGACAGTCTCCGTTGTTCATGTCTGTGCGGGATTTTCGTTGGTCTCAGCGTGTTTCATAATAAATGGGACACACAGACTCAGTGGAGAAGGCCACGGAGGCAGAGATGGCCCAGAAATGTGTGTCCTGCGGATAGCAGGAACGATTTATCTTCCCCGTCTCGGGTCTCCCAGAGCCTTGGCAACAGAGACACCGGGGCTTGTCGTGGGTGAGAACCCCAGGGCTCTGCAGCGACCTTTCTCTGCGCTGCGCCACATGTGACTCCCCCAGTCACGGGAGCAGGATGGCAGCTCCCAGACCATGGACCCACCACGTGTTTCCCTGTCTATCATTTGCACCTTTCTCTGCTTCCTGTCCACGTTTCTGTCGCGTAAAATGGCATCGTTGCTGGTTAGTCACAGGGGCAACAGGGCACCACTTGTGTTCTGTCTAAGACGGTTTCGTGCGGCTTCCGTGAGCTGCGGCCAAGGTGGGGACCGACTTTCTCACTACTGAATCACCTTGACGGCAGAGAAGAGTTCTGCTGATGAAAGAGATGGAAGCGCAAAAATTCAGCACTCTCTCACAACCACATTCCACATTCAGTCTTAATCTGATGCGGTGCCAGTACGAACAGAGTCCAAGATTTGGCCCAGGGCACTATTTTCTAAGTGCAAACGGGCTTATTTGGAGAACAGGTCAGACTGATTTTGAGGGACAGAGTCATTGGAACCCTGAAGCTCACCCACTCGCCAGCCCCCTGGCTCCCTGCCCCCTGGCCACCCCGCCCTCTGGGCTGAGATGCCCACGTTCTCCAGCAGGGGGTCACAGTAGCACTGTTTGTTTGCCTTCAGGGTAGGATGTGCCCGGACTCTCTAGAGAAGTATCTCTCATGTGTAGGGCCACCTTTCAAGTTGAGATTGTTGTGGGTTTTCTGCTGGGGGCAGAAACCTGAGCGAGAGCGAGACCCACACTCCCTGCCACTGGGTCTGGCTGCGGCACACAAAGCCACCTTATAAACATAACCTCTTTCCTGACTGCGGGCCCCAGCTTCTCCCTTCTTGAAACCTGAGTCACTGGGGCTTAGGATTTACACAAGCAGCAACCAGATCCCCTTCGCCTTGGAAATATCTCCACTGCTAATTGGATTAAAAATCATGAAGCATACTCAACAGACCGGGGCATTCAAATCAAATTCGCCACCATCCCAGTTTTTAAAAAATAAAGAATTAGCGCCTTGTGTGCATGATCATCACACGTTAGCCGGCGCAGGCGGGAGCAGCACTGGCTCCTCTCACGTTACTGGAACTCAGGCTCCACAAAATGCCCTCTTTCTTCCTTTCATGCAAAAGACGAGCTAGCGTCTGACAGCCCTGCCGCTGAGCCGCCCCTCCTCATCTTGCAATCGAGAAAACTCAAGTCCAAAGGGGTGGCCGCCAGCCTGCGCCTCGGTGTCTTGGCAGCAGCGCCTGCAGGGGATGCCCGGGGTCCTCGCCTGTTTGCTGAGCTCTGATGGCTCCGCCTACACTGCCCTTTAGAGGAAGGGAGGCATGGTGATCACTCCAAGGAGAGAGGCCACGGAGCACCCCAGACCTGGGCTTCAGGTAAATCCGAGCTCAGGGTCATCTGGGCTCACACCCCTAGGATCCAGCCTCGTGCCCTCCACAGTCCACGGCTGGGGCAGGAAAGAGCCCAGAGTGAGCAAGCTAGCAGACAACCCCGCCCCTTGGAGCGCGAGGTAACAGCTGGAGGACCTTGGATGAGATGAAAGTGTGCTTTTCCCCCAGGCTGGGGGAGAACTGTGGTTTGCAAGGAAGCCTCGGAGGACTGACTCCCAGGGGGACGCGGGCCCTGTCCGTGCGCAGCCTCCCTATCTGGGCACCTGCTGGGGGGAAGCGAGGGGGCAAGGTCCCGCCATCAGAGGGACTTTGCAGGGACCAGGAGAATACAGCTGAGGGGAGTCGGTGATCCAGGCTGGTGGGGGCAGAGAGCAACCAGAGATGCCCCCAACAAGCCCAATAATTCTCCGCACCCACACCACACCCAGGCCCAAATTCTGGTGAGAAAGTCACAGTGGAAGAGGCGCTGAGGCTCCGAAGCCCAGGCAGAGCTCAACCGGTAAGGAGCCCAGGGCGTCCGCGGTCACAGCTCCTCGCCTCCTGGGCTCGGCGCTGAGATGAGCACGGAGCGTCCATCCACAGGAGCAGGGAGGAATCCTGAAAGGCCAAGCATGTGTGGAACGGCCAACGGCTGTTCTCACCAGTGGTGAATTTCTCTCAAGGGTGATCGTGTAAGGCAAAAGTCACAGCAAAGTGCTGGGGGGATGACACCATGTGTAGAGAGAAAACATAGCACCAAAGAGGGGGTGGTGGATCCGACTACGGTCACTGCTCAGCATCTTGGGGATGGGGTCTCAGAGCCCCCGTGGATACCAAACTCCGTGGGTGCGCAGGTCCCTTTATTACATGGTGTAGGATTCGCGTATGAGCTACCCACATCCTCACTTGAAATCACTTCAAGACAGCGTTTAACAAGTAGTGTTTGTAAGTGCTAGGTAACCAGTTGTTACCCTTGTAGGGAAGGGAGAAGTCTCTGCAAGTTCAGGACAGGTGTCATTTTGTTTTTCCACAGTGGGATCAGATGCAGAGGGCCCACCGCGCCTTGTCACAACCTCCCACCCGCAGAGGCCCAAGGTGAAATCAGAGCTTGTTACACTGCAGATGCCTTCGCAATCTCGAGAGCAAAGCAAAGGCGCTCTTCTCTTCCCCAGGGACGCGCAGCCCAGGGACACCTTCAGGATCCAGGGCACCTGTCCCCACGACTGCTCCAAGAGCCGCCAGCGGCGCCTCTGCGAGGCCCTCTCCAGGATCCCCATGGGCCCTGGGAAGAGCCTCGCCCGAGGACTCACCCCTGACCCAGGGCAGCCCGCATTCTGTCTCCTGGGGTCACAGTGCTTGCCTTAAGGGGAGAGCCCAGCTCCCAGTGGGATTGCCTTTGTTGTAATGGGACCTCATGTATCCTCGCCCAGCCCACCCCTGTTTCCCTCACCCCTCCCGGGCGAGGTCTGCAGACTCCCTCCCTCCCATAGTCTGCTTTCTGGAGACCCCGGCCTGGGAAGGATGGCCCCAGCGGAGGGCCAGAGTCGGCTCATCTGTCAGCTGCTGTGGTGAGGGCTGCACACCAGCGGTGGATGCCTGCAGTCATGGTGCACCTGCTGAACCTGCACTGGGGGTGGGCCAGGACGTAGTACCTAGGAAGAGAGTGCTCTGGACAGGTAGGACCTTGGCATGTAAGAATCTGGGTGGGAACAGTAATTATAAGAATTACGGGGCCCCCGGAGCTGTGGCACAGCAGGTAAAGCCACTGCCCTGCAGCACTGGCATCCCATATGGGCGCTGGCTTGAGTCCCGCCTGCTCTACTTCTGATCCAGCTCTCTGCTATGGCCTGGGAAAGCACTAGAAGATGGCTCAAGTGCTTGGGCCCCTGCACCCACGTGGGAGACCTGGAAGAAGCTCCTGGCTCCTGGCTTTGGATCCACCCAGCTCCGGCCTTTGTGGCCATTTGGGGAGTGAACCAAATGCCTCTGCTTCTGCCTCTTTGTAACTCTCTGCTTTTAAAATCTTTTTTCTTTTTTTGACAGGCAGAGTTAGACAGAGAGAGACAGAGAGAAAGGTCTTCCTTTTTCCGTTGGTTCACCCCCCAAATGGCCATTACGACGGTCATGCTGTGCCGATTTGAAGCCAGGAGCCAAGTGCTTCCTCCTGGTCTCCCATGCAGGTGCAGGGCCCAAGCACCTGGGCCATCCTCCACTGCCTTCCTGGGACACAGTAGAGAGCTGGACTGGAAGAGGAGCAGCCAGGACAGAATCCAGCGCCCTGACCGGGACTAGAACCCAGGGTGCCGGTGCTGCAGGAAGAGGATTAGCCTAGTGAGCCACGGCACCGGCCAATGCTCTGCTTTTCAAATAAACCTTTAAAAGAAAAAGAATTATGGGGAATGGGGTAGCATTGCGGCACATTGGGTAAAACTGCCGTCTGTGACACCAAGTCCCACAAGGGCACCACTTCAAGTCCTGGCTGCTCCACCTCTGATCCAGCTCCCTGCTAATGCATCTGAGAAAGCAGCAGCAGATGGCCCAAGTGCTTGGGCTCCTGCCACCCACATGGGAGATCTGGATGGAGTTCCAGGCTCTTGCTTTCTGCCTGGTCCATCCCTGTCTGTTGCAGCCATTTGGGGAGCAAACCAGTGATGGGCTCGCGCTCTCTCTCTCTCTCTCTCGCTCTCTCTCTCTCTCTTTCTGCCTCTCAGTCACTCTGCCTTTCAACTAAATAAATAAAATAAATCTTTAAAAAAAAGTATGAGAAGGGGCTGGTGCTGTGGCATAGTGGGTAAAGCCTCCATCAGTAGTGCCAGCATGCCATATGGGCGCTGGTTCGAGTCCTGGCTGCTCCACTTCCCATCCAGCTCTCTGCTATGGCCTGGGAAAGCAGTAGAAGATGGCCTAAGTCCTTGGGCCTCTGCATCCACATGGGAGACCCTGAGGAAGCTCCTGGCTCCTGACTAGCGCAGCTCTAGCTATTGTGGCCATCTAGGGAGTGATCCAGTGGATGGAAGACCTTTCTGTCTCTCTGTAACTCTGCCTTTCAAATAAATAAATCTTTAAAAAATTGTGAGAAGAACTGTGGAATCAGATGCCTATTGCCAAAGGTATTAATGCATTAGGGAAATATGGGAAAAGGTTAGTTGTGATTAAATAGCAAAATAAGGCAAAGTGTGAACACCAGAGGACCCCTCGTTCACTGCAACTGGAAGGCAGAGGCCCCAGGTTTAATTCTGAGTAGAAGAGCTCAGGAAATGTGCAAGTCCCGAGCCTGGCAGGTGTGCTGGGCCAAGGTCAGGCCGCTGTTGGTTAGAAGAAGCAGGATGGGACATGCGGGTTGATACAGTCCAGTGGCTGACACCCCCAGCTCCTCTGGAATTCTCTAGACTTCAAGACGTTTCCTACCATCTCCTTAGAGGCTGGCCCCAGCCTCTGCACCTGCCAGGATGATGGAAACCTGCCCTGCAGGACCACACATGCCAACTTCCTGCCCTGCCCCTAACCGCTCCACTCCCAGCCTCCCTCCTGACCACCAGACTCCTAGGCGGGGTCAAGCCATAATCTGGCCAGAGGAGGGTGATCCTACTACGGCAGGAAAGGGCCTGCAGCCCCGGGCAGCTGTGGAAGTCGGCTCGGCACATGCCAGCAGCAGCCAGCAGACCACGTGTGGGAGTGCATGGTGAGGGTGTCAGACAAAGCGAGATGAAGTGCAAAGTTGGACGGGGTAAAATTTATTGATCTGGACGCATCCTCCTGTAATATGACAGCTAACATTCTGGCAAGGGGCCCAGGAGATGGAGCTAGAATCCCGGAAGCTGAGAAAATGTGCCCTAAGTTCACCAAGTGAAGTGGAGAAGCTGGGTCTGCAGTGCAGGATGGGGGAGGAAGGCGTCACAAGGCCCCGACGAGGAGGCCAGCCAGAGCGAATGTGCCACACAGGGCAAAGGTAGATGCGCCACACGGGGCCAGGGTGGTTGTGCCACACAGGGCAAATGCCCCACCCCCATACCATCACACTGGGGCTTAGCATTCCGACGCGTGGGTCTGGAGTGGACAAAGGCACTCAGAGAGGAGCACTCTGTGGGGTTAAGGAGGTTCCTTCTCATCCCCAGTTTTTGTCTGTTCCCTAATTCTTTTCTGAAAAATGATGCCTGTCCTCGGGTTGTTTGGACTGTTTTGGAAATCCCAAAAATGTTACTGGACTCTCACGATGCCCAATGAAAACAGGAAGCAACTCTTACAGAGGCGCAGCACCGCATCAAACACGTGTAGTCTGTCCCAAAGGGTTTACCTTGAAGAGTCTATGCGAAAGGCGAGCCCCTCCAGCCACCCCACCCCCACCTGAGCCCTGACATCCGCTCTCTGTCGATTCCTAGCTGTCAATTAAAATGAGCACAATACTCCTCCAGCCTCTAGGGGGAACAGGTGGATCGCCAGCCTGTGTCCAGTTTCCCTCTAAGTCCTCTGGTTCACCTTCCTTCTCCCTCTTCTCTGCTGTTTGTAGGCTCCCCTGCGCCATCTTCCCATTCCTCCATCTTTCAATTCCAGGGGAAGACAACTGGTCCTCAGGGAGGAGCAGGTAAAGGGGAGGGACCCATTCTTCACGGCGCTTCGCCAGGAGTTGTGCTGAGAATGGCAGTGACGACGCCCAGCCCCTCCCCAGTGTCCCCGCGGGACACCGGGAATGGCCTGGCCCCCGACTTCTGGTCCTGAGCTCACTCCTGAGGGGCCATGGCCAAGGGCACCCAAAGGGGGCTGCCTCTGCTGGACCTCAGGTCTTTGGGGCCCCCAGAGAGGTTCACCCTCTTGTTCTGTGTCCTCCACTACTCAGAGCGTGGCTGCCCTGGCCAAGGCCAAGGGCAGGAGCCCCTGATTCCCGCCCCAGGCCACCTGGGCTGCAAGCAGAAGCTCTTCATAAACACGTCCTGGGGTTTCCTGTGTCCCTGGGTGACTCACCCTCTGCCAAGGCACGCACAGTGTCGTCATCTCCAGTCCGCAGGTGTGGGTTTGTGCACGGGGCGGTGTCTTCTCCTGAGACCGCCTGGGAAGTCCTCACGAAGGCAGATGTGGCCCTCCCAGCTCAACCTTCTGACACATGGTGGGCTCCCCAGAGGGGACTAAGGGGCTTTGGCTCAGCATAATCTCTTCATTGTAGGCTTTTGTCCTGCGCGGCAGGCTCCCACAGGTAGAATGGGCCGAGATCCCATGATGCTGGCGTCTCCTTGGAGACCACGTGCGGCAGGTGTCCTGCAGATGTCACCGCACCCCTCCCCTGCTGCGAGAAACCTGCACCTCCAGCTACTCGCGCGCCCTCTGAGGGTGTGACTCAGCCTGGGCATTGAACACGATGCCAATCCCTGGTGACAGGTGTCGCCCCAGGGACTGGCACACAATCCAAGACTGAGTCCCGGGGCTTGCTCTGAAGCTAACAGGTTGAGATGTGTTCTCTCCACAGCCTCTGACCTAAAAGACCTCAGGGCCCTGCAGCTGCTGGCACGGTTCGCCACATGTGGTCCAAGAATAAAGTCAGCACGAAGGAGAATGGAGGATTTGAGGGATAAAGACTGTTTGACAGGCGATGAGCTCCTGGATCACACCACACCTGAACTCAGTGCCTCCCTTAAGATTTTCAATCACGTGAATGAGCAAGAAACCATTTTTGTTTAAGCTAGAGTGGGTTAGTCGTTTGTCATTTGCGTCTTAGAAGTTTCCTAATGGACACCATCAACCTGCCCATAGGCCCAGCCCATGGGCCCGGTCTACTGCCCACTATCCCACCTGCCCATGGGCCTGGTCTACTGCCCACTATCCCACCTGCCCATGGGCCCGGTCTACTGCCCACTATCCCACCTGCCCATGGGCCCGGTCTACTGCCCACTATCCCACCTGCCCATGGGCCCGGTCTACTGCCCGCTATCCCACCTGCCCATGGGCCCGGTCTACTGCCCGCTATCCCACCTGCCCATGGGCCCGGTCTACTGCCCGCTATCCCACCTGCCCATGGGCCCGGTCTACTGCCCGCTATCCCACCTGCCCATGGGCCCGGTCTACTGCCCGCTATCCCACCTGCCCATGGGCCCGGTCTACTGCCCGCTATCCCACCTGCCCATGGGCCCGGTCTACTGCCCGCTATCCCACCTGCCCATGGGCCCGGTCTACTGCCCACTATCCCACCTGCCCATGGGCCTGGTCTACTGCCCACTATCCCGCCAGTAAAATCTTCCTTTCTACAACTGAACTCTCCATACCACCCTGGTCCCTCAGATTTCTCAAATGTTACCTGCAGCTTCTTTTTTTAAGATTTTATTTATTTGTTTGAGAGGCAGAGTTACAGAGAGAGAAAGAGATAGAGAGAGAAATCATCCATCTGCTGGTCACTCCTCAAATGGCCAAATAGCTGGGGCTGAGCGGATCCGAAGCCAAGAGCCAGGACCTTCCTCCAGGTCTCCCATGCAGGTGCAGGGGCCCAAGCACTTGGGCCATCCTCCACTGCTTTCCCATGCCATTAGCAAAGAGCCGGACTGGAAGAGGAGCAGCTGGGTCATGAACCGGCACCCATATGGGACGCCGACACTGATGGCGGAGACTTAGCCTACTGCGCCACAGCACCGGCCCCTACCCAGAGCTCCTGTATGACTCCTGTCCACCTTACCTCCTTCCTAAACAAATATGACGACGTCTTACACCTGTGAGACAACCAGCTTTCCTCAGACCATCTTTCTCGGCCCAACAGGGCTTGCCGGTCTTGTATCTGCCCTGCCTCTCCCCATACCAGGTCCTTGGACTCACGGTGGAGGAGCTGTGATCCGAGCCAGGGAGGCTCCACGGCCCAAATGCCACACTCCAGGCAGAAGGGCTGGGGTAGGCAATTGTGCACTGTGCTTCTTCTCCTTTTTAAAAATTATTATTTATTTGAAAGGCAGAGTTGGAGAGAGAGAGAATCTTCCATCCTCTGGTTCACTGCCCAGATGGTGACAATGGCCAAAGCTGGGCCAATCCAAAGCCAGGAGCCTGGAGCTTCTTCTGGGTCTCCTATGTGGGTGCAGGGGCCCAAGGACTTGGGCCATCTTCTAGTGCTTTCCCAGGCCATAGCAGAGAGCTGCATCAGAAGTGGAGTAGCCGGGACTTGAACTGGCGTCCACATGGGATGCCAGCACCGCAGGCGGCAGCTGCACTGTGCTGTGCTACCCCACAGCACTGGCCCCTGCACTGCACTTCGGAATTTTCCTTCGCGTCTTGCAGAGCGAGCCTCCAGGTGAATGCGGAGGGTGGTGGCGACTTGGCTGGCTCGCCTGTGCCATCTTCGAGGCCCTGCTTCCTGATTCCCGTGGGATTCCCACAGGCGGAGACCCGAGCGCCAATTCAGGGCCGTGACCTTGTGTGGGAAGAACCAAGATGCAGGCATGGACAGACTGCCTCCCAGGCGTTTTATCCCTTAGCAAATCCCCAGCCCCAGCAAACTGGGCTCTGCCCAGACTCTTCAAATACAAGGGCAAATGAAATAAATACAAGTAAATATTGTACTCATAAGCAGCGGAGCGCTTAGCAACGAGAACAAAGCAGAGCTGAGGGAAGAGGCTGACTTTCACAGGCCCTGGTGTGTGAGCTGCAGGAAAAACCTTTGCTGTGTGAACAATGCATTTTTGAGGGTTGCATTGCAGAAGGTGTGTGGGGTGCTAAGCCTGGGAGCCAACAGAGAGCACCAATGTGCTCAGCCCCCACCCTGGAGAAGGGGCCAGGGTCACCACGGCCCTTGGCCCCCAGACTGGCAGTGGGAGAGGGGAGGGATCCTTGGGAGCTGGAACAAGGGGACCCAGCCTTGCTTAAGCCTGCAGGGACCCGAAACTCTGAACGACATTGGTCATCTCCAAGTGCAACTCAAACAGTTAAAAGCCCTGATGGCCTTCACTGAAGACTTCAACACTTTGCTGGCAATAACGTCTATGACGCGCATTATATTGTTCACATTCGATGTTTCTGTTGTGAGAACTTCTAGCAGACTCAGAGGGAAAGAAGAACGTGATTTTTCAGTCCGTCATCCAGGTTCAATATTATTAAAATTCTGCCGCATTTGCCTCATTGATTTTGTGAAACTACCTGGCACCAAGTCGGAGACCTCGCCTCACTCCATGTCCATGTACCTGGGTAAGAATGGTGGGAACCCCCTTGGACAACCACAAGGCCAAGGCCTGAGATGCTTAGCTCCTAATCTAATCTCCCTGGTTATCTCAAAAGGGTCTCTCACTAGCATTTATGTTCTTCTCTTTAGTTCCCTTGCTTTGTGCTCCATGGCATCTGTTGACTTTTTATTTTTAAAGATTTATTTATTTATTTGAAAGGCAGAGTTACAGAGAGGCAGAAGCAGAGAGAGAGAGAGAAAGAGAGAGAGGTCTTCCATCTACTGATTCACTCCCCAGATGGCTGCAACAGCCAGAGCTGCACTGATCCGAAGCCAGGAGCCAGGAGCTTCTTCCAGGTCTCCCATGCAGGTGCAGGGGCTCAAGGACTTGGGCCATCTTCTACTGCTTTCCCAGGCCATAGTAGAGAGCTGGATCGGAAGTGGAGCAGCCAGGACTTGAATCGGTGCCCATATGGGATGCCAGCACTGCCAGCTACACCACACAGCTACACACCAGCCCCTAAGGTTGACTTTTGGAAACCTAGGATTCCTTGGAATGTACCAAGAGCAGGTGAGAGGCAAGAACAAAAGAAAAGAGAAAAACCAGAAAACAGATAAAATGCAGTGGTATTTTTGTAAGCTGGTGTGCGATCTTGCTGGTCATTAGGGTTGCCTGGGTGGGACCCCACCTGAAACAGCAGCCATTTTCCTCCTGTCTCCTTTAGATGCTGATGATGGGTGGACCCAGGGTTACTGTGGCTGTCTGTCTCCATGGCAACTCCAGCCAGGCCCTGGCTGGGTTTCCCAGGTTTCCCATCAGCTTTCCCGGTCACAGTGAACAGGAAGATGGAGTTACTGATACGCGCGCTCCCTGGCCTGGCTTCCCCAGGGCCACGTTCAGAGCCAACGCGAAGGGAAGAAGGAGCCGCAGAAAAGCTCCAGGGGCCCAGCGGGAACCCCGCTGTAGGGCTGAGGTGCCTGGGCCTCCCCGCGCTCCTACAGATCTGAGCGAAACCTCCCTACTTGGCAACCCAGCACCCACCTCCAGGAATTCCTCCGAAGAAGCAGCCTGAGTTTGCACAGATTTATTTCGTTTGCGGCCATCCCTCGGAGCATTACTTATGGCAATCAGAGGGTGGGGGCAGTTACCCTAAGGCTCCTACATACAGGGTTGGTTAATAAATCACAGCTCCTCGCAGAAGGAACATGTGGATCCCACTCCGTGCACAGCGCAAAACGCGCAGTGGCTCGGGAAGTCTCCCTTTTAAAAATTAAGATAAGAGAAAGGGTGAGAGGGTATGAATGAGACACATACAACTGAAAGCTTTCAAAAACTACATATGGGGGCTGGTGTTGTGACGTAGTGGGCTAAGCATCTGTCAGTGGTGCTGGCATTCCGTATCAGTGCTGGTTCGAGTCTCAGCTGCTCCTCTTCCGATCCTGCTTCCTGCTATGGTCTGGAAAAGCAGTGGAAGGTGGCCTGAGCCCTTGGGTCCCTGCACCAACGTGGGACACCGGGAAGAAGTTCCTGGCTCCCGGCTTCAGATCGGCCCAACTCTGGCCAATGCAGCCATTTGGGGAATGAGCTATTGGATAGAAGATCTCTCTGTCTCTCCCTCTGTCTGTCTGTAACTCTACCTGGTACATGTGTGTGTGTGTGTGTGTGTGAGAGAGAGAGTGTGTGTGTGCATGTATGTGTGTGTGTGTGTATGTTTTACCAGGTAGTAGGGCTTTTGGCATTATTTTACAAATATCTTGCATTGAACATGCATTTGCTTGTTCTTTAATAACAGCAAAACAGCAGAAATGACAGGAAATAAGGCTGAGGAGAGAAGAGGAGAAGAGACTCAAGGAAAAGATAAGACTAAGTTTGGGGAGGTCTGGGGGTAGTGACCCTGGCCAGTGGGATTTCGCACGTTTAGAAGGTTCGTTTAGGGTTCAGAAAGTTCTTTGCCAAGGGCAGAAAAGGGAACAAGGTGAAGATTTAGGAAGTTGAAGGCGTCCTGAGGACATTCCTGGCACCACGAGTTGATGAACAAAGCCGCCTTTGGAGAGAGCGTGGCCTCTGCTTTCGGAGACTCACGTGATGCTGACCCTGACCTTAGGGCTGTGAAGGACCCCAGCAGCTCTGGGTGTTGCAGAAACGGAGCTCTGCGGGGGGTGGGGGTGGGGCTGCAGGGGGGCTGCAGGGGCCGCAAGATCGTTAGGTAGCTGAGTCCGTGGAGAACCTAGCACGGGGCGCATACAAGTCTGTTAGCTACCAAGAGCCTGCCTAGGGGACTCCTGCTCACCAAAAAATGATGACAGTGCCAGGCGACACTCTCCCGCGAGCCCGTCCAGCACCGAGGGGGAGGAAACAAGAGCAGGGCAACGTGTAGCCCCCGGGGGACAGGTGGCAGCCAGCGCGCGTGTGGGTGAAGAGCCAGCGAGCGGGTTCCTTGGCTCTGCCGGCCGGGCATTGGGCTCATCCGCCCTGCTGACCTGGCTCCTGGGGCTGCAGCCTTTGCCGGGCCTTTGGGGGAGTTGGCAGAGAGGCCCAGAAGGGCTGGGAGGGCCTCCATGCTCCTCCCCTCTGGGCTCCTTACTGCCCCCTCTGAATCAGACAGGGCCTGCAGGCATTCGGGACAGGAGAAGCCATGTGTCCGGTGACAGGACTCAGCCAGTTCTCGCTAGTCCGGGGCGGGTCAGCCAGGCTGGGGAGCAAGACACAGGCTGCTCTCCTCTCCCTGACCTGGGCCAGCTGAGCTGCCTCTGCATTCCTGTATTCCTGTGATCACGATGGGGGAGAGAAATCCCAACTCCTGCTAAGAGTGGGAGGTGGGCCAGGGCTGGCCGGTCCCTGGTACATTCGGAACCTCTTCCGTGTCGGCTGCACCCTGAGCGCGCCCGCCCTGCCCTGAGCCTGTTCTACGTGCTGAGAGATCAGTGGGCCATGCGGAGGAAGTTTACCTTCCTAATCGTAAACAACAGGCAGACAATGAACAAGAAAAATGGCGGGGCTTGTGGTGTGGCGCAGTGGGTTCAGCCGCAGCCTGCAGCACTAGCACCCATATCCCAACACCTGTCATGGTCCCACTTGGCCTTGGCTTCCAATCCAGCTCCCTGCTGATGCACCTGGTTAGGCAGCTGAGGATGGCCCAATGCTTGGGTCCCTAACACCCATGGGGGAGACCAGGATGTGTGACTTCAGCCTGGACCAGACCTGGCTGTTGTAGCCATTTTGGGAATAAACCAGCAGATGGAAGATTCTGTCTCTTCCTCCCTCTCTATTGCTCTGCCAAAGAAAGAAGGAATGAAAGAAAGAATGAATTTAAAAAATAAGTAAGATACTCAGTACAGCAGAGGTTAAGGGAGGCTAAGGTTAAGAGAGGAAAAATGCAGGGACAGAAAGGGGCAGAAGGATGAGCGTTCACTCTAAAGACTGGGAGGCCAGGGAAGGCTCGTACAGAGAACGGTGTCTGCCAATAGGAGCCAGGGAGGTGAGGGAGTGGAACACACAGGGAGCTGGGAGGTGAGGGAGTGGAACACACAGGGTGCTGGGAGGTGAAGGAGTGGAACACACAGGGGGCTGGGAGGTGAGGGAGTGGAACACACAGGGGGCTGGGAGGTGAGGGAGTGGAACACACAGGGTGCTGGGAGGTGAGGGAGTGGAACACACAGGGTGCTGGGAGGTGAGGGAGTGGAACACACAGGGAGCTGGGAGGTGAGGGAGTGGAACACACAGGGAGCTGGGAGGTGAGGGAATGGAACACACAGGGTGCTGGGAGGTGAGGGAGTGGAACACACAGGGAGCTGGGAGGTGAGGGAGTGGGCCACACAGGGTGCTGGGAGGTGAGGGAGTGGAACACACAGGGAGCTGGGAGGTGAGGGAGTGGAACACACAGGGTGCTGGGAGGTGAAGGAGTGGAACACACAGGGTGCTGGGAGGTGAGGGAGTGGGCCACACAGGGAGCTGGGAGGTGAGGGAGTGGAACACACAGGGAGCTGGGGAAGGAGGAGCCAAGTGAGGAAACAGCAGGTGCAAAGGCCCTGGGGTCTACCGCCCGAGCACGACTTGAGCGGCATTTCTCACCCGTTATTTAAAATCTCCTTCCCAGGGCTGGTGTTGTGGCATAGCCGGTAAAGCTGCTGCCTATGACGCCAGCATCCCGGATGGTGCTGGTTCATGTCCTGGCTGCTGCCCTTCCAATCCAGCTCCCTGCTAATGTGTCTGGGAAAGCAGGGGAAGACGCTTCAAGGCCCTAGGCACTTGCCACCAACATGGGAGACCTGGACGAAGCTCCGGGCTCCTGGCTCCAGCCTGGCCAGCGCTGGCCTTTGCTGGCATCTGGGAGGGAGCCAGCAGACGGAAGATCTCTGCCTCTCTATATAACTCTGACCTTCAAGTAAATAAATCAATCTTAAAGAAAAACAAAGTCTTCCTAAGGAGTTGTTTCAGATTATTTTTGGAAAAACTTTAAAGCCAGAGAGATACTATGTATCTATTTACACGTTATGCGGGATTGTGCTTCCTAAACCCTAACAACTTTACAAAGATACCTTCTGCCCTCAAGAACTCTTCTGTGTGCCCTAGGGTGGTCTCATCCCCACTGGGGGCCAGAATTTAGGCTCAGCAAGGAGGCCTGAGGGCCTGAAGCAGAGAGGAGACAGCAGTGGAGGGAGAGCCCCAGGGCTTGGGCAGGGCCTGGCAGGTCCCTGGAGGACCTCGGCTCTGGGGAGATGGGAGTCACTGCCACCTTCTACCAGGGCATCATGGTTTGGGTTTGATTTTCATTGTATTCAGGTTTTCCTGGTCCCATGGGGAAATAAATGGGAACATCAGAACAAATGCAATGATCCTGTTGTAACGAGTAGTGTAGGAGATGGACAGAACTCTCGTCGCCGCCCCCCCCCCCCATCTTCCCTCTGTACACGGCTGCTGAGCACCTGGTACGTGTGAGCTCTCTGTGCTGGGATGCAGTCAGGGGTCCGCAGCATGCCCCTGGCGTGCAGAGAAGAATCTGCCCTCAATGGGGGAGGGAGGCAGGAGAGAGGCTGCAGGCCGGGGCCGGAGGAGTGCGGAAGTGTTTTGAGCCACAATCACACGGGCACTCAGCATACAGGCCATGGCGGCTTCCAGCAGATGGAGGATTTGAGGGAGCGCTGGTGGAGGCAGGTAGGGGCCAGGCTACCATGAGGAGTCCAGGAGACAGAGGCAAAGTGCCTGGGGCTGAACTCCCTGCGTGCGCGCTCAATCTCCTCTAATCCCTCAACTACTTGCCCAGCTCTGCAGAAAGGCCATGGAGTCAGAGACCGGCTTCGAAAGATGCACTTGCCCACGGGCGTGACTGGCGAGACGGGCACCACGGGCAGCACGCTCCACTCCCCTCCCCCTTCACCCAGCTCTTGTGCATTTTGAGTGACTCACGGTGCAGCCAGTGACACGGTGGTCGCCGATGGCTTCTAGAGGCCTGGGCGTGGCAGACCAGCCCCACGAACCCTTTGGACCCTGTCTGGCAGGTCCCCTGCACTGGTGCAGGTAAGTTTATTTTGGTCCAAAAAAATTCTAAGTACGGGCATGGTACACATTTTCCATGAACTTTTTGAAGACACATGGTACAGCCATCAAGGGACAGACAGGTCACAATTCAAATCTCAGTTCTCTTGTATTATGGTGCATTATACTGCGTACACCGTACACCGTATGCTGTACTTACAATACACTCCATTACACCACAGTCTCACACAGTGCTTGAGTAAGTGCACAGCAAAACTCCAATCATTTGGGTTATTTCCTAAGTCACCTCACCTGTCCACCTGGCTAGTTTTGGCCCCGCCCCCACTCCCCTGGACCAATGCATCCCGCTACGCTCTGCTGTGCCTTCGACAAAACCCCACCATGGCAGGAGTCTGAGGTCTTTGATGCCTGCTGCCTCCCTGATGACCTTTCTCCCATCTGTCCCCAGCACTGTGCAGAGCCCCTGGCCAAGAGGAGCTCTCCATCCGTGACAGAGGAAAAGAGCTGCACTCGGCCTTCCTCCCTTCTGTTGGACTCTGCTCGTCACCTCTAAGGTCCGGGACACCCAGCAGAGGCCAGGCGCTAGGCCTGAAGGCAGCTGGGCGCCTCACCTCGTGCCAGGCTCAGGACCGCTCCTCCTTCCTGGGGTGTTCACGGGGATCTGAACACGGCCTCGCCTACCCCTCACATGCTCCTGGGCTTAGATCCACACTCTGCATTTCCTCATCACCCACACAAACACCAAGTCCACCCTGCCCGCCAGCCCCCCGCCCCGTCTTGTCCATTCTCTTCCCTGGCTGTGCTCCATCCCCCAGGAGGGGCGTGCAGCCGACCCCCCCCCCCCCCCCGCCTCTGCTTCCGCTCACTGCTCCTGCTTCTCTCTTCCTCAGCCCTCCAGAGCCAACCACACCTGAGAGCTTGCAGCTGGCTGCTCTAAGTGATTTCTCAGAACCACTGTTGGAAAACGCCTTGCAACCATCAAGTGGTGCTGGCCTTACAGAAGCTAGCACAAATCCAAACTAAACTAAGCAGATAGTGTAATATCGCCATCATCATCATCATCCACCCGAGGGTCCCACCCTGGGCGCCCGGGGGTGCCGAGCTCTGGTTGTGTGAGACAGGGTCCAGCGATGAGGCTATGCAGGCTCAGGTTCACTGGGGGAGGAACCGTATTTGCAGTTCCATGGCTGTTTGCATCCTTTGCCCTTTGCACTTCAACAGAGTCCAGAAAGTGCCCGAGGCACAGCTGCTTGACACCCCTGGGTGAGCCACACGCCCTGTGCGGGCAGAGCAGCTGCCCTTCCCTCCCTCCAGGAAACTGGGGGCCCACACCACGCCCAGCTGAGGCTCCTCTTCAGATGCCCTTGAAAGAATGTTCCTTTTTGCTCCTCTCTCCCTTTCCTATTCTCTTTCCCTGTGGATGGCACCATGGCCAGATGAACTCCTCCTCTGCATAAAGGAAGACAATTGGGTTTTCCAGGCTTTTAAAAACAGCAGCGCTGGTACAGTCCCAAGTCTTTGTGACACATTTCCAGCAGTTTCTCCAGGGGTAGACAAAGGATTTGGAGATGAAGAAGGCTTTTAATGCAGGGCAGGAAAGCAGGCTTTGTCATTCCGTACAGAATGCCGCCCAGTGCCCTCGGTACCGGTCACAGCAGAAACACCAGCTCCGGGAAAGCGGGGCCACTTGCCCCGACTTGGGATCTGGGATAGCTAAATATAGGCCTAAAAACAATCCATTAAGTGCCACCAAAGGGACCTGCAGATTAAATCTGTACACCTTCAGCTGCAGGGTGCTGGGGAGAGGCGGCTCGGGGTGGGCATCTCCTCGGGAAATCAACTACAAAGGACACCAAGCAGCCAACGTGAGCACAGAGCATCTGAGTTAACACCAACCTCTCTATCTACCGCAACAGAGCAGTGTCACTGGTTAAACTGGACCAGCAGAGAGAAGGTCCCCTGCGCCGTATCAGCTCGGCAAGGTGAGGAATAACATCATTCACTGGACGCCGCAGGGCTAACAGATTGCAGTCAAAGCCTCAGCCCTCACTGACTCGGGAGATGATGAAGCGATCAATGCAGCCCAGGCGGCCAGCGAGGGCTGTACTGCACGGCGCTGTGTGCGTGTGCGGGGGCAGCTGCTGCCCGGCCCGCTCACCACCGTCCGGCGTGAGGCCCTCCAGCGGGCCCACAGTGCTGAGGAGCAAACGGCGAGGCCTGCATGAGCGAAGGCCAACGCCCTCCCCAGGGGCCACCAGAACCTCGGCTCCCCCACCTGTCACTGAGCCCATCCCACGGCGGGGCAGCCCATCTGGTCAGGCTGTGGCGTTGCCAGAGGCACCGAGAGTAAATAAACTCGGGGAGTACAGATGGGAGGCTGGCCAGGCTGGCTCCACCACTTGATCTCATCACGGGGGAGGTGGGGGGGCTGTGTAGAAGCCCCAGGAGGCCACCTCGGCGCTTTTCCAGGCCAACGACTTCATTTGTCAGATGAGAAGAGCCCTCTCCCCCTCGGAGGCTAAGGGACTTGCCAAAAGTCACCGAGCGAGTCAATGGCCTCACAGTGACAAGGGTGGCGGAGAGCACAGCCGGGCCTAAGCACGGGCCACTCGCTGAGGTCCTCGGTTGTGTCACTGCACGGCAGGTGTGAGGTGAGAACTTTCTGTGTCAGGTTCTAGATCAAGTGCCAATGCACGCAATGCCCAGTTCAGAGCCCCTGCCCAGTGCCAGTGGCTGGTGCTGGCTGTAGCTTACCGTCCTGACTGCTCATAGCTGCAAATGGCTGGCAGGCTCTCCTGCCCAGATCGGGGGTGCAGTGTGATGGATGAAATCATGGGAACCCCCGGTTGGAATTTGGGTCATGTCTAGTAGTTGTGGGGCTCTGGACAGGGTACTTATCCTTTCTGAGTTTGCGTGGTTCCAATCCCTACAACGGGAGTCATTAGCACTCCCCCCCCCCCCAACAGACCTGCACGAGGATTAGAGGCGGTGAGATGATGGCGTGTTCATGGCAGCGTGCAGCCTGCCATGACCATGACCGTGAACGCAGCTGCGGCCGTCAGCAAATCCAAGGCTCCTTCCCCCGCCCACCTAAGGACGACTGCTTTTAGTTGAACAAGTTCACGTAGCATGGATGCTGCGTGTGTGGCTGGCAGCCGGCTGGTGGATGGCCTAATCTGAAATGGACCATATGCTTAGCTATGAACCCAGATGTGAGGGCTTGGCGCCTACCTTCACACCATTAGACCCAGTCTGTTAGGTGTCTCTGGGGGTCTTCGTACCAGCAAGCTTGCATTAAAATGCAAATGAGTTTCCCGAGAAGGAAAACAGATGAAGTTGTCCTCTTGGCAGACTGCTGGGTTGAGGAAGAGAAGGGAGTCTTTGAAGGGACGGAGGCAAGGGCAGTGCTCACGCTGTAGAGCCCAGTGAAGAGCCAGGGGCGACACGCACTAGGAATGGGGTCTCCAAGGCAGCTGGGGGTTTTGGGGAAGGGAAGGCACAGAGGCACACAGCCCCCTGTCGTCCTTGCTGTATGAGGCCGAGGGATTGTGGAAAGCTGGTCTGGGAGAGGAGGCTTCTAGGCGTCCTCAGAGATGCGCACATGGGAGCCGGGCCCCAAGCCAGCGCCAGAAGGGATGCTGAGTTTCTCACGGGCGCTGTTCCCCTTGACACGGCACACCCTGCGGGCCGTCACAGGCCCAGCGCATGCTCGCGTAGAAAAGGAGCAACGCTACAAAGATGACAAGACGGGCACGGACACGCAAGGACTTTTTGTAGAAGAATCTGGAATGCGTCCCTTAGCAGTAATGACATCCTTGTACTGAACACAATCAACTTTTACTTGTTGCCTTTGAATGAGCAGGATGAGGTAGGGGCCTGGGCTGGAACCTCCATTCTCCTTTTCCTTTAAGGCCGTCATTTTGAATTCTTCCACTGAGATCTGGAGGGTGCTGCGCCCCAGGAGCAGGGAGTAAGAGACACTTTAGAGGCGACAGGTCTTCCTGTGCTAGGGATGTGGGTGTGTGTGGCTTTCTCCGCAGGCTAGCCCTGTTGTCAGGATTTTAACATTGGAGAGGAAGTGGGCACCTTGCTTATTAAGGACAGTGGGAGAAGTCCCTCCTTGGACCAGAGAGCCTCTTCTGAGCACCCCCTTGAGGCTGGGGATTTCTGCTTCCCAGTTCCGACTCATCCCACAGCCTTGTCTACCCACAACCTCCACGCTGGTAACACAACAGGGTGACCCCTTGTGTCCCATGTTTGTTAGGCAACTGTGTCACCATGTTGTGTATTAACTAATTTATTTTTAAAGATTTATGTATTCTGAAAGACAGAGAGACAGAGAGAGGGAGAGAGAGAGAGAGTGGGAGATCTTCCATCTACTGGTTCACTCTCCAAATGGCCACAATGGCTGGAGCTGGGCTGATCAGAAACCAGGAGCCATGAGCTTCCTCTGGGTCTCCTACATGGGCACAGGGGTGCAAGCACTTGAGCCATCTCCACTGCTTTCCCGGGTGCAGTAGCAGGGAGCTGGATTGGAAGCTGAGCACCCAGGACTCAAGCTGGTGCTCTCGTATAGGATACCGACTTAAACCGCTATGCCACAACGCTGGCCCTGGTTCATTTATTCTCTGCAGTAACTCAGAACCATTGTATTCCTGTTTCACACGTTAGAAACGGAAGCTTTGGTGGGTTAGCAATGTGGTCCAAGTCAAAAGCAAAATGAACAAAAACAAACAAACAAAAAACCGGGCAGAGCCAGGATTTGAATCCAGGGCATGTGCCTCTGATGGCTGGATATTTGCTGCATGCTGCTCAGCCATCCTGCCTCCACTCACGAGAGGAAAACCCGTGGATCCCTCTCTTCAAATGGCTTTGTCTCTACAGCATTTTGCAAGGAAGGAAAAAAGCCACTGATCAAGAAAATGCCAGTAAACACCCAGAACTGCCCACATCACAAGACAAAAGAAATCTAGGAAACCGATGGCATGGAGAAAGAAGGGTTTGGATATGGTAAAAACAGTCCACGCTTCAGCCTCTTGATGCACAGTGCACCAGAGTACTTCTTAGACAATTCTACACAGAAGACACGACAAAGAGATCTTCTCAGAATGCTACACACCTAGCTATTATTAGCTCCATTTCAATTTATTCACTAGGTGATAAGAATTTTCCCGGAGCTGCTGGCTCTGAGTCACTGTCTCCTTGACAGATCTTTTGAGTCGCAGGAAGTCCTGTAAAGAATGTCTCATGATGACTTCTGAGGGAGCCACCTTGCCCGGGTTTTAGCTGCAGAGCCTTGTAGCCGTGCAACCTCAGGCAAGACACTGGGCTCTTCTGAGCCTCTCCCTGCTCATCTGTAAAGTGCGGGAACGCCTACGGTGCCACGGTGCGGCCACGAGCCACACACACGGCTCAGTGCCCAAGAAGCAGTTTCCGCCACGTGGCCTGATCTGATGAGTCCTCGAAAGATTTGCTGTTTGGGGGGGACACAGGGCAGCCCTGGCCAGAGAGGAAATGCAGTCCCACACACCACATGCAGTGCTGCTTTGGGAACACACAGCTCTGTCTGGGTGGCACGAGCCAGACACATGGGCGGCCGTGGGGGCTGCACTTGGCCCCAACCTCTGGCTGGCCCTGTCAGGGTTAAGCCGAATGCTGGGGAGCAGGGGTGGGGGGCTTCTCTTCCTGTTTATGACTCTTGCGATCCTGCCTCTGCTTTGGCTCCATCTGAAGAAGATCCACATTCCTCTCGAGGCACAGCTGGCGGCTCAGGCAAGCAGCATCCTGGCGCAATTTCCCTGAGTGATGTGGCTTTTGTCAAGCAAAGTCAGAAAGACGTTCATTTTCAAGATAGGCTTTTGTTCTTTGGGAAAAAGAAAAAAATCTCTCCCCTTCTGCATGTGGCTGCAGCAAGCTGCAATTCTCGAAGCTGCCAATTTCAGCACATGTGCATGGGCACATGGACACACGCACACACACACACTAATCCTCATCCTGGCTCCCTCCAAAACAATCCGTCTCTGCAGCCTTCACCGCTAATTATGCTTCGGCGGACTGATGACCCGATGACACGGAGCCCGCGGTGACTACTGCCGTCTCGGCTGAGGCCACCACCGTGGGCCAGGTTAAGGCGCCCGCCACAAGTGCAAAGGTTCTGCTTCAGACAAACACCACTCGCTTTAGGGACCTGGCAGGGAATTAGAAAGAAACCCAAGATGCTGTCGGCTTCTGTCCTGGTTTCCAGGCAACCAGATGCTGGGTGCAGGGAGGAGAGGGGCTGTTTCGGGTGCCAGAGAGCACTGATAGACAGCGGGCTAGCGTTCAGAGCCAAGGAGATGGGGAGGGACGGAGGAAGCCTGCACAAGCCTCATTACCCTAATCGACCATAGAGTGGGCCCGCTGGCAGGGACAGCGAGTTGGAAAACGGGCCCATCCCAGAGGCTGAGCTGGGGAGAGGTGCTTTTCCACACTGCATACAGACTCAGCCGCCACCGGCGAGAGGGTTCCCGGGGCACTGTCATCTCAGCAGCTAGATGGATCTGGGGGACAGAGGGACGCTGACAACCGCATCCTCAGGGAGCCCCCGGTCCCACACAGGTGGTGGGGGAACCGCACAGGAGCCATGGGCAGCCAGGTATGTCTTTCCTAAGGACAGTTTAACCAGGTCCTCCCCACGTGTCAAGACCCAGGGGTGAAGAAGAAGACGGGCCAGCACCCAACCACACTGAGCGATCATGCAGCTAGTGGAGCCGTCGGGATCCTCAGACAGATGAGGGTTAAATCTGCTGTGCCACACGTGCACCGCGGAGCCACATGGCGTCAGTGCAGTATTGAGCGTGAGGCAACACATGGTGTGCCAGGAGCCAGCATGTCCACTGCAGAAGAAAGAACTACCCCAGCTTTGATGTTCTGTGGCTTCTCCAAGGACCCCTGGGGACCGAGGCCAGGCTCATGTCCTCTGACTGGCCCACCTGTGGCCGCCGTGTTGGCCCCACGTGGGGTTCTAGGCCCTCAGGTGCAGCAGTATCTGCTGTTCTCTCTGGCGTCCCCTGAATCTCAAAAATGCAATGAAAGAAAACAAGAACAAGGAGCAAACAAAAGCAGAGCAGTCACATCGCCGAGGTCAGTCCTGGCTCCCCTGCCTATGGGCTGCGTGGCCTTGAGCAAGCTCCTGAGAGTCCCCAGGCCTGTTTCCATCTGCAATGCCCAGCCCCAGAGGCCACCTCACGGGGCCAGGATGAGTTTAAGTGACATGGTTCAGATCAAGTGCTCTGCAGAAGTGCTGTACTTAGGAAGAGTCCCGTGCTTCTTAGAATGCAATAGAATTTTCACTTAGGGGCCAGCACTGTGTCGTAGTGGGCTAAGCCACTGCCTGTCACCCCAGCACCCCGTGCGGGCACTGGTTCAAGTCCTGGCTGCTGCACTTCCAATCCAGCTCCTGGCTAATGCTCCTGGGAAAGCAGCGGAAGATGGCCCAAGTGCTGGGGGTCCTGCACCCGTGTGGGAGACCCAGTTGAAGCTCCTGGCTTTGGCCTGGCCCAGCCCTGGTTGTTGTGGCCCTTTGGGGAGTGACCCAGTGGATGAAAGATCTCTAAGTCTGCCTTTCAGATAAATGAAATAGATCTTTCAGGAGGTAAAGGACTCTGGCCTGTAGCTTTTCTGTTACAGATCTCCAGAAGACGTCCACACGCAGGTCCATGCCCTCACAACCTGGCCGTCTTTGGGAGAGGCCGCACCTCCTCGGGTCTGCAGCCGTGGTCCCTCTGCACGGTGACAGAAATGACAAGTATATGTACTGGGGACTTTTTTTGCATGTGCTGGCTGCTCTTCTCAGCATTTGTAAGGTTTACTTCATCGATTCCTCTCGACCTTGACCCTGTAAGCTAGACCCTCTTTTTGTCAACTTCATTTTACAAACCCAAACACTAAGGCCCAGGGAGGTTAAGAAACTGACTTGGGGTGCACAGCTGGTCCGTCCTTGCTGTCACCGCTACGCCACGCGGCCTCCCAGCCCCGTGCTCCTTCCCCGACTCTGTTTCTCTTGCAGAACTCCTGGGACCAAACCCTTTCTAAGCGTCTGTCAGTCCAAGAGGAAGCCAGCTTGGGGCGGGCCGTGACAGTGAGGTTGGGAGTGTGAGCTGTGGCCCTGGGGCAGCCAACTGCAGCCCGGTCATCCTGGCCTCGTATGTGTCCATGGATCACTGCCAGTCAAGTAAAAGTATCGAGACCCATCACCCGCGTCAGAGCACCTGGGGATGCATAATCACTGAGCCTATTACGCACCGTCATTTCCAGCCCCACGCACCATGTGCAAAGCACTGTGGGAACCCCACCCCCAGCCCAGCTCCGGGCACTGCCAGGTCCCTGCTAGGGCCATTTCCTGATTCCACTGCTGCTGTTGTTTTTCATTGCACTGACTGAATTCATTCCCACCACCTTGCCACGTGGACAGTCTTTCTGTAACAGGACAGGGTTTGAATGAGCTGGGCGCTCTGCACACTGGGCTCCTGGGTCCTGACTGTCTTACAGAAATTTTCTTTCAAACACTGGGCTTGGCGGGCAGAACCCCATTAAGTAATGAAACTGTTAAACGCAGACGTCGATGCAATGGAACTGCTGACCAGCGTGATTTCCCGGTCCTGTCGGGCGTGAAAGCCCTTCTGCATAATCAGCAGTGGCCGGCTGAGCGGAAGTGAGAGCCGCTGCCTGCACCGCGAATTTCCCGGGGCCCCTGAGATAACAGGAGAACATAAATAGGGCCAGAGACAAAGACAGACGAGCCCCGAGTTTGCAAGTCCCTGGGAGCTCTCCTCTGCTCCTGTGACAGGGCCTTGCTGAGGGTCTGTGAGGGGTAAGCCTGGCTGGGCACCCGGGGCAAGGGGACATCAGTGTCCCCTCAACCCCCACCCCAAGACCCTGAAGTCCTCACTCTTCAGATCCTGATTCTTGCTATATCCCAGTGACAACAGAACTGAAGGTGGTGACAGCGAGTCATGAATGAGTTCTGGCCACAAAGCGACTTCTGCTAATCCAAGAAATAACTCCACACTGCACATATGTACACATGTGAGTGCACACGCATGCGTGCACATGGGCTGCTCATTGGAGAAAAGTCACGGTTGATTTAGATGGTGCCTCTTCCTAAATCGAGATCAGATCGGCATAAAACTACACGTCTCGTTTTGTCCATCGGCCTCTCTCAACCTCATTGCCTGAAGATGAAGACACACATCCATCACGGTGAACAAAAACACCAAGGGGAGGCACAAAGGAGCTTGGAGTGGTTCCACAGAGAAGCTCCCAGAGTCACGAGGCACCTGGCATCCAAGGACTTGGCAAAGCACCTTTCTTCCCTACGGTCAGCAGGACCCCACCTGCGCTTTTCCGATGTTGCTCAGGAAAGCCCCCGGCCCCCAGGTGACGTCATGCACTTTTCCTGTCATCTCACCTGGCTTCTGCTTTCCCACTGCTCTGGTCCTCCCCTTTCACTTTGCTGTCCATAACCTTGCACTTGGCAAGAGCAAGGGTCTTGTCTGTCTTGTCTGCTAAAACCTCCTCCTCCCTGCCGCCCACCAAGCTTAGAATAGTGCCTGGCACGTTGCAGGCCCTGGACGAGCATCTACTGAATGAATGAATGACTGGTGATTGAATGAATGAAGGAATGGGATACAAACGTCCTTCTGTTTAACCCCCAATACAAACCCAGCACAACTGACCCGGTGCCTGTGACGAGACACAGTTCCCACACGCGAGCTGACTCTAGCAGGTGTTGTCCAAGTCCTGTCCACCCCAGGGTGGCTGCTGTGCCTTCCCTGTCTCAGAGAAGGAGAAAAGTGGGTGCAGAGGGCAACCACTTTCTAGAACAGTCTTCCCGTTTTCTCTCACAACATCCATGCCTCCAAGCATGATGGTATTTAATACTTTTTAATTAGAAAAATATGATTTAATATTTTCCCTATGAAGACTCTTCATTCTTCTACTCAATGAAACCTCAGTCGCATGTGAAATCTTCAGACAGAGAGGGGGACACCCACCACGGAGGGTGGCTCAGTCCCAGAGCCCTCCCCCAGACCAGGACGGGCCTCCTCCTCTGCTGTCTTGGGGCTGCACACATGCAGGAGGACACAGGACAGAGGACACAGGACACAGTACAGAGGACACAGGACACAGGGTGTGCCTGTGACGGAGACTGAACAGAGTGAGTCTGCTGCAGAGCATCCATACCCAAGAGGGGAAAACCATCACCTCTGAGGGCTGAGCCCTGGGCCAGGTGGGTGGGTTCCAATCCCACCTCTGCCTCCACCAGCAGCCTGTTGGGAATGAAGCCATCCAGTCCACAAAGGGATGTGGGTAGTTTTGGGGAGACGTGAACTGAAAGAAGGAATGAGCATCTTGGCCATAACAGGACCAAAATGATCCATCCTTTGGGTCCTAGCCATAGACAATGAGTTCACTCTCTCCTTACTCCTTTACTGCTGGGTTTTCACTGCACCTTGATTTTGCAAATTCTCCCATCCTGAGTGCTCAGTTTACTAAATCCTTTGCCTTCTTCTCCAGCTCCTGTTTCCCTCAAAAGAACTGGGGGCTTTCAGGACAAGCTCCCCCTTCCCCAACACGCATACCTGATGAAGGGGCAGGGGCACCCAGTCTGTAAGGAAAGAGGAGGAGGGAGCTCCTCCCCAGTCCAAGCAGACCCATCTCAACAGCAGGAGGCCAGGGATCCGTCTTTCCAGCCAGTCCCGGCCCTGGGCTGCGTAGTGCTGGGCGAGCTTGAGAAATCAACTTCGAGGCGGAGCTTTGCACCTTTTTGCCATGATCCACAGTGAGAAAGACACTAACAAATACGTTCCAGATCAATACATATACATAGGAGATGGATTTTAGAAGTTATAAAAATAGAATTAAAAGGTAAGGGTTTTTTGGTTCAAGGCTTTTTGAAATTCATGCATACTTTTTCCAGAATGCACTTTTCCATGAAATTTCTGAAGACCTGTCATGTAACTAGCTGATGGAGAAAGTCTAACAAAACACTCTCCATCCTTCTCAGTACTCTATTGTTTACTGCTCTACTTCGCTCCATTCAACTCCATTTCACTTGTGAAAGTGGGGGTTACCACCCAGAGATCAATTTCATTCACCAGCTGGCTGCTTTAACTCCAGTTTGGGCTTGAGTTTCCTGTGATTCCTTTGGTCTGGCCATGGACTGCGTCAGCAGCTCCCAAAAGTTAGTCTTTCAGCGCAGCTGAAGAGTCACAAGGACTTGATGAAGGTACTGATTCACCCCCGTGAATCTAAACGGCGTCAGACCCAGTGTCCCGGGTTCTCCCTCTCACTGGACTGGAGATTCTGACCCCAGGAGGAGACAGCTTCTGATTGGGTCTCACACCTGCCTCTTGGGTGACAGGCGCTCCCACCAGCACTGCACCCCTAGGAAGTGAACCGCTTTGGGTGCCATTTCCAAGCCAATGGAAACGGGATGTGTGCTGAGCAGGCAACACCCATCATCACAACAGAGGCTGCCCGAGGTCACCCAAGGAGCGGTTCGTTCACCGCTCTTTCTTAATCGCTTATGTGCGCTCCTGTGCGACCTGGAATGCTAAGCGTGGGGCAGGCAGCAGGCATCCATGCGCGTGGGCTGCATGGACCCCCAGGGCACAGCTGCACTGTGATGACTGGCCTTAGTCAGAGAGGAGCATGGTGCTCCATGTGTACAACTGAAGACAAACCCTGGAGGGCCGGTATGCATGGATGGCAACAGCGTTTCTAGCTTTATTGATTCTATTTAACAGACTCGTACCATGTGCAAGCCAGATAGTTCTAAAGACTTTTCAGATATTAACTTACAAGGCACTCATTAAAAACCCCCATAAGAAAAATGCCATTAAGCACCGGGCACCATTTGAGATGCTGCACCCCTGTTACCTCTGAATCCATCCTCCAAGAGGCAGGGGATATTTTTTCCAAAGAGGAGACTTAGAGTGCTTCTGAAGCTTGCCCAACTCTCAGCAAGCAAGTCCAGCAGCATTTGGAGCCCTAGGCAGGAGGAGCCAACCCTGGAGAATCTTCCAAGCAGTACTTAGTCTTGGGAGTTATCAGTTAGCCCCGGATGCTGAGAGCAGCCGCAGGTTGAAATAGGTCAAGCCCTGGAGGACAAGTTGTGTCCTCTGACACACAGTAACAGGCACAAACTGGAGTGACTCACACGAAGTTCCAGCCATGGGCGGGATGCCAGTGCACACACAAAACCCCAGCGGCTGGCTGAACATACCAGTGGCTTCCGTGTGCCCTCATTCTGTTAAAATGTAGCGACAAGGAAATTCATCACCGCTTATAGCATTGTTGTTTGCAATGAGAGGGAGGAAGCTCCGTTGACTCGTGGGCAGTTCTGTTCAAATGTCATGGACCATTTTAATTTTCTAGTAGCAAGTGCTGCAGCCAGTTGTGCTGGAAACAGTGCATCCAGTTTCTCTGCCTCCATCGCAGAGACAATGTTGTGACAGCCGACCAGTGCTTTTTCCCAGTTAAGGCAGCTACACAGTGTTTTAGGAGTTAAATATCTCTCAAGGTTGTCCCAGGCAATTTTGGGATAGGACTTCTCGCACTTACTTTGGGGGAAAAGTGCCTGGAATGATTTTTTATAATAAAAATATGCATGTATTATCAATAAAAATAAAAGGGTGACATGATTTATTAGTTTAGAACTGTTTAGCTGTTGGTTCCAAATATCTTTTTTTTAAAAAAAAAGATTTATTTCATTTATTTGAAAGAGTTACAGAGAGAGGCAGAGACAGAGAGGTCTTCCATTTGCTGGTTTACTCCCCAGATGGCCACAACAGCAGAGCTGCACTGATCCAAAGCCAGGAGCCAGGAGCTTCTTCCAGGTCTCCCACGCAGGTGTAGGGATCCAAGGACTTGGGCCATCTTCTACTGCTTTCCCAGGCCATAGCAGAGAGCTGGATCAGAAGAAGAGCAGCGGGGATTCGAACTAGTGCCCATATGGGATGCCAGCGCTTAAGGCCAGGGCTCTAACCCATTGCGCCATAGTGATGGCCCCCCAAATATCTTTTAATAACCCTGTATTTGTACTTAGCTGGGTATAGTACATGACACTATGGTAAATTTTAACAGAAGGATGAGGGTTATATTAAAACCTGTATGTAATAGTTACTTCTCCACAGGTGAGAAAACCATTCTAACCTGCCTCACTTTCCTTCAGTTGAATACAGATGTAAAAACAGTTCATGGGAAATGCATCAATTACGTATTGCTGTGCACCAAAACACACACGACACAGCTGCTTTAAACCTCAGTGCACTGCTCTGCAGGTCGCCACGGTGGTTGATTTTCTGGCCTTACCTGGGCTCATTCACGTGGCCTCTGGCAGTGGACACCTCAGCTGGGTCTGGAGGGTCCTTGGCTAATCCACCGTCTAGGGCCTTGACTGGGCGGTGGCTGGGCCTCCGTCTTCCTGTGGACTCTCAGCCTTCAGGATTCAGCGTGGGCTTCCTTACGTTACGTGGTGGGAGCAGAGTTCCAAAGGGCCAAGGCAGATGCTGCAAACTCCCTCCCACTCCTGCTGCCGAAGTCTATTGGCCAAGCCAGTCACAGGCCAGTCCGGGAAAAGGGCGTGGTGGACAAGGCTCCATCTTGCAATTGCAGAGGCTGGAGAATTATTTTCACTGTTGCCACATGCAAAATACATCCATCCTTCACCCCAGAGTCTTATCCTGTGACAGCATCTGTGTAGGGGTCAAAGGTCAAGGTCTTGATGCAGTAAATGCAGATGCCGATGAGGTGACATCAATTCTGTTCCTTGGGTACATCCCCTCCCCCAACTAAAGAGACTGTTGCCTGCCCCTACATTACAACGTCACCGGCGAAATGGAGGGGATGGCTATGGTAGACAATTCCCCTCGAGGACGGCGTTCTGCAGTCCAGCCAGGCACACACTGCCAGCTCCCTACTGCAGCGTTCTGGAATGTTCCTTGACTGGGGACACTTCCGCTCCTTTGTTCTCCTTGGTTCCCGGCTCCACACTCAGTGGTCCTTCCTTTCCCATAAGGAATGACCTGTGGAGGTGGGGTCTGGGAACGTGGTTGGGTTGCCTCTTGGGAGGCCCGCACTGCACACTGGAGTGCCTGATTCAGGTCCCAGCTCCTTCGCTTCCGATCCAGCCTACTGCTAACGTGCACCCCGGGAAGCAGCAGACAACGGCCTGGACTTAGGTCCCAGATACTCACATGGGAGACCCAGACGGAGCCCAGGCTCCTGGCTCCTGCCTGGCTCAGCCCTGGCTGTTGCAAGTAGTTGGGGAGTGAAACAGCAGACAGGGATCTGTCTGTCTCTCTACCTTAAAATAAAATGAAAACAAACATTTTTAAAATGATTCTATGTTTATATTTGTGATGGAAGAGCTTTCTCTGCCTGTTCCCACCCACAGCAGCTTAGGGGTCCAGGGTGTTTTTCATTTTGGCCCCAGCTGGGAGTGTCTTCAGCAGTTCAATGTCTTTAAAACTCCCTTGACTCTGGGTGTATGCTTAAAGGCTTCTGCTGTTCTTTGTGAGACAGCACCCTCCCTACCTGGGGGCTTCACGGCTAGGATCCTTAGAAGCCCAGCTGTGTGGCTGAGAGGATCTATCAGGCACAGTTGAAAGCTTTCTGAGCTCTTAACAAGGATCCTCAGGCCACACCCTGGTGGAATGTGTAACCCCAGGCCTTGTTTGATCTGGAGGATTTTCTGCTGGCTGGGTGGGGAGTATGTTTGTCTTATTTCCTAATCAAGTATGTCCTGGGGCTTTTGTCCTGCCTCTAACTTTTGCTTGTTAGCTGCGTAGCTTCTTATTCCATGCATCTCTCACTTTGCGGACACATTAGGCACCCTACGAGAAGTCAGTGCTCTGTCCAGAAATGTCCTCAGCCAGATCTGTGCATTCACAGGTGCTTCGCGAGGTCCCCTGTTGGACTGTCACTCCAGCCTTGCACAGCCTGGTCTGCCTACAACAGCAGGCCCCGCACCGGCTTTCCTGCCCTTGCTAACAGTGTCCTTCCTGCCTTCCGCCCACCTCCTAGTGCAAGGCCAGTGTCACCAGTTTCACGTTTTTATTCCTGTAAACATTCACTTTCAAGTTTGATTTGCTTACTTATTTGAAAGGCAGAGCAACAAAGAGACGGACTGAAAGAAAGAGATCATCCATATAATGGTTCACTCTTAAAATGCCTGCCACAGCCAGGGCCAGACCAGGCCAAAGGCAGGAACCCTGAACTCAACATGGATATCGTATGTGGGTGGCAAGGACCTGAATGCTTGAGTGATCGCCTGCTGCCTTCCCAGGTGTGCATTAGCAGAAGCTGGATCTGAAGCAGAGCCACAGCTTGAACCCAGGCCCTCTGATGCGGTATGTCCCACTACCGTGCACACTGGCTACCGTGCACACTGCCTGCTGCACACCTCACGTTCAGATGCCAAACGTGATGGCTCATTTTATGTATCGACTGGGCCACAGGGCACCCGGATATTCGGGCAACCATTACTCTGAGTGTGTCTGTGCGGATATTGCTGGTGAGATGAACACCTCAATGGAGAACGTGAAGCGGTGAGGATGGGCTTTATCCAACCAGTCTTCAGGCCTGCACAGGACCAAATACTGACCCGCCCCTGAGTAACAGGGAGCTCCCCCTGCCCGCCTTCCTTGAGCTGGGGCCTTCCTGCTTTTTCCTGCCTTGGACTCACACTGAAACCTCAGCTTTCTCCGGGTCTTGGACTGCAACTCACCACCCCAATCATTGGGACTCCTGGGCTGTGGACTGAGAATTCTGGGTCTCTGGTTTGCAGACTGCAGATCTGAAGACTTCTCAGCCTCCATAATTATCTAAGCAAATTATTTAGAAGCAGTCTCTTCTGTGTCTGTCTCTCAATGGTTCTGTTTCTCTGGAGAACCCTACCAGACCAACCTCCATAAGACATTTACTGTTGCATTTCAAAACACCCTCTCAATGCAGTAGCTTAACACAGGGGCAGGCAAACTGTGTACAGAGCAGGATCATAATGTTTTAGGCTCTGTGGGCTATCCGGTCTTTGTGGCAACTGCTCAACCTGGTGTGGGATGGGCGCAGTGGGTTAAGCTGCCACCTGCAATGCTGGCATCCCATATCAGTTGGAATTCCAGTGGCTTTGCTTTTAATCCAGCTTCCTGCTAATGTGCCTGGGAAGGCAGTGGATGATGGCCCGAGTTCTTGGACCCCTGCCACCCATGGGAGACCCAGCTGGATTTCAAGGCTCCCAGCTTCAGCCTGGCCCAGCCCTAATTGTTGCAGTCATTTGGGGAGTGAACCAACCAGATGGAAGATCTCTCACCCCCCGCCCCCCCCCCCCTTGTGCTACTCTGCCTTTTAAATAAAAAAATACATCTTTAAAAAGGTGAGAGACAGAGAGATCGAGCATTTCCTGGAGGGGATTCAGACTCTTTGAGCCTTCCTCGGGAAATTTTCTGAGCATTTTCATATTTCAAGTTGAAATTACAGCAATTTTTTGTTTGTTTTTGCACAAAAAATTTAAAACTCTTTGCTGATCCTATCTATGAGATATTTTCTATAGGATTTGATCTTGTTGTTTTCAAATACAATGCCTTAGCATCGATCTACAAACACATGTGAATTTAGTCGTGGTACACCTTGGATGCACGAGCCGAGAGACGAAAAGTCTGACCGACGCTGTGTCTAATGCGTGTTTGTCTTTAGGAGCCCATGTAAAGCGTACATGAAGTAGATCTCTCCCTCTGAAGGCCATGAAGGTCAAGACGGTCTGACTTCCTCTGCCTGGACTGCCTTTTCCGGAGGCAGCCACTGCGAAAAGACTTCACTCAAATGCTGAGCATGGAACTCTCCCGAGACGCCAGTCATTCTTCCACAGGAACGCAAGTGCGGCTGGTTACTTACTTCTTCCAAGTGTTGATGTTCCACAATTCTTTGTTTAAAGCTATTTGTCACTGACAAGGTTGTGCAAAGCCAGATCGAGAAGTCCTTTGCAAAGGTAACTGATGCCCAAGAGCCCGCCACGGTGTCAGCTTGCCATGCGGGGCTCGTGAACTCTTGTTTTCTGAGTCGGTCTTAAATCAGAAGCCTTAAGTAGAGTTTAAGCCCCATGTCATTTGAAATTCCAAGCTTCAGACCCATGACGCATGGATTTTGCGATGGAAATGACAACTGACCCTCGTCTGTAACAAATACAGCAGCCAGCTCCGTGGCGCCCTCAGTCATTCTCAGCAAGTCGTGCAAGGGGAGAAGGAACGAGCGACTCAGCGACTGGCTTCCAACAAATGGCCAGCAAGTGGCTCCTCTGTGCTCAGCCTGTGTTCCTGCTGCCCCACTGCCCGTCTGTCCTCGGGGAATTCTTTTACAACGCACTTTCCAGAATCTTCTTGATAATGCTTAAAACAGTAGCACTGGGCATTCACTGGGGACGAGCTGCATGTGATCCCGAGCTGTGCGCTTGCATTTGTTATGTCTCTTGATCCTCACGACAGCCCTGTGACCCAGGGTGGGGATTCTTCTCCCAAGATCACAGAGAAACTGGGACTCAGGGACTTCCATACCTTCCGAAAGTACACAGACAATGATGAGCAAAACTGGGATTAGAACCCAGGTCCCTCTGACTCAGAGCCTGAGCTGTGGTCTACTGCAATAGTCTAACACTTAATTAATCATCCTCCTAGTATCGCTATCTCCCTACTTACAGCGCAAGCCTCTCAAGAGGAGAGACATGCTGTATTCATCTATGGTATCTTCCATGGTAACTGGCACAGACGTGCAGTGAAAAGAATTCATTTCCTACTTTAAAAAAAAATGATGTATTCATAGTCCACTGCTTTAGGACATCTGTCTGAAGAAGCCTCACCTTTCAGGGGATTTTCCAGTGCTAGGGCACAAACCAATTTTTTTTGCCTTCAATTTAATCAACGCAAAACTCACAAACTAGCAGGCCATGTGTCGAATGGAACTCCAGTGAGGCTGCAATGGTGCAGGGGTGAGGGGCAGCCTCCCAGAGAGCAGAAGAATGTGCAAGGCCGCATCCATCACTCAGAGCTCTGGTTTATCAGTGTCTCCTTGGACAAGCCACAGCCCTCTGGATTGGGGAGGAGTGTTAGCATTAGAGTTGATAAAGTCATATTCCTCTAACGAATTCCACTGTCACCTCATTAGATCTGAAAAAGAGAACGCTTCGGGACACTTGGAGATATGTTTGGTTTAAAAAAAAAATCACATTTTTTTGATTATAAGGGAATGGAAAACGGTCGCCTAATTGCACGGCGAGCTGTCACGCTGGGCCGCACAGCCAGCGGGGTCAGGCCCGGAGGTCTGGCAGTATAAACTGTCCGCCAGCCTCGGAGCGTTTTCCTCCCCAAAGAGAAATTGTTGTTAAAACCTTAATTGAGAGGTCAGTGGTCATAGGACAGGCAGGAGATAAGCCGCTGGCCATGTGAAGTAATGTGGACTTTGATCTGCCAGGCCTTTTGGCACAGAAAGCCAGCCAGCCCTGAGCCAGAGGTCCTCTAATCTTCTTCAAGATAAGCTGAACTCCTGGGCAGGGTGGGGGGCCGCTCCGGGCAGGGCCGGGGTCTCTCCCTGTGCTGTGGCCAACGTGGGAGGGAGTCTGCTACAGCCCTGCATCCTGGCCCCTGCTCGCCAGGCAGCCTGTCCTAGTGCAGCTTGTTCAAACGGACAGTCTGCAGAGAAGCCCGTTCTCTCTATGGGACTTGCCACCGTGTCCTGCTTTGGAAGATGTCCAGTGGACAGCCTCCTCAAAGAAAGCCAAGATCAGCAGAGAAGGGTGGCGAGGCAGGAGCAGGAGCGCGAAGACGGGGGGTAGAAGGGAGGAAGAGGCAATCAAGGGGAGAACTGGGTGACTCTGCATGTGCAATGCCAAGTGCACGAAAACTGAAAGGATGTTACATGTAAAAGAAAAACGCACATGACAATTAAAAGGCCAGGCTTCGCTCCCCGCCCCCTCTGAAAGATTGATTTAAATAGACAGTTGTAGAGATAGGTCCAAGAAAGGGAATCTATCTGTTAGGAACGACAGATCTTTGGAAGATGGCAAATTCTTCCTTGCCCCCTGCACTGACCAGAAGTAGCCAGAGTGATAGATTCCTGGCGCTGGAGTCTAGACAAAGAGGAAAACGCTGGGCCAACTTAGCAAAAGGGGTCAAGAGCATCCCCAGATTGGGCAGCCTCCCTGTTTCCTTCAGTGTCATTTTACAAAGTTTCACTGAAGTTTTCTGGGTGCTTTGCGCATGGAGGGGAAGACGAACAGCTCCTGTTTAGAAAAGGAAACCTGTCCGCGGGTTGCACCATTCATGGCAGGTGCGTAACCTCGCATCCCCAAGTTCAGGGACAGGTTCTTCTGCCCAGTGGGATGTCATCACCCTTGACCCGGCCAGAAGTCGTGCACCATCTACCCATCCCTCGGACCACCTATCCCCACAGCCAGGCAGGGGCCGGCCTGAGAGCAACTTCACAGTCAGGAATCACAAGCCAGCGGCGGCACCGCCAACCACGTCCAGAGCGCTCGACCACTCGTCCACAAGCGCTGCCTTGCTTCCACTTCGAGAATGCACACAGCTGAGGTGAAGTAGGCTGAAGTTATCACCACTGTCCCCCTCTCCTTCAGACTTTCAGGAAATGATTGGATTAATACAGCCTGCTTGATTAGTAAGAGGCAGAGACAAATCTGCACCAGGATCACCGGGCGTAAGTCAGAAAACGTGCTGAGGAGGCGCCATGTGGCAGGATCTCAAAGATCACTTCCTGCTTAGAAGTTCCCAGGGGCTGGGAGTCTCGGGTGGAAAGGAACCACACAGGACCTCTCACCCAGGAGGGGATTCTCGCAGAGGGACATCCAGGCCCATCCGAGCCTGCATACATCACCCAGCGGATGGAGTCGTCACCTGCTAAAATGCCACCGCTTGCCATCATGGAGGGATGAAGAGATGGCTGCCGATCAGGCTGCTGCGTTTTGCTCTGCCACTCACATTCATTGGCTGAATCGAGTCCCATGGGCACGTTTCAAAAGGCAAGAGCAAATTAGTAACCATCTGAATGGCTTTCCTTAGGAAACCAGAGAGAGAGAGAGAGAGAAGGTTTTTAAAGAGGATGATCCATTTGTACCCTTACAGTCGATAGTCACGGATTTGAACTTGTTGGCGTCATTCTTGAAACACGTATCCAAAATGCTGTGTGGCACTCCACCGAGGAATGGCATTGTCTCAATGTAGTGGGAGAAGCAGAAGCCGAATAACATAGGGCTCCCTCCTGCGAGGGGACAGGGGCAGACCCAGGGAGGATGCACAGATGGGAATGCCACATCTATTGACAGCACGACGTCCCCAAACCCCCAAAACCGTGCTCTCTCCCTCAGAACCAGCGTCCTTCCCCATCTACGTTTCCTGCTCAGAAAGGGGAGAGGGAGGAAAGAGCAAGGCAGGAAGCTGCAAGTGGCCAGAGGGACAGGTAGGAAGCGTGGTGTGGTCCAATACAAAAAGCAAAGAACTTTAAAAAAGTCTCCAGGTCCCCAGATGTTACGGCATTT
Source organism: Sylvilagus floridanus (assembly GCA_949820135.1). NCBI lineage: Eukaryota > Metazoa > Chordata > Mammalia > Lagomorpha > Leporidae > Sylvilagus > Sylvilagus floridanus. The sequence goes on from OX463235.1 coordinate 71,448,666, forward strand.
CCAAATAAACCCCAAAGCCTCATGCCTGGTCCCCTTTCTTCCTTCTCAAATTCCTGAGCACACTCCTCATGGAGACGCTGAAAAACAGAGCTCTCAAGTATGCAGACATTAAAGGACGATTGCTAAGCACTGAACATTTCTCAACGAGACCAAAGCTCCCTGTTTTGATAATTATTTATCTCCAAAATATGCATTGCCTCATTATTATCATCAATGGAATATTTTCCCAAAGGAAAGAAATTAATTGCCCACCAGAAACGTTGTGACATGTTTACATGTGTTTCTTTGTGTAAGCACCAGAGTAAGTGTGTGGGAGCCTGTTTATAAGTGAGTAAAGTGTTGGTAAACTCTGGTTTGACACTGATAAGGTTCATATTGAAGTCGTCACTGAAGCTGTTGCTTAAATAACAAACAGGATCTCTGGTCCCACCCTCTCCCAAGCTTGCTTCCCAAGAGTAAGAAGGGTGCATTGTAACCAGGAGAAAGCAAGACTGCCAGAAAAGGTGGCCGCATCACTGGCGCATCTGTTGCCACATTTAGAGAGAAGCAGCCCTTAGAGACTGGAGAACCTCACTTGGACCCAGCAGGGGCAAGTCCCTGAGCATTCGTTTTCTCCTTCTGCAAAATGGTGATAGCTCATATTGTTTCTCCTACAGGGTTTCTGCCAGGATTAGGTGGGATATGGCGTGGAAGGCACTGGAGTGGTCCTGGCACGGAGCGAGTCCTCGGCACTGTGGTCAGGGAGCTTGAGTGTTCTCCTGGAAGACCTTGGTCATCACGAGGCCTCGTCTTGCCAAGAGGGCACCTTGCACTTGAGTGCTCAGCAGCGAAGGATGGACTGCAGATCTGGGGGTGCAGGAGATAGCTCTGGATTGGGGTGCTCTAACGTAAGCCACTGCAATCGCCTGAACCCCAGCTTCCATACCCCGAAGCAAGAGAGCTGATTTACCCTAAACCACAGTGTCTGCCCTTCACAGGACACCTGGCCAAGAGCTGGACAGGGACAGTTGCTACGGGCAGCAACACTCTGAGCTGAGAGACCTCCTGGGGAGGACTCTCCTCCGTGTATTCTAGGCACCTCCAATGTGAATGCGGCCTTTTCACCAGGGGCCCCGCTCGGCTCGCACTGGGGCTGTCAACATGGTACCTCCCTAGAGCAGAAGATCAAAAACTGCTCGTGGACATCTCATCTACTGGATTCCAGCATCCCCACCCAGAGAGTCCTGGTGCCCCACCTGCACTACACTTGATGTAGGATCACACCCACACGCACGGCCCTTTGGTGGGATACTTCCCAAATACTCATGGAGAGTTGACACAGGGCTAAACACAGAAGAACCTCGATGAACAAACCTGGCCCCTGGCCTGCAGAAGTGCACATGAAAATGATGTCAGTCTGGCAAGGTGGCATTTGGCCCCTGCTTCTCTACCGCTACTCTCATTAACGCAACTTTCCTAACCTGTGAATGTCGCTTCCATTGCAAAATACGAACAATAATAATACCCACTTTCTCTGTTGTTAGGGGACTCAGATCCAGTAACTCACAGAAAGCTTCTAGAAAGTTACCACAGACGTGGCACTGACACCATGCAAGTCCTTTCCCTTAGTGGCTGAGTGAGATGGGTACGGGGCTGTCATACAGCTCATGCTATTTGTCCCCATGCTGCAACAGAGCTTGTCCACCTTCGGGGCTGGCCAGTCCTGACCCAGTTCCAGGACTGAGACTGTCTGATTGTGTTGGCGTTGGCTCATTCACCACACAGTGCCTGAGTGAACAGCTTGCACAAACATCATTATGTCTGGACCAGACGCCAGCAAGTACCCCTCAGCTCGGTGCTGCCTGCGAGCCAGGGTTCCAGACTTTTCATCCATGCAGGGCTGCGATGGCGGAAGGTCTTCCCCAGCCTTGGAGGAAAGACAAGGAGCTGGCTTCTGTTCAAATGCAGCCTGCGCCTGAGGCAGCCACTCATCAAACCAACGCTCCAGGCTGGCTCCTGGGCTCCTAGGTCACGGCCAAGCCCAGGCAGACACTAAAAGGCGAGAGAATGCCACCCTCCAGTGGGCGGGCAGCACCCAGGAGGGGAGCCCTTGAGTCACTCACTTCATTGTTACAGACACAAGGAAAGAAAGTTAGTCCTTTTATTCGGGCACCAACTATTAAAGGAAGAAAGGAGCCGAGCTCTGTGGCGGCCCTCCCGCCAGCTGCCCGCTGGCATGCCCTGTCTACGCCACTGCCACCTGGTAGCGTTTGTTTGTGCAATAGAGGCTGAAATGGATTCTATCTAGCCAGGGAACATATGCATTTGATAGAGGCTCATGTCTCAGCTTCTTTGTAATCACTACAGCTCACACCCTTGTAATTTTCTTTTGCTCCCTTGGAAGGCACCAAGGAATGGCTTTGTGTTCCCAGCAGCCAAACCTGATTTACAAAAAACAAAACAAACACAACTCTCTGTGCAGTTTTGTGTGTGAAGGTAGAATGGCAGGGACTGTGTGTTTCTTTCTTTCCAGACTACAAAGCCGCACAACAGCGTCCACTTTGGCTCAGTGCAAACACTGGCTGCCCTCCCCTGCCAGTCCTGCTCTCATAGGACCTTCTGTGTCCCTTGCATGCAGCTTCGATCCACACTCAGCCAAGTGGGAGTCCTTAGCATGGCTCTGTCTCCCCTTCCATGCGGAGGCCATGGCTACGCCTAAAACTTTTCCACTTTCCCTTGACAGGCAGGCAGGGTGCATGACGCACACTTGGTGCTCAGAGATGCTTTTGGGGTGCCCACTGCACACGGTAAGGTTAACTTCCATTCCCTGAGCACCTGCAGGCTGGGTGTTTCCAGATGTTGCCCCTGTTCCCAGCACTGCACCCACATCACGGAGGAAGTGGAGGTTCTCCCTGGAACTCCAGGGGCACTTGGGTCTCGTAAAGAAGCAGGCGACTCTACACATGGGGTTTGATCTCTCCAACCAAACCGCTCTACTGAGCGCCCTGTGGCAGCTGTTCCCCTCCACAGTGCTGGGTCAGATTCCTCAGTCAGCGGTACCGCAAGAAGCGATTTCCAGTAAGAGTTTAAGCAGCTATGCTGTCAACGTTTTTAAAAGACACACAAAAAATTACAGCAGAATTCAAGCCGGCCACTAACAACCTGCTTTCACTCACTGCGATCTCATTGGTTTTATGAGGGGAGCAAGGGGTGGAGCTGTGGAGGGCTGGGTGCGGGGGTCCCTCTCCCTCCCTGTCCTGGCCACACCCCAGGCACAGGGAGCCACTGCTGCTGCTGTCCCATTCCTAGTCGAAGGAACACATTCGTGGAGGGCTGCAAATTTGGTCAGAGGCTTTAGGAATCAGAGTTGCCCCGTGGGTTGTGACTGTTACCTACACTGGGGCGTGGAAGAGATGTCAAACCAATGCCTGTTTAAAAAGCTACTCCTCACTCAGCCCCATTAAAAAGCACCCAATGCCATATTACAAAGACCACATGGAATAACCACCTTGGAGATTATTTTTTGTATGTTTCTCCATACCTCTTACTTCCACTTATTCTCAAAACTTCCCTAAAAGTAGACCAGAAAAATATCCACCATCCCATTTTATGAATGATGGAATCTGAGGCGGAGGCTTGTTCCCAGTGCCTTGACAGCTTTGCAAACCTGGATAACTTGAGTGTTTCTGTATTCCAAGGACCCATCAAACAGACAGGTGTGGCAGATCCACCCACTTTAAGCAGTGCCCAGTTTTATATGAACAAGCAGAAAAGCAGAAGTACCATCTTGGCTTTTATAACAGAAAGAGAAGCCCTTGGCTATAGACGAGGTGCATTGTTTTACTAGGAGATAGGCTTCAGCATGAATTGTTGGGGGGCTCCTCTTGTTCCCAGTAATAAGCATTTCTGCATGAATGCAGAACCACCACACATAGACACATCCAAAGGAGCACAAAGCGCCTTGGCAAGCCGTCAGAATCCATGCCTTTCAGTCTCATTTCCATTTCATAAAGAGACATGCACAGGGGACTGAGCAAAGATTGATGGATGCAGGGACCCTGGAAACACAGAGGCATTCAGGACTCAATTTTTGCTGTTGAGGATTTATTCTAAAGAACTTGGCAGGAACAAAAACAGGCTAACTTTTAAACGGTGTGGACAAGACCATAGAGCTAGTTTGCTCTATTGAGTGCATTACTTGAAATCTTAAAAATAATAAAAAACCCAAAATTTTAAAAAACTAGACCTTTGTAGAAATTGAAAATTACTGAATGATTACCGACATATGGAAAGCGTTTCAGCTGCAAGGTGCACACCAGCGCTGTCGTGGGAGGAGCCCAGGAACAGCGTGAGCCCTGCGGACCCCACCCCACCAGGCACACACCACGGGGGAGGGGCCATCACAGCTTCCTGCCACTGCAACACTTTCAGCACGCTCCCTCCTTCACCAATTTCACCGGGACCACGTGAAGATGTGGGGACACGGACGGCCAAGGGTTCATACGGATAGGAACTCTTCCTTCTTCCTCCCAAAACAGGGGGCAGGAGCTGGAGGCTGAATGGTTCGCCTAACTGAAAAGGCCAGAAACTGACAGCGAGGCGGGGCTTGGTCCAGACACATGACCAAGTGTCATCCGTCTGTCGCATCACTCAGCTCTCCTGCCGACGTGGTGATGGTGGATTTTACAGACCGACTTGCCTGGGCCACAGGGTGCCCAGTTGTTTGATCACACATTAACGGGTGTATCTGCAAAGTTGGTTTTGGATGAGATGAACATCTGACTTGGTATAACAAGTACAGCTGGTCAACCTCCCTCAACCGGGTGCGCTTCACCCATCCCACAAAGGCCTGAATAGAGCGAAAAGCAGGATCCTTTGGTCATCGGGAGGAAAGCCCCCTGCCCACTGCCTTGGTCTGGGATCTGAGTCTTTTCCAGTCGGACACCCTGGACTGAGACATTCGTCCTTCTCCGGTGGGTCTTTTGCTGGCCTGAGGCCTGGAACTTAATGTTACAGGACCGCCACCCAGTGTGACTGCACGGGGGCCTTTCCATTTAGTCTGACTTCACCGCACGTCCCCCCCTGCACGTGGCTCCGGAGCACGTAAACTGCTGAGCCCCGACTCCCGCAGCTGTACAGTAAGGGCTACATTTAGATTGGGCACCATGCATGTGAGCACCTAGGAAAGTACCTGCCATACAGGAACGATATTCAATGACCAGTAGCTGATCTTACAAGACTTGAGGGTTAAGTCACAGCTGTAAAGTTAACTCAAGCCAGCGATTCTCAACCCTCATTTATCCCCTAAATGGCTACAGAATGTTATCCAACCGTTGCAGAAGTCCACACTAGCAAGAAGTAGGGAGACCATTCCCCTCCTTGCGTTATCTTTAGATCATATTCCCAGAGGAAGGGTGTGCACTGAAAACACCCCCTGCAGTTCAGCCCCCTACCCATCTTGGGAATCACCGATGAGCCACTGAACTAGCTTATTAGTGCATGCCACAGCAAAATTACCTTTAATGTCATCTCCAGCCACAAACAATTTTAAAATGGAAAAGCATCTTCCAGAATCAACGTGTGATCCTCCCCCAGCAGCAGAAAGATAATTCGCAGTTACACGTAAGGGTCTAATCATAACCCGTCTCCAGCGTAACCACAGTGGTTAAGAATGTGCCCTGCTATTTTAAGTCCCTAATTATTTTTTAATAGTACTATCATTTCTTTCCATTAAGTCTGTGTCAATGAACTAGAGCTTGGCCAAAAACAGTGAAAACACATGCCGCCAAAAGTTGACTGATATTAGAAGTATGCCTTTTTGCTTAATCTCTGATACCAAAATGAAAGGGATAAGAGGAGTCAGGAAACACAACAAATGACAACTATTAATTTAGTGGCAGCGATGATTTGCATAGCAATGCGGGAAATGCGGTGCTGTGGCTGTGTGTGCTCTATCATTACAACCCTGAGCATGTGCAGAGCTTGACTGCATTCCCCCCAGCTCACACTTTCTTGATAACTAAGCTGTTTCCAGGAAATGAATTATTCTATGGGCCCAAATCAAGTCCTCCATCTGAGTATGTTTCTTTTTTACAAAACCATCATTTTCCCGGTAAACAGTAATTGGAAGAACAATATGTAGACACCACATTCACTTTGGTTTGGCCCCATATATTTTTTTTTCAAAGATTTACTCCCCAATTGGCTGCAATAGCTGGAGCTGGGCCGTTCTGAAGCCAGGAGCTTCTTCCGGGTCTCCCACGTGAGTGCAGGGGCCCAAGGACTTGGGCCATCTTCTACTGCTTTCCCAGGCCATAGCAGAGAACTGGATTGGAAATGGAGCAGCAAGGTCTCGAACCGGCACCCATATGGGATGCCGATGCTTCAGGCCAGGGAGTTAACCCGCTATGCCACAGCGCCGGCCCCATGGCCTTGTATATTTTGAAGTACCTTTTTTTTCTCCCTTTTTGCCACAGTTCACAGAGATGGTGATCTCAGTTCACAACACTCACCAGGAAACCCAATCTTGGGTATTAGCTGTCTGAGTACCACTCCAGATCCTACGAGGGACATGGCGCCAATAGGTTTGTAACCCAAGGTAAGTTCCAGAAACAGAAGCATAGTAGGACATCGGGGGGGGGGGGTAGTAACATAACAGAAAGGGAGGAGAACATCTAGAGGTAGAGTATTTTACTGCAAACTTTTGGATGAACCGAGTGCTGTGTCTCCTCTCCTAGCCTTTGTAGCTAAGGCGTCTACTCAGATGTCCAGGACCACGCAGCACTTCCTGTGGCCGCCTGTCCAGTCTGCATCTTCCAGATCCTATCCCCCTGCATCATTCAGCCCCACTGGAACGACCAGCGCAGATTCCACCGCTCAGGAAGCTGTCCTGGGTCCTTGCCAACTTCACAGGGCCCCTCACTCGCTCCCTGACGCCTCTCAGAACCTCCGTCATTACTGCTTTGTTTTCTCGTGTCATCTCTTCCTAATACTTTAGTTCACAACTATGTATAGGAAACAAAACACATTTGGGAATAAGTGAAACATCATATTCCCACTATCACGAAGTCTCCTGGTTGGTTTACGATACAGTGACGCCATCCCACATTCAATAATTGGCAAGCACGCAGGGAATGGGCGCGAGGCTGGGGGAGCTGGGAGAGGAAACAGAACAACTGGAGAAGTACAGACCATTCTGTCTCAGTGCCTGCTTGACACCTGCACACATGTGAACAGGGCGAGTCTCTCAGACGTATTCTTCCCCACAGCACGTCAGCTGCTTCGTGTGGTGCCCGACAACCATCAGCTCCAACTCTAGGGCGGAGATGGAGTGTGGGACACATCGAAAGACCAGTGTCCATGCACCTCAACGCCAACACGGCACCTGTCGGAGCGCTCAGGGGACATTTTAAAGCAGGCGACTTTTCTCTTAGGTGCTGCTGCTCCTTAGAACCCGACACCCAGGGCAGCTGCTTCTTCCCAGGAGGGCTCCCTGCTATGGTCCCAATGTGGTTCGAGTGAGTCCCCGAGGGTCCATGCACTGGAGGCTGTGGACCCCTAAGAGGTGGGGTGGGAAGCCACCAGGGTGCTACCCTCTGAAAAGACTGGGGTGGTTCTCAGGGGACTCTGGTTAGCTGGCTCGCTTTCTTTCTAAGATTATTTATTTGAAAGGCAGAGACACAGTGTGGGAGGGAGGGGAGAAGGGGTGGGGGGAGAGAGAATCTTCCATCTATTGATTCACTGCATAAATGGCTGCAATGGCCAAGTCAAAGCCAGAAGCTTCATTTGGGTCTGTCACGCGGGCCATCTTCTGCTGCTTTCCCAGGCACAATAGCAGGCAGTTGGATAGGAAGTGGAGCAGCCGGGACATGAACTGGCACATATATGGGTTACTAGCATCACAGGTGGTGGCTTGACCAACTGTGCCATAGTGCCGCCCCCCCCCCATTAGTTATCACAAGGGAATGGTTATAGAAGATCACCCATCTTGCCAGGTGATTCTCTCTCGCTTACACCTGCTATGAAGCCGTCCACTGTGGGGTCCCTCACCAGATCAGAGGATACTTGATGCCATGTGTTTTGGACTTCTAATAAACCTCTTTATCAGCTATCCGGCCTCAGAGGCTATGTTTTAGCAATGGAAAATGGATGAATACACTGCCCGCGGGTGTGGAATGGGGTCCTTCCTTCCCGCAGGCCATCTATTTGCTCAGCACTCAGTGTCACCTAATAACCCCCCAAGCTGACAACAGCTTGAAGTTCAGAAGGGGCGGCCCAGCCACTCGGATACGCTGCCCACTCCCAAGGACCCACGAGGGAAACTGCTGGGGTTACATGGTCTCTGGATCCTGCAGCCTGGGTGGACTGTGCTGCAAGACAGGGGCAGGGAACCGGCTGGGCATTAAGCTGACACCTGAGTCCCAAGTCCTCCCCACTTCCCCTCCTCACCACAAAGGGCTTCTTTCCATACCAGGGATCCTCACGACCCAACCCTGCAGGAACACTTTCTTCACTGGACGTGACTCCAAGGCATTTCCCCTGGGGACCTCAGGTCACGTCAGAGGTGGTGAAGAGCTGGTGAAGAGAGATCTGGGCCGAGTGGGGCGATGCTCATTTTATGACGTGTTTTCCACTCAGCTGGCCAGGATCTTATCTTCTCTCTGACTGCATTTTGCTCTGGTGTTGGCAAAGACACAGCATAAAGTGTGTGAGCAGCATGCAAATGTCGCACAAGCCCATGACTGCCAACCCAACCTGGGATGCTCCCAGACCCGGTTTACAGGATGCGTAGCGCGTTCTGTGGCCGCGAGGATATTGGAGTCACGGGTGTTCATGACCCCAACGAGGTGGCGATGCTACGGGCCACAGGGAGAGGAGCGAAAGGCACCTCCCAGGTACGGTCTCCCTGAGAATCCACTCGTCTGCACCGGCTTTCACACCTCCTCCATGAAAAGCGCATTCCAAGAACAGGTCTGCTACTTTCAGAAATAGCCATAAAAATGGACCTGTGTGACATGGTAAAAAACCTTGCCAGTGAGATTCCAAAGATGCAACTCAGCCTTGAACCGAAATCAGGCCTTAAACATGAGCTCAGCAAAACAGCATGGAAGTAAATCAATCACGTACGCTGCATGTTTCCATCAATACGCCAACAATAATAAAAATGGAGGTGCGGTCTTCAGACGCCAATGTTTTCTATATTAAACTCCCTGTAGCACTTTCGAATTGAGTTGGAGAACCAAATAAAGCAGTTTGTGTATTTATGGGATTCTTTGCTTCAGAAACTTTTCGACTCAAGTAAAATGCATCCCATATGTGTGATAACCAAGCTGTGAGTGCTTGGGGCGTGCGTCTCCTTGAACACCAGTCTGCAGTTAATAGACATTTCAAGGGACAGTTTCCCAAGCTTCATCTCCCACTTCCCCCAGACAAGATGTGCTAAGAAGAAAAATGGAACTAGGAGGAAGTATTTCCACACTATTTCTTTTCTTTTTTTTTTTTTTTTTACAGGCAGAGTGGAGAGAGAGAGAGAGAGAGAGAGAGAGAGAGAGAGAAAGGTCTTCCTTTGCCGTTGGTTCACCCTCCAATGGCTGCCATGGCCCGCACGCTGTGGCCGGCGCACCACGCTGATCCAAAGGCAGGAGCCAGGTGCTTCTCTTGGTCTCCCAAGGGGTGCAGGGCCCAAGCACTTGGGCCATCCTCCACTGCACTCCCGGGCCACAGCAGAGAGCTAGCCTGGAAGAGGGGCAACCGGGACAGAATCCAGCGCCCTGACTGGGACTAGAACCCAGCGTATCAGCGCCGCTAGGCAGAGGATTAGCTTATTGAGCCGCGGCGCCGGCCTCCACACTATTTCTAACCAAGCGCAGTTCAGATCCTGGAGGAAACTGGGAACACCTTTGCTTGCCTCCTCTGCTCCAAGTCCGAGGAAACCACCTTGGGCCTGGCGTTCTCTGATAGGCAGCTGTGACTGACGCAGATCAGGGACAGCCTCTGTCAAATGACAAGCACTGGAGGGTTTTAAAACCCAGAGACCCCCACATTTGGAAATGATGTCACTTTCAGAAAAAAAATGCTTTGACAAGGAAACAAGCAACTCACAACCCTCCCCCTCCCCCCAACTCCAGGCCCCCAGGCCCAGCTGGGGAGGGGGCTGTAGCTGTGCTTGGATCCATCCATCAGATGTTTACTGGGCATCCGGGGGCAACGTCAGGCACAGTTGGCCCCAAGGATGGGGCTGGAGATGGCTCTGGGAGCCATCCAGGGGCGCACATTTTAGGCAGGGGTGTGTCAGGGAGACCCCCTGGAGGCGCTCACTGAGCTTAAAGATAAGCCGGAGGCTAGGAGAGAGAGAAAGGAAATAGTGCCGGGCACAGGGGTCAGTAGGGCAAGAGCCGGGCAGAGACCCAGGCCCCTTCTCCCGGGGCAGCTGCGCAGGGCAGGGGCAGGGCCAAGCTGAGGCTGGGGGCGGCAGCTCAGACGCCAGGGCCCTGCAGGACAAGCACAGGCGGCAGGGCTGCTTCCCGAGGGAGTGAGGGCCGAGGGGAGGCCACCAGCAGGCTGGGCAACCTTGCGACGACACGGTGGCCTGTGGGTCTTCACCAGGTTGGTAACAATGGCCCTTGGCAAAGCAACCTCGCCTTAAGGAGAACCAGGTCCTCGAAGTCCCATAGGGCCGGCTGCCCCACCCAGGGGTGCCACTTGTTTTCCTGTACTCAAAGTGGCTCACGTGCCGAATGGCGTAGCCCTCAGGTGGAAGCCATGCGGAGACCCAGCTGACCCCTGGGTCTCCCACCATGGCGGGCCAATGCCATCAGACCCGGTCACCCGCAAGCTTGTGCGAGCCTCAGCTCTGGGCAGCTCGCACAAGGGTGCTTTAAGCCTTCCTCCTCCAGGTTCCTAGCTGTTCCAAGCGCTAGGGATTCGTCTTTTAAATCAGATGGAGCACAGCGAGTATTCAGAAGACAGAGAATGCCGCAGCACGCAGAGCCATTCCAGGTTGGCACTCCTCTACTCTGAGGGTGCCCCCACCCCTATCGCGACTGAGACCCTCCCACTAAGGCTTGTGAAAGCAAGAATTCATCATTGGTTTTCTTCCTGGCCTCTGGGACAGAGGCTGTGTGCAGTTAAGAATGTGGGGCTGGCGCTGTGGCGTAACGGATTAAGCTGCCACCTGCAATACAGGCATCCCATATGGACGCCGGTTCAAGTCCTGGCTGCTCCACCTCTGATCCAGATCCTTGAGAATGTGCCTGGGAAAGCAGTGGAGGATGGTCCAAGTGCTTGGGCCTCTGCACCCGTGTTGGGGACCAGGAAGGAGCTCTGGCTCCTGACTTCAGCTGGCCTAGTGCTGGCTGTTGTGGCCAGCTGGGGAGTGATTCAGCAGAGAGAAGATCTCTGTCTCCCTCTAATTCTGACTTCCAAAATAAGTAAATAAACCTTCTTATTTATGTGTGTGTAAAGAATATTCTGATATATCCCAGAAAATATGAGCTACACACTAAAGAAAAAATGCCTCGGAAGGCCCCGTGCTGGCTCTTAATCCTACCGGTATCAAGTTGAGCCCTGGCCTCTGTGCGCCCCGCTGGGGTGAGGCTTCTGAGATGTGAGACTGTCCTGATGATAACCTCTTTATCTGCCAGGACACCAAAGCCCAGGCTTGGGACACAGTGGCGCTTGCATCAGTTGAGGGAAACTAGGCAGCCTGCACATTCGCCAGATAACCTGGGAAGTGACAGGAAGCAGGGGCCATAAATAAAGGTCAGTGTCCAGAAGACAGAATATACCCAGACTGGCTTTGCTTTGAGCCACAGAATAATTCTTTCTCATGCTCTATAGCAGAGGAGCCCCGGGAAGTCTTTGCTGGTTGTGTCTGGCTTACTGGAAACGCATTCCAGATAGGGCCCTCAGGCCATACCTCCTGCATGGTGCTTTAAGGGTTAAAGCTTTGCAGCCACAGACACACCAGAGTGGAGTCTCACTTTTGTTTTTAAGAACCAAGGACAAGTGAAGGAATGACCTGAGCCCACTGTGAGCAGCCTCCACGTGCCCTAACACTGTACCTTTTACTAGCGATATTAAATAGTTTAAAATGGGGGTTTAGTCATAATGTTCATAAGAATTATTTTTTTTTTTACTTTATACAATTTAAACACATTTTATCGCAAATAAACCTGGAATGGTTCAGTCCATGGCAAATGGGCCTCAGGGATCTCCAGTCCCTTGTGAGTATCTCGGAGTATCTGCAGAGGGGCCCAGGCTGATTCCTCCAGGGTGGCCCCCACGGCCCTGAAGCTCAGCCAGTGAGCAGCAAAGCTCATGGCACCCGGATCCTTGACTTCTGACACCTGGACTAAACCAACCACTCATGCCATTTGTCTGTCTCAGCAAACATTTGTTGTTCTAGCGCCTTCCAGGGTCCACGACCTTCCTTCTGCTGACACTTGCACGGTGTCAGGACTTCTCCTGCACCATGAACGCAGGTGCCCCGGTGGAGACAGCTCCAGCCAAGCAACCAGAGGAGGCCACTGTCTCAGGCCTGGCAGCCCCATGCAGCTCCACATTCTCCCTGCGGGTGATCGGTCTGCAGACGTGTGATCTTGCTATCCGAGCCAGTGAGGGCCAACGACTCCTGCAGAGAGATCCTGTTGCTCCTACTGCAACAGCACTCGCACCAAAGTGAGGCGTGGGTGGCCATCCTGCCACCACTGGGCAAGAACACCCTGAGAACGGAGCTCGCCCTCTACAGAAAGGGTAGTGGGAGGTGGAGGGTGGGCTGCTTCCCAAGGGCATCTTCTGCACTCCTGGCTCCTGGGCATGTGAAATGACACATCCACAAACTCTTACACGGATTCATGATAGCAAATTTCCTATCTGTGCTAAAGCAACTTGAGACAGACTTTGTGCTGTTTGCAACAAAGGGAATCTAAATGGGTACAATTATTCTAAAAAGTAGGAACTCTTGAAAACACAACTTTGAGCACTGACTTTTTTGAGAAAAAAGATTTATGTATTTATTTATTTGAAAGGCAGAGTTACAGAGAAAGAGGGAGAGACAGATCTTCCATCTGCTGCTTCACTCCCCAGGTGGCCATAACCATCAGCGCTGGGCCAAGGCCAGAGGCAGGAGCCAGGAGCTTCATCTGGGTCTCCCAGGTGGTGCAGGGGCTGAAGCACTTGGGTCATCTTCTACTGCTTTTCCCAGGCCATTAGCGGGCAGCTGGATCAGAAGTAGAGCAGCCAGGACTCAAACTGGTGCCAAACGGGATACCATGGTATCAGGCGGGAGCTTTCCCCACTCCCACAGCGTCATCCCCTGAGCACCGACTTTTAAGGACAGGAAGCCAGAAATGATCCAACCACACTGCCAGGTAGGACTTATTTTCTTGTCAAGAGCATCCAAGTAGGGAAGACGCTCTCTCAGAGGCTGTATTGCTCTTATAAATGGAAATTCAAATTTTTCAAAAAGCAAAGACCCTAAATACAGCACGTTAAACCAGCAAAGTGAGGCAAAAATGAGACTTGGGCCTAAGGAAACAAAATGAGGAGAGTGGAAAGGAGCCTCTGAGGCCTAACAGGCATGACTTAAAGTCAAAACAGGGTCCAATCCTAGCAGCAGCTTGTACAGGGAGAACTCAGGACAAAATCGGTGGAAGTGACCCAACTACTGAGAGATACCAGAGACCAGCTAAGAGGAGGCAGAACAGGAGGGGATTTGGCCCTTACAGATGCGAGGTGCAAAGTGAGACTTCTGCAGAACTTTTTCTTGGGGGCACTCCCCAGTCAATCAGAGCATAGTGGCAAGAACTCAAGCAGAAAGCCACAGACTAACTGATTTGATGTGTTAGAAGATAGAATCTTGGGTGGCCCAGGAACCTAAAATTTGAGGGAAGGAATCACAGAAACCGACATGGAGGTGCCCTCGCTGTGCATATACATTTTCATCAAGTCCTTAGCTGGCCCTGCTCTGAACCTGCGAGGGAAACTCTGGATACTGCCAAAAAAAAAAAAATCAAAGACTTGGGGCCAGCGCTGGGGCGCAGTGGGCTAAACCTCCTCCTACAGCACTGGCATTCCATATGGGTGCTGGTTCATGCCCCGGCTGCTCCTCTTCCAATCCAGCTCTCTGCTATGGCATAGGAAGGCAGTGGAAGGTGCTTGGGCCCCTCCATCCATGTGGGAGACCTGGAAGAACCTCCTGGCTCCTGGCTTTGGATCAGGTCGGCTCTGGTCATTGTGGTCATTTGGGGAGTGAACCAGCAGATGGAAGACCTCTCTCTCCCTCTCTCTGGCTCTGGCTCTACCTCTCTCTGTAACTTTTTCAAATAAATAAAATAAATTAAAAAAAAAATTGGAATCCTATAGTGGAGAATGCAACCGAGAATCAAGATGCACTTAGATACGTAGCATGAGAGAACGCTTCAGAATGAAGACCCAACCCACGGGCTGGAAGAAGACAGAACATTTGAGAGAAATTTATTTTCATTTTACTTGAAGAGCAGAGAGAGAAACAGAAAGAAAGAAAATCGATCGATCGATCCATCTTCCATCTGCCGGTTCACTCTCCAAACACCTTCAACAGCCAGGGCTGGGCCAGGCTGAAACCCGGAGCCTGGATTCAATCTAAGTCTACCCAAGTTCTTGAGTCATCGTCTGATGCCTCCAAGGCTGCACATTAGCAGGAAGCTGGCGCTGGGGGCAGAGCTGGGCTCAAAGCCAGGCGCTGTGGCATGGGATGCAGGTGTCCCAAGCAACACAAATAACCACACCAACAACGCTCGAAATGAAAACACATCCTCGTTACTAACTTAAAACACACAGGAATGATTGCTCAAGCATTAAGGTCAAGAACAAAAGCACCTGTAAGAGTAAGGTGGGTAGAAGGAGGACGTAGGGGGAGGATCCCGTTGGCCTAGGATTCTCCTAAGGAGTATGTAATTCCAGAAGACATTGGCACCTTGACAAATGACTGAAGCAAACAAACTGTGTTCCAGGAAGCTTTTATCTACCTTAGAAACCATTCGGTAGAAATGAAACATCTCAAACATGAAAAGCCCCTGGGCACAGAGCAATAGTGAACACTTTCTGAGAAAGCTGTGTGACAACAGAATCCTAGCATTTGATAAATCAAGGCAGTGACCTCCGGGAGGACACCCACGGCTCACGGTGGTGAGCACCAAACCCTGGAGAGTATACCACACGTGACTCTTAGAAATCTGCATGACCTACACACAGGAATTTACAGCAAAGTGGTGTCCAGCGAAAAGAGGCTAGGAAGAAGAATGGGGTTCTCGTCTTTTAGAGCAAGAGGTCAGAAAATATTGTCTAAGACTGCACCAAGCAGTGCAATAATCTCAATCTCTTAATCTTCCAAAATCTTGTTTTGAGTATGATGTCAATGTGGGGTTTGCCTTCACAAGGAGAAAGCTGGCCTCAGCACAAACCAAACTCAGAGGAAAACTGAGCAAGAGATAGGGGTGCAAGGGGGAAGTTAAGAAGAAAAAACCAATAATCTCACTGTCACTTAGGACTGATATCACTGGGAATTTCTACTTACATGAGCCATAGATTTTTTTTCCCACAAACTAGAAAACGTAATTTTTTAGTTCAAGAGTTCTTACCGTAAGTAACCTTCACAAGGTACAAAGAATTCTGCGGTCCAGCAGAATCTTCTGTTGCTGCTCAGATTTCTCTCTTGCAAAATATTAAAACGAGCTTAAACAAAAGCAAACTACTTGTCTTAAAAGGTTACGGACAGAGGAAATCCAGCTTTGTAAACTATTTCTATTTGCCTAACATGTCTATCAATACTTTTATATGTATATAATGGAAGAAATGATGTTTACTTTATATTAAGAATATTGTTTCTAGAAGATGAGATTTCACGTATTATTTTAACTTTCATCTTTGTTCTGCTGTGCAGTGGGTGTGTGGGTTTTTGTTTAATAATGAGCATATTTCACATTTTTAACAGCAACGCCATCATTTGTTAAAGAGGACAGGAGGAGAGAGAGATTCTAGATGCACATGTGTCAGCCTGTTAATCTGAGGTGGTAGAAATACAATCGTTGTCAATTGCTCCTTTTGGTTCACCTTATCAATCTCTAGAAAAGAAAAAGCAAACGAATAAAGCAGTATGGAAACACAGGACTAACGAACAGCAGTGAGAAGACGGGATTCAGACACATCTCAGGCGGAGGGGCTCCACTTCCACCCGGGTCCTCGACCCCAGGGCAACTGCTCACCCCAGGGCACGGCGGTGAGGTGAGTCCGGGGCATAGCTCTAGGGCCCGATCTCTGCCCCACTACCCCCTGCCTTTTACTTTCCTGTAAGACAAGAGTCACGTCTATTGTTTCCATGGGTCTCCTGCGGGCGAGGCTCAGTGAAGCGCCTGCCGGCGTTGTGCCTGGGCTGTGCGAGTTACTTCTTGCAGGTGCTGGCAACATGCTGGCCCTGTGTGTCTGGGGGAAGGCAGGGCTAGCACTGTGCCGTAGCGGGTTAGGCTGCCGCTTGCGATGCTGCCATTCCATATGGCCACCAGTTCAAGACCCGGCTGCTCCACGTCCGAGCCAGCTCCCTGCTAACTGCCCCTGGGAAAGCAGCAGCAGGAGATGGCCTGAGTCCCTGGGCTCCTGCACCCATGTGGAGACCTGGGAGAAGCTCCTGGCTACAGCCTGGCCTGGCCCAGCCCCAGCCGTTGTGACCATTCGGGGAATGACCCAGCAGATGGAAGATCTCTCCCTATTTCTCCCTTTCTCTCTGAATCTGCCTTACAAATACGTAAAAATAAATATTTAAAAAAAAAAAAGAAAAAGAGAAAGAAGAAACAGTAACCTCAGGGCTAGTGTTGTGGCATAGCGGGTTAAGTTGTGGCCTGCAACGCCAGCATTCCATAGGAGCTCCAGCTCAGGTGTCGGCTGCTCCACTTCTGATCCAGCCCCTGCTAATGCACCTGAGAAAGCAGCAGAGGATGGCCCAAGTGCTTGGGTCTCTGCCACCCACGTGGGAGACCCAGACAAAGCTGTCTGTCATGGTTCCTGGTATTGGCCTGGCCCAGTGGACATTTGGGGAAGTGAACCAGTGGATGAAGAGCACTCTCTTGCTGTGTGTGTGTGTGTGCGCGCGCGAAAGCGTATGTATGTCTATCGCTATCTTTGTCTCTCCTTCTCTGTAACTCTGCTAACCTGGTTGCACCAGATATGTCTTCTTCAGACTCTAGAAGGTGGCTTATATCCTAGACACCAGTTATCCCACCGGAAAAGAGAATCTAAGAAGAGATGAGCACGTTTTCTTTGCATGCACAAAGCCAGGTACTACACCCAAGTGCCAGTTGCAGAACTTGGATGTTAGACCACAGAGCTCCCATTACCAGAGGTGCAAGAGAGAGCGCTGAGTGACAGCCATCGTCGAGATTGGACATGCTGGAAGGGAGCAGTTCCTGTCTGGCACCTGTAGTCCCGATAAAAGCCTTGCACACTGCCACTTTGGTCTTTATCTCCGAGGATGGCCAGTTCTGCCACAGACACGAGTGTGGCCGCCAGCAAGAACAGCAGAGACCCAAGGACCCGAAGCTCGTTCTGCAGAAGATCAACTCTGGCACCCCCCTCCTGGGTGCCTGCGGTGAACTGAGGCTACGGACACCACCCGCACCGCCTGAGTCCCCCGGAGTTGCCACCACCAAGAGAGGGGTTGGCTTTTCTGGAGCAGACTCTGCACCTGCCTTCCTCTGTGTACTGTTGTTTCTTCCAGAGTGGAGTCACCTGCCCTTCTGTTTTAGATGCTGGTCTCGGGATAAAAGGAAGAGCAAGTTAAGAAAGTGAAGAGCAGATGCCAGTGAGATGAGCCGAGCAGAGATGCACTCCTGGGGCTGACACCGCGGCACGGCAGGTAAAGGCACCTGTGACCCCGGCACCCTTTGTGGGTGCTGACTCAAGTCCCGGTTGCTCCACTTCTGAACCAACTCCCTGCTGATGGCCTGTGGAAAGCAGAATATGGTCCAAGTGTTTGGGCCCCTGCTACCTGTGTGGGAGATCTGGGTGAAGCTCTCGGCTCCTGGCTATGGCCTGGCCTGGTACTGGTTGCTGTGGCCATCTAGGGAGTAAAGCAGTAGATAGAGGATCTCTTTCTGTCTCTTCCTCTCATTCTGTAACTCTAATTTTCAAATAAATAGATAAATCTTTTTTTAAGAAATATTTATTCATTTATTTGAAAGTCAGAGTTACACAGAGAGAGCAGGGAAGGCAGAGAGAGAGAGAGGTCTTCCATCCACTGGTTCACTCCCCAATTGGCTGCAACAGCCGGAGTTGCACCGATCCAAAGCCAGGAGCCAGGAGCGTCTTCCGGGTCTCTCGTGTGGGTGCAGGGGCCCAAGGACTTGGCCCATCCTCTACTGCTTTCCCAGGCCATAGCAGAGAGATGGATCAGAAGAGGAGCAGCTGGGTCTTGAACTGGCGGCCATATGGGATGCCAGCACATTAGGCCAGGGTGTTAACCCACTGCACCACAGCGCTGGCCCCCAAATAAATAAATCTTTAAGAAAAAAGAAACGCACTCCTGAAAGCTATGGATGATACTGACCCTGATACCTTGAGGAGATCTGTTGGCTACTGTATCCAACTTTTGGTGCATCTTCCTATTAATCCACATGGAGATAAGAGGCAGCTATTATAATTGTCTCCATCTTACAGATGAGGAAGTTGAGGCTTGGAGAAAGCTTGTTCTAGGCGGCAACGGCAGGAAGGAGGGGATCCGGACTAGAACCCTTGTCAGTCTGACTTTGACCCCTTCTGGCCCACCTCCGCCTGGCCTTCCACCGCGCATCGCACAAACCAAAGCCCTTTTCTTAGGAGAGGTCTGCTGCCCATCATCCAACCCTTAGGATCATATACGTGGGGACCATTGAGGAACCCACAACCTCTCCCACGAGAGAAGCCATTAAATCCTCCCCTCTCGTGGCGCAGCATGCTTGTCTGCCAACGTTGCAGAAATGAGACCAACATTCCCGAACGATGGAGAAGTACCGTCCCTCGCCTCTGGGTCGCTGACAGAGGCAGGGGCACGGCACTGCTTGTCGGGAATGATAGGCTGCGGGAGTCCTGCCTTAGCTCTGCTGGCTCTCGGGGAGCGGGGCAGGGCTGCAGGTCTGGCAGAGGCCCGTTTCTCAGTCTTCCTCATCTGTAAAATGAGGGCACGGGCAGGGTGCTCGCTAAGGGGGTGCTTAGGCACCATGACGTCATCGTTTCTATGGGACAGCGATCAACACTCTGCCTTTGTAAACCTTCTCAATTATTGTGGCACTTTTCACCCAATAGTTTGGCAAAGATCAAAGTCCAAAAGCTTATGGGCCAATGGAGGGACAACGAAACAAGTGCTCTTGGTCCCCCTAGTAGAGGAGTAAATTGGCTCAACACTTTGGATATCTATAAAAAATGTGACAGCAACAATGATAATCGTAACAAATGGCAACGCAGACCCCAGTGACACTGAGGAATCATTTCTGGGAGATTATCCTAGGCATACTGCACATGGAGGACTAACTGGAGTGCTGTTTGTGATGACAGAAAGCTAGGAGTGACCCGCGTGCCCTTTGGTGAGGGCTGGTACGTTCAGTCACGCTATCTCCAGACAAACAGGACCCTGTGCAGTCGTTCAAAAGAAGGAAGCAGATGACTGCGTGCTGTTAGAACACAATCTTGTCCACATTGTGCTTTGGAGAACAATGAACTATGTTCCCATTTGGCTCGGCTGCGTGGATGGAGGATGTGTGCACAGAATTTCTCTAGATGGATTTGCTGGAAAAATGACTGTTGACAGCTTTTGCCATGGGAGGGGACTTGGGGACCCAGGAAGAAAGGGAAGGATTTTAATTGCAGAGCTTTTTGTACCATTTGAATGTTTGCTTTGTACATGTAATTGCTTTTTCATGTAAAGAAAAACCAGTTCAAAAATGTTTTGCAGCCTAGCAGAGGCTTGATAAAAACATAAAAGCACAGCAAAGAAATTATGTCAACTCCAATATACAAAGTATGACATGTCCACATATATACTATTACACATATGTAATATATGCCTGGTACATTATGTATATGTCTATACACATTCATACATATATCTGTGTGTGCCACATACATGAGGAAAATTTCATGGAAAAAATGGAATTAAAAGATAAATTTGTTTTGGTGCAAAAAATTTTGAAATCTGCACAGAGTTTTCTCATAGCACACATTTCCCATGAGCTTTTTGGGAACCTCTCCTCTCCATGCACGTGTGCACAGGACCCACCAGCCCTGTTGGTTAAAGCAGCACTCTTGAAAGGCCAGTGCCCGGTTCTCTCCTAGGCTGGACACTCGGCCTCTCCCTTCCGAAACCACAGCCCGTGCTTGGCGCTGGGGTCTCCCTTTCTTTCCCTCCCAGATGGTGGCTGGCCCTCTCCCCCACATGTCCAGAAAGCCAAACGCACTGGTCCTTTGACTGTGGCTGGAGGAGCTGGGCACAAAGAGACCTCATTGTAAAGCCACATGGCAGGCAAAAGGGCCAACACTTGTTGGCCACGGCCCGCGATCTGCGACGTCCACACGAAACAATAAGACATCTCTGATTCGTGTTTGTTGAATGTTCTCAGGCCCCAGGAGAAAAGGAGTCAAAAATAGCGAGGAGTTTTGAAACCCTTTAGGAAAAGGCACTCTTTGGCAAACTTGTTTTTTCAGCATTCAATGAACAAAAAGCCTCACTGTTTCGACCACCACGAGAAGAGCCAAGTTTTGAGAACTGCAGTCACACTTTTGGCTGACATAAGGAGATTTTCCAACCAGGCTTTCACACACACATGCACGGGTGGTCTGCCCTACCTACCACAGGCGTGCCCGTGCCAGCGATTTTGTTTGTAAATCCTGGTGTAATAACAAACCTTGTGTACTCGTGGAGAGCTACGTGTTCAGGACTTTCGCTTAAAGGTGCGTGTGGATGGCTCCATGGTGGAGCAAAGGTTGAATCTTTGAAAGATGGAAAAGTCTTTGCGGAGAAGTGGAGCTGACTTGTAATTCCTTCTACAGAAACTCAAGATTGATTTATTTCCACTGGGCAGATTAAAATACACAGTGTTTTCTTGGGGATGACTAGACTTCATAAATTTGTCCCTGCCGGGCCACGTGCTCCCTTTGATCCTGTCAGTTGGGCCTGGTTTGGAGCTGGGAGCATTTAGCTGCTGGGTATGACACGTGTGTCTCAGTCCATCCCCCTGCATGTTGAATTTGGCTATCCTCATCAGGAGGGGCTGGCGCCAGCTCTTAAAAAAAGGCCACACTGCCAAGGAGCAGAGCCACGCAGAAGCCCCCAGGTCACATGGCCCCAGTCTGAGAGGCGAATGCAGGCTGGCTGCATCCACATCTGCCTTCCCCTACTGATTAGGGTGGATCCTGCTGCCTGTTCTGGCCGGGCCATTGCTCCCTTTCGCTCAACCTAACCCTTTCGTGCCCCGTTAAGAGAAGACCTCATTCCTCAAGACAGAGACGCTGCCCTATCCAATCTTTGCAACTCACTGACGCACAGCAAAGAGCAGTTAAGCTTCCTGAGGGCCAGGCCTGGTGCTGGCACCAAGGACGTAAGAGAATAAACCTGGCTCCTGCCTTCAGTGCTCATCATGTCAACAGAGAGACTGGCAACCCAATCGCAAGGTGGCCAGCGCACACACCTTCCCGTGGCTCACGTGTCTGTCTTGGTGTGTTGTGAGTGCCGGAGGCAAGCAGGCCAGTCGTGGAGAGCTTCCCAAGGAGGCGGCAGCTGGGGGGCTGGTTCTTGGAGGATGTGTGGGAGTGTGGCTAGGGGAAGATGGCAGGGAGGTACCTATCGGGCAAAAGCCCACAATGGGCAAAGTCACACGTGTGGAAGACAGCACAGCCAAGTGGGAGTTGTGTGGCGCATGGTGAAGTGGAGGGCAAGGGATAATGGGCGTTCCTGACCACGCAGACAGGAAATCCCAATGGTAATATTCATATTGAGTGAGAGGCGGGAAGTGTCAGAAGCCACGTAAATGTCTAAGTTTTATTCTGCAGTGCACACTCCAGGGTAATTTGCATATGGAAATCGCTGCCTGTTGAGATGAAAAAGCAAAGGGCAGTGGTGCCTGGACGCGGGGAGAGGCACCCAGATGGGAACCAGAGATCAGCCGCACCCAGACGGGAACCAGAGATCAGCCGTACCCAGACGGGAACCAGAGATCAGCCGCACCGAGGACCAACTCAGTGAAACATCCGCAGACGCAGCCAGACCAACGAGAGAAAACCAAGGCACTGCGGATGTGCGCCCACTCTCCCGAGAATGCACACGCTGAACTCAACACAGAGAACTGTCAAGGTTTTCTAGAAGAATAAATAAGGAAGAATAGCTAAAAATATTTTGAAATTTTAAAAATGCAGATCCTGTCCTATCAGAACTTACTATTTTTATTTATTTATTTGAAAATCAGAGAGGCAGAAAGAGACCTTCTACCCACTGGTTCACTCTTCAAATGGCCACAACAGCCGAGGCTGGGCCAGGCTGAAGCCAGGAGCCTGGAACTCCATCCAGGTCTCCCATGTGGGTGGCAGGGATTCAAGAACTCCCAGGGTGTGCATTAGCAGGATGCTGGCATGGGGAGTGGGGCTGGAACTCGAACCCAGGCAATCTGATGCGCGATTTTAACCCCAATTTAAACCTCAAGTGGCATTTTAACCACTAAACCAAATGCTCAGCCCCAAAGTTTGTTTTAAAGAAAACAACGACATATGGCAATTCGAGAAGACAGTATTGAAGAGATTATTGTACACTGCTTTGTCATAATGAGCCAAAGATATTTTTAATATTTCCCTAAATTTAAAAGTTGGCAAGCGATATGAACCACCAAAAAAGTCACCTCAAATGTTCACTCAAGGCTGGTACTGTGGCTCACTAGGCTAATCCTCCGCCTGTGGTGCCAGCACCCTGCGTTCTAGTCCCAGTTGGGGTGCCGGATTCTGTCCCGGTTGCTCCTCTTCCAGTCCAGCTCTCTGCTGTGGCCCGGGAGTGCAGTGGAGGATGGCCCAAGTGCTTGGGCCCTGCACGCCATGGGAGACCAGGAGAAGCACCTGGCTCCTGGCTTCAGATAGATGCAGCGCCGGCCATAGTGGCCATTTTGGGGGGTGAACCAATGGAAGGAAGACCTTTCTCTCTGTCTCTCTCTCACTGTCTAACTCTGCCTGTCACAAAAAAATGTTCACTCAACACAAAAATGTGCCTCTCACCTTAGTCAAAGAAACGTGTAATAACATGAATATTACTACTGCAAGGCTTAGTAGCCTAGAAGAACCATCCTACTTTGCTCTTGACTTTGTGGGCCAGGAATTCTGGAGGTGTTCAGTTGGAAATCCTCACTTGGGTTCGGTCCTACGTTCCCATCAGACATTGCCTGGAGCTGCTGACATCAGAAGGCCAGGCTGGGCCAAATGCTTGGGATGGTCGTGTGCACAGCTGGTGGCTCTGCTGGGCGGTGCATGGGGGCATCTGTCGTCACAGGACTCTGCACCAAGGTTCAGACTGTCAGACTCAGTATGTGGCAGCAGGTGGGGGCCACTTCTGACAGAGCCTGAGAAACCAAGTGATGGCATTCCCACCCTGCTGTAGCAGTCACACGTGAGTCGCTAAGGTGGGGACCAGAGCCATGCGGAGGGGTTCCTACCCCACTTCTCCATGTGTGGGAGGTGGCTGCTAAAGAATTCAAAGTCACTGCAGAGTGGGATGCTGTTTTAACAACCACTGAATCAAACCACAAGAACTGTGATGGGTGCGTCTTTTTTTTCTGAAAACATTCTGGCAACACATTTCTAGAACTTTGACAATGCTCGTGTCCTGGGACTCAGTAATCCCACTTTCAGGAACTCTGCTAAGAAAATAATCAATTTGCGGACAAATATTTATCTGTCTTCCTTGACATAACTTTCATGTTTTTAAAAAAGGGCAACGCCAATCTAAAAGTCAAACAAGGAGAGAATGGTTGAGGGGATTACATTGAATCTGTATTAGACAATGATGTGGTGTGTGTAGGTCTTGTTTTCATGAATATTTAGTAACAGAGAGATGCTTACGATACAATGTGGGAAAGCATGATATAAAATTCAGTACAGTGGACTGCTGTATTCTGTTTTCAAATGTGTATCAATTATCCCCGCACAGAAAAAACCTGGAAGAATAAACACTCAGCGCCACCAGTGAGCACTGCCCAGCTGGAGGAAATAAGGGTGACTTTTATTTTCATGTGTATGCTTCCCTTATGTCTTCCAAACGTTCTAAAACATAGATTGCCTCACTCTCATATTTGGAAAAGTAAGTAAGAAATCTTGCTTTCTAAAGTAAACTGGAGACTATTTGATCTGGAGTCACGCATGGGTGGTGAGAAATTCCTCACCAGGTTTATTCAGGAACATTCCACAAATCCATTTTAAAATCCTCCCAAGATTTCTCTAACCTCATTTCAAAAGTACTTGAAGCTACTATTTTGGATTCTCTCAAATAGGTTTACTCTAGCCACAATTTAATACACTTAAAAATTGATAACGGCCAAACAATGGGCTCTAAATCAAGGCCCTGAGGGGCTCTTCAGAGCTGTGCGGTCTCGGTCACTCTGCGAAGTGTCTGCAGAGGCCTGGAAGGAGCCCAGTGCCACTTCTGGGGGAGGTGGAAAGAGACGGTGCAGCATCCAGAGGCTCCCCGTGTCGGGTGGAGCGGAAGTGCTGCATTTGTGCGACGTCAGCCCTCCTCCATATTCAGGGTCTGCTGCCGGGAGCTCCCCCGCAGCTTTCTTGGTAGGGGCGTGATGTGAACCGCATCAAAGCTCTGTAGCGGGCAGGAGACTGGAGCCACACCCCGGGCAGGTGCTTGGAAGGATTATGGTCTTATCCAGGATGCTGAAGGTGTGCTGTACCCTCCCACGCTCCTCCCTCTTGGGACCTCGGCATACAGAACACTTTCATGCCAAGTGCAGATCCCTCCTTAAAACCCAACAGTCCATGGTGATCCAATGGCCTAGAATGGGACAGTGGATGGAGACCAACCCACCAGCTTGCTTAGGACTCAGCACATGGAGTGGCTCCACCAGGAGCCTGTGGGACCTTTACTGAGGTCCCAACCCAATTCTATCAATGGATTGCAAAACCAAAATGGGTTATCACCCCCACATCCATTTTTTGCTGAACTATACACAGTGTTTGGGAGTCCAAAAACATTAGCACAGCATCCAACTCCTGTGGACACTGTTGTTCAGTGCCAGGAGCGGCTACTTCTGCTCCACCTCCGCCACCCTCCACACATCACTCACAAAGAGCAGGGTCTTGTCCCACACACAGCCCTCCAGCTCCTCAAGAGACGGGGGAGTCTCGGTCCTCCCTTCTTTGCCCAACACCAACCTTCCTGAGTCTCCAGGAGCTGGGCCATTGTTAAGAACACGGTAGATACTCAAGAAACATTAAAATGAAGATAGAAATGATGGCGACAAGTCCGCTTGTGTAAGTGATCAGAACGGGTCAGTACAGGGGGTGCCCCATGGGGCACACTTGTTCCTAGGCTCTGTCCAAATACACGAGTGACAATGGCTCTGTGCACGGTACAGGTACTGTGAGCAAACTTTAGGGCCTCTCCGAGATCCCCAAAATATGTCCCACACTGAGGGCTCTTGCTGTCTGACAGCACTCTGCCCAGACAATCCACATGGGGTAGGGGTGCGGCACCATGGCGCAGTGGGTATAGCCACTGCCTGCAGTGCCAGCATCCCATATGGGTGCTGGTTCAAGACCTGGCTGCTCCACTTCCCATCCAGCTCTATGGTATAGCCTGGGAAAGCAGTGAAAGATCCAAGTGCTTGGGCCTCTGCACCCTTGTGGGAGACCTGGAAGAAGCTTCCAGCTCCTGGCTTAAGATCCGCACAGCTCCAGCCATTGCAGCCATTGGGGAGTGAACCAGTGGATGGAAGACCTCTCTCTCTCTCTCTTTCTCTGCCTCTGCCTCTCTGTAACTCTGCCTTTCAAGTAAATAAATAAATCTTAAAAAAAAAAAACCCACATGGGAATGGCTCACAGCTGGAGGGTGACATTTTGAGAGCTCCCAGCTGGGCAGGGAGAGAGCTGTCTGCAAGCAGAAGACCCGAAAATAAACAGCAGTGCTGACTCCACCGAGACCCATCTAGATGAGGCCTGCACAGCCTCCAGCGCCCACGCATGCTTGGCCACTTCAGAAGGCGCAGAGCCGGCTGCCAGGTATCTGCCGGAGGCTGAAGGCCTCCAGGCCACTTACAGCAAGTGTGCATGGGAAGCAGGGGCCCAGACCCCCCTAGGGCCTTGGGGCCCAGAAGCAGATCTTTCAATGGGAAGTGGTGGCCCAGACTGCCTGGGCCTTGGGGCCCAGAAGCAGATGTTTCAACGCGGCTGCCTCAGAGCCCTGATCGCCTGATGTCCAGAGCCGGCCATGGGCCTGCCTCCCAGATGGCCACGAATGTCTCGCCAAGCCAATTAGCATCATCCGTGACTGCTGATGGGAGCATGTCCTGTTTATTTTTAACTCTGCTTGCGTGTGGCTGGTGTGAGGGCGGGAGACCCATTGGCGGCCACCAGGCCCTTTCCACGTCCCTGCTACCACGCCCGGCTGTCTCATCTGAGGCCTGGATTTCTCCAGCCATCAGCAGTCACATCGCTGAAGCTTCGGGAGCTCAGAGAATGTCGTCCGGGCAGTCGGCTTTAGGCCTCGCTGCACAGGGCAGTGTCTCCTATTGCTCCCCTTAGAAACCAAACAGGAACCAATACTGGTTACGGGTTAACTGACCTGCAAATCCGATCCCAATACTGCCAGGTGTGAAACGAGCCCTTGTGAGCTCCCTTTCCTGACCTTGAAAAACAGAGCATGCGCCCTGGCCGCTGAGGCCCCCATCTTGCTTACGTGGACGCATGCACGACACACATACACCCCTCTCGATTCTCAACCTAGCGCTTCCTGCATCTCAGACTGGGCGTGCACGGTAGGATGTGGAACAGCACCCCAACCTCCACCCACGAGACCCCCAGGGCACTCCCTTCCACAGCGTGGCAGCCCCAAATGCCTCCACCCTAGCCCCAAGCCTCCCGGAGGACAAAAATCACTACCATGTGCAAACCACTGCTCCTTCAGGCTATAAGCGTGACACAGAACATCATTTCTCATTTCTTCCTGAGCCGAGAGATACTAGAAGTTGAGTAAGAAGTTTCCCCTTTTACGATTTATTTCCTGGATTAAACAAATCAAGGAGTTGAAGTAGTTGGGAAAATCCCAAGAGTTCATTTGGACGAGAATTGTTCGTCGGGAGGAGCCAGCGGTTGTTCCCTGATGCTGGGGGGATTGAAGACACAGCCAGTGAGGCCCAGGACCCCTTGCCGTCTTCCTGTCTCGTGGGAGGAGCCTAGGGATGAGGGGAGATGGCCTGAGAGGCCCAGCACTCCCCAGCTGTCAGGCTCAGCTCTGCCCCGCCAGCCTCCTCCATTATGTCAGAGGAGACAGAGTCAACGAGACTGACCATTTGTGTCAGAGGTGAGAGGAATCAAAGACCAGCCCTGGCTGGGGGCAGCTGCTAAACCCCTACAGATCCCGCCCTGGGATCCTGGGTCTCCCTGTCTGCCCCCTCCCTGGCCTGCCAGTTTCCTGAGGGCAGCAGCTGCATCGAAGCCAGGCTATTCTTCCTTGAGCTTAGCACACAGCCCAGTCTCTGCTTTTCATGTAAGTTTTAAAAATTTACTTTTATTTTGTTTGAAATGCAGAGACAGAGGAAGAGAGAACTTCCAACCACTGGTTCACTCCCCCCGATGTCCCCCCAGGAGCCTGGAACCCCACCCACGTCTCCCATGTGGGTGGCAGGAGTTCAACAACTTAAGCCATCCCCACTGCCTCCCAGGATGCACACTGGCAGGAAACTGCATCAGAAGCAGAGCAGCCAGGACTCCACCCAGGAAGTCTAACATGGGATGGAGCCATCTCAAGTGGTGCCAACTGCTGCACCAGACGCCAGCCACCCACATTTTTATTTCAACAAGAGCTTGTATGTGGTGCATGCTTACCTGTGTTAACTACAACACTAACCTCTTCAAATATAGCATCTCATTCGGGTATTCCATCAACCTTAGAAGGCAGGTACCACGTTATCCCCATTTTTCAGAAGGGCATATTGAGGTTTAGAGTGTTAAGTGAATTTTTGGAAGTCTCCTGGCCTGTCCCAGAGAAAGACAAGCTGTTCAGACATAGCCTCTTCATCCCTAAATGCTCCCAGGCACTTGGTACCTACTTGATGAACAAACTGTTGAAAGGACCACTACTGTGTCCCTGATGACCCAGCCAATCAGAGCCTGCTGGACTGCAGCGACGGCTCAGCGCCTCATCAGAGGGGAATCTGGGGAATCTAGATTCTAGCTGCCTCTTCTGGCCAGGTTGCACCAACTCCTAGGGTAAGTGGAATAGTCCTCCTTGGATCTTGGTACTTTCCCACTTCTAGAAGGAACTACCCCCAGAGCTGACACCCACGACTGTGCCAGCCGGTGTGGTGTGAAAGGAGCACCCTTGGCCGTGCGCTGGGGGAAGCTGCAGAAGAGATCAGAGCAAACACCTCTGGCCAGCATCAGGTCAGCTCCTCTCACAAACACTCAGCAACTACAGCCCAGCCAGCCCCGGGCTGGACACTTCCGATCATGGACCGCGCCCTCCAGGCTCTCGGGGCAGGGACAGAGGGACTGCAACCCCAAGTAAATCCACTGCAAGCCCAGTGGCCGTCAGTGTTGTAAACAGAGTCCAGACGATGCATGCAACGGGAAGGAAATGGGGTCATCCTGCCCGGCCAGACCAGGAGCTGCCTCCAGGGGACGCTGGACAGGAATAAGGAAGAAATGACAGAGGGCGGGAAGGCCAAGTGGAGGCGATGCCAGTGATGACCGCTCGGGGAGCAAGATGGTGGTGGCAGTGAGGAGGAAATCAAAGGCAGGCGTCAGGTTTGGGGCCCAGGGAGGCTTAAAGTCTGGGACCCAGTGAAGAATACATGCCTTTCTCCCTCGGGGGAGGAGTCTGCACACTTTGTCCCTATTATGAGACATCTAGTGATGGCATGCCAGTCACCAGACGCGTGCCCTGGAGCAAACGTTCTCTGGAGAGGGGGTCCCAGGAAGCTTGGGTAAGTCCACGGTTAGTGGGGCAGGAAAGGGGAGGGCGGCACTGCAGGGCGCTTCATGCGCACTATGTGGGGCAGCTGCCGGCACGTGCCATTACGTCAGAGGAGAAAGTCAGCAAGGCAGAGGTGAGAGGAATTAAAAAGAGCCCCGGCTGGGGGCGGCTGCTGAATCGACGCCCTGAACCCCTGCCCTGGGTTCCTGGGCTCCTCCCTGGCCTGCGGGCGCTGCCCGGAATGCTGCACAAGAGCTGATGGTGTGTGTCTTTCCCCAAAGGGGAGCTCAGTGACTTCCGATGGGGCCAGGGTCCAGTGAGGTGGGAGTGCTGACGCCCCAGAGGTGGCAGATGCTGCGAATCAGGGTGCTGCCTGTGCCCAAGAGCCTGTTTGCCAGCACATCAGTGCCTGCTGGGGTCCTCTGGGAGATGATGCTGGCCTCCGAGCTGGCCTCCGGCAAGGGAGGGCCCGGGGGCTGGTCCTCCACCAGCACCCATCCCTGCCACCTCCCCGGCTCTCCACAACAAGCCCACTCACGGTCTCAGAATGCCCTCAGACGGCAGCCTTGGCTGCTTGAAGGAGCAAACCCCCAACAGGGAAAGGGATGGGAGGGGCAAAATGGCTGTGGCATAGATGGTTAAGCCGAAGATTAAGTTTCTGCCTGCAGCACTGACATCCCATATGGACGCCAGCTCAAGTCCCAGCTGCTCCCTTTCCCATCCAGCTCCCTGCTAATGACCTGGAAAGGCAGCAGAAGGCGGTCCAAGTCCTTGGGCCCTTGCACGCACATGAGACCCAGAAGAAGCTCCTGGCTTCAGATCAGCCCAGCCCCAGCCACTGCAGCCAGTTAGGGAGTGAACCAGCAGATGGAAGAGCTCTTTGCTCTTCTTTGTATCTCCACTTTTCCAATACACAAGTCTTTAATTTTTTTTTTTTTTAAAAAGGCTGTGGCCAGGACCCTGTCAGCTGCTATGGGTCTGAACCACTCTCGGGCCATCCTGAACCCCGTGGCCCCTGCCCTGGGAAACAGTGCTTAGTAGGTGGGTTTGATCCACACACCGCTGCCATCAGCCTGTTCCGTGGTCCCTTCTCATACACACATCTTTGGGGGGTCTTTACCACGGAAAAGGCACATCACAAAAACACCATGCATGAATTTCAAAAAATTTTTGTACCAAAATAAGCATATTCTGTAATTTCATTGTCCATGAATTTCTGAAGTTCCTGTGTACATGCCTTCTGATAGCAGGCCACCAGTCCCGGCGGACTCCCCACACGGGCCGGGTACTCTTCCCTCGATAGCTCACACACTGCCTGGGGTAATTTCACTCTAATAAGGCTCCAGAAAGGCAGTGAAGTGTTCAAGATCTCTTGAGGCAATAAAATGGCATATATGGGGTAGATATTTCAGGCTAACAAGCTCCATCTCTCTCTCTCTCTCTCCCCCTCTCTCTCTCCCCTCTACTCCTCCACACACAGCTGGATCATGAAAGTTAGTTCTCCAAAAGTAAAGTTCTAAATACGTGAAGCTTGGGGCCTGCAAGACGATGGCGTGCCCTCAGTGAGTCAGGACAGATCTTCCCCGACAAGAGGCGCCCCTTCCTGAGTGCTGGGTCTTGCTGGCCAGCTTGTCCCGGTGTGCCCCAGGGACAGATCCCAAGAGGTGACAGTGACCCTGGGAAGGCCTGGGCTGGGCTCTGATGTTCATGCTGTGAGCTCTGACGAGCTCCGATCCCCACTGCCTGGGGACTTGGTGCAAGCGCCGGAGATGTGGTGTCTCTGCTGTGCTGAGAGCTGCTTGGAAGCAGAGCCTTGAGCGAGATGAGGAAGGCGACGGCAAGACCAGTTGTGGGACTTTGGGGAGGCCAGTGCAGGGGACCCTGGGCTAGGGGACGGGGGAGGAAAGCACACAGTGGGTTCCTTGCAGGGGATGGGGTAGGAAACATGGGTGAGGCGGGGAAAGCAGAGCTTACGGTGGAGGTTAGGAAGCTGTACTCCTGGCTGGCCATTCCCAGAGAAACGCCCACCTGGGCTCCACGGCCCCTCCCGTCCCCGTAACCATCCCCTTCCAGCCTGCGCCCCAGTAAAGACGAAGCGACAGCTCCTTTCCTCTGCTCTCCAGACACAATCCTTTTGTTTGCAGAAACAGCTTCCTCATTGTCAACAAATCCCTGGACTTTATAACAAGCCCGGATCCAAGAAAATACGGGAACATATTTTATAAGCGCCATGCATTTCCAAACGGGACATTGTTTCACCATAGAAATGTGATGCTGAAGGATCTCCCACCAGAAACCCTAGATGGGGCTCTCCTGGGGCAGAATCAGGGCGGTGCGGCACCAGCACGCACTGCAGGAGGCGAAGCCGGCAAGGGCACTCGGGACCCTCTGTTCAGAGCCACAGGGTCTCGGAGTCTGAGTGGTAGCACAGGGGCCAACAGGGCAGGGCCTGCTGGAGCCAGCCCGCCCTACTGGGGACACAGCTTTCTGGGGAAGGGCTCGGCTGCCACGCAGGGAGACCGGCTTCCTGGAGGGTGCCAGTCCCTGTCCACACCTGACAAAGCTACCTGGAGGGACACACCCAGGGCATCGCCCCTCCTAACAGCAGTGGGGGTTGGGTGGATCAATGACGCTTTGCTCTGCCTTCTTTCCCCACCACAGAGCTTGCTCACCAGGCTCCTGCTGCCCTTGGGGACCCCGGGAGATGATGTCGCTCTGCTGGGAGTAATGGCACTGGGGGGCGGGGCTATACACCCACTGGTTCCACCTGCCCAGCTCTCCAGCCTGTCTGAGAATGGGCCCAGCTCCCTCCCAGTTGTGCAGCGCCTGGGGTAGGGGCCCCTGTAGCTTGCAGTAGCAAAGTTTCAGCAGAGGAAGGGTGGGGCTCACTGGGGGTTGCAGCCAGGGCCCTCACAGCATCAGCTATGGGCCGGAACCACCCAAGGGCTGTCTCAGGTAGGATCCCCTGCCTCTGCACAAAGATATCAACATTAGTTCCTTGCAAGACGATTCCTGTGATGTGCCATGCACCTTGCCACCTTGTAGAGAATCTCCGGGCCATAACCCATGCCTGTTTTGCTTAGTTTCTGGCCACACCCAAAAGGAAGTGTGGCCAAAAGACAGAACCCCATATCTCAGCCACTGCTTGGGCCCTCAGACAACATCTGCTCAAGCCTGCAGCCCCCCTCCCCCAGGTGACCAAGACTGCCCCACCCTCCCCTGGTGGGGGTGGGTGGGATGGAAATGGGGCGAGGTCCTGGGGGAGGTGGGACCCTCAGGCATTGGGCTGCCACTGCAGGAGCAGCAGGCAGGAGCCACAGAGCCTGGGCATGTGCCCCACACGCAGGCTGCAGAAGCCGGTGAGGCCCCACAATGTTCTGATGCTGCACGCTCAGTGGCCTCAAACCCAGGTCACCCGTCTGCCTCCAGGCCATTTGCCATTTCACACGGTCTGATGTCCTGGCCCCCCACCCAGGTCCCCTGGGCAGGTGCACAGCAGCTTCTCATGGGGAACTCGGCTCACTTCTTGCTCCCCTAGTTCTCAGCCAGTAAGCCATGCACTACAGGGTCTCCACACACTGCTGGGGACACTGGGTAGGGGAGAGGGGTTTGCTACTGTGTGTCTAGCCATCTTGTTTCTAGAAGCTTGCCTAACACTCCTCCCCTCCCCCACATTGTGACTGCAGCTCACCAAGGCCAAGCCACCTAGCCTCTTCCCCCTCCTGTCCCGGGGCATTCTGAGTGCAGGGGAGCTGCATCCAGGCTGGGCCAATCAATGAGTCTCAGCAGCTTTCCTGGGCATTCCACGGCCCGCAGGGATGGAGAACAGAGCCCCCCAGGGAAGCAAGACCCAGGAATGAGCCCCATGACACCGCCTGAGCCCTGCTTCAAGCTATGAGTAAGCCAGATGCACCCCTGGACTCTCAACTTGAACCCAAATTCTCAGGGTTTAACACATGTTGATCTGGTCCCAGCTCATGAATCTTGTAACTGGCATTTTTCTTGCTTTCTGGGGGATTTCTCATTGTCCTCCATGGTGACAGATGCTTCTCCATGACCAGCGATGCTGGTGGCAGGCACTACTGACTGTGCAGTGCAGAGGTGTGTTAGACCTGCTGGCCTCTATCGAGCCTCTCCCAATCCAGCCGGAACCCGGGAGTCTGGAGTCCTTGATTCCTCTCACTCCCCACTCCCTGAATCCAATCAACCTTCACAGCCGGTTGGTTCCACCTCCAGACAGCTCCCAACCCTGTCCCCTCTCCCCTCTCTTCTTCGATGTCACCTTTCCTGAGAGATCTTAGACAGTCTCCTCCCTCCACCTGGTGTGCACAGTGGAACTGCAAAATACAAATCCGATCGCTGTGTCCGTCACTTCTCCGCCTGAACACTTAAATGGTGCGTGTTTGTCTCATGTTTGTCTTGTGTTTGTCTCACCTGGCCATGGCTGCCGCCTTTTGGGTCCTGGAGTCGACCAAGTTTCTTCCTGCCTGTAACCTGCATCGCTTCCCTATCACCACAAACATAGTAGCAGAAAGCAACACCAAAGCCTTACCTTAGGACGCTACGGGTCAGATGCCTCACGGTGGGCTTCCATGGGCTCAGGTCGTGGGGCCCAGGGCTGTGTCCGTCTTGGGGGAGAGTGGAGGGTCTGCTCCCTGGCCGTTCACACACCTGAAGATCACCTACAGGCGTTGGCTTGTGCGCCTCCTCCAAAACGTCACCGCCGTCGGACCTCTCTCGCGTCATCACGTCTTTCTCCAACTGCAGCTGGCAGAGGCTCGCCCCTTGGAAAGGTTCCTATGGTTAGACTGGGCCCACCTGACTCACCTGGGCTCCCTCCCCACCTCAGTGCCCACAGCTGACTCTGCAAAGTGCCTTTTGCTCTGTGAGGCAGGCCTTCTGCCACAGATGCCAGGGTTTGGGGGCAGACACGCATGGGGAGCATCGTTCTGCAGACCCAGGCCCTGTGCTTTCCCAGAATGCCCTTCCCACCCTTCCCCAGCCCAAGCCCTTTCTGCCAAACACCTGCAAAGACAGTTCACCAAAAATCTCCTTTCAATTAGAACCTCCTGGTTCCTTTGCCACGGCTCTTCCAAGAGCTTCGTCTATGGGTGGCCATTCCACCCCAACCCCACCCGCCACGAGACTGCAGGTCCTGTAAGATCAATGCTGCTGCTGCTGCTGCTGCTGCGTGTGCCTGTGGCATGGCTGGGAAGTGACAGCCGCTCTGCAGCACAGAATGAGTGAACCTGGCCCTAAACTGGAGGCTCAGGCCTGTCTCCTTGCGGCCCAGTCTTGACCCGAGGCAGGGGGCATTTAAGCATTCCAGTTCCAGTGTGGACTTCCGGGATTCAGTACCCAGCTACCCTTACTGGGGCTCCAACCTGGTCATGGGCCCCAGTCACCACCCCACACAGCCCCTCCGTGTCTGAGCCAAGCCCCTGCCGCCATCACCCGCCTGCTCTGAGCTGTTGCTGGGGAGGGTGGCACTGCCTTCTTCCACTTCGCAGCCTTGCTCACCGTGCTCGACCAGGTTATCCCATCTCCTCCTCCTCAGCACGTGCCAGGAGGAGAGTGTCAGCTGCGCTTCTGTGCTTTGCTGAAGACGCGGGGTCCCACTGAGGGCCTGGCCCTTCCCCCAATGCTCAGTGCCTGGCGAGGGACTGAGTGGACGCCCAGATGCTTCTATTCTGTCTGGATCTCCCAAGATTGTCCACAGGAAGTCCCCAGTGCACAGTGCTCCTCCTGCTGAGCACAGATCCTCCCAGACCATGTCTGTACTTCCTGTCCCTAATCCCTCCTCCTGCCTCTTGGCCAGGCTGCAAAAATCAATTAATTAATTAATTGCCAGTGAATCCTCATCTCAGAAATGGGCACAATTCCTTGGAGAATATAGGATTTATTGAGCACCTGCTTGGTACCAGGTCTTTTATTGACAGTTGCTCAAGAATAAGAGACCACAAAAACGATCCTGGAGAATCCATTAAGACAGCAAAGACATAACTAACTCCCCGTGGACAGGAGCTCCCATTCTGCTGTGGCAGCTGTGGGGGTGGGGTGCAGGGAGGGACGGGGCAGGAGGTCTGTGTCACCAGGCCATCTCCCAAGGGGACAAATCAACGAGGCTGCCCACCCTGGCCTGGGTGCAGGGGAGGCAGTGGAACCCTGGGATGGAAGCAAGGAGTGGAAACACAATTTTACTGCTCATTTCAATGCAATCAGTGTCTAATTCCAGCCAAGTAGAGGCTCAGACTCAGAGGCAGGCAAGATCTTGGACAGCCTGGGGCCAGTTGTCCACATAGCACTCACCCCAAGGTGAGCCTGAGGCGCTGCACGGAGGGGCGAAGGTAGCACAGAGCAGTGTCCTGGGCAGGGACGATCAGGAGGAAGGAGTCCACCCTCCTTCCGCCCTGCTTCCCTGCGTCTTCCTCAGATGGCTGGGGAGGCTGTGGAACAGTAGTAACAAGGGTTCCGAGTTGGAAAAAGCCGCTCTGGAACCAATTGGCAGACGCCAGCCAGGTTGTGAGGTCCCCGTCGCTTGCCAGCCAGAGTGAGGGCCCTGGGGCCGTGGGGGACCCGCAAGCTGGTGACAGTGAATTTGGTCTCGCTCGCTCCCAGAATTCCATTGGAAGGTGGATGGGAGGACACTGGAGGGGCTGGGGATCCTCCCCCAACTCCCTTGTAAGCTGGCCTCAACCCTTTCACGCCAGGCCTCGGCGATGGCTGACCCGGACTCTGTCTAAGGCAACTGGCAACCTGATTTGCCAAATTGTCTTGGCTGTGTGTCGCTGGAGGCCAGAGAGAAGACAAAGAACACTACTTAAAAAAAAAAATCACAAAGTGCAATGTCCTGCCTGTCCCCCCGAGGTGACAACAGTGATTTCCCCAGGGAAGCAGAGAGCAAAGAATGGCTGGGGGATGTGGGGGAGAGAACGAGGGGAAGCCAAACCAGCGCACGAGGGTTCCCCGGAAAGGGACTCAGAAGCAGCCAACGAACAATCACTGCATTATTCTGAGTGATTCTCAAGAAATGGAGACAACCTAAAGAGAGTGAAGCTGTTGCTAGTGTTTTCAGCCAAGATCGTGAACGGCACGCGAGCCTCAAAGTGGATTTCCAGAGCCGCCCCCTCTCTGCTCTCTGACATCAAACCGGCTCCGTGGGGCTTCTCGCCCTAATCCGAGTGAGTCAAGAGTGGATTAAGGCAGTCATTTTCAGTAGCTAAAAAAGAACTACAAAGGCACAAGTGCTACCAATTATATCTCAACACAAACCGTACCTCCTTAAGCCTCCGCCCGGAGAAGGCAAACGAGTTCATTGTCCACCCGGGTGTTCGCACAGAGCCTGCCTGGACCGTGCTGGGCGCGAAGCAGGCAAGACTGCTCGCATGTGCAATTACTCAGCACATCTTTACAACTGTAAACACTTGCTCACATGTGGAGGAGTTTAGAGCGGGCTTGGAAAACCCACCTGGCAGGCGGCTGCCCTCCGTTCCTCTCCAGTTGAGTATCAGCCCTCGGCGCCGAGAGCCCACGGCTGCTGCGGAGAAATCATTAAGGAGT
The DNA here is from genome assembly GCA_949820135.1 of Sylvilagus floridanus. NCBI lineage: Eukaryota > Metazoa > Chordata > Mammalia > Lagomorpha > Leporidae > Sylvilagus > Sylvilagus floridanus. The sequence continues at coordinate 71,485,378 of OX463235.1, forward strand.
GAGGGGCAGGAGTTCACGGCGCGCTATTTTTAGCCAGAACACTCCCTTTTCTCCTCTCCACGTTGATCGCCTCCATAAACCTTGCCGCCTTCCATCCCTGCCCCACCGACTGCCCCCTGGGGACCCTCGCCGAATGCCATCTGGCTCCCGGCTTGCGGCCTCCTCCAGTGTTGCTTGGTGAGTGGTAGAGGATGCCCGCATTGTATATAAACCCAGCAGAGGGAGATCGAAGAAAGTGTGGCCCCAAGGAGGGCACCCACCCCGGGAGGCAAGTCCTCCCTCCCTGGGAGCTCAACAGGACCCTGCAGGAGCCGTGGGCCCCAGCTGGGGATGGATGACCTGGGCAAGAGATGGGAAGGAAGTGAGACTTGCCCTCCCAGATCCTATGGCCTGGCACGTGGAAGCCACCCCTATATCTGTTGACACACAATCACTGGCAGCAACGCACGGGGCTTTGCACATCACACAGATCCTGCGGTTTTACTGACACCTGCCTTTAGAAACATGGGGTAAGACCACTTAGGATGATCTCCCATCTCATGTCCCGATCTGCCCGACTGTCCTGGTGTGAGCATCCCCGGAAATCCTCAGTCCTGGCCAGGCTGCGGTGGTTGGTCAACCCAGGGGCCCACACCTGCAAGGGTGCTTCAAAAAGTTCCCGGAAAATGGAATTCAAAGTTTATTTTGGTGCAAAAGATTTCACAATGCATGAGAACAAGGGGTCTTGTGAAAGTGAATGTACAATGCTTATTATGAAAATTACCCATGGATTGCAAAATAGTTGCCACCGGAGAAACTTACCCTTTAATGACTTTTTATCAGGAACTTTAGGCAGTCCTGTGGTCAGGTAGGAATGACATATCTAACACGGAAGAGACCCCTGAGCTCATCTTCAGCTCTCTGCCAACAGGAGGGCATGGCTGCTGCTTTCCTCTCCTAGGGCTGCAGCCAAGAGCTGATGGCTTTGCTATTCTGATTTAATTTGCCATTGTGAGCAAAGCCAGTTCTCAGGTCTCTCCCCATTTACACACATTCTGGGCTCTGGAGAGACAAAGGGGACGAACTTACAGTTCGAAGGCAAGAGCACCCAGCCATGGAAAAGAGGGTGATAAAGTCACAAGAAATTAAAATTTCACCGGCAGTGGCAGTCTCGTCATCGTCCAGTTCTGCCAAACTTTGGATTTGGGGATTGGTAAAGAGGCTTCCAAAATGAAATGATGTCTAAAAGTTGTTTGCTGAAGGATGTAATATGTAGTAAAAAATGAACTAAACAGCCCACCCCAGTAAGAGTGATGGCCGTCCCAGAAACAGGCTCCAGCAATTCCGCATTGACGGGCCAAGGGAAAGTCAACAGCTAGGTAATGAGGGCCTGTCACGCTGACGTCATTTAATTGGCGCCCGTAAATGAGAGCTGCCCAGGTGCTTGGGCGTCATGAGCTGTGCCCAAAACATCTCCCACGTTGACCAGCCATCAGAGCCAAGGACGGGGAGTTCCTCTCCCAGGGAGAGGAATCTGCCCCCACTGAGGGCACAAGAGGGCCAAGTCCACCATTCAACAAGCCATGCGATGCAAGGGACCCCCCTCCGCGCCCCCATCCTCAGGAAGACATCGCACTTGAAGGGGAGCCATAGAAGCACGTCACAGCGATCATGGGATGGTTCTTTCCAAGGAGCGAGAGAGGAATCTGGGCTTCTGATCCTAGGCTGGAATGCTGGGTAAGGGCTTGTCTCAGCTTTGTCACCTGCACCATGGGGGGGGGGGCGGGGCACAATCAAATCTGCACAAGGTTTACAAGAATGTGAGCACCAAGTGCTGGAAGGCAGTTGGATCAGAGAAGCCCCTCCCACCACACATTGTTTTTAAGAGTGTGTGTTAGCACTGTGTGTATTTATCTCATTTTAGTTTTACACCATCACCCCTGGTTGCCTGTAAGTGGTACAATCAGCAGAATAGTGATGACAATAGCGATGAAGATGATGGCAAGGAGGACCACCACCAAGACCCTCTAACGGCTCCTGCCTGCTTAGTGCCCACCATGGGTCTGAGGCTCTGTGTCAGGGGCATGGCCCACAGACCAAACCCACCTTGCCACCTACTTTTGTAAAAAAAAAAAAGGTTCATCGGGACACACTGCCCATTTCTGTAGATATTGTCCACGGCTGCTTCTGGCTGTTAGAGCAGACTTGAGGTGCCGTGACAGAGGCCAGCCTCAGTGCTCACTCTCTGGTCAATCCCTGCTCCACACAGTTAGCCTAAATTCTGGAAATAACCTGCGAGATGGGTTCTGTTCCCTGGTAAGGACACCAGGACTGAAAGAAGGGCAGGGGTGTGCCTAAAATCCCCCCTCTGGGGATTGGACTCTGACTCCAGCATGAACCAGGAGCCCAGAGAATGTTCTCACCACTGTCCCTGTGGTGGGAGATGATCCCCACCCAGAGCACTCTGCTAGCCTCCCAGGACGGAAGGGCGGTCTGCAAAGTCTGAGTCCATCACTCTGCCCTCTAGACCCTGCAGTGGATGCCAAGTCCTGCTGCAGCTGCTCTGATGCCGTGCAGGGTGGCAGGAGCAGGTGCTTACCTGGCAGCCGCTGGCCTGCCTAGGGACACTTTCAGAGCTGTGACCAGCAATCAGCGCCGAGCTGTTCCTCACAGATGGTGGGTAACACTGGTTCACCAAAGGACACAGATATCAAATTATGACTGCGTTCAGAAAGCAGACGCCATGGCTACCATACGTGGCGGGGGCTGCGAAGCATTCTCCCTGTTGGAACAGTGTCCTAGACTGTAAAGTTTTGGAAAACAAAAGGATCATCTGAACTCATCTGGATGGTGGCCCATGTTGGGGACCCAGCAGTCCTGAGTTACAAGTGCAGGGGGAAGGATGCAAGACTCCAGCCTTGGAGGTGGGCACACGGCCCTTCGTCAGCTGTGTGGACACAGGCAAGCCACTGCCCTGCTCCCCCAAGATCAAAGGCCCCAGAAGATTCTGAAGTCCCCAGGCTTCACAGTTATCTTGTCCCTGCTGCAAGAGAGGCCATTCCAAAGCATGACAGTTGAGTGTGTGGCCTTCAAAGCTATATTTTGCAAGCTCAGATCCTTGCTTTGCTGTGCGATCTTAGCCAAGTTAGTTAACTGCTCTGTCCTCTTCCGCCTCACCTGGACTAGGGTACTCCAAAGAATAAAGGAAATGGAATTAAACGTTTCTTTTGGTGCAAAAAAAATTGAAATCCATGCATATGATGGGTCTTCAAAAAGTTCATGGAAAATAAGTATTATGAAAAATTATTTGTGAATTTCAATTTTTTTTTGCATGAAAGCAAACTTTTAATTATATTTTTCCACCAACTTTTTAAATTACTCCTGTAGGGTGGTGAGAGTTACAGGATCTACCTCTGCTATTGTAATCCCCCTTTGGGTATTTAAAGAAACAACCAGCACTAAACTCAGCATCTGGTCCATGGCAAGCACACACACACACACATTATCTCAACTGCACATGTTTTTATCATGCATATGCTATTTTTATCATACAAGCTTCATTTAACTGCACATGTTACTTTTATCATGCAAGAATCATTCCCCCCCCCCCCCCCGGGACAGTTCCTGAGAAATTACTTTTTGTTTTTGACAGGCAAAGTTAGACAGTGAGAGAGAGACAGAGAGAGGGAGAAAGGTCTTCCTTCTGTTGGTTCACCCCCCAAATGGCTGCTACGGCTGGCGCGCTGCACCTATCCGAAGCCAGGAGCCAGGTGCTAGGTGCTTCTCCTGGTCTCCCATGAAGGTGCAGGGCCCAAGCCCTTGGGCCATCTTCCACTGCCCTCACAGGCCACAGCAGAGAGCTAGACTGGAAGAGGAGCAACTGGAACAGAATCTGGTGCCCCAACCGGGACTAGAACCCGGAGTACCAGCGCCACAGGTGGAGGATTAGCCTAGTGAGCTGTGGCACCAGCCCGATAAATTATTTTCTAAGGATGGCCTTCTGTCTGGTCAGAATCAAGGGCACCAGAAAAGCCCCATCCCAGTGTGGAACCTTTCAGCACCTTCTGATCCTGGTCCGCACGATCTGACTTGGGAAGCTCCCCTTCAACAGGTTCCGCGAGTCCTAGGGAAAAGAAATGGGGCTGTGCCCGCTTTTCCTCCTCGTCTCTGATGTCATTTCTGCTACCCAAGCCGTGCAGTCCATGAGTAAGAAACTGCCTTGTTTGTTCTTTATCCCCAGGGCACACAGTACATGCTCAATAAACAGTTCCTAAAGTAAACGAGAGAATGAATACATGTAGAGGCTCCCCTCTCTCTGGGAGAAGCTTCCAGAATGCCTGCCTTCCGTCCACAGCTAGTCCAGCATCCTCAGCTGGGATGCCGGCTGGCATTTTGCGTGAGATCCTTCTTCTTTCAGGACACATGGCATCCTGGACCCCAGACGGTAATGCCTGTCTCACTCCTTGTCCCCGTGACAGCCAAACACCCCCGGTCAAGATCCCACAGTTCCAGCATCTTAGTCTGGCAGCCACCCATCTGTTGACACAAAATCACTGGCTTTGCACGTCACACAGATCCTGGGGTTTTACCAACACCTGCCTTTAGAAACATGGGGTAAGACCGCTTAGGATGATCTCCCATCTCATCTGCCCGACTGTCCTGGTGTGAGCATCCCCAGAAATCCCCAGTCCTGGCCAGGCTGCGGTGGTCAGTCAACCCAGGGGCCCACACAGGCCTCAGAAGCTGCATGCTTTCTTCCTCGGAACCTGGCACCGCAGGAGAGCTCTGGTCAGGGCCTGCTGGCTGCAGAGCAGTGGCTCAGGCCTCAGACAGGCATGTGACTCTTTCACGTTCACGCAGGAGGGTGTTTCCGTGAGAGCCCTTCCCCCTGGCAACATCCACTCCCAAAGTCAGATGCGAAGTCAGCACAGTTCGCATTACCCTCTGGTCCCTTAAAGAGCTCATTCACTCTTGCAGTCACCCTGGCTGCTCCTCAAAGTGAAAAGACCCCGCCAGAGGGGCAGGAACCGCCCAGGGATCTGGGGGTCTTCACCCCATGGCTACTGGAGCAACTGTGAGGAGACCCATGGGTGCAACCAGATGCATCTTGAAAGAAATGTGACAAGCACACGATCCAATGCTCAGGGGTTTCCTTTCTAAGAAATAAATCGAGCTGCTCGCCAAACCGCGTACCAGTATTTAAGAGAGCAGGTGAAGTTTAGCCATGAAAGTGATTCCATTTTAATTATTTGTAAACACAGAGATGAAGGGACATGGGCCCTATCCCAGGCCGGAATATCTGCCTATCAGGTTACCCTTAACTTGGCTAATAAAATGCAGATGGAGCGCCTGGATGGCCACATGAGAAGCACCTTGGAGCCCATCTCACACTTGGCCGCCCACTGCACAAGAAGGGCCTTTCATGCCGGCGTGCGGGGCCGGGGCGCCAGGCGGGGCCCTCCTATCGCAGCCACTCAGGTGGAAAGGCCAAGCTGGCCAGCGCTCCTCTGCTCCCCCCTCGGGTCACAGCTGAACAGAGCCCGATTGAGGAGTGGAGCTGGCGACCTGGTGACTCAGTGATGCGCGCAGGAGGGTGTCCTGTTGGGAGATAAGGCTGGAGTCAGGGAGGCAGCTGATACAGATGAACACAACCCTGCATTGTGGAGGCCGCCCAGCTCCCTCCCGCACTAGAAGGATGCAGGGGACAGTGGGGGCTGTGATGTCCTGGAGGCCTGACATCTAAGCATAGACGCTCGGTTTAAATTCCACTTGTACACACTGGTTTCATGGCCTCGAAGCACTTCCTGCCAGATGCAACCACCATGTCTGGAGGGCCTTTGCCAGGCAGGGCCCGGAGCAGCAGGCACAACGGCCAAGACCTGCACAGGCCCTGCAGGCAGATACCGCCTCCTGCACAAAGCAGGTGCTCAGCAAACAGTGGACAAATGGAGGCAGCAGCGGCTGACCAGGGGGACACAGGGCGTCCTCCCACTGACTCGGGTCTTCAGCGTCTGCTCCCTGTGCCACAGTCACAGCGTATGGACCTTCCACCTGGCAGAAGCTGACCCATGGGTATTCAGTTTTGATGCTATCGTCAAAGGGATGGTTTTCTCAACTGCTTCTTCTGGCCACTCATTGTTAGTATATAACATGCTGCTTTATCTAGTAAGATGGCACTGGTACATGCCAACTTAACGGGGTTTGGAGTCCCATGGCATGTTTCTAGCTCTACCGTCAGGGGTAAGTCTGAGTGAGCTTGTGCTGAACTGTACATTTCCTCCCTGTCTTATCCCCACTCTTATTTTTAACAAGAATCAATTTTCAGTTAACTTCAAACACCTAAGAATACTTGTGTGTTAATTAAAGAGTTCAACCAATGGTATTAAGTAGAAAAAGAAAATACTGAAAAGAATAAAATAGTAAGCTGTTCCTCAACAGTCAGGACAAGGGCTGATCAAGTCATTGCTTCTCATAGTGTCAGCTTCACTCCTACAACTTTCCTATCAGTTAGTTGTCACCGATCAGGGAGAACATATGATATTTGTCCCTTTGGGACTGGCTTATCTCACTCAGCATGATGTTTTCTAGATTCCTCCATTTTGTTGCAAATGACCAGATTTCATATATATATATTTTACTGCTGTGTAGTATCCCATATAGTACATAGCCCATAATTTCTTTATGTCTTATCAAGTCTTCTCTTGATGGGCATTTAGGCTGAATCATGTCTTAGCTATTGTGAACTGAGCTGCAATAAACATTAAGGTGCAGATAGCCCTTTTTTTTTTTAAAGATTTATTTTATTTATTTGAAAGAGTTACAGAGAGAGGTAGAAAGAGAGAGAGAGGTCTTCCATCTGCTGGTTCACTCCCCCGATGGCTGCAACGGCTGGAGTTGTGCCGATCTGAAGCCAGGAGCTTCTTCTGGGTCTCCCATGCGGGCTCAGGGGTCCAAGGACTTGGGCCATCCTCTGCTGCTATCCCAGGCCATGGCAGAGAAGTGGATCAGAAAAGCAGCAGCCAGGATTAGAACCGGCACCCATATGGGATGCCAGCGCTTCAGGCCAGGGCTTTAACCCACTGCGCCACAGCGTTGGCACTGTAGATAGCTCTTTTACTTGCCAATTTAATTTCCTTTAGGTAAATTCCGAGGAGTGGGATGGCTGGGTCATGTGGTAGGGCTATATTCAGGTTTCTTAGGAATCTCCAAACTGTCTTCCATGGTGGCTTTACCAGTTTGCATTCCCACCAACAGTGGATTAGCGTGCCTTTCCCCCCCAACCTCGTCAGCATGTGTTTTTAGTTGATTTCTGTATGTGAGCCATTCTCACCAGGGTGAGATGAAACCTCACTGTGGTTTTGATTTGCATTTCCCTGATGACTAGTGATCCTGATCATAAAGATAGGATTAAGTGTCAAAGGGATCACATAAATAAGACCAGTGTCTGCTAATGATAATTGATAGAATTAAAAAGGAGAGGACAACCCAACATGGGAAGTGAGATACACAGCAGACTCATAGAATGGCAAATGCCCTAAACAGCACTCTGGCCTCAGATTCAGCCCTTAAGGCATTCAGATCTGGCTAAAAAGCCCATAAGACTTTCTCAGGCATGGAAAGCCGAGACACTGTGGCAAAAAATGACCTAAATGAAAGATCTCTGTGAATGATCCCAGTGGAAAGAATGGGCCATCAAAGAAGGAGGTACCTTTCTCTGAAGGGAGGAGAGAACTTCCACTTTGATTATGACCTTGTCTAAATAAGGTCGGAGTTTGTAAACTCAAGAGGGTTCCATAGCCTTGACAGATCATGACAAGAGCCTGGGGTGATTACTGAGTGTCAATTATTAAATCAACAACGGGAGTCACTGTGCACTTACTCCCCATGTAGGACCTCTGTCCTTAATGTGTTGTACTATGAGAATTAACGGTAAAACCAATCTTCAAACAGTACTTTATACTTTGTGTGTCTGTGTGGGTGCAATCTGTTGAAATCTTTACTTGGTATAAACTAAGTTGATCTTCTGTATATAAAATAAAGATGATTAAAAATGAGTCTTATTGATGAATGGGATGGCAGGGAGTAGGAGATGGGATGGTTTGCAGGTGGGAGGGTGGTTGTGGGGGGAAAAAAACTGCTATAATCCACAAGTTGTACTTCTGAAATTTATATTTATTAAAGTTTTTTTTAAAAAGCTTAATATCATTAACTTAATAAAAATTGATTTTTATAAAACTAAAAAAATAAAAATGATATTTGTATGCTCATTGTGGGTTCTGCAATGTTACTGAATTTGACTATTGGTTCTAATAGCTTTCAGTGTTAATTTTTAGGATTTCCTATGTATAAGTTCACGTCATCTGTCAACAGAGACCATTTAACTTCTTCCCTCCCCACCTGCCTCCTTTTTTCTGCAGAACTGCTCTGGCTCACATCTCTGGTACAACACTGAATAGAAGTATAGAGAAGGGGTCCTTGCCTTGTTCCCAATCTTACGGAAAATGCTTTCAACTTTTCAATACTGATTGTTGAATTGGCTGGGGGCTTTGCTCTGCTGAGCATACTTCTTATTCTTCAACTAATTTGTTGAGAGTTTTTATCAAGAAAGGATGCTAAGTTTTGTTCAGTGCTTTTCTGGGTCTACTGAGATGCTCATGTGATTGTTAGCCTTCATTCTGTTGATGTGCCACCTCACATGCATTGATTTGCATGTTACATTCTCCTTGCAGCCCAGGGAGAAGACCTACTTGACCACAGTGAGTGATCCTTTCAACACACTATTGGATTCAACTTGCTACTATTTTTGGAGGATTTTTGCATCTGTCTTCATCAGAGGTATTGGTCTGTAATTTTCTTTTCTTGTAGTATTCTTGTCTGGCTTTTATGTCGAGACAATGCTGACTTTCTAAAATGAACATGGAAGTCTTCGCCCCTCTTTAAGTTTTTGGAAGAGTTTGAGAAGGATGGGCATCCATTACTCCTTAACATTCAATAGAATTCAGCAGTGAAGCCATCTGCTCATGGAAGGTGGGTTTTTTCCTTCTTTAATTTTATTTTAAAAGATTTATCTATTTATTTGAAAGTCAGAGAGAGAGAAGGAGAGACAGAGACAGAGGGAGGGGGAGAGAGAGAGAGAAGAGAGAGAGAGAGAAAATTTCCATCTGCTGGTTCACTCCCCAAATGGCCACAACGACCAGTGCTGAGCTGAACTGAACCCAGGAACCAGGAGCTTCATCCAGGTCTCCCACATGGGTGTCAGGGACTTAAAACATTTGGGCCATCTTTCACTGCTTTTCCAGGCCCTTAGCAGGGAGCCAGATTGGAAGTAGAGCAGCCAGGACATGAACTGGCAGCCATATGGGATGCTGGCATTGCGTGAGGCAGCTTTATCCACTACACCACAATACTGGCCTCATAATTTGTTGATTTTAAAAGCAGAGAGGGGGGGGGGGAGAAAGAGAGAGAGAGAGAGACTAGTGCTCCTATTCACCAGTTCACTCCCCAAATGCCTGTGACAGCTAAGCTGAGGGCAGGAGGCAGGAACTCAACCCAAGTCTCCCACATGGGTAGCAGGGACCCAACCATGGGAGCCATCAATGCCACTTCCCAGGATGCAGAGAGCTGGAATTGGGAGTGGAGTTGGAAGTCAAGCCCAGGTACTCTGATACGGGATGTGGGCACCCCAACTTGCAAATTAACATCTGTTTGGAAGTTTTTTATTTTGATGACTGACTCAATCTCCTTAGAGATTATCGATTTAGTCATCGTTTCTATGTCTTCATGATTCAGTCTGGGTAGATTACATGTTTCTAGAAATTTGCTTTTTTTCCAGGTTATGTAACTTTTTGGTATATGAATGTTCATATTAGTCTTTTATGGTCGTTTTTCTTTAATTTCTGTTTTTATATTCTTTTGCTTATTCCAGCTAGAGATTTGTCAACTTTGTCTTTTTTCAAAAAGCAAACTCCATCTCATTGGTCTTTTCTACTATTTTCTGTCCTCTATTTCATATATTTCTGTTCCATTTTTTTTTTTCGAATTTTAGGGGAATCCAATCCAACCTACAACTTTTTTTTTTTTGACAGGCAGAGTGGATAGTGAGAGAGAGAGACAGAGAGAAAGGTCTTCCTTTTGCCGTTGGTTTACCCTCCAATGGCCGCCGGCGCACCGCGCTGATCTGGTGGCAGGAGCCAGGTGCTTCTCCTGGTCTCCCATGGGGTGCAGGACCCAAGTACTTGAGCCGTCCTCCACTGCACTTCCGGGCCACAGCAGAGAGCTGGCCTGGAAGAGGGGCAACAGGGACAGAATCCGGCACCCCGACCAGGACTAGAACCTGGTATGCCGGTGCCGCAGGCGGAGGATTAGCCTGTTGAGCCATAGCGCGGGCCATTGTTCCATTCTTTATTATTTCCTTCCTTCTGCTGACTATGGGCTTAGCTTGATTTTCTTTTCTGGTTCTTGGAGGTATAACGTTAGGTCACTTATTTGAAATATTTTTCCTTTTTCCTTTTTTTAATTTTTAAAAGGCTATTCATTTATTTGAGAGGTAGTTACAGATAGAAAGAAGGAGATATATATATATATATAGAGAGAGAGGTCTTCCATCTGCTGGTCACTCCTCAGATGGTTGAAATGGCCAGACTTGAGCCAGGAGCCAGTAGCTTTCTCCTGGTCTCCCATGTGGGTACAGGGGCCCAAACACTTTGGCCATCTTCCACTGCTTTCCCAGAACACCAGTAGGGCACTGGATTGGAAGAGAAGTAGCCGGGATTGGAACCTGGGCCCAAATGGGATGACAGCACCACAAGTGGAGCCCTAGCCTATTACGCCACAGTGCCAGCCTCTTTTTCATTTTTAAAAACCTTTCTTTTTTCTTAGTGTTAGGCATTTATCTCTGTAAACTGCCCTTTGAGAACTGTTTTTGCTATATTGTTTTGCCATTTTCATTTTTCTCAATGGAAAGATCCCATGTTCATGTCTTCGAACAATTAATATTGTTAAAATATCCATACTATCTAAAGTGATCCACAGTTCAATCTCTATCAAAATTCCAATGACATATTTCATGTAAATATAATCCTAAAATTCGCATAAAATCACAAAAATTTAAAAAGCCAAAGCATCAATGAGCAAAAAGAAGAAAGCTAGAGGTATCACACTACTTGTTTATGGGAATGTGCAGTATGAAAAAACAATGCATGCGTTTCAAATTTCTTGCCCTAACATAAACTTATTTTAATTTCATTTCCCATGAACTTCTTGAAGAACCTCAATATTTTGAAACCAAATACATTACAAAGTTACAGTAATCAAAACAAGATGGTACTGACATGAAAACAGGCATATGGACCAATGGCACATGGGGAGCCAAGAAATAAATTCACACATTTACAGCCCACTGATCCTTGACAAAGGTGTCAGGAACACACAACGGGGAAAGGACTCTCTCGTTAATAAACAGTGTTGAGAAAACTGGATCTCTTATCTCACATCAGCTTTAAAAAAAAAAAATCAACTCAAAAAGGACCGGACACTTAAGATCTGAAAGCATGAAGAAGCTTCCTAAGATGGGTCTGGGCAATGCCTCTTGGGATACGGCATTAGAACAGGTAACAAACGCAATGGGCAAGCAGGGTTGCATCACACTCAAAGGCTTGTGCACAGCAAGGAACCAATCAACAGAATGAAGAGGTTGTCTACAGAGTGTGAAAAGTTATTTGTCAACCTTAAATATATCTGATAAGGAATTAATACCCAAAATATGCCAGGAAAAATATAGCAGGACTTGGTGAAGATGGGAGAAGAGGGAACCTTGTTCCTACTGGTAGAAATCATGGAAAACAGCACAGATGTTTCTCAAAAGAATAAAAACCAGCATAATTTTTTCATAATAAGAATTTCCCATGAACTTTTTAGAAACCCCTCCGCAAATGACTTTCAAATTATTCTGTACCATGATAAGCTTATTTTTAAATTTGTTTTCCAGGGACTTTTCCATGTACCCTCATGTATACAATGCAATCCTAACAGCCTTTAAAAGGGGGACATCCCCTCAGTCGTGACAAGGATGCACTTGGGAGACATGGTGCTAAGGGAAATAATCCAGGAACAAAAGGACAAATATTGCATGATCTCACCTCCTCGTGGAGTTTTAAGAAGCTCAACTAACAGCAGGGAAGAGCAGAAGGTGATTTCCAGGTGCTGGGGGAGGCGTGGAGGATGGGCATGGAGAGCTGCTGGTCCAAGAGGACACCATTGGGTCAGACCAGGTGAGCAGCTCTGGACATGGACTGTGCGGCGTGGTTACTGCACTACTACAGGCCTGGCAATTCAGCTGCCAGTTGGGGTACCCACATTCCACAGAGGAGTGCCTGGGTTTGAGTCCTGCTCTGCTACCAGATCCAACTTCCTGCTAATGTGCCCTGCCAGTGTGTCCCACCCCCAGCCATTGCAGGAATTTAGAGTGGGTCAGTGGATGGGAGCTATGTCTGTCTCTCTGCCTCTCAAAAGGTTTTAAAAACTTAAAATAGCAATTAACAAAATGATGTACTGGGGGCCGGCGCTGTGGCATAGCGGATAAAGCCACCACCTGCAGCGCTGGCATCCCATTTGGGCGCCAGTTCAAGTCCTGGCTGCTCCACTTCCGATCCAACTCTCTGCTATGGCCTCCCCTGCAGACTTCCATTCCCTTGCCTGAAAGATAAAGGAATCAGAGCTCATCTCTTCATCTTTTATCAGATCAAAATGTCTGCAAGCTTTTGCTTGTATATTAATTAGTTGCTTCAAAATCAGTACAGTACATTTTTAGCTTTGTGTAAATACTTGTTGTATGTGTCTGAATGAATGATAATTATACTATAAGACATTTCCCTTTGCTTATTGAAAATATTAAATCAATATTTAACACTTTATCATACAGGAAAATATAATTAGACCTCTAAGCTCTAAATATATTTACAATAAGTTTTATATACATATATAAATTCAGATAGGAACTAAGCAGTTGACATTATGTTCAGATGGGAACTCTGGGAATGAGTGTGTAAATTTAGCTGCATGGATGTACTCCAAATCTCAGATAAAGCCACAGGTATTTTCATTAAATAATTTTACTCAGACTCTTCATGTGCATCATGGCTATCAGAGCCCGTACCATCACGAAAGGTCCGTCTGTAAAAACATTTCTAATCATTTTATTTGAGAGACAGAGAGGGTGAGAGGGATCTCCCATCCACGAGTTCCCTCCCCGGATGCATGAGAGCCAGGAGCTGAATCCAGGTCTACCCAAGCACTCGAGCCACACCGCCTGCTGCCTCTCAGTGTGTGCATCAGGAAGTTAGAACTGCAGGTAGAGTTAGGACTGCGGCGCAGGCTCTCTGTCCAGTGTAGGGTGTGGGTGTCCCAAGTGGTGTCTTAACCACTGTGCCTAACTGTGGCCCCCACACCTGTGTTTTGGCTCCCAGGACGTGTTTCTCCAGAGCAGTCCCTTTGGCTCCATCTCCAGTAGTCTGAGACAGAGCCTTCCTTGAATGCAAGGCTGTCTGTGTGGCCTGAAGACTCCCGGGTGACCGGCCCCCACGTGCCTTCATCCTGTCCTGTTCTCCCCATCCCCGCTCAGTCCCAGGCATCATGACCTAGGAATTTCTCAGTTACCTGGAACACACTCCTATTTCCTGTCCCCTCTGCAAGCAACACTCCTCCCCGACACGAGCAGGGATCCTGGCCTCACACCATTCCAATCTCTGTTCAAAAGTGGCCTCACCAAAGAGAATGATGTCTGACTCATACACAAATGTTGACTACAACACCACATCGATCAAAAGCAATTGTAAACGCTGGAACAGAGATCTCACCCTACTAACACAACACAAACTTATTTCTCATTTTTGCAAAGATCAGAGGGGCTTGGAAATTGTCCAGGATCACGTCTCCTGCAGGTAGTGACTCAGAGACCCAGGGCCCCATCGTGGGTCTGCGGCTTCCAGTGTCACTGCAGAAGGAGGCGAGTCCAGCAGTTCGCTCGCGGCGTCTCTAAGGACCATCCCTGCAAGTGGCTTACGTCACTTCCCCGCCTTTCTTGGCCAGAACGCAGTCACAGAGGTAGACACTCACTCCCAGGAATGCTGGGACGTGTGGGCTTCCCCTGTCCCCAAGGGAAGGAAGGAAGCCATGGGCCAAACACAGACTGCATTGCCTGGGGTTCGAATCCTGCCTCTGCCCATCACCTCCAGCTCTTTGGATCTGTGTTTTCTTTCTTTCTTTCTTTCTTTCTTTCTTTCTTTCTTTCTTTCTTTCTTTCTTTCTTTCTTTCTTTCTCTCTCTCTCTCTCTCTCTCTCTCTCTCTCTCTCTCTCTCTCTCTCTTCTTTCTTTCTTTTTGACAGGCAGAGTGGACAGTGAGAGAGAGAGAGAGACAGAGAGAAAGGTCTTTCTTTGCCGTTGGTTCACCCTCCAATGGCCGCCACGGCCAGCACGCTGTGGCTGGCACACCATGCTGATCCGAAGGCAGGAGCCAGGTGCTTCTCCTGGTCTCCCATGGGGTGTGGGGCCCAAGCACTTGGGCCATCCTCCACCGCACTCCCGCACTCAGAGAGCTGGCCTGAAAGAGGGGCAACCGGGACAGAATCTGGTGTCCCGACCAGGACCAGAACCCAGTGTGCCGGCACCTCAAGGCGGAGGATTAGCCTAGTGAGCCACGGCGCCGGCCTTGGATCTGTGTTTTCATTGTAACTTGGAACGGACAACACAAAACTTGGAACTGATGGGCAGAATTTATGTAATCAGTAATGGAGGAATGCTTGCTTATTAATAAAATCTGATGAAGTGTGAAAATTATATAGGCCTAAGCACTTGGGTTAAATTTCTATAATGACCCAAATATTAAAATATTAGTAACTTTGTAAACAGAACTAAGTGTATACCAGCAGGAGTTGGCTAAAACGGCACAGTTAGCCACAAGGATTCCATCAGCAGGCAAACATCAGCGTCATCTACTTCTGTGCGACTCTAGTTTCCTACGTGGCCCTTCTACTCCCCCTCCCCAGCAAATTACTCCTCCTCCATTGTGAAATTAGAAAAACATGAAGAATCATTTGCAATTTTTTCCACTCATTTTAATGAAGAGTTTTTTATTAGCAGAAGACAGAAATTAGACAATAAATTAGGGGGAAATCTCTTAATAACCTCATGGGATTTAGAGTAGATAATTACAAATTGATGAATCACCCATAAAAATTTCCATAAGGATGAACCTTATTGGAGAAATGCAGTAGATCGCATTTCAGAGCCTAAGATCCCTGATCCATCACCAACAAACTTCTCTTATCCTGCAAGGCTGAAGGGAAACGGAGACCAGACCCCAGGCACAAGGGGTCTCCTGGGTGCTGGGGGAGGGCCTGGGAGGCAATGGCTGGCAGCTTCTGGGAACTCAGAGCTCCTGGCCAGGGTAAGGTTTGAAAAGAGAATTTGGCTAAGGGAACCGATGGCTCACACACGCTCACACACACACTCACACACAGACCTCACACACATCGATGCTGGGGACCTAAGGAGGCCCCAGCACGGAGGGGTGAACCCTAGCCAGGCTTCAGGGGAGGTATGTGGAGTCCATTCCCAGAGAATCCCACAGTAAAGGGAATGAGAAGAGGTGCATCAAAGCTCTGCTGGCCTGTCGTGTGTGTTTTGGAGAGGAGGAAGGAGAGGCAATAACTGAATATATAAGGGTGAGAGAAGGTAACAAGGTCTCGAGGAGACCTCGGAAGACGGAGTCCAGGGAGGGGTGGAGAAGAGCAGCAGGGTGGGAGGAGCTGCGGATGCGTCTGGAGGTGATGGGGCAGGAGGTGAAAGGAGTTCACAGCTGCTCTTCCCACTTTCTCTGGTCCCAAGATCCTCTGCTAAAAACACTCTGATGTGAAATAAGGAGACGTGAAGACAGAGTGCAAGAGTCTGAAACCAACTTCTCAGCACCAGGGGATCAAGGCAGAGGGGTGCACTGGCCTCCTCTGTTGCACGGAGAGCTGAGCTGTAAGCTAAGCCATAAGCTTAGTCACTTAGAGCAATGCACGGCTTTCGCCTCCGCTTCTGTGGGTTAGCAGTCCACAAGGCTTCTCTGGATTCTGCTTGTGGCCCGCAGAGCTGCCCTGGAGGGAGGCAACAACTGGGCCTGGCTCTCGTCTGGACACTTGCTTGGTGAAGAGCCCGCTGCCAAGTTGGCTCCAGTTGCTGGCAGAACATGTATCCTGCAGCGGAGTAGCCAAGGCCCTGGCTTTTTGCTGGCTGCTGGCTGGGGGTCGCCTTCAGGTCCCAGAGCCCCCCTGGCACACGTGCCCTGTAGAGGCTGCCTGCAGTGCCCCCACTGACTTCGGCAAGGCCGCAAGGAGAGCAGCTAGCTCCGGTCTGCGCAGTTCGGGGTCCCATGACTCACAGCAGCGAGCCGCAGCACTCACAGGAGCGCCCCGGGCGCCCTTCCCTACCCAACAGGTTAGACGCCAGGCACAGCTCCTGCTTACGCTGCATGGATGCAGGAGGGAGGATCGGGCATACCCACAGTGGGGTCTGCGCACCTTGGACACCTGTGCAGCGTGGAGCTCCAGAGGCAGAGCCTCGTGTGGAGACCAGGCCAGGCTCCCAGACTAATGGGCTCTTCGCTTCTTTGCTCACTGCTTGCTTGCTTGTTTGCAAAAATAAAATAAAATAAAATAAAATAAAATAAAATAAAATAAAATAATAATATTTATTTTCTGAAATATAAACCTCTTGTCCCTTAAAAGGTTAAAAGTATTATTTAGATTATTTGTGGGTTTTTTAGCCCAATTTTCAAGGACCTAAGTACCAAGCACCCAAGTACCTTCCCGTGCTGGCACAGGTACTGCTCCTGCTGAACCGTCTCAAAAGCGGAACACTGGGAGCTGGCGTCACTGAGACAACAGGATGCCTGCCCTGACCTTGAGTCTCAAGTCTGTCTTCAGGGACAGGGACAGGGCTGTAGTGTTGGTAAAATAAGAAATAAAATCACCAGGGCTCTGTCTTCATGGCTGAAATCAGTGCCCCATCTGGGTTATGAAGCTGCAGATGGCACAGTGGGTTGAATCAGTAGACTCGGTTCTGTGCGTGTGCACTGCCATGAGACGTGGCAAACAGATCGCAGGAACAATGAGCTCCAGGCACGTGACCCTGGAAGCGTGTGAAGGCTGCATTCTGACTTACACTCTCAGTCGCGAAAAGTAAGGCAGAAAGATGCCAAGAACACACAAAGCAGAGACTGGCAGTGCCTTTGCGCTGCGATTGTTTGGGGACTCTTTTAATCAAGCCCTAATTGCTGGTGGGAAAGGCGCGCATGAGCGCCTCTCAGAAAATCCTGCAGGCCCCCATTCTGTTCACAAAGCCAAGACAGCACCACGTGGGAACGAAACACAGCAGCAAAGCCAAACATGGTTTTTTCCCAGTTCGGTGTTCTACTATTTGACGAATATGACTGTATCGAGGGGGCCCTGTGTTAAAATGCTGACATGGTGGTTGGCACTGTGGCACATCAAGTTAAGCTACGCTGCCTGCAACACTGGCGTCCCCTAAAAGCACCTGTTCAAGTCCCAGGTGCTCCACTTCCAATTCAGCTCCCTGCTAAGGCCCCTGAAAAGGCAGCAGCAGGTGGGCCCTGCCACCCAAGCAGGGGACCTGGATGGAGTTTCAGCCTCCTGGCTTTGGCCGGGCTCAGCCTGTTGCAGCCATTTGAGGAACGAACCAAGGGATGGAAGATGTGTGTGGGGTGTGTGTGTGTGTGTGTGTGTCCTGCTCCCTCTGTAGCTCTTTCAAATAAAATGAATCTTTAAAAAAGAATTTACAAAGTAAGTAAAATGAAACACTGATGCCACAAAACCTGGGGTCAGCAGAATCCGTGTCCCCGACACCTCACGTGGGCATTTGGTTACTGCTTGTGCACCTGCAGGCTTGGTGAGCTCACCGCTCATGGAGGGGGTCTCTGGGGACCTGAACTCTGCCTTCCGGTGAGCTCCAGTCTGAGTCTAACTTTCCTTCTCTTTTAGGCTGTCGTGCACTGGGACCCACAGTCTTGGAGAGGGGTTTCAGGCGGGAGCCCCAGGGAGAAAATGGGATGGATGGCCTAGATTAGCTCCTGGAAAAGTCTTTGAGATGAAAGCAAGAACTACCGCGAAGCTTCCGGGCAGGCAAGTCAGGAAGCTGGGGATCAGCACCAGGACAAGGGAGGAAGCCAGACAACGGGGAGTGTCGGCCAAAGCCCACAGCCCTCTAAAGCGAAGCGAAGCTTCAGGGCTGCCCCATCCCAAGCCAAGACTGTGGGGTCCCATACTCCCACCCTGAGAGCCTCCGGGCAAGGGCTCTCCTGGGCTGCAGGGAGACGTGGCAACTTGGCCCACAGCACAAAGCACTCCAGTGAGCCGTGGGACATTCTCCGGGTGCCCAGCGTTGCAGGCAGAAGCATCTGAGGTCAGAAGGTGATGCACACGCATGGTAAAACGATTGGGGGAAGACGTGTGTGGAGCTGTCACATCCTGGCTATGAAAACCCCAACTGGAAGTCACACAGTGAGCGACATCTCAGCACTCAGCACCGAGGACACCCGATGGCGATGCTCTTGCCTCCCCGGTAGAAGACGGGAAGGCAGCTCTCAGGAAGGCAGGCCAGAGTGGCGGAACAATCCAGAAGGGCTGAGGGCTAGGGCTCCCAAGTGCAGGAGCTGGATCACCCCGCGGTGAGCGCACAAATAGACAACACACTCACAGTCACGCACACCCCACTCTTAAATGTACACACTCAGGGATTCCATAAACTTAAGGGAAACCTGTGAGCAAACAACACTAAAAACTCAACATGTGGGAACTCAAAGCACTGTTTACCAAAAAGGGCACCGTAATTACCAGCCTCAGGAAGGTGAGACTAGTTATTCTACCCACGAAGTAAGAATCCCAGGTTATAAAAGAGGAGTCCTCGTAAAACAAGAACAATGAAAAAGCCTTGTTAAAACTCAGAGGACAGAAGTGAGCAATTCAATAAAACTTTCAGAAGGCAGAGTTGAGGGAAAAGGAGGACGACTGAGAGAGGTAGGAGACAAAGAGAAAAGCAAACGCGAGTGTAATTCCAGGAAGTTCCAAATCCTGGAGAACAGGAAGACGGGAATGAAAGCAAGAAGCTGTTCAAGAGCTCCAGCAGCAGACCCGCCAACTATGCGACAGCAGAGCAAGGCTTTCGGAATGCTGAGCCAAAGGGCAGGCATTCGGCCTGGGGGTTAAGATGGCAGGCAAGACGCCCTCGTCCCAGCCCTCTGGAGAGCCTGGGGTGGACTGAGCTCTGGCTCTCGCTAACGCGGGCCGTGGGAGGTGGGGGGAAGTCACTGAGCCCTCGCCACTCCTGTAGGAGGCCTGCACCAAATCCCCAGCTCCAGGCTTTCGCCTGGCCCAGCCCAGCCCCAGCATCACTTGCTTACTCTTTCTCTCTGTCTCTCTGTGTGTGCTTCTCTGATTAAGAAAGATGATTTTCAACCCGATATTTCATTTATAACCTTTTGATCAACTTTGAGGGTAGACAGCTTTAGATGCACAAATTCTCACAAATGCTCCTCTCACGCTCCTTTTCTCCGGAAGCTGTAGAGCAAGGGCTCCACAGTAACTACAACAGTAACGAAAACAGGAGAGTAGCAAACTAGGGAGAAGAAACGGGGTCCACAAAGCAGAGGCCCCACCGTGGGAGACGTGTCCCCGGCATGGCTGATGAAAGACATGTAGGAGCACCACGTTGCAGGCCTGGACAGCAGGGACAAGAGCAGAGGGTGACAGAAGCAGCGAGGGACAAGAGGCCCACCGAAGAGCTCTGGCACATGGACAGATCTTTCTACGTCAGGTGGAACACCAAAGGATGTATTAGCGCTGACCTCCAGAGAGCCAAGCCGGCAGATACGATAATCGTTAGCACCAGGAAATGAAAAGGCTGGACAAGCAAAGAAAGATGATCAGTGTACCCCGCCACGACTCAGCTCAGAATCCGTGTTAGGGCCGTGAACTCATCGCAGATTGAAGATCCTAACGGAACAATGATGATGCAACCATCGGGGAAGGTGAGAGTAGACAAACTGTGGGGAGGGCACATGTGTGGGCTAAGTCTCCCCTTTGAGGAACAGTTGGCCAACAGATAATCCCTACCACTAAGAAGAAAAACAACAAGACTGGAAGTGTGCCTTATTTTTCTATCATTGCTACACCGAATTACCAACAGCTTAGCAGCTTGGCAGCACACAGGTTGGCTGGAGTGCTCCGTGGGTGAGCAGTGAAGCCTGTCCTGCCAGGTGTCCTCCTGGGGCGGGGAGGAGAGGCCTTGCCCTGCTCTGAGCTCCTGGGCGACACACATCCTCTGCCTCATGGCCTCTGCTCTCCCTTCCCAGAGGCAGCAGCGCAGGATCAGGCCTCTCCCCTCATCTCCGCCTCCTCGGAGCTCCCACTCTCAAGTCCCCTGTGACTGCACCGCCCCAGAATCCCTGGGGCATCTCCCGCTTCGCCATGGCATCCCAGGCCCTGGGGATCAGGCACAGCCATCTCCGAGGTAACCATTTTGCCGTCCACAGAGTACAAGTGTGCATCGGAAAATGTGCAAAGAGGCCGTGAGAGAGCAGGGAGGCCTCCCGGGGAGAGGGGTGGGGGTAAGGACTGGGCCGCTGCTGCTTTTCCTTATAAACTGGTACTACTATTTGCCTTCTTAAAAAACCGACGTTAATGTGTAACTTTAAAATAACAATGGAATTACCAAAGAGAACGCCGCAGCCAGGCAAGAATTTCAGAGGACCAGGAGACAGGCTCGGATCTGCCCTTCTACAAAGTTCTCTCCAGATCAGAGGTGAGGGCTGCAGCTCAGCTCCCTCAGTAGCGATGTCCCTGGGCAAAGAGCTCAGCGTTGGACAAAGAGTGACCTCCACTGAGGTCCCAATGGGGTGAGCAGAAGAAGAGCAGAGCCTACACCGAGACGGATGCTGAAATCCTGCACTTAGAACCCTGTCCCTGGGTTGGCTCTGCAGCTGTGTAGGCCCTGGCAGAAACAACTCCACCTTCCCGCCCTCCACCCCCACCCCCAGGACTGCCATGGGACCAACAGAGCAGTTTTGTTCTCTTGGTTATTACCTTCTAAATATTTCCCTAATTTAAAAATTAATGAAAAGCCCAGTAGCAAGACAGGAAAATCATAGCCAAAGAGTTAATGATCCATTGAAACCTTTCATTGGCATTTTTATGCTATTGTATCATCAAGGTAATGGGCAGTGATTCATTCAACCAAGAAGGAAATAGTGCAAAGTTAAAATTCCTTTGGTTCAATTCCCAGCATTGGCAGTAGGTGTGTGTGTATGCTTGCACATATACAGAAATAGGACACACACCTATGTGGATCTTACAGTAGCAGTTCACACAGACGGGTGCTTGATAGTTTATGAAGACAGCGCTGTCACCCAGCATCCAGCTAGGAAGTGAGTGAGCAGGGAGGTGGAACCCACATCTCTCTGGCCCTCCCACTTGTATTCCTTTCGCTGTTCCTTGCTGCCTTTCACGGGGCAGGCAGGGTTTCACAGACACTGCTCAGAGAATCTGTCTACTTAGGAGCTGGGGCAAACTTCAGGGCAGGAAGCGTGACACCACGAGCAGCAGATCCACAAAACAGCCCGAGACGTGCTGCTGCTCATTCCTCTGAATAGTCTCCCGCCAAGAGCAGATTCCAAGTGTCCGCAGCTTAGAAATTTGGGGGAGAAAGACTTAAAAAAAAATCAACTGCATTTTGGGAGGAAGGTGGCCATTTGCACACCTTGGTGACTGCACGCTCGGTCCGGCTCGGTGGTCTTCAGCATCCCAAGGGGCAGGGTTGTCGCCCGGCAGGGAGATGCAGAATTCCTGGCAGTGCCCCGTGGCATCAACCAACCATGTGTTTGCTGAAATCGTGCCGTGTTCTTCTAAAATGCTGGTAGTGAATCAGGGTGTGTGAGTGATAGTACTGAGTCACAGCCATGCTGACAACAGGCCCAAGAGCAGGAGGTGGCTGACTGTTTCTGCTGGACTGGGCAGTGAAGACTTAAGCGTTGCAAGTCACGCAATCTCGGCTTCAAGACGTCGTACCATGAAGGCAGCCATACACAATACATAAATAAAACCAGTCATCGGCACTGACATGGACTTTTATTGAAATTCCACTTCACAAAATATTATTTTTGCCCCAAACATTTGCTGGTGGACTGTTCAAAAACAGGCAGTAGGTTGGATTTGGCCTTTGGGCCATTGTTGGCCAACTCCTGCCCTGGAAGATTCCACCTTGACTGCAAGTAGCCCTCTGTCCAATTTCTTGGACGATGACATGGGCTTGGAAAGCTTCAAGCCAAGGTTAAGTGTTTATCCCTGTAGGAAAGTGTTCTTCGTGCCTCCCTGGTTCTTTGATCAAGTCCAAAGGATAGCGCTTTGGCTTCCAAGGCCAAGAGTGGGCAGTCCACCTGGGAAGCAGCGTGTTGAAAAAAAGGAGAGACCTTTTCTGAACCTGAAGGAGAAGAGGGACCGGGGTAAGAGGCTGGGAGTAGAACTGAGAAAATGCACAAGTAAACACAGCCTATGGTGGGCCTGATGGACCGTGCGGTCATTCTCTGATGGGCCTAGAGGCGAACACCCTTCCACATCTCCGCGGTCCTTCCACACTTCCAATGACCTGTCCCCCTGGTGGGTTTTCCTGCCCATACGTCTTATTGCTCTCAGTTCTGTGTCTACACGTGCAGTTCATCTCTATAGCTGGCTCTGGACGCCGATACACCCACCCTCACCCCATACGCACTCGACACTCCTTCCTCCAGGAGGTAGGGCATGAGTCCCCCTTAGAGCAGGGCCGCTTCACTGACCGCTCTGACCAAGACCAAGCAGGGGTGACATTCTTGGGTTTAAATACCCAGGCACTAAAAAGCTGTGTCCCCTGTTGGAACCCAGCCTCCACGCTAGGAGGAAGCCCCACCAGCCTTGTGCAGAAGCTACCTTGAAGGAGGAAGAATCCTGCTGAACAGCCCCAGCTGACCTCCCAGGTGACCGCCTGAGCCAACTCGCCAGGACTGTGAGTGAGCCATCTTGGAAGGTGCTCCTCTAGTCCCAGACCATTGCTTGGGCACGTCTACCATGTGAAACAGAGGCCCGCAGTCCCTGGGGGAGCGCTACCGATTTGCAAACCCAAGAGCAAGTGCATGATTATTGTTTTCGTCAACCTGTCACCTTAGTCTGCTCCATCCTTCCCCCACACTGCTCTGGTTAAAGTCCTCCCTGCATCAGCTAATCCGACGGCTCTCTTCCCAGTTCTCCATCCTTACCTGATCCATACACATCCTCTGAGCCAGTCCGTCACTCTTCCACGGCACACCTTTCCACTCGCATCCCGTCACCACAGCCCCTGGTACTCCCCCACCTCAGTCTCCTTTCATGCTTCTTCCTTTTCTCCTGCCCTCGGGTTAGAGTCCCCTGGACTCGGTCCTCGGCCTGCTCCTCGACTCTCTCCGTGGCTGCTCTATAAGGGCTCTCATCGAGCCTCTGGTTTTCAACACCTTATGTTAAGACTGTTTCCATAATCTGCCTGAAGACTCACCTTCGGCACTCCAGATTTTATCTCCCAACTGCCTCCTCAATTCCTCCACTTGGAGGTCTGACAGACATCACAAATGTAGCATGCCCAGAACTGAACCCGGATCCCTTCATCTTTCTACCAAGTCACGTCCACACTCAGTCCTCCCCACTTCAGGGGACGGCAACTGTGTCTTTATTTGAACCAGACAAAACCTCCGACATCATCCTTGATGCTTCCCTTTCTCTCACATTTCTATGTCCAATCTGCCATAAGACCTTGTCAGCTCAGCCTTCAAAAACACACCCAGAACCTGACCACTTCTTACTGCTGCACCACTGCTGGTTTGAATCAACTTTGACTTTGGCCTTAATTATCATCATAGCCCCTAGGTCATCCCTCTGTTTCTTTTTTATTTATTTAATTGAAAGAGAGATACCGACAGAGTCCCCATCTGCTGATTCTTACCCTCAAACGTCCACAATGGCCAGGACTGTGTAATGTAATTTCTGTCTTCCATTGGTGGCAGAGACCCAAGTACTTTGGCCATCACCTGCTGCCTCCTAGGATCTGCATTAGCAGGAAGCTGCAGTCAGGAGTCGGGGTGAATAATGAGACCCAGGAACTCGAGTGCGGGATGCAAGTATCTTCACTGTTCTGTTGAATGCCTAGTGCTAGTCCCCACCTCTCTCCTACTTGTGCCTACAAGTTCCATGAAAACAGCCAGCGTCGTCGCTCATAAATGTCAGAGGATGGCACTCGCCCCTCAAATCCTCCAGAGGGTTCCTGTTTACAACAGAGTAAAAACTAGAGTCCTCTATGATTTTCCCCTTCGCTTACCTCTCTGCCCTCCATGTCCTGTCTTCCCTCTTCCTCACTCCACTCCATTCACACTGACCTTATTGCTTCTCTTCAAATAAGCCAGGCACACACCCACCACGGGCCTCTGCACGGCTCTTTTCTCTCCCTGCCATGCTCTCCCACAAGACACCTAGTTGGCCAACCCCACAACCACAGTCAAGTGCTTGCTCAACGATCATTTCCACAAGAAGGCCTGTCCAGACCACATTACATAACTCGGTATCTTTCTTAAGCCCTTCCCAACTTAATTAACTCAGCTAGAATGAGAACATAGCAGGGGCAGGGATCTTGGTGTTGATCATGGATGTATCCCAAGTACCTAGGAAAATAACAGGTACTTCATAGGTTCTTATTACATATTTGTTAAATGAATGAATGGCTGACAGATTTAAGAGGTATCCCAAAGCCAAAATCAAAGTCACACTGATAAGATTGGTGGGAGGGCCTTGTAGAAGCCACGTCTCCCTTCAGAGTTCCATTGTCCACCTTGTAAACTGAGGACCCTGGACTAGCCTTTTCCTGTTCCAAAACACAATGACTCAGACCTGCTGTGTCTGTCCACCCTGATGGTCATGTCTTCTTCAGCAACGGTCCACGATTCTCCCCGGTGCATTGGACTGTGGTCCAGAGGACATGAGATCTAGGGTTGTCCCCTTGAGGACAGAGTATGGAGCTTCTGAGGACAAGACTGAGTGCAGCCAACTCCAGGGAGAAACAAACCACAGCAGGGGAGGAAACCACGTTCTTGCCCCGGGGACTGCACCCTGAGCTCTTCAGTGGTGTAAGTCAAAAATCTCCAGGTTCCTGTAAGCCAGTGTGACTTGGGATTTCTGTCACTTGTAGTTAAAAGGATCCTTGCATTAGAACTGGGGAACATTTGTGAGGTCATCTTTACCGATAGACAAACTGGAGACTGTCTCTCCCAACTGACATAATACAAATGCAAACTTACCCCTCCAAAGACGACTCTTACACCAATAGATCACCATGCAGTGACCTCCAACTGCCCTCATTTGTTCTCTCCTTTCCACTTGTGATAAAGACAGTAACAGTTGCCAATAACAAAAAACTGGGGGTGGGAGGTGGTTCTTCAAGAGTTTTCTATTTACCAACATACACAGACCAATACATGCTTAGCAAGCACTCAATAAATACTTGTTGAATGATTGAATGATGAGGAGAACATTGCTTATACACACTGGAGTTTCTTTAAGCTTTTTTATTAATGCTTCAAACAGAGCCAACAGCCAACAAAAGTGATGATGGATTTTACTGAATTATAACTGGTATAATCTACATTTGTTGGAGCCAACTCTGGCCTTCTAGTTTAAAGGGGGCATAGGATACTCGGAGAGGCACAGAGAAGAAACCAATGAAGAACTGGAAAGTGAAACACGTTACTCCAGAGAAGCAGCAGAGACCAGTGGAGGAGACACTGATCCGTCAACAAGTGGACCCAACCCAAGGTTTGGAGGTCACCTGACACACTGACCTCCTTTTCCAGAAAAG
This sequence comes from Sylvilagus floridanus, assembly GCA_949820135.1. NCBI lineage: Eukaryota > Metazoa > Chordata > Mammalia > Lagomorpha > Leporidae > Sylvilagus > Sylvilagus floridanus. The sequence continues at coordinate 71,511,314 of OX463235.1, forward strand.
GAAACTGAGGCCTGAAACCAGGGTGAGTACAGGAAATGCCAGGACAGCAGAGGTGCAGTCTAGGAAACCACTGTGGGTCAATACCCACGAGTGGGCTACGAAGCTAATTAGTGGGTTTGGTCAATTTCTTTTTAATGAACAAATGAGAAAGCAAAAAAGAAAAAAAATACGAGTACATTTTCTTTATAGGTAGGTATTATTGCATAAAGTGTTTATTTCCATTTACACATACACATACACATATTGTGTACTGGGTCGGTGTGTAAAATACATCTCACACTACGCACCGAGTTTTTAAAAGTTTGTAAACCTCAGATGGAGGCAGATGAAAACCTTGCCTGATCAGGCATTGTGCTCCAAGCCTAGCAGAGCAAACCCCACTGCCCAGTACCAGTGAGCACAATCACCATGTGCACCACAATCACCATGACCACCTGGGGAGATTTTGGAAGACAGACTTCTGAGCCCTGCTGTCGGAGATTCTGAAGGCCTGGCGTGATTTTTTTTTTTTTTCAAAATTTCTCAGGAAATTTTCATGCACAGATTAGTCTTAAAGGCCAGACATCCCTGAGAAGGAGAAATTCGGCAGAGACCCACGCTGCATTGAGATCAATCTACAAAGAGTAGGCAGAGGGGCCAGCACAGTGGCATAGCAAGTTAAAGCCCTGGCCTATAGCACCGGCATCCCATATGGGCATCAGTTCGAGTCCCGGCTGCTCCACTTCTGATCCAGCTCCCTACTAATGTGCCTGGAAAAGCAGTGGAGGATGGCCCAAGTGCTTGAGCCCTGCACCCACGTGGGAGACCTGGAAGAAGCTCCTGGATCAGCTCTGGTTGTTCCAACATGGGGATGCTGGGGTTGCAGGCAGTGGTGTATTGTTAACACCACCGACCCCTCTGATGTTTCTGTAAAATTCACAAACACCACCCCCATTCCCAGCGTACTTTAAGACACATCTGTACTCATGAAAACCCCAGACAGTGAGGCCTCAGCACCACATCAAAGACTTGGGGCTGGGCTCCTGTTTGGCCCTTCATTAACCAGGAGAGTTTAGGGGTGTTTCCAAGCCCTTTTGGGCTTCGGATCCCTCATTCTTAAACAAGGATGTTTTCGTCTTAAATCCCCGTGGCAGGACTTGTGAGGATTAAATGGGATGAGGGATGTAAGAGACAGCTTCAAGTCATGGATTCCAAACCACTACTGCACCATCTGAATCCTTTCTTTCTGTGTGCTGTGGTGTTTAATATCTCGCATTTTCTGTATTCATTACATAATTACCATAGAATGCAATTCCCTTGGCTTAGCACCAACCAACTCAAGGAGATTACAACTGTGCTCGAAGCAGAGATCCTGCTGCACTTACTGTACACTGTTAAGTCGACATGTGCCTACCCAGGGCCAGTGTGGGGTGAGATCCAATCCCTTGGCTGTGTTGCCCCGAGCCCTCCCAATGCTGCCAGTCCCAGTGGGGCCGCTTGCCCTTCAGGAGGGCAGAGAGAGGGTCAGAGGGCACGCGGTCTCACTGTCTTCCCATGGAGTCAAGGACATCTCACTAGACTTCTGGCCACAAGGTGTCACCCCACTTTGCTGCTCCAAAGACTCCATCTCAGCAGGTTTGATTAGTTCCTGGAGTGGGCGAACACTGGGTAAGGAAACTTGCCAGCTAAATTCACAAAAGACAGGCACCTAACCAGATGCCAATGTGTGGGTCGGTAATGAGAAAGAGCAAGGCTGGCGGCCTGGGATGATCCCAGCAGCAGATCGGTGCAGTCCCTCCCTGCAGTCAGGAAAGCCACATCCAAATTCGGTGACTTCGGTCTGAGAACAAAGGAATACAGGTGGCTTGAGTGCACAGCACCCACAAAAGATAACTTGAGGTGCTCCTCTCTGTCCTTGAACGGCTGGAGAACACTATCATCTGAACTGTTTGGCAAAGTCTTCGGGAAAATGTTGGGTAAACAGTGAACATGTCCTTTATCTGTCCCCCCAAACACGCGCTTGGCCTCTGCCCTGTGCTAGGCCTTGGGCCAAGGGCCTCAACAGGACTTGAATTCAACCGCTCCAGTGAGGATATGAGGAAACGTGTACTGTTATCACCACCTCTCGTAAACTGGAGACACTGGCCTGAGGACATGGGATTCAGTGTCCGAGCCAGGACTCAAACTCGGGGAGTCTGATCCTCACTCTCAGCTCGTGTGGACACAGCCAGTCTCAGCCACAGGAACCTGGGTGTCCTTGTTGGGAACTTTGGTGTTCCTGAGATTCCTCAACCATTTATAAAGTCACTGATGAAAGGAAGGTGTTAGGCATTGGATCTATGATATGCTGACTCAACCAAATTCTGCTTAATCTAACTCTGTCCTCCACGTTTTTCTACAAAGAGAAACAGTCATAAATCACTAAAGCCGAAATGGAACCTCAAATCATGTGATCCGCATTTACGCCTTTATGGACACAGAAAACGAGACCCAGGGAAGTTATCACCTTGCCCAAAGTTTTGCTTAGTGTGGCTCTCGACATGGGTGCCCACTGCACTCGAGGCATAAAATATGTCACTGGCAGAGTCAAGACTAGCACTCAGATTTGTACACCAGCAACTGCTCTGCACTCCTGGCTGCAGCAGTTCCAAAAAATGCGAATTTTTTTTCTACCAAGATACAACCTTTCCCCCTGATAATGTACTGTAAATTGTGCCTTGGGCCCAATGGCTTGTCACCCCTTGTCATCAAGTTAGAGTCTCTATCCCTTGAGAAATCTTGAGCTGTAACTGGATCCCTCTTGCCTAATACACTGCCACAACACTGGCACAAAGGTCAGATCCTGGCGAACCGCACTGACACCATGTTGCAGTGAGGCCTATGAGGAGCCCATTGTCTCAGCTAATTCCTTAACATATTTCTTAACCCATGCAACCTCTCCATAAAAACAGCCGTTGAGGGGTGGCTATTGGGTCTTGTGGTTAGGACCCCAGTTAAGACATCCACATGTCACAGCAGATTAAGTGGATTCAAGTCCTGGTTCCACTCCTGACTCTGGCTCCCTGCTAATGTGGACCGTGGGAGGCAGCAGGTGATGGCTCAAGCAGTTGGGTCCCTGTCACCCACGTGGGGGACCTGGATTGAGCTCCTAACTCCCAGTCCTGGCACAAATAGGGGCCTTTGTGGGTATCCAGGGGTGTGAAACAGCAGGTGGGAAATCAGCTGTGCGTGTTCGCTCTCTCTCTCTCTCTGCCTCTGAAATCAATAAGAGAAATATATTTTTCAAAAATATAAGTAGCTATTGAGTGGCTTCAGAAATTAAAGAGTTAATGAACAGGCACATCACCCCAGTGACTGTTCTGTGGGATCCTGGTGGACACACCCTCGAGACTAGAGAGCAGGTAGGGCCACAAATCCCGACACAGGGGGGCTACAGAAGCCCCTAGCCACCTTCCCTTCCTCCAGCAATGGCTGACTGGAACTCATCCGCTGAGCTAAGCCTCAGCTACATACCTGCACTCCTGCACACCGGCCTCTGTGCCCCGACGATGGTGACAGAGAACAGGCAGGAAAAGCCAGGAAATTCCACCTGCCGCAGGAACAAGGAAGATCCTTGTGTCCCGCTGGGACTTGGTTTTCATGCTCCTAAGCAAGGGGGAATTTGATCTTGCTGACAAGTGCATCTTGAACGGCTTCCCCGATAAGGTTTCATCGAGATGCACCCAGGGAGACGGCCGGGTCCTGGGCAGTGACTGAAGACGGTGCAGGCACCCTGCCACATAAGACAGTGCGGGCACACTGCCACATGCCTCAGCTTTAGCGTTTCCTCAGTCAAAATAAACTGAGCAGCCCTCTTTGCCACTGCTCTCTAGGGTCTGTGGAGTGGAAGGAAAGAGGCAAGGCACCCGGACTTTCTGTGTGCGGATACTCCTGGAGCACCAACCGTATGGGAGTCACTGAGGGTACAAAGAGGAACACAGCTCAGTCTCTTCTCACCAGAAACCCCAGGCCTGTGTCTGAGGGGACGACGGTGCCAGGCGTTCCTCCTTGGCGTGCTGCCATGAAACGTCTTCAGGTGAGCCAGTACTAAAGGGCAGTACAGGTGCACTCAGAGGGGTTTGCTTTTGGCTTTTTTTTTTTATTCTGTGGGCTCTGGAGTCACCCAATGGGGCTTAGTTTCCAGGCTCACGGTATGCAAGCTCCATGAATTTGAGAATATTCTCTTCAGCCTTTCTCAAAATCTCAGTTTTCTCATCTGTAAAATGGGACAATTTATAGTGCGACACACTGGGTTACTGTTAGCTTGCCATCCAGCGAACCTCTTTCAAATATTAAATCAGGCCTCGGCTCCTAGGAAGAGCTCAATAAATCTTAGCCGTTATGCTAACTGTTGAGTTAGTTCCTTTACTCCTCCCAAATTGATGAAATGTTCTGTTGAAAGAAGGAAGAAAGGAAACGAAGATAGTAGGGAAGGGGGGGGAGACAAAAGGGAGAACAAAGGACAGAGGAAGGGGTGAGGGGGCGAGCCAGCTCTGGACAGGTCTCCACCCATCTCCCACTTCCACTCTTCCCCGTTACAATCCATTCTGCACACAGTAGCCCAAGAGATCTGTTAAAAGTTCACTTCTCATCGAGCCACTCCCCTGCTCAAAATCCTTTCATGGCTCCCGTGGCTTCGTCTAAAGACTGGGAGAGTAAGCTAGGCCACACTCAAGGCTGATTGCAGATATAAAATGCCCCGGGTCCTTGCCAGCCAGAATGCAAGCCAGCCAAAAACAACCTTCGGGAACACACAACCCTGATATATGTATATTTACTTTAAAATTATCCACATGTACTACCGTCAAAAATCCATATATTAAATATCAGAAACATTACTTTCTTTCTCCTAAAAATAACTGCAAATATAAGTTCTACTATTTCCTTCCCCAAGGGATTGGCATGTGTACCCCAAACAGCAAACCTGGAGACCACTGGTGCAGGCGCTGAACAACGACCTCTTGTGAATGTGTTAACACAGACAAAAGCGCATTGTTCACTTTCGGGCTGCTGCTCCAGCGTGCCTCACGCCACACATTTAAACCTGAACATTTATGTAAACCAAGCTTCAGCAAAAGAAACTACACTGTAAACACAATGAGGGAAACTGGCTATTTATAGGAATCCCCAGAAGGCATCTCTTCTGAAAAGTAAATAAAGATCTTGTAATTAAATTAGTCCAATACAAATTCATCTGTTCTCCAAGCTCTGACAATGAATTCTCTTAAAATAATCAACGATTCAAGAAGCCAACAACTAAGAGACCCAGAAAAACAAATTATAGTCCTTGATCATGCTCAATCTAATTATTTCACTATATCACGGTATAGAAATTATCCTTACAAACTCTTTGGAAGAACTTTTCCATTACAATGGAAAATAACGGGTGGGCTCTTCTGAGAAACTGTAGCAGACCCAGGCGAGCCTGCTGGACAAGGTCTTGCCTCCAAAAATCCCAGGGATGGATGCAGCCAGGTATAAACAAACTTTCCCCTGCTCTCCAGACACCAGCCCCATTCCTGCTTCTAGCCTTTTGTTTATGCTGCTTTTCTCACCACCAGGCTCATCCTGTCTCCCAGACAGTTAGCTAAGTACATGCCCATGCATGAGTGTGCGCACGTGCCCAGACGCACAACCAGCTCAGACCACTGGAATCCCACCAACCCGGCAGGCCGCCTCAGATGCACCCTGTCCTGGGAGCCCTCCCTGCAGCTGCCCACATGGAGGCCAGCGGCCCACTGGAAACCTCAGGTCCCTTCCACAGAACCACACTATTCTAACCCACTGTAAAGTGCTGGGCTGTCATATTCCTTCCACTAAGTGCTGACCACAACGAGGTCCCGGCCTTTTCCTAATTGGTTTCCCACAGTGTTGGGTGCATGGCTTTATGGGTTGTTAATGCCACACAAATCTTGGTTTGGCGAGTGAGCTGAGGGAGAATTTCGCATCAAACAGCCTCTCTTGCTGGACTCAGCCAGGGAGTTTATGCTGTCTCTGAAACTATTATCTTTGTTTGTTTGTTTTTATTTGAGAAACAGAGAGAGCTTCCCTCCGCTGGTTCATTCCCCAAAGGCCCACAAGAGCCTGAGCGGAGCCAGGTGGAAGCTGGCAGCCCTGAACGTGGGTGGCAGGGACCCAACCACTTGAGCCATGCCCTGCTGCCTCCCAGAGTGCACATCACCCGGAAGCTGCACGCCCCCAGCGCCTGCCTCCCACGGCTTCTCGGGAACCTACTGCAATCTGGAGAGGTTCCTCCTGGCTTTGAACTTCACAACAATCAGCCTGAAAACGACTGAGTTTCAGGCCATTTCCCACCAATAATACATTTGTATTTACAGGGCGACGGAATCTTTGTGTAATCCTCGACTTCAAAACGAGCTCAACCCAAGGAATAGCTAACGTGCATTTCACAGCTGAAATACTGACAATTATTAATCTTATCGATGGCAGTTGGAGAATTAAAAGGATAATACTCCCTGGCACAGCGAACCAAGCAGATGGGCGCGGGGGAGGGGGCCAGGGATCGCCATGGGTCTCCTATGGCGGTTAGTTTGCTGCCCATTTTTAGCACTGACAATTCCAAGTTTTAAATGAGAAGAAACTTTCTAAATGTGCTGCAATCACCTTTTCAGAATCAGCACCCAGACAAGTTGTGGGTTATCTGCTTGCTCTCTTCTTCTTTAATCATTGTGATAACAAATAAGGTGAATGGGGATAAAGATTCTTGAAGATCAAAAAAAAAAGGCCAAAGTCCCATCAGCTCTCTGGGGATTTGAAAGTTCACATTTATTTTCGGTGTGGACTATGAATTATAAAGCCTCCCCTCCACTATTAACTTTTTTTATGGAAAATTTAAATGTCTAGAAAAGTAGAACAAGTGATTTCATGGAACTTAGGTACCTTCACCAGCTTCAAAAATTGCTAGCTTATGGCCAATCCTGTTTTATCTATATCCATATAGTTCTCTCCCCAAACCCCATCTTATCCTGAAGTCGATCTCAGCCATCACATCAATTCATGTCTACGCACCCTGACAGGCACAGCTGAAAGATAAGGATAATCAAAAATTCTTCAAGAAGATTATCACCTGTGAAGAAGAGGCGCCATAGGAAACCCTTAGAGCTGCCCGGGACCCAGTCCCCATCTCAGTGCTTACACTCCCTTGATCCTGACACATTTCACAAGCTTGTTCCAACAAGGATTCAAATGAGGCCCACACCATGGGCCCGGGTGAATCTCCGAAGTCTTTTTGAATCTACGCGTTCTTCCTCGTGTCTTCTTTTTCTATCCTTGAAGTTTCTGGTTGAGGAAACTGGGTCATTTGTCCCGTGGCATTTCACACAGCCTGCACTGTGCTGATTGCATCCCGAAGGAATTAACCTGCTTCTCCGGCCCCTATCCAGCCCATAATTGGCGGTTGAGTCTGGAGCCCCCATCAAATCCAAGCTGGGTTGGGGGTTGGGAGCTGGGGTGGGGCTGGGCGGGGAGGACGGCATCATGGGTAGAACTGTGTTCTACCAGGTGGGCTGTTTCTTTTCTTGCTGTGTTGACAGACACGGGTGGACGCTCATTACCGGGATCTGTTCATTCATCAGAATTCGCAGAACGGTGCTCTCTGCGGGTTCCGGTCCCGCCAGGGGCTTCAGCAGCCCAGGCTGTGTTCTCGCTGGCTTCCGCCCTCCTATCAGCCCTCCTCATTAGCTGTCTGCTGCCAAACAAGAACGTTCCCCTCAGTTAACTTTTTTGTTTCTTTGAATGCATTTTTCTCTCCTTTATTTACCAGTTTGGAAACTCAGTTGCTCCCTCGCATTCTCCAAAACTGCCCAGTGATTTTTCTAGCACCATTTGCAACTCACGGATTCACACAGAGTTGACGGGTTTCAATCCATTCTGGAGTTATTATCTTTATTGATGTTAAAATATTTGCCCTGTGGGAGCTTTTGCAAGCTGGCTCCTGAGCTCCTGGACATGTCCCTTCTCGTCTTGATAGCTTCCTGGCTTTCAGGCCCGCAAGCTGCCCCGGGCTAAGCTGGCTGACTCCCTGCCAGACATGGGATCAGCCATCTTGCCAAGAGATTGGATTCCATCTAGCAAAACCACAGTCTGGGTGTGAGTTGTGTTCTCCTTGCTACTGATTTGGTCATTCGTTTCTGAGGCTTTTGAGTGGTCAGAGATTGAAACAACAACAACAACAACTCCCTTTCTGCTACTCCTAATTCACAATCAAGACCGCTTTGATATAAGTTATCTTAGCTCTGTCCCAATATTCATGCTAAAAACTGCTCTTTCCCAAGGACGGACTGAGGATCATAGGGTAAGGTTGTTCACAGCTCTCTCTTCGTGGCATACCCTCACCAGGGACACACAGTCCAGACCGCATTTAAGTCATCTGAAGGCGTTCCTCCCTTTGTTCTTATGCCACCATTTCAATCCACATGAGGTGTACTTGTTTCAATTTATTTCCAAGTTTTAAAGATTTCTTTTTAATTTTGGTTCTATATTTATGTAAAACATTTGCATGGTTCCAGAGTCAAATCCACAAAACAAAACATATTTGGTAGGTCTAACTTCCAGATCTGTCCCTTCCTAGTCCTTTCCTCCCCTAAAGGGGTCATCTTTTAAATATACGGTATAGTTTTCCAGTGTTCCCTTAATACAAGCAAATTACAGACATGCAGCCCCTTTGATAAATCACAGCAGATAGTTCACCGTCTTTGCTCACTCACGTACCCTGGTGGTCACTCCGCAGCAAGGCCAGGGTCACGGCCCTCCCTTCCATGTTCTGCTGCGTGGATGTCCTGTGCTCTATTCAGTCAGTTCTCTCTTCATGGACACTGAGGTTCTTTCCTGCCATTTGCTCTTGTTAACACGAGCCTTGTGCATCAGTTTTGTCAAATATTTTTGCCAGGCTGTCTTGTAGAGTCCTGGACTTGGAATTGCTGGGTCACACAAGGCACATGGACTTTAGCTAGAAGGGCCCACACCTCGCCCAGGGGTGGCACCGGTTCACACTGCTACCAGCAACAAACCAGAGTGTCTGTTCCCCACAGTTTTGCCAATAGAGTATGCTGTCTAACTTTTGGATTCCGGCATCCAATAGATGAGAAATGTCACTCTGCCTTAGTTTTTATTTTACATCTATCTTATTATGAATGAAATCCAGCATTTTTTCATCCTGTTAAGAGAGATTTGGATTTCTGTCAACTGTCTGTTTATATTTCTAATCCGTTTGTCTACAGAATTGTTGGAATTTTTCTCTTCTGCTTCTAGGAGTGTTACTACACATTAAGGCTAGTAACCCTCATGTCCAGCACGGTTGCACATATATTTCCTCCTTGGTCATCTGTCTTATCTTACTCATGGTGGGTTTTTATTGTTCTTTTTATTTGGTGATTTTTTTTTTCCCTACAAAGGTGTTTTATCTTAATACAAGCAAATGTATCAATCTTTTCATTTACTGTGAATGGATTTGAGTCACAGTTTGGAAAGTTTCACTCTCTTCAAGGTTAGGGAACAACTGTCTTAATATTTTTACCATTTTGGTTTTCACATTCAAATCTCTTATTTTCTCGAGACTTAACCCAGGATCCCCTTTGTTTATCCTGGTAGCTGTCTCCTCACCGCAGCGCCACTTGCCAAGAAGTCCACTCGCTCCTCCGCCGATCTGAGGTGCTGCCTTCTCCCACGCGAGCCCCATGTGCGAAGGGACGTGTCTCTGGATTTCTCCCCAGGCCCGGCAGTCTGGCTCTTCACACCCTGTGCCAACACCAGCCTGTTTGGGTAACAGCGGTTTTCTAGTACGTTTCCACGCCTGGTGGGGCTTCTCCCCCTCATTACTCCTTTTCCGTGATTTCCTTGGCTTCTCGTTCATCTGTTCTTTCAAAGGAACTTGGCTAGCTTCCAGCTGGAACTTTTGCTTACGCACCAATATTCCAGAAACTGACTGACAGCTGATCGCCTGGATTGACAACATGAGTCGGCTGCTTTGTCACAGGGCCTGAAACCCAGCAGGTGCTCAACAAACATCAGCCCGGGTGCAGGGTTTTGAGGATGTGCCGGGGGCTGTCACACAAGCTCATCACCCCATAGCACGTTACTCCTAAATGGGAGACCTGGCTCTATGAGGACTTCGGTATCACACAAGTTAGTAATATGTGATGAAATGCAAGAACTTTTAAAAAAGGAAAAAACAGTCTTTGCATGGGTATGCTTCCAGTGAGGGAAACTGACACAAGCGTGTTCCAGTGCGGGAGGGAATCCTCCTGGCCCGTGCCCTTGTAAATGTCCAGAATTTGTATCACCTGCGTGCACTAACGGCATCATTCATTCCCTATCATTCGTTCCACAGAGCTACCACTTCAGGTCATTCAAGCGGGGGTTTCCTTGTCATGGAGTCCACGTGAATGACAATGGGGCATTTGGCATCATCTGGAAAAGAGAGGCCCTTGGGTTTCATCTGGGGTGTCCTGTGGGGGATGATGTTTGGCCCTCGGTCTCCTGGCTTCTGCACTGTTTGTATTTTTTAAGACCATACCGTCCCAGGAAAGCAAGGGGAAAAACACTTCCCTTAATAACTGGTTCAAAAGTTGGAAGTGGGGAGAAGACAACATGGCGCCCAGGGCACATTTTCCAGGCTGCTCCTTTTCTGCTGGAGGGGCCACGCTAAGGGCCCAGCCCTGGCTAACTCCAACCTGGCCAGGTTCCGCCACGCTGAGCTAGCGGGCCTCCAAGGAGGCCAAGAAAATCCAGGCTGACAAAAGAGGCCAAATGGACATGTAAAGGCTCAGAAACGCACTCTGCCCAGATGTGTGCCCTACCAAGAGGGAGACTCCTTTCCCCTCAGCGGAGGGCTCCCAGGGCAGACAGGAGGCAGTTCCACTGGGCTCTGGGATGCTCAGTTCTCTTGTCATCAGGGTCTCCAGAACATGATTAGTGGAGGCCTGGATTCAAATTCTGCCTCCATTGGCTCGCTGCATCCACGTGGACCTTAGCCACCAACAGCATAAAGACCAGGGGGCCATCAGCACTTAAAACAGTGCCCTGCATGGGGGTAGCTGGTAGGACCACCTGCAGGCTCCATCAAAACCACTCTGAAACGCAAGAACAAATGGGGTGCCTCCCTCCTCCCTCCCCCTTCAGCATCACGTGGTCTCCTCTTGAGCCCCTTCCGCAGTCACAGCCAAGCATATCTTTGATTGAGAAGAAGTGCATTTAGCTAAGTGTGTGTGCAAAAGGCCCAGCTGGACCGGGGGCAATCACACGTCACACTCTTCCACATACCCATCCCAAGGGACTGGAAGCTTTGTCTTCCTTGCAGACGCTTGGGGCCCCGGCGCAGCCACCAGGATCCACACCCAAATGCCTGCTGACACTCGCACGCCGGGGGAGCCACCTAGAGAACAGGGTACAGCCTCAAGCCCACACTCAGCCTCCCAGGCCTGGCGTCCCCTAGGCTGCGGTGCACTGCAGAATTCAAGAGCACAAACCACTTCTCCATTACTCATAATTCAGTTGCTGAGAGATTATTATTCTTTGCTGAAACTCGACTTCTTATCCTGGAAGTGAAGTTTTCTCTCTCTCTCTCTCTCTCTCTTTTTTTTTGTTTGTGGCTGGGGCGGGGGAGGGAGGGCAAATGACACGAAATTCTGCTGGAGAAGTTTGGTTGGAACAAGGCACAGAAATGTTCCTTGTAGGTTACAGATGCCTGGGCTGTCATTCTTTAACAGAATCAGAGCTCTCTTTGTAAAAACAAACACGACCCAGGCGTGTTCGCTCTTTCTTTGGAATGTATCCGTTGTGCTACAGCAGATTTTTTTTCCCCCAAAGCCCTCACCAACGGCCCAAGGTTGTGGTGGTTACTGCTGACTCCACAGCGGAGGAATTAAGGGCTGGACTGGTTCTGCTGAGTCCCCGGGTCTCTGCTTATCCAAAGGGCACTGGAATTCATTGTGGAAAATCCTGGAGATTACACACGGGCTTTCCGCCAGGGATGTTAGAGAGCCTGGAGACACGCGGCGTGTGTCGTAACACACGAGGAAAGGCAATCTGACGTCTCCCGAGGTGCCCTGGTGATCGGAGATGGGGCCACGCCCCCCGCGGCCACCCCAGGTAGACCTGGTACTCTCACCCTGGCGCCTCTCCCCTTCTTCAAACTGACCCAGCAGCTGTGCCATCTGAGGCCAAGCTGGCGCTGTCAGACACTGAGGGAGAGCACCCAGGGGCTCCGCCTAGTCATGGCTGCCTCCTGCTTCCGGGTGTCATCAGGATCCCCGAAAGGAGGAGGAGCTGGGTGCTTAACGCGGGGGAGTCTCTGAGCAGCCAACCCTCACCGAGCCCATTTAGATGAGGCAAAGGCATGCCCAGGACCAGCCACCCTGCCCCTGGACAGCTCTCAGCGGCTCCAGATCCTAGGAGCCCCTCTGAGGGGCAGGGCGGAGAGCCTTGCCCTCGCAGGGGTGCCCCGGGCGGGTCCCTTGGTGCCTTCGGAAGCTGCCCTGTAACTCCTGCTGCTCTGCCTCCACGGATCTCCTCCATCCACTCCCTCAGCTCCCGTTTCCAGAAACCACAGCCATAACCTAATTTGGCCTGACTCGCCAGCCGAGAAACCGAGAGACTCCAAGTCAGGCAGCCCTGCATTCCTGAACGGTGCCTGCCAGGCTTTCGCTGTTGCTCCGCGGTTGCCCTCTGTCTGTCCGCCCCTCCCCTCCCACAGCACAGGAGGGCGTGTCCCACCCTAGCACGGGAAAGGATGACCAGAGACATTGTCATTGCTGGTGACAGCTGCGCGTGCTCACTGGAGCAGGCTGTCAGGGAAACACTTTGCCACTTAGGTGAATCCAAAATGTAACCTTGGACTTGACAACAATATCTGATTACACAATGCAGCAGTCTAAGATCCTGTCCAAAAGCCATTCCCTAACTCCTGCTCTGTTGATTCAATGATATAAACACATGAGGACAATGAGCAGAGGCACATCCAAATAAACACATCTCACACGAACACACAACGCAGAGACAGGACGCGGGCAGCTGGGGAGGGCCCTGGGCTGACTAAGCTGTTGGGAAACACAAAACACCACTGGAAGCAAGTTCTAGAAAGTCCCATCTGTACTACACTGGCAACCCTGTGGGAAGGAACAATCGCCTCTGGCAACGCAGGATAAAAATTATACTTTGAGGACAGGGTTTTTTAAATGCTAGAGCACTGTGGACTCTTTCGAGAAATTGGGTGCATGTGGGTGAGAATCATAGGGAAATCTCAAAGGTCGACGAACAGGGAAGCATGGGAGGTGAGTAACCACTGGTCCCCTAGCGGCCACAGGCCCAGGCGGAGCAGGGAGGGACTGGGGCTTTTTCCCTCACACAGCCCTCTTCCAGGCACATTTAGCTTTCCTCGGTGGTTCTCAGCATCCCTCTCCATCACCTCTGATAACAGCAATCATGAGCATCTCTACGGTGCTCCACAATTACACACACACACTCACACTCACACACACCCGGGAACCTCGCAATAGCCCTGTGGAGTCCCATTTTACATAGAGGGAGAGGGAGACTCAAGGCGTGTGGAGGTTTCCTAAGATCACTGGCTGGGGCCGGCACTGTGATATAATGGGTTAAGCCATTGCTTGTGATGCTGGCATCCCGGTTCAAGTCCTGGCTGCTCTGCTTCTGATCCAGCTTCCTGCGAGAAGCTGCTCCTGGGGAGCAGCAAGAGATGGCCCCATGCTTGGGCCCCTGCCATTCCTGTGGGAGACCCGGAAGGTGTTCCTGGCTCTCGACCATTGCAAGCATTTGGGGAGTGAACCAACAGATGCAGGATCTCTCTCTCTCTCTGCTGCTCTGTCTTTTGAATAAAAATAAATAAATAAATAAAGATGCCAAACATAGAGAAAACCCTCACACACATCAACCAAACACCTACACACGTTGCCCACACAGCATGGGTGCCAAGAGGCGGAGACATATTCCTAGACACACTTGGGTTGTTGGTTGTTGGTTCAGCAGTTCAGAAAAAAAGGCAATACCAAGAACATGTATGTGTGATGAAGTGAATCCCGGACACGAGGACACAAACCAGGTGCTCAACCTTCTTTCACCTGCATTTACGATTTCTGACCAGTTCAGCTCTGGGTTTGGAAACGCATTCGTTCCTGAGTCCCGGGAGGCTGGTGGCGGATGACCCCGCCCATCAGGGTGTTCCCCTGGAGCCCCTCGCTCTCTGTGCTGGGATTTGCGGGCCTGGTGTGCAGTCGGAGGGCATGCAACACCCCAGCGTTTCCAGCACTGGGTCTCTCCATGAGCAGGCTCTGTCTTGAAGCCAATGACTCTTTTGCTCGGTTTAAAAGGGGAAAAATAATCTTGAGTAGGGCACAGAACAAGGGCTGCACATATGATTCGCATTATGGTCAGATAATCGCCATTCATGACCAGCCCAGGCTGGAAGGGAAGCTGGAACTTCTCCTCCGGGACGCTTCCCGGCTTAACTTTTAACAAGGGCTACAATTGAGTGAGGCCTTTGAGTGAAAACGAAAGAGGTGCAGCCCTTTAAGGCCTTTACTGGCTTCTCCGGCCTGCTATGAATTAGTCCTGCTGGAAGAGCAGCTATGAGTTTCCTTGGCAGTGGCAGAAACAGCCCCCCGGAAGATGTCCTAAAGAACGCTTGTATTCAACAACATGGAGAGCTGTGCCTTAGTGCCCTCCCTGGGCAGCTCACATCACAAGCTAAATGTTTACGTGGGAAGCTTCTTTCCCATAGGATGCTAAGATGACCTCTGAACATCTGGGAGTCACAAAAAGACATCTGACATCCAGAGGCCACTGTTGGTGCAGTGGGCTAAGCCACCTCTCTAGACGCCCGCATCCCACATCGGAGGGCCTGTCACGAAGTCCCGCCTCCACTTCTGATGCCGCTTCCTGCTACTGTGTATCCAGGGAGGCAGATGATAATGGCTCACGTGCTTAGATCCCTGCCACCCATGTGGGAGACCCAGATGGAGTCCTGGGCTCCTGGCTTCAGCCTGGCCCAGCCCTGGATTGCAGACATCTTTCTCTCTCTCTCTCTCTCTCAAAACTTATTATTTATTTATTTATATGAAAGACAAAGTGACATTGAGAGAGAGGGACAGAGATGTCTTCCATTCACTTGTTCACTCCCCAACAGGCAGCGATGCCTGGGACTGGGCCAGGCTGAAGCCATGATGGCAGTCGTTCCGTCTGACTCTCCCGTGTGGGCAGCAGTGGCCCCAGTGCTTGAAGCATCTTCCTCTGTCTGCTCTCCCAGGTGCATTAGCAAGAAGCTGGATTGGAAGCAGAGCAGCCAAGACTTGACACGGGACGCCATCGTCACAAAAGGTGGCTTAGTCCACTGCACCACAATGGCTACCCCCTACCAACCCTGTTGATCAGTCTTTCAAGTAAATTTCTTTAAAAAATGAATAAATCCAATAGGTTTTGTGACGCTGAAGACAAAGTAACTGCTCAGGGCACAGCATCCCAAGCCAGAGTGCCCAGGATCAAGTCCCACCTCCATCTGCAAATCGCAAAAAGTTCATCAAAAACCAGAATTCAAATAAGAGCTTATTTTGGTGCAAAAAAGTCCTGAAACCCAAGCATGGTTGTTTGAAAATATGCATTTTCCATGAATATGCAGTTTTGAAGACCCTGTGTATTTGTGGGAGCTCAACTTTGGGCTACCGTTTTGCACTCTGGCTGAACGTGGAATCACCTGGGTCACATCCGACTCTGGGCATGCTCTGACTCCTGGCTTTTGGACAAGTTATTCCACCTCTCTGCACTTACATTCTCTCTGGTTAGTAAGGGGAAAAGGGCCAAAGATGGTCACTTTAGGAGTTGTGAAACCGAGATAACATGGTATTTGTCAACAGAGGCCTGGCTCCGGAACAATCCACATGACCATTTCATGTTCTGAAATATTGTCCAACGCTCTCCCCAGAATTCCTTCCCCCTCCCTCAGACTCTGCTTTCCGCTCAGACACTTAGATCATCAGAGCAGGGGGCAGGAGTAGGGATGTGAAGTAGTCTCAGGAGGACAATCCCCTCAGGAAGGCAAAGGGCTCCCTGGAAGCGAGTGGAGTTGGGCGAAAGGGTACAAATCAGAAGGTCTCAGGATCTGACCTGACCCCCCAACTCCCAGTCTCCCCATCACGTCCCAGGAAGGACTCAATTCCCAGTGAAACTGGAGGCATCCGAGAGCAGGGGACACCTGTGACCCATTTCTTGGGAATGGCCCAGAAGGAAAGAACTGGAGGCACAGCAGATCTAGGTAGATGGTACTCGGCCTTACAAACTTTGTACCCACCCCCCATTGTGAAATGATGAAAGCAACGGAGGCTCGAAGCAGCCTTGCCAGGGGCAACATGGCTCAGGGAACAAGGGCTGCAGCTCAGCTGAGAGACAGCCCAAGCAAGGAAGGCACATGCACATACCAAGGTGGGCCTGACATGCCCAGCCTGCTCCACACTAGCTCCCCCACCTCCCTGGGCAAAACCCGGGGTAAGCGAGATAAACCTGAAGGCAGAAAAGCAAAGAAGCCACATCTCAGCTTTTGTGACCAGAGCGTCATACCTGCCATGGACACTGGTTATTGTTCTGTTTCTCTCAACCAAGTTTTGGAGTATCATGCCTACATCCTACAGAGTTCATGGAGAAGTGAAATCAAAAGAAGCTTATTGGGGCCAGTGCAATGGTACAGCGGGTTAAGCCATGGCCTGCAACACTGGCATCCCATATGGGAGCCAGTTCGAGTCCCAGCAACTCCACTTCTGATCCATCTCCCTGTTAAAGTACCTGGGAAAGCAACAGAAGATGGCCCAAGTCTCTGGTCCCCTATACCCATGTGGGAGACCCAGATGAAGCTCCTGGCTCCTGTCTGGCCCAACCCTAGCCACTGCAGCCATTTGGGGAATGAACCAGCAGATGGAAGATCTCTCTCTGTCTCTCCTTTTCTCTCTCTCTCTGTAATTCTATCTTTCTAATAAACAAATCTTTAAAAAATAAAACAGCTTATTTTGGTGCAAAAAAAAAAAAAAGAATTGAGATCCACGCATAGTTTTCCCATAATGTGCATTTCCCATGAACTTTTAGAAGACCCCTTCAGTGGGCACTGAGGGTATGTGGGGGGGAGATTTGCACACAGATTCAGGGAAAATAAGATAGACAAGAGGAATGGTCATTGCCACAGGAGCGCTCAGGAACCAACTGAGGTAAGTCCACCAGCAGGATGGAAACCCAACAAAGGACTTACGACACCACACAAAGCCTGACTCGCAAGCAAGCCCACAAGATGAAGAACGGGCATCTGGTCAACCAAGCAGACCACTCTCATCAGAAAACACCAAGGAGGCTTCTGATTCTTCCCCCCAACAGATGCATTTGGACAAACCGAGTAGTTCTAACCCATAACCCGAGGCTCTTGGATTGGCCCTGCTTCCAGGCTACATGGCCTGTCTCACCATGATGCAAACAATAAAGCCACATACTAGAGTTGACAACTTCTGAAATGCGGCTGTAACAATTACGTGATTAAACGTTATCCTGGATTAACATGTGGCCCATAATCCTTTGATATGACAAAACTCAGCTGTGCCATGAGGTCTAGCGAGTTTCATTTAACAGAGTTCTCTGGTGGTGTTACATACCAGTTCGTTGTTCAAAACATTTATTGGGATTTAACATTATGGAGTAGATAAACAAGTGCTCCCCAGCTGCTAAATCTCACTTCATATACTTTAAACAATCCACTGTGCTGGCGATTCCTGAAATGTGAAAAGATGTCACATCCAATGCACGTTTTCAAATGTTACTGTGAAGCCACATCTGCTTCACATCGCCTGTTCAAAGTGGTGCACTCTTCTCCAGAGTGCCTTAGTGATCGTATTAGAATGGACTGTGTTCATTCTCCGAAACGTAGGCCTTCGTACTGCACACTGATTTCAAAGGGAAAGAGAGGGAGGGAGGGAGGAAGGGAGGGGAGATCTGAAACACTGGAAAACATGTCAGCCAGGCAACGAATCCGTGAGGATTAACAGTCAAATTTATAAAGCACAATCAGGTTCTCACATGAAAGAGAGAGGTGGGGAGGGGTTTCTCCAGCTAGATCATTGGTCTAAAGTGACTGGGTCAGCCCCTGAACTTCGTGCAATTTTTCAAGCTGTTCTGAAATGACTAATAATGGCATGTAGTGTAGAATACACTGAAATGTGCTGAAACGTCGGGCTGATATTGAAAACACTTGGTGCACGGCTGCGCATTGCAGAGCTGCCCGGCCACTCTGTGCATTATGCTTTCACAATCTCCCATCTCCTTTGGAAACCTTGCCTCCCCACCCCCCCACCCCCATTTCCAACAGGCGCTCGTCTTGCCAGCGTTATTTTACAAGCAAGAAAATTAAAGCAAGCCATCAATAAGAACACAGTGCTGGGAAACAAAGAGAATGGTGTTGTCTTTGACACTCTTGCGGGCTCCTAGAGTGTGTCGCGTGTTTTGGTTAGCTCCATCTACTTGGCGCCCCTGGAGTCTGGCAGTGTGGTTACTATCACAGAAAAAGAAAAAAAAAATGTTAGCTTGTATGTGTGGCTGTTTCTGAGAAAAAGCAAGGGATGACATAAGCTGTGCTCGGGAGGTAGCTGTTATTCGGGGCAGTTATGCAGCACGTGTGCCCCGTGAAGGCCCGACCTCTTTAAAAACAACAAAAGGAAGCTGGTGTCAGTGTTTCAGAAAGTTAGGGGCCACCTGGCAAGGAGTCGGCTAATTTGACCAGTGTCAATAATGTGCCACATAACTTGCATTCTCAAAATCGCCCCAGATTACTGCAGGCTTTGATCAACCTCCCAGATGCGACAGAATCCAAGCAAATCCCAGGAGCCGGATTTTAGATACGGCCCCTTTAAAGACCCAATAGCTGCATTTTCATTTGAGTGAATGACATGAGACAACTATCCTAAAGCAATGGGTAATGCTGGCTAAGAGTCAAACATCTTTAATTAAAGAACAGCAAGAGAGAGAAGATGAGAGTATCTGCCCACCCAGGGAACAGGTTCAACAAGCAATGATTGAATGAATGAACTCTTTTTTTTTTTTCAATGTAAGTTTGTTAGAATCAGTTAATGAGGCCCAGAGGAAATCAGCCTGTGTATTTTTGCTTAAAATTTCGTTACCTCAGCTAATACCCACATTAGTCCAGCACTACTGTTTCTCCTGATTTGTGGTGGATAGACAAAAACCCAGTGCTCAGCACAGGGCTATGTCCCCAATAAAGATGATTTAATTTTTAATTAACATAGTAATTGCATCTGTTTATGGGGTGCACTATATACAATGTATAAGAATCAGATCAGAGAACTGGTTTATCCATCATCTTTGACAATTATCTCCGTGTGTGGGGATCATGCAAACTCCACTGTACTAGCCAAAAAGGTTGATTTCAAGGCCATCAATTTTGAGGACAATTCTCAAAAAGAAAAGACTGTGTTTTGGGGATAAGTAGGACTTTGCCAAAGGATACAGCTGTAGGAGGTCAGAAATCTTTGCTATATGGTGCATGGTTCTTAAGAGTCATAGTTTAAAGGGAAGCAGTCCATATGGCAGACTCATACAAGGACAACCCCTTTAAGTAACATTCCAACCTCAGATCAACCCTTAAGGCATTCCGGTCTGGCTGAAAAGCCCAGGGGAGCATTTCAGGCATGGACAGCCAAGACACTCTGGCAAAAAATATTCTACATAAAGGACCTCTGTGGGTGAGACCCCAGTGGAAAGAAGTGGCCATCAAAGAAGGATGGACTTTTCTCTGGAGGGAGGAGAGAACTTCCACTTTGCTTATGACCTTGTGGAGCTAGTGGATCCAAAAGGCTTCCATAGCCAAGGCAGCTCATGTCAAGAGCCTTGGGTGATCACTGATGTCATACCTGAGTGTTGTTTGTTAACTAAACAAGAGTCACTGTGCACTAACTTCCTATGCAAGACCTCTGTCGTCAAATAGTTGTATCATGAGACTTAATAGCAAAACTTGTTCTCAAGAATCACTTCCTTTTAGTGTATTAAATGGAGGATATTATGAGGTCTCATAAGTTATAGTTATGTCTAAAAGCTCACAAAAGATGTATCATCCTTGGGTTCTTTGAAGATAATTCAGTTTCTAAAAGGAAAGAAGGGGAGGAAGGAAAGGAAAGGAGGAAGAAGGAAAAAGCAAAACCACCTTCGAGAAGCAGCAACATCAAGCAGCCCGTGTCTACACTGCTGAGGAAGTTTTCTTCTTTTGTCTTTTTTTTCTTTCTTTTTCTTTCCCCGACTAAACAGGAGAGGGAGTAGGAAGAGGGGTGGGAGAGTGGATGAGGAGAATTGCCATGTTTCTAATGTTGTATTTATGAGATACATACAATTAAAAAAATAAAGTTAACTGAAAAAAAAAAAAGGAATCATAATTTTCCAGTGAATGTGCATGTTGGGTAATGGTGATCTCTTTGTGAGGGGAAATTCTTGCTCCTCCTTCTCTTGAACACTAGCACTCCCGTAAGCAAGGTACCCTCTACACACACACAGCAAGCCCAGCCCGCCTTCCTGCATGCATGACAAGGCTTGCATGCTGCATCCTCCCACGCCGTGTGAGCCAGGCCATGTTGCCCAAGCCATGCAACCAGGCTCAAAGGGCTGGGTATTACAGAGAGCGGCGGTGCAGGGGGGAGAGGAGGCATATGAAGATACTTCAAAAATGGAATTAAAAGATAAGGTTACTTTAGTGTACAAATCTTTTGAAACCCATGCATAGTTTTCTCATAAAGTACATTTTCCATTAAGTTTTTGAAGGCTCCTCAGCTTTTAAAAAGTGGCGTACGTGACTGGGGAAAGAAATCAGATGACACAAAAACTGCAGAAGGAGGGAGACGTGAGAGCACAGAGAACTGGTCACTCTCTATTTTCTATTTTTAAGCAAATCCCTCACTGAAGTGAAGTCTTCTGTGGAGACCCAGCATCTCACACACACAGAACTGTGAGTTCTCCGGCTGAACCTGAGCAGGGCCAGAGCAGTTTCCAGCCTTCAAATCACTGTCCAGAACACTTTATTTTGCCAAAGATTTGTTTCCCCAGTAAGCAGGGTAGCCTCTGAACTTGCTTTATAGTTGACCCAATGATAGCTAATTAGCCTTGGTAATAACTAATGTTCTAAACTAGTCCACCTCGTAAAATGGTGAGCATTCAAATGCTGGCATGGCACTTTCAACTGCCTCTTTACAGATGCAGCACTAGAAAGAGTCGTGACATTTTTCTTACATAAAAAGTTTCACAATCAATCATCTCTAAGCAGGAGAAAAATTAAATTATTAACTAATTAAACCCCAATCAATTAAAACCCAAGATGGAGTCAGCCCCCTGGAATCCTAGCTTCTGACTCTTTGTATGAATTGGACCATTCACCAAAAATGAAATTTTTACAGTGGAAACTAGCTTTTCCTTCACTCCTCGCTGAAGCTGCAACCCCGGTGCCAAGTGTTTTGCTGGTGTCAATTAAGCCAGGCTTCTCCGATTTCCACGGGGAAGTTGCAACAATCTTACACTCTCTTCAGAAATAACATTTAGGATTTTTGTTGAGGAAACAACCAAATAAAGCCCCACAAAACCTGCTGGGGGAGACTGGCGTGTGAGGACGCAGAGCTGTGGGGAAACACGGATCTGCGAGGCCCTGCCAACGATCCAGCTACTCAGAACCCTGTGCAGCTCCCTGAGAGGCCTGCAGATGCACCCTCTAGGAGCTCAGAGGGGGACCCCGAGCTCGGGAAGGCTTCCGCTGTCACGCTGGATGTGTTTTCCCCCTCTAGTCCTGCAATACCATCGATACCTCCAGTAATCTGGAAGCAGAAAGAGCGCTGAATCACTCCAGGTCCAGCCCAGCACAACTCTGGAAATGTCAACAAATGCCCATGCAGAGGCAGCCAGGAGTCAGAACGGGCTCTGCTCTGCGGCCAGGCAGTTCCTGGTTCTGCCTAAGATCCATCTCCTGGGGGGACGTGCCTGGAGAACTTCTTTCCTATTGCAGCCAAGGGTAGGAATGCTGGGGGTATCTCAGCAGGGTTTCGCACTGGGCTTCAGGCAACATGGCAGGAAGAGAAGGAAAGCAAGTCTGACCATGAAATTCCATGCAGATCAGTGCGACCAGGAAATCTGTTTTTCCTTTCAGCAACTCAAGCACTTCCTTCAGGGTATGGGGAGAAAGATAAAACTAACACGAGCAATTACGGGCACTGAACCTGGTGGAGGCAGAACTCCACGGGACAGGCAGTGGACAACCAGGTGAACCACGGGCTGGGTGGGTTCCAGGCATCCACCCGTATCTTCTCACCTGGTCCCCTGTGGCAGAGACAACGGGAAGAGAGAGAGCAGAAAGTGCATTGGCCTCGTGATAAATTGCTCCTCCCATGAGCCCATCTGCTGGAGGTGTGGGAGTGAGTCCTGTACCTTCGAGGCCCAGGGAACCTGCTCTTACGCTTGCATGCATCCCCTTGGAAGATAGCAACAATCTCCTCTGCTAGAGAATTTGAGAAAAGAAGGGAGACGGGGATCTTCCAGGACTGGCCATAGATCTACGATAGCATTTACTGCTCGACCTTCCAACCGTGTGCCTACATATCCATCCCTACCCTCTCCAGTGGCCTCCATAGTCCTAAGAAAATAGCAATTATTCCAGCATCTGGCACAGCACGGGTTCAGAATTCAATAAATGTCATCCAAAAGTAACTGTTCCAGTCTAGATGAAAGGATACGAGCAACGTAACCGCTCAAAATTCCTTTTCAATGGATGCAACAGTGGAAGGCTAAGAAACCAAGGTACGCCAAGAGAAACAGGTCTAACTAAAGCCAATCACAAAATGGGGTCACCGGAGCTGGACTTGGATCTCGGTTGAATTCACCTGCCTGGCCAGATCCAGGCTTGAGTGCCATACTTCATGCTCCACTGTGTTTCGATGGTGGCTTAGGACTGACGCGGGCATTTTGCCAAGGGAGCTTCATCGATTTCCCCTGGATGGATGATGGTGGTTCTTGGTAACAGGGCCCTTTGAACCAGAGCCCAGCCCTCGGAAGCCACGAGATCACTGGCTTTATCACACCTCTGAAGGTCCATGCCCCTAAACTCCTCGCAGACTGCCGTGCGTGAGGGCCTCGCTCCCTTGCTAAGGGTTCTTCTAGCATGGAAGGTTGGACAGAGGGGTCTGGGCGGTGCTCCGGCTCCGCGCAGCTCCTGGGGAGCGGCTTCCTGGCTTGACTTCCCCGGAGCTGCACAAAGACCATTTGTGTCTTTGTCAATTATTTGCCTCCCTCGCGGCTCTGCTTTCCCTCAACTTGTTCTTGGCTCATGAGCACCGGAGCCCCTCATATTGATCGCATCTCAGTGACCTTTCCAAAGGGGGCTGGGTTTTTTGGCAGAAATGAAAAGACAAGGTTTGGCGCTCTGTGCTCCCTGAGGTTCCCCAATGGCGCAGAGCGAAGGGAGGCTGCTGACGCTGCTCAGAGCCAGGTCGCCTGGCCTGAGTGGACAGAGCTGGCTCGCACACTCCCACCCCAGCTGCTCAGCACAGGGCTCACTCTCGGCATGGCTGCTTGGCCTGGGCCTCTGATCGGCCTCCTGTAGCAGCCCCCGCGGCATCGGCACAGGCCTGAGCCCCAGGGCTGTGGCAGGCGAGGGGCATGACAGCTGTCTGCAGCCAGGGGAGGAGACCCGGTCCGTGGCAGCCTTCTGACTGGGGCTGCCAAGGAGGGGCTGCGGGCTTTCGCTGAGGTCTCCAGACCCAGGGAGGCTCAAGGGAACAGCTTCCAGCCTGAGGTATGACAGGCAGCCACGTTTGACAAGGGCGCCTTCCAGGAGACGCTGGTCCTCCCAACCCCGACAGAGGCACAAGGAGGAGACGGGCGCCTGCCCCTGCTGTCGCTGGGCCCTCAGCAGCAGCTCAGTCCTGGACCTTGTCACAGAAGCAGCAATCACATAAACTTTCATTCAAAATGTATTGGATCGACTTCAAGTATTGTGTCCCCGGGACTCCCTACCACATCCTCTGGATCAATACATCAGAGCCACCCAGCTGGATCCATTTAAATAGATCAACAGTGGCTTCCTGGAGCCAGCTTCCCAGGTCAAAAGCGATTTTCAAGACGTCTGGGGCCAGTTGTCATTGGAAGACAGCTCTCCGGGCCCGATCGCCAGCGACGCGGGCCTGTGGAAAAGCACTCGCCTCTAAGTAAACTTCCTTTCTTCCTTTAAGACCTCGGGAAAAATAACAATTCAAAAGATATATATTTTTTCTAAGTTCTTTCCACATTGGAGGTTTTTACTGCCAAAAACCACTTGCTGTGCGTGCAGCACTGCGCAAGGTGCTGGGAGCCCTATCTGGATGCTTATCTGGCAGAGCAGGGCCGGCAGGATGAAAAGACTTTTCCATCTCACTGCAAGGGTTTGTCGGGCTGTGTGGCCGGAGATAAAGGCCAGGCACAACGGGATGAATGCAGTGGGGAGAGTCAAGATAAGGGCTCAGGGTCCCAGCCGCGTGTCCAGATTTTTCTGTGAAATACAAAAATCGCATAGCAAGCTCAGCGTTCTTGTTCCCCATTCTGCAACTCTGTGTCTGTGACTCCGGTTGCGTTTGCCATTACTCGATGCAGCCCCAGCTAATTTCCTTCACCAAGAACCCCACTGTTCACCCGAGCTTCCTCGACACTCTTCAGCTGAGACCACAGTGGAATCCCAGCCCAGCACGCACCTTTGGGTGAGGCCCTTCTACCTTCTGCAGCTCAGCTGGAAAATGGGCCCATCAACCCTGGCCTTGCAGGGAAGGCGGAAGCCAGTGTGGACAAGGGATGTCACGGGACTCAGAAGATCTAGAGTGACACAAATGCAAGCAGTCACATCTGCCTCCAAAGCCAGAACACGTGCCTCTGCGTCACTCAGCAGGGAGCACAGCCCCTCCTGGGGTTTACATTCCATCTCGGGGAAGACACTGGCCCTTAAATCTCTCTGCTATGACATGCCATAGGTCAGGAAGGGCTACCAGGATATACAATTATTCACAAATGAGCTGACAAAATGGACTGTTGACAGAATCAGAAGACATCTACCTTCACATCATCACTTGTACGTAATGACAACATCGTCAGTAAATCACATCAGTCCAGATCAGAGCCACAGACGCTCCTAAGGAAACAGTAGGACAGAACCCCTTCACATGGAAGAAATAACACCCTCCAAAGGACAGCACCATGGGCAATGCTGGAAGCAGGAGACACAGACAGCGAAGGTGACGCAGGCTCAGGAAGAAACGGAACTGACCTCCAAGGTCTGGGTCAGAACGACCTTCTTGGGTTGGGTGTCTGATGCAGCAGTTAAGATGCTACCTGGGGGGCCAACGTGGTGGCAGAGCGGTAAAGCTGCCGCCTGCAGTGCTGGCATCCCATATGGGCGCCGGTTTGAGTCCCGGCTGCATCACTTCCGACCCAGCTCTCTGCTGTGGTCTGGGAAAGTGGTGAAAGATGGCCCAAGGCCTTGGGCCCCTGCACCCATGTGGGAGACCTGGAGGAAGCTCCCGGCTCCTGTCTTCAAATCAGCACGGCTTGAGCCATTGCGGCCAACTGGGGAGTGAACCAGTGGACAGAAGACATCTCTCTCTATCTCTCTCTCTCTCTCTGCCTCTCCTTCTCTCTGTGTAACTCTTTCAAATAAATAAATAAATCTTAAAAAAAAAAAAAAAAAGGTGCTGCCTGGGGGGCCTGCATCCCGTATCAGAGTGTGGATTCGAGTCCTGGCTCCACTCCCAACCCAGCTTCCTGCAAATGCACATCCTGGGAGGCAGCAGGTGACAGCTCAAGTAGTTGGGTCCCTGTCGCTCACGTGGGAGACCTGGGCGGAGCTGTGGGCTCCTGGCTTCAGCCTGGCCAGCTCCAATTATCGCAGGCATTTGGGGTAAACCAGCAGATGGAAGAATTTCTCTCTCATCTCTGTTTTTCAGATAAACAGATTTTTAAAAAATGATCTTCTTGGTGTCTAATGCTTTGAAAGTCATATGTGAAAAATTCTGTTTTTTTTTTTCCTAAATATTTATTTATTTATTTGAAAGTCAGAGTTACACAGAGAGAGAAGGAGAAGCAGAGAGAAAGAGGTCTTCCATCTGCTGGTTCACTCCCCAGATGGCAGAAATGG
Source organism: Sylvilagus floridanus (assembly GCA_949820135.1). Classification (NCBI taxonomy): domain Eukaryota; kingdom Metazoa; phylum Chordata; class Mammalia; order Lagomorpha; family Leporidae; genus Sylvilagus; species Sylvilagus floridanus. The sequence goes on from OX463235.1 coordinate 71,537,529, forward strand.
CAGGAGTTGTGCCAATCCAAAGCCAGGAGTTTCTTCTGGGTCTCCCATCTGGGTGCAGCGGCCCAAGCACTTGGGCCATCTTCTACTGCTTTTCCCAGGCCACAGCAGAGAGCTGGATTAGAAGTGGAGAGGCTGGGACTCGAACCAGCGTCCATATGGGATGCCAGCACTGCAGCCAGAAGCTTTACCTGCTATCCACAGCACCGGCCCCAAGATACTGTTTCTATATCACAATTTTGTCAAAAAAAAAAAATCATGTTTTAAATGTCTCCACAGTTGATAGATTCTTAGTTCAGATTAATAAATCAGCACTTGGTTGAACTGTAACCCACATGTTGCTTACTGCAAAATAAAGGAGCTACTTTCACAGTTTTTCATTTGTTCCACTGTGGTATTTCTCTTCCAAGAATCAAGTATCGTCAGGTAATGAGGACCTGCACCCACCACTCCAGTCCTCAGTTGCAGGTACACCCATCAAGACAGGACCCAGCTGTTCCCGAGACCAATCCACTGTGACTGAATTACAAAAAACCTGGTGGTTGGACCTAACAAGTACCCGACCAATGATCACTTTCCATCAATCCTAAAAAACACAACGTTACTATGTACAGTAAGAAGCCGACATTTTTTCGGGTTGTTCACTTGTTGTGAAGAGGAAATAAATTACTTCACTGAGGCCAGAATTCTGGTCACCAGCAGTATCAGGCTGGGAATCTCTGGGGGGCGCACACTTTATGAATGTGGGGGCTGTCCCCGGAAAGTGCTCCTTTGAAGTCTTGGCCCACGACAGTGTGATTGAGCGGCTCGGGGTCTGCAGCCCAGCCGAGGCCTTCAGGATCTATTGGGCGATGAGAAGCTCATGTCAGCATCGCCCAGCAACGCACAGAACCGATAACACATGAGGCGGGGAAGACAAATCCCACCAGGTAGGTGCAGCGGCCGGTGAGGCCGGGCCGGCACGTGTGCGCCTGGGAGGCGAGCCGCCAGGAGAACGATGGGGATTTCAGCACCGGGAGGTTGCAGATGGCCCCAGACCACCCCTCCAGTTCATCACGGGGAGGCACCGCACGTGGAGTGTGTGTGACAGACCAATCTGTGTTCACAGAGCTGCCGCCTCAAGCTCCCACGCCCCATGGCGGCCCCTCCGTCTTCCTCGGCAGCAGCCGGGATCCTTGTCTGTCTTCCCTACCTGGGAAACCGTGGGAAATGGCTTCGCCAGATCCACGCCATCGTGGGTTGGAGCAGGAATTCCGCTCCACGTGTGTCCCCCTTCCAAGGTTCTGTGTTGACCTGGCTTGTCCCTGGCTTTGCCACCTCGTGGCAGCTGTGGCTGGGAGGCAGCAACAATCAAAGGTGGCCGGACACCTGCTTTGAAACAGTCATTTGGTTTCATCTGTGCGTGCACACACACCCGCCCCACTTTGCTTCCTGGTGTGTGGCCACTGTCAAAGTGCCGATTTAAGAGTAAAGGACTGGGGAGAATGAAGTCCTGTGAAATGCTTTCTTAAAACCACGTCACTGTCTTGTCAGGGGTTTGTCTTTCTCTCCCAGCTGCCCTGGTGCTTAAGGAGGACAAATCTGAGCCCACGCTGAAGATACATGAATCTTGGAAAGAAACAAAGAAGCTTGCAAGTCAAACACGCCTTCATCGTAGACACAGAACCCTACTGACCTGGCTCCCTCGCCGTCAGTGTCCTGGGGGAGAAGAGAGATGACTGACTCAGCCGACTACCGTGAGGAGTCTGATGCCCAAGTTCATCTCCAAGTCTGGCTTTCAGACAAGAAAATGACACATCTATTTGTTCTGTTTTCATGGAATGGACTGGCAAATGCATGCTGTGACAGAATGAACCTGGCCATCTCTACATCACTGATGCCGATTCTCTCCCAGCCCCCAGCCCACTCCCCTACTCCATCAACGCTGAGCCCTCTCCTCTCTGGTTGCTGTCCCATCAGCTCTCTGCTGCAGAGCGTACACTTCCAGCCCCTCAGCGGTACCAGGCCCCTCACCTCCTGCTGCGCTCACGTACGTGGCCCCTGCGTGGGCCAGTTCCCTCCTGAAGCATCCGCCCCTCCATCAGGCTCCTCTGCATTTCTCTCCATTCTCTGAACTTGCCTTGTCCTCTCTCGGGACTGCATTGTGAATGCCCCACCCCACATACACCCCTAGAGTAGTGCAGTGCACAGCCTGCACAGCCACACATAGCAGTCCTGCCCTTCGATGACGTCAGGTCTTTGTGCCTTCCTCCATTTACCCAGATGTCTGGAGTCCTCTTTGTCCCCTCTGGAAAACCCTTCCCCGACCCCTCCAGGTTCAGTTATTTGCTTCCTTTCCTAGACGTCCTTAGCAGCTGGGACGCCCTTAGTCACTGCACACTCTGCTCTACCATCTGCTGACCTGTCCGTCCCACCCAGCAGTCGGGCAGTGGAGACATGACCAATTCATTTCCGTCACATCTCAGGTGCCCAACACAGGCCCTGACACACAGACAGCACTCCCAAGATGTCTGCAGAACCAACAGGCCCCCGTCTCCTAAGACGGGTGCAGAACAAGCCTGAGCAACTGCTCCCTCATCGCCCTACCTGGAGGCCAATCACCCCCCAATTAAGTGGTTTTGTGTAAATAAAAAGCCTTTAAGGCAGATTCTATCACTTACCGATTTTGGAAGATTCTAGAAGTTGCTCATATTCATCTATGTAGGCAACAAATATTGACTGAGCCCCTCCAAGCCCAGGACTGAGTACCCAGCAGAGGACACAGCCTTGTGGAGCCCACGTTCTGGGGAAGGCAGGAGGGAAAGCGCCAGAGAACGAACAAGGAGACACAACTGAGTGTGAGACAGGACATCCAATGGGCGGGAGCCACAAAGGCAGCCGGGGCTGGGAGTGTGCCGTGCAGACAGGACAGGCAGGCCCGGCTTCAGCGGGCAAATGGCAAGGAAGTAAAGGCAAGTGAAGTCACAACCCTTCTGTGTTGCTGAGGACTGCACCTGTGCTGGGTGCTGCCCAGTGTCTCCTCTGCTCCCAGTGCAAGGGCCCTATTCACCTGCCACCACCACATCCCGGGCACCGGGCAGGCAGCCCTGGCTACGACTGCAGGGGGCTCTGAAGAGGCCCAGGAGGCAGGAGCAGGACAGAGACACTGCTAGCAGCACCCAGGGATCCCCAGGTCTCACAGGGGCAGAGAGGACAGAACCAGGCTGGCAGACCTGGCACGCACAGGCCTCACTTTGTGTTTTGCTTTGAAACTCTACTGGGCACACGAGGGTGGGCGTGGAGCCGAGGGCACTGGGGAGGCCTGGTGGGGGTCCAAGGATGTCTCCTCATTGGCAAGATACAGATTCTGACACCAGCCCCACCTCTCCCATGCCCCTGCCTGCCGAGCCACAGGCGGGCGAGGGAGGTGGGGTTCTGGTCCCTGCCTGGCCTCCACGCTTCTTGCCAGTTGCCCCTCTCACACCCAGGGCTCCTTATGCAGTACAGACCTCTGACCGCCTCGTCTGATCCTCACACCCCGTTAGAGCAGCAGGCCGACGTTAGAGATGAGGAAACCGAGAGCTAGGCAAGGGGAATGAGGAGGTCCTCAGCCACTTGTGACCCCGTGCACATGCACTTCCGGGTCTTCAATGCTTCTTTGCCCCCGTAGACACACACACAACACACACGGGGCCTGAAGGAAGCACAGGGTTTGTGACTGAAAACAGAGCTAGAAAGGCACCACTCTCCAGCACCCTTGGCTAATGCCACTCTCGTCAGTGAGTTTGATTAAGCCAATTCTGTATTTGAGCTCCATCTCAAATCTAGGTTTAACAACACTTTAGACAAAAGATATTCTCCAGGCTCAAAGACTTGCCTCGTAACAAAGCTAAATGCTAGTGTGTTAAAAAAAGAAAAAAAAAATCAGAGTTCCACCTTTCCTAAACCTGATAGAACTCTAATTGAGGTGGTAATTCGGGGAGACAGGCAGCTGGCATCTCCCCCCGAGTGATCTGGCACAGAGCATTAGGGAGCGATGCACATGCAGTGGCTAATGATTAAAGGATGTAATTAAGCAGCGTCTGGGAATGTGTCTGGTAGCTGTGTGTGTGTGCAGCGGCGGCTCCCAGCAAGGCGGGCGGGGACGGGAGAGGGCCGAGCCGTGTCGGAGGCAGAGGAACTGGGTATCTGGGGACACTTTTCCAGTGCCAGGGTAAGAGCAGCATGGGGTAACTCTGGGTAAGGCACATTTGGGGCAAGCATTTCCCTGGAGACAGAAAGCACCGGGGTTTTTAGTTGTTCAGCATCCAGTTATGCTCCAACGCCTACGCCACCTGTGGTGCCAAGTGGAGCCCAAGGGGCTCCCAATTCGCCTCTATTTCTAGATCTCACCACAGTGCAGGGGCTCTAGGAGTGGCCAGGGCTGACGTGGCCAATGAACAAGCAAACACCAAAAACCACCTCAAACAGTAATCACATTATCATGTGCTGCTGAGCCAAAGACACAAACCAAACTCACGTGAGATACAAAATCTGCACCTAGTGTGATCCAACTACGCAGAGGGATGTATGAAAACAGACCTGGAAGGACACGTTACCAGTGGTTATTTCTCAACGGTGAGACCACGATTTTTCAAAGAATTTCCTATACTTTCTACATGTATGTATCTATATACACATTTATATATAAAATATATACACATATAGGCATATAATTATATATGTACATATATACTTATATATATTTCTGTGGGTTTTAAGATAAACACATATGTGTGTTTATTTTTCCTGTACTTTCCATATACAGGAAAAAATACACAAATACCCCCATATATATATATATATATATGTGTACATTATATATATATATATATATATATATATACATGCACACATATGCACACACACACACTTATATCTTAAAGCTCTTGAAACAAAGCTGATGTACACCAAAGAGAAAACAATTGCTTCTGTTTTTGACAAGACATCAAACTCAAAGATAGATAAGATCTTAGGCATGATCCATTCATTTCTTTCATCCATCCATCCATTCAGTCAGTCCATTAGTCAGTCAACAAACAACTAATTGGACACTTTCGCCTCCTGTGCCTGGCACTGTGTGGTGTACCATCCCTGTGCTCACCATATGTCATACTCTTCAACCCCATCTCCATTCCACCAACCCTGCAGTGATCCCTACGTGACAGATGCTGTCACTGTCCTAATCTTCAAACGAGGACTCTACCCAGGGTGTCGCATCTCTCAAGCAGGATCCTAACCTAAGCACGGCCCCTAGAGCTGGAGGTCTCCTGTCCGTGCCACTGAGTGTCTCGGATGTGAGATCAGGCCAACTCCTGCAACGTGATCGCCCCCAAACTTCCACTCTGCCTTGCTCCCCAGTCCACTCCCGGGCTTTGTTCTGCTCTGAGAAGCACTCGGAACAAGGGGACTCTTGCACCCCCAGATGACCATGTGTCTCCTTCCAGCCCTCCACATCCCAGACTAAACATTCCTGGGCCCTTCAGCTATCTTTCATGGATTCCCATGACCCAGTAGCCCCCGCTTTCCTCCAGACTGCTCCAACATGTCCATGTCCTCAGCATTTGGCTCAATAGCAAAGCCCCTTGCTGTGATTGGATCTTGTAGTTGACCACACCCATCACTGCTCCTCGGGGTCTGTCCAGCACACAAGCCTCACCTCGGACCACACATTGGACGTTACCATATGTCAAAAACATGCTCATGTGGGCTTTCCTGCACAGTTGGCTCATTTTTAACATTGAACTTGAACTTTGAACACTCAGCAACATAGATTAAGTCCTTTATGCTAAACTAAAAAATTCCTTATTTTAATAAACAAAAGAACATGTAAAATTCTTCCAGAAAGTTCCATTCAAATGTATTTTAACATTAGACAGTTCTTAGGAAGGGAGAACAGTTTCTTGATATTGAACATTTAAAAGTTTATGTATTCTAAAAATTCACATGTTACTTGAAATGCAATTTTAATAGAAACACAGTAATAAATGGTGATGATATTCACAGGACAAATCACCAAGCCTACCATAGCCCCATAACTGAAATAAATCTTTCTTGACTACTTTAAACATTAGAAGACCTTTTTTTTTTTTTCCTTATTTGACAGGTAGAGTTATAGACAGTGAGAATGAGACAGAGAGAAAGGTCTTCCTTCTGTTGGTTCACCCCCCAAATGACCGCTACAGCTGGGCGCTGCACCAATCCAAAGCCAGGAGCCAGGTGCTTCTTCCTGGTCTCCCATGTGGGTGCAGGGCCCAAGCACTTGGGCCATCCTCCACTGCTCTCCCAGGCCACAGCAGAGAGCTGGACTGGAAGAGGGGCAACCGGGACTAGAACCGGGCGTCCATTAGAGATGGAGGATGAGCCAAGTGAGCCGCGGCGCCAGCCCAGACCTTGTGTTTTAAGCACATAAAGGCCATTTAATCACAGAGGATATCCAACACTATCTTACTACATGTGGGGCCACTTCTTGGAATGTTCTTATACCGTTAATTATTAAAGCAAAAAATACTGAACATATTTTGCTTATCTTAAATTCTAAGGCTTGAGGTAAGCCAAGTTTTATTAAAGTAGTATTTATAGATTGTAAGCCACAAACAAGGAAGATACTGAAAGGTTCAAGGGCATGGGAGATCCGTGGTGCTCGGACTTGGGGTCCTGATCAGCTTCTAGACCTGCTCCTGCCCTTGTCCCGACACAGCCTTCAGCAACATTGCTCTGGATCTGAAGTCCCCTCTTTGACTTTCTCAGCACACCTTTCTCTTGGTTCCAGAATCTATGAAACTGAGTGCTGAGAATGAGGGTTGAACCTGGGGCACGATGTCAGGAAGCCTTAGATCCCACAGACTCTACTGTGGCCCCACACGTTATCTGATGTTATCAGAACTTTCCTTCCAGCCCCAACTTCATGTTGGCCAAGTTCTCTGCTCTTAGCGACAAAGAGGCCTCTGCTGTCTCCAGGCCTACGTCCCCCACCTTGGTCACCCCAGCAAGCAAGAGCTCCTCTTTCCCACAGCGCCCACAGTCTCCATGTGGACCCATCTGAGCCTGTGCTCTTCACGGTGACCAGAGAGCCTGGAAACAAGCCCAGGTCACGTGACCACCCCTGAAGCAGAGGGAAGGGTGGGCAGGACAGGAACAAATTAATGTTCAACCCAGCCAAGCTCACGACACACGGATATGAACTAGGAGTGGCAAGGTATCCAAGGAGAATGGAGCTGCCACACCCTGGAGAGGGGCGAGTGGATCAGGGATGGATGGAAACACCAAGTATCTACCACAGGCAAGAAGGGAACTGGCCTTTCCCGAGGAACTAACACGTGACCCTCACTTGGTGTGCTGTGAGGCACCACTCATCCACCCCGAAGACACACATGGTCCCTGGAACTGCAACCTGATGGCAGCCCCCGAGCAAACCAGCCCACAGCTGAGAGCTCGGCCAAGACCAAGGCCAGCACGGCTCCCCTCCTAGGGGCAGGATCAGGAGGAAAGGAAGGCAAGGAGGGCTCCCAGGAGACCACGGTCCGGCGGCGGAGAGGTAGGAGCAGGAGGATGCTCAGACCTGCTGTCTGGGAGTCAGGTTTGCCAGTGGAGTAGTAAGAGGCCAACCTGAAGGCCTCCTGCTGAATGGTCTCTTGTCACCGTGGTAGCAGCCTCTACCCATCTAAGGCTTGGGAAGCTACACTTCCCAGAATCCCCTGCCCTTGCCAATGAGACCTGCAGTGTGGACTAGCAGTGGAGGCCTCCTCTGGAGGTGACTTCAGCAGACACGGGAGCACTCGCCGACTCCACGCTGGCTCCTCAGGTGGAGCTTGGGGAGCACCCACTCTGCTACTGCAGATGGAGCCCACGGGAGGCAGCTTCTTCAGGAATTTTTGAGGATGACAGCTTTAGAGAAACATGGGGTCCTCAGCATCTCCAGCTACAGCTCCCCTCGTTTCTGAAGGGCAGCCCCAGCTCTCAGAACACTCAGCAAGCCCTGCCCTCAGATTAAAGCCCTCCATCCAAAGCTCTGCAGAAGAGCTTCACGTCTCCACTTTCCAGCCCATACCACTGAGCTGGGAGGTGTGATCAGTGGATGACTTCACTTCAAAAGCTGGCTCTTTAAGCTGCAGATGACCTCGGTGCGCTTGTGGTCAGGAAGGGTGGGGTCCTCCCCAAGCACCTGTAGTAGTGGGATTCCCTACCTGCACTCACAGATGGGAGAAGGCAACACCTCCTACTGTGTGCTGGTCTCTTGAGCACATCCCCTAAAACCGTCCCTTCCAGGAGCCTATAGGACTCCGAGTGTAAGCGGAAATAGTGACCAAGCGCATACTAAATGTCTATGTCTACTGTCACTGTGAAACTACAGCCCAGGCTTGAGTGGCCAGGGAACTTGAATAAAAGAAAAAACAAGAAGCAGGGCTCTTCCGTGGGGCCACCACCACTCAGCTCTTCCATGGGGCCACCACCACTCAGCTCTTCCACGGGGCCACCATCACTCAGCTCTTCCGTCCATAAAAGCATGGACCACGATGTTCCCAGCCTCTCTATTCAATGCTGCAGCCTGAGAATGACTTCAAGTAGCAGCAGAAAATCCTAAAGAAATCAACTAGGTGGCAGCCGCACCATCCTTGAATTCCATAAAGACCCATAGTTCTGTAGAGTATGTTGAGAGTTGTTTGAACTTTGCAGCCGGAAAGGGATGGGCAAATGTGCTTGTATTGACCCTTTCTAGGGGTTTCTGCCCTCAGGTTTCTCTATCTGTAAAGTGGGGATGCTGGTCGTATGACTGATGAAGTAACTACAACCGTTCTTACCCAGCAGCAGGAGCGGCACCAAGTGGCCGCCATGGGAGGCACTTCACACTCTTCCATGACTTCCACCAGTGCCATTTCATACAAAGGCACTCCTCTCTCTAAAACATATCTTGGGGGCCAGCGTCACGGCTCAATAGGCTAATCCTCCGCCTGCGGCATGGGCACACTGAGTTCTAGTCCCAGTTGGGGCGCTGTATCCTATCCCGGTTGCCCCTCTTCCAGTCCAGCTCTCTGCTGTGGCCAGGGAGTACAGTGGAGGATGGCCCAAGTGCTTGGGTGCCCTGCACCCACATGCGAGACCAGGAGAAGCACCTGGCTCCTGGCTTCGGATCAGCGCGGTGCGCTAGTCGCAGCACGCCAGCTGCAGCAGCCATTGGGGGAGTAAACCAATGGAAAAGGAAGACCTTCCTTTCTGTCTCTCTCTTTCACTGTCCACTCTGCCTGTCAATAAATAAATTAATTAATTAATTAAAACATATCTTGGGGTCTGGGAATCTGATGTAGCACGTAAAGCTGCTACCTACAATGCTGGCATTCCATGTGGTTCGTTTCTTGGCTGCTCCATTTCTGTTCCAGCTCCCTGCAGATGTGCCTGGAAAAGCGGCAGAAGATGGCCCAAGTCCTTGCACCCGTGTGAGAGATCTGGAAGAAGCTCCTGGCTCCTGGCTCCAGCCTGGTTCAGCCCTGGCCATTGCAGCCAGTTGGAGAGTGAACCAACAGATGGGAGATCTCTCTCTCTGGAACTCTGCCTTTTAGTTAAATAGATGATAATTTTAAAAAATTTGTTTTCCTGATGAGTTTTTAGCAAAACTCTACTCCAATGCTTCGTCTAAATAAGATCATGAGGTTAATGATTTTTAACTACGTGGGTCAGTGCTCCCGTCAGAACCATTCAAGGAGACACAGGTGAGTGTCCTGGGGAAAACTGACCAAAGTCACCAAGAGTGACACCATGGTGCAGGGGCGTTCGGCTCTGTCCTGGAGGCCTACCCACGTAGCGCAGGTTCTTCAAGACCTCCTGAGCTCTGGCAATCACTCACATCCTCCACAGATAAAGATTAATGAACAACTTACTTAGCTAATGAAGATGGATTCATAATGATTGTTGACTCTTGGCTGGGAGCTATGCTGGTCACCCAGGGACACGCCTTTGAGCAAGGCAGAGCTGGCCCCTACCCCACGGCAGCCTGATTCTGGGCGCAGGTGTCTCCACCTCTCTGCTCATCACTGTACCCCACAAAGGCCCTTAGAAGGCCTTTTCCTTTAGCCAGCCTCCAGCAAATTTCACAAGATACAGTGTTCATCTGGTGTCTGAGTACAGATCTGGGGGCAGACAGCAGTACTGGGAAACCGAGCACAGAGTCCTTGTTACATGGCAGCTGGGGGTCTCCAGCTGTGCAGGGTGTGTGGGGAGAGCACAGCGCCCAGCCCTGCCGGTCAGATCTGGACAGACTTCGCTCATCCTAGGACGACAACACACAGGCTGCATGCAGCACAGGGCATGTCGCTGCCCACCCGGCTCTACCATCACACGGACAGCACAGCGACAGGAGGCCAGAGGTGGGCAAGTCGCTGGGGGCGGCAAGGACAAAGCAGGCTTCCTGGGGCACTGGAAGTGACCCCAGTGATGCGCATGTGGGTGCATCCCTTTGGGGGGAGTAATTATTCAGCACCCACTGCTCCAGAAACTGGACTGGCAATGGCGACAAAGACGCTGCGAGACCCCGAATCTGGAGGAAGAACAGCCGAGCAGGGGGACCGCTCTCCACGAGGCATGAGCCCCAGGAAACAGGCAGAACAATCCCTCCTTGCCGGTTTGTTAGGTGGGGGGTTGTCTGGGTACTTGAGAAGTGGACACAGAGAGAGGAGTAGCTGTTCTAGAAAGTTCCTGGTGTGGGGGAAAGAGGCGGAGGCTGGGCAAGCCAGTGAAACGATCATGCCCAGGTCTGTTGGTGGAGGAGTCAGGGCAGGAAGGCAGGTGGGGTCCAGGGGCCTTAACCTGCTGCACAATTCCAGGTATCAGGAAGTTAGGGCCACTGTGGGGTCCCAACCTGGGGTCCTACATTCCTCAGTCTCAGTATCCCCACCAAACTCAGTCACGGGCTGGAAGCAGCCGCCTGCACACGGCGCTAGGTTCAGAGCAAGCTGCCACAGCCATCAACAGTTACACTCACTGCCTGGGAGAGCTCAGGGTTCACGTTCACGTCCATCACAGGTGGACACTGGTGGGGGGTGCACACACTCACTGAAGTCACCTCTGGGCCCGAGCTCTCAGCAGCCCTGCCATGGCCAAGGGTTGTGATTATTACTGCAAACAAACCACAGCGAATTCCAAACACGGGGCATGCCTGTTCCTTTGTGCTCTGAGGATTCTGGAGGGAATCCTGGAGGAAGCGTCTTGTGTGTGGGGGGGAGTCCCATAGGGCCTGGGGGAGTAGCCAAGGTTTCTGCAAGGGAGGGGATGCCCGGCCAGACAGGGCAAGACCAGATCAAACCTCCGCAGTGCAACCTGGGGAGGGTTAGAAGCTTCCACTTCTCCCCAGGCCAACGTGATGGTCAAAACCCAGGTAAGCGGATGAGCAAGGCTTAGCCTACCTAGCAGAGTCCCTGTGCCGGAACCTCCCCGCACCACAGCCACGCACAGGGGAAGCCACGTGTGGTCTGCGGCCTGGCCAGTGATGCAACGCCCCTCCCCCCACCTGTAAAGGCGTCACACCTGCTCCTGTCCCCGACCTCTCTCGCAATGATGCCAGATGACAAACCAGTGCTGTCCCTCCAGCATCTGCACACCAAGAGAGCCTGCGAACAAGGATGTGAACCTCTCCTGGTGCACACAAGCTACAGGGAGAGTGAGAAAAACCACCCAGCTGGGTGTAGCCCAGCTCTCCAGACCACCGAGTTTAACATCTAGGGAACACACGCGGTGGGAAAAGGCAACTCCATCCCTGCCTCCACCAACCGCGATCACTAGCGCAGGAGTCCCAGCCGCACACCCCACAGCGCACTTCCTGTCTGCTCCTGCTCACTTTCCCCTCCGGAGGGGACACCTCACCCGTCCAATCAGTTCACAGCTGCTCCTTCTTACCTTCACGCCATCTGTCATCTCCTCCGGGGAGTCCTCCTGGGCCCCCCCCCAGGCTGGGCTGGTGTAATTCCCGGGCAGGACCCATCCCTGCACTCCACAGGCCGCACTCCTGTGGACTCGGGTTCCTTGAACGGAGGGCGGGGCCGGTGTCATCCTCGTTTTCATGTCGGTGGCACCTGACACACGCGGGCCTGGCTCACTGCACCCTCCGTAGAAGTTCCTAGAATAAAGGCAGGGGCGTGGCCGAGGGAGCCCGCGTGGACGAAGGCCGACTGCGAGAAATGCCATCCCCGTGCGAGATTTCCGATGGGGCTCCAGCATCGCCAGGCTGTGACAAGAGACAAACGAGGCGGTGGACACCCCTGCACCGGGCAGAGGCGGGGACTCGCGAACAAGGGCTGAGAGCGCCCGGGGCCTCAGCAGGGCCGTCCGCAGCCCTCAGCCCTACCTGCTTCCCAGGCCAGGCCGCGGGCCCAGCGCCTGCACGGTTCCCACTCGCCTCTCTCCACCTCCTCGGAGCCCTTTCTGAGCCCGCGGTTCCCAGCAGGCCGACGAAAAGCATTCGTGCGCCGGCTCACAAACACAACGTCCCTGTGTCTTATCGATTCTCAGTTGCAGGCTCACTTCCGCAACCCGGTCCCATCTGGGGCGCGAAAGCACGGGAAATCTGATCTCAAAATCCGAGCCCCACCTCTGGCTTTTATCCCAGCTCCGACCGCCCCGCGTAACCCGGTCCTCCGATCAGAGAGCGCGACTGCGACCCAGGCGGTCAGCGTCCTCCCCGGAAGAGGAAGCTCGGCCCGCGGACTTCCGGCTCTGCCCGAGGTACCCGGATGGTGGGCGATGGCCGACCCGCGGACTTCCGGCTCTGCCCGAGGTACCCGGATGGTGGGCGATGGCCGACCCGCGGACTTCCGGCTCTGCCCGAGGTACCCGGATGACGGAAGATGGCCGACCGGAGTGGCTCGTGCCGAGCTCCCCAGAAGGGGGTGAAGTCCCTGCTGTTACCCCTGGCCGCTGTGCCCGCGACCTTCTTGAGAACCAGGGGGGCCTGCAGATATCGTCAGCTGAGGTCCGCAGGGCGGTGTGGGCTCCATTGCTTGTGTCCTTCCAAGACCACGGGACGTTGGACACAGAGACACAGGGGAGACGCCGTGGGCAGGGGGACACAGAGGTCGGAACAAGGGCTATGGTAAGCCAAGGCCCGTGAGCAGCCGGCCGCAGCCAGGAGGGAGCCGGATAAAGCCACTCTCCCCGGGAGCCGCTGGCCCGAACCGGTTCTGCCTACACCTTGGTCTCAGAGAGACCTGGGAGAGACTCACTTTCCGTGGTTTTCAGCTGTTCCCCTTGTGAGGCTTTGTCACAGCAACCCTGGGAAACCTGGACCCGGTCTGGTTTTCTGCCTTAGAATGCGAGGGCAGAAAACATGCTTCAACCGTATGCCTTTTCTTCTCATTTTTAAGATTGATTGATGATTGATGTGAAAGGCAGAGTTGTAGAGACGGTGGGCAAAAGAGAGAAAGAGTTATCTTCCATCTATTCATTCACTCTCCAAATTGCTGCAATGGTTGGGGCTGGGCCAGCAAAAGCCAGGAGTCTGGAACTCCATCTGGGTCTCCCATGTGGGTGCCGAGGCCCAAGTACTTGGGCCATCTTCCACTACTGTCCCAGGTGCAAGGGCTGGATCGGAAGTGGAGTGCCTGGGACTCGAACCACTTCTGTGATAGGGGATGCAGCCTCACAAGCGGCAGTTTAACTGCTGTCCCACATTACTGGCCCCTGGCACCGTGCTCTTTCTACCACATTAAGCTGGAGGAAGACGAGGTGACCACATCTGGCCCCAAGTCCAGTAGGCTCGCGGTTCTGAGAAACATCCCTGGTTCAGGCGTGACCCTGAGGGGCTCATCAGGGAGGCTGGCCAGCACTGTTGGCTTAAGTATAACCATCAAGGGCCTCTTCCATGGGGGCACACACTCTGGAAGTGAAAACGCAGCGCTCATCCTCCCAGAGAGCTCAGAGGGAGAGCGGTGCCTGGCCAATGTCCCCATGCGGTGATAAGGGGTCCCAGCGGGCAGTCCAGCTGTGTGAGTTTCCAGCATCAGCATCCAGACCGCCAAAAGGCTTCTGCTGAGAAGTGCATGCAATCCCCGATCCTGGAAATCATTGTCTTCCCCTAATCAGATCATCTGTGCCACCCAGGCAGGCCCGACACCCAGGCCGGAGGACACGCTGGGACTGGGGCCACGCGGGGCTGACCCTCTGCAGCCTTGCTCAGGGCTTCCGCAGGCAGGCTGAGACAGAGACACCCTCCCCAGGGTTTCACATTTCCCAAAGCTTTGGTTCCAAGCTCATTTCTCATCGCACGACTGTTTGGGGCCATCCAACACGTGTGAGGCTTTGTCCAGGCTGTTTGGGGTTCTTTTGTGAAACTGTCAAAACAATGACCTCATTTGGAGCCATCTGCTGGCACGCTGGACTGGCACGGAGCTTGCTGCCGACTGTGGCGCTGGGAGCAATCAATTCAAGATGGCCACTCTGAGCATGCAGCTCGCTGGGCAGTAGTGGGACAGATAGCTGATTGCGCCATGTCTTCCTCAAGTTGCCTGATACATCAGCGCTCACCCAGCCTCCACCAAAGGCTGCCTGCCAGGCATGGCAAAGGGAAGGCATCGTCCACTGACCCAGAAACAAGTAAACCACCCTCCGCCCTCTCCTCCCATCATGTCCCTGCCTGGGCTTTAGCTTGCAAAGCAGTAGGGCACGATTAAATTCATGAAAACGATGTCTCCAGAGCAGAAAGCAGTGGGTGCTATCAACATGTGGGTGCCGACAAATGGCCTTTATCCCGTGCCACGCGGCTAAATCCGGGCTCTTGCAACCACAGCAGAGCTCGTGGGAAAGAATCACCTTGGGCGTCATTCAGGCTCCCGTTGTGATCCTCCAAAGGGAAGGAACTGGGCCACTCCACAAAGGCACAAAGCCCGTGGGAATTTCAGAGTTGGGACCGGGGTTGCTGAGCACGGTGTTTTTCACGGCCTGAGCAATTACAGAGCAGGTGTGTGTTTAAACGCTGCTGAAACGAAGAGCCCTCATTTTTTATTGCAAATTCTCCCCTGTTTCCCCACAAAAGGAAAGAAAGCAACTTGCAGAGATGTGCAGGAAAATTTATTTTTGACCCAATTTGTTATTGTTGCCAATTTGCTTCCTGAAAGCTCAGCAGAATGTTGGTGTTTCTGCCAGGGGGGCGGTTTGAGAGCTCTACTGTGACCCCATGTGCCAAAGGATGCCCTGGTGCTGTCAGCTGCCCCTTGATGTGGGATACGATATTGCACATGTGTGGGTATCGGGAGGGAGTGAGCCTCATCTCATCTGTGAAAATTAGCAACTAAATGCTGCACAAGCCTGAGCCGACACAGGTCTTTTGCCCATGTGCTAAGTCTGGTGTGAGCCTGTATTTCTAACCAAGTGCAATTACTGGAAACTCGGTTCAGGAAGTAGTGCTAGTTTGCCAGGACGTCACTGTGATACCATCCGCAGAACTGGGTCACATCTTGGGACTTGGGACACAGCAAATAAAGTGTTCAGGCTACAAGAGGAAGGAGAGAGGGGAAGGAACCCGATGGCTGCCCCTGGAGGCATCACTTCTAACCTGGCCAGAGTCAGACCCCAGCTGGGCACAGAGAACTGAGGTGGGAGTTCTGCCAACTCTCCCTGCCACCATGAAGAGCCCCTGCACTCCTCCCATGCAAGGCAAACGTGACAGTAATAGTGATGACGACAGCAGTGGAGTTGGCAGGTGGGAGATGATCAAACACATCGGTAAAGTACGTTCTTGACATCGCGCCCCCCTCCTCCAGAAGGGTAGGAAACATCGAGAAAGTCTAAATACAACCTCAAGCAATGCACTATCCTAAAAAGTGGTCATGGGTTCAGCACCAGTAACAGATCATTCAACTGGAAATCTGGATGGACACAAAGCCCTCCGTGTCTGCAGGAAATGTAAACTGGACCACATATTTGCAGGTATGTTTGCTGTTTTTAATTAATGCTCATCCATGGAAAGATGGACTGCTTCCTGCCAGACATCCTCTTACCCACTTCTAGAGCTCCTTCCTGTACTTTGGCTACCCCAAAAGTGGTGAGTGGCAGCTTTGGGATATGGTCATTAGCCCAGCATTGCAATTTCAAATATCAAATATGATGACTTTGCTGAAACTATCTAAAGTGGCTATTTTTAGATACTGAAATCCATTCTAACTTTATGACATATGAGTCTTTATAGCTAACTTTAAAAATCACATCTTAATCATGCTTTGTTTAATAAATCTTACAACCAAAAGCAATAAAGCAGTGGTCTGACCCAATAACTAAACGTAACACCTATAATGCAATGAAATATGTGGTTTGAAACAAGCAGAAATGCAAATTTTCATGCACTTAGCTACATCCCAGGTACACATTGGAGTTCTAGATCATCTCCTTATCTTCTGTGATGACTGCTAATATTTGCCACCAAAGGGAATGCGTCTTAGATGTAAACACCCATAATTATTGTTCTACCCATTTAAAA
The DNA here is from genome assembly GCA_949820135.1 of Sylvilagus floridanus. Taxonomy (NCBI): domain Eukaryota; kingdom Metazoa; phylum Chordata; class Mammalia; order Lagomorpha; family Leporidae; genus Sylvilagus; species Sylvilagus floridanus. The sequence goes on from OX463235.1 coordinate 71,554,000, forward strand.
ACCCAGCTGGTCTTTTCAGGCCAAGCAGTGAATGCGAAGGTTTCTTCTCCAGGGCACAGAGCAGGACGGAGTTGTGGCAGTGGCTTTTCCTCTCGGTTAAACACGGGCAGGGTCACACCTGCCAGCAGCCTCCTCCAGCTTCCTGGGCAGGGCTCACTGAGGATCTGGCGCAAAGCCACGGTGGCTGTGCGCCCACCCCCCTCATCGGTGCTGCTGGCTGCATCTGCTTCCAGACGGACCTTGGCCAACCTTTGGGGGCTGAGATCCTCATCTCCCAGGACACTCCAACTCCCAGCTTCAAATAAGGAGCAGCTGAACTCAGGGGACTTAGGATGTTTGTCCACTGGACATACGCTTTAGCTCAACCCATTCCAGCCCAATTCAAACTGCAGCTTCTAGGATCTCCAGGTCCCCTAAAATACAAATTTCACTGCAGAAAAAAAAAGTAGAAAAAGAAGACTGGAAAATGTGTTGCAAATTTGTAATAAATGTTTGTGTGGCTAGAGATGTCTCTACTCAGATTCCTATGTCCCGTCCAGCGCTGTCGCCATCTAAAACAGATTCCTTCATGGGACTGTTGCCCCAGGGAGGCTGGAGTGGAAGGACCTACGACACAGTGGTGCTCTGCAACAGAATTCAATTTTCAGTCTCCTGCTGCGATGCTGGCAAATTCCTTGACCTCTCCATGTGTCCGTTTCCTCATCTACAAATGAGGATAACAGCGGCTGCCTCTGAGAGCCAGGCATGGACGAACACAGCACACTGAATTCCTCACAGCCCCAAAGTCCCAGAGTCCAGCCCCTGCCTCTCCCAGAAAGATGTGTAAAATCCGGTTTCCCACATGGCTGAGTCCTTCTGATCTCAACTTCGACATCCTCTCCTTGTTAGGCGGTCCCTACTCACTTTGTCTTGATTAAACACCCCGTGTATTACGTTCATTTTACTGATCACACCTTAAACTGTCCCGTTTGTGGCCAACTCCCTCTGTTCGCCACCAACCCTGACACACACACAGGACCCTGATTTCTAGGAAAGCTGACATCTTGCCTATCTTATTCATTGCCCCCTTCTCACAGCCTCGAGCAAGGCTTGGGACAGAGCCGAGGTGCCCTGAGTACCTGTTGTTGGATGAGTTGATGAATATGAGTGCTTGTTCAATAGCAGACCCTCAACACAACATCCAGATGAATGGATGGAAAGACCTTGAGCAGTTTCCAGCCCAACAAAAATGCATCCAGTGCTTGAGAATCTTCAAATTCATCCAGTCTCACGCTCTCTTTACTTATCTCCTCAGCACCGGATGTGGCCTCCTGAGTGCAGTTCTTCCCCTTGTTACCTGTGTGTGAGCACAGGAGGCAGGGGCAAGCTCAGAGGCCCTTGAGCCTATCACATCTGAGCCAAAATCCTAGCTTGGCTGTGTCACCTTGGGCCAGTATCATATCCACGTCCTCTTTCTGGAGAGAAAGGGAATGCCACAAGGTCCTTGGGCTGATATGAGGGTCAACAGAGAGAAAACATGCAGATCTTCCAAATTAATGCTTGCAAAGTTTGCAAGGCCCAGTGGAAAATAAATGGTGGAATCATTGCTCAAAAATTACTAGAGTAGGCATTTAGCTCAGCAGTTAAGACACCACTTGGGATATGTGTGTCCCATGTTGGAAAATCTGATTCCAGTCCTGGCTCCCTTGCTTCCTTCTAATGGGCATTCTGGGAGGCAGCAGATGATGGCTCAAGTCCTTGGGTTCCTGCCACCCATGTGGGAGACCTGCATGGAGTTTTGGGCTCCTGGCTTTGGCCTGGCCCAGCCCAGGCTGTTGTAGGTATTTGGGGAGTGACCCAGCAGGTGGAAGCTCTCTCTCTGTCTCTGTCTGCCTTTCAAATAAAATGAAAATAATTTTTTTTAAACAATGAAAATTACTAAGAATTTCAAGTCGGTGACAGTAAGGCATTAACCCAAGTGCAGGATCTTGTAAGCACTAGCCCCAGGGGGACCTCAGAGGGTGTGCCCCTGCTGGCCTTGCCACCCAACCTCATGTCCAGGGTGCAGCAGAGCATTCCCAAATGAGGGCTGATTTTTTTCTTCCTTCCCTTCTCATTACAAAGTTGATGTAATGGAATGAGACAGATTGTAGCTATTGGATGAACAAAGGGATCCTGAGCAGTGGAATTTCTGGTAATGCACCATTCAAGCTAATTATACAGTTGGTGAATTATTCAGACACTTCGCCTGCCTTCCTTTTATTCTTTTGAGTTATGTGTCTGCTCACTGATAATTCAGAAATAAACCATTCCGTCCTCCATTTTTCTCTCGTATCCTGATAAATGACCACTGAAAGAAAAGGCTGAAACTAGACTCAGACCCATTCTATATTTATCCTCCATGGACTCACTTACTCATTACGCATTTCCTGATCACCTTTAAGGGGCCAGGCCCAGGCCTGCCTCATAGTCAGGTAGGACAGACAGTCCCCGAGACAAGGATTTGCTACTGATCAGGACTCTGAAACACAACTGAATTGATGTATTCAAAGGAGAAACTTACTGGTTCACTGATCGTAAAGTCCTGGGATCCAGATCAGATCATGATTTGTCCTGCACAATTACCATCCACAGAGATAGGATGTTATTTTTGTCCATTTTGTGTTGCTGTAACAAAACACCCAAGCCTGCGTAACTCAGAAAGATAAAGGTTATTCAGCTCATGGGTTTAGAGGATGAGACATCCAAGACAGAGAGGCTGCATCCGGGAAGGGCATTCCTCTTGGAGGGGCTCTGCAGAGTCTCAGGATGAGCCAGGACATCATATGGGAAGAGACCAAGCTGCATTGGCTTTGGTAATAGGACCTACTCATGAGATAAGCCATTCACCTGCTAACCCATGAGCGGATCAATCCACTCACAAAGGTCCTGCCCTTGTGACCCAGTCACAAGATCCCACCCCTTAATACTCTACAATGAAGATTAAATTTCAACCCAAGTCACAGGGGGGACGTTCAAACCATGGCAAATGCCACATCTGGTTGACATCATGAAACATCTGTCCAAATCTCCAGTGGATGAGAATGCTACTGCCCAGTGGGAAGAAGGGTACTGAGCACCTAGTCTCAATAAAGTGCTCTCCACCCCTTCTCAGCTCTCCACCCCTTCTCAGGGCAAACCTGAGAATCAGGACACTGTGAAACTCAGGTTGCTGAATGCTCATCCCTTCTCAACCAATATTTCCTTAGCTCTGCTCCGAGATACTGTGAGAATAGAGGATGTAAAAATAAAACCCTCTTTTTCTGTACTCTAGACGGGGGTGACCCATTTCTGTGATTTCAAACATCTGGGATCAAAACAGAGGAACCATGTAGGCAGGCAATTATCTAAATATTTCCAAACATGCAGCTGTCTGGCCTCACTTCGTCATGGCCACGGTGTGTAGGAGTCCCCAGCAGCAGCACAGCTAGACTCACTTCCCAGGGCCAGGTTCAGACAGCAATTTTCTGAGAACACAGATACCTTATCGCGTGCTGGTTGGTGCAGAAATGCATTAGCCCTGTCCTAATTAAAAAGCCAAGTATAACAGTGGAAATGAGCACAGGGAAAAAAAGGAACATTTCTGAAGGTAAAACTTTCTATTTTTCTAGTCTACCTGAGTTCTATTTTAGAATTAGGTGTTTTCTTTTAAAAAAAAAAAAAAGGAAAAAAAACTTATAATAGCTCCTCCAGGGTCTGGTGATGAAAAAAATATTGCTGAATTGGTGAGGTTGTAATGAAGGGAACACCTGGTGAGGGCTAGAAGACCGTGGTTCTCATCAGTTCTGCCACCCAGAGCCTTGGGCAAAGTACTTCACATGTCTGGGGCTCCCCTTCACCTCCTGTAAAACACAGGTGTTAAATAGGATGAGCTTTTAGGTCCGTTCTAACTCCATCATGATCATGATGAATAAGTGTTTATAGAAGCCGTAACACTAACACCTCACATTTTTATAACATTGTGCAGTTTATAAAGCGTTTTCACGTGAGGCTCGTATGATTCCACGGTGAGTCTGTGAGTCACATATTCAGCAGAGCGTTGCCGTGTGACTTGATTGAGGACACACAGACCATAGTGGGTAGAAAGGCCAGGTTTCCAGACAGTCAGCTGCTGTTTCTCCATGCCCCGAGCCCTCTCTTTCACCTGGATTGTAAAATTTATCTCCAGTCTTCACAACTTGGTTCAAGCTTTCACTTAAACCATTCATATAATCTGTTGACTTGCCATGATAGACTTCGGGTACCAAGTGGTAAGCCCTCTAGTCTCCATAGCCTGGTGCCCCACAGTTATTCCCTTTTAAATCAGCCAATGATTCCAGGGCTGGAGCCAGGAGAATACAAGTTCAACAGACAACAACTGTGGTGCCGGGAAATCAGGGAGTTCTTGAAAAATGCTGAAGGAGCATAAGATCCAGGGTGAAGAACCCTTGATGGCCAAAACTGGGATGATTTGAGCCACAAATCATGATAGCATTGGAATAAAACAAAGAGTCTTGAGTCAATATTGCTTACTTATATTACTAAATCTCATAATGGAGGAGAAAGATGATTGTTCCTTACACTAGAATTCCAGATAACAAGTGTAGCAGGAAAGGGGGAATAGGAAACTGCATGGTAATAACAGGCGATCACGACCCACAGTAAAAATTTCTGCAGACAAAAATTGGCGGATAAAAACTAAAAGTAAAACAGAACTTGCTTAGTAGCGAAGACTCTCCCTCAAGACATTTATTACCTGCTAAGGAAATGATCTTGTCTTTACAGGGGAGAAAACTGACAGGAGCCACCTTAACCCCAAGGTCAAGGTCAGCATCACCAGTAACCAAACACATTGACATCAGGAACTCTGATATGATGCACTAAGAACATGGCATCCGTTGTGTAATGTTCTTGTCAAATGTGCATAGCCTCGTTGCAATCAGGAGAAAATAGCTGACAAAATAACTGATCAGTAAACTTCAGAAGTGTCAAGGGAGTAAAGAGAAGACTAAGGTCCTGTTACAAACTAGAAGAGGAAAAATAACAATTAAATGTAATGTGGATCCTGGACACCAGTGGGAAAACTGGTTAAATTAAAAAAAATATGTTTTAGCTTTGTTAAAATGAGGGTACTTTACAGGGCCAGCGTTATGACATAGCTGGCTAAGCCACCACCAGTAACGCTGGCATCCCACATAGGCACCAGTTCATGACCTGGCTGCCCTACTTTCAATCCAGCTCCTTGCTAATGTGCCTGGGAAAGCAGCAGAAGATGGCCCAAATACTTGGGCCTCTGCTCCCACGTGGGAGACCAGGAAAATGCTCCTGGCTCCTGGCTTTGGATCAGCCTAGCTCCAGCCATTGTGACCATTTGGGGAGTGAACCAGTGGGTGGAAGATTTCTCCCTCTGTCTCTGTCTCCCCTTCTCTCTCTGTAACTCTGCCTTTCAAATAAGTAAAATAAAATATCTTTGAAAGGGGGAGAGAGAGAGAGAGAGAGAGAGAGAGATTGAGAGAAAGGTTGGTTCACTTCCCCAAATGCCTACAACAGCTAGGGCTGAGCCAGGCTGAAGCCAGGAACCAGGAACTCTATCTGGTCTCCACGTGGGTGACAGGGACTCAAGTTCTTCAGCCATCACATGCTGCCCCCAGGGTGCACATGAGGAGGAAGCTCAACTGGAAGTGGAGGTGGAGCTACATCTCAAGCACTTTAACAGGGACAAGGGCATCCTGAGGAGCAGCTTAACCTGCTTCATGGAAACAACAACCCCCAACTCCTACATTTGAATTTCATATTTCCATGAATATTTTTAGTACCTTCATAGAACAGAATCTTATTCTGATAACTATACTATAGTTATATAATATGCTAACTTAAGGAAAAGCTAGTTGAGGGATATATTGAAACCATTATTTTTGCAACTTTCCTTAAAGTCTAAAATAAGTTGCAAAAAATTTAAGATATCTCTGAAGTCTTTTTGACAGTTTTCTGAGTGCTCCCCAACGTAAGATAATTTGGCTGAGTTATTAGCCTGGATAACTGCAATTCTCCGCTCTGGTTCTTGCTCCAGTAGATGTATCTACAGAGTGAGATCCCTGGGACCTCAACATGGCGTTTTGGCCTTGCCAGTTTGCTGACAATCCAGGTGTTGGAGACTGTGCTGAGTTCCGGACAAGCCATCAAGTACACATACTATATGAGCTTAATGCACCCTTGGAGACAGTGCAAACGCTGTCTTCCACTGAATGCAGAAAAGTGAGCCAAACCATCCCAAAGATGCTTAATAACAAAAGCATCTTCTTCACTTTGATCACATTTATCCTGATTTGTTTCACACAGCTTCAAGAGCAAAGCAACCAGAATCTTGCAGCAATAAACCATCCTTAGCTCTTGCCTCCAACTGTGTCCACCCAGCCACCTCCTTGCCATTAGCGCCTGTTCTCATCCTTAATGGGTGGAGAGCACATGGTATTACTTAACATTTTCTGCATCTTTTTTTGGTTGTTGGTTTTTCTTAAAAATACACAAAGCCAACTCCACTGGGCATGTCCCAAGGGTGTGAACTGGCAGCAGACTTCAGTTCCAAGCCACATGCACAGCTGACAATTTCATGACACTATTCAGTCACACACACAGCCACATCGCTCTGGAGCTGAGTTCCCCTGCCTAGATGTGAGTCAGCCTCTTGTGGCTGGTGAGTTTTATTTCAGGAAAGAGGTGCACACTTCTCCTCCTAGGCCTGGGAGCTCTACTGTTGTTGGAGATGTGGGTGGAGGGAGGGCTCTCCCTGAGTGTCTGCATGCCTGATATCTTGATCAACCAGTTTCTAAAGAACCCCTTTTATCCAAGCTTGGGAGACTGGTGTTAAGCAGCCTTCAGATAGTCCACGAAAAACACATGTAATGGGAAAACTATGCGTGGGTATAAAAGTAGTAGTTTTGCACCAAAATAGACTTATCTTTTAATTCCACTTTTCCCATAAACTTTTTCGCGAGCTCCTCGAACAACATTCAGTCCCTGGATCTTACAGTCCAGAATGGATCTTAATTTTCAACTTTAAAAGATTGGGTCCCGACCAAGATTGTACTATGTAATATCCAGGAAACTTGGATCCAGGAAAAGGAAAGCTGAAGACAGAAAAACGTCAAGTGGGTGAGGATGGGGAATGGTGGGTGGCTTTCATCCACTGAGACAACCAACATGCCCTAAGTTCATTCTCTGGATCAGTTTCAATGTCTCAGTAGGAAATAGACAGTGAAAACAAAAACAAATAAGTTACCACATTATTTCTCACTGTAAGGAATGAATTCAAGAAACTTTAATTAAATGTAAAACAATTTCAGCATGGCAGAGGGGATTCAGCTGCTCTGCAAACTTCAGGATGGAACTACCAGCTGAGCACACCCTTCACTTCCATTTCTGTTCTGGCTTCTGGGGCTCCTGAGGACCTCCAAGTCTCATGCTGATTTAAAGGTTCTACCCTGGGTGAAAACCACATTTTATCCCTACATAGAAAAGGGCCTTTGACCCAGTAAGACCCAATCAGCTCCAGGCTCTTTCTGTTTTCCTATAAAATCTTAGGACTCAAGGACCAGTGTGATATTCCCTCTTTCTGGAAATGGAAATTATGACAAAAAGGGAAAATGCCATTTTTCATGGAGTTTTGACTTCCATTATCACTTCCTTAGCTAAATAAGTCTAAGTCTATTCATTTAATGGTCAACAATGTTTATTGATCATCTATCATAACTAAAGTCTCAGCCCTTGGACAGAACCTTCACACAGTAAGTATTCAGGAAACTTGTCAGATAAGTTATCACATGGGGTTTCGTTCCTAACTATATTTAAAAGAATGTAAGTATATGATAATGTGATCAGGCTTTTATATATTTATGGACCCATCCATTAATGTGGCAAAGAGCTTTAAAAATAGAAAATATAACCTGAAGGTGAGTGCTGGTATCATTATTATTCATGGAAGTTGTAAGACAATGCATCTGGCTGCTAGGAGAGTTAATGAAAGTATTCGCCACCGAGAAGTCACCCAAGGACACTGATTGAAACCCATGCTACAATTTTATAGTATCGATTAATGTCTTTAACAGGGATCATTAAAGTAAGCATTGCTGGAAAAAGAAGTCACTGTGGCCTTTATGGTTGAGTTAGAAAGGCCTCGCTGTAACTGTCCTCCCTGGTAAGTGACCATAGACATTTATCACTAGTGAATACATCTTTGAAACCAGGGAGTGTCTCCTTCAAGGATATAATAGGAATTAACAAATTCAACCAGATGAGCCCTGCCCATAGAAACAGCCAAGTCTTTACCTTTCCCATCACATAAAGCTGCCACCTTCAGCTTCTCGTTCTAGAAAAGTACTTCCATGTCCCAATTTGCTCAAGCCCAGGCCCTAAATGCCATGTATGATTCCCTTACCTCCCCTTGTTTCTCTACAAAATCCATCCCAAACCCACCTTCTTCTTTCCATCTGCTGCCACGATCCTACTCCATGTGCCCATGTAGCCTGAGCCAGTCCTTTCCAAGGATCTGTTAGCCACAAGTGTGTCATGCCATTCCAATCAATGATGTGTGGGTGGAAACATGCCGAGAGTTTCTGGGAAAGGCTTCCACACTCCTAGGGAGGTATTTAGGAAGACACAGCCTTTGTTTCAGCTGGACTGGGTCATTTCTGATGTGACAGCTAGAACCATGACAGACATGTTGCCCCCATGAAAAAAGTTAGCCTGAGACAAAGCCAACAACCCAAGACAGACAGGGTGAAGACAAAAAATTATTAGGATCCTAATGACATGGATGAACCACTGAATTATCTACCTCGAGTGTCGCCCTACAAGCAGGCTTCTAAAGAGATAATAAATGTCCTTAGCGTGTAAACCCGTTTGGGTTGAGAATTCCAGGCTCTTAGAGCCAATTGCATTCTGACTGACTCAACCTCAGAAGTGCTCGTTTCTGACCTTTGTTATCTCCAGACCCTCCTCCATGCAGCAGCCAGTGTGATCCTTCCAGAGAATAAACCTGAGTATGTAAGAGCCTTTCTCAAACTTGAGGAACTCCCCTTGCACTTACATACCTTGAAGTTCCTTACTGCCGTCTACCAAGCTGCATCAGTTATCTCTTGCTGCGTAACAGGTTACCCTCAAAACTTCACAGCTTCCAACAATTACTTGCTTTCTTCTAGTTCTTGTGGTTTAAGAGTTCAGGATGGGCTCAGCAGGCTGGTTTTGGCTTTGGGTCTCTCACAAGGTGGCAATCAGGACATTCATCTGCTTCCCGCATGGTACCCTCCCATAGCTGTCGGGCGGGATGTCTCAGCCATGTGGCCCTTGTCCTGGGACTCCTTGAGTGTCTCACAGCATGGCAGCTGGCCTCTGTCGCCGGTGCTGCAGGAGAAGACAAGCTGCTGCTGCAGTGTTTCTGTCCCAGCTTCAAGCACCACATGCCGTCCCTCGTACTGTATTCTTGTGATGAAGTACAGGCTGCACTTAGCGGATGGGAAAGTAGGATTCGCCCTTTGAAACGGTAAGTACCAAAGATTTTGGTGGCAAACAATAGAGTTGCTCCCCAGGCTTTGCCTGATCTCACCCATGCCTCTCTCTCCAAGCTCCCTTCACCCCACTTTCCTCCCGAAGAAGCCCTGCCCCAGACCCATCGGTTCCCTTGAGTTTGGCTGCATCACACACTGGCCCACCTCCAGCCTTTTGCATGTGCCATTCCCTCTGCTTGCAGTGTTCTCCCTGGTGTGCCCACTTCTCAGTCTCTAGAGGTCAGTTCAAATGTCGCCTCTGTAGAGGCCTGTCCTGCCTGCCCAGTCCACATAGATTCCTTGTTGTTTTCTTTCACTGCTTCCTATATTTGCCCTCATAGCATTTGTCATCATTTTAATTATAGTCATGCACTGCCTGATGGTATTTTACCAATGATAGGCCACCTGCATGGCAATGGTCCCATGAGATTATAATGGAGATGAAAACTTCCTATTACCTAGGGACAGCATAGCTGTCATAACATCACAGGACATCACAGTAGAGTTATTCTTGTGTTTGTGTGCAGGCTGGTGTGAACACACCTATTGCACCACCAGTCATATAAAAGTATAGCACATACAATATGTATAATACAAGGTGTTTGATAGCAAAAATAAATGACTATGTCAACAACAAATGACTATGTTACTGGTTTATGTATTTACTGTACTGCTCTTTTATCACTAATTGAGAGTATACTCCTATTTATTAGAAAACATGTTGACTATAAAAGAGTATGCTTCATTTCACTGGCAATAGCCCCATGTGTCTCAAGACAGTTTACCAACTGTCTTGATTACAACACTGTTTCCTATGTTTGATTTGATCTCATGGCCCTAGGAACAATACATTACAATATGATAGTGGACAGTGAGAGAGAGATTACAATATGATAGAACACACACACATATATGGATTTATGGATACGGGTGCGTGCCTGTGTGTGTGTGTATGTGTGCACATACACACACACATATATCTCAGTCTGGCCTTAGCCATAGCTGTTGTGTACATTTGGGGAGTAAACAAGCAGATGGAAGATCTTTCTCTTTCTGTCTCTCCCTCTCTCTTTCTGTCACTTGCCTTTCAAATGAATAAATCTTTAAAAAGCAAGAGAGAGAGGAAGGGGGGAGGGAGGGAGGGAAGGAGGAAAGCAGAGCCTGGCTAGTTAGGGTGGAAAGCAGTTGCAGCACCTGGCAGGCACGTGCACCAGGCAGCAGGCCTGCACTCCTGACCTGGTGGGACTTTGGCCTGCCCCACCCTCCCGTTCAGCCCTGTCTTTCTACTTCCACTGGGAGACGACACTGCTGAGCCACGTGGTAAGAGCAGGGTGGGAATGGACCAACAGTGGCACCCTTCCACAGGACTGCAAGGCCAGAGTGGGCAGTGTTCGTAGGGTGTTCTAGGGGGTGTTGCCTTTCATGGAGTGATCTGGGCAAGAAAAAATCTACAGCCTTCAAATGTTCCAGGGCTCCGTTGTCCTGCACCACGTCCGAGGAGCTAGGATCTCTATTTCCGCAGGGCTACCTCCTAGAAATGTCTGGTGGATCCAGGACCAGAAATCTGGTTAGGAGCAGTGGGGATCAACTCGACCTCCTCGGCCTAAATTTGTGGGCAATCTCTCAGCCTACAAGAGACCTGAGGAAGCGTTGCTCCTATCTATCAGCAAACACCAGGCTCGAAGAGACTGCTTTGCAGTCCAGGAGGGTAAAGGAATTAAAAGTCAGGATGGAGCTATGGAAAAAGTACCCAATCAGAAGGTTCAGAAGAAAGAATACTTTTGAGTAAGATTTCTTCTCATGGAAGAAAATTGCATGTGCTAAAGCAAGCTGAAGGCATTACTCCCCTGGGGCTCACCCTGAGAATATAAATCCCTGCAGGGGTAAAGTCAGCTCTTGGGTTGAAAGAAGACTGGGGAGAGCCGGGCAGATGAGGGCCAGAGGATAGAATGGCTCCTGACCCAACTGGGCCCAACCATCTCTTTTCAAAGTAATGCTTTATAAGGTCCTCCTTGTTAATATGAAATGAATTTCATAGCTTGTATTTTCTCTCTGCCTCTCTCCCTGATCATGGAAGTTGTTTCTGGTTACTACGAGACTAGTCAGCTGCATTCCTACGAGGGCAGTTCTCCCACAGTTCCAGCAGCAAGCAGGTGTGCTAGGTTCTAAAGGAGATTTGGGGTGGAGTTGGGGGGGGGGGCTGATACAGAGGCCAGAAGAAAATATGAGATGTGACTGTGACATGGAAGTCAATTTATCAAGTCCTCAACAGTAAGTGCACCAGGAAGAAGACATCCGGGGGCTCTCACTCATCTCCTTCTTAGAAGTTTGGGGGTTGTTGAAATGTAACTAAACTATCTGTCTTCAAAATCATCCAGGTCTTAGAAGAAGAAAAGGGACCCAAACTATTTGAAGAACCAAAAGTTGCCCAAGAAGGTCGCTCTCTGTCAGGCCAGTGATTGCTAACCCCAAGTCCAAGAGGCTCTCCAGACATAGGGTCTGTTGTCCCCCAGCCCCTGATGCTGTCTGCCCAGGGACCCTTGCTCCATGGCCAGCTGGCTCCGAAAGCCACAAATCTGGCAGAGGCTCAAGGTGGCAGCCTGGCTTCTTTGTCACTGTCTTCTCTCCTGGCTCCACCCCACTAGCTCCTGACTCACCCCCACTCCCTGGGCTCTGAGCCCTGCTCCAAAACTCATAACCACATAACTAGGAGAGAGGTGCCCTCTGACCCCCTCCTATTTGACAGCTCACTTGAGCCTCCCCCACCCAACAGGCTGGACCCCCACCTTCCTGTGGACAGCTGGGTCCTCCATCGACTTAACCCTTCCCCCTGTAGTTAACTCGTCCCCTGACCCCCAGCACTGCTACCAAGATGGGTGGTGGGAGAGGTCCAAGACTCAACAGCAACCTTAGCTTCAGACCTCAACTGGAAAGTTCCTTATTGCAGCAAAACCCCTCACCTTAATCCCTTAACTCCCTCACCTTAGTCCTCAGGACCTGCCCTTCGTGGTGCCTTTGCCACCTGTCAAAGGGAAGTATTTGTCTCACTTCTGTTTGTCTTTTCACCTTGATTTGGAATGTGGCCTTTTCTTTGTTATTAAATAACCAGGATATGTGTTTATTCTGTGTGAGCTGAAGAGTGTCACACACATAACAAGACAATAAAAGCACCAAAGAACACCTGTTACCTGTTCTGCTCAACTACACTTGACCCTGTTGCCACACATTCCCAGGAATGATCAGCTCACCCACAGAGAGCAGAATCTGGCTCTTGACCTGTGCCTCCCGCTGTGATCTTTACCTTACAGACCCCTCACTTCCTTTATTTTTTTCCCAAAGATTTATTTATTTGAGAGGCAGAGAAAGAGAGAGAGGTCTTCCATCTGCTGGTTCACTCCCCAGCTGGCCGCAATGGCTGGAGCTGTGCCAATCCGAAGCCGGAGCCAGGGACTTCTTCCCAGTCTCTCACAGGGGTGCAGGGGCCCAAGGACCTGGGCCATTTTCTACTGCTTTCCCAGGCCATAAGAGAGAGCTAGATCGGAAGTGGAGCATCAGGGACTCAAACTAGTGCCCATGTGGGATGCCGGCACTGCAGGCAGCAGTTTTACCCGCTACACCACAGCGCCGGCCCCCTTGCATCCTTCATCACTGTGGACTCTGCACACATCTTTCTCTGTTCCCCTTCAGTTTACTCTTCCATCAGTGTGCTTCACAAGAAAGATTAATCCTTCGAAAGTCTGGTGGAACATGCCAGGCAAGGATTCAAATCTCCATTTTGTAGACAAGAAAATCTCCACTCCTTCCAACTTTTAAAGGTCAGGGAAAGGATCTTAGCAGGGTTGGGATGAGCGGTGTTGTGGTGCAGCTGGTTAAGCTGCCAATTGCAACACCAGCATCCCATACCAGAGCACAGGGTCCCAGCTGCTCCACTTCCCATCCAGCTCCCTGCTAGCGCACCTGGGAAAGCAGCAGAGGATGGCCCCCGTGCCTGGGCCCCTGCACCCACGTGGGAGACCCGGATGGAGTCCCAGGCTCTTGACTTTGTTGTGGACATTTCGGGAGTGAATCAGTGGATAGAAGATTCTCTCTCTCTCTCCCTCCCTCCCTCCCTCCCTCCCTCCCTCCCTCTCTCTCTCTCTGTCTCTCCCTATCACTCTGCCTTTCAAATAAATATGTAAATATTTTCAAAGGGGAGAAGGTGGGAAGGGAGGGGAGGAGAGGAGATGGGAGGAGAGGAGAGACCAGACCTCAGGGAGGAGTAATTGCTACCCTTAGAACTTCCTGTTAACCCTACATTGTCCCAGAGATCGGACTCATGCAAGGACTCCTTGAAACCTGTCCTGACTGGAAGCTACGGGGCAGATGATGTGAACTCTATGCCAAGGGAACCCACAGTGGAATGTGAAGAAGAGGAAGAGGGGGCTCTTGGATTTGCACGAAGTCATGTGCAGGGCTGGACAGAATTTGATTGACAGATGACCTGTTTCTGACAAGCCCAGAGACTGGGCTAAGAAGTGTTCCCTGGTGAGTATACTCACTCCCAAAATGTACTGGTGCCATGGGACATAGATATCATAGGCTAGGGCTCCAGTGGCAACTGGAAAAATGGCTCAGGACTCCCCCTCCCCCCACCCCGAGACTTTTCCAGGAGGAGGCAGACAAGGTGATGCTATGAAGACAATGCTATTGTGTCTAAAACCCCACAGTGCTGTTTCAGTAACCAGATGGCCACAATTGCCAGTGCTGGGTCAGGCCAAAGCCAGGAGCCAAGAGCTTCATCCAGGTCTCCCACGTGGATGCAGGGGCCCAAGCACTTGGATTATTTTCCTCTCTTTCCCCAGGCCATTCACAGGGAGCTGGATCAGAGTGGAACAGTTGGGACACAAACCGGTGCTCATATGGGATGCAGGTGTTGGAGACAGCACGGCGGTTTTACCCAATGAGAAAAATCCGAGAACCGTGAACAGGAGGCTCAGTAGGATCACATCCCTGCCTGCCTGTTTGGGAACCAGGGCTCTGAATCATGGAGGAGGAGCCCCCTGTGCGGGGTCCTCGCTTATCCCAGCAAGCCCAGAGCACCCAGCAGCCCACCCGATTGCTCAGGGGCCCAGAAGGCAGGACAGTTCTGCCTCAGAGGCTCTGCTGAGTTTCAGGAAATGGAACTGGAAAAATCAGAGTGGCCTGGAACCGCTTCTGAGGGTCGTGCAGTCAGCGCCCCAGGAATGAGCAAGTTCCCAGCAGCCCTCACGGGTGTCGCTGGGCACGTCACAGAACCCTCCTCCTGGGGCCGGCCTGCGTTATCCAGGCTCCTGCACGACCCTCTGGGCAGCGCTCCTGGGCCCTGCGTTCTGCAGTGAGGCTGCCCTGGGCCTCTCCCTGCAGACAGGGCAGGTGGGCGTGTGTGGGGGCCTGGTGGGGAGTGGCCAAGAGGATACCACTGCCAGGTGTGCCCTCTCCTGTTGGCTTTCACACACGGGCAGTGCCTTCAGTGTGTGAGTCACCGCCGTCGGTGTTAACGAGGTTTTGCCCCAGTTCCGGATGGGGCTCCTTCTTATTGGACCACAGCCCCGTGGGTGGCAGTGAATAGACGAGATGAATTTGCCCGCACCTGTCAACCACCACCCCTGGCTATAGCCCACAACCCACAGCAAAACACAAGGAGAGACGCTCAAAAGGAACAAAAGACCAACCCGACATTCTTCTGTGCCCGGTGCCTTCATGTGCTCTGGCTACACGTGTTCTGCTCCCGAGGACTGACTGTCGGGGATCCTCTTGCTGGAGCAAGAGCTGACAGGCCTTCCTTTTCTAGAACAGGCCAGAGAGCAGCCATTTCTAGTTTGGGCCACACAGCCCCTGTGCCAACAACTCAACTCTGTGACTAGAGCACCAAAGCAGCCTTGCAGGGGGCCAGCTACAGGCTCTGGTTTGGCGTCCCCTGAGGTGGGTTAGCACCTATCTTTTTCAAAACCTGCCTCCCCTGAGCTTTCCAAGCCCAGGGCTAACAGTGGGTGCCCTCATTATCTTCCTGGATGGGCATGCCTCCATCTGAGCCCCCTCCCAGGTGCCGCAGGGATTTGCATTAAATTGTCAGTCTCAGAGGAAGGGCCCCCCAACTGGCAATTCTAGGTGCATCTGAGACCTAACTCAGAGGGAGCTGAGAACAGAGGCCCCCGGTCACTGCTGAGCGTGCCCCTTCCCAGGCGTGGCCTGGTCACGTTCCACATGCTCCACCAGTTCCACGTGAGTGTGTCTCCTCCTTCCTCTCCTATGCTCCACCCACCAAGACATCACGTTCTCTTTCGCTGTTCTTTGAAATCCAAGCCACAGGGGTAATCACCACGTCGTTGTTCAACCATCCACACAGCCCTGCTGCACCCCGACCCTATGTCTCCACCCCAGACCCTGCACGTGGTCCTCCCTAGAGTCCCCCGAGGGCACCCCAAAACCACAGTGCTAAAGGTAGCTGAGATGCTGTCGGTAGGATTCCAGTCACTGCACTTGCAGGTGGGAAGCAATCCAGAGCACGCCACGTACGTAGAAGGCCACCGGCCCATTTCAGAAGCCCACAGACCTTCTTGGAAGAACCCTGCAGGTCACAGACGGCTGGAGCGAGGCCGCGATGGCTGTTAGGGCCACCCAGTTCCTGCTTGCTTTGGAGCAACTTTGAGCGTGGAGACCATGTCTTCACACAGTGAAGTGGGAGGATGGCTATGAGCGTTCTGGATAATTCAAACAGCAGCTGTGTGTGCGGTTGCCGAGCTGTGGTTCAGTTCTTAATCAAAAGGCATTCGGCCTGCAGGAAAGGGGTTCTATAAATCACAGGAAGTTTCAAGAAGGCAACAAGAGGATTCCAGGCGGGACGCGGCCGGCGAGAGGGAAATCTGATCTTCGTCCATTTTACGAAGTGCACATTCTTCCCCAGCCCTGGTCTTCTGCCCTGTAAAGTCCCCAGCTGACTTTAAGGATAAAGAAGCAAATCTGTCTTTGGCAACCCCTCGAGTGGGTGGGCCGCGATCCTGCTCCTTGCTCCAATGTCTGCTTCAAGACAAAATACAATAACCCCCAGATTTGCATCTCCTCGTGAGCAATAAATTAGAAATCAGTTGAAGCTCACAGCCAGAGAACTTGAGACAATCCTGATAGAAGCTAAAACCAAATCACCTCTGGGGTTGCCATGGAAAAGCCTGGCCTGGCTTTTTCCTCCATGTCCTGGTTGGTTTCACTGGGGTGCATGGTCAGGGACCGCCTCCCGGGATTTTAGGACACATTTTGCATGGCCCTAACAGATCACGATCACCCAGAAGCTCTCTGCCCACCTTGGGTGAAAGCAGCTGACTGAGGGTGGTTAACACCAATGACTGCCCTTCATCACCCACGAAATACGTGAATGCCATTACTCCCAACTTTGCTTTGGATTTTCCACTAGAAACTCTCCCCCACGGCGCTATGGTGCACACGCGCACACACACACACACATTCACATGCATGAATTTTTGCGCAGCTCACAAGCCTGCAGGATCCTCCCCTTGCAGGCCCTTCCTACAGCTGCGGCACAGGAGTTTGCAAAAACCGGAAGTCAGCACGTCGGCCAATCTCAGTCAGTTCTTTCCCTTTAGACTTCGACGGGAACTGGGTTCGGGGACGTGGGACCTGGCCACTGAGGACTGGAGGGTTTGGCTTTGGGAAGACAGTCAGACTGGTTTCAACACAACGTTTCTGTGGAGCTTGTTACCTGGCTGGCTGGAGCCAACACGCAGGCGCAGGTACACGCACAAGTGGGGCCAGGACAGGCATTCTTTGTGAAGCCAGGTGACCTGTGGGTAATTGATGTACCATTTTTAGTTGCTAGAGATCAGGTGTTGGTTTCCCTGGGGTGTGTAGCCAGGAGAGCCGTGGGCTTAGGACAATTCTGTGTCCTCAGGCTGGCTTTGGACCTATTGATTATAAAAGACTCAGTAGGAGAGAATAAAACAATGGCTTTGTAGTTCATTGCCTAATTCTCAAAAAGGTTCTGAATGCAATTGAACACAAGAGTTGGGAAACCAGGGCCTGAGAGTCAAATCCCGTCTTGGTAAATACAGTTTTATTGAAACCCAGCTGTGTGCATTTGTTTTTGTGTCCCTGTCTGTGGCTATTGGGGCTCTGCACACCTGAAGTCGTTCATTATTGACTACCTGGACCTTTACAAAAATGTTCATCAGCTCCTGCGCTAGGATGAGATTCAGAGGTAAAATCTTGACAAAGCAGCTTAGTCCCAAAGGTGCTCATGACACAGTAACTGAAAAACGGAACCAAGAATTGGATCCACTATTAACATCCAGCCATGGTGTGGTGGTTGAGAAGACACAACCGAGTGGCAGTGGCCTTGCATGTGGCCACCAAAAGTCTCATTTATGAACGGCTTTAATAGTACACGAAAGACAAGACTTTGTCAAGTGAAAAGAGCAGAATACAAAAAATACATTTTTTTACCAACTAAGGAAAAAACAAAGAAGATGGAAGTGGGACAGCAACACATTAGCATTTGGGAAGTGAGAATTTGGAGATAGTTATTGTCTTCATTATACTTTGGGGTTTTTTTTAGTTATTTCTACAACAAATATTATTTTTATGAGAACACTTATTTTAAGCATGAACATTAACTAAAGAGTTCATAAGTTATACCCTTGCATGGTGGTGGGAGAAATTGCTTGTGGATGTATGCTCCTGTTGCCCTGCCCCTCGATGCCACCCTGGGGGAGGGAGGGAGAGGGTGGGAAGAGGAAGGGAGGGAGGGAGGAGAGGGGATCTGATTCCCGGCCACCAGGAGAGCATTTCTGTTTCCAACGGAGAAGAATCGTCTTCATGGGGAATGAGTGACTTACACATACACCAGCAAGATCTTCAGTGGGAAAAGTAAAGGTCCCGAACTGACGGCCAATCTTCCCAAGCTGCGGACATTCTCCTAGAAGGGAAACTAGCAGACACTTGGGAAGGGTAGAGGCGTGGTCTGCCTTTGGGTTTGGGGAAAAACTTAGATTTCCCCCAAACCTCTTAGAAATATTCACTAACTGGGGCCAGCACTGTAGCACAGTGGGGTAAGCCTCTGCCTGCGGTGTTGGCATCCCACATGGGTGCTCCACCTCTGATCCATCTCCCTGCTATAGTCTGGGAAAGCAGAAGAAGATGCCCAGGTGCTTGGGCCCCTGCACCTATGTGGGAGACCTGGAGGAAGCTCCTAGCTCCTGGCTTTGGATCCACCCAGCTTTGGCCGTTGCGGCCATCTGTGGAGTGAACCAGTGGATGGAAGATTCTCTCTCTGCCTCTGCCTCTCTGTAACTCTACCTCTCAAATAAATAAATAAATAAACTAAATAAATATTCTCCTATTGTTTAAAAAAAGAAATATTCACTAACAATTCATAAAAAAATGGCTTGGTGTGTTTATACCCCAATATCAAAACTGACACTAGTGTCTCCATCCTAATTCATTGCATGTTTTGTTTGCTGTGTTTGCAACAGGGCCAAGCCGCCTCATAACAAATTGGGGTACAAGAACCGCCACACTGGTGTGTTAAAATTATAGATTCTGCTCTTTTCCCCAAATAGACCCTGAAATGTGATCTAGCAGTGTGATTGAAGGTTGCAGACCATGCGGTTAAGGGAAAGTTTCCACGGGTGTATCTTTTACTTTCCACTTATCCCTACACAAACCTTTGGGCTGAACATGCAGGAAAGAAAGTGGATGATAATTAAAGTGTACAAAATGACTTCAAATATGAAGAAAAAATACAAAGAAAATTAGCTATTCTCTAAAAGCCTGTTGGCTTTCTGTACTCCTTCCATTACGAAGACAGAAAAACGCAGGGTAACATCTCCCTGACATCACAAGGAAAGTCTGTAATGTTAGAATCCAAGCCCTTTTAGCCAAATTAAATTGAGGAATGAGGTTTGATTACTGTTAAAAGCAGAAAGTAGGACAAACTTAGAGACAGTCATATATCACCGAGTTTCTATGGCCCTGGAAGTGAGAGTCTTTGAACTCTGTAAAGAGCTACCCAGAATGAAAACCAGAAGGAAGATGTGTCGAAAGCATTTAAATCGCCAGTCACACCGAGCATGCGGCTCGCTCCCCCAGATCTAACAGGGAGGATGGGTCTCCCTACCTCCAGACCAAGTGCAGAATAATCCTTTTACCAGCAAATCAGCGAGCCTTCTGGTCTTGATTTAGATGAAAAGAGTAGCTGGGGACTCAGATCCAGTGAGTCCATGAGTCAGCAATTGACCAAAAAATAACCTTGATCTAAAATAAAAACGTTACTAGCATCCAGCCTGGTTTATGCGAGGAAGTGTGCAGATGAAGAAAAGGGGGTTTGGAGCCTGTTTCAACCAGGAATGCAAAGACACCCCCAAAACCAAACCGTCTCAAGTTGGAGCGGCGCCACTGGGTTCTAACACAGGCTGGGCAGCGGGGCTGACATCGGGACAAGAGTTTTTCTTAACGTTGCATTTGTCCAGCGAGCATCCTATTCCTTTTTATTAGAGGTCTTGTTACAAGTAAATAAAAATAAAGATGTTTTTATTAATATTTTATAGAGGATAGAGAAATTACCAATTTTCCATATTAAGGAATATTCTTATTTTTATCAGGAATAGCTTTGGGAAGGGAATGAGGGAGATTTGGCCACTGAGGACCCCCCCCCAACACACACACAGAAGCGAACCCAAGTTACCACCATTAAGACGAGAGTTCATGTTCAAATACTTTTAAAAAATCAAGTGTAAAATGGTATTAGTTGAAAGATACAGTTTTATGTGAAAGATAAGAAAGGAGAGGAAAAGAGAAGGAAAGGAGGGAAGGAGAGAGGGAGTGAAGGAGGAGGTGGGGGAGGAAGAGAAGGAGGGGGAAGTGGGGTAGAGTACCTGTAAAGGAGGTTAAGTGCCTGTAAGCTTTGTGATTCTAGAAGTAGTGAGGCAGGGGTGGGGTGGGGTGGGGGCCCTGTACCTTAGAACTGGTGGGATACGTTAGTTCCCAGATGGCTGAGATTCCGAGTGCCCGCATTCACTGTCCCTGCAGAAGATCCATGTTTGGAAATGTTGCATCTCAGGACTGTGCAGGCAAGAGACGATGTATTTACCTCTTTAAGCAAAACTCCTTCCTACAGCCATGCAGAAGGAAAACAGTGACCTGGGACCAGACGTGGCTGCAGCCTGGATAGGTGCTTGGTAATTAAACATTCTGGTTAATAAAGAGTTATATTTATCATATCAAAGGTTCCATTTTTAAACAACTGAAACATAGTGTCATGTATTTCCTAACAAGATGATATCAAACACTATTTACCCTCAAATGGTGCTTGTAATGTCTCAGGGTCCTAATTATGGATGTCTCAGTCCACTGCATTATAAAAATGAGGAAGTACTGAACAGTAAATAATCCCATTAGCAGATAACTCAGAGCCTCCTCTACTTCCAAAATATTCTCATCACTAATAGGAATTGCTCAAAATTGGTAGAACCATGACCAATCCTGCTCAGCATTCTGTTGCCAGTAGCAGTCCTGGGGCACCCAAGGTGGCAGGACACAGCTATGTCCTACTGCCACCCTCTTTCACAGATGCTCTTAGGAACCATTGCCAGTTTGCAATGCACGTGCTTTTCTGAGCCCTGTGAATTCAGTTGGTTTTCTGCCCATCACTTCATACATGAAGGGAGGACCTTTGACAACAGGACAGCCTGAGCCACTACAGTACCCCTGGGGCATTGTTGCTCACTCTATAACATAAGAATAAACCCTCAACAGACACCTGCTGGACCACATCAGTGCTACCTCAACAGTCAGGGTAGGGCCTGACCAGCCCAGAGAAGAAGCGGAAGATCACATTTGTGTCCTCAAACACTTGATTTCTTTTACCACACCTCCAGATCAGGGTACCTTCGATGCAGCTGCAACACACCACTGACTCATACTGAGTCAGCTGACACCCCAGACAGGCTCTGGGTCTCACCCTCTATCTATAGGTTTGGTCCTCTGAACCTAAGAGTAGAGTTTGTGCTCTGTCTTCAAGAGCAGTGTTTGACTCTCAGGCCCAGACTGAGCTGTGAAGACGACAGGTCTTCCAAGTACAGGACAACACGAGCTCCCAAGGACAAAGCCTTGGCTACATGGCTTCCTACTGGGCTGCCAATGAAAAGGATGGTGCTTGGCACAGAGTAGATACCCAGTGGGTACTTGCTGAATGAATGAGTCCTATCATGCTTTGTTTTGTTAGATTCGGTCCATGATTCAAATTGTTTAAGTTTCTTGCGAATATTGATATAGCAAAATTCCCTGCACACCTCCTACTCTCCATTCTAGGAGGCAACAAACTGGACCTTGTAGGCCAAGTCCAGCCATTACCTTCTTCTGTCCAGCCTACAAACTAAGACAGACCTTTATGGTTTTAAATGCTTGCAGGAGGAGGATCTAAAGAAGAAGAGAATGTCTCATGACAGGTGAATGGATGTCCACTTTTCCTGCTGAGTACTTACTGGAACACGGCTTACTCATTGGTTTTCACATCACCTCTGTTCCTGACTGCAGAAATGGAGATGAGTGGTTGCGACAGAGATCAAACAGCCTGCAAAGCCTGACACACTTCCTATGTGGCCCTTCCAGAATCAGTGTGTGACCCTTCACGCCATAGATGCCACAAACACCTTCCTCTACGCTGAGTTCAAATGCTGGACACAGCGAGGACAAGGCTGAAGTTTGAACCACGTGCACCGTGGCAATCCTCCCCCAAGCAGAGTTCAACCCGCTCACAGGAATCCCTCGGTTATCTCCTTCATGGAACTCCCAATTCTCCATCATGTCCCGAAGCCTCCATGGGAGGCTGCTGAAACCCAGCGGGTGGCGACAATAGGCTTGAGAATCCCCTGAAGGGGGCAGCCCTCACCCCAACAGCTCTTCCATGTAAGGAACAGGACTCCAGACATCCACTGGCTGCCAGGTGTGGTATACAAGTAGTCTCTGACCGTCATACGCAAGGATTCCAACAGCCAGCTCAACTGATTCACGCAAATTCCTGCTCCGTGGCCTTGGCGAATGAGAGGTGCAGAGTCCTTCCTGGTCTCTGCTTTCCACATGGGCTCATCGTCCTGCCCCCCACCCCTGCCCCCGCACACTGCTCTCCCTCTCTATCCAGGGTGCTCCCTTGCTGAGCCCTCGCCTACCCACAGAACTATTCCTGAGGCTAAGCGACTTGACAAATTAACATCAGCCTTAAATAACAACCCCCACGCCGGGATTCCAAAGACAAAAGGGTGGGGGACCCTCTCGGCCCAGCTACAGAGAGGAGATGAATTAATATTCTGAATCAATTATCTTTCATTTCTCTCATGTAAAGTATCATTTGGTTTCCATAAAGTTCTGGCCATTGCCTTCTGGAAAAATTCACAGAGCCAACAAGAAAAAGGGAGGAAATGATTAAAAAGAATTTTCTCTCAATGCCACTAATTCATTGAAATCCCTTCAAAGCTCCAAGCAGTGGTGCCCGGGCCTCATTCTCCCTCCGCTTGCCTTTTCCTCTGCATTCAGCCCCGGCACTGCTGACCCCCAAGGAGACGCGGAGGTGCAGGGTAGCGCCATGTTTGCAGGTGAGAGCTCCTTGCCCCATGGGAAAAGGAGGCCTGGAAGGACACGGCAGAAAATCCATCGCACTGACAGCGACTTGCCCAGGCATAAACCACAGAATGCTAAAGCGGCCCTTGCTGTCAGACATTGTTCAGACCACAGAATCGACATGGGGAGCAAGGAGTGGTGGAAATGGTGAAGCAGAGGTAGGCGCCACTCCACCAGCAGAAGGCGTGGCGGGAGCTGCTTGGCACTGGCATCGCCGGGAGGCTGCTTCCCCCAGGAAGTCCTCCCAGATGCTCTCCCACTGGATAAACCCCCATAGTACCCCCTCCTAGGAGAATTCCTTACACTTTAACAGCAGGCGATTTGACCTGTGAGCCCAGTCTCAGCTGCACCCTGGAGTGCGAAGCTCCTCGACTTGCTCTGGACAATGTTTTAGATTCCTTGTATTATCCCTCCGAGCACCCATACACACATGGTTAATATGTAGTATTTATTGAAAGGACCAAAAGTGAGGAACCGGCCTCTTCCTTGCTCTGATAGATCCAACAGAGGCATTTCCTACAGGTGAAATGAACCAGACAGACACATCCCCACCCTTCCTGCTCTGATTTGACTTTTTTTTTTTTTTTTAGATTTTATTAATTTATTTGAGAGGCAGAGTTACAGACAGAGAAAGGGAGAGAGAGAAAAAGGTCTTTCATCTGTTAGTTCACTCTCCAATTGGCCACAACGGCTGGATCTATGCCAATCCGGTCAGGAGCCAGGAGCTTCTTCCAGGTCTCCCAGGCAGGTGCAGGGGCCCAAGCAGTGAGGCCATCTTCTACTGCTTTCCCAGACCATAAGCAGAGGGCTAGATTGGAAGAGGAGCAGCCAGGACTTGAACCGGTACCCATATGGGATGCCGGCACCACAGGTGAAGGTTAACCTACTGCACCCCTATGACCATTTCTTACAATGTTGGCTACCTGAAAGGGAGCTTTGCCTTCTGAGGACAGCAAAAGTGGACAGCTGTGACCCACAGGGCCACTGAGCTATTCCCCTCACAGAAAGGAGGAGGATGTTGACCCCAAGCAGAGGTGTTCATCTGCAATTTACGTCAGTGCCCACACCACGACAGCCTTGCTTATGGTAGGGCCATAACAGAGATCAAGTCTCCAGCCACGGTGCCATCCCCTCCTGCATTCCCAGACCCCAAACGTCTGTCTGTGGAGCTAAGTAGCGCTTCTACCTGGCTTTTAAACCTTAACACAAGCAATAATAAGGTGAAAGCCCTCACTACAGAGGGTTTTATATGGGCACATTCCAGAAGCTATTATGCCTAACAATCTAAGGAGATGACACAAGTACAGTAGTCATAGCTCATTCTATTTATTACACGTTGTTTTGCTTCTCTCTTTGGGTCGGTTAGAGTCTGTAGCATGTGTTTATTAAAAGTTAAAGTGGTAAAATGTGGAGTAACTTCTAGGAGAGCTCATAGGAGTGTTCCCCAAGAAAAGTGAAATAAAACATAAAATGATTTCTCTAAAGGTATCAGAGGGGCCGGAGCTGTAGCGCAGTAGGTTAAGCTTCTGCCTGAGGTGCCCACATCCCATAAAGGTGCTGATTCGAGTCCAGCTGCCCCACTGCCTCTCCACCTCCCTGCTAATGGCCTGAGAAAACAGCAGAAGATGGCCTAAGTCCTTGGGCCCCTGCACCGACGTGGGAGACCTGGAAGAAGCTCCTGGCTCCTGGCTTCGGATCGGCCCAACTCCAGCCGTTGCAGCCAGCTGGGGAGTGAACCAGCAGATTGAAGATCTCTCTCTCTCTCTTTCAAATAAATAAAACAGACAGAAAGACAGAAAGACAGAAAGAAAAGAAAGGCATCGGAAAACTGCTAAGATAGCCAGGCCCTGAGCAGGACGTTCTCTGAGGCATGCCCAAATTCGGGCACATCTCCTTTCCCGCTGGAGCAGGGGCCAGTGTGGGACAGGAGGCAAGAAGCCTAGAAGCAAAGCGGGAAGAAGCTCAAAGAGGCAGAGCAGCCTGCAGACGTTAGGCGATCTCATGGCTGCGGAGATGGAACGCGGAGCTCAGGTCTCTCAAGGCAGCCCGGGTTTGGGTGCAAGACCTAGCAGAGGAGCGAGGGGCAGAGGAGCGAGCAACCCCCTCCCTGCCCCCTTCAGCTGTTTCCCCCAGAGGCAGCTGCTGGTTAAGTTGCCTAGGTGAGGAGGCTGAGACGCTCATAGAATGGGGCTTAAGAACAGACCAGAACCGTTGACTCTCACAGGGTGGTGGGAAGACTGATGATGCCAAGCCCACCAAGTGCTCCCAGCAGCACTTCACGCGTTCATCTGAGAACCCCAGGGGGAGGCGTCCAAGGAATGGGAAGAACCAGCGGGAGCTCGGCCCCTGATTGGACCGCAGTAATCCACTCCTGCGCTGCCTGCCCGGGGGAGGCAGCGTCACACGCAGCTTCTGCAGTTCATCCAGACGCACCTGCACACAACTCCACGGCTCTCCTCCTCCCAAGAATCAGCCAAGACAAAACAGTCACAATCAAAGCAGATCCGTGCTGACCCAAATATGAGAACTATCAGACACAGGCTTCCAAACAATTGTAATGGATTATGTTCAAGGAAAGAGAACCAGAATATATATTTAAAAATGGAAGTTCTAGAATATAAACTAACTGAAACTAAGAACTCACTCGAGGGCTTTGATGGAAGAGTAGACACAGCTGAAGAGTGAATTAGAGTATGCAGAGAAACAACGGAAAACAGCCAAGAATGAAGACCAGAGAAAAAACAGGGTGGGCAGTAGAGAAACCAACAGGACAGGCACACGGGATGTGATGGAAAGGTACCAAACGAACGCAGTGGGCGTCCCAGAAAGGGGGTGGGAGGAGAATGAGTCAGAAGCAGTGTTTGAAGAGCTATGGCTAAAGATTTTCCAAACCTAAAAAATAACATGAAGCCACAGACTCAAAAGATAGGCACCCAGGAAGGGTAGATGCAGCGGGAAGTCATGCCTGGGCAGACTGCAGTCAAGTAACAGAAACCCAAGACAAACAGAAAGCCTTAGCGCACACAAAGGGAAAGAAAAGACGATATCTTTGAAAAGGGGGAAAAAAATAAACCGGCAAGACGGTTGACTTCCTAGGACAAAGACAGTCAGGGAAAAAAGGGCGCGCAATTTCCAGTGTGCTGAAAGAAACCGCCATACCGGAATTTCTTATGCAAAAATACTCTCCAAAGGTGAAGACTGGAGGCTGGCATGCGATCCCGCAGTTGGGACAATGCTTGGGACAGCCACATCCCAGGAGGCTTCCTGGGCTGGAGTCCTGACTCCACCTCTGCTAGTTTGCACCCTGGGAGGCAACAGGTGGTGGCTCAAGTATTTGGGTCCCTGCTGTCCACGTGGGAGACTCAGACTGAGTTCCAGGCTCTGGGCTTCAGCCTGTCCCACACTGACTTTTGTGGGCATTTAAGGAGTAAACCAGCTGTAAAAATTTAAGAATAAGCCAGATAGGAGATTTGTAAAAATTCTACAGTGAAAGCTACAAAACTGTGTTAACATAGGTGGGCATTTAGCAACATAGGTGGACATTTAGACAGTGCTCTGGACACCCACATCCTGTTTCAGAGCATCTGGGTTTGAGTCCCAGTGTGTTCTTGATTCCAATTTTCTGCCAGGATGTGCATTCTGGGAGGCGGTGGGGAATGGCTTGAGTAGTTGGGTCTTTGCCACTCATGTGCGAGACTTGATTGAGTTCCTGACTCCTGGCTTTGACTTGACCCCACTTCTGCTGTTGCTCATATTTGGGGAATGAATCAGTGGATGGGAGACTTCTGTCTATCTGTGTCTTTCCACCTTCTGCCTTTCAAATAAATCAAATTCATAAGAAAAGAATTTTTTAAATTGCTAATTGAAATTAAAGAAACCTCAGTAAATAGAGTGTACCATGTGCATAAATTGGGAAACTTCATAGTTAAAAATGTCAGTTTTTCCCCAAATATTAACCTCTAGATGGGTCAATTCCAAATGAATCCCTGTAAGTATTTTTGTTGAAGTTAACAAACTGATTCTAATTTTATATATTGAAATTCAAGTCAGTATAAGTTGAGGGCCTAGAAGCAAACTTGAATAATAGATTTGAAAGATTTATATTACAGGACAGCTAAGGCTTATTCTGAAGTTACTGCACTCAGGATGGGAAGTATTGGTGCAGGGATAGACAAACAGACCCACGGCAGACACACACTCCAGCAGCTCGTGATCTGTGACAGGTGCTCCTGCAGTGCAGAAAGAAACGATGCTGTGGTCCATGAGCAGCACCTCCTCGCGGCATTCATGGGGGACAAAAGGGGACTTTGCACCCTAAATACAAATCCAGTGGGGCCCAACATTGTGACATAGCCTGCTAAGCCACCTCCCGCAATGCTGGCATCGCCATATGGGTGGTGGCTAGAGTCCTGGCTGCTGCACTTCTGATCCAGCTCCCTGCCAATGCACCTGGAGAGGTGACAGAAGATGGCCCAAGTTCTTGGGCCCCTGCCACCTATGTGGGAGACCCAGATGAATCTCCTGGTTCCTTGCTTCAGTCTGACCCAGCCCCAGCTGTTGTGGCCATTTGGGGAGCGAATCAGCAGATGGAAGATCTCTATCTGTCTCTCTGTCTCTCTGTCACTCTGCCTTTCAAGTAAAATAAATAAATAAATAAAAAGATAAAACAGTAAAACTTCTGAAAGAAAACATCATAAAATATCCATTATGCTTTGGAGTAAGCAAACATTTCTCTTAAACGGGATATAAAAATTCTACCACTACAGGAAAGATAAATAAATTAGACTTCATTAAAATTAATAGTTTCCCTTCATGCAAACAAAACATTAAGAAAGTAAAAAGGCAACTTACTGGAGGAAAATATTTGTAATATATACATCTGACAAAGGAATTGTATTCAGATTATAAGAAAACCACAATCCAACAAGAAGCAGACTTACAGGGCTGGTGCTGTGGTGCAGTGGGTTAAAGCCCCAGCCTGCAGCACCAGCATCCCATATGGGAGCCAGTTCAAGTCCCATTTCCAACCCAGCTCTCCAGCTCTCTGCTGTGGCCTGGGAAAGCAGTGGAAGATGGCCCAAGTGCTTGGGCCCCTGCACCGTTGTGGGAGACCTGGAAGAAGCTCCTGGTTCCTAGCTTCATATTAGCTCAGCTCTGGCCGTTGTGGCCATTTAGGAATTGAACCAGTGGATAGAAGACCTCTCTCTCTGTCTCTGCTCTACCTCTCTATGTAACTCTGCTTTTCAAGTAAATAAAACAAATATTTTTAAAAAAGAAAAAAATAGACTTACAAAGCAATTTTTTTAAAGGGCAAAAGACACAACAAAAAAGCACTCACAAAAGGCAGACATGAGTACATGCAAAGTCGCTTAACATGATCGATCATTAGGGAAATGCAAAGTAGCATCATTGAGATACAGACACACTCACCAGAGAGGCTAAAACATTCAGCACTAACATAGCCAGTGCTGACGAGGGTGAGGGGCACTGCTGGTGACAGTGAAATGCAGTGCCTTCAAGGAGATGCCTCCACAGCACCGCTGTGGCTAAAGGCACAGATACCCCATGGCCCAGCAGTTTTATTCCCAGGCTTCTACCCAGAAGAGCTGCACCATGTCCTCCAAAAGCATAAGCCAGAATAGCTACAGAAGCGTTATCTACAAAAGCAAAACCTGCAAAACACCCAAACGACCATCAGCTGAACAGTATTCCGTGAAATGCCCTAAGCAATAAAAACTGCAAACGATTTGTGTACACAACATAGACGAGTCTCACCAACACTATTAACCAGCATAAGGGAGGAACAAGAGTACCCGATGTATAATTGCATTTATATTTCTATTGCTTAAATAAGAAAAACTGATCTAACCCATGAATCTGAAGTCAGAGTGCCTGGTGACCTGGTGTGGCCCGGGGAGGTGGGCACATTATCAGACAGACAAAAAAAAGCCTTCTTGGACACTGGAAATGTTCCCTGTCTTAATCTGGGTGGTGGTTTAACAGGTGTGTAAATACATAAAAGTGAATCAAGCTGTAAACTTTAGGCTTGTGCTCTTTATTGTATGTAAACCATGCCTCAATTAAAAAAGGTATAAGAAGGAAAACAAACCTGAGAGCAAAACAAAGACATTTCTAGAATAACGAAAGTTAAGAGAATTAATCACTCACAGACCTGCATTCAAGGAAATACTAAAGGACGTTGTTTTTGTTGTGTTTTGGAGCGGAAGAAAAATGATCCCAGATGGAAATCCAGCAGTGCAGGGAGACAGGAACGAAACGGGAAGGGTCATGAAGTGAGGAAACCCGGATCACTACTGCGAGGGCATCCCCGGGCAGCCACAGGCAGGTGGACCGAAGGTGCGGGGCCGCAGAGCAGGGAGGGGGCGAAGCGGAGTTTCGCGCTGTTCCTGGTTCCTAGCTTTGTCTGGAGGGAAACTGCGCACTTCAGTTAGACTCTAATAATCAAAGATGTGTGTTGTAGTATCTATGTTAGGAAAGAATGTACGAATAGTAAGCCAACAGAGGAGAACATAGCTTTTAAAGCTGCTAAAAACACTTGAAATAGATGGGCAACATATAAAACTATTGATAAATAAAGGGCTAGATAGAAATCCAAAGACACCAATAATCACATTAAATGTAAATGGTCTACAAATTTTCATTAAAGGGTACAACAAGATAAAGAAGACACACACACAACACACCTTAAATATAAGTGTATAGTAAGTTTTGGGGAAATATATATATAATGTACTATGCAAAATCAGCCAAATAAACTAGCTGTTCTCTCATTAGACAAAGTTGATTTTTTAAAAGATTTATTTGAAAGACTGAGTTACAGAGAGAGGTAGAGACAGAGAGAGAGGTCTTCCATCTGATGGTTCACTCCCCAGTTGGCCACAACAGCCAGAGCTGTGCTGACCCAGATCCAGGAGTTTCTTCCAGGTCTCCCATGTGGGTTCAGGGGCCCAAGGACTTGGGCCATCCTCTACTGCTATCCCAGGCCATAGCAGAGAACTAGATTGGAAGAGGAGCAGCCGGGACTAGAACCAGCGCCCATTTGGGATGCCAGCACTTCAGGCCAGGGCTTTAACCCACTGCACTACTGCACCGGCCCCGACAAAGTTGACTTTAAGTCAAGAAATATCATTAAAACGGCATATTTTTTATAAAGTTTTTTTTTTTATTTGACAGAGTTATAGACAGTAAGAGAGAGAGACAGAGAGAAAGGTCTTCCTTCCATTAATTCACTCCCCAAATGGCTGCTACGGCCGGTGCTGCGCCAATCCAAAGCCAGGAGCCAGGTGCTTCCTCCTGGTCTCCCATGCGGATGCAGGACCCAAGCACTTGGGCCATCCTCCACTGCCCTCCCGGGCCACAGCAGAGAGCTGGACTGGAAGAAGAGCAACCAGGACTAGAACCCAGCGTAAAAAGGCATATTTCATAATGATAAAATGTTTATTCAAAAGATATAATTCTAAATCTGTGTTTACCTAATAACAGCTTCAAAATATATACAGCTAAAACAGGCCTAAAGAAAGAAACATGAAATCCACAACCATGATATACTCTAATAGAGACTGTAATCGTGAATATCACATATTTCACAGTAACAGAACAACCAGAAGAAACAAAACTAAACAACAACAAAGGAACAGACAAACAAAACCCGTAAGGGTATAAGTGGTCTTAACAAAACACCAAGCTCCCTTTACTATATTAGAAACAATATCTATATATTAATGACATTTAGAAACTCGCATGGAAAATGGAACTAATAGGTTATATGTGTTTTCCATGAATGTTTTGAAAACCACTCATATGGAACACTGAACCCCAAATGGAATAGTATACTGTAGTGGACAGATGACGCAATGCTCTACTGCATGAATGAACTTCACCCCTGGAAAGAAATCCTACTGGGGCTGGCGTTGGTCAGGTGGTCACAACACCACTTGGGACACCTCCGTCCATATCAGAGTGCTTGGGCTCCAGTTCCCGCTCTGCTCCCAGTTCCAGCTTCCTGCCAGTGTGCACTATGGGTGCTAGCAGGTGATGGTCCGAGTACTTGGAACTCCGGTGCCCATGTGGGAGACCTGGGTAGAGTTCTTAGCCCTTGGCTTTGGCTCAGCCCTGGCTGCTGTAGGCATTTGTGCAGCTTGCTTACTCTCTCTCCAATAAAATAAGTAAATACATATTTTTAAAAAGAATGAAGCCATACACCAAAGAGCACTTATTATATTAATCTAATTAAAGAACTTCAAAAGCAAGCAACTTTAATTGATGTTAATAACGTGAGTGTAATTGGCTCGGGGCAGGGATGCCTGTGAAGGGAACGGAGGCAGAGTTCTGTGGGGTTATTCCTGGTGTATTTCTTTTATCTGGGTGCTATGTAGAACTGTACGGCTTGCATGGTTCTTTTCACTTTGTAGAAGTTGATCAAGCTACACACTTGTGATTTGCCTACTGTTCCATATCTGCGATCCACTTCAACAGTGTTTACTTTGCCACACTTGAAAAACTGTAAAGAGAGGCCATCATTCTATGAAAAACCAATGCTCAGAAGCTAGCAATGAAAATCGGGAGCTGTCATAATTTCTCATATATTTGCACACCTGTCTTTGAGTTGAAAGCAATTGTTTGGATTCCTTTTATTATAGATCACACTTTGATAGCCCATAATAAATGTTAAGTAATTTATATTTGTTTTATTTTTTGAACTGGAGGTCTAAAATGTTGTCATCAAACTCAGCTTAATGAATTTAAAAGTGCATTTCTGAGATCTTAAGATACCTCTGACTGAAAGAGTGTTTTATAGACTGAAGAAGACAGACTCAAAAATGAATTATCTTGGGGCATTTGAAGTTTTAACTCCCAAGTTGTTACTCTTCCCAGGGTTATCTCCAAATATCTGCAGCAGCCGAGACCAGGACGAGCCCAGGCTGATATCTGGGAACCCAGTCAAGGTCTCTCACGTGGGTGGCAGTGACTCAGTTACCTGAGCCATCACCACGGCTGTCCACGACCTGCATTTGCAGGACCCAGAGCCAGGTAGGGGGCGCAGGTATTCCCAAGTGGGAAATCTTAACTGCTAAGCCAAACACTGGCCCCACCCAAGGATATTTGCATTTGAAAAAAAAGTCATCCATAGGAGAGAAACATTTAACCCAAGGTCTTTAATAACCAATCTTGAGTTTCTAGCCAGAAGGTGAGGAAGACAATCAATTTGCACAGGTGAAGGTCTGAGCGATGCAAACACATGTGGAGAGAGACCCACCAGCCATCCTCAGCACACTGTGCTGACCAAACCAGCAGGGCCACCTGAACTGAAGGTCAGCCAGTGCGGTGGTTTAAAGACCCAAGTTAGGGAGCCAGACTGCCTGGGGCAAACCCAGCACTTTCCCTTACACACATGGCTTTGTACAAGTTGCTGCACCATCTCCAACCCCTCCTGTATAAAATGCGAATAAAATGGGCAGTCACTCTGCTCAGCCCTACATCTCCATCACCCTGTAATCTCGATCCAATCTCAGCAGCCACAGGCTTGCCTGATGCACTGGAAATCGATACTTACAGCTCCCACATCATCCGTGATTCCTGGTGTCCAGCATGTTGACTGTAAGAAATTGCAAGCACCTGAAATAATGTGAGTTAAGAACAGAATTCTGCCCAGCAGAGATGTAGTGTTGGGTGAGTTTTATTGTGTACAGACCCTGGATATTTAGCATCTGTGCAGAGTACAACTGGTATCTCAATAATCAAACTCCTTAATTCAGCAGAACAGAGATCGCCAATGATACTGGCTATCGGATAGTTAACGACACAGAGAGAGGATGCTAGAGTGTCCCCATTATCTGACAATGCAGGACAAATGCAAAATTCAGGAATCACAACATGGATTATTGAAAGTATGCGACTACAGGTAAAAGAAATAGGTCATATTTTCATATTCAGCTGCCATCCAATCACATACTAACTACATCAATTAATACTCAGTTCTTTTTAATATTTATTTAGTCATTCATTCATCCATTTATTTATTCAAAGGGCAAAGTGGCAAAAAGGCAGGGGGAGACAAAGAGAGATTTTCTATATGCTAGTACACTCTCCAAATGCCTACAACTGCCAAGAGTGGGCCAGGCCAAAACCAGGAGCCAGAAACTCTGTTCTGGCCTCCCACATGGGTGGCAGGGGCTCAAGTACATGAGCCATTTCCTTCTGCCTTCCCAGACACATGAGCAGGGAGCTGGCTCAGAAGTGGAGCAGCTGAGACTCCAACATGAGATGCAGGCATTGCAGCTGGTCAGTTAACCCACTGTGCCTCAACACTGGCCCATACTCAGTTCTTAACCAAACGACCACTTTTCACCACAGAATTTGCCTTTGCGATACTCTAAACACATGCCTTCTTTGTTAATTGTTTTTAAATGGCACATAATAATTGTACATTTTCTTAGTGGGGTTTGATGTTTGGACGCAGGTATGCGTTGTATAACAGAGTAGAGAGCACGTGCGTCACCTCGTGCACGTATCCCTTCCCTGTGGCCAGAATCCTCTCCTCTTGCTCTGTTGAAATATTCAGTGCAGTGGTGTTTCCACAGCCACCCCACGGCCACTCCAACTGGACCAGGTGCCCACACTCTGCCCACCTCGCCCTCCCCGGCTTCTGGGGTAACCACTCATCTACTCGCCCCTAGATGCCACGCTGGAGGGAGACTGTTAGATGCCTTTTCTTACAAAACAATTATCTATTTTCAACAACTTGTTCCCTTTCTTTTATACCACTTTCTAATTAAAAGAAAAAAATCACTGGCTTCTATTTCCATTCTCCTCCCCAGCTTTTGATAAGGAAACTGAGGTAAGATTTGGTGCCTTAGGGTTGTCAGAAGCATTAGCCACCGGGGTCTCCTCTCATTACCCAGGACTAGGAAATCAGTGAACCCTAGACATGGCTATTTCTTCAGGGATTAAGCTGAATCTTCTAGATTCGGAGGTTTTGTACTCATAGCCTTGCTACATTTGGCTAGCTTGGAAAGCAACTGCCTTTTCCCAATATTTGGGCTCTTCTTATGTATTTTATAGGCAAGAAAAATCCCCTCATATTTTACAGTTGTACATTGTTCCACTTAAAGATAAAAATTTAAGAGTTTAAGTTTGCCAGGTTTAGGGATAGTTCCTGTGGAATAACACATTGTCTCTATTCTTTGATGTGTTCATGTTTCAAGCAAATGATCTAAACTAAAAGAGAAAAATGAATAGACTTAATTACACCGACATGAAAAAGAAGCGACTGTTTTCAATATCGTTTTGCTGAGTGAGAAACTGAGGCATGGAGGCTAAGACAGAGCCAGGGAGTGGCAGAGCCAAGATTTGAGTCTCTGTGGTCTGACCCCAGAACTCAGGCTCATCGCCACTGTGTTCTGCTAGACCAACACGCAACAGTTGCTAAGTATGAGGAGGGCTGGAGGGGAGAAACTGGCTAAGGTTTGGTAGCTACTGCTGCGTCTCTCGGATCTCCGGGCAGGGAATCGACTGCTCGAGGGACTGTGTCCTGAAAGATGGGGCGAGTGCAGCTGCAGGAAGAGCAGGAACAAGAATGGTCCAAGCAAGGGCAGCAGGTGCCCAGGCCCTGAGCCCAGGGTGACTGCAGCACAGCGGGCACAGAGTGGCACAAGATCTCGGTGGAGAGGCAAGCCAAGGCGGGATCGTGCGTGCTGTCCTAAAGCCTGTGTTGGAGCGGAAACTGCCTCACATGATCTGCCACGCCAGGCCCGGCGCCTGACACGTGGTAGGCGCCCAGGGAAGGATGCATAACCCTCGCCTTCCGTTGAGCTTGTTTAAAGGCTATTTTCGATGGGGTTAGGGACTAGACCAGAGGACCAGGTCTACTTGTCTAGTGAAGACCAGACGGCCAGTTGGCTTTGATTAATCCACATGTCTGCAAGGAGCCATCCTCATGTGAAGCGGGGATCAACAGTGACAGCCAGTCCTACAGTCAACATCTGGTTTACTTCCAGCTCAAAACAGGAACTTTCCATCGCCTCTGGTCACTAGAATCTCCGCGTCCCCGAAGGACCTCAGCAAACCAGGCTGGCTAATTGGATCAAGTCAAAAATCAAGGTTTCTATTACATCAGGCCACTCCTTCCTCATGACAAGCCCATGAGGTGGATTTAGCCCTAGGCCGAGCACCCATGGGACAACATTTCCTGATTTTGCCAAAGCCAGTCCAGGGTCCAGTTGGATTTGCCTCCAGCCGCATGCCTGGATTGCTGCAGTGAACACTGCCTGGCCTGATGATGTAATTCATGGTATGCATCCCTCCCAGGCCGACACAAGACAATATTGTCCTCACCTGGCTGCCTGGGCTTTGCAAATACCTCCTTGCTGTCAGGGACCATTAGTCAGTCTGGGACCAAGTCAGACCGTACCCTTGGCCTTGAAGCCTAAGTAGGGTTTTGCAACTCTCTTACAATTCTGCTTTTTTTTCTCTCTGGGCTCCCTCAAGGTGCCTGAAGCATTCCAGATCTGGGCAAACAAGTGGTTTGGGTCCCAGGCATCAGGCCACACAGAGGGGTCCTGAGCCCTGACCACCACCTCACTGGTCATCTCCCATTAAAGTCTCGTGCTGGGGCTCCTGCAGTGGCTCCAGGACTGTCCCTCGGCACCTTCTTCTGGCTCCCAATTCTCTCCTGATTGCAGGAACAGGGACTTGGGAGTTTAAAACCATTGCCTTGGTTCACCAGTTTTGTCTTCAATTCCAAAGGCTCGAGACGGCAGCACTTAAATAGTATCAGTGGTGCAGGGGTGGGGGAAGATCCTCATGCACACTTTTCCCTGGTGCTGGGGAAAAGACTGGTGGAAGGGCTCAAGGAGAGCCAGGCCCCTGGAGGGGCGGGGGAGAGCCCAGAGTGGATGGGCCTCGCTCCGTTCAGTCCCTTAGATGCACTGGGGTGCTGGTTTAATTCTTGTTTTTCAGCTCAGAGATTCTCTTTCAGCCCCTGTCTTTCTCCATTTGCCACACCTTTTACTCCCAGGACTGAGCTGTTGAAAGATTTGTGGAGCCCTATCCGTGTGCTAGTGCAAACCAGCGAGGTGGGGAAAATGCTTTATTGTTCACAGGACTTGGGTAAATTGGGCTCAGAAACAGGCTTCAGCACTCCGGCAAAAAAAAAGAAAAAAAAGAAAAGAAAACCAACCTTGCGCGTCTTTTAAAAGGCACTTGTAGCATAAAGAATGCACTGCTTTGACTAGCAAGTGCAGTCTTGTTGAGTCTCCCCACCAGGAAGGGGCAGAGAGAGCACCGTGTACCCGGCAGCCTTCCCCAGTCTCCATAACTGATGTCAGAGAGCTGCCTTCCATCACTCGGACCTGGACCTCCACTTTTGAAAAAGCTGTACCTGGTCTCTTTGTGCTCGGCGAATGTTGCCTTTGGTACAGCAACGAGGAATATCCCTGGACCCCTAAAAACCCCGTAATGACTTAATAGCGTTAAAAACACACCCTACTGAGTCTTTAATTATAGCGAGCTACTGAAGTAGTGAAATTAGCTAAATTGCAGGGCCCGCAGGGGTGACCTAGACGACAGTCGGGCTGCAAACATCTGGCCAGCTTTCCAGCAATTTATGATGGATGGAGGTTTATTCATGAAAAGCAGCTGAATGAGGGGCTGGTTTTTGTATTTATTTTGTGTCTGAGATGTACGACCACACCTGATCCCTTCTCTTCTCAGCATAGTGACAGAAAAATTCGTGTTTTTCTCCGGCAGCTTCAGACTTGCACGTGAGATGCATGTGGCCCGCTGCAATGATTTACCTACACAGGGCTTCCCTGCTAATGCGCCCCATGCTGGTGCAATCAGTAACCAATTCTAAGTCTCCTCTCTTAAAAAAAAAAAAAAATAGGAGAAGACAATTTTTAATTCAGGTTTCCCTCCCTGGTGTGTTTCTATAAATTACAGAAGCACAAAAATAGGAACATTAAGTCATTACAAAAATATAGAAAAGAAAAAAAAATTACGTTGAGCACTCAAACACAAAAACAGGACGATGAGGCCTAGAAGGGGTTAATAGCGAGCAACTTCCCGCATGGGAAAGCTTAGCGTGAAACAGAAAAAAATAAATTTAGCAAACACAACATACATGAATCCAACAGATTAGAAAGCACAGGATTTTAAAAAATATTCAAAGGTAGTAAGCATAGTGGTATTTCATCTTCTTTTTTTTCTCCAGGTGGTCAAAATCAGTCCACATTTACTTAAACACCCTTGGCATGGATCTTGTAGCACAGCGGGTTAAGCCTCCACTTGGCACACCTGGGATCAAGTCCCACCTCTGCTTCCAGTCCAACTCCCTGCTAGCACACCTGGATCGATGACGGCCCAACCACGAGGAAAATCCGGTGGAACTCCTGGCTCCTGGCTTCCGCCCGGCCCAGACCTGACTGGTGCTGGTATCCGGAGAATGAACCAGGAGCTGGAAGGTCTCCCCTCTCTGCCTCCCTGTCTGCATGTGACTCCGTCTTTCAAGTAAATAAATTTCTTTAAAAAAAGATAACAGTGTTGATAAGGATGTGAGAGATGAATTCCCTTTAAAAAAGAAAAAATCCCCCAAAGCTGAATTTCTCATGCAGCATCATTCCATTTAAAAATATGTCTTCCCAATCACTCCTATAAACACGTCTGCAACTGATAACTTCAGAGCGCAGATGAAGAGGCACGACTAGGAGAGTTGATGTCAATCACAGGGAAACGGGTCCCAGACAGGTCAAAAGTCTAGATGACTGTGCAAGCCTGCGGGGCGGCCCCGAGTCCCCGCCGGAGCAGCAGGTGCAAACCGGCCATGCGCGGCTGCCCACGCAAGGTGGAGTCCAGAGGCTTCCACTCTGGCCAGCTCACGCAGAGGACACTCAGGCTGGATCCTTGTGTGTGAAATAAAGGGGGCAATTAAAGTCGTTAGCTACACAGTTAATCCGCATTGCTAAGAATCCCATTGGCCCCAATTATTTGCCTCCGAAGAAACTTCAGCTGGAACAGCCAGGGTTATTATTTCAGTGTTTTATTCCCTTTGGGTCCTGAAGGCTAAGCAAAGGGTTTGCAAGAGCGGGAAGCACACGGGCCCCGGGAGCACCCATGCCTCTCTTATCTTGAATTTATTTTCTTAAGTGCTCTAACAAGAGTAGCAAGTGTGAGCATCTGTCTCAACATGTAGTCTCAGGCTTTATTTTCACTGGGAAACATTTGCCTTCCAAACACTAATGGGTTGAATTCACTTCTATTTATTTTCCGTCGGCCCATCACATGGCACCGCAAGAAGACAGAAGGCTCTCTGAGCGTGGGGACGTGGAGGAAGCAGCCAGCTTGTTGTGACTGTGTGACTGAGTGGTGCCATCCAGGACAGCTCCCGGCACGGGGCCCTCCTGCTCCTTGCAGGAGGCAGCGGCCAGCACTGTGGCGTAGCAGATGCAGGGCTGGCCTCCCAAGTCAGAGTGCAGGTTCAAGTCCTGGCCGCTCTGCTTCCAACCCAGCATTCCTACTAACGCCTACCCCCCCCCCCCCCCCCCCCGCCCAGGTGAGGGATCCAGGTGGAGTTCCTGGCTCCTGGCTTGGGCTTTCCCCAGACGTGGCAGTTGTAGCCATCTGGGGAGAAATGGCTCGCTCTCTCCCTCTCTCTCTCTCTCTGCCTTTCAAGTAAATGAATCTAAATAAGTAAATCAATAAAAACTAAGGACAAAGGCAGCCAGCCACCCACCCCAAGAATGAGTCAGACGTGGCGCTGCGGGACAGCGAGGGGAGTGATCCGGGCGTGCGCGTGCACATTCAAGTCTCGCCGAGGCCTCTCACAGGACTGCAGGCTGAAACCTGACTGCATAGCACCGACAGTGCCAGGGGCTTTAAATAAGAAGTCAGAATGGAGTTCCAATCAATGAACATGCTCCAGCCATTCATCCATTCCTCAGGGCTGACCATGCACCAGGCAGGGTGGTGGGCGCTGCTGTTAGTGGTGCGTGGACCTGGGTGTGAGGAGTCCCCCGAGGGCTGGCTACAGGGGCGCATTTCTCCAGGCTGTGAAATGAGGATCAGCTGGGTCTCCCACCAGCACGGCCAGACCACACATCGCTGCGAACGCTCTGGAGGAAAGATGAATTTACCTTTATTTGTTTATGTCTGCCTTCCTTCTGCAGACTGTACGATCTGCTAGACCAGGGGCCAGTACTTTTTTTCTGTAACGAGCCAGATAGTAAACATATTGGGCTTTGTGAGCCAAGAGACCACATACGCTGCCATCGTAGCGAGGGGCAGGAGTACTCAAGGTGAGAAGGATGAGCAGTGGTGTCCACGGCCGGTACCAGACAGGCAGTGCACCGGAGCTGGCCAGGGGCCAGTCTGCCAGTTCTTACGCTTGTACAGGGAGCTGACCATTTCTGTCTCGGTAGCCTGCTGCTAGTACGTGGCTGGACAAAGAGAGCATGGTGGAAATGGTGGGTGAAGGGACATAGCTCGTGCCTGGGGATATGTATTCTGGCTGGAAAGACAGTTGGCAAAATAACTTGAAGAGGAGCTGTAAGAGCTTGTGACCAATGCATGCTGGGAACGCTGTCAGAAGGGCTGTCAGAGGCGGGGACACAGCACAATGTACGGACACCCAGTTGCGATTGATTGTAAGTATGAGAAGTACACTATTTGGGACACGCACTAAAAAAAATTGCTTATCTGAAATTCAAGGGTAGCTGGCACCCTGCGTATCTGCCGACAAGGAGCCAGGGGAAGTTCAGGGCGGGGCTGACATTTGAGCAGAACAAGGAGTGGGCACGCACCTGGTGGCAGAAGAAAGCAAACTGTTCAAAGGACGAGATGTCTCCAATGCCAGGTCGAGCCATTGTTACCCAGAGAGGAGGTGTGGCTGCAGGGGAGGGAGGGCAGGACACCAGGCTGGAGGTTTGGGCCAAGCTCCAGTGGTCAGGCTTTGAGCTCAGGACAGAGGATCACAGTCCATCCTGTGGGAGACAGGGAGGGAGCCTAGGACTCTAAGCAGAGCACTGATCGTTTCTCTTGAACAGTGCAAGTAGTCCCTCGTGTTTTGCCAGTAGATGAGATCCTGGTCATATTTTGAGCTAGTCTTTCTCTTCCTGGCCATGTGGTTGGGATTTCCTCACTGTGAACTTGCTGGTTAAAACAACAGCTCTCTCTCACACACACCCAGACATACACACACTTGCATACTCTCACACACTCACATATGCACTCTCACACATTATGCACAGTGGCACTGCAGCACTTCTAAAAAGAAAGCAAGTCTTGCACCAAGAAGACATTTGCCCCAGTCAGGGATAAAGGCTCGGGCTCCAGGGAGCAGGGATGCAAGCGTCCCTGAGCATCTTCCTCTCCCTCCCCAGCCTTTAGGATGTTGACCTGAGGACCACTGTGGGAGGGAGGAGAGAGATCAGCCCAGGATCTGCGGGCTGCTTCCATGTCTTGGTCAGTTCTATAATTCCTGCCTAACCAGGAGTCTATCCCAGGCACTTCCTCACTGGTCCATCTAATACCTAATGCAAAACTCCTCTAATCACAAG
This sequence comes from Sylvilagus floridanus, assembly GCA_949820135.1. NCBI lineage: Eukaryota > Metazoa > Chordata > Mammalia > Lagomorpha > Leporidae > Sylvilagus > Sylvilagus floridanus. The sequence goes on from OX463235.1 coordinate 71,594,750, forward strand.
TTTGCCAGACACCAAAAGCCAACCATGGCTGCCTCCAGTCAGGAGAACTCTAAGACTGGCAACTGCTGCTGACCCATCGCTGTCACGTGAGCCTCCCAGGTGGAGGATGAACTTGACGAGGACGAGAAACCCAGTCCAGGAGGACGAAGGGCTGTCTGTGAGGCGCGCCTGGGATGGAGGGTAGAGAGACACGCTGGCCGATGATAAAGTTCTAGATTAGGAGATTTGGTGATGCCTCTGGCCAAGCCAGAAAACACAAAAGGAGCCTCAAGTTCAGGTAGGAGGGGATAATACGTTGCCTTGGAATACGTTTGGTTCTCAGTCTTTGAGATCGGAAGACATTCAGGAAATCTGTTTCGGAAACTTGGAAGAGAGTGGGGAGCCATGGTTTCCTAGCTGTAATCACACAAGCCCAGTGAGAGGATGGGCTCCCACAGAGTGGGGAGAGCATGGAGAGAGAAGGGTGGAGGAAGGGAGGATGTGAGCAATGGGACCAACAAGACAGGGTGGACAGGGCCATTGTTGTGGCACAGTAGGCTAAGCTGCCGTCTGCAGCAGTGGCATCCCATACGGGCGCTGATTACTGTCCCAGCTGCCCCTCTTCTGGTCCAGCCCTCTGCGATGGCCTGGGAAAGCAGTAGATGGCTCAATTGCTTGGGCTCCTGCACCTGCGTTGGAGACCCAAGAGAAGCTCCTGGCTCCTGACTTCAGATCAGGGCTGCCAACACTGGGGCCCTTTGAGGAGTGAACCAGAGGTGGAAGACTTTTCTCTCTGCCTCTCCCTTTCTCTGTCTGTAACTGTACCTCTCAAATAAATAAATAAAAATATCTTTAAAAATAAGAAGGTGACAATTTTTTTTCTGACAGGCAGAGTTAGACAGTGAGAGAGAGAGAGACAGAGAGAAAGGTCTTCCTTTTCCATCGGTTCACCCCCTAGATAGCCACTGTGGCTGGCGTGCTGCACTGATCCGAAGCCAGGAGCCAGGTGTTTCCTCCTGGTTTCCTATGCGGTGCAGGGCCCAAACACTTGGGCCACCCTCCACTGCCTTCCTGGGCCACAATAGAGAGCTGGACTGGAAGAGGAGCAACTGGGACAGAATCCGGCCCCCCCAACCTTGACTAGAACCTGGGGTGCCGGGACCGCAGGTGGAGAATTAGCCTAGTGAGCCGCAGCACCGGCCAGAAGGTGACAATTCTGTCCTGGACTTACCCAGGGAGCTTTAAACCTGGACAAGGGCACAGGATTCTGCAGGATGCGCAGGTCATTGCCGACGGCCACACAGCCGGTGTCCAGGTGACGACAAAGACCAAAGCCCCTCCTGAGCCGTGTGCTGTTAGCGCTGTTCTCAACATTTTTGGTTAATGTCCCAGATGAGGACCTTTTTTCATTGATGCGACAAATACGCCTTGAGCACAGACTCCACGCCAGGCAAGTCCTAGACAAAAACTCAGCAAACGAGATAGAACGGGGAGGAGTCAAGGTGACTTCTTACAGGGGGAGCTACGACCTTCAGAACGTTTGATGAATAGAGCTAGGGCTAGGTTAGCGCATTGGCAAGTCAAGCTGATTGCTTCTGTGGCCCAAAGAACTAGCAAATGACAGTAAGTGCCTCCTCCAAACTCTTCCAGGAAACTGCCAGTCTAGGGCAGAAGAAAGTCTGAATAAGTAATTCTTTTTAATGATGAGTAGTTTAATAACTCTCAAGTACTAAAATAATTCATACTTTGCTAACATCACTGCCACATACTGTTCCTTTAGGAAATGCTTTATGGAAAATGTAATCCGATTTGTAACTAATGTATCAATCGGCTAGCAATCAATTTTGTTCTTACCCTGCTGAAGCATTCATTTTCTCTGGTAGATTAAGAATTCTCTTCACCATAGTATTTATGGTATTCACTGGGTTTTTAGAAAAATGCCCAGAAAGGACGAGAGCTTCAAGTCAGACTGACATGGGTTCAAATCCTGACTTGGCCCCTTCCCAGGTGTGTGACTCAGGAAGGATTATCCAATTTCTGAGTCTCAGTTTCTGAGATGGTAATGACCTTAATAACATCTGTCTCAGAGGATTATGAAAGGTAACTCATACAGTGACTGGTACACAACCCACGCTGTGTGTTACTCTCATAATGAATGTTCGCAGTCCTTAGTCTGACACAGAGACGAGCAGCCGCACTCCAGCCCTTGGGTGCTGTGTCCTCAAGTCCCAAAGGCTTCAGGGCAGGCCTCTGAGGGCCATAAAAGAAAAATGAGGAAGAAAGGGAGGGATATTCTATTGCCATAAAACCCAACAGGGGCTAGCAGTGGAGAGGACTTTCCGTAAGTCAGTGTAGCCCCGGTTGGGTCAGCCTCTGTGCCTCCCTGGCCCCCAAGAAGCCACCTGGAGCATGGCTGGAGGTTGTCAGGTGTCACAGTCAAGGTCACAGACGAGGATGTGCCGAGGGCTGCCAGAGGAGATGAGGTCAACCCTGCCTCCTTCTGCATCCAAAGCTCATCTCCCAGGTGGACGTGAGGAGGCCACTCATCTCCACTCCATGGAGGAGGCTGCTTCCTTTGAAGAAGCCGGGGAGGAGCCGTCCAGCTGCCAGGTCCCAGAGAGCAGTGAGATAACCTTGGCTCCCAATTCAGAACTGCAGTAGCAAGAAAGCTGACGCCCACAGGCACCCCAGGGCCAAACGTGTCTCGCCAAAGAAATACTGCATCCTTTCCTGGCCAAGGAGACAGGAAGATGAAGGGGAAAATGTATAATGTGCTTTTCATTGCTATTTTAAAGAGGGGAAGTCAAACCCCTCCTAGGCAGGATCTTGGGGCATTCTGGCACCAAGTTTTAAATTATTATTCTACCAATCATCCCCACATACTGGGCATCTAAGATGAGCGGGGAATGGTGCTGGGCTCCATGAGAAAGGGAGACCAGGAGAAGGATGGCACTGCTACCCTCAAGGAACTTCCCACCCGGTTAGGAGAAGGGACACACACACACACACACACACACACAAACACACACACAGCAAGAGCTTAACAAAGTCACACAGAGAGCAGCCAGACAGATGCAGGCATTCTGAGTGTTTTGTGTCAATCCAGCCCCTTTCTGAGCAGGGAAAAGGTAGAAAATTAAGTGTCCTTATTCAACCGCTAACTGATGCATGCCAGTTCCTGCATGCATGAATGGTCCCCTCGGCCAGGACGCCTGATGGTTCCTAGTTAATTCTAGATGCCATAGAAGAGAGGGAACAAACCTATGTTGTCACGTTCTGAAGATTCCCACGTTTGGGAGAGGTTGGAGGGTGGCAGAGGTCTACCAAGATTGGAGGCCAATCTAAAACCAGCATTGCTTTGGTTAGTGGTTGTGTTTGTGTTTATGTCAACCAATGGCGGAAGAGGACATGAAAGAGTTATGTGGCGAAGGAGGCATGGATTTTAAAGGCAGAGGAAATATTGCCCTCCTTGAGGAAGGCTTTGGGGTAGCAAGCGAATGACTGTTGTGACCACAGGAAGACCCAGGCGTTCAACGCACACTGATTGAACAAATGGATCAACAGAAGAATAGGCAGATGCAATGCACAGAATTCAGATGGCCTTGTGTCCAGGTCTCCAGGTGGGGAGAAAGGAGCACAGATGGGGCCCCTTCTCTGCCATTGCTTCCGAGAGGACAACACACATGGAGAAGCCAGACGAGCAGGTGCCACCACTGATAAACCAGTCCCAGTTTCCTTCAGAGACCACCAGGAGCTCATACACACAGGCAGCTTATTCCAGCCTGCAGATGGTATCTCAGAGCTGTGCCATGGCATCCACGTCTTACCAATGCCAAGAGGGGCGGGAGGATGGGCTGTGGCAAAGATCAAGGCACTGGAGTTCCACCCATGTCCTTTGGAGGCAAGGCGGTCACTCCCAACCCCAGGCAGTGTCCTTTGTCTGACCTCACAGCCACTTCTCTGTCTCCACCCAAGTCCTTCCCACTTTGGAAAGAGAACTGGACACTCAGGACTCAGCCCAAAGCATGTGGAGACACTTTGGTCCCACTTGGCCATCCATTGGCCAAACCAACAGTGATGAGCTGGGAATTTCTCTTTTGAGCATGTTTTCAGGGGTTCTGAGGCAGCCCCGTTTGGGGCTCACATCTCAGCTACTCTTCCCAAGTGAATCTCCCATCTGGCCACTGTATCCCATGTGGACGCCTTTAGTAGCTCTCCATCGCCATGGGATTAACATGTTTCTTGGCTTCCCTGCCCAAAGCCCTCTACCTCCCGGGAAACTTTTCCAGCTCCTCTTCCACTTGTACCTTCTACTGCAGCGACTCCAAAGGGTCCATCTGGGAGAGGGCCAGGGAGTGGGGTCAACAACCCGTGTTGCTCAGTGACCAACTGGGGGCCCTGGCCAAGCTCCGGAACCTCAAGCTGAGTCCTTGTGAATGAGCGTTGGGGGTGCCTCTCTGGGAAGTCAGTGACATCCGGGAAGTCTCCAGGACCTGGAAATGCATGTGCCTAGCACAACCTTTCCTCAAGTGATATTTAGACGTTGGTTTTGATGACTGTTGTTTTTGCACCCAGCCCAATTCTCTAAGTGGATGAAAGAGTTTGTTTTCAATTCCGTTACCACACAATTGAGGAGTGTTGCAGTCACAGGCTGAGCATCTCTGGTGGGAAGAGTTCCTCTCTCTGAAATCCTTCGGCACTCCTCATCTCCTGGACTCATCTCCGATGGGGATATTTGCTACTCCATGGTGCACACAGGGGCTCGGGCATGGAGGTACCATCCTGAGTTACACAGGTTTTTCACGGACAAGGATTGACCCCTGCCCTATGTGGCCATGCTGATGCCAGATGACAAAGAGTCCATCACCCTGTGGGCATGGCTAAGGAAAACCAAAGTGCGCAGCCTCAGGAAGGTCCCCCAGAGACCAGAGACCGGAGGACACGGTGACTTTGGATAACTTTCTGATCTGTCTGTCAAAGCACTTCCCATCCGAGAAAGGAGGATTAAAGAATCACTCCTCACCAAAAACAGTTTTTTCAAGAAGAAAGTGAACCTGGGGCAAAAGTAGCTTATGAAACATTTGACAAATAAAGGAGAAAAAAAAAATAAGTCGGGGCCTGTAGGATCCTGCCAGCAGCATTAAGCGGTACAGGGGGAAGCAGGCGGTCCGTGGCACCGGCCGCGTGTGCGGTTCCCGTTGGCAGGTAGGGAGCTCGCTTCGTGTTTCTCATTCTCCCAGCCTCACTCCTTAAGAGCAGTGCCAAGACATAAGGTGCCAGCTCCAGAGAACGTTTTTCGGGAAGAGAGATGCTGGCTCTTCTTTTTGCTCTCTGCCCCTGTGCACAGCACAGCAGTGAAATTCGCACCTGGCGTTAGGAGTCGTCTCTTCAGGTCAGCGTGTCTGCACCCAGTTCTGTGTTCAGAGCTGGCCTGTGCACAGCCCAGCCACAGCCCTAAATGCCACTAAATGGCATCAGCACACACACACACACACACACACACACACACCAGCCAGTTGGGACAGTCAAAATGTCTACAGTGAATGTCATGAGTCCCCTCGGGGGAAGCAATCCTTGAGAGCCCCTGTTCTGGGGAGGTCTGGGGCAGTGGCCATCCTGCCTGCCTTCTAGGCTGCCACAGTCAGCAGGAACTCAGGGATTTCTGAAGCCAGATGAGAAAAATCACTTCTCAAAAGCCCGCCTCTCCCCCCGCTCTTCAGTGCCAGCGAAAGGACAGTTCGATCCAGTAGAGCAATGAGGAACAGAAGCCGCGGCCTGGGGATGGAGGCTCTAAGCCAGATTTGGCCTCCCTGGCTTCAAAGATCATGAAACCTCTCATTTGTACCCCACAAAGCAGCAATTTCTCACAAGGATACGTTCCTTTGACTCTTTTCAAAGTCAAGTACAGCGTGGTAACCACAGAGTACAGAAAATAGAGGCTTTCCGCAAGAAGCAATTATTCAAAAACCAAAGACTGAAAAAAAAAGCATGTCAAATCATGTCAAGTACAACACGTAAGACAACTGGATTTCTTCACTTCGAAGCCATGGAATGCTCTGGGTTTGTTTTTTCTTGCTGGCTTTGATTATTTCTTACAGATACAACCCAAGCTCTCTCAAACTGTTGACACTGGGTTAGTGACCTTTTAATTTCAAAGCAAGAAGGTCCAGGTTTAGTATTTAGATTTTTGCTCTAAATGTTCACCAATCATTACGTTCATAATTAGACCTTGTGCTGGAATGTTCCAGAATTTACCTCCTGGATCACTCACAGGGTCTGTAGACGCCACACCAAAAAAAAAAAAGAAAGAAAGAAAGAAAGAAAGAAAGAAAGAAAGAAAGAAAGAAAGAAAGAAAGAAAGAAAGAAAGAAAGAAAGAAAGAAAGAAAGAAAACTGAACACTTCAGCAAGGGTAAGATTTTTCTGGGCTGGCACAGGAAAACTCGGCTCATGGAATATAAGTCAGCAACCCTACACTCTAATTTCCACCCTTCACATGTAGCATGATTATACAACTGAGCCATACGAGCGTCAAGTAAAAACCCGAGGTTTGTTTGCCAGGAGGAAGCCAAACCTTCAATTCTGTGGTTAGTGCCACCTACGGATATAATTACACAAGCTACTATCATCTTTCTCCTAAAGACGAGGAAAAGGATCATCATGGCCAACATTCATATAAATTAACTGTCATAGGTTTAATACCAAGATTAATATTGAATTCCTAAGATGTTCATATCCCGAAGTTTAACAGTAAAAAAATTAAGCATTGGATGGTAACATAAATGCTTATAGTTATCTCCTCCAATTTATTAAATGTCCATTTCATAAATACTTCAAACACAGTGCCCCCCATGTTATTACAGCAATTTCACTTAAAATAAAACAATTGTATTATAAGCTTCAGATACACGGCAAACTTCAGGGAGAGATCATACATTTGGTGATTCTCCTCAAAGAATGACCATGAGCATGATGGAAATACAAAACATGGAATTAAAACATTTATTGGGACACACAAAAATTTTTTAATCCTATGCATAGCTTTTTCATAATATGCATTTTCGTGAGTTCTTTTGGAGCTTCAGCAAGTGTTGAACCAAAGGCAGGTACAGAATCTGCTTTCGTTAGAAGGCTCAAATCAGATATTTGAGAGAGTTGGGGGTGGAGCTGTGATATTTGCTTTCCAGTGCAAAAGCTAGTCTTCAGAAGTAGGTTGGGCATTTAGGATTACAGAAAGGTTCATCAATGGACCACACCATGTTTTTCAGACCATTAACCTCCTGCTAAAATTTCACTGTTATACATATCTACTTACAAACTGAGAGAAGAGAATACTGAACCGAACCATCTATTATGAAAAGCCACCCACAGAAGGAGTTCCTTGGACGAAAGACCTCGCCACCTCACTTTCTTGTCCCCATCCTGGGTCATTCCCGTCACCCACGCTGACATGTCCACACCTAAACATGATCTCATCTATCTCCATATGTGAGCCACAAAAACATATGGGCGATTTCTTAAAAAGCTAAACTTAGAGTAATTCCACCCCTAGCTATGTAGAAAAGAAAACATACGTCTACACAAGACTCATCCATGAATATTCATAGAAGCATAATTGCTGAAAAGCGGAAGCAGTCCAAATGTCTATCAGCTGGTGAAGGAATAAAATGTGGCGTGTCGATCCAGTGAAATATTATTTAGCAATAAATAGGACCAAGAACCGATGCAAGCTACTGTGTGGATGAGCCTTGAAAGCATAGGGAAAGAAGCCAGTCACAAAAAGAGACGTCTCCCAAACACGACTTCAAGAATAAATAACTTTCCCCAATTAGGATTCACTCCTCTGCCTTCTCATATTTAAGTTTAGCATTGTGTCTAACACCAGATTTTAAATACACTACTTCCTTATACTGCAAACATACTCAACAGAGTCCACCCAACAAAACAGAACTAACTGTGCCCCACTGATGTACAACAGGAAACTCCAAAGAGTGCAGCAAAAGTTACAACTGAAGGCTTTTTCAAGAGATAATAGTACCATTAATTTCTGTCTTCTACAATGTCTGCTGTGAATTCTAGCTACCGTTCCTTAATCTTCTAACTCGGGACTCTTCCTCAATTATGTTGAGCAGCAACGAGACGCTAAGCATTGCAAAATCTCCTCGAATTATCAAAGAACCAAAAATAAATCCCAAATTGCTTTTGAAGTGTGAAACGTGTTTTTTTCCGTTCTCAGTTGAAAAATGGCTGTGGAGATTGTACTCAGATTTTCCAAGCTATAAATCTCTTTCAAGCTGGGACTAGGCAGGGACATTTTTAGCCTCAAAGAACATTTTTTTATGAGAAAGAGATGACTGAGGGATCAGGGGCTGTGGTGCCTATCTCTGTATTGCCCTGGCTGCAGGGGTCTGTGTTGGAAACCACAGGTGGCAGTGCAAGGTCATTACCAAAAGAGCAAAAGAAACATCAGCAGAAACAAAAATCTTAGAAAAATGCCCACAATCCAGTCGTATCCAACAAAAATACTATGCATGAAAACCCATAAAAATACCCTGTCCTTTGGCTCAGCACTCCTGTCTTTAGAAATTTATCCTCCAGAAAAGCAAACCAAGGCAGTGTGATTTATAATAGCAAAGGATGGGAAGCCAGCTCAACAGGCATCCGTAGGAATCGGTTAATTAAATTACGGTACATTCTTCTGATGGAATGCTATGTCTCCATAAGAGTAACAACAAAAGACATGGAAATGTACTTATGATAGAATGTTAATAGCAAAAGGATACAAAAAATGTATATTGTAATAATTTATGCAAACAAACATATATATGGAAAAGAACTGGAAGGAATTACATGAAAGTATAAATCATTGTGCTGCGATGGTGGGGGTCTACTTGTTTTTTTTTTTTTCTCTTTCTAAATTGCTGAGATATCACATAGTTTTCAGAAAAAATTAAGTCCACCATATAAATTTTATGAGAAACTGGTCCATTAATCAAGTTGTGCTATTACTATCAAGTATGTTTCTACCTGTGCTACTTAAGTTAAAATACTGGCCATTGGAGAGAGCCCCCAGTCAGAAGCAGGACAAAGAAACACCAGGCTTGGCTGAGAATCAAATTCTGAGTCCATGAAAAACTTACTGATGAAACCAATTTTCTAGGCGATAAACATAACAGAAGAGGCTCCTTTTGCATCCTGAACTCCGCACACGTGCCTCCAGTGTTTCTCCTTGAATGTCCTTTCCATCTCTTGGAAGAGTGCTGCATGTGGAAGAAGATAGGGACCCCTTCCCTTGTCTCCAACGCCTGATTGCTCACCCATCCACCCAGCTGACCTGCCCTTCACCCAGGGTTCCATGGGAACAGCAGTGCAGGGAAGTGTTTGTCCAGGGAGCCCAGTACCCAGAACCCAGACACCTCCGTCCTGCATGCCAGGAACAGACTGGGAGGGCTCACTTTTTGTGTCTACTCCGTTGGGCCACGCTATCCAGGTATTTCGTCAACCCTTACTCTAGATGTTTCTGTATTTGTAGATGAGCTGAAGACACCAATCAGTAGATGTGACGTAGAGGAGGTTAATCTACACTGTGCATGGGCCTCAGCCAATGAGGTGAAGATCTTAGTGGGAAAGAAGACCGGCCTCTCTGGAAGCATTGAGACTTGAACTGAAACACTTAGTCTCCAGGGCACTGGTCCACCCTGAAAATTTCCCACTTACCGACTTCCACAATCGCATAGGCCGATTTCCTAAAACCGATCTTTCTGTCTTACTACTACTACAGTGGGGATGGAGAGCTCAAACTACGCTGTGGGGATTGAGAGCCCTGGCTGGGTCCTGAGAGATCCCCAGCCAGACTTGGCCAGGTGCTTGTCCTCCTACCTGTGGGAATACGACCTAGAGATGCAGGTAGAGCTAAACAGAAGGGCGGGGTGTATGGAAAGGCAGGAAGTACCACTCAGACGTGAGCCTGGGCAAGCTCAAGAGCGAGAATTTCCCCCACCCCCACCCCCACCCCGGCTGGGTCGTCCTTTGGTGAGGTAGGGGTGGTGATCAGGGCAGGACCTGAAGATGGCAGGGTCCCAGGAGGCAGGGTTTGGTTTCCAGGGAGAGATCATGGTGTCTGGAGCATGACAAGGAGAGGTTTAGCTGTGTGATGAGGCGAGGCTGTGCCCAGTCTTCAGCCGTGGCAAATCGGCGTGGAATATGGTGGAGTTTGGGCGGTGTGCATGGCCTGGCTGCTGGCAGCCCCTGGCACCTCATCTTTTCCTGACTCCCTGCCTCGTTCACATTAATACCACATATGCATGTAGCACATATATGCAAATATGCTTGAAGGAATCTTTGTGCACACACGCACAGAGCACACCCTGTCTATTCTGTGTGTACAGAGCACACATACAGGAAAGCGTGCTGTCACTTGGCACAAGGGAGGACCTGTGTTGGATGACAGAGGGAGGATGGAGTCACTCCTGGGTCCTGTAAGGGATCTCTCTCTGGCTCCTACAAATTAAAACACCAGTACATCACAGACCACCTATCTCTGTATAGCTACTTATTTAAGATTGTCAATATTTTTTAAGAAATCACCCTAGCCGTCCCATTGCCCACACCTGCTCAGCCTGGACCTCTGATCCCCCACCTCATGGCCCTGAGAATGCCGGCAGCCAAGGCTGTCCTGGTCTCCAGGGAGGTCACTTTCTCACTTTGCTTGTTGGTTCACGATGAAGTCACCGTCATCATCGCGGTGCAGCCCTTGCCATGGCTGGAAAGTGTGCCCCCAGAATTGGGAGGTGGGGTCTTTGGGTGGTGATCCTGGGCGTGGCTTTGTCACACAAGGCAGCTCCGCATGCAGCCTCCTCTGCCCTGCTGCCCCCAGGAAGACCCCGCTGCTGATGCCAATGCCGAACTCGTGGGCGTCTCGGCGTCAGAACTACAGGCAAATAAACTCTCAGTCCCCGTGCGTTACGTGGTCTCGGGGATTTTGTTATAGCAACAGAAACTAGAGACAGTCTGTTTCCAGTTCCCAGCATCCGTACAAACATCTATAGTATCCAAACAACATCCTGAGATGAATAGAACCTGCAACATTTACGACTACCCTCTTCTAATGTCCTTTCAAACAAACCCTATTAGTCAGTAGTACATTTAAAAATTCTCCCATTTCATGATATACGACAATTTATGTTTCAGTTGCTATTCAATTTTCCATCCCTAATTTTTAAGGATTCTAATTCTGTAGTTTGGCCCAAGTTACACATTTTTTAACTATTCTTTTTAAAAAAAATACCCTTATAAAGGATTTTTTAATGTTAGTAACAAAAGGTCTGATTTCAACACAACCATTTATGTAACTAGTTTAAATTAGCAAATTGTATCTGAAGCATACTGATTTATTAGTTTAGCTGATTTTGCTGAAACAGATCATTTCTTACTAAAATAGCTAAGCTGCCTGCTTTCCTATCCTAAAACCAGCTCACCCACAGGTGCACAGAGCCTGAACCACAGGAGGGCAGCTCACCCACAGGTGCACAGGGCCTGGATCCCAGGAGGGCAGCTCACCTACAGGTGCACAGAGCCTGGATCCCAGGAGGGCAGCTCACCCACAGGTGCACAGAGCCTGGACCCCAGGAGGGCAGCTCACCCACAGGTGCACAGAGCCTGGATCCCAGGAGGGCAGCTCACCCACAGGTGCACAGGGCCTGGACCCCAGAAGGACAGCTCACCTACAGGTGCACAGGGCCTGGATCCCAGGAGGGCAGCTCACCCACAGGTGCACAGGGCCTGGACCCCAGGAGGGCAGCTCACCCACAGGTGCACAGGGCCTGGACCCCAGGAGGGCTGCTCACCCACAGGTGCACAGAGCCTGGACCCCAGGAGGGCAGCTTTGCCAGGAGAAAGATAATAACAAGATCCCACTTGAGGCCCCAGATGTAAGCACCTTCATAGGCAGAAAAGAAAAAGTAAAAACCTTTGCATTTTTCCATTCTCCATTCGAAGTTTCTGTCTTAAGAAAAAAGGTCAGCAGTGGGTCTCCTTTGGGGAATTTGCTCTGGCGTGGAGCAGATGAGAGTCGTTTTTATTTAAGGTCACATCACAGGGATGCTGAGGCTGTCAGTGTGTAGAGAAGCCACCAGGGCGAGCCTGCCCCAGGAGCACACATCCTACAACGCGGATCAAAAGGATGGCGTCTGCCAAGTGCCCAATATCCATTCTCATCCCCACCGTTGGTCTTGCCTCTCTCCCTCTCACTCACTTAAACTAAGTCTGTTAACACCAACCAACCACAGGCTCGCCTTCCTTGAGCCATCTCTGTTATTAAATTGTGGTTCATAATCCTAAGGACAGCCATCAAGTTGCGATCATCAAGGGGGACTTCCAGAAGGCAGGATCCGGAGCCGCTCCCCAGGGCAGCCAAAGCAGAACGGACAGGGATGGAGCCTGGGCTGATTCTCGTGAATCAGGTGAAACGAATACCAAGACCCACGAGACAGACGGGCTTTCTTCAGCGCTGGTGGAAATCAGTTGGTCCCAGGAATGAGCCCAGGCCTCATGCTCTGTCATCCACACCCCCGAGAAGCGCTGGGCTCCCGAAGCTGGCCCACAGCACCCTCAGGTACTTGTCTAAAATGGCCAAGTTTCCAAAGAATTCTCCAGAGTTTCCCGTGTGCAACAGTTGAAGCTATGTTGTGTTGTTGATTTTCTCCCCTGAAAACACATGTGTACTTTTGTTTCACGGTCTCACTTGGCACCAAACACCCAGTTCATTTGCCCATCAGATTAGCTCGAATTACATGCTTTTACTGCTCCTACAAGCGAATGCAAGAGACCTACAATTAACTGTGGGCTGGTTTAAGCCCTAAATGGAACTAATGTCTGCCCCGACCAAATGCCTCAGGACCCGCTCTTTTTTTTTTTTTTTTGCCTGTAAATTGCTATTTTTGTAGGCTGTCTTCCAGAGGTTGAGCCCCAAAACAAGTTAGAACTGTAAACCTACCAAGTTCTACTCACAGTGTGTTGGTTGAGTCCTTGCTGTTTGCACTATCTCCGAGAGCTTAGCAAAGTGCACAGTATCATTCTCACAACAGGAGGCAAAATCGCCACTCTTAACTTAATCTCGTTCAAGTTCATACAACAGCAGAAGGGAGAAGAAACCACGACACGGCTGCCTTGAAAGGGTAGGCTGTGCCGGTCAAGGCCTAGGAAGACATAATATCGCCAGTCTTTGTATCTGCAAATTGCAGAGCGAGTTTGTTTCTAAGGAAAATGAAATCTATTTGGCACTCAAGTTGAAAATACCAGGACTGTTAGAAAATTCCAGCGTCAGTTCTCAAATGATGACAGGGTACACAGATTTGTTCTGGCTGGTTCAACTTTGCAAACTTCAGAGAGAGAAAAAGAGGAATGGATGATAAGCATGAGTCTGGTTATGGGCCCCTGTGGAAAAGTAGCATAATGTCAGTGTCATGTTACCTTTCATTTCCATCAGCAATGGGCTGTCGTATGTCAGACCCCGAGAGGGACAATCAGATAAGACCCTACCGAGAGCCTGTGGAATCTGCTGCTCCTGGCACCGGCACCCAGAGCGCAGGGGGAGCCGAGCAGAGCCAATTGTGCTTCGGGAGGTGGGAGGGTGAGGGTGAGGGAGGATGGCTCTAGGTGATGCTACCTCCGCAGCTGCAGGCTTGCTTTTCCCCCAGATCATATTTCCCCCAATGCTATCATAAAAACCAGCGGAGGCCCCAATAATAGGAGTCGGAAATGAGAATCCGACCCTGGACTTGGGTCTTCACCGGGCTGACTCCGAAGCTCCGTCTTCTGCCGTGACTGATGGAACAAGTCCTATCCATTACTCCCCCTGGGAGGCGGCGTGTTGGCCTGACAACCTTAATAGCAAAATTAGACTTCCATTTCCTCAGGTTCAACTTTTAGTCCTGAACAAGCCAGACATGGTCACATGTTGGATGATACAGAAAGTCAAGGGGGCCGTTGGATGCCAAAGAGAAAAGCTCCTTTGTGCTACTTGAGGGATCCATTCCTCTCTGATGTTAGGATTGAAACATACCTGCTGGGCGGCCCTAGCCCCTGTGGACCTAGGAGGCCGCTTGCCCAGGAATAAGGCCTATGTTCTAAATAAGCCTAATGCCTCCTTTCACGTGTCTATGACTGTTTTCAAGTAGCTCACAAAGTCCTCGCAGTAATACCCAAGTCCATCACAAAGCATTTCTCAACTTAGAATAGATTCGATGGCAGGAGCCAAGTGCTTCTCCTGGTCTCCCATGGGGTGCAGGGCCCAAGCACTTGGGCCATCCTCCACTGCACTCCCCGGCCATAGCAGAGCTTTTTGACAATGCACTTTGTATCAACATTGGATGCTGAAGATGTAACCACCTTGTATGAGGGCCTGCAAAACTTTCTGACTGTGTGGAGCTCAGCCATGTTTGGGATCACTGAGCTAGGACATCAATGCCGCTACTGTCTCCAGTCACTTTCAGATCCCCAAACGTATGCTCTGGAGAGTTTGGGAAACAAGAGTTCCAAATGCTCCAGTGTTTTACAAAAACGTGTATTTATTCATTCATTTATTTTATTTGACAGATCGAGAGACAAAGAAATTCCCATCTACTGATTCACTCCCCAAATGCCCTCCACAGCTGGGGCAGGACCAAGTCGTAGCCAGAAACGAGGAACGCAGGCCAGGTCTCCGACATGGGTGGCGATGATTCAAGTGTCATCGCTGCCTCCCAGGGTGCCATCAGCAGGCAGCTAGAACCAGAAGCAGACTCAGGATGGAGCACAGGAGCTCCCCGGTGGGAGGCAGGCATCCAGGCATCTTCGTCATCTCTAGGACAAACACTGACCCCCAGAGTGCTCCACCGTTTTCACTCCTGCGTGGCGACAGTAATGATGATGACATCGGGAGCAGCATACACACACAATGACGGCGTGTCCAAGGCCAGGGAGGGCCTCAGCTTCAGGACCTGAGGCCTGCTCCTCCTCCATCGCCCCCCACCCCACCTTCGTCACACGGTCTCCTGTGTTTTATTTCCAAACTTAAATAACAGCAGTGTAGATGCAATCCCAGCTCTGCCTCTTGCTGGCTTTATCACCTCTGAAAATGTGCCCTATTCTGGAGGCTCATCTGAAAAATGGGTCCACACCGAGTTCCTCCAGGGCGATGGGGCACGTGGGGCCTTAGCCTCAGAGCTGCCTGAGTGTTCGCCGTCTACGGGGCAGTCCTTCTTCTTGCTCCTCCTACCAGCGGCTCAGTTCACCAGCTCTGCTCCATGCCAGCGCTGACCCAGAGCGGGGCTCTCTGCTTCCACAACTCCCTGTGTTTCGAGTATCTCTTTAACTTTTGAGTCTTGCACATTTTCAAGTTTGTTTGCAGATATATTCACAATGCAGTGCTTTAGGGTTCTGGATCGATCTTGAGGCTCCCATATGCTTCATACACACACGCACACACGTACACACGCACACACATCCAGGTTCACATCAGAGACCTGTCAGCAGGTAATTATCTGCCATGCTGATGGCTCTGAATCGCTGGGTGCCTTCCAGCTACCTTCAGTCTTCAGACTCCCCTTCCTGTCCTCTGTGCAGCTGCTCCCAACTCCAGAAGCCTCCGGGGCAGCCGAACTGCTTGGGCTTTCAGTCTTGCCTCTTCTTGCCCCTATAAAGATTTGCTGCCCTGAGCTATCCAATTTCCAGAGCAAACATGTAAGATACTTTGCAGCCTGGCCCCGTCCAGGAGCAGAAAGTCGTCTTTGTGTTAAGTCAGTCCAACTGCTGCCTTCTTCATGTCTATGTTATGGGCCAATCAGTGCTTGCCCAGACACAGTGGGGCTATTTTTACCTGGGCTGTCACTCTGCAGGTGTGGCCAGTTGACGAGGCCTGGGCCTCTGTGGCTTCAGGCAACACAGAATGGAGGGAAACACAGAGTGGTCTCACCAGCTCAGCCACCTAAGGGATCCGCCCTGGCCCTCTTGGGTCTACTCTGCCCTGGGTGGCCACTGCTGAGGCCTTGGCGGATAAACCAGGAGAATTCCCAGGAAGAGGAGAATTCCTGGGAAGACAGGTCTCCAATGGGACTTCAGAAACGTTGTGAAAAATGAGATTAAATCGAAGTTTATTTTGGCACAAAATTTTTTTCGAAATCTCCGCGTAGTTTTTTCATAATTTACATTTTCCACAAAATTTTTGAAGACCCCCTCATTTCTACCTAGATTTCAAAAATGTTTTGCACCAAAATAAGCTTAGCTTTTAGCTTTGTTTTCTGTGCATGTTGTGAAGTGCCTCAAATGTCAGTGTGTTCTTCCAGAGGAAGCAGTAGGGGGCCCGCTGGGCGGGGAGGCCCTGCGGGTAAGTTGGGGTAAGTCATTCTGCAGAGCTGGCCTGAGGCCCTGGGGCTCTCTGGGGTCAAAGGGTCACGGTCCCCTTGGCCACTCTATTGTGTCAAGGTTTTGGTACCCTCAGCAGTATTCCACAGCCCCTCCTGCTTCTGCACCGTGGCCTCATGCCTCCCAGGGTGACCCTCTTGTAGCAAAATTGCTCTCATTTGGCACTTTGGGAATAATATATAATTTCAAAAACCACGGTGCAAGAGCGCTGGAACTGGTTTGGGATCCCATTTGCTAGAAGCCATTCAAGCATTCTGTTGAGTGTGGCTCTCTTTGGCTTCTCCTCCTTCCCTTGCCCCAAATGACCAAGCCAGGGAGCAAGGTTTTGTTGGTTTTTTGCATGCTTTCAGACCTCTTCACTAAAAAGCTCAATGAGTGCTGCCACAAACACACCGCTGTGGCCCCTTGCAAGAGAAACAAACCCCAGCATGAAAATATCCTGGCTTTCCTCTTTTCTTATGTAAATAAATCTCCAGATGGCTCATTTGTAACACTGTGTTTACTAATTCTTGTTTTCTTTCTAGACAATCTGTTCCCAGGAACCATTCTAGCCTTGAAATCGGAGGTAATGCTTATGAGTTCATTTCATGAAAAGGCTATCAGAGGACTTGGTCTACTTGGGTAGTCTGATAGTGCCAATGCCACACACACACAGAACCCTCCTGAAGGGCTAACAATCCTCGGGCTGTTGTCATTGTTGTTGGACAGGAGGCATTTTTAATTGGAGTCAGAAAAGAGTAATTAATTTCAGATGTATTAGAACATCAGAACCAGAAGGCACCATAGGCGCATCCAACGTCGGGATGGAAATTTGTGCCCTGTTCTGCTTTCCCCTCCCTCCCATCCAGTGCCCACCGCAGACATCACTAATCATTCCAGCCATCCTTTCCAGCTGAGCTCAGGGGTGATCTCAGAACCCCTCACCAAGTCACCGCCAATCAATCAGAGTTGACATGTAAGATGACACACATTTGGCATCACTCAGTCCCTCATTTTGCAACTGACACTGTGAGGGTGGGAACAACAGTATTCAGTGTTTCCCCTCTAGTCTAGAGGACTACTTTTTCGGCTCAAAAATTCAAACACAGGTCTATGATATTGATGGGAAATTGCATTTTTATTTTCACTACCCCAACTATATTCACAATTTAGCCTTGCCTTCATTCATAAAGGAGTATGACAAACCACAATAATATTGGCATATCTGACTTTGTCATTGATAGAAATCATGGATACATTCATAGAACATTTGTCTGTTGCAGATTTCTCAAAATACTATAATATCCATTGCCAATTCTAAATTATAGCACTGATTAAAGGTTGTAGCTAGGATTTTGTATTTTGATGTGTTGAGAAGTACACACAGTGCTATGTCACACATTTTAAAAAATATTTTGATACATTTTGAAAAATATATTTGACTTCCTTTGAAATTCTATAGATTTCACTTTGTATATTGCAAGGTGTCCAGGCGCGTAACAAATCTTCCCAGGCAGACCAATCAATGAATAAAATTATCCATGCTAGAGGCGGGGAGGGATATGGGAAGTAAAAACGCAAGTTCCCAAGCTCCCCCCCCCCCAGGATAACTATTGCAGACCACTACACCCATTGTGTGATAAAAATGGAAAAAACAATCTATGGCCTTCCATGGCTGACTTTTCTCACTTAACGAAAGAAAAGAAAAAAGAAGACATTGTGAACCTCTTCCTTTAAAGATATCTGTGGCCTCCTTCTGGGGCTCCAGAGCATTTTGTGATATGAACGTGCCCCAACGTGTTTTACAAGTCCAGCAACGAAGACGCGAGCCCACAACGCTGCTAAAGTCGGTTCATAACCAAATCTTTCCCGACAAAAGACAGCAGAGAGGAGCTGTCACTGGGCTCGCACACAGCCACAGGGCTCCGTGGAGTCCGTCTGCCGCGATGGGTCAGCACTTGAGGTGGTCACTGGAGACATGGACACAAGCCAAGCCTCCAGACTCAGGAGTGACTGCTTTGTCCGTGACAAGCAGCTGGGGCCGCTCCAGGAAGTGTGCCTCCACGCAGGAGCCAGAGCAGCGGCACAGGGGCTCCGTCCCAAGGTGGGTGACTCCTGTGCAAGAGCAGCCAGTCCAGAAGCAGAACCAGGCTCGGGAGCCCCTGTGGTCTACACTGCATGGGGTCCACAATGAGCCTCTTGTGGTCTGCCAGACCCCAGGGCCAACCTTGGCGACGGACAACTCTCCCCTCTTGAGTGCCCAGCCCTGATTCTATTTCTTCCGTGGATGCACCTGAGTCTCCCACAAACCCCTTCCACTGCAGAGCCACGACCAACTATTTGAGGATCTACTGGCATCAACTGCTTAGGGCTGGGTGAAGCAGGCGAAAACATCCATTGATCAAAGTTAGTGAAACTGAATGTGGCTGCTACCCTGTGCTCAGCACCAGCCTCAGAATAACCCAGCAAACTCCGGGAAGGAGCCAGAGCAAAGAGGAAAACGTGTCTCTGGAAGAAAGGAGACGGCAGGGCCACCCCAGGCCACATGGAGGCCCAGGAGGAGGCAGATCTCTCTCGCCCAGCTGTGCACAGTGTGTGAACGCTGTGTCCGAGACCTGAGCACCGGCCAGAGCCCATGTGATGGGGAAAGCGGCTTCCCGGCGGCCCGTCCTCTTCCTCACTCCAAGCTCAAGGGTTGGCCCATGAACCCTTTCCTCTGCCCCTGTCCTTTACAAAATCTCTCCCAGACAAAGCAAGGTCGGAGGGGGCCTGGCCTCCTCCCCTGGCCCCCTTTTGTCCCCTGGTGCTTCCGCATTTCTCAGAAGTGGGGCCGCCACGCTCTGCTCCTCCTAACCCCGGGTGAGAATGGCTTCCCCTCGCATCACATCTGCTGTCTCCATTCTGCCCTGGGTTTCAGCGACTTTAAATTCCCTGGCGTGGAGTCAGCTCCCCTCTCTGAGAACCAGCGCGGCTCCACACTGTGCTACCCCCGTCCGCCCCATGCAGGAAATCAAACAAAGCCAGGCTTGTTCCCAGTTTGATAGGCGGCAAGTTTCGGGAACGGGGGCTTCAAATCTTTTCACGATTTTGTTTTGGCACCAGAGCGTCTGTGTTTAATTCTTCGTCTCCTGCCAGACTTGGGAAGCCCAAGTGATAATATCAACATGCAGAGAGATGGAGCACACCCCCAGCATGGGGAGGGGGTGGGGCGGGGGGATTACCCAGGCACATGGGACACGCACTGACATGGGCACACACACAAGCATGCACTCAGAGAGACTCAGAGAGACACACACGAGTTCACAGTTGCACTCCCAGGAGTACAAGGCCACGCAGGATCATACAACTATGCATGCGCACACATATGGACACTCGTACGTACCCTGCTACATGTGCTACCAAGAACACACGGTCACATACACACACTCGCCCACCAGACACATACTCACATCCAATGTATCACATGCATGGATTCGAACAGCACACACTGATGCATTCTTCCTCCGACACATAGCCATGCACACACACACACACACACACACACACACCCGCTCATCCATACAGCTTCCCCCCATGCACACGCACACACACACACACACACACACAGCCTCGCAGACTCTTGTGCCCACACACTGCTGGGCACACTCACACACAGAGGCAAAAGGAAGGCACCCGTGCCCTGCATGGCCCAAGGGCAGGAGCACCACCCGGCGAGCTGTCACAGCTGGCCCCACCCCCCAGGACCTGAAAGAAAGCAGTTTCAGATCACAAGGCCCCTCCAGGAGGGCCCATCTTAAAGTTCAACCAATTAAGCCTCCGTCTCTATGGAGACGTTTACTTTCCCTGCTCTGAAGTTCAGCAGACCCTGTGTCCTGGCAGGCACCGCGGCTGAAGTCTGTGGTCACTCTGCCGCACGGAAAGTACAGAACCGCGGGGCTCTGGCTGTGGCGTAGCCGGTAACGCGGCCGCCTGCAGTGCTGGCATCCCACATGGGCGCCAGTTCGCGTCCCAGCTGCTCCACTTTGGAAAGCAGCAGAGGATGGCCCAAGTCCTTGGGCCCCTGCACCTGTGTGGGAGACCTGGAAGAAGCTCCTGGCTCCTGGCTTCGGATGCGCGTAGCTCCACCTGTTGCAGCCATCTGGGGGAGTGAACCAGCAGATGGAAGACTTTCTCCCCTCTCTCTTTCTCCCCTCCTCTGCCTCTGCTTCTCTGTAACTCTGCCTTTCAAATAAATAAATCTTAAAAAAAAAAAAAAAAAAAAAAAAAACCACTGGTCGATTCCTGTCGGAACCCTCGCCAACCCAAGTCTTGCCAGCAAAGGTCCAACCCACGGAGTCACAACACGACCGCTGTTGATCGGTTCTCGAGGAACTTTTACTCTTAGGGATAGAAGGAAAGGAGGGAGGGGGAAGCAGCCGGGAGAAAGACTGAAGTGGCTGCTCCCCCATTCTGCCCCACACACGGTCTTTTATCCATCCCCAATCCCCCCGGGCTAGGGTGAGCAGTCCATCAGAGGGCATGCGCAGTCTCAGGTCAAGGTGCATCTCATCTCGCCAGGCTGTTTACAAGTCCTTCCAGTCAAGGTGTATCCCATCTCATCAGATTGTCTGCAAGTCCATTCAGGTCAAGGTGTGTCTCATCTCATCAGATCAAGGTGTATCCCATCCTATTACCCCGACCTTGCTCTGCTCCGCAGGATGAGGCAGTGCAATGAGAAGGTCCCCACAGGTGGCCAGCCTGTGGTTCCCCACAGATTCCTCTGTGGATCACCAAGTCGCCTTTGTAATCCTGGGCAGGAGGCGGCATTAGCTGACCCAGAGCACCTGAGACGCCCAGAACGAGTGAGTGGGCACCCAAGCATGGCCACCGCAGGGGCTGTCGGAAGAGCCCCTCACCCCTGCGCTCGTCCCTCAGCCAAACATCCCTGGGCTCTCAGACCCCCGTCCTCTGGATCCTGCAGTTGAGGGAGGAGGCAGACTTGGATCCAAATCCCCCCAAAGCGGTGTCAAATGCCAGCTGTAACCAACGTCCCAGAGGGACATGGACGGCAGAGAACCAGTGAGATGGACAGGGCGTCTGCCTCGGACCTGGCCCGTGTCGCATCAGGGTCAGCAGCCCCACTGGTACTGCCATCAAGCTCGCTGGGCCCCAGGGTCCTGGAGAGATGGAGATTCAGATCCTCTAATAACTCGTGCTGGTCACAGAGATGCATTTGTGGTGTGTGTGCGTGTACGTGTGTGCATGTGTGTGTACATGTGCAT
This sequence comes from Sylvilagus floridanus, assembly GCA_949820135.1. Classification (NCBI taxonomy): domain Eukaryota; kingdom Metazoa; phylum Chordata; class Mammalia; order Lagomorpha; family Leporidae; genus Sylvilagus; species Sylvilagus floridanus. The sequence goes on from OX463235.1 coordinate 71,616,369, forward strand.
GTGCGTTCATGTGTGTGCATGTGCATGCATGTGTACGTGTGTGCGTGTGCATGTGTGTGTGTACATGTGCATGCGTGTGCATGTGCGTGTGTGTTTAGCTGCACGATTTTAGCAAGAAAAGCAGATACGGGAGAAAACATTTACTCTGTAGAACAAATAAGATAATGAGCACGAGATGCCAGCAGTGTGCCTGGCCCCTCCATGGTGCCCAATTCAAGTGGCCCGTGTTGTTTTCTTAGCATTTAGTGTCCTGGTTACGCTTGGTGCCAGGTCACCAGCAGAGAGGCTTGTACCCCTCGGAGAGAAAGGAGCTGGGAATGCAGGTGGGAGGGAGATGCCCCACGGGGAGGGTGCGGGTACAGGGACCCAGCGGGTAGCGTGAACACGCATCCCTGCGGGTCCAGGAGAGGACTCTGGGCTGATGCTGCGGACACGCCTGAACCGCATTATGTAACACGGAAAGCGAGGCATTACAATGGGTGCATTTAACAGTGTTTACGAAAGGGGATGGAATGGAGACTGCTATCTTTTCTGAGCAAAGTCCACTGCCAACTGTTCGTGCTTCCCCCTGAGAGCTGCCAGCCCGGGAGGACTGTGGAGGGAGGGACGGCCATCAACCCCAGGTCCATGGTGGCCGCCGAGATTACCTGGCCATGGAGCTTACTCGCTGGGTTTCGTGGGACATCTGCTCTGATCCCTTGACCTGCCTCTGGTTCCTCGGGGAGGTGGGGACCTGCCCTGGGTGCTGGTCCATGGTGGTCCTTGTCAGCAGGAGAGCAAGGCTTTGAAAATGAACCTGCTGATCCATGCAGAACGAGACAACATACGGTGTCTGGGTTGCGACAAAACCGTTTAAATTCAGCTCAGGAACTCGCTAGCTGAGGACCTTAGGCAAGTTATTCTCCACTCAAAGACTCAGTTTGCCTGCCTATAAAATGGGGAGAATAGTAAGGGCCTAGGTCATGGAGTTCATGTGAGACAGTTCCTGTAAGATGCTTGCCGACTCACACGGGGCCGCGCTCTGCCAAGGTGAGCTTTCGTTTATTTCTTCTTACTCCGCCTTTTCCCAGAATAGGGAGTGTGCTCACATATGCATTTGTGGATGTGTGTACTGAACAGGGTAGAGGGGAAAAGGCCAATAAATAAAGGCAATTAGGCATCCCAAAATGACACAGAGCAGGCCCCGGCACGGCTGTGTGTGCCGCCCCGGCAGCCGCCCCTTCCACGTCTGTGAGCCCAGGACAGCCCAGACGCTCAGGGAGGCAGCACTTCTCTTACTGGAAAGGACAGATAGACATTTCTCCCAGGGGCACATTTTCTTTAAGAAAAAAAATAGTTGTAAACACATTCCACTCAGTGCCTTATGATCAGAATGGAATTCAAGCCATCTCTCGTGATGGTGATTTAGAGCTTATTAATCACATAAGTGATTTTCACACCCAAGTGAAAAGTCCTCCATAACGCTCTGAGAATCCCATTTTCATTTCACATGAATTAAAGGCCACTGACCGTAAAGTATTAATAAAATCAAATTCCCCAAACGAGCTCCCAGCTCACAGGCTTTGGCTCCGGCGGAGTTATGGGAACCTGAGCAAAACAGGCGATGATGAAACTTTAACCATGGAATGCAATCAGCAGGACTGCGATAAAGAGAGGCCATCGCTCGGAGAACACAGACACCCTCAGTCTCACAGTTTATGAATGTCATTAGCCTATCTCCAGCAGTTTATGGCTATTGTGGCTCTTCAACAAGACCTCCAAATCAAACAGCCTCACTGCCGGCTTCATTGTTGTTCAGTGACTCTACCGGATTATCCTGCAAGTATCAGCCGGGGGCACACGCTGGGGGGTGGGGAGTTGACCCTGGCCGTGTCAGAGCAGAGGAATGTGAGGCTAAGACCAAACACACCCCTTCCATGATGATCAGAAAACGGACCGCTCGCTCACGCTCTCAAAGAATTTATGTCCCGGAAGGGAAAACTGCCCATCAACTTCCTTCTTCCAGAAAGAGCGACTGCAAATGGTTCTGCAATGTCCTGAATGCTATCTCGTTGGGAATCAAACGGATCCCCAGCAAGCTCTGGGACTCTGAGGGGTGGAAGATGTAGCTGGTTTCCTTCTGCAGCCCTGTGCCCAAGGCTGCAACATGAAGCCACCATAGCAAACCCCTGGGCACAGAGAGGCTGGCCCTGGGAGAGGACGTGCCTACATCCAAGCACAGCTGCTCAGCTCTGGTCTGTTTAAGGCTTTGCTAGTCTGGCTGTGGTTCCTCCGTGTGCTGGAAGCTTGGCCTCAGGGTGGCAACGCGGGGATGCGGTGGGCTCTGTAGGAGGTGGGCCTCGTGGAGGCGATGACATCACTGGGCCCTCAGGTGGTTGTCACGGGAGGCAGGTTTAGTGCTCACAGGGACAAGCGTGGCCCCTCCACAGTGCCTGTGCCTTCCTCTCTAGTGACGTGATGGGTCCCCTGTCGTCCACCACAAGGTCTGGTCCCACACCCTCGGGCCTCCAGAGCCGTGAGCTAAACAGACCTCTCTTCTTTACAAAGTGAGGCAGCCCAGCTACTGCACCACAGGGACAGAAAGCAGATGGAGCCAGGCTTCCCAGTGCTGCCATGTTGCCTTTTCCTGCCCCACTTGGGACAATGGAATGGAACCAAGACATTTGCACCTGGACCTCGGGGACTGAACGCGACGATGACAGATCTTCAATGCTTTTGGCCTCAGCCCAGCTTCATCTGAAATCTTAGCAGTTTACTGAAACAGAGTTTGTCATTAACAAAGCGAGTAACCCAGGTTTGGGACTGTTATCACGAGACAGGGCTCCTGGCTCTGGGGACACGTCTCCCCTTGTCTCAGTGGCATAAAGTGCCCATGAAGAATATTCTAGAACTATGTTTCAGGTCCCGTCCCAAGTAAGCACATTCCTAGTGCTAGAAGCCTGCTATCTAAAGACTGGGTAGGTGTCGTCCTACCACTGGGTGACCCCCAACTCCAGTGCTCTGCAGTCCACCAAGAAATTGCCCTTCAAGGCCATCTCCAGAGCGACAGAGAAGGGAAGGAAGGGCTCGGCCATTCCCCCACTCGAATACCTTCATGATGGTACATTTGAATAAAATGAACCTGGAGCCCACATTTTTGCTGGAGAGGGAATGGACCGAGCAGCCGACCCACCTTTGTGGGAAAGAAGGGTAGTTAGAAAGGCTCATCTTGTCTTCAAAAGTATCTGAGCCCATTAAGCCATCAAGTCACTCTTCAGTCAGGGCTCCCCAAAGCACAGCTCTAAGAGAGTCCTGAGATCCTCCATTTTTGAGAGGTCAGTCCGCTGAGGTACACAGACCCCCAGCATCCTGCCTGCAACCTCGCCAGCTGAGCAGTGAGGAAGATGCACAGTAGATGGGCTCCACCGCTGTTACCAGTGGAAGTATCGGGCCCGCCGGGGCCCTGCCGTAGCACTTGACATGGGACACTGCCCGTTTGAGACCCGGCTGCTCCACTTCCAATCCAGCTCTCTCCTAATGGCTTGGGATAGCAGCAGAGGATGGCCCAAGTACTTCAGCCGCTGCCACTCTGACCTCTCTTTTTCTGTCTCTCCTTCCCTCTCTCTGTAAGTCTGACTTTCAAAATATATTATTCATAAAAAAAAAGAAAGAAAGCAACTTGGAACTCTGAGTTGCAATCCTGAACAGTTCTGTGTGGGCAAAGGCTGAGTGTGTAGACAATAGACTACAGAGTATCCATTTCCTACTTCCAAACGAGTTTTGCCCGTAACTGAAATAAATATATCAATTGTAGAAACTTAATTTTAGAGCTAGAGATGAGATTTAGAGTCACAAGAGGCTTTGGATTTTCAGATCAAGATGAGAGTTGACAGTGAGATGGGACATGGCAGCCCAGAGAAGTCTAAATGACATTGTAGGTTCCTAACCCATTCACAAAGGGGCAGAGCCCTCATCTTCCAATTCCGGTAAGTCCTACCTTCTCCTTTATGGCCTAAAGAGCAAAGCCCGGAGTCTCAGGTCTGACTGAGAAGGTAGACTGGTCTATTTATTTCCAGGGCAGGCCCCAGGTGGCTCCAGAGGATTCTTCGTGAACCGTGGCTTTGAAAACCCATTTAACGGTTGATTCAGTATTGTCAGAATTTGACTTGAGCCAAACAAAAAAAATCACCAAGTAAAGTGAAGAGGGAAACCAACTGTAATAGCTTCTCCAAAGGAGCTGCCTGCCTGGCCCTGGGACACACTTGGACTTTCTCTGCTGAAAGGGCCTTGATGTGACACAGAACAAATAAGAATGGTCTTTGAAAAAGAAAAGGATCTTATTTTCTTGTTTGATGCTGAGGCTAGTTCAAATACTGGTTAGAGTTACAAAAAAAAAAAAGGACACTTTCCAAACTATCCCCACTCAAATAACCAACATGCTCTTAGACTTTTTTTGCATTGCATATTCACAAGACATGAGGAACTGATGTGAGCCCTTGGCCCTGCTCCTCCGGGAAGAGGCTCCATGCTGGAACAGTGGGACCAGGCTGGAGCAAGGAACAGAGCGGACGTCAAAGCTGTGCATCCCCCCTTCAGGAAGAGAGGACCGGACTGGGGGGCTGGTGGGGGGAGACCGTCCTGGTCCATCATGGTCAACTTGGCAGAGGCAAAAATTCAGAGTGGGAATGTGAGAGGGAGGAGGAGGAAGGGTTGGAGCGTGGCGGGGGTGGGGATTTATCACTGTGTTCCTGCACCTGCGTGTACGAAATACATGAAACTTGCATAACTTAAATAAAATTAAAAGACCCCAATCCAGCTGAAGGTTTGGCCTCTCCGGGGAAGACTGTGAACTTCCAAAACTTGGTCCTCGGAGCCCTCTGTGGGGTCGGCCCTCCTCCCACCCCCAGATAAGTCCACTCGCTGACCCTCAGAACCTGGGAATGTGACCTGTTAAGTCAAGGACCTCAGGAGGAGGTCACTCTGGATGAAAAGGGTAGACCTAAGTCCCACGATGGAAGAGGGGAAGGTGTGTGTGTGGGGGAGTCGGCCGTGTGGAGATGGAGGCAGAGACCGGAGGGAGGCGGGCACAAGCCGAGCCGAGCCAGGCCACCAGAAGCTGGAAGTCACCAAAGGCTCTCCCCAGAGCTTCAGGGGCAGCGTGGCCCTGCCAACGCCTTCATTTTGGACTTGGCTCCTAGAACTGCAAGAGGACAGACTTTTCTTGTTTGAGGCCACCCAGTTTGTGGTCACTTGTTCAGCTGCACTGAGAACTGGACACCGGGCAGCTGGGGAAGAATCCCCAAGGACAATCTGTGAGCTGTGGCAGAGCAGACGAAGAAGGGCTTGCTCCCTCTCAGTGCAGAGCCCCTGCGAGATGCTCACGCGACAGACACTCTGCGATCCCAGTGCCTCTCTGCCTCCAGCTAGAGGGGAGCACGCGTAGGGATGCTTCGGGTAACAACAGACCACATCAACACAGGCGGTCCCAGAAGAGGATAAATGGAGCCAAAAGCTCCTGCTCTCAGTGCACTGCTGCTGTAGACTCTGCTGCCCTGCCAGTCACTGGAAGGCATAGGGATGGACACTTAGGATGTTGACATGCGTATCAGGGTACCTGGGCTCCAGTTCTCGCTCCAGCCCCTGATTCCAGCTTTCTGTGACTGTGGACCCTGGGAGGCAGCAGGTGATGGCTTAAGTACCAAGTCTCTGCCTCCCACGTGAGGGACCTGGATTGAGTTCCCAGCTTCTGGCTTTGGCCTGGCCCAAGCCCTGACTGTCGTAGGCATTCAGGGAGTGGCCTCATTAGTGGACAAGAGCCCTGTCTGTCTTTCTCTCTCTCTTTTTGCTTTCAGAGACAATGAAAATGATAATAGATAGAAAGGTAGAAGGTAAAAATAAATACAAATTTAACAATAAAAGCACAGGATGTTTGATTATGCTTAGCACATAATATTTGATAATGATGACAAGCAATGGTGTCACTGGTTTCTGTATTTATTACACTATATTTTTGTTGTTATTTTAGACTATATTCCTTCTACCGAGAGGAAAACCAGCCGTCAAAGAGTGTGCCCCAGCATAGCCTATCCCCATTGTGTTAAGGGCCGGGGTGATGGCACAACAGGTCAAACCATCGTTTGCAACAGTGACATCCCATATCACTACCAGTTCAAATCCCAGCTGCTATGCTTCCAGTCCAGCTCCCTGCTAATGTGCCTGGGAAAACAGCAGAAGATGGCCCAAGTGCCTGGGCCCCTGCACCCATGCAGGCGACCCAGATGGAGTTCTGGGCTCCTGGCTTCAGCTTGGCCCAGCTCCAGCTGCTGTGGCCATTTGGGGAGTGAATCAGTAGATGGAAGACCTCTTTATCTGTTTCTCCCCCCTTCCTCTGTCATTCTGCCTTTCAAAGAGATAAATATGTATTCCAAAAAAAAAAATCCATGATGATTTGTGTATGTACACTCAGTGACGTTCGCATGATGAGAAGATTGTCCAGTGAGGTGCTTCTCAGAACACGGCCCTGCCATTAGCAACTCATGACCGCGGTTCATGGTTTAACCGGGAAGAGGAGGCCTGGGGACATCAGGCCAGAGCAAGGTGAGTAGCACTCCAGGTATGAGAAGCACGCAGAAGGAACGGGAGACTAGAGAGCTGCTCGGCCTCCAGAGGTGACTCCGGAGAGAGGAGCACGCACCTCTGTCACGTAAGGTCCTGCCAGGCATGGCTCCTCCTTGCAACCCAGAATACCAGAGCAGTGAGCAACAGGCCAACTGCGTGCTCCTCCCCAGCCCCTCCCGCCTCCCTTCACTACCTCTGAGCAGGAAAGGAGGATTGGAAAGAAGCGGTCTCTATGGAGACTTACAAGTCCATCCCCAGTCCTGGTTGGGCCCACAAGCGCCACGGACATGATGACACCTGAGGTGGATTTGGCCAACAGCACTCGGAGCCCGTGTGCCAACAGAGCCAGTGGCTGCGTGAGCGAGGCTCCCTCGGCTGCCTCCACTGCGGGCCTCAATTACACATGAGGACAAGCAGGGGAAAAAGACGAAACCCTCCAAAAACCCACGCTTTCCACTTGGTTTTCCTCCGATTGGAAAATGAAAGGCCAGTTATAATCTGCTGAAAATAAACTGTTGAGAGGAGTTACAGATTCTGAGCAGGGAAGATCAAATGTTGCAATCAAAGGGAATGAGGATGTTTAATCTAACCGGAAAAGAAAGATCCACATTGCAGAACAGTCAGAATTCACTGAGTCTGTGCTTTTGGGACAGGAAACCACCAAGTTTAACATTGGAAATGTTCATTCAGAAACCCAAAGTCTTGGTTTTTAATGGCTCGAGTCCTTAAAAAATAACGGCGGCAGCCAGACCAACAGGAGTGGAGAGGGCCATGCCGAAAGCAGAGAGGACAGAGGAAGCCCGTGGGCAGATGCCCACATGACATGTAGGGTCAAGTTCAAGTAGGACCCAGGGTCAGCAACCTTAAATGAAGTCGCACAACTGGTCAGCAGCCTTTGGCTAAAGCCACTTCTGGGAAAGAGACCGTCTCCCTGGAAATGTTTATAACACGCGCTGGCTCCATCCCTTCTGCTCTCCAAGGAGGCCTGAATCCATTTTGCTCAACGCAGCACTTTTAGACAATGTGGGTTTTATGGTTTTTGTGAAACAGAGGGAGGACTGAATTGCAAAACCAAATATAACTAGAAATGTCTTTGTAATTTTAAAATAAAATAAATGAAAACAGTCCCGACCAAGAACCGCCCTCCAAGAGTGGAAACCCAAACACAATCAGATTCTGCTGAAATACGGGGGAAGGAGCAGGAAGAAGTCCACAGGGACTGAGATCCAAAACTTAAACCCGATAACTCACCGGTAGAGATTACGTACCAGTCATTAAAAGCTTACCAGTCCTAGCGTATGGGAGGAACACACAAAGAAATCTTGTTCCTTCAGATGTTCAAGAGCAACCACCACACTTGGATTCGAAAGCTTTCCATTACTTTGGGAATATAAGCTCTTTAAGCTGTGATAAGCATTTGTATGTGAGCAGTCCATCGCTATCAGCAAAGAAGCAACTGAACTTCAAATACTTTGGATAGTCCCCACCAAGGCAAGTCGTTGAGCTGAGTTATTCTTCTACCAGGGTAAGTATAGGTTAAAAAGAAAAAAACTCTGAGTATTCCATATTTGCTCAAGCTGTGCAAATGTCCAGGAGAGAGGCTGAGTAAACACAGAGTAGCCACTTAAGAGAATAATATGCAATCCCTTAGAAGGGAGTTCTGAAGCCCTGATTGCCAGAGACTGCGTATTGTATGGTGTTAGGTGAAAAGCAAGATTAGCACAGGCACCGTGAGTACAACCACACCAACCTGCACGGGAAAAGGATCCCACCCACGTGGGAACAGGAGTTGTCTTTGGGCGCTGGGCTTCAATATGATTTCTTATCTATTTTCCTAATTGAATGATGTGATTATAATGAAGAACAAGAACAGGGCTAGAGAGGAGCTCTTAGAAGCCTCTGGGGAAACAAATCATGACCCCAAATCACTCTCTTTGAGGTCATCTTTCTAGGAAGAATGCTAGGCAGGCAGTTGCGACACATGAAAATGAGAACTCAGCTGCTGGCCTGCGCTCCCCTCTGTTCGAGTCCCTGGGGAGCAAACTGGGGGTCAGTGGGGAGCCTTGTTTTGGACACTTTGGGCCAGAGGTGCCTGTGAGATATGGAAGTGCCAGTGTTGAGGATTTTTTTTTTTTTTTTTACTTTAAACAGTGTAATCAGGAGACTAGGGGGAAGATGGGTCCTGATCTTCAGTTCACGGTTCTTTGGGACATTTTAATACATGAAATTATAGTAGAAGAATCTGGCCAACCTTTCAGATCTCACTTTAAATGTACTTTGAGTTCAGGTTTACGTCCGGCTGAAACCTGTAATTCCCATGCAAATGCTAATGTCGTGATGTACTGAAGTAGGACTCTCGCTCACCAGTGATAGAAACCAACAATGGCCAACCCAGGCCAAAAGGGGGATTATGGGGAAACGCAGGGGCGCACAGGGACCTGAAGTAAAGGGTGGGAGCCCAGACACTGTAGAAGGAAGAATCAGAACTGTCAGGAGTCGAGGGAGCAGGAAACGGTGGCAGGCTGCCTCAGTCAATCAGACTGCTCCCATCCTCATGGTCCCTGTGCAGATTCTCAGGAGAGATCGCTCTGATGGGCTCCACTTGGCCCTCTGCTCTTATCTTGGCCAACAGAGTAGCCCCCTCCCACCCCCCACTCCCCCGACAGAACGTAGGCACGGATGCCAGGCAGGGAGTTCATGATGTCTCGCTCACCTTCACACCCAGCAACAGTGTTCTACAGACACAGTGCAGAAAGAAAGCAAGAGGAGAGGCCGGTCTCGTGGCTCAGCAGGTTAGGTCCGGACTTGCGACAGCAGCATCTCCTGTTGGCATGCTGGTTCCTTTCCCGGCTGCTCCACTTCCAATCCAGCTCCATGCTAATGCGCCCCTGGGGAAGTAGCCGACAACAGCCCAAGTCCTGGGGACCCTGCTGCCATACGGGAGACTAGTAGGGAGTTCCCGGCTCCTGACTTCCGTCTGCCCTAGGCCCTGCCATGGTGGCTATTTGGGGAGTAAACCAGTGAATGGAAGACCTCTCTCTCTCTCTCTCTCTCTCTTTCAATCTGTTTCTCCTTCTCTATTATTATGCCTTTCAAATAAATCAATAAATCTTAAAAAAAAAAAAAAAAACCTCTAGCTCTCTGGGGGCATTCTGGATTTTGGCCACTGATAAACGGATCACCTGCTAGATAAAGACCTTGAGTAAGTACCTTGCATATAAAACCCATGGTTCAGATCCTTAGAAAATCAAGCAAGAAATTAATAACAGAGACAGTGACTTTGTAGTATGTTTCTAAGTTCAAAACTAAATGAGCCAAATGGTGAGGTGGGGGGAAAAACACAACTTTTTTGAGTTAAATGCCTTGAACAGCAGCAAAATTAACAACAGAAGACGGCTCAGAGTTCCATGAGCCTCACTTTATTGACTTGTTTTCTAACTCCACTTTTGAACACAATGAAAGTTGTGTGTTTTTTAAGTAAAACAAATATTTTTTTTCTCCTCTCCCAATACTACATAGAAACCTCCAGGGCAAAGCAAAATAAAACCTCATTATTTCAGATTCCACTCATTCCAGAATTATAATCATTTGGCTTGGACTGCATGAAGCCTTCCTTTGTACTCTGAGTAGTGTTTTTTCTAAACAAATCAATAATACAAACAGCATTGCTGGGAGTCACGTGCCAGCTGCTCCACGGAGGCTCCCGGGCCCAGTGACTGTGCAGCAAACGCTACACGATGGAGGCGTCTCTTGCATCCGCATGACCCGGAAGGACTTGTTAGCAGCAAGTCAACCTTTCTTGAGGCTCCCGAATTTCTTCTGAAACTCTTCTACAGCCCCCACCTCTCACCCACTCCCGGGTGTGCTCACTCTGTTCCTTTCATGGAATGCTGTCTGACCATGCTGCTTAGATGCAGAAAGAACCTATTGGTCACTTTCTAAAACCAGTCTCGGCTGCTCTTTCTAACTTGTATAGGGAGACAATAACAAAAATGGCGAGTGTGTTCAAATGCCAACAAACCTATTTACAGGGGCATCGGTCTTGAATGGACTATGAAGTAATACAATCCTGTTACAGGTAACACGCATGAATGATAACACTCTGCAGTCTGTAATCGCATCTGAACACCATGGAATACATGTGAGACACCTGTGGCAAAGACAAAAAGTGCACACGGATGTGTGCTCCTGCCCCTTGCATTTCCCAGCCTCCTTTGCAGGCTAGGGACTGGGAGCAGAAATAAGGGGTGGCACTTTGGGTCAAGGCAGACAACAGAAGCTTGCCTCCCGTGTCTTCCCATTTGCTCCCTGCTTGGTGACTTGGGAGCCCCTTGGTAAGAAGGCAAGAATAAGATGACGGGAGCTGAGGTCTCCGAGTCACCGGAGAGAAGAGAGACTGAACACTGCATCAAACACTCCAGAATTAAGCAAATACATTTTTGCTTAAGAAAAAGAAAAAAGGCTTTGTGAGTAAGCCACCAACATGCAGAGTCGAAGTGGCTTTTGCAGTATAGCTTAGCCTGCACTAACAGTTTGCCTGTGACTATTCCCATCTTACAGATAAGTAAACTGAGACTCAACAAAGCTAAAGGGTAGGCTAGAAATCATATTGATAGTGAATGGCAGGACTCAGAGCGTAACTCCAACGTCTGGATTCTAGCACGCCTTCCCCTAAAACCCAAATGTTAGGATGTCTGAATGCTTAAATTAATGATCAGATCACATTCAAGGGCAAACTGCGCAATTAAAAGCCATGTCGTAAAGGATGCTTCTGTTCCTAATTTGCTTGTTTATTTCGGGGCCTCTTTGCCTTCTTCGTGCTCAGACACTGGAGCCTGGAGAGATGCTGCACACCAGTGAGGCCCAGAACAGGCCATAAAGCTCTGCCACATTTCAATCTGTTTTGTAAAGGCTTCTTTATGAAATCAAAAGAGTATTGTTAGACGTGAATGGTGAGAACAGACTTGGGAACCAGAAAAAAGCAAATATAAGTCCAATTTTTCATTCTGCCAAATTCAAACAAACATCATTTTAATGACCTGGCAACCCCCTGGAAGTCAGCAGCCACCAGTTAAATAAAAAGCCTATTCATTTAGGGAAAGAAGTGTCAACACGGGCATTTAACATAAGTCAGGTTTCCACAGCACAGTGACCCTATATATGGTGACAGGCACCATGTGGACCGGGATTAGCCTCATCCAAAGTAAATGCAAAGAACACGCCGAAGCCTCCTGCTGCCCATCCTGGGCCACCTCACACCCCATCACCGGGGCAGATCTTCACATAAATACGGGTTACTGAGACGGGATGCTCAAAGGTCTCCTTAATTCATCAGATGGGAGGTAGTGTCTCCTCCAGCGTTCACGGTAATAAAAAGTTCTGAATATCCATATTTCCCCAATGCGCATCAACCCTCCAGAACAACCCAGAACATGCTCTTAGAAGATATCTTGGGGATAAGTTGATCTTTATGACCTTTGTATATGCAAAGATTATTGAGAAATATAGAAAACAACTTAAACCAAAGGGAAAAATTATTGCACTGAATAAAAATTTTAGATATTTTTCACATCAGTAGACATTGCTAAGAAAATGAATAAGCAAGTCACAGATGGAAGAGAACACTTGCTAGGCATATATTTGATAAGAGGACTTAATGTTGGAATATGTAAAATATTCATATAACTCAACAATAAAAAATAAGCAGTCTCATAAAAAATAAGCAAAAGATTTGAACGGACAGTTCCCCAAAGAAAATATCCAAGTGGCCAATAAATACATGGAGTTCACCACATCAGTAGTCATCAAGGAAATGTGAATTAAAACTACAATGAAATATGATAGAATGACTAAAATGAAAAAGAGGTAATGCCAGGTATTGGCAGGGATTTGGAACTGCCAGAATTCTTACACATTGCTGGCAGGATTGTAACACGTGACAACGACTTTTGTTACATGGATTCAGCGTCCCTAACCTGAACATCTAAAAACTTGTTTCAGATTTTGGCACGTTTTCGTTTCCAGATTTTTCCGAGTTGGGATCAGTCACCCTGTAAAGTCTATGCAAATACCTCAAAATTCAAAAACTCTGAAATCTGAACCACGCTGATCTCAAGCATTTCAGGTAAGTGCTATTCAACCTGTATGGTTAGACAGACGTGCACCCTTTGACTCACTCGTCTCCTAGGAGTTAATCAGGAGGAATGAAAACACAGGTCCACAGAAAGACTTGTTCACAGCAGCTTCATTCATACAGCTCCAAACTGGAAATCACCCAAGTACCAATTAATAGGAAAATGGATAAACAAATCGTGCTAAATTCATACAATAGACTACAAGACAACAATAAAGAGGTTCAAGCGGCAGAGACAGAAACAAGTACAAATGAATTTCCAAGATATCATGTTGAGTATTGAGAAAAAAAGATTATGTTGAGTATAGCCAGACACAAAATAATATTACAACATGAGTCCATCTCTAGGAAGTTTTGAACATGGGAAAATTAATATAGTAATAGAAATCAGCCCAGTGATTGCTTCCAGAGTGGTGAGAGGGGTTGACCAGGAAGAAGTTATGAGCTATTTCCTGGAACGGTGGGAAGATCTTACATCTTACTAGGGCACTCGTTACATGGCATATGCATTTGTCAAGATGGATAGAACTGAACGTTGGAAATCTGTGTGCTTTGTTACATGTAAGTTATGCTGCAATTCTTTAAAGCACTGGGTAAAAGTGGATTTTCTAAACTGGGCCCAGACTAATGACCGCTTTTGGCAAGAGCTCCAGAACCACTAGACCAGGGGTAATGCAGGGGTATCGCGTCCCCTAATTTGCAGTCTTGGGCCAAGGCAGGATAGGATGATGACAGTAACCAACACACAGATCACAGGGACCGCATGCCTCGATGGCATTAGAGTGAGGCCAGCGTCAGACACCTCCTGCATGTACCTCTTCAGAGCTCCTGGGTGGGACTTCCTGCTCCAGTACCACTTCCATGAGCAGTTGGGTGCAGGTTCCGACAGCTTCACTGGACAGTGGCTGCCCCCGCTCCCACTGCACATCTCTCACCTTCTATCCTGGAGCTTCTCTGACACTCTAGTGTGGGACCCAGCCCATGCGTGTGTGTCCATAGCAAGGTCAAGTGCCTTAGAGCCCTCAGGGCCACCTTGGCCAGTGCCAGACAGGAGCCAGCGGGCTGATGTGCCCGAGGTCTCGCCCGTGCAGACATTTCTGTGATGTGCTTCCTTGGGAGCAAGCATCAGCCGCTCACACCACGGTCAACTCAGCACCACATCCCTCTACTGACTTAGCCTCTTTCCCTTCCTCACTCCCTCCACTCCCTCCTGCTCCCCGGAATCACTTTTCAGATAAACCATCTGCATGTGGAGGCTTATCGCAGGCTCTGCTTCCAGGGGAACTAAACTAAGACAGGGTTTGTGAATATATATACGTACAGAAACACACATCTACATACACAAATGCTCACCTGGGTGCCGAAACCTGGTATAACACAGACCTCTGTTCAGCTGGCTGCTTTCCTGGAATGCTGTCCCTCGTATAAAAGAGAAAGAGATCAATGGGCTCCTGCTACCAGCGTCAGCTCTTGTTAAGATGCACACCTTGATGGGAAACACAGCAGGAGCCACTGCCGACACCCAGCCCAGAACCACTGCCTCTCTTTGCAAAGGATGAACCCACCCCCGGAGTCCCTGGGGTCGTATCATTAATTCTGCTGCCAGTGACCGAGAACTGAGTAATCGATGAGGTAACATCACTTTCAGGGGGTGCCTGTCTGCTCAAAGGAAAAACTCAGCATGTGTGATTTTAGCTTTGGAACGACTCTTTCTCGTATGCAGTGACATCAACATTGAAGCCATGCTAACGCACGGCACCGGCTCTGTTTCTGGCTGTATCTCTTGTTGGGTTCCACGGTCCAGCCAGTACCCCACCACCACCACCAGAGTACCCTTGGCAGAGGAGAGCGTGGACTGTGGGGGGTCACACATCCCTTGTTCTTTCACCCACTGTACCTACAGCGTGGACCACAAGGCTTCAGGCAAGTACTCCTTTCCCCAGGGCGGTCACTCATCTTTCTTTCTGACCTAAAAAGATACTGATGAGAGACACAGTGTAACTATAACAAAACCCCTCGGGGTGGGGGGAACACTTCATTCAAATCAAATGGCTTGTTGCAACAGGTTTTCAGCTGGATTGCCCCGTGGGTGTTGTACAAGACTTTACAAGGCATCTGCCAACATTTAGCCAGAGTGGCGGGTTGGTGTTGGTTTTCCTTTGCAGGGAAGATTCAAGAAAATGGTAATGGGATGTGAAGACAATTACTTAGAAGTGCGTTGATGAAGACTGGAAAAAGAAACGAGGAGCTATTAAATTGCTGGGAACGGAGCCAGGCCCTAACTAAGTATAGAGACAGAACAGGCTCGGGCTGTGTTGAGGCACGTTGAGATCAAGGCCCCGCGGAAGGCGTCTGCGTCCGTCATCATTGCAGCCACTGCCCCCCGTGCCACACAGCCCTCAGCCCCTACACAGCGGCAGCAGAAGCACAGAGAACCCCACAGAAACCATCTAGGCTGTGGAATTCCATTGTGTGTGGAGGAAGGGGATGAAACGCGTCCCCGAGGTTGACTGTGTTTTCTTTAGTTTACAGATTAACCTTTAAGAGTCTCTGGGCTTCGCTATAGCCACAGAGGACATAAATCTCAACGGGGAGGGAGATCTGCCATCAATATAACTGTTTGTGACTCAAGCTGCTTGAACTCACATAAGAAAACATTCGCAGTAACAGCATCAGAGGCTGTCCACTATCTGACCCTCCCCGTGTCTCCGGCCACCTTGGCCAAACAGACGCGTGTTTCTGTCTCACGGGGCTCCCGGCTGTCTCTGCACACAGCGCGTGGTTGCAAGGCTCCATGCTTCTGCTCTTCCTGCCCCCGGATCCCGCGGTGCCGCTCCTGTCTCATCTCTTCATCTGCTCATGGGTCACTTTTGTAGGAAATACCCCATGCAGACTCTCCTTTGACCTTGACATCTTCTCTCTTTCTTGGATATTCCCATTGTGTGTCCCCTCTGCCTTGCAGCCTAAGGCACTAGAAAGCAAATGTGGTGGTGGTGGTCGGGGTGGGGGGTTTAAGTTGCATCTGACACATTTCTGTACCTTCAACTGCTTAATGAGATACTAAGCTCAAGGCAATTTGATTTCTTTTCTAAGATTTATTTTACTTATTTGAAAGGCAGAGTTACAGAGAAGCAGAGGCAGAGAGAGAGAGAGAGAGAGAGAGAGAGAGAGAGAGAATATCTTCCATCAGCTAGCTCACTCCCCAGATGGTTACACCTGCTGAGGCTGGAAGAGCCAGAAGCCAGGAACCTGGATCTCCATCCAGGTCT
Organism: Sylvilagus floridanus; assembly: GCA_949820135.1. NCBI lineage: Eukaryota > Metazoa > Chordata > Mammalia > Lagomorpha > Leporidae > Sylvilagus > Sylvilagus floridanus. The sequence continues at coordinate 71,632,368 of OX463235.1, forward strand.
CCCCTGTGGGTGGCAGGGGCCCCAAGCACTTGGGTGATCCTCAGCTGTTTTCCGAGGCACAGTAGCAGGCAGATGGATTGGAAGTGGAGCAGCTGGGACTCCAACCAGCACCTACATGGGATAAGGGCATTTCAGGCGTAGGCGTGAGCGTACCCCACGGCGCCACCACGCCAGTCACAGAATTTGCTTTCTTTACTTGAGAAATAAGAACGTGATGACCGCTGCCTTGCAAAAGACTTGGGAGGCTTCAGGGTGACAGCCTTCTGGGGACTCCAGAACCAGTTCACTGCACAGAACCCAGATGAGGCCATGGCGACAGCATGTGGTGCAAAGCGCATCTTCCTCCCCAACCTGGAGCACTCCCAGCCGTGCTGGCGCCATCCAGGTGTGGCTCCCTACCCCACCTCGCGCTTCCTGATTAAAACACACTCTGGAAATCAGTCCAGGAGAAAAGCTCCGCCACAGGTGGATGAGGAGATACAGGAAACCCATTTTGTTGGTGCACAGTGAGAGCTCAAAGTTTAGACTCCTTGGGGCCGCTGCTGTGGCGCAGTGGGTTAATGCCCTGGCCTAAAGCGCCAGCATCCCATACGGGCGCCAGTGCTAATCCCAGCTGCTCCACTTCCAATCCAGCTCTCTGCTATGACCTGGGAAAGCAGTGGAAGATGGCCCCAGTCCTTGGGCCCCTGCACCCACGTGGGAGACCCAGAAGAAGCTCCTGGCTCCTGGCTTCAGATCGGCATAGCTCCGGCCATTGCGGCCACCCGGGGAGTGAACTAGCAGATCGACGACTCCCCCCCCCCCCGCCATGTAACTTTGACTTTCAAATAAGTAAATAGATCTTTAACAAAATAAATAAATAAATAAATAAATAAATAAATAAAGTGGCCAGCACCGCGGCTCACTAGGCTAATCCACTGCCTGCGGCGTCGGTACCCCAGGCTAGTCCCAGTTGGGGTGTTGGGTCTGTCCCGGTTGTTCCTCTTCCAGTCCACCTCTCTGCTGTGGCCCGGGAGGGCAGTGGAGGATGGGCCAAGTGCTTGGGCCCTGCACCCCATGGGAGACCAGGAGGAAGCACCTGGCTCCTGGCTTCGGATCAGTGCAGCACGCCGGCCGTGGCGGCCATTTGGGGGGTGAACCAACAGAAAGAAGACTTTTCTCTCTGTCTCTTCTCTCTCATTAACTCTGCCTGTAAAAAATAAATCAATAAAGTTTAGACTCCTCTTCCTCTCATGCAATGATTCCTACAACGTCTAGGAGCAGGCTGCACTGGGCTCCTAAGCACCCCAGACCTCTCGTGGGGTTCAAGGGGGCTGTGCTGGAAGCCACAAAGCTCTGAACCCCTCCTGGCCCCTCAGAGATCCCCAGGATCCCCATGTCCTGTCTGCTCCCTCACCAATTACACAACAGAGCCTCTTCAAAGACAAAAAATACATCTCGAGCTCAACTCAGCAACCAACGAGGGCAGGAACCAGCCCGGAGCAAAGAAACCCTGTGCGAACAGTTCTCCCCCTACGAGGAAAATGACTAGTGATTCTGTCCCGTGGAAAACAATGGCTTCTTGCAATTCATCCAAAGGATCAATCTGAACACACCAGACCTCTTCATTACCCCCGTGGGCTGGCCAGCTCCTCAAGGCACTGGGGGCCAGTTTCAGAGCAGGCCAAGGGACTCAGGCCGCGCACTCCACAGGGGACAGAAGGCTAAATCAGCTGGAAAAAGGTGGAGCCAGGCAGCCGCGGGTGCGCGAGCGCAGACAAGCGTGGATAATGTGAGCTCCCAGTGCAGCTGGACTGGCCACTAAACTGTCACCTCGTATCAGGTCTGTAACTGAGAAACCACAATTACCCTTTTGAGCACATTTACGAGGGAGCGCAGGGAGCCCACGGCAGTACGGGTGAGACTATTGAGAACAGGTGGACGGGGCAATGAGCGGGGATTGTCACATGTGGCTCCCTGCAGGGACCGGGGGGCCAAGCCAGAAGGCCAGCTCGGACTATAAAAGGGACAGAGCACAGGAGAGGCAGGGCTGAAAAGGAGTGGAGAAAAGAAAAATTGCAACACAGAGGCAGACGACAATTGCTGGTTGCTCTAGGAGGACCAGGCGCATCCCCGCTCCGCACTGGCGAGGCTCTGAGGCCAAAGAGGTGACCTCACAGTCGTGGAAAAGCCTTGGGGATTTTTTTTTTGCACAAGAAAAGTTATCCTCCATCTCCATCTGATTTTGCCCTTCCTTCCCGCTTCCAAGCCTCAAGCAGAGACACCTACGATTTTATCTGTCTCTCAATCCAATATTTACTGACAACCTCGGAATATGATATGGATTCCTGACACTTGCTGGTATGTTTTGCATCAGTGAGATAATAAATCATTTACATTCTTCAGATTTCTTTCAAACTTTTCCAAAAAGGTAATAATTCATGCAGGCTGCTCCCCTCCCCCCCCCATCTTGGAAGCACAGCCGGCTTCTGTTGCTCATTCCTGAGTTTTAATTTTGGAAGATAATCAAGCAGAGAAATTCTCTGACGCTCTCACCAGGATATGATTTTGTTTTTTTTGTTTTTTTGTTTTTTTTGTTTTAAAGATTTATTTCTTTTTTTGGAAGAGTTACACAGAGAGAGGGGAGGCATAGAGAGAGAGAGAGAGAGAGAGAGAGAGAGAGAGAGGTCTTCCATCCGCTAGTTCTCTCCCCAAATGGCTGCAACGGCCGGAGCTGTGCCGATCTGGAGCCAGGAGTTTCTTCCCAGTCTCCCACATGGATACAGGGGCCCAAGGACTTGGGTCATCTTCTACTGCTTTCCCAGGCCACGGCAGAGAGCCGGACAGGAAGTAGAGCAGCGGGGTCTCGAACCTGCGCCCATATGGGATGCCGGCGCTTCAGGCCAGGGCTTTAACCCACAGCACCACAGCGCCAGCCCCCAGGTTATGATTTTGTCACTTGTTCCCGACTAAAAGCACTGGAGAGTGAAGATCCCCATGGGTTTCACGTTGGGCGCAGTTTTGAATTCGGGGAATGAGAAACCAGGACACTGATTTATTTTACATAACCAAGCCGTGGATTTAAATTTAACGCTTTTGCACAAGAACGTGAAAAATCTAAGTGCCAATTTCTACAAATGAAGTCGGACATGAAATGTTTCCTAGACATAAAAGCACTCAACTGGCAAGAGGAGAGTTAAATTCTAAGCGCGCGTCATCTGGAATCGGCCAATCGGCAGGAACTGGAGGAACTTCTATTGACAGGGGGCATGGAGGCAGGAAGACAAGGGGCCAGAGGCTGGGAGCAGAGAAGCGCAGCCCCCTTCTCCGGATGGAGGGCCACGCGCTAACTCCTCCTACAGCCCTGCCAGGAGCTCCCCCGGAAGGGAAACTTCCAGGCCTGGAGAGCAGAGAAGGGTCGCTCAGAGGCGTCCTTAAAACAATGTTGCTGGGTGCTATTCCAGAGGCCAGGAAAACCTGGACTCACACTTAAATAAACAGAATTCCACCTTTTTGCTCCTTTGTCCAAGACCTCCAACGGATGTCTGAAACCACTCATGAGACACCAAGGGTTTTTCCTTTACGTAGCTACCAGTAATGTCTAATGTATAAGTTAGGTACAGGAGAGATGGACGATGCTACCAAGGCGATAGAACAATTATAATTGTATACTGTAACAAAAATTATGTGAATGTGTCCCCGCTCTTTCAAAATGGCTTACTGTGCTGTAGCCCGTCACGACTCGGCAGACAGTCTTTTCTTTCCTTTCCCTTTCACCTTCTCGGCTTCTCTCGGGCACATCAAACAGCCAGCTGGTACCTCGAGGCCATGAGGGAGGGCGGGGTCACCTCACCACAAGCTCTGAGATACCAGGACGATTGCTGCCACACCCAAACGGCCGTGCAGTAACTAACGGGCAGGCAGCGCATACGGTGTGGACACGCTGGACCAGGCGACGACTCACTCCTGGTAGGACAGAGGGGGCGGGCGTGGCATTTCAGCACACTATGAAGAACAGCATGCTGGTGAACACATGAATTACTTGCTTCTGGAATTTTCCATTTAATATTTTTAGACCACGGCTGACTGCAGGCAAATGAAACCCTGGAAAGTGAATCCGTGGATAAGGGGGGTGGGGGGCTGTTGTATGTTTCATAAGATGGGACAAGAGAACTGATGACTTCCTCCCAGCATGGCTTTCTACAGCTCCTGCTTTTTTTTTTTTTTTTTGACAGGCAGAGTTAGACAGTGACAGCGAGAGAGAGACAGAGAGAAAGGTCTTCCTTTTTCCGTTAGTTCATTAGTCACCCCAAATGGCCGCCACGGCCAGCGTGCTGTGGCCGGCGCACTGTGCTGATCCAAAGCCAGGAGCCAGGTGCTTCTCCTGGTCTCCCTTGTGGGTGCAGGGCCCAAGCACTTGGGCCATCCTCCACTGCACTCCCGGGCCACAGCAGAGAGCTGGACTGGACAAGGGGCAACCGGGAATCAGCGCCCCAACCGGAACTAGAACCTGGGGTGCCGGTGCCACAGGCAGAGGATTAGCCTAGTGAGCCGTGGCACCAGCTCCCTCCTGCTTTTTAAAAATTTATTTGAAAGGCAGACAGAGAGAGAGAAAGAGAGAGAGAGAGACCCATCTTGTACCTGCTGGTTAGTTCCCCAAATGCTTACAACAGCCAGGGGTGGGCAAGGTTGAAGCCAGGAGCCAGGAACTCCATCCAGGTCTCCCACGTGGGTGGCAGGGACCTAAGTACTCGAGCCATCATCTGCCGCCTCTCCGGGGGCACACAAGCAGGAAGCTGGATCAGAAGCCAAGTCAAGACTCAAACCAGGCATCCGCTACAGGAAGCAGGCATCCCAGTCTTCACCATCCACTGCACCAGGGCCCCGCCCGCCAGCCCCTTCGCTTTCAATAGACAAGGCCGGCTGTGCCTTGTCTCTGATATCTGGGGTTCTCAGAGCGTGCTCCGGGATTGGCAGCAGCAGCAGCAGCATGGCCTGGGCACACTCGCAGGCCTCCCTGAGTCAGAAACTCTGGGAATAGGGCCACAGCACAACTGTTACATTCTCCCCGTGATTCCAATGCTCGCTGAAGGCTGAAGGCAACGGCTCTCATTAACTGGCTCCCTCCTTTGGAACTGCACCATCTCCTACTTGCAGGCTAATTCTTGCCACAGAGAAGCAAAGAAAGAGTCGGCTTCCTATGGCACTCTTGGGTCAAGGTCAGCCACCGGGCTCCCTGTTGGCATGTTTTCGGGTCTGCTTTGGTCTTCCCATTTACTTGATGGGTATGTGTTTAACTTGCGAGCATTTCATGCTAAGGTTTTTTTGTTGTTGTTGTTGTTGTTTTTTTATAGAAAACGCTTTATCCATTTCAGGTAACAATCCCCCACACGGCCTGTAACACCCAGAACTCTGGGGGACGCTAGAAGTGTTTTACAGACAGGAAGTGACTGCAGCATTAACACTATCCAGAAGTGATTGGTGATAAACTCCGGAGCGGCCACAGAAAGGAGAAGGCAGCCTCAGAGACGCAGAGAGGCGAACGATACATTCTGCAGTCGAGAGGAAAAACCCGCACACACTCAAAACAAAACCAGTTCAAATAAACCTCATTCCCGGCCATATAAACACAGTGAGTTCAAGGGAGAGTCTTCTGGCCCCAAGAACAAGCGCAGAAGGAGATAAGATGTTTTCTCCATCGTGCTCATGTGTGTGCTGCATGGGCGTCCCATTATAAAGGCATCTCAAAAATCCATTAATGATTTAATTGACGATGTCTCTTTCTCCCCAGACCACCATATTGGGTTTATCTCTGCAGAGCTTCCTGCTATTATCTTAAGTCTCTGGCAGCTTAATGAAGGCTGCGTGTCAGCAAACAGTATTTTTTAAAAATTGGAGGATAAGCTTACAAGGAGTAAACGCTCCATTAGATGTTGAGAGGTCACTCGTGCCCCAACTTGACTTGGATGTCTGACACAGCTGCTTGCAGAAGCCCACGTGGCTCGGGGCGATGTGGCTGTTAAATCATGTTCACGTAGGACGCTCCTCCTCTGGCTTGAAATCCAATCTGCTTAATGAATTTACCTTCTTCGTGTCCCAGGTATCGGTTGGAACACACAACATGAAAATCTTTTGTGCGCAGAATATTTTCAAATCCATATCATATCAAATTCCTCCAGGAAGTCAACGTCTTGTTTTGTTTCTCTTAAAAAGGAACACTCAGCTTTCAGTCTGCTGTGACATAGCTGAACTGTTAGCCCTGGCTGTGTTTTTCAGGAGCGATAATTGGAATTCTCTCTAACCCAACCAAACTCCTTTTAACGAGTTCAGGGGAATCAGCGTGTTTGTATTGGCTGGCTGGGCCTTTGGGGCTCACAGACCAAGCCAGCTCAGGCCCAGATCGGCAGCCGGGAAAGGTATCGGTCTCCCCTACATAGCCACCCTACGAGTTTCATGGCCAAGTGCAATGCCAGGGAGTTCAAGTGATTACTTGCTTTAGGGAAACAAAAGCCAACAACCCCAAGAATCAACGTCCCCAGGAAAAGGTCAACGGGCCCCAGTGTTGTAATGGATGTAGCAAATATTTAAATAAGGATAATAGAAAAATGTGTTGGGTAATTTTGATTTGTTTCCAATTACTTGGCTTTCACCCCACCGAGTGGTTCACAAATTCAAACCTGATTTCTGCTGACATGTGGAGCCACACCACTTCTATTTTCCTTCCTTCTACACGCCGTTCAATCACTGCCACAGTCCCTTCCAAAAGGACCACAAAAGTGCAGCACCAGAGATAGTCTCAGTCTATCAAATGACTGCTCATTATGTGGTTGTAGAAAGCAGGGGCCCGGAGCCAGGCTTCTGTACGATGCTCAGAAAAAGTCAGGGCTCTACACAGACGGGTCCAGGCCACTGAGTGTCCAGGCCCATTCATTCCCAACCACCTTCCCCTTGCAAGGCCCCAGTCCTACTGGGATGAAGAGGACGAGACCCTCCCTGAGTTCAGAATAGCACTGCATGGCTGGAAAGGCTCCAAGGGTCCCCTACATGCACCCCAGGGAGCAGAGACTGGGCCAGAAATGCGGGTTGCCCAAGACGCTTAGCGAGTCAGAACAGGACAGAATATTGCTCTGTCCTCTCTCCCCCCACCCACGCCGGCTGCTAGCAGGCACCCATTGGTTTAACCCTAAATGAGCCTTCAACCGCAGCTCAGGCCCTGGGTCATTGTCCTGGTGCCCTTCCGGGGGAAAGTGAGTGTGTGCCATGGGAGGGAGGCACCAGAGGAGAGACCTGCTCCACGAGTTGGCACTTTACCCAGCTCCACATCTGTTCACGCCACTTGTTCTAGGCAGTCAGTGGACACTCATGCTTCTCTCCTTACATCTGAATGCAAAAAGCTGTAGACACTCCAGCACCACTTCAAGATCAATGCTGTGTCTTTGCCTCCACACTCACTGGTCTCTAAGTGAGCACAGAGAAGTGACAGCCTTTAACTACAATTTGTCCTTCAACGCAACCAGTTGCTATTGATTGAGCAGATACTAGCCAGGCACTACAGAGGTGCAGCTTCTCACTCGGTCTTGGCAATATTTCTAACAGGTGTGAGTCTTACAACTGCTTTGTAAGGTAAGTATCATTATTCTTGCATCATATCACAATCACATTTCTTATTGCTTTTTTTTTTAAACTTTTACTTTCAAGAATACAGGAGTGCTTCAAAAAGTTCATGGAAAAATGGAATTAAAAGATCAGTTTATTTTCGAGCAAAAAAAAAAAAAAAAAACCCTGAAATCCATGCATATGAAAGGTTTCTAAAAAGTTCAGGGAAAATGTTTATTATGGAAAACACTATGCAGCATGGATATTGCCAGGGCTGGCTAAGGGCATGTGGGAACCCTCGCAGGTGAGTGGAATGAGTGGATTACAGGAAGGTGAATTACTTGACTCAAAGGAACAGTTGTTTTTCAAGCATTCGTTTTTAATAGATGCAAAGCTGTGTTCTGATGAAGAGAACTGGAAGGGTGAAGAATTCCCATTCTTTCCCCCAGAGTCCCTGCGGCACAGGTGAGCCTACTAACGGCCTTACGCTTTTCGACCTCTGAGCTTACCACCATGAGAAATCACAAAATTTAGTACTTTTAATAGACAGACTATTCTACCTTCACGGAATGCTTCCACTGCCCTGGAGACAGGTAACTTGCTGAGTTATTGTCTACTACTGCTCACCTTACATGAATGACCAAAAGTCAACACCAAACATCCAGGAGGAAGACTGGCCTTTCACATGAATTATATTTGCAATGACAAATTCCATGTGTGCCCACAACAATGAAATGGGTTATTAGGAAATCTGCTAAATACCTAGAATTACAGGCTTCCACAGTAGTATCGCCGTTAGAGAGGTTGATCTAACAGAAATTGATTAGGGAGAGGAATAAAGACTGCTAGGGGAACTATTAATAGGCTTTAGGTTCATGAACATTTATTGGACAAAGGATATTTCCCAGATGCTCTGTGTCTTTGCAGAACAAATAATAACTGAAGTTGTAACCTTCAGTGTGGAGAGCGTGGATTGCTATAAAATGGAAACTGCCTCATGAGAGGACCAAATGGCAGCAGGAAAATATTACATCCAGGAGTTTTTGGGGAAGCAAGACCGATACACCAGGATAGTTTAGTTGTAACCCAAGCTTAAGACAGGAGTCAGATGAACTGGCCTATCAGAGGTCCCTTAATGAAATACTTTGCACTTTAGGAGAGGAGAAAGGCCACCTCAGAAGAGAAACTCACTGACATCCAATCAATCTACTGGGTACCACGTTACAAATAAAATTTAAGGAATCCAACAGACTCTTAATGAAAAAAATAAATCTTCCCAAGTTATTATTTCGGAAACCTGGACACTGTCTGAGGACCTGGCTGCCTGTGACAACTTACATTTGCCTGGTGGGATTGCCAAGGGCTCAGATATCAGCCCATAAAGTTGTTAATATAATTGATGCAGCTCAACAGGAGGCAAAGCATCAATCAAGCTCAGAATCTGCGTAGGCAAGGTGGGGGTGGGGATGCCTGCCCACAAGCCTTGATTTTGAAAACAGAAGGTCTCTGGAATTTTCCTGTAGGCTACAATGAGAGGCCAAGAAAAACCAGGTGCTAGGCACAGGTGATGAGCCCTACCCGGACCTCTAAATTAAGGTTGTGAACATTCTTTTCCTCCAAATCACAGCAACCGGAAATTTAGTTCTTCATGTAGAAGTGAACTTCAAAGGTCAAAAACCTCCCATTTTAAGCTGTCCCTGTTTAGTGGCAAACAAGAAGATAGTCAGAAATGTGTAAACATGGGGTGATTTTGCATTGCTTTCTGGATTTCAAAGGTGGACGATAAAGTTAATCTTACACCTCAGTTCATAGCCTGATAACACCATTAGTCCAAGCAAGTCTGCTTTCTTACTTTATTTTACTTATGCGTTGCCTTCCTTTTTTTTTTTTTTTTTCTTAATAATCTTTCACTGTCCTTCTTCTCCCCGCATGGGCAATAGTTGTAATGCAGTTAATATATATCTTCATATTTGTTGGTATCCATATATACTTATATTTTAATTAAGATAAATAGTTTTAGGCGAAAGATCACATTTTCCCCCCTTTTAAATTCAGTGCTATGTTTCAAAGATCAGTTACCGCTGCTAAGAGTACATTAACTGCTTTGGCCTCTACCCACCACATGGTATTTCATGACGCCCATCCACTCATTTTTGTGAACACTTTCCCCTCTGAGGGACACACAGATTGAGTCTAGTTCTTCACAACATAAATAATAAGCAGTGGGGCCAGCATTGTGGTGCAGTAGGTTAATCATCTGCCTTTGGCTCTGGCATCCTATATGGATGCAGCTTCTAGTCCCGGCTGCTCCTCTTCCAATCCAGCTCTCTACTGTGGCCTGGGATAGAGGTAGAAGATGGCACAAGTGCTTGGGCCTCTGCACCCACATGGGAGACCAGGAAGAAGCTCCTGGCTCCTGGCTTCAGATCGGCACAGTTCCAGCTGTTGTGACCATCTGGGGAGTGAACCAGCGGAAGGAAGACCTCTATCTCTGTTTCTCCTTCTCACTATCTATAACTCTACCTCTCAAATAAATAAATAAAATATTTAAAAAAATAGTAAGCAGCAAACATTTGTATCAATGTCTTCCTATGGATTGTGCAAAGATATTTTCCTGAGATTACTCACTAGTGGGATTTTGAATCCCTGCATGAACACATTCATCCTTTGAGAAAGTCCTGTGCAACTGCTACTTCAATGTCTGACCAGTTTCCTTTCCTACTCAAAAAAATTGCCAACCCAAGTATATAAACTGGATAGAATTTTTTGTCAATTAAATAGGGTAGAGACTGTTATTTTAATTTATATTTCCCTGAGTATTGTTGATTTTAAGCAACTCTTTATATATTTGTCATCCATTCACATTTCCATTCTGTGAACTGCTATTGAGTTCCTTATTGACAGAATTCCTCGTATACTGGTTATTGGTCTTCTACTGGTCTTGGACATTGCAGCTATTCTTTCCTGATCATTCATCTGTCTGCTAATGTTGTCCATGAAACGTAACTCCATGTCTTGTGTAGTCAGAATGTCAATGGTTTGTTGCTTTGAAGTCATTCACGTTGAACAAGTCTTTCCTTTCCTCTAGTCCTGTATTTTCTCCTCTAGGTATTCTGGTTTCACTTCCTACACCCAGGTTTCCCAGCCATCCAGGGTCGACTCTGCCTATCGTCTAAGGAGGGGCACTGACTTTGTTTTTTCTCTCTACAGTGAGCCAGTTTTCTCAACACCGACTATTAAGTCATTTGCTCTATTATCCATTGACTCTTATACCAATACTGGGGATCAGCCAGTAAGATATTCCTGTTCAATAGGTCTATTTCTCTGCCCCTGTACGAATAGCACACTTTTTATTTCTATAGTTTTGTACTATATCTTACTTTTGGGAATGGAAGTTTGCCTTCTTCCTTTTCTTTGCCAATGTAATTTAGCTATTCACAGACCTACACTCTTCTGTATGTAGAATACTTTTACTACATCCCTAGAAAAGTTTCACTGGAATTTTGCTTTCGATTACACTGAAATTGTGGATTAATTGGAGAGAACTGACATTTCTTAAAATGTGAAAGCATCCCTTTCACAAGTCTGGAGTAGTTCTCCATTTCTTCTTATTTTCTTAAAGTGTTATCCATGATTATATTCCTCATTAATTACTGGATGATGGGGGCTGGCACTGTGGCGTGGTGGGCTAAGCCTCTGCCTGCAGCCATGGAATCCCATTTGGGCACCGGTCCATGTCCTGGCTGCTCCTCTCCCGGTCCAGCTCCCTGATAATGGCTTGGGAAAACAGAAGGTGGCCCAAGTGCTTGAGCTCTGCACCCACGTGAGAGAAGCTCCTGGAAGAAGCTCCTGGTTCCTGGTTTCAAGTTGGCTCAGCTCCTGCTGTTTGTGGCCATCTGGGGAGTGAACCAACAGATGGAAGACCTTTCTCTCTGCCTCTCCCTCTGTCTGTAACTCTACCGCTCAAATAAATAAACAAAATCTTTTTGAAAAAATTACTGGATGATTTTATAACCTTTGTTGCCATTTTGAAGGCATTTTGGTTTCTATTTTCTGACTGGTTATTGGCAGTATGGAGGGAGGTGATTTTTGTGAGTTGATCTTTGTCTTGCAAATTTCCTGAGCTCTTTTGTTCTGCTGTTTCTGATAGAGTCCTCTTTAGGTCATATCATCAGCAATGATAATCTAATATGTCCCACCCTATCATTAAACGGTCAATGTTTTGTTTTATGGTGTAGAGTTGGGCAGGTCCTCATGCTATGTTAAACAGCAGTAGCATATGTTCCTAAACTCCAAGGGGTGAGTCCAAAGTCTACAGCATGTTTTCTGCTGTAGGTTGGGGGGATTCCACATGAAGGAAGCTCCTGTCTGTATGCAGTTTGCTAAGAGATTTTGCTCATAAGTGAATTTTTTATGTATCTATTGAGATGATGAGTGATTTTACTTTTTTCCTTGACTATACTTTTTTTTCTCCTCCTTTCCTGCCTTCTACTGGAGAGATCAAGCTCTTTTGATTTGTTTGAAGCTTATACAATGTGTTTTTATTTCCTGATGGTTGTTCCTAACTCTGGACTCATAATTACCCTCTCCACCCCCATCTATTTCATAAACATATCACCTTGGACATCTTGCACCAAACAAGACAAATGCCTCAGCCTGTGCCCGCCTGCCCTGGCTCTCACCTTCCTCCCCCAGCCTGTCACCATGTGGTTGGTTATGTCCCACGTGTTGGTTCTGGGTTGTTGTGAGCATCAGTGATGGCAGCTCCAGGGAGAGCACACTGGTCCTCTGCCTGTGGATTACTTACTCAAAGACGCTTCCTTAGGCTCTTCATTCTTCATGTAAATAAAGTTGAAAGCATGCACGGTGGAAAAAAAGGCTAGTCTTGCCTGGTAGAGCATGGTTTGGTTGTTGACTCATAGGCAATTAACAAAAATAAACTTGACCACATGAATGAACATCAAATCATCACAAACAACACTTCAGCGTCAGAACCCTCATGGGTGAGAAGGGAGTGCTTCTCCATTCCCAGGAGACAAGCAATCCCACTTCATCACTTGCTAATAGCCATGGGTACTAATGACCCCGGGTCCCAAACCACACTCCTCCCAACAGTGGGCAGCAATGTTTATAAAGGGTCGTAAGGGGAAGGTGCTCATTAAACAAATACACACAAACCAAGACATGCCCAGGGTGTATAATTTCACACACTGAAAGACCTCAGTGGTCTGTCTACACACACACATGTACACAAACACACACTCAAAACAATAATCTAGTTTCAAGATTCTTTAATTAAACCAAACTATTCTACACTAATTTTTTTAAGAAGTCAACTAGAGCATTGAGCTCCCACAACAAACAAGAGAAGTGATATCTCTTTCACCAAATGAATCCCTCTTGAGGCTCCCGTTCACAGATCTGTACATCATGCAACCTGCTTAGCCCTGCCCTGCCTTCCGTGTGTACTGTGCATCTTTCTAAGCTGTCGCACAACTGGAATCTCCCAAGCCTTTGGACATCAATGAGTTGCCATTAAAGGAATGCCCAGAAGACGTCACCGGCACGTCTGTCAGAGATCAGCCCTCCTCCAGGTCTTTAGCAAGCACTTCTGGAAGACTCCAGGGCTGTTTCTCCCCTTTCTCCACTCCAGCTTCCCTGTGGAGAGCTGCTGGCCACCGCACCACCTGAGCAAGGCACAGCGTGCCTCCACCAACTCCACTAGATGTCACACCCGCCCTGATGGGACTCCCCTGTCTCCTGGGAGGGAGGGGGAGGTGGCTCTTCCTTACTCTCTGGTGCTCCGTCACCACTGAGGCACCCGAGACCCACAACTTAGTCCAGAATCCTGAAAGTGCCCCCAGCATTTCTTTGGCAACTTTGGCTGTCGCCAGTGTTCAGACTTCTCAGTCACTGGACTCAGGCTAGGAAAGTGGAGGTAGGTCATTGTATTTGCCATCTCTCCTCTCACAGACCGTGTACAACTGTCTTCACACCCAGCTCTAATTCTACAGGCTTCTCTAAATTGATAGACATAGAAGGAGACACAAAACAGGCTTGGATTGGAAGCCACCAAACCCTGAATCTTGCTCTGGTCCTGGCTGGAACATCTGCTCCACTCATGACTCCTTTTGCAACTTCCTCTCCTCGAAAAAAAAGAATTCTGGATATTCTGAGACACTCATTTCATTGAACAAATATCTTTGAAGCCTTGTCATCAGCATTGGAAGGCATCCCATGAATTATTTATATGTTGGTTCTTTAATAACAGCTCAGCCACAATAGCACCATGTTTTGGGCTTCAGAGCTGTGGTGGTCACTGGGTCTGTTTGCAAATGACTAGAGGCACTGTTGGCTCATGGTCAAGGACGATAGCAAACATCACCACCCCACAAATGTCAGTGGTATCACCGGTGAAAACCTTACCCTAAGGGAAGACTAAAGAGAAACAGGATCATGCCCCGGGAGATCACCCTCACTGTGCACTGACAATTGCTCTCTGTCATTGATAAGAGAAAGGAGAAAATGTTAAGTGCCATGAGGCTCCAGGAGGTGGGACACGAATTCCCCCTCCTTCAGTGTGGATATGATCTGACTTCCTTTCTAAAAAGGCAGTAGCTTGGGCCAGTGCTGTATCATGGTAGCTAAAGCCACCACCTGCAGTGCTGGCATCCCAAATGGGTGCTGGTTTGAGTCCTGGCTGCTCCACTTCCAATCCAGCTCTCTGCTATGGCCTGGGAAAGTAGTGGAAGATGGTCCAAGTGCTTGGGCCCCTGCATCTGCATGGGAGACCTGGAAGAAGTTCCTGGCTTCAGATCAGCCCAGCTCTAGCCGTGGCAGCCATTGGGAGAGTGAACCAGTGGATGGACCTCTCTCTCTCTCTCTCTCTCTCTGCTTCTGCCTCTCTGTAACTCTTTCAAATAAGTAAATAAATCTTAAAAAAAAAAAAAAAGAAGAAGAAGGTGGCAGTAGAGAAAGTGGGGACAGAGTGGCAAGCATTCCAGTAGGGAAACCTGGCAAACCCTCCTTAGCCAGTGGTCAAGGTTAGCGTCCACAGTGGTGAGTGTTGTTGGTAAATTGGCCCCTTGACCTGAAATGATGGGAATGGCATTTTACCTCCTGACAAAGTCTTAGTCTGATTGTTGGGGCTGGGGGAGAGTCAGAACAATATCCCAATTGAGGAACATTCTACAGAATATCTGACAACTACTCCATAAAACTAGAAAGTCGTCAAAGCCAGGTAAGCTCTGGTGTGGGTATCGCGGCACAGCGGGTTAAGCCACTACTTGGAACACCCACATCCTATATCAGTGTGCTGGGATCTGCTTCCAATTCTGCTTTCTGCTAACGCACTTGGGAGGCAGTGGATAATGGCTCAAGTATTTGTGTCCCTTCCACCCATGAGGGAAACCCAGATAGAATTTGGCTCCTAGCTTCCACCTGTCCCAAGCCATAGCTATTGTGGCCATTTGGAAAGTGAACCAGGAGTAAAAAGATGTCTCCTGTGTGTCTCTCCCTCTCTCAGTCACTCTGCCTTTCAAATAAATTGATCTTCAAAACAACAACAAGGAAATCTGAGAAACTGTCACAACCAAGTGGACCTAAGGAGATCTGGCAGCTAAATGGGATGTGGCATCCTGCATAGGCTTTTGAAATGGATAAAGGATATTAGGTAAAAACTAAGGAAATCTGAAGAAAGTATTATTACTTCATAATAATGCTTCAATATGAACTAATTTGTTGCCACACATCTATCAACGTCCAATGGGGAAACTAGGTGTGGGGCGTATGGGAATGTCTATCTTTGCAATGTTTTTGTGGATTTAAAATGATGATATGAGGAATATAGGACAGCCATAAAGAATTTTCCAGAGTTACAAAGGTCAAAAGTGAAACTGCTCATGAGCAGACACAATAGACATAGATAATGAACTGGACAGGTGATCATCCATCAACACTGAGTCACCGCGGTTCTATCTTAACATGAGGAGATAAGCCTGTCATTGATTAATAATTTCTGAACATATGTAATAGCCTAGAAAGAACTCAAAATAAATATGGGTTGAAATAAGATTGTAAGATGGTTGCACAGGTGAAAGACTGCTAAGAATGCATGAGCAGGGGTTTCCAACTATGTTCTATTGAACCAGTGACCCCCAAAAGTCTGGCTTGTATCTGTTTAACTGTATTTTATCTATGTTCAAAACTATAATAAAAAGCAACACAGTCTCACAGCTGTCTTCTGTAACCCCGGAGACAGAGGATGCGTGATCTTAGCTTCAGCTCTAAGAACAGAGCTCCTGCGATCCCTGAACAATACACCCTGGGACATCTAACCAAGTGGCATTCATTAGGAGGGGCGGAGCTTCTTGTTCATCTTCTAAGTGTACTCTTTACTTGTGCAGGTAAAGATTCCATGCAATGCTGGGCAGATGCTTTTCACATTCCACTTCAGTACAGGTAAAATTGGGGGAAAAGGCAGAGTTGTTGGGAGGATTGAATAAGCTCATTCATACAAGGGCCTGGACATGCTGCCTGGTGCACTGGGAGTTCCCAGGACAAGGAGACTCATGTTCCCGAAACAAACCCTGCTGGCTCCCATGGGCATCCCTTTACCTAATGCGATGTTTTCAAGCTTCATCTGCATGGTAGCAGGCATCAGGACCACCTTCCCCTCCATAGCTGACCAGACCCACCAGGGCAGAAGCACGCACTGGAGCCACCTTCCTTCCTGTAGCTCAGTCGATCTGTTCAGGCAGTAGCCTCCTCAGTGCCCCCTTCTTCTCTTTTCTACCTTTTAGCTACTGAAAACGGTGCTGTTTATCTGTTTATAAGTTTTTGCTTGAATCCCTGGTGGGGTATATACCTACAAGTGGAATGTCTGGGTCACATGCTAATCGTATGTTGACATTTTGGGGGAACCTCCCAGTGTGTGCACTATTTTGCATTCTCACCAGTGGTACACAAGGGTTCCAACTTCCCCATAGCATTACCAACATGTGTCACTCTCCTTTTCTTTACTTAGTACTGGCAGACCTACCCCGGGGAGTATGAAGTGGTTTCTCATTATCATGTTGATTCGTATTTCCTTAATGACTAAACACGTTGAGCATCTTTTCAGGTGCTTGGTGCTATTTGTGTGTCTTCTTTGGAAAAATGTTGACTCCTAGTTTCCATGTCATTGTGCCCTCAGGCTACGAGCTCAAGGACAACGGAGGACATCTCTCTTTATGTCTTCAGTGGCAAGAGCAGCTCCAAGGACATGTCTGACACTTTACAGGGAAATACAACTTTTTATTTAAAAATGAGCTGGGTGAAGGCGTGAGCTTGACTCAGCGAGAAAGGCGCAGCTACATCCCAGGTGGCAGAGCCGTAGGAATCAGGGTGGGAGGGACCCCAGTTAGGGGGAAGAATGCTCACAGGAGGTGGGACTGCTGGACCTGAAGAGTGAGCACAGTTAGAATCCAGGTCCCCAGCTCTCCCTTTCATCTCTGTTCATTCATTTCTTCAGCAACGTGGTAAATAGATCCAGAGTCATTATGTTGCACTAGGAGCCCTGGTGGGCTGCACTAGAGACCCAGGTGTCTACCTGGCTCAGGTGTCTACCTGGCTCAGGCACTGCCCACGCGGTGCCCCGACCTGGGGCCGCCCCCCCCCCCCACCAGCTGAAGCATCTCCCTCTGTTGAGGAAACTGTTTATCAGCCCATGCGTGATGGGCCTGTGGTATGTGGAAATGAGAGCAGGCTGGAGCTCAAAGGGCTTGATTCGCTTATCAGATCCAGGACAGCATCAGATAGCAGCCTGCTGCAGGCTTGTTCTCATTCTCTTTTCCCTTGCCTTTGGTTACAATCTATTCCCAACCATTTTCCAAATCCAGACCCCAAGAATTGGAAGTGAAACATTTGCCCTGGTCTTTTTTCCTTTGATTATTAAATAACCCCAGGGATTTTCAAAACTCCTGAAATTCTGATTTCCTAACTCCCTAACTACAGGGTCGAATGCTGACCCTCAGCTCATTACCACTGATAAAAGCTATCATCCATATTTGCACATCCTTGCAAGCTTAAATGGCCTTTCAAAAACCATGATTGCATTCATATTTTCTAAAAAAAAAAAAAAAAAACAACCCTCTGGGAGGTTTGCACTGCCACTCCCAGGTTACAAACAAATAAATTAAGGCACAAAAAAGTGAAATGACTTGGCCAAGCGCATACCATTCATAAATAACAAAACAGATTTCACTTTAGTCCTTTCGCTTTTCCTGGTATTTTTACTTACACATAGAATCTAGAGAAATTACAGCATAGGGACAAGCACTGTGGCACAGCAATTTAAATGCCGCTTACAACATCAGCATCGCATATCAAGAGCACCAGTGTGAGCCTAGTGATTCTACCTCCAATCCAGCTCACGGCAAGCAAGCCTGAGAAAACAGTGGAAGAAGGCCCAAGTGTTTGGACCCCTGCCCCCACCCCCATGGGAGACCCTGATGGAGTTCCTGGTTCTAGCTTTGGCCAAGTTCAATCAACCACTACAGGGGAGTGAACCTGCAGATGGGCTATGTCTTTCTCTGTCTCTCTACCTTCCATCACTCTTACTTTCAAAGAAATACAACTCGAAAAATCACAGCCCAGGAACGAGTTCTATATTCGCAGCCTGACAGAGCGACTAGACAATACCATTTTCTAACAGGTTAGTAATAGCTGAAATCTGGCGAGCAGAACCCCTGCCTTAGTTTCCAATTCTCTAAAACGTTTTTCATATTTAATTTTTGGACGCCCAGTTTCTTGGCAAGGGATCCAAACGAAATTTCAGACCTACACTGTGCCCTTGATGAAATGCTTCTTTTTCCCAAAATAGTCTGTGGGCACATGGCTGCACGCTGTGCTCGGGGGCCAGGGACGAGCTGAGAAAGGCACCACGTGCACCACGTGGATGCGGCTAACTTGCTGGGATGGTTTGTGTCGGAGCCTCATGGATTGCTCTTGATAACTTAGTCACGCACTTGCCTGCGCTGTGTTGCTTCCACACTGCTAATTTAAACCATGTCAGCCTGCTTGCTTGCAAGATGGCTGGCAATAGCCAAAATTTAAAAAAATTCCTCAAATCGAATCTGTACCATTCATTTGTGAACAGTGTACTTGAGTTGCTGTTTAAATCCTCCCTCTCCCCCTCTCTCCCCCTCATTTCCCCCCTTACTTTTCACTTTCTTCCCCTACTTCCCCCTCCTCCTGTCAATTTCTACCTCCCTCTCTCTCTCTCTCTCTCTCTCTCTCTCTCTCACACACACACACACACACACACACACATACAATGTCCACTGGATCATTTCCAAACGTCTAACATACATTTTACTGAAACAGGCTGGACTGGACCACACACACAACAGTAAATTGCCTAAATAAGTCAGAGCATAAGCAACAGCCACTCAAGTGCAGCGACTGTTTAAACTTCAGGGAAAAAACAATAAATTACAGCGCAGCCTTTCTTCTACAGTGATTCCTTCCCGAGGGTGTGTCAGAGAGGGGGACATGGCTGAGGCCCACCCTCAACTCTCCTTCTCTCTCCAGAACAAGTCACATGGCTTCCAGGGGGAGGGACAGCTCACAAGCAGAGTCGTGGTCTTCAGCAGGGTAGAGCCCAGAGCTTAACTGGGGGAGCCT
Source organism: Sylvilagus floridanus (assembly GCA_949820135.1). Taxonomy (NCBI): domain Eukaryota; kingdom Metazoa; phylum Chordata; class Mammalia; order Lagomorpha; family Leporidae; genus Sylvilagus; species Sylvilagus floridanus. The sequence goes on from OX463235.1 coordinate 71,651,607, forward strand.
TGACATGCTTTGAGAGACACAGCCTTGGGTTTCGGTCACTCTTCCTGGTGGTTTCGCAGCTGGCCTTGCCTGCCCGTGACAGTAACCGGACACGGCAGAGTCTCCCTTCAAAACCTTCTGACAGCCCCTCCCCGCTTGGCACAGCCTGAATCCTCCCCACGTCCTCCACGGCCCCACAGCCCGTGTGCTCAGGCGCCTGCCTCGCTGCCCAGGGCGCCTTCCCACCCAGCTGCACGTCAGCCACTCTCGATTCTTTCGGTTGCAGCCACTCCTGCAGGTGTGTGCCCGCCGTAAGGCCTTCCCCCTGGCCGGGCATGCCTGCAGCTCTGCCTCATGGCCATCACAGGCCTGGGTCCTCCCCTCTGTTTAGGCCCCAGCTTGAATGTCACCTGCTCTGAGGTCTCCATTGCCCAGCCCCCAGCAACAGGATTGTTGATTTGCACCCCTGCCACAGTCTCTGCAAGGCCTCGGGGTGGGGGGGGCACAGCAACTTCTCCCACTGACACTGACCTTGGGATCTGCATCAGCCAGGGGAACGTGGGTGTCAGTGACCGAATGGCAGAGCTGAGGTCTGAGGCGCTATTACACCGTCCCACCCAATCCAGACCCACCGCGAGGAGCCCTAGCCCACATACTCAGCCAGCACCAGTGCTCCAAGGTGGAAGAGGAACCATGAACGCGTCTCTGGTGTCACAGGCCCCTGAGATTGTCATGTGGTTTGCCACACAGCAGAGAGGCTAAGACTCCGTTAATCTGAGATTACCCCTCGGGCCCCACTGCGTCACTTCGCTTTGTTCCCACGAGGTGTTTCTATCTGGGACCCGTAGGCTCCCCATCTACCTGTCGGTTTCCCATTGCCTCCCTCATCGTAAAGTCCAGGAGGGCGCTGTCTCCCCAGCCCCTGGAACACAGCAAGTGCTGAGTCAGGATTTGTTAAATGAATGAACAAGACCCCAACTCGAGTCCTGGGAAGGATTTGTATGTGTTCCAAGCTGAAGACCCAAGTTCTTTCAAGCAAAAGCATTATTGCTTTTTAGGTTTTTTTTTTAATCAACTAATGAATGAAATATCAGTGTCTGAGTTGGACTTCATCATGTGCTGATACTCTCAAGAAATTAATAAGTGAGTGGGTGGTTATGTCCCAGTCTCCATCATGGAAGAACACCAGCTAGTTTTACTGGAGCACTAGGACTAGGGTCACCAGGCGGCGGTGGTGGTGGTGGTGACCGTGATGGTGGTGATAGTGATGGTGATGATGATGGTGATGGTGGTGATGGTGATGGTGGTGGTGATGGTGATGGTGGTGATAGTGATGGTGGTGATGGTGATGGTGGTGGTGATAGTGATGGTGATGATGATGGTGATGGTGATGATGGTGATGGTGGTGATAGTGATGGTGGTGGTGGTGATGGTGATGGTGGTGATAGTGATGGTGGTGATGGTGATGGTGATGATGATGGTGATGGTGGTGGTGGTGATGGTGATGTGGTGATAGTGATGGTGGTGATGGTGATGGTGGTGGTGATAGTGATGGTGATGATGATGATGATGGTGGTGATGGTGATGTTGGTGATGGTGATGGTGGTGGTGATGGTGGTGGTGGTGATGGTGATGGTGATGGTGATGATGATGGTGATGGTGGTGGTGGTGATAGTGGTGGTGATGGTGGTGATGGTGGTGGTGGAAGAGGAGGAGAAAGTGGAGGTGTTGCTGGTTGTAGTCATGAAGATGATGATGAGGTGGTAATGGTGATGGTGACGGCATTTCAGTCCAGCTACTCCAACCCAGTAGTCTGGCACTAAGGAACCATGCCCTCCAAAAGATGCAGGGCAGTATCCACCGACCGTCCCTCGTAAGGGGGCCTCTATTCAATCCGCAAAGCCAGTGTCCTGGCAGTGGGGCAGCAAATGGGCAGGTCCCTGTGCTCACAGCAGAGATGGATAATCACACAAGTGAACGTTTTAACTGTCGCCATGGGAAGAGCTACAAAGTGGCAGCGCGGTGTCACAGCGGGTTAGCAAAGGCATGTGCGAGCAGCGACAAGCAATCGGAGCCACAAGAAGAGCGGGACTCAGCTAAGCAAAGGAGAAGTCAGAGGGGGTCCCGACAGAGGGAGTGGGGGTGGGGGGTGGCCCGAGGCACAGGAAGATCAATAGGTACCTGGGGTCGGGGAGTGGGAGAACACAAAGGGGTGGGGAGAACACAAGGGGGTGTGGTTTAAAATGAGGCTGAGGAGGGGAGAGGAGGCCAGGCCTTGCGAGCCAAAGCCAGCAATTCCGTGCATGCCCTGCAGGAGACGCTGGGGAGCTGGGGCCGTGGAGCTGCGTGGTCAGAGTCTCCTCCTGAAAGGGTGGCTCTGGGAGCTGGTGCTGAGTGGGTGCTGAGGGCTGTCGGTGCTGAGTAGCATCGCCTGGGGAGCCGCGGCAGAGACAGAGGGGGCTGGGCACACACCAGGGCGGCTCACAGCTAGCCTGGCGCCGGGTTGCATGTAGGGCGGAGGGGCAGGGGAGAAAGTGCCAGCGAGCGAGTCCCCGTTGCCTGGCTTGTGGAGAGGCTGCCCGGACAAGCCGAGTTTCAGTTTCCTGCAAGAGATCGGATGGACGATATCGGGCAGACAAGGAGAATTCAGGGCAGAGGCAAGGCCTGCTGGGCCGAAGCAAGTCTGTGACTGCCCCGCTCAGGGGAGCCAGAGAGCAGGGCTCAGGCTGTCAACGCGATGCCCCAGGACGAGGGTGGGAGCGAGAGCCAAGCGCGTCTGGCACAGCCTTTCCCAGCTCAGCAGCTCCTGGCCACGCCACAGATCAGGCTCCAGAGAGAAGGGAGGAGCAGCAGATGGCTGCAGGGAGCTGCAGCCCGAGGCCCACGGGTGGGAGGCAGGCACGCACATGGTCCCCCCGCCTGCCCGCCCGCCCCACCCACCCTCCTCCGCGCCCCAAGTCCCCTCTGTCACACATTACAGAATCGGCCTTGCTTCAAGTTGTACAGAGTGCCACCAGGAAGTCTTCCAAGAGCAGAGGCAGCCCACAGCAAGACACGGCCCTGACTCCGGGAGCGGCCTTCTGCTGCCTGGCAAAGGCAGCCCTCACCCCCGGGGAGGGTCCTGCCTCCCTGCAGGTGCCCCAGGCGTCCAGCCCGGGCACCCGGGAGCACGGCTTCAGGGTAACTGGGCGTCCAGTGCTGAGCTGTGAGCACACCCGGGCACTTAGCAAACCCACGCCGTCGCACTGCACTCTGTGGGATTGCCGTTGCCAAGGCCTCTTCCCCGGGGCCCGGCAGGGGTGGATGGGGAGCAGCCGGGGGCAGGATGGACGCCGGGAGGCAGAGGTGAGGGGAGAAGCACGGGCTGTACACCACGAAGACCATGCTCGAATCCCATCCCGGTGGCTCCTGTTTTGCTGAGCCACGGTGGCTCTATCCATAGAACGACCTTTTTTTCAGAGTGTGGGCGTGAGCACCAATGATGTATTCACCATCAAAGTGCCCTGGAGACCAGGATGGTCACACCACAGGTGGGGGCTGCTCAGACTCCACGCTGGGCACCGCAGGCGCTGGGAGCAGAATGTTCGGTCTCAGGTCACGTAAGGAACATAGAAGTCACCCGTCAGCACGTGTGCCATGAAGTACAGCATCCTACAACTCCAGGCATGGATTCACACTTCTGTGATACGCCACCCAGACATGGTAGGTAATTCACTATCCTGCCTCCTTGGCGGGGGTGGGGGGTGGGGGTGGGGATGAGGTTTGGGGGAGTGGCTGGGGGCGGTAGTGGGATAAAACCAACAGCTCAATAGCATCATGGTTCTGTGTCTTTTGTTTTTTTTTTTTGACAGGCAGAGTGGACAGTGAGAGAGAGACAGAGAGAGAGAGACAGAGAGAGAGAGAGAAAGGTCTTTCTTTGCTGCGGCCGGTGCACCGCGCTGATCCGAAGGCAGGAGCCAGGTGCTTCTCCTGGTCTCCCATGCAGGTGCAGGGCCCAAGCACTTGGGCCATCCTCCACTGCACTCCCTGGCCACAGCAGAGGGCTGGCCTGGAAGAGGGGCAACCAGGACAGAATCCAGTGCCCTGACTAGGACTAGAACCCGGTGTGCCGGCGCTGCAAGGCGGAGGATTAGCCTAGTGAGCCGAGGCGCCGGCCAGTTCTGTGTCTTACATGCTGTGTGACCCAAGTGAGTCGCTTAACTTCTCTGATCCTTAGCCTCCCTAAAACTAAGATGGAGCCAACTAAAGCAAGTGGCCCCCCGCAAGTGACCGTTAGCTATAGCTCCATGTCCTTCCTTTAAACCCGCCTCTGAAGTCATGCACTCGTCCTGCTTGCCAGGAGTCCACTGTCTCCTCCACGTGGACCGTGAGCTCCGGGAAGGTGCGGAAAAGCCTTCTTCATGGCAACTCAGAGAATATTTAAACAGTGTCCAAACCAAGCAAAACACACAAGGAAGAGCAGGCCTGGGGGACCACATCCCATCAACGTGTCCACCAGGCAGGGGACAACCTAGTCAGTCACGGAAGCTCAGTGACAAGGAGGAATGTTCTTAGAAGCTTTGAATCGTGGCATCCTGTTGAGGACGGACCTTTTGCAGTCGCCACGGTACCGCCTCTGACACAGGCTATAGGTGACGTAAGCACCAGGATTCTGGGGGCAGCACGTCTTTTATCATCCATTTTTGGAAGTTTCTAGGTGCAGAGAATGCAGATTTAGAGAACACCTGCTGAAGGAGGTCACGCGCAGTGCGTCAACCCGGCCTCGTGAACTTACGTAGCACACAGAACGCCGCAGCGTGAACACACCTGCCTCTTCTTTCTTCCAGTGGGGGCGCTCTCTCCTTCCACACGCTTTTCCCGTTCTGTCCACGTGAGCCCCACCGAGCCAACTGCTCTGCTCAAATGTCCAGCCGTGCCACTCTTCGGCCAGAGCTTTATTAAGGAGTTCCCAGAGACACGGAGTGAGAAAGCCCGGGCGCAGACAAAGGCAGACAATGAGTTGTGTTTGCACCTGTCCTTGGTGGCTGGCCGGTGACAAGGGGGAACTTGGAGCTGGGACACTGGCTGCACCCACTCAGCCTCTCAGTGACTCGGAAACAATGGCGCCTTCAGACCACACCCACCGGAGCCAACAGCAGTGAGGCCATGGGGGGAGGACACGTCAGGGACAAAGCATGGAGCCTTGCCATGCCCTCCTTCCTGGCTGCAAAGAAACAGTGGAGTGCTGGGCCGGCGCTGTGGCACAGCAGGTAAAGCCGCTGCCTGCGGTGCTGGCATCCCATACGGGCGCTGGTTCGAAATTCAGCAGCTCCACTTCCCATCCAGCTCTCTGCTGTGGCCTGGGAAGGCAGTGGAAGATGGCCCAAGGCCTTGGGCCACTGCACCCACATGGGAGACCTGGAAGAAGCTCCTGGCTCCGGATCGGCGCAGCTCCAGCCATTGCAGCCAATTATGGAGTGAACCAATGGATGGAAGACCTCTCTTTCTCTCTCTGCCCCTCCTCTCTCTGTGTAACTATGACTTTCAAGCAAAAATAAATAAATCTTAAAAAAATAAATGAGTAAAAGAAATTCTCAAGAATAGTTATTAAAAAAAAGAAAGGGTGGAGTGCTTGCTTGCAGTCACAATAATTTTTTTTAAATGGAGCCATGATTGACATATAGAAAGTTGAGCATTTTTAATGTCTGCAAACTTGATGAGCTGGGATAAGAATGCCCTGGTGAAGCCATGACAACCAAGGCTGGAAACATACCCTCCACCTGCCAAAGCGTCCTCACTGTTGTCATCACTCTCATCATCCTCATCTCTCCAAGAACGCGCTAAGACTCAAGCTCTCATTGGAAGGCTCAGCTGCCAGAATCCATACAACCCACGCAGGCTCCCACCATTGTTTCCAAATCGGACTTGGTGGGTACCTAGTCCCATCTGGGGTACCACGCCCTGGGCCTGCTCCGGGATGCCTGCAGTGGCTTCCACCATCTGAGCCCAGCCCATGGGGACCATCGCTGTACCGTCGCCCAGTCTTTTCTCCCCTCACTCTGCTCCAGCCACTGCCTGTGCATGGAAGGTCATGTCCTTGGGTATCAGAGAGCTCAGCTCCAAGTCACCTTGACATGGACCTTCTCCCGCCGTCCTGGGCAGGGCTCCTCCCTGCTCCTTTCTAGCTTGTTACCCTCTGCTGCCCTCCCAGAATACCCATCGCTATCAGAGATGACCTCCGCGGCTATCGGTGGGGTTGTCTTATTTCACCTCTAAAAAAAAACCTTCTTGAGGGCCAAGGCCTGGCCTGGCCTGGCCTCCGTGACAGTCCACAGTGTCTGTGGGCTCCGCACCTGTGGATTTCACCAAACACTGCTGGAAAATATTCAGAAAAAAAGTTGTATCTGTACCAAACTTGCATAGGCTTTTTTTGTCTTGTCACTATTCTCTTAAAAAGAACAACTATTTACATAGCATTTACATTCTATCAGGTAGTGTAAGTTATCTAGGGATTAAAGTGTGTGGCAGGTGTACAGCAAGCTAAGCCACAGCCTGTGACGCCAGCATCCCATATCTGAGCACAGGTTCGAGTCCTGGCTGCTGCGCTTCCAATCCAGCTCCCTGCTAATGCGCCTGGGAAAGCAACGGAGACTGTTGGGCCCTGCCATACACTTGGGAGACCTGGATGGAGTTCCAGGCTCCTGGCTTCGGCCTGGCCCAGCCCCAGCCATTGCGGCCATTAGAGGAGTAACCCAGTAGAAGGAAGAACGCTCCTCCCTCTGTGTCACTCTGCCTCTCAAATAAATAATCTTTAATAATAATGCATGTCAGCGGGCGCCGCGGCTCACTAGGCTAATCCTCCGCCTGCGGCACCGGCACCCTGGGTTCTAGTCCTGGTTGGGGCACTGGGTTCTGTCCTGGTTGCTCCTCTTCCAGTCCAGCTCTCTGCTGTGGCCCAGGAGTGCAGTGGAGGATGGCCCAAGTGCTTGGGCCCTGCACCTGCACGGGAGACCAGGAGAAGCACCTGGCTCCTGGCTTCGGATCAGCACAGCACGCCGGCTGTAGTGCCCATTTGTGGGGGTTAACCAATGGAAGGAAGACCTTTCTCTCTGTCTCTAACATTGCCTGTCAAAAAAAAATAATAAAGAAATAAAGCATGTGGGAGGGTGTGCACAGGTTCGAAGCAAGTGCTATGCCATTTTACATAGGGGACTTGAGCAAACTCAGACTGTGGCGTCACGGGGGCGAAGGCACCGGGAGCTGATCTCGCCGCAGATAACCATGGGGCAACTGAAGCATCCTCAATGCCTGGAACTGCCTGGCGGAATTGCAAACGCTTTCAGAAGTGAGGCAAGTGACCACGAGCGAGGAGGACTGAGTGTAGGGGGACAGGCCAGAGTGTGGACTTCGATGAAAAGCATCAGTATCTAACTTCCTGTGCAGGTCAAGAAGAAATGCCTGGACGCAGAGAGCCCTCTCTGTGCCACCAGCTTCACCATCCAATGCAGCTCCTTGTGTGGCACCTGCTAAGCCCATGGGTGTGGCCAGCCCAGAGCAGACGTCCTCTCTCCCAGGACCAGCGCCCTCCTGGTCCTTTGAGCTTTGGTGTTTGGGTTTTGCCCTATGTCTGTGTCTCACCATAAGCAGGTATCACATTCAACCCAGGGACCAGCTGGGCTGGCTTGCAGTCCTGCCCTGCAAACACAGTTATCTTTTTTCAGAAAACTCACCAGGATTGTAAGTCAGAGGGCTAAAGAACTGGAACAGAAGGAAATTGGGAATAGCAGATTCTGTATTTAAAAAAAAAATGAAAACCAGGCCAGCGCCGCAGCTCAATAGGCTAATCCTCTGCCTGCGGCGCTGGCAACCCGGGTTCTAGTCCCAGTCAGGGTGCCGGATTCTGTCCCGGTTGCTCCTCTTCCAGGCCAGCTCTCTGCTGTGGCCAGGGAGTGCAGTGGAGGATGGCCCAAGTGCTTGGGCCCTGCACCCCATGGGAGACCAGGAGAAGCACCTGGCTCCTGCCTTCGGATCAGCCCTGTGCGCCGGCCGCAGTGGCTACTGGGGGATGAACCAACAGACAAGAAAGACCTTTCTCTCTGTCTGTCTCTCACTGTCTACTCTGTCAAAAAATAATAATAATAATAATAAAATAAAAACCAGTGATGGGAGGGAGCAGGATGCATTGTCTGATTGGTTTTTCAACATGATCTATCCTCTGGGTCCTGCCTAGTTTGGACCACCGGTAGGAAGGCATTTCTTCTGCAAGTTTTGGTGCTCAACAGCAGAAAATCCACGTCAACCGGAACTCAGCCTGGTGCTGTGGGTCACCGGCTATCAGTGTGACCCCATGGAGCAGCAACCCCCTCCCCCACCCCAGAGATAAGCAGTTCCTAGTCCTCGGGCAAACATTGAGCAGATCTCAATCAGAACATCTCTTTGAGGGTGGAAAATGTGGGCAGTGTATGTCCTCAGAGAAACTGCTTGCTGTAGGTTTTCGGTTCCGTCTAAACCAAAAAGCTATGGAAACACATCAGAAGCAGGGCTGTGTGTTTCATCCGAGTTTCCACTGTGGTTGGGTGCTTTGATGCAGGGGAGGCCTTTAAAGTCTCGAGATCTACTTCTCCAGAAAGTTACAGTTCCGCGGCTCCTCCATCGCGAACCAAAGGGCATGAATGGGGCTAATCTGAAACTCCAGCTCTCAAATCCGAAATGAATGCAGCGAGAGTTAAGCTCAACTCACTGAACATCAAAACACGAATGAACCCAAGAGGGCCTGCGCCCCACCCTCCCAGATCCTTGTCTTGTGGGGAGAAGGCTCTGCAGCAGGAAGCAGTTGGGGGCTACCCAGCGCTCCTTCTGGGTTGCCCACACCGAGGGCTGCCAGAAAGCATTTCTGATCTGCAGACTCAAGAGTGCTTCAAAGCAGGGCCGTTCCCAGCCTGCTGTGGCTCCGAGCACAGGCAGCGATCTCGGAAGTCTTGGGAAAAGAAGAGACTCTCAGAACTGTGACAGCCACTTGCTGACAAAGCCATCAACCCGTCGCAGGCGGCCCGACGCGGGCTGTTCTGTGCAAAAGCACCCTCCCTGCCCAACTTTCTTCCAGCTGGAAATAAGACTTCAAGCAGAAATGCAAAGAACCCTGGCAAAGCTGCTTAGATCTTGGCATTCCCACAATTCCATTGTTTGCTCTAATTTGGGGGGGAGGTCAGAGGAGGACAGTTCAGAGGGGCCTGGGGTCTGAGTTACAGAGTCCCCAGGGCCCATTGTTCCTAGAACTGGCTCACTGCCTCCCCCTTCCCTGCACCGGCCAATCCCCCAGCCCGCCTCAGGTCTCCGACAGGCTGGGCACCCGTCTCACATAATGCTGGAGGAGGAATATTTAGGCTCCCGGAGACAAAGGAGCCAACAGTTCAACACCCTCTCTCCCGGCCCCGAACATCAGACAAGAAAGGGGCCAGCCCATCCCAGAGCCCTCCTCCTGGTGGCCGCCTTGTCCCCGTGGACTTGTGTGGTCACTAAACATCAGTGTTGTCTTCATTACTGCTCGGAGCTCTCCCAGGCAGTCACCAGGGGTGGCGATGGAGGGGGCACACAACACTGATGCATTTCTCTTCCCTTCTTGCCCAGAGCTGCAAATCCTGATGATGGCAAAGGACAAGCGGGGGAGGGGCGGAATCCCGTTTATGAGCAAGGGGGCAAGAGGGCGAGAGAGATTTGAATGGGGGACAAATCATTGCAAAGCCATAAACTTTTTTTTTTCTAGGGCGCAAGGCATGAAAACAAAGCACATGTAGGGGTCTTCTTGGGAGGGGTTTTTTGAAGATTAACATTGGGTGTTGGACAGATGTTGGCCATTGGGTTGAATTTTGACAAATTTTAAGGGCCATGAAGCATTTGAAACCCCTAATTGTTAAACAGGAACAAAAGCATTAATGATGCTCAAGAGTTTTTCTTTTAGCAAAGAAGTCTTTCATAATCTCTCTCTCTCTCTCTCTCTCTCACACACACACACACACAGCACTACACAAAATGTGTAGCATGAAAAACTATGAAGGCATTCAAAAATTTTTTGTGCCAAAATAATTTTTAAATTCCATTTTCCAGGAAGTTTTTGAAGCGCATGCACACGCACACACACACACACACACACACAGCCCTCTAAGGTGGCTCAGTGAACGGCTTTTCTACTTTAAATTCTGCACAAACAATACACACTGGGGAGAAATTCTACTTTGACTTCTGGATTGTGGTCTTTTCCCAGGCTAGCTCTATGGGCTCCCATCCTCTCCTGCTGGGCCACAGCACCTCACCCCCCAGACAGCCCCGCAGGCACCAGGGACCCAGTGGAGGGCGGGGGTACAGTGCGTTCAGTGGCTCAGAGGCATTTTCTATGAAGATTTTCCAGTTAGGATGAGTTAGTTTACTGGGACACAACCTCAACAAGTCCATGTTAAACTGGAAGTTGCAAGTCAAGAAGACATCTATGCATCACTTAGCTGGTCACACAAATTCTGCTGATTCTAAAAGAGAAGGAACCATTTGATTACCCAGAAAATCGGGAGGTAAGGGCAGAGCGTGTTGGTGACTGACCCAAAGCCAGCTGCTCCCTTGACTGCACATTCATGTGTTGTCAGCTCACTCCCCTTTCTAGGGGGTGGGGCGCAGACCTCAAGATGGTGACACAGGAGTGGACTGGGGGGGCTGCAGGAGAGCCCCAAGGGCCACTCCTCTGTGAGTGGACCAGGGGGCCAGAGGGAGACACAAAGGCAAGAGAGGGGGAAAGGGAGAGGGAGCCCCTCAAATACGAGGCTCCACGCCAGCTCCCATGGCACAGCCGAAATGGAAGACACAGTCCTGCAAATGGGTTACAGAAACGTGGCGTGCAAGAAGGAAGCAAGGCAGAGGGACCCCAAGCCAGAGGGCCGAATGCCAATGGCCACCTTGGGAAAATGCCAGCAGCGGCTGAGCCACGGCGAGAAGCCTGGCGTTGGCCATGCGTGAACCTGCACACAGACCTGGGACCTGAAGAGCAGGCTGGGAGGCGGGGTCTGCTTCTCTGGCTGTCGTCTGTCTGCAGACGACCACACGGGATTTTTGCTTTGGAAATTCTGCATTGGTTCTTCCCTTTCACATCCGGGGAACACATCCAGCAAACCTCAGCTTGTTCCAGTCCCTTCTGATCCCTAACACGGGTTGCACATCTTTAATGGATGGCATTGGGGTGGGTCAAGTATTTGGCTTATGGAAGCTGAGCATGCCAAACAAACATTTATTTGATTTGTAATTAGCTGATCACTTGGTGCTCTCAAGTGGGGAAGAGGCAGGACGTGGGGGGACATGTGTGGCCCCACGGGGCCCTCCCCCCGACCAGTGATGGGACCTCGCTCTGAGTCTGGGCAGGGGCTTCCTGGGAAGGCCCCGCTTACCCATGTGAGATGAATTAACTGTTTAGGAACCTGATACTCTTAGTTGCTTCTCACACCAGAGTGAAGCTGTCAAATTGGAGGTAAGGGCAAGGCAATGACCCATATAATTCAGAGAGGGGAGGGGCGTGTTTGCATGCACTCTGGACTCCTAACTGCCCAACAAAGGCCATGAATGGGCCGAGGCAGAATGGAGCGAACCAGAAATGAACGAATGAAGAGCGCATTCTGTGCTCCTGAGTTCCGAAAGATAAAGGTTCCCGTCAGGAGAGCCTCATGTGCTGACTCTGGGCATCCCGGCTGCAGAATGCTGACTCCGCCGGCGAATCTTCTGGGAAGACAAGCAGGTCTCCCTTCCTCCTGAGTGCTCTTGTCCTTAAAAAGAAGCCCGAGGGCAACGTCGGCCCTTGCTGGCTTCCGCGGGCAACAACACCATGGAAACAGAATGTGAGGTATGCCGGGATCAGGCCTCTTGGTTTCCATTTCTGGGTGCGCTCGCTCAGGGGCCCTATTTACTGATGCTCTGCATAGCTCACTGATGCTCCTGCTGGAAGCTTGTGCCACCGCCCTCGTGGGCGTCTCTGCCAGAGAGAAGAGCCAGGACGAGGCTCCTCCCACTCCGTGGTCCACAGCCTGGCTGCGTCCCAGCCAAGGCTCCATGAGCTTGTCCCCCACTTTGTGGGTCCTCCCTGGCCAGTTCTGTATCCCTTCCCCCGACATAAGGAGCCATGGCCTCTTTTGTGCCCTTGTTATTGACAGCAGATAAATCACTCTCACTCTCTGAATCTCTTCCTCTGGCGAAGGGAGCCCGTGCCCTCACCAGCGATACAAGAGAAACATACCACGTGGCAGGCAGCAGGTGTGGTGTCGGTGCACAGCGGGCATTGAGCTTCTCCACTTCCACTGGGGACTTCAGAAGCTTCACGGATATTCCACTTTCTCCACAAACTTTTTGAAGTGCTCTTGTATCTATACCACTGTGATCAAATCCGTTTTACTCCATCATGTTCTCCGATACTAGTTTCTCAGATGCAAAGGATATGCCTAACTCATTTTATATGCCAAGAATATAGCATAAAGCTGGGGACACAGTGGTACCAATGTTTGAGGGATGAGTTACAACATGATCATCAATCATTCATGAATGTATGTGACCAAGTATTTATTTGGTGTGTTCTGTGTGCCAGGCAGTTTCTTAGGGATACAAGAGTGAACAAGAAAGTTAGGATCTGCACTAAGAGGGGGTACAAACCAAAATAAGCAAACACCCAATACCTTCATGTGGGGAGGGCTTTATTATACACAGGGCCAGTGATGGATGGAGGAATGGATTGAAGGATGGAGAATGGAAATGTTTTGAAATGAAGTTAAAAAATAGTCCTACAAGGTTTCCTGCTTGGGTCAAGGAAAAACTAAACTGTGCACCTGCTCTTCACTTGCCACTTGCATCGGCCATTACTGTTCCCTGGGAGCCAAGGAAAACGGCCCAAGCTTGCAGGCTGCCCACTCCCACCCAGGCTGGAACTCCCTGTCCACGAGTTTTCTGAGTGTCCTTCTTCTTCGTTTCCCAGGATGCCCTCCGGGATCCAGAGTGCCTCTTCCCCACCCTGTCCAGTCTGAATTAAGTGATTAATGCCCTCCCTCCAAAAACAAAAAGAGGTGTCCCCGATGCAGCTCTCCTTTATAGGGCCGTAAATCATCAGATGCTGGAGGAGAAGCTGCTGGCAGAGAACAGTTTGCTCCTCTCAGCTCACCCCAGAACCACAGCCTCAAATAAAATGAGAAGTGCTTTGTTTTATTTTTAAATGAGAGAAGTGCCTTTTAAGTCCAAGATTCTTGAGACCTCTCGGACTACGTCATACTTAGCCCTCCATGGAAGGGTTTTCGTTAGAGGGGAAGGCAAGTTCAGCAAAGTGGGTTGACCAAGGGACAGTGAGTGTCCTCAGCAGACCCCTGGGAGAGGCGAGAGCCAGAGGGTCTGGTCGGAGGGACACCCACCAAGCAGTGCCATGGTTGCATGTACGCCTGTGACCCGCCAAGGCTGTGTGTACACCTGTGACCCGCCATGGCTGCGTGTACACCTGTGACCCACTGTGGCTGTGTGTATGCCTATAACCCACTGTGACCCGCTGTGGCTGCGTGTACACCTGTGACCCGCCATGGCTGCATGTACGCCTGTGACCCGCCATGGCTGCGTGTACACCTGTGACCCACTGTGGCTGCGTGTACACCTGTGACCCACTGTGGCTGTGTGTATGCCTATAACCCACTGTGACCCGCCGTGGCTGCATGTACGCCTGTGACCCGCTGTGGCTGCGTGTACACCTGTGACCCGCTGTGGCTGCATGTACACCTGTGACCCACTGTGGCTGTGTGTATGCCTATAACCCACTGTGACCCGCCATGGCTGCATGTATGCCTCTGACTCACTGTGGCTGCGTGTACACCTGTGACCCACTGTGGCTGCGTGTATGCCTATAACCCACTGTGACCCGCCGTGGCTGCATGTACACCTGTGACCCACTGTGGCTGTGTGTATGCCTATAACCCACTGTGACCCGCCGTGGCTGCATGTACGCCTCTGACTCACTGTGGCTGCGTGTACACCTGTGACCTGCTGTGGCTGCGTGTACACCTGTGACCCACTGTGGCTGGCTCTGGCCAGTCTCATTTTGCCGCTGCCTACCTGACCCCCTTTCCCATTCTGCTCTATCCAGAGCTCTGCTCGAGTCAAAGGGGAGTAGCCACCATCTGCCCATCAGAAGACCCTAACCTCCTCTCTGCCCACCCTTTTCACACCACGCCTACTTTGCTAATTGCCTGCTTTGGCTTTGCCATCTGCGTTTCCAGTCATTCCCATGTTCCACAGTCATTATCTGCTTGCATCAGTACCACTCTCTGTGTACTTGGCTTCTCAGGAAGAACCCTGCTGTCAAAGCCCTCGCATCACAGAGCCCGTGTGTCGTTAGAAGGAGACAGGAGCACCCTGCACAGTGCGCGTGTACTGAATCAATGAATGAATGAATGATGTATAAAGAATATGGAACTAAACCGCTCAGGTGTTGTTTGAGGGGACTTGTCTGACACAGGCTGTCTTCCATCACAAATCTAGTAACTATAAAGATAAAGTCCATTTTTTTCATCTTTGGGTTTTAATTATAAGTCTCTTGAGCTAGATTTTTCTATTAGAATATCTTTCAAAAGTCCCATAGGCTTTGTTAATAAGACTAATGGAAATTTCATTTCCACCACTACTACCTTCTAATGAAATTTCTAGAGTTACTTTTCTTTCCTTGACTATTTGAGACAAAATATGATTTTATTTTATATCAATAACTTTAAACATTCAGAAACACTAATTCTAATGCATAACCAGAGCCAAAATGTTATAAAAAATCTTAAATCTCAGAGATAGTGAGAAAAAAAGAATTTAATTCCATTTCACTATAATTAGGGGATTTTCAATGAGCAAGCCGTTTGGCAACTCTTGCAGAGATGTGTGAATATATTTTGCTCCTGAAAATTGAGGCCAGGTGAGCTAATTATTAATTTACATTCAGTTTTTAATTCCCAGAAACTCTCCCTAGCCAACTTTATAGTCAATAACTCATTTCAGCATGACATGGGTAATTAAAGAACCAGAGAGGGTTTAAAAAGATGGACTCCTACAAGCAGATCTACAGCATGGGCCCTGGGGGGATCTGTATGTCAAACGGCACCCCACCACCATACAGAAATGTTGGCATTTCCGCCTGTCTTTAAGAAAATTATTTAGAAAAAAAACCCAAAAAACTAGATCTGGTCCTATGAGAAAGGCTCCTTGAAGACAGATTAAACGTGATGAGAAATGCATACCTGAAGACTTAAGGAAAGTGATTGTCGTCCACGGGAACCCACACACTGACCTACTTTCTTCTGTTTCTGAAAGGAATGTGCCTGAGCCAGATACAAGGAAGGAGACAAGCAGACGGAGAGGACCCGCATGATCCCCAGCCAGTGCTCTTATCTGCTTCCCTGAGCAATCACACACGCCAGGCAGCGGAGTTTTTCATGAAAGGAAATCCATAGATCAGCAGCGTCACCGTCTTAACCATTTAAAAGCAAACAAGCTGGTATGTGCCACCATCACTTTCATCATCCCCAAAGGAGACCTGATACCCGCTGAGCAATCATTCTGCACAATTTCCGGTCCCCCACCCCCCAGCCCTGGGCCACCACGAACTGACCTGTTGTCTCTACAGAGTGGCCTGTTCTGGATACTTCATGTAAATGCGCCATACCCCGCATGACCCTAGTGTCTGGCTACTTTCACTCGGCACAGCATCTGCAGGTCCACTCACACGTCAGGACTGCAGTCCACTCCATGGTGGATAGTATTCCACATGTGCATGGACACACTTGTCCATTGCCCCAGGTCACTTTCTCCTAGGATCTGTCAACAGGGCAAAGGCATCCATCCTTTTGAGCTCTGGGGTCCATCGCTGTCTAGCAAGTGGGGACCAGGACATAAAAGGATGTCCTTATGGTAGAAGCAAACTCACCACAAGGAACCACTCGCTCCCATCCGAGAACAGCAGGCTGACAGCAGGCCCTAACAGCTCAGCACGGCGTGCCAGGAGCCTGTAGCATGTTTATGGTGCTAGGAATTACATTTCAGGAATTCACGCTAAGGAAATCATGAGATGAAAACTGTGTGTTTCTGGGTGTTTATCACATGATATTAGCACAAAACCATAAATGCCCAACAAAAGAATGACTAAAGCGATCGCAGCCTATGCTTCCTATACAACACTCAGCAGCCACCACAATAATATTCTCAGAGAGCATTTCAGGCCATGAAAAAACACTCTTAGTCTACAACCAAGCAGCTTAAAACATAACAAAGAAAACAATTATGTTGGTACTACAGACCCTTTTTTTTCTTAACAAATATGTGCGTGGCCCTGTGTAAACACACACGCATGTGTAAATAAATACAGAACGGCAAGATGACGGGCTGTTCTCGGTCCGTAGGGTTTCCTGTATCTCCCCTAGTGCCATATTGCATAGGTGTGACTTCTGCACGAGATTTCTGCGAAAGATTTCCCCCCACAGCTTGTTAGAGCTCCAGCAGTCAGTCCCTGGTTCTAAGTCCTTTTCCAAATGAAACATGGCCTCATATCATCCCAATGAAAGGAGACTATGGATCCCCCCAGCCTGCTTCACCCTGCACTCCACCTCCTGGCATCCCCCGTTTCCTCCTCCCCACCTGCCAGTGACTGCTCATCTCATTCGATGGCCTGACGCTTTTTCCTTTCTCCACCCCCCACCACATCCCGATATCCCCAAGGCACCTCCCCTCTGCAACCCTGACCCCCACATGCTTCAACCATGTGATGCTTCCCTGGCTCTACATGAGCGTGGAAGAATGTGGGTTTGACGTCCTCAGTCAATGATAGGCTCTATAAAGACAAGCTGGAATCCCCGTGGTGGGGAAATCCTTAGAAAACCTGGTCCAGTACACAGCACAGAGCAAACAGTCACTCTCACCTACCAAGTGGACGAATGGAAAGGGATTCTTCACGGTGGGAAATCGCTCAGAGTAAACTTTTATCTCATCACAGGGAGATGACTGTAGGCCACTCAGAGAATCATGATCAGACTGCCACTTCACTCTTAGCTTCTCAGCGCTGTCTGCTCAGTGATGTCCGGCCAGGTGATCCAGCCAGGCTCCCGGTGCCTGGCCAAAGTGGCACAAGGCAGGTTCATGGAGCTGGATTTCACTCCTAGTTTCTCAGTGGAATCTCTGTGGCAAAGATCTCAATGGAGGCCTCTGTCTGAGAGGTTTGAGAATGGCACTTGGCTGGTCCCAGCTTTTGAACTAGAGTTTTTTTTTTTTTTTTAATGAAATCGACA
The DNA here is from genome assembly GCA_949820135.1 of Sylvilagus floridanus. Lineage (NCBI taxonomy): Eukaryota > Metazoa > Chordata > Mammalia > Lagomorpha > Leporidae > Sylvilagus > Sylvilagus floridanus. Next base: position 71,668,883 of record OX463235.1, read on the forward strand.
TATTTCAAAATAATGAAAGGAATATTTATAGAGGTGTATGGACATTTTGCCGACAAGAGGAAGTATAGCAAAACAAAACTGAAACAGACCTGCTGTAAATCTTCCCAAAGATCAACCGCAACAGGAGTCTTGTTCTTTTTGGGGCTCTTCCAGTGCTGTCATAGCAGACCTGGGATTACTGACGCCGTGGACAGGAGTCCCCACCCACGCACTCAGCGGAGCGATTTAGATCTGCAGCAGGTTGAGAAGTCCCGCTTGGGCTCTGCAGAGAAAGGGATGTTTTTGTTGAATGGCCTGAAGGACATTCTGCTTTCCAGAACTTTCTTATTTTATTTTTGACAGGCAGAGTGGACAGTGAGAGAGAAAGAGACAGAGAGAGAGAGAAAGGTCTTCCTTTATCACTGATTCATCCCCCAGTGGCCGCTGCGGCCAGAGCACCACGCTGATCTGAAGCCTGGAGCCAGGTGCTTCTCCTGGTCTCCCATGGGGTGCAGGGCCCAAGGACTTGGGCCATCCTCCACTGCACTCCCGGGTCACAGCAGAGAGCTAGCCTGGAAGAGGGGCAACCGGGACAGAATCTGGTGCCCCAACCAGGACTAGAACCCGGGGTGCCAGCGCTGCAGGCGGAGGATTAGCCTAGTGAGCTGCAGCACTGTCGCTTTCCAGAACTTTCACAGACAGAGGAGGCCCCCATCCTTCTCCTGGTGGAGGACTGGAAGTATCTCCTTGGAGACAGGTTTGTCACTGTTCTCCTGGCCCAGCCCCCTCAGAAACCCCTGCCTATGTATCTCTGCAGCCCTCACTCAAGATCCAGCCACGACCTGTAGCAGGTCAAGGTCACAGTTTAGGGTCTAGGTCGTCTGCACCTCATGACCGGCCCACCTCATGCCTTCCTTCAGCTTAGAAAGCCCTTCCCCCTCTTTCCCCTTGTCAACCGCAACTTCAGGTCTCAATTTACAGATCACACTTTCTGGGCACAGAGAGTTCCCTACACGCTTGCCCCTGCTCCCCGTGCGGTGTCACTCCTGTGGTGCGTTCAGTGCTAAATTGTCATGGCCACTGTCAGAGTCGGTTTGTGTGCTGAGTATTTGAAGTGTGTCGCCCCCACCAGCATGTGAAGACTCTAACATCAGGGAGATTGGCTACTTTGCTCATCCCAAGCACTGGCACACAGGAGGGGCTTGATAAACGTCCATAGAGTGGAAGAACCCATGGCAGCTTCGCAAACATGGGTGCAGACGCTCACACCTGCTCTGTTTGCTATGAGCTCCCTGGCTTTTTCTGACCGTTGGAATTTCGTGACATGGCATCTCACATCGGACAAACCCAGCCGCCTTCGGAGGGCACCACGGCGCGCGTGTGTGTTCACTGGGAAACTCTGAGACACGCAGCAGAACCCAGCTAGGAGCAGCGTGTTTTCCAACTTCCTGAAAGAAAAATCCCAACCCGCAGATGTGGTGTCGCGCACAAGTGTGTGTTGGAGCAGAAATGCACTCTGTTTACTTCCTGAGTTTCATGGCTCTTCTGGAAACCCCCAGGGGTAGTGAAGTGAAGGTGGAAAGCGCTGTTCCCCGGGTGTCTCCCCACGGAGACACTCGCCACAGCACCATGAAGCCAGAGCAATGCTCCAACTAGGATTATAAATCCAAGATGGCCGCCACAGGAGGGCTGAAGAGGCCAGAAATTTAGACCTTGGTTTTCATATGTTGAGTTTTCCTGCCTTTTTTTTTTTTTTTTTATTTTTAACAGATGATTGTTTTCTAGCCCCTACAATTCTCCAGCTCTCCGGTAAATAACTCCCTCCATCGGCTGCCGACAGTTCAGTGTTCCCTCCGATAATGTTCGCAGGTGTCAACAGCTAGAACCTCGAGGCTTTGATCCGAACACAGGAATTGTCATCAGTTGCCACGCTCTGGAGACATTCTCCTTGGAAACTCGTGCAACACATTGGAACACCGAACAGGGTGAGTGTTTCAAATGTGGTCAGCCTCTAAGGCCCCAGCCCAAAACTGGGCCTCAGTGCCTTCCATTGAATGAATACTGCCAGATTCCTGACCAAAAAACCCAAAAAAACAAAACCTCTCCCCTCCCCCACCGGTTTGCCCACCTCCGTCTCTAATCTGTACTCCAACCCCTCCCAAGGCAGGGGAAGAAAAGCTTGTAGCACTTCCAAAGGCTTTTAAGGACTATTCCAGGGAACTCGGACAGCCCTGGCTCTCTAAAAGAATACCATTGTACAGGCGAGCGCTCAGATTTCAGTGACATGTGTGTACGCCGCTCAGAAACCACGCTTCCTGTGTCGCGGGATTTCTCCTGAGTTCACCACAATTGCAGGCAAACGGCACCGCATTCGTGGGGTTCAATGTGGTAGCAATTATTCTGCTGGCAAAGCAGGAGGGGAGGTCGTGATGGCCTAAATTCTACAAGTCAGGACTGAATAAAAAACGCGTCTTTTCGACTTACACTGATAACTTGGAACCCTCCCCAGTGTTGACGGCTGGACACGGCAACTGCCGTAAAACCAGCACTGCTTGTGGGCAAGACCATCCTGACCCGGCCATCAGGCATGGGGACAACTCGAGAAAAATCAGCAATTCACAGAAAAACAATGACTACACACACGCTGTTTGTGTACTCACACACACACACACACACACACACGGATGGAGGAAACTACTCCAACATTGTGCATTATTAAATGCTTTCAGATATCAGGAAATAACTTGAAAATTGCTTTCCTGTATCATATTTACCAAAATGCTGCTATCACATACTTCAGGGAAGGAAAGATACGGGTCGGGTAACCTGAGCATTGTTTAATGGTCACTGATCTTACTAATGGCCTGCCAGTCTTTTGGATTTCATTAGAACGCAAGACTGCGATAAGGTTACTGTGAGCATGATAAAGCTAGAGAGCCATTTTCAAATGCAATACGGTTTATGTTTAAGGTCCCAGTTCCAGTTGGAACACAACATTATTCCCTTGCTGTGTATCTTTTCCCCCAGCGGCTAGAATACCACGTATGAGTAATTTAGACAGAAGCTTCACAAATCAAAATATATATACACAGAAATATTGATCCTATCCCTTCTAGCACTAGAATGTGTCACCTCCTGGACTGGAACAGAGAAGCTGAGTGTAATGGGACACAGTAAGAGAGCAAGTCAGGAGGGGAGCATTTTTCCAACATGAACAACGGGGGAGAAGTCAGAAATCCCCTTCTAATTGGGAACAGTAGAGCTACTAAGTGGAGAAATCCAATAATCCTACAAATTCACCAGCATGTCTGAGTGCTCTGGGCAGCCAGAGTCAATGTTAAAAAGCTATCCCTAAGGACAATGCCCAGAGAGATAGATGAAGTCACTGTTAGCTAAACTAAAAGTATGCACAGAGCAAAAAAAGTTCTTAGGAGAAAAAATGGCCCCAAAGAGAAAAGTATGTTAGGTATGTATGAAAGTAGGTAGCGAGATGAACAGATAGGTGGGTGGGTGGATGCGAGAGAGAGGGAGAAAGAGAATAGACAAATAGATGGTATGTGAATAGATAGGTTGGCAGGTGGTAGATATAAAGAGAGAGTAGATGGTGTGGAAATAGACATATGAGTGGATTGGTAGATCGATATGTGGAGAGAAAGAGAGGGAAACAGAGATTCCTGTCTACCTATCTTGGTAGGTAGTTGCAAACAGAGCTAAAGACAAAAATGGACGCTTACTTTATTTTGATTTTATCCCAGATTCAGGCAGGTAGGCATGTTATTTTTCACCTGTAGGCTGGCTAGTTCTAGTGTCAAAAAACTGCTTGCTACAAGTCCCTTCTTAGAGTGAGTGGCCATAAATGATCCTAATATTTATAGGGCCCAGAGCAAGGGTAAACTGGAGGCCCATACACCATAAGTCTAAATATTTAAACACTAGGAATCGTGCTCACAGATTGTTAAATAAGACCCAGCTGTCCTTCCTTGACAAACAAACCTCCATAAGGACTTGGAGGCGGAGTTTGAATTTAAAAATTCCAGATTCTTGCCAGACTGTTGAGGGAGGGCCAGTGCAGACCTGTAGCCTGGCACTATCCATGCCAACTCCAAGGAGCAGCCTCTTCTGCTCCCCACGGGCCTGTGCTTCACAGTGCAGTTCACCTGCAGGAGGCCAAGCCTGAGCTGCTACCAGCAGATCCTGGATGCAAGTCTGAGTGTCTTTGGGCAGAGTCCTAGGACCCTGGCCAGTCACCCAGTGGGACCATCAGACCACACTTTCCCCAGCCTGCCTGACCCCACAGATTCTTAGCCCACGCAAAAAGGTTTGACTGCAAAGGGCCAGAGCAGGACTCGTTAAAAGGACCGGGGACAAGGCACCTCTTACCCCAGCCTAAAACCAATACGTCAAAGCAGCCCTAGCCCTGACCGGCCAGTGTACACTCTCAGGAGCAGAAGAAAGTGAAGTAAGTCTTTGTATTAGGTGTTTATTGCTGTCTCACAAATTATCCCCAAATTCAGCAAGTTAGAAGGATAAAAGTTTATGAGAGCAGATTTCTCCAGGTCAGGACCCTCACGAGGTTTTGGTCAAGCTGTTGACTGAGGCTGCCGTCCCAGTCCGTAACCTAATCAGACGTGCAGGCCATCTGATGTCAGTCACAGCTGTCAGTCACACAGGCTGGCCTCAGCCCGGCCTGGGAGGAGACAAGAGACTACACAAGAGTATGGTCACTAAGAAGTGGGTGCCTTGGGGGCCAACTGTTGCACTCCCAGGAAACAGGGCTTTGGCCTGGAGAAACTCCCAGGGAGCACTTTTGGAGAAAGGAAGGGAGAGAGGGCATGAGACAGGAACAAGATAAGTGGGGAACTGTGGGATTCCTTTAGTCCAGCTCCACGTCCCACCCCAGACGTTGCCCGAGGGATTGAAGACTCTTTCCCCCATTCTCTGCAAAGAATCAGCCGGCAGGCTTTAGAAGTGGGGGGGGACACCTTACCCCACCTGCCCCTGCCGACCAGCTCGGCCCTGTGCCCCATCTGTGAACAAGGTCCTGGGCCATCGCGCCCCACTAGTGCCACTGGTGCCCTCCTAGTGCCCATACGTCCGTGTCACACCCCTTGTGTCCTGTTGTAACTGCTGTTGGCTTTTCCTGCTCCCTTACTGAATAACCCTGGGGTGACTGGAGGTCTTTCCAACCAAGTGGTAACATCACAACCACTGTTTTCTTGGGGAGTCTTCTCAACGAGGAAACCTCTACTCATGCTCCCTCCACCCTCCGCTGCCCGGCCTAACCTGCTACTGCTAGCCAGCCCTGCAGGCCCCCTTCCCATCTGCCCACGGCCAGACGGAGGCTGTGAAAATCTTAGGAACTGTTAGCGAGATTCCTATAGATACAGGCCAGCCCAACCCCAGTGCGACGGGGAGCTCAGCCAGCAGAGGGAAAGTTGCATTTCTCTTGTTCTCAGTGTATTTTTTCCCAACCCTGCCACCTTCTTCCCTAAACCACACTGAAGTACAACTTGGAACTTTCTGGAAGCCACAGGGAAAATGGCACAATGCTTGTCTTAGGGTAACAAACATCCTCTGTGCACCTTGGCAGAGCAACATCACAAAAGGCCTGGATTGATGTGTAAAAGTCATTTCGAGACACAGCTCTCTTCAAGACAGCCTGTAGAAATACAGTCACTTAAAGGCTTTTTTTTCCTCTTAAAAGGATAACCTCCCCATCCCCACACACACCATAAGCAGCGGCCTGTAACAATCTAAGTGACCCCTTACTCAGGAAGAATGGTGGAGACATGTATTGATTCTCGACTTTTTCTCTACTTCATTTTGTTCATAAAATTTTTAATAAATCACAGACAACTTACGACTACATCTGACTACTTAGCAGTTAGTAAATCACTTCTCCTTCCTACGGGTCGCTCCAAATCTCAGTTAAGTGGACGCACGGCCGAGGTGGCTGCAGCCAAGCCCAAGCGTCATTGCCGCTGCGCCTTGCGTCTCGGCTGATGGGCAACAGAACGCAGAGCTGCCGTCTCCAGGGTGCAGGCACATCTGGTTCAGGTTGCTAATGGTCCGCGGGCCCCTTCATTACCATCTAACAGCTGCTTGGCCTCTGTCGGGGCGGGCCAGAGCCAAGGCCAAGGCCACAACCCCACATCTGCTGCGGCTCTCTGAATCCCTGCATCTCTACCCTCGTGGCCTTCGCGCTGGCTGCCGTGGTGTCAAACACACCATGAGTCAAGTGGCCATGTCTGCCTGGAGCGTCACAGACGTCAGCACCAAGCGGGACCTCGGAGATCACAGCACGGAAGCCGCCCCAGCAGCAGACAGGACACAGAGAGCAGGGATCTGTGTGTCACTCGCCAGGGCACCTGCCCTGGGGAGCACTGGCTAGTTTCGCTGGACACGCAGTCTCAACAGGACAAAGCCTGGGACGGAAGGGCCGGCCCACCACAAGCCAAGGCCTGGCTCCTCCCTGCTCAGCATCCCCACTTGCAGAATGGAGACAACAAGAGCGCCTGCCTCTTGGGATGGCCACAAAGATTCAATGTATCTGTGTCTATGACAGCCTTGAAACACAGCCTGGCATGCTCATAGAGCTACCCCTGTTTGTTGAGAGGATAAGTAAATAAACAAGTAAGTAGCACTTAGAGCTCTAATGGTTACTTTCAATTTTCCTTTGGTAAAGCCGAAGAATTCTTTCTTCAAATAAAACCTTACACAGAAGCCATGAGTGAGAGGTCTTCAACAGTTGCATGGATAATAAGTTATGACAACATATGTGTGGACTTCAAGAGGTTTTGCATCAAGATAATTGTATTTTTTTTTATTCAGAGAGAGAGAGAGAGAAAGAGAGATCCAATCTGCCAAAATGCATATCATGGCCAGGGCTGGATCAGGCCAAAGCTGGGATCCTGGTCTTCCCTGTGGGTGGCAGAAGCTCCATCCTCTCAGCCATCACCTGCTGTCTCCCAGGCCCACATGGACAGGAGGCTGGACTCAAGAGCCAGAGCTGGGACTCCAACCTGGGCCGTCTGATTTGGGATGCAAATGTCTTAACCAGTGTCTCAAGCACCAGGCCCAACGCCCCCCCCCCCCCAAACTTGTCTTTTAATTCGTTTTTCCACGCACACATAGGTGTAACACAAAGATGTTGGCACTTGTAAAACCCGATTTCCTGTAAAAGCGAGGTTTCATCCTGCTTCGCCAGGGGAAGGGCCAGTCCCCTCCAGGCAGCGGCAGCCGCTCAGCACAGCTCCTGGGCAGACCCTAGGCAGAGCTGTGCTTCTACCGAGCCCTGAAGCTCTGAGGACCCAGGGCTGAGCCTGCAGCCAGGAGGGGGTGAACGGCCTAGGCAGCTCCCAGTTTTAGAAGCCCACGGCCAGGTCACTACCGACCACCGTGGGGTCTGGGTGGGGTCGGTGCATCACCCACAGGGAGAGGGCTGTGTCCTGGCCAGGCTTCGCTCCTGTGGGTGTCTGCGCAACTTCCAGGAAGCTTAGGGAATAAGCCTGGGGGTCCACCGTGGTCAGCTCAGCACTGTGAGGGACACACACACACACTCACTCACACCCCCATACACCCCCCCACACACACACACGTGTTCCTTCTTGACTGTTCTATACACAGAAAAATATAAATTAAAATTTTAAAAGAAATCCAGGAATTTTTCCCCCTTTTACTGTCATGACTTCTTTCTTCCTTCTCAGCCCTTGACTTTGAGCCACTTGTTTATTTTTCAAGATGCCAAAATGTCATGACTTGGGATCCTGCTTACTAAGAATCCAAGCTAATTTAGGCAGAAACGTGATTGAAATTAGCGTTCCCCTGCTCTCTGGAAAGGGAAGATGTAAAGCCAAAACAGGGACTGCTTTTCCATCCGGAATTCTCACTATGGAGGGACCTTCGGTGATTGCAACCGTGGGGCTTTGTGGACGGTGGGGATCCGGGTTGCAGACCACCCAGGATGAACATAAACTCAACCACGAATTCTTGCAGCATGCGGCCAAACTGAGCGAACCCGAGAGAAAGCGAAGTGGCAGGCAGAGTGCCCTCACTTCTGCAGAGGCCGCGTGTGTGCAGCCACTGCCCCCCCAGACCCACAGGGAGGCCACGTGTGTGCAGCCACCGCCCCCCCCAGACCCACAGGGAGGCCATGTGTGTGCAGCCACTGCTCCCCAGACCCACAGGGGGCCACGTGTGTGCAGCCACTGCTCCCCAGACCCACAGGGAGGCCACGTGTGTGCAGCCACTGCCCCCCCCAGACCCACAGTGGGGCCACGTGTGTGCAGCCACTGCTCCCCCCAGACCCACAGGGAGCCACATGTGTGCAGCCACCGCCCCCCCAGACCCACAGGGGGCCACATGTGTGCAGCCACCGCCCCCCCAGACCCACAGGGGGCCACGTGTGTGCAGCCACTGCCTGACGTGTGAGCAGTCCTTCCCCTTCCGAGGAGAGAATCCACATTTGTTCAAGGAGACAGTTCAGCGTCTCTCAGGAAGCTCACCGCATAAACATCTTCTGAGCACCTGACAAGTCCAAAGTGAGGACAAAGAGGAAAGCCATGCTGTTTTAAAAAGTCCCCGATCCTAGGGAACACACAGCAAGTGAAGCAGCAGCCAGAAGGTGCTAGAATCTGTCCAACCTCAAGACGACACACACGTAGGAAAGAAATGCATGGTGGCTTCTCAGAGACTCCACGTTTGAACACACAGCCTTAAGGAAGAAATTCAATGAATGGAGGTCAGGGGAGAATGTTCTAGATAGACGAGATAAAACCAACATTCCTTAGAGCACACTGCAGACACTCAAAACGTCTGTGCTGAATCAAAGTCAAAAGGCACAGTCTTCTCTCACCCCCAAGGAAGGTGCCCAGTGCTCCCCAAAACCCGGCGCGTTCACTGAACATAAAAACTCGGTGTCTGAAAGAGCGAGAGTCCCTGCAGCCCTATCGGAAAAACTTCAAAGCGCTGTCCCCCAGGAGGAGAAGCCGAGTGTAGGCTCCACTGCACGGCTGCTTCCAGTCACATACTTGAGCTGCAGATACAGCAGCGAAAGCACGTCTTCAGGTCCCGGAAAAGATTCCTAACTGTCACATCAGACAAACCTAGATAAGGCCCCCAGGATCAGACGGCATGCCTTCAGATTTCCAGGAAAAGGTTCTGGGAATTCTGCAAGATGGAATTTTTCTTTAAAAAAAAAAAATGGTATCAAGGGAAAGCTCTCCTATCAGGAATGTCAAACATTCCAGGTAGGAATCACAGAACAAGTCGCTGTTTGCTTCTCTTCAAAGGAAGTCGAGTGTGTGTCATTGGCTGATTTCATTATGAGAAATGACTAGCTCCCTGGGCTGCAAACATGTGTATCGAAAGATCAGCACCAGTCTTAGCTCCTGCTGGCCCATCGAATTCTCAGAGAAGAGACAGTGCATGACATACATGTTTTATAAACATATATGAGGAGCTGGTCACTCCCTCAGCCCATATCACAACCACATTCAACACAGGTCTCCTCTCTAACAACCACTGGAAGTCCCGAGAGCACGGAGAGATTGGGGGAACTGTAACTGATGCTCAGAATTTGGGGGAACAGGGGAGGGGTGGAGATTGACAAAGTGCCTGCTGAGCACGTGTGTGGAATCCCGCAGCATTAGGGGAGTGTGTTGAACACGGGAAGGAGAGGTTGCAAAACTCCAGCAGCCCAGGTGCGGGAAGCACCGTCCTCGCGCCACACAGAAGCATAACAGCTCCATTTCTTTGCTCCAAATTTGAAATGAACCTGAACAAAAAAACGTTGAGACTCGGAGAATAGCGTTGTGCTCTTTCTATATTATTCTTGAGTGCTGCACGTCACTCCACTTCCCTGTTCCGGCCGTGGCCTGCCAAAACAGACAGGAAGGCCGTTCTCACGGTGCCGCCCAGACCAGGAGCAGGAAGCCCCAGAAAGCGTCTTGTGAAATCAAAGCTCCATTTGCAAGCCTGGGAGGTTTCCATCAAGGCCGTGTGACGTCCCGAGTGCGAGGTGCTTCTCGGAAGCCCAGCTGCAGACTGGAGCTTGGTCAAGGTCGTGGGCGCTGTCTGCAGGGTCCTGAGTGAACCCAGCCATGAGTTCTCTCTCATCTTGTCCTTCAGCGACACGCAGAGGGTTTTACTAAAGCCCACACCTGCCTCTCCGCAGCTGACCCTCGGACCCCAGCCACCTGAATTCTCCACCCAGAAACCTCCACTGTAAACTCCTTCTGCTTAGAGATGGAGGGTGGAGTTGGGTGACAGAGCAACAGGCAGCTCATGATAAAAACGATGTCCGAGTCTGTCCATGTCCTGACCTCCACTGTCCACAAGGCTGTGGACAACACACAATGGTTTTTTTATTTTCTTGTGTGTGTGTGTTTTTAAATCTGGGCCATAAGAGATTCAACAACTGTGTGACAATTTTCCAACATGAGTGACAATTTTGAAGGCTTCCAGGTTGACCCAGAGAAGCACAGATCACAGGATCTCACCCCACCCCCCCACACACACCCCAAGCCCTCCTGTCTGCAAGGTGTTCACAGTGATGGCGCCTCCCTCGTGGGGCCAGGCAGGTCCCTGTCGCTGACTTTCACACGCCGGCCACCAGGTTCCAGCCTCGGTCCCCAAAAGAGACTTCCCCAGCCACAGGCACTGGAATGGAACTGCAGAGTCAGGACACCCACAGGAGGTCCTGTGTGCTGGGACCCAGCACACGTGCGCAGTCACGCGGGGGCTCCAGGGGTCGGACTCCTGCATCACCTGTTTGGCTGGTGGCGTTCATGTGGAGGCCCTAGGGCGGCTGTCTGCCCTTCGGGGTTTGTAGCAACGGGAGCCAGCAGAGGTCACTGGGAGCCCAGCAGGGATGAGGGGCCTGCACCCACGGCTTTCCTAAAGCCCTAAAAATAAATTTGTTTCTAGAATCCTTACACACACGCACACACACACAGGCATGCACAGTCTCACACATACATGTGTGCACACACATATGCATAAACACACTAATGCATGCACACACATACACACCCATGCAAGCACGGGCACACACAATACAGTCTCACACAAATGTGCACACATACAGGCACGCATGTGCACATACACACACATACAAGCACACATACTCATGCATACTCACACACTCACACACATACACACACGTGAGCACATACATGCACTCACATGTGCCCGCACACACATGTGCCTCAGGAGACTTCTCTCAGAAGCTGCGCCTTGGGGGCATCTCGCCCTTGACTCAATAGAACCTGGGCTCCCTGTAGCTGTCCCCACTTGTCCTGTTCTGTCCTCTGGCCCTGAGGTTCACAGAGGAGGCCCATGCCAACCTGATGGCTCAGATCCCTGTGGTCCCTGCCTTCCATGACGAAGCCCCTGCGGGGTTCGAGAGACACCTGCACTTCAGAGCAGACTGAGGGGCGGCTTCACAGACTACGCAGGAGGAAAACTACCCATCCGTCCACCACCCCTCACTCACCGGACTCTCCCATAGAAACCAGAATGCCGAAAGACATGGTCATGCTTCTTACGTTCTCCTATATCTAACCGATTAGGTTCTTCAGCCCAAAAGATTAGAATGCCAGGGCCGCTGTCGTGGCATAGTGGGTTAAGCGGCTGCCTGCAATGCCAGCGTCCCTTCTGGGCCCCTGTTTGAGTCCTGGCTGCTCCACTTCCGATCTGGCTCCCTGCTGATGACCTGGGAAAGCAGCAGAAATGGACCAAGTGTTTGGGCTCCTACCACGCACTGAATGGAGTCCCACACTTCTGGCTTTGGCCTGGCCAAACCTGGTCCATTACAACCATCTGGGGATTGAACCAGCAGGTGGAAGACCTCTCTCTCTGCCTCTCCTTCTTTCTTTCCTTGACTCTGCCTTCCAAATCAATCAATCATTTAAAAAAAGGTTAGAATGTTCGAAAGGGTGATCATGGAGCCCAGTTTATAGCGAGGAAAGACTGAGGCCTAGACCCCAAACGTCCTCCCGTGTACCCCTGGTGACCACCTTTCCTGAACCAGAAGCAGGAACACATGGTCAGACAGGCACGAGTGGGCTTGGGTAGCAGTGGAGACTCCGACACTGAACCTCTTCCACATCAATGGGGCTGCAGCCTCACGGTGTAGGCAGAGTGTAACCTACGCCTCCTTCACACACCTCCGAGGATCCTTGCAGCAAGTCCATGAGCGCGCCGACGTGACACAACGTGGAGTCGGCCTCCAAGCCAGCACCCAGTGGCTTCTCCTGGTCCTCCTCGTGCCTGGAAGTCCTCCCTCCACCCACCTGCTCGTGTTCCAGCCTTAGGCCTGGGACCCAGAGCCAGAGCACAAGTCAGGAGTCGACCTGCCCCGGAATCAAATCCTTCAGCAGTGACACGGCCTGCAGAAAACTCCCTCTCCGAGACCCCATTCCTGGGGACCCCGCTGTGGAAAATTCAACCAGCAGATCCCAGGTTCGTTCAGAATCCATTGTCACTGCCGTAGGAGACTGTTTGCTGGCTACCACGGCAGGCACGAGTCACAGCAGAACACTGATGGTTTCCATCATCTATCTGAGTTTCTTGTTTGGTTCGCCCCTGCCGCCACACTTCTTCCTCTTGGGCAGACAACTGCACCTTACAGTTTAGCAAGAATGACGGGTGGCAGGCAGCAGGGAAATGAATGAGTGAAGAAGTGGAAGAATGAAGAAAAACAACTCTGGATGTCCCAGGCCTGGCATCCTAACAAATGTTTCTTATGCGAGGGACGGGGGAGAGTTGAAAATTGAGTGTCCAGTGCAAAAGGCGAGCATGGGGTGGGAGCACAGGGTTCCGGGAAGAGGGGTCAAGTGCACGGAGTTCTGAAGGCTGCCAAGGCCAGTAGGGAGGCTGATGCGGTGGGGTCCTGGGGAGAGGAGAGGACAGACACGGAGCAGAGCGGATGGGCGTGTGCAGGGCAAGGTGCTTGCTTTAGCGCTCTGCCCTCGCCACCTCCCTGCACGAGGGAGGCCCCCTTCTCATTCCACACTGGGCCCTGAGAACAGAGCGACAGTTTCCGATACACAGCCCTGCTCTTTCTGTTTACCCCAGGAGAACACGTCTGAATTCAAACACCTGGGGTATTTATGCAGTCTCCACCGTCACCCCCTAGATCGAGTGAACTCCTGAAGTCACGCTTCGAAATGAAGCCACATTGATGATCGGGGGGCGGGGGGGCTGGCAGACTGGGAGAGAGAACGCAGTTTGAATCTGGTTTTCCTGGAGAGGCCCCTTTGTGCAGGAACACGGTTTGGACCAGGTGACAACTGGGCTATTTATTAAAAGCCAGCGTAAACCACATTGTGGAAGGCAGGCTAGAGGGTAAGGGACTTGGTGACATTCCAAGAAACTATAAAAGGAAGGTCATGCAAAGGACCAGGATCCAAGGGGTTAAACTTTTTTCCACGCAGAACAGTAGGGTCTCAAAGAAGTTTTACATGGCGCACAATATATACACAATATGACAGCAAGGGGGGCGGCGCCGAGTCCCTGTGTAAACATCACGGCCGGTTTTGGACTCCTGGAGCCCTCACTCTGAAAACCTTATATTTTATTTTCAAAGGCATGCCCCCTGCCAAGAAGTTACATTTTTTCCCTTCTTTAAATAAGCAGCCAGGGTAATGGCATGATGAACAAATTTCGTTTCTTCTGTTCAGCTTTTTCCATCTCTAGCACGGCCGCGGCGAGGCCAGATGGCACCACAGCATTTGCGAGTAAGTCAATACAGCTGGCGACATTCCTGAAATGACAAATCTGATGGAGCAACATCCAGCCCCTACACAAAGCCTCTTTTCAGAACATTTTCACTCGTACTTGTCTGCTCTAAGCAGAACCTAATGTGTGAAAACAACATGAAACGGAGCTCTGTCACCGCTCCGCACCTCCACCTGAAGCTGACGTGCGCTGGGCCCCACACCCAGGGCCTGCTCCAGAGCCACGGCGCGGGGTCACCTTGTCAGACACATGCAGGGTTCAAAGCAGAGCACAAGGATCCGTGAGTCTTTGCGTGCAAGCTGCGAGCTCCTCATGTGCAGACGAGAACCGGGGAGGGAGGCGTGCTACGGAAAGAATGGAAAGCTACCCCTGCCTGCACCAATCTTTCAACAGCACATTTTATGAATGAAGCCTCAAAAAGGACCTTTGACCCCTAAAAGGACAGCAATCAGTTGGCCACAAGAAGTACTGCAATATGGCCACACTCACAAAAGAAAAAAAAAAAATGAATGAATGAAAACCCTGCTGGAACTCAGGAGTTTAAAAAAAAAAAAAAAAAGCCCCAATCAATCAGGTGTGTCTGCCCTTTGGGCCAAGGCTGGTTTTCGACATCACCGTTCAGTGAAGTCTCCACCTGATATAGATACGATTATCTGGTCCACTTGAGCCAAGTTTTTTCATAATTCCACTTAACTAAAATTTGTTGCCTGCCAACAAGGTATTAGATTTTGGGTTATGGTAAAAAGAAATACAGATGTGATTCCTACTCTTAGAAGTTTACTTCTGTGCAGTAAATCACTTACAAACAACTTACTCTAGCAGGAGACAGATAATGAACAAGAAAGCCGAGGGATACACTGGCTCATGCCAGTAGGTGATGTGCAGCGAAGAAAGCAATCAAGCAGAGTGCAGGCAGAGAGAAGGTGACTTGGGCAGTAGGAGTGGCGTGGGCACGAAGGTCGGGGAAGGCCTTTGGTAGGAACCTGAGTGGTGGGGGGAGACAGCCAGATATGCAAAGAGCCTTCCAGGCTGAGTGGTTTACCCTGAACAGGCGCCCTAAGGAGGGCTGAGCTGGGCTCAAAGATTAGAAAGATGCAGTGAGTCTGGGAGACGGATGGGTGAGAGTTCACAGGGGAAACTAAAGATTCTGTCCACCTTGGAAAGGAGTTTAGAAAGTTTCCCCCAGCGGCCATGCGGCAATGTCTGGGGACTTACTGTGTTGTCAAGACTCGGAGAGGTGGGGGGCGCTGGTGCTACTGCCGTGTAGTTGGGTACACACCAGGGATGCTCCTACACATCCCACACTCCACAGGACTGTCCCCACCATACAGAATTACCTGGCCCAAAGTGTCCAGAGTATTGGTGTCCAGCAACCTTGCTCTAAACGTAGTGAGGAAACAATGGAGGAATTGAATCAGGGCTGGCGAAGCATCATGCGAAATTCATCGTGGATCTCCCCGAAACGTGAACTTGCTGGCAAGAACGCTCACTCCCTTTCTGGAAGCCACCTCCCCACTCCCAGAACGTCCCCAGGTACAAGCACCAGGCTTACACTTCCTGGAGCGGCAGCCAGTTTGGCATCACTTCACTTCTGGTTCCCGTTGGCCGTCTTCCCCTGGAAAATGCGACTTTGCTTACCCATTGTAAGTGACATCTGAGCTCCACACGGGTGGAGACTGTAAATGGCAGGATACTCCTTCTGGGGAGAGACTCAGCCGCCCTGGCAGTCAGGGCCAGGCAGGAAGTCTATCTTGGGGTTGGAGGTCAAGTTAAAACAGATCCCACTGCACAGCACGGTCAGCACAGAGCTCCAGCAATGTCCTATTTCCTTTCCGTACTCTTGTGTGCGGGGACATCAGGACGGGTGTCACCAAGACCCATGAATCAATGGAGGTGGAGATAACAAGTAGCATTGTGCGTGAGGTGATGCGAATTGCACCCTATGGCTATTAATCTCCTACAAGGACCTGCCAAGCTAACTCTGCTCTGTTCTGCCTCTCTTCTTCCTATTTCCTCCTTCATAAAACATAGAACACGTGCCCTCCACGTACCTGTCACTGCGTAGCCATGAAGCTGTAACTTAATCATTTTATGCTGAACACAGATTATAAATCCCTTAAAATAGAGCAGTATCTGACCGTTTAAAAACATTTCCCATCCACTGTCCTCCCCATCTCGTCCTCCTCCCTCCAGTTTTGCTGTAAAAGGGTTAAACTCTTGGTAATAGGTCAGATTTGTTTTATTAATATGAAGCACTTCTCTCTTTGAAGTCAAACACTGGAAGAATTTAACAAAGCATGTGGGATATTTAGCATCTTAGCGAGAAATGAAAAACATATTCAAAACCCACACCAAGTGGAGGTTTGGATTTGGGGCAAGCAAAATTGAAGCTAGAATGTAAAAAATAGAATACATAAAATTTGGCAATAAGTTAGGATGCTATTTGAACATCAAAAATGCAAGATTTGTAATGTTTTCGTTCAAGTTTTGCTAAATGCGTGTTCTACCAACTCATTTCCTCCATTCATAAAAATATTTAAGGTTCTTTTTGAATGCCATCACATTCTCATTCTAAAGGAACAAACTATAGAAAAACTACTTTGGTTAGTAATAAAGCTGAAGGGGTCCTTGCCCATTCCACACCCCAAGAATTCTACGCATGTGCATTCACACATGTGTTTGCCACAAGCAATGTACATGGGATTCTGTGACAGCTCTGTACCAATGGAAACTGACCAAACTGCCGCTCAGGAGGTGCATGGGTAAAAAACTATGCTGTAGCCTTGCAATTCCACTTAGGAACAAAATGAACAAACTGGACTTAGGTATGTCTGCATCATCCATAGGAAGTTTAAAAGTGACTAGTTATTGCTTAGGGATACACACACAGTTAAAAACACACAAGACAGGAGCAGAATGATACATCTCAAATACAGGTGGCAAAGCCTCAGTCCACAGGCACCAAATCTAAGTGGCAATATTGACACGCAAAAGCAGCTGGCGTGGACATAATGAGTCAATTGTGAGAGGGTGGGTGACGGACCCTGAGCCTCAGCTACACCTGTGGTATTTCCTTCCTTCCTCCCTACCCTCCTTCCTCCCTCCCTCCCTCCCTCCCTTCTTTCCTTCCTCTTTTTCTTTCTCTCTTTCTTTTTCTAATGGGATCTGAAGCTAATTTGATAGTGATTACTTTTGATGTCGGTACATAAGGGACTGTGTTATTTTATGCATGCTTAGTTCTGTCAAAAAGAATCATTAACGTGTTCAAGTGTTTTAAAGCCCAAAAGAAAGCCAAGTTTTAGAAGTTAAATGCTACAGTTTTATCATCCCAGAGCAAAGACCATCTCTCCACTGGCTATAATATCTACTTCCCTACTCCCCTTGGCTCCCCAGTCCCACAAATTACCATTTTGACCCCAGCCTATCTCTTCTACTTAAAACTATTCTAGAAAATCCAGTTCTCAGTCCTGAAGGTGCTCAGCCTGCCTAAGTAGTGAACCGTGGGGGCACTGGCACTGTGGCTTAGCAGGTAAAGCCGCTGCCTGCAGTGCCAGCATCCTATATGGGCACCAGTTCGAGCCCCAGCTGCTCCACTTCTGATTCAGCTCTCTGCTATGGCCTGGGAAAGCAGTAGAAGATGGCCCAAGTCCTTGGGCCCTTGCACCCACGTGGGAGACCCAGAAGAAGCTCCTAGCTTCAGATCGGCGCAGCTCCGGCCATTGCGACCAATTGGGGAGTGAACCCACAGATGGAAGACCTCTCTCTCCCTGCCTCTCCTTCTCCCTCTGTGTAACTCTGACTTTCAAATAAATAATCTTTAAAAAAAGAAGAAGAAGAGAATCATGGGAGGCACTGGGGCAGACATGAGACCTGGACTTCCTTCTGGTGTGATTTTCTCAAGCCAGAGTGAGCGAAGTCTCCTCCACAGATGGGAACTGTGGGCTCGCCAGCTCGGGGACTGTCCATCAGAACAGTGATGCTGGTGACAACACTCATTGGACACAGGAGTCTTGCCCACACCAGCTGGGGAAGATCCCAAATTATCCATTTACTATGGGTGGGGAAACTGAGGCACAGACGGGTCAAGTCATGCTTTTGGGTCACACAACTGATAAAACTGGCAAAATCCTATTGATCAGCCACAAACACCCTCATCCTTTCTCTCTCAGTCCACTTTCTGCTGCTGTTATAGAATATATGAGCCTGGCCACTTCATCGAGAAAACAGCTCCTTGTGGGAGGCTGGAAGTCTCAGACTGGGCAGCCCGTCCTGTGCAACCTCTGGTGAGGGCCCGTGGCTGCCTCGCAGCGCAGCCGAGAAACAGCATGGGCAATGGCTCCCTGAGGAAGGAGCCCAGGACATGGAGTGGTGTTGCTAAAATAAGCCACTCTCAGGAGACCTCACTCTGAAAAACCCAGCTCCGTCCCTCTGACGCCGGGCCCCATGACCTAATTACCTGGCACTAGGCCCCACCTCAGCATCACCATCCTGGGGACAAAGCTTCTACCACGGGAACCTTGGGGGGACACATCCAACTGTACCCAAACATAGCACCTTCTGTCTACCCTGAACCTGGCTAAATGGGTTACACGGGGGCCTGAGCCCTCCGTAGTTTACCCATGAGAACCCTGCAGAATGATGGCCCAGGCTGAGGGTTTGGGTGTAGCGTTCTGACCTGTGTCTTCCTGCAGCCTTTAGAGCCACGTCACTCTTCTCCTGACCCTATTTTCTGGATAACACGAGATACAGGCACCGAGGTTGAGGAATGAGACAGGATAAAACTTGGCCCCAACCTGCAGTACCAGCAGGAGAGCAGTAACAGAGACGGAGGAGTCTGATGTGTGCCCCAGGTGGTTCCCAGCTGTGCTGTCTCGGAACCCACGGAGAATGCAGAGGGAGTAACCGCGGCAAGTAAGAGCCCAGCGGCTCAGCACAGGCTCAGGAAACTGGACCTGGGCGGGCCCACTGTCGTCTGGCCTTGCAAATACAAGCCCAGACACTGTTTACAAGGCGCCTGGTTCGTCCCAGGCACTGTACGTGGTACATCACCTTGCTCAGGAAAACACCTGTGAGATCAGCGCCATGGTCTTTGTGTCACAAGTTGCAGCCCTGAAGGTTAAACCAGTTGCAGAGACTCGGGGTGGCAGGGCTGGGACTGGAACCAGCTGCTCCGATTCCAAATCTCGGCTCCTCCATCCACAGCTCACTGCCTCTTCTCTGCAGGCTACCGACACTGGCTCGGATCCTAGCTCCACTAAGAGACGCGTGCCTGTGGATGCGACCTTATTCGGGGACAATATTCTTGCAGTTAAGGAAAGATCTCAAGAGGAGACTCCCCCTAGCAGTAGGGAAATCCTAACTCAGTGGCCAACGTCCCTCTAAGAGAAAGGAGAGGGAGACCTGTCAACAGCGCAGGGGAGAAGGCTACGTGGAGCTGGCGGCACCGAGGAGAGCTGAGCTGCCACAAGCCAAAGGCACCTGCCACCAACAGAAGCCAGGCAGGGGCCAGGAAGTGCTCCTCCCCTCCCCCCTGAGCCACCGGAAGAGGTCAAACCCTATCCACTCCTCCATCAGCCTCCACTTCTGTGAGGGAATGAATGTCTGTTGTTTTAAGGTAGGGGTGGGGAAACCTTCCTTGTTTGGATGTTTGTATCACCATCTGGGAGCCGGTGTTGTGGCCCAGCAGGTGAAGCCGGCGTCCCATTTGGATGCTGGTTCGAGTCCCAGCTGCTCCTCTTCTGATCCAGCTCTCTGCTGTGGCCTGGGAAAGCAGCAGCAGTTGGCCCAAGTGCTTGGGCCCCTGCACCCACATGGGAGACCCAGAAGAAGCTCCTGGCTCCTGGCTTCGGCCTGGCTCAGCAAGGGTGACTGTGGCAGTTTTAGGAGTGAAGCAGAGGATGGAAGACCTCTCTGAGGTTTTTGTTTTCCAGGAAAAAATCTTCTTCCCTGTTGTTCTTTTTTTTTCCTTCAAACTCTAGGCCCGGCTGGGGCGAGCCTCAGGAGGGGGCACTCAGGGCAGCGCTCCCTGCCGGCGGTCTGCGCGGGGTGCAGGGGGCAGCACCATGGACCCTGGGGGGTCAGTCTGGGGTCACGACCAAAGGCGGGAGCGGGGGAGCGGGAGACACCCCAAGAACAAACGAGAGCGGAGGAGGGAGCCGGACGGAGACCGGGAGGGCGGACGGCCTTCGGAGCAGCAGCTGCCCGCCCGCCGCCTCCTCACACCGTGGACACCAGCGTGCCACGGCTGCTACTCACAGACCGAGCCCTGTAGTCGTCCAGACCCTGGGAGAAGGCAGGCACGGCCACGCTGTAGGGCCTCTTCTCGAAGGTGCTGGCTGCCTGGCTGGGGAAGGCCCTCACGTGCAGCCTGTCACTGCCATCGCTGTCCAGAACCCGCGTGTAGAAGGGAAACCAGCCCCGCATCTTGGTCTTCTCGCTCTTGCCGTAGTGCCAGCCGCCGCGCGCCTCGGGCACCAGCAGGGTGATGAGGTCACCCTCCTTGAAGCTCAGCAGGGTGCTGTTGTCGCCGGCCACGTGGGAGAAGATGGCCTTCACCCGCGTGCGGCTGTTGCACTCCAGGCCGGCGGCCATGGAGCTGGAGCGAGGCAGAGTCTTGTTCTCAGTGGTGGAGTCTGTAACCCTGACTTTCAAGCACAAATCTCAAAATAATAATAATAATAATAATAATAATAATAATTTACAGGCCACACAAAATTGTCAGCTTAAAACTTAGCCTGTGATGGAGCCACTGAGTTTCAGTTCTGCCTGTGGTTGCCTCAGCAGCACCAGACCACAGGATCTCAAGGGCCTTGAGTGATGTCCCCAACCTCGTTAAGGGGACAAGTTCACAGTCAGGTGTGACAGCAGCCCAGGAAACTGCAACGCATCAGTTCCGGGCCCAGTTTCATCATGAAATCCTACAACAGCAGCTGAAAGAACCACCCAGAACAATTTAAGGCCCTGCTGGCTCTTCACAAAAATGACAAGCGCTGTGCTCCTCAGGCTCTGGACCCCAGGGCGAGCACAGGGCAAAGCGCCCGTCTCGCAGAGTCAGGATGGCTGTATGGTGCCGTCTGGGGCTGTGTCCGGGTCCGATGCGTGAGGCCGCCTGTGGGCGGGCACCGCCGACACACAGCGATCTCCCTTGCTCTCCTCTCCAGGCCCGAAGTGGAGGCACACAGTCATGCGCGGGGGTCAGGATGCGTCTTCATTACGCCACGTTCTAAAAGCCTTAGTGGACGCTGCAAGGCTTTCAGACTGCCCTCGAATCCCAGCAAATCCGTGTGTTTACCCATCACCCTGCCGTGCTGAGCTCCAACTTGTCAAGAAAGAAAACATAGGATGAACCGGATTTCTACGGCCAGACGCGCGGCTCGCTTGACCTTCTCTCCCAGGAAAGCAGTTGACTCCCCCAACGCCAGTCGTGTGGGGCCTGGGTGACCCGTGGAGACGACCACGGTGGTTCTCACATGGGGTCAGGGCCCTGCAGGGCCACCCTGCGTGGGAAAGTCAACAGAAATGGGCTCAATGGTGACTGCTGTCACTTGTCACGGCAACAGAGATTACAGCTTCGTAGTCTAAACACTTTTGCAATGCGTGTCTTTTTGACATTTTCTCATAGCCTTAATGAGGTGCCGGGTTATTAAGCGAAGGAATTTGTAACTGCATTCAAACTGTAGACAGTGCTTTTGCACCCAAAATAGACTTTGGGTGAGCTTTCTAAATGAGAACATCGCCATTGCAAAACCTTCCTGGTATCTCAGCAACCCCAGCTTTGCTCTGAGTCGACAGAGACCGTTTATTTGTAGCCAATATCATAGGAAGCCTTCAGATAAGCTCACGTGGCCTTGTAGAGGCCCCCGGGTGTTAGGGCACACCCAGAGATCCTGTTGTCCCACTCGCCAGGGCTGACAGGTTGCCCAAGCAAATTCTTTTGATCTATAGCTCTACGCTCTCTCTCCCTCAGGCCCTCTGCCAAATCCACCTTTCCATCTACTTCTAGAACAACCGAGGGGTTGCTCCTGGTTGTCGGAGCAATGCTGCGACCAGCGACAGCTGACCACTTCAGAACAGGGGGCTGGAGACAGAGAAGCAAAGCATAGAAAAAAAGCCTGGGTTGGCTAAGGGGGTCCAGGGATCTTAAGCTGGTGTCACAGAAATCACAGGGTATGTGAACTTGCATGGGGAAACCTGTGTCTTCCCTAACCTCAGCCGAAATCTGGCATTTCTTGCAATTGTGAATGAAGTCAACACATCGTGTCATTTTTAAAAATCAGCTATCAAAAATATTTCACATCACATAGCCGTTGTAGATCTCAACATTCATTTATACTCATCCCTATTCTATTTTTGAATAGACCTGACTCTAAATCTTGGTATTTGCTGTCTTAAGAGAACCTATTATGGTTTTTAAAGATTTTTGGTCATTTTAGTTCAATACACTCAGTTGTCATCCGATGCACTTTATTTCATATGCTTAAGGACATTATTCCAAGACCACTAAGGGCATCCACAGCACAAACCGAGGTTAAGGAGTCTCTCAAACAGACTTCTGGCCACGCTCAAGTGTGCAGGCATCAGCACAAACTCAGCCCCTCCGCCTCCAGGGAAGCCGCTCGCCCAGCCAGGAAAACGTCTCCTTCCCAGCTCCCAACTGCCAGCTGACCCCAGCATTTCCTTCCTTTTGTTTAGGGCATTAAAACCATCTCCTTGTCTTGGTTCCCAAATATAAAATGATATGATACCGAACACCCACTTTTCAAACACCCATGGCTCCCTTCTGCATCCAGGCCCACAGAGATGCCACCAATGTAGCCTCACGACTCCCCACTCATCTCCTCCCTCCCACGCCATGGAAGATTCTATCATTCTGCATTCTCATGCTAATCTGGCCTTCAGAATAAAGTTAAGACTGTCACGTTGGTAGGAAGGCTTGTCAAACGTCACACAGCGCCACCCTCCACATGATTCTTACTTTCCCACATCTGCATCCCAAAGTCCACATTCAACATCTATGCATTTTCCTAAACCATTCTATGCGTGTGTTAGTCTATCTCCTGTTGCTAAAATAAAAGCCCAGGGCTGGGTACTTTATAAAGCAGAGGTTTACGGAGCCCACGGTTTCAGAGGCTGGAAGTCCAAAGAGCATCTCATTGGCTGATGAGTGCCCCCCCCCCCGCTGCATCACATCATATGGATCACATGGCAGGGGAGGGGTCGGAGGGGGCACAACCAGAGGAAGAGACCACATGGTTTCACAGGAAGCCAGAGAACAGGGAGAGGCCAGCCCTGTTCTTTTACAATAACCCCCACCCCGAGAATTAACCGGGGCCCCGTGGGAACTACACTGCTTCCTTCCACGGGCGACGCCTCTGATGACCCACGCGTCTCCCACGAGGTTCCACCGCCTCTCAACACACCCACCTTGGAGACCAGGCTCCCAGTATCAAAACCAGAGCAGCCTCATCTGAAGTTCCCCACACATCAAAGGCATTCCCATCCTCCATGCCCAACTCCCACCCCACCTGCTCCAAAAAGACATCTCCTGAACCACCCCATGGCTGGGAAGAATCTTTCCTTCCTCCACCCCTGATATCCTTGCTCACAACATCTGTCCAGTGTGCCTGGTCTGGCACAGCAGAATCACCCCAGCGGTCCAGCAGCTGACCTCCCTGGGCGCTGGACAGCGCATCCATTCACTCACAAGAACAAGAGCAGATGACGGCTGCAGCGCCCTCCTGTGGTGCGCTTGCTGGGCGCGAGCCGCAGAAGGGGCGTTTGGGGGGAGGCGTGAACCTGCTGCTCCCCCACGTCCTGCAGGTCCCTTCGTTCCTCGGGAGGAATTCTAGGGCTTGAACACGCGCACTCACATGGCCACAAACACGAGCCAGCTTCTCTAGCTACAGCATAAATCAATGAAGGCATGTTAATTCTCCTCCCACGCGCTGGAGGAAATGGGGGCTGGTTGGGGCTTTTTGAGGTGACACCGAGTCCTGCCACGTTTTGACTTGATGCAGCATTTGCTGGTGGTCTAGCCTCGGAATCACACCCACTTCTGAGATGCGGGTGTCCCCTTATTTGGCTCCTCCCCTTTTGAGTCCCTAGAGCTCAGAGATCTATCAATCAACTCTACATCGGCACCCTGAACATACATAACAAAAATGCACACCTCAAGCTGAGCAAAGGGGTTGGAGACACAACCATGACCCCCTGAGTAACCTGTAATGTTCCTTAACCTCTTCTGGTCTGGACCAAAGCACAGAGCTCCTAAAAATACTTTGGATTATGCATATTCCCATCACCAAAATGACTGCCCATGCGGTTAGTTCACCAAACTTCTGAAATCGCCAAGCCTGACATTTCTTTTTGCCCCCAAGTTGCCATATCAAGATTGGTAACTTTTTGAAGAATCTACTGATAGAATCGGGCATCTGAATGTTTGAACCTCTTTCCAGGTTAGATTCCCAGCTAGCTGCCACCTGCCTTTAACACAGCACGACCTCCTGAAACAAAACAAAGCAAACCAAATAACAACAACAATGAAGTGTAGGCTACATTAATTGCAAACGGAAATGAGTTCTAAGCAAAGTGAACGCTGCAGGCAATGACTTGCTGGGCTGTGCTCTGAGCATTTCAAAGGATGAAAAAGAAAATTGGAAAAGATCAATATCAAGACAAGAGTGATCCGCAACAGTAATAAATAAAGGTGTCTGTCAAGGCCCATTAACCACTAATCACATCTTGGATCAAAACCAGCTCTGTGGCTGTTTGAAGAGGCTGCCATTGGGTCATCCTGAAAATCAGCCAGGGCACCCTGGGTCTGTTTCAGGTTGAGGATATCCCCACAGTATTTGCAGCTGAATGGGGTTCGGGTCTCGCAGAGGACTGGATAACAGAAGGTGTCTTCCAGTCTGCAGAGGCAAGCAGCAAGAGCTGGTAGGATATTTATCATTCTTGAAAAGAGCTTGTAGCACCCGAGGTGTGGATTACACCGCTGAGATACACTTTGCCACGGGTTGGATTTCAAGGACTGGCCCTACAGCCCGGGCTTCCTGGGCAAGACCTTCCCTAGATGACAGGGATACAAAACTGAAAAAAAAAAAAAACTGTGTGGCTCTGTGGGAGGGAGCCTCAGGATAGCACTCCTAATAGCCGAAGTTATCCAACACACACATCCCCACACGGACTTTCTGGGGTGGCCTGGCCTTGCTACTCCGTGGATCAGGAGCACCTGTTTCAATCGCAGCCAAGAACTCCTAAGACACCACTGTGCATCAGCAAGATTCCTGTAGACACCTGGTGATTGGAGGAGCAGCACCCTCACCTGCTGCTGTGCACAAGGGTCACCCGGAAGTCCTGCTGCAGACTGTGGCTTATTGATGTCTGGACTCCATCCCTGAGGCCCTTACTGGACCTGGGTAAGGTGCAGGCATCAATTCAATAAAAATTGCCTAGAAGATAAGAAGTCCTGATAAGCGCCCCGCTGAATGAACTGCACCAATGACCTAGTTGAACACATAATCACAGAAACTCTGCTTGGGTTCCCTAATTTGATGAAGGAGGAAGCAGAAAACCATGAAAGCGCTGAGGAGTGCATGAAAGAACACTGGCTCTCAGGAGCCAAGATCTGATTTTCGATTAAGAAAAGCTCAGCCTGTGTTCTTTTTTTTTTTAATAAAGATTTATTTTATTTATTTGACAGGCAGAGTCACAGAGAGAGGAAGAGACAGAGAGAGAGGTGCTCCATCCACTGGTTTACTCCCCAGATGGCCGCAATGGCTGGTGCTGCTCCGATCTGAAGCCAGGAGCCAGGAGCCTCCCCTGGGTCTCCCACATGAGCACAGGGGCCCAAGGACTTGGGCCATCCTCCACTGCTCCCCCCCCCCACCACCAGGCCACAGCAGAGAGCCAGATCAGAAGAGGAGCAACCAGGACTAGAACCAGCGCCCATATGGGATGCCGGCTCCCCAGGCCAGGGCGTTAACCCTCTGAGCCACAGCTCCAGCCCCTCGATTTAAGAAAAGCTCAGCCTGTGTTCTTAGAGCTACAACCCCAGACTCAGGAAACTGAAAGTCAAAAAGTCTTTCACTTTCCCTTTCTCAAGTCAGCTAGTCTTCCCTCTGCCATAGTTTCTCATCCAGACAGACAAAAACACGTTATTCTATTCTCTAGGATGGGTCTTGTTAATATTGATTGATTGATTTGAAATTCAGAGTGATACAGAGGGAGAGACAGAGGCAGAGAGGGAGAGATCTTCCATCCCTTGGTTCTCTCCCTGGATGGAGCATCCAGGGCTGGGCCAGGCAGAAGCCAGGAGCCTGGGACTCTATCTATCCTGGTCTCCATGTGAGTAAAAGCAACCGAAGTACTTGGGTCGTCTTCCGCTGCTTTCCCAGGCACATTAGCACGAAGCTGGACTGGAAGCAGAGCAGCCATGTCTCACACCAGTGCTCTTACATGGGATGTCAGCGTTGCAAGCTGTGGGTCAACCTGCTGGGTCACGGTTAGGACAGTCTTTAACTTCAAAAGCTTGAGGTCCTTCCAGATTCAAGTGCACCCTGGTCATCATGCCGGGCCTTGGATTCTCCCAGTGAGAGAGCACTGGGAAAGCATACACCGTTGTTGGTTGGGTGTGTGAATAGGAAACTGTTATAAATATTGGTTCTAAATAATTACGTTTTTGCTTCACCTGGCTGGTTAGACTACTGCAAGAATACCAGGAAAGAGTGAGACATGCATCCGTTTCCTAATCAATGTCCTAATCCACACTGTTGATCCCCTATGGGAAATTTACAAGGAGGTTAAAGACGGTTAATCTTGGTGTGGAAAAAGTCTTTGCCTGGGATTCAAATCCAGAAGCAATTAGAAAAAGAGCCTTGGAGGGAGCCCGGGGCCATGGCTCACTTGGTTGGTCCTTCGCCTACAACACCGGCATCCCATGTGGGGGCCAGGTTCTGGTCCTGGTTGCTCCTCTTCCAGTCCAGCTCTCTGCTGTGGCCTGGGGTGGGGATAGGGGAGCAGTGGAGGATGGCCCAAGTGCTTGGGCCCCTGCACCCACATGGGAGACTGGGGGTGGGGGGAAAGGCGCCTGGCTCCTGGCTTCAGATCAGCTCAGCACCAGCCATGGTGGCCGTTTGAGGGGTTAACCAGCGGAGGGAGGACCTTTCTCTCTTTCTCTCTCTCTCTCTGTCTGTAGCTCTACTTGTCACATAAATAAATAAATAAATAATCTTTTTAAAAAATTTTTAAAAAGAAAAACAAAAAATAGCTTTGGAGGTAAATATTAAAAGAAAAAATTTTTTTCTAGTCTGATTTGTTATGCAAAATCAACTGACAACCTTCGAGAAAATAGTCACAAAATATACCACAGACAAAGGGCTAATCTATATTCATCTCTTAAGATTTGAGCCAAGAGCAAAGAACTAAAATCCAATCAAAAAAAGGAAAAGACAATTCACACACCCTGGCACACAAATTAACATTGACCCTTAAGCTAACAAATAAATATTAAAATTCACTCACCATTGGAAAAATTAAGACATCATTTTTCACCTATCAGACTGGCAAACATTTCAGTCCACTCAGCTGCCCAGCTGTGGGGACACAGGAAGCATTCTCGTCCATTCTGGTGGGAATGCAAATTGGAGCAAGCCATCCAGAGGAAAATTTGGCAACATCTAACAGAACTACAGACGCGCTTAGCTTTCTGCCCCTCAACTCCACTTCATAAACTGACCCAAAAGACACAGCTTCCACGATGTGAACACAGTCAGCCAGGGCCCCTGTGGTCACCTTTTGTCACTGGAAGATTTTGGAAGCAGCCTAAATGCTGTACTCGGGAGAGGAATAAATTATGACACCTCCACACATGGGGAACAAGGCAGATGTTTTTAAAAAGGAAGAGTGAGGCTGGCGCCACGGCTCACTAGGCTAATCCTCCACCTGCGGCGCCGGCACACCGGGTTCTAGTCCTGGTCAGTGCACCAGATTCTGTCCCAGTTGCCCCTCTTCCAGTCCAGCTCTCTGCTGTGGCCTGGGAAGGCAGTAGAGGATGGCCCAAGTGCTTGGGCCCTGCACCCCACGGGAGACCAGGAGAAGCACCTGGCTCTTGGCTCCTGGCTTCGGATCAGTGCGGTGCGCTGGCTGCAGCGCACCAGCCATGCCGGCCATTGGAGGGGGAACCAACGGCAAAGGAAGACCTTTCTCTCTGTCTCTCTCTCTGTCCACTCTGCCTGTCAAAAAAAAAAAAAAAAAAAAAGAGGCAGATCACTACACGGAGCGATGTCCAGGACATTCCATCAATCAGAGAAAGTAAAGCACAGAAGAGCCTGGACCCACTGTGTTTTCTAAGGAAGAGACTCTTCCCCCAGCTAAGGCTGGTGCAACCGGAAGCAAAGGCCGAATGGCTTCACCACGACATTGTCATCTCACAAGCCCGGAGGCTGGAAGTCCAAAATCAAAGTCTTGGCCGCCGTCTGCAAGCTGTGATGCACAGCCCGCACTATGCCTCCCCCGCCCATGTCCGGTGGCGGTCGGCAATCTGGCTGTTCCTTGACTTGGAGGAAACATCCCCTCAGTCTCTGCCCACATCCTCACACGCTGTTCTCCCTGTGCACACGACTTGTTATCCAAAGTGGCCCTTTTTATAATGACAGCAGACTATAAGACTAGGGCCCACCCAAAGGATTCAATTTAAGCAAATGTACCTGCGAGACCCTATTTCCAAATCAAGTTCATTGACAGGTACTGGAGGCAAGGAGATCAAAACAGGAATTCCAAGGGGACAGAACTCAATCCATAGAGAGACCTTGAGAAGACATCGATGAGGCACAGTGGGTTAAGCCACTGCTTGGGCACCTGTGCCTAGCACTGAGTGCCCGGTTCACGTCCTGGTTACTCTGCTTCCCATCCATCTTCCTGCCATAGCTCACCCTGGAAAACAGCAGGTGACGGCTGGAGTGTGTGGGTGGCACAGATGGAGTTGTAGCTTGGCTCATTCCTGCTGTTACGGACATTTGGTGAGTCAGTCACCAGATGGAATCAGTCAATCAATATCTGTCTCTCTCTACCTTTAAAATAATAAAATAAGCCATTTTTAAAAGAAAAAACATTCACTCATAAATAAACATTCACTCATTTAACTCAAAAAATTCATGGAAATTTAAGTTTAAAAATAAGTTTACTTTAGTGCAAAAGTTTTTTGAGATCCCTGGAAAGATTTTTCATAACACACTTCCAGATCCTTTTGAAGCACCCTCACATTAGAAGCAGTCTCTTATGGTGGAAGGTGACAAGGCCCCAGGCCTCTGCCCTCATGCGTGGGAGCCCCATGGGACGTCTCAGTGACAAGATCTGTGCATGAGAAAGGGGGCCCTCACCAGTCACCACCAGCGCCTGATCGCACACTTCCCACCCTCCAGGACTCTGAGAGACACGTTCTGTTGTTGACAAAGTCCCAGGCGTGGGTTATCATAACTAAAACAGACCAAGGCACATGTAGCACCCAGAGCGGCCCAATTCACGGGGCAAGTGTAGAACGGGGCTGGGGGTGGGGGGAGCTGTGTACAGAGTTTCAGCTGAGGAAGAGAGAGGCGTGGAGACTGAGGATGGCGGTGGATACTTGCGAATGCACTTAGAGCCCCAGAACTTACACAGGAAGTGGTGAAAATGGTAAACTCTGTGTTACGTTTATTTAACCACAATAACAAATCAACTGACCATCAAAAGAGCAATGAATAGGGCTTGCCCACAGCCCAGCTCCGCTACTGTGAAATGCTGAGAGCTTCGGTGTCTCTCCGAGTCATTCCCTGCGTCTCTTGGCTGTCATTCCTCCACCAGCCTCTCCCCAGAACACTTACTCTTCACAGTGCCGCTCCGGGAATTCTCTAAGGGAATAAACGTGGTCCACAACCCACCCTACTTCAAAGCTTTTGGGCGTTGGGTGTGAGCCAAGAAGCATCCAACATGAGTTTTCCATACACACAAAGCTTTAATGCTCAGATCCATCCTCTGCATCTCTCGTAGAGCTGGGAAAGACATCAATTCCTAAGCCAATATGTTCAATAGAAGAGCAGAATCCTTCTGCCCCAGGGAGCTTGCCCTGCCCTGCCCGGCTTTCTGGGCTCCCAGCATGCCTGGTTCCCCCTCACCACACTTTCCCCCGCCCCACGTCTTTGTCTAAAATGTCCTTTCCCTTACCAGCTCTCCCCTACTCTTTCAACTCTTAGCAAATTTTCTCCCTGTAGACCTTTCCGAACAGCCTTATCTTTGCTGGGCTCCCACAATCCTCCACATTGGCACTGGTAATGACGCCATGGCACTTGAACACCTGCCTTGACTGCCGACTCCCCAACTAGACTAAGGTCCTGGAGACCAGGAGTCTTTTCAAACCAACCTGAGTCGTGGCAGGAGGCACCTATGTTCTCTGCCAGTCATGCACAGTCGTGGAGGACAGGACATAGACGCCAGGGTCACACTCCAGCTTCCAGGAGCTCCCTCTCCACACCCTCCACCACTTCTCCTTCTGACCCTGGACCCTGGACCCTTTACTTTGTTCCTAAACCCAAACTTCTCCAGTTTTCCAAGTCCTTCCTTCAGCCATGGGGGAATCTGGTTGACCCGCCAGAGTCGCTGTCCAGGGACTGGAAGCTGCACCTGTTTTTTCTGAGCAAGGATTTGTAATGCGCAAGGGCATTTGCCCCTCCGGATTAGCCACCTACTTTCCATAGGGTAAGAAAACTTCTAAGTTACCCAAATTATACTTAATAACACAAGTATGTACTTATATAACCCACTGATATCCTTCAATATTCATTTATGTGATTATGATCAACGCGATTGTTCCCCATTCTCAATAAGAACTTCTAGACTTCCTTATCATGTTGAAAAAATCAGTCAATGCCAATAACGTGGGACTTTTCCCTCCAGGCTCTGACCTCCCTGATGTCTGAGCTACACATCATGAGACCCAGACTGTGCATCGGATCGGCGCCTGTGAAGTTTCACAGTGTCTTGGAGTACAGTAAGAGAAGGTAATCTCTTATGGGCACCTCAGCCACTCCCAGATTTGGAGGAATTCATTAAGTCCAATTGCATTCCTCCTGAATGCTAACAGACTGTTTGCACTGAGGGGACGGGGGTTTTAATATGGGATGAGAAACAAGTGTCATTCTGGTTCCAAGATCATCTGAGGCGCTCGGGCAGGCTGGATAAAGTGTGACAGCCAGGGAGTGAGCAGACCGAAAGCACTGAACGGGAACCAGAAATGGTTCAAACAGATGATTCAGAAAGGGCCCAGGAGTCCCAACAAGGAACAACAGCGAACTCCGGGACAGCGCCTCCGCCCACGAGCCCCGGAAATATCCATGCTCATCCCCAGATCAAGACCATGGGTCTCACAAGAGGTGGATGCCTTGGCCCTGAAAACATGAGAAGCTCAGAAGATACAGGAACCCAAGGTCGCAGCATCACGAGAATTTAGGTGGGAAGAAGGGTTAGGAACGCTGGCACCCAACTGTGCCACACGTGGAGTCAAGGACCGATTTTTATATCAGAAAAGTCACAGATTCCCTTCATGATGTTATTTTTATCTCTTGCCAGAAAAAAAAAAAGTACAACAGAAAGTTACTAATCGTTCAGAAACTGAACTGACCTGTGCTTTGAATCCCGAAGGCTGTTGCCTGCCTGCCTTGGACAGCCAGCAGTGCTCCCACGTGGGAGCTTTTGAGTGTGTGTGGACTCAGAGGTTCTTTCTGGGAGACCCTGTACCACCATCTCTGGGGTGCCCCAGCTGCCATCCATGGGCAGAAAATTCTCCCGGAAATGGTGCAGCCATTTGGGGATAGAACCAGGAGATGGTGAAACTCTCTCTCTCTCTCCCTCTCCTCTCTCTCTAACTCTACCTTTCAAATACATTTTTAAATATTAAAAAAAATTAAAAAGAAATAAAATGAGAGACTGCCACCCTGAGCCTGATGTGTGCTCTATTCTTCCGCCAGAGGTGTCCCGTGTGTATTAACTACGCATTTTGCTGCATGAGAGCCCTAAGTGTCCCTCACCTACAAATGGCTCCACAATGCCTCTGAGAACATCTAATCCCTGGGATGAGTGAGGACGCCTACCCTGTTCACAAGGGGCCTGATTCCTAACCCTTGTCAAACAAAGCATGTTAGAAACTGCTCAGTACGATGACCAGGATGACAACTGGTGATCTGGGGGTGCCCTTCGTGGTCTGTGTGCTGATCCACAGTGCCCGGGGCCTGGCCGCACCTGAATTACAGGCGGAAGACACTCAGCTCTTCTCCAAGTTTGCGGTGGGCACACAGATGTTCTTTATTTCTCGCACAGGCTATAAACGTTCCTTTGTTTGGGTTTAATATTTGATTTTTTCAATTTTTCTTTAAAAGGACTGAAAGAACAATAAAAATATCATAACCAAGAAAGGCAAAGCTATCCAAAATGCTAAAGTAATTACACAAGAATAAAGTCAGTGTAAAACCAGTAAATCATCATAGTGAATGGAAATGGTTCTGAAAGCAGCTGCCTGCTTTGTTCTAACATCGGAGAATGAGTGCTTCACAGATGGGTGCTGGCTGGAGCTGTGCAGCCCCACATCAGCAGAGCACAAGGGAACCACAGGCTAAGTGTTTTCCCCTTATTCTGACAGTTTTCTTCTGTGATATTCTGCTAAGAATACCTTGGTTGGTTACAAAAGTGAAGCTATACAAAATATGCAAGATAACTAGCATAGGATATGGTGCATGAGAAAACTGCAATAAATAAGTATTATTGGGTTGTAAGCAAGTGTTCTTGGTAGGCAAGGTCAGTGTATAAGGATGACCGATGCCAGGGTGTGGCTGTTGTTACAATTTTTGTTTTCTATACTCAGTAACTCAGGTACTCAATTTTCACCCTGGAGTTATGAATGAATTGGAATCCTGGGGTCAGCATCATGGTACAGCAGGTTAAGCCACTGCCTGCCACACTGGCATCCATATGAGCATGGTTCAAGCCCTGTCCACTCCACTTCTGATCCAGCTCCCTACTAGTGCGCCTGGGAAAGACTGCCCAAGTACTTGGGCCCCTGCCACCCACGTGGGAGACCCAAATGGGGTTCCTGGCTCTTGGATTTGGTCAAGTCCAGCCCCAGCCATTGCATCTATTTGTGGAGTGAACCAATGGATGGAAGCTCACTCGCTCTCGCTCTCGCTCTCTCTCTCTCTCTCTCCCCTTTTCAAATAAATAAATAAATCTTAAGCAACAGTTGTGATGCTGAGTGTCAAGTGAACAGTGATCCCTGAGAAACAGAAAACAAAGTGAGCCTTACAATTGCCTCAAGAGAATTTATAGGATGCTGCACAAAGTGGGGAAACTGAGACAGAGCTTCATTAAACTCCCCGAGTGGAGGACACCAGCTTAGATTCTGGGAAGACCCAGGCAATGAGAGTTCTCAGGATATAGCCCTGGAGAGGTGCGTGCTGTCCAGAGAACACCCAGGGATCCATAAGGAGCCCCTTAGAGGACTCAGCAGAGCACTGAGCAGCCCGTGGGTACAAGGAAACTCCTCAAGGCCCAAGAAAGAGCAATGTAAAAGGATTAGGGGAGGCAACACCAGCCCTCGTGCAGGACCAGGAACAATATCAGCTCTGCCAGTCAGACTAAAAACAAAACCCAGAGTTCATGAAGCATTGTGTGGGGTTCTCAGGAAGATCTCTAAGCTCCAGAATAAGCCCTGCCCTAGACCAGCTTAACAAATCAGAAACATAAGATTGAAAAGAATTAACCTCTCTAAGGAACTTAACTGCATCCCAGAACAAAGCTCAGGAATATTTATAGCAACATGAAAATGCACAGCACCAACAAGGTCAGATCACAATGCCTGGCATCCAACCAAAGATTACTAGGCATGTGAGGAGGCGGGCACACGGGACCAAAGTGAAGACGAACTGATCCGTTGAAACTGACCCATAACTGACTCAAACCTGAGAATTAGCAGAGAACCCAGTGAATTAGTTAATTTTCTACACATTTGAAATGCAACAAAGGAGTGACATGGAAGATGTCCTAAATCAAACATCTATAGATGAAAACTGCATTGGATGGGATTAATGACAAGGGAAAAATTAGTAAATTGAAGATGTAACAAAGAAATTGTCCAAAATAAAATACTGTTTTTAAAAAGCCAAAAGAATAAACAAATAGCACATTGAAACAAGTGCATCCATTTCCTATGGCACAATTTCACCCCACCTAACATATGGGTAATTGGAATCCCCAGAGGAGAAGACATAGAAAATGGCAGAAACAATATTTGAAGAAGTAACACCTTAAACCTTTCCAAACTTAATACAAATTATAAATCCATAATCCAAGGTCAACACATACCAAGCAAGAAAACATGAAGGAAACCACAGAACACATATTATAATCCAATTGCTCAAACCAGTGATAAAGAGAAAATCTTAAAAGCAGTCAAAGAAAAAGATGTTCAGAAGCACAGAAAATAAGAATGACAGATGATTGATCATTGGAAGCAATGCAAGCAAGAGGACAGTGGAGAAACTTCTTCATGAGGTTTCTTTCAATACAGAATTCCATATCTGGCAAACATGTCTTTCAAAATGAAGGCTTTTCTTTGATTCATAGCTAATGTATAGACTACCAAAGAAATATAATGTACATAAGTGAAACTGACAATGTGAGACTTTGTTTATAGCCCTCATCTATACTCCTGCAGTCCAGTGGTCTCTCTACTTTCCATTTGCTGAATTCTTTATTTGGTGGAGGATTCAGCCTGTGACTATAGAATAAACTGAAAGCATGTAACTGTAAAAACTAAAAGAAAAAAAGAAGAAACGGAAGGAGGGGGAGGATGGAAGGAAGAATCAAGATGGGCTTAAAGGTGAATATATGAAATGCATGAAATCTGTTTCCTTTGTATAAATAACAACATTTTAATGAAGGTAGCAGAAAACAAAGGACTACATTATCCACGAATTCATACGAATAGAAATGATCTGATCTATATACTTCAAACCTTTCTCAGCCGTTCATGGCTCTTTATGACTTTAACACTGTCGAAGCCAAGAGGAACATAAGCAGGCATGATGACTGCATTCAAACTGGTGTCCTGGAAGTACTTCTGGCACAGAGGAATGATACTATGTAAAAACTAGGTAAGAAAGGGGCTGGCATCCCATATGGGTGCTGGCTCGAGACCTGGCTGCTCCACTTCCAATCCAGCTCTCTCCTATGGCCTGGGAAAGCAGTGGAAGATGGCCCAAGTTCTTGGGCCCCTGCACCCACATGGGAGACCCAGAAGAAGCTCCTGGTTCTCCCAGCTTTGGGTTAGCACAACTCCAGCAGTTATGGCCATCTGGGGAGTGAGCTAGTGGATGGAAGACCTCTCTCTCTCTCTCTCTCTCTCTGCCTCTGCCTCTGCCTCTGCCTCTCCGTAACTCTGCCTTTCAAATAAATAAGTAAATCTTTTAAAAAATAGTTAAGAAAAAGCAAATGAAGTATGAAATTCAATTAATAATGTGATCCATTAGTTGTGATAACATGGGAAACTATGTAGAGTATCTGGGGACTCTTACTATCTTTGCAACTTTTCTGTAAGTGTAAAATTTTTCTAAAATAAAAAAGGTATTAAAATATATGAGGATAAAACAAAGACAATGTCAGATGTACAAAAGCTGAAAGAATCTACTACCAGGAGACCCACATCATGAGAAATGTTAAAAGGTGCACTTCAGACAGAAGGAAAATGATACCAGATGAAAATCTGTACATACGGTTACTACCTGTCTCGATGTGTAAGATTCTCTTAGATAACTGACTTCTGCTTCCACCAAGATGGAGCACCTGCAGTCCTCCCAGACCTGTCTTCTTACTACTGAAAGTCCTGGACATCACTCCGACAAGAAAAGAAAGAACAGAACAAGGTGACAGCAAGCAGAAGGAAAGGAACAACAAGGTACAAAAGTCAGTAAGATTGAAAACAGGAAAATCATACAGATAATCACTCAAAAAATAGTTCTTTAGAATATAACCAATAGGGACAGGTGGTGTAGAGTAGAAGATTAAGCCTCCACCTGCAGTGTTGGCCTCTCATATGCTGGTTCAAGTCCCAGCTGCTGCATTTCCGATCCAGCTTCCTGCTAACACACCTGGGAAAAGAGCAGAAGAAGGCCCAAGTGCTTGGGCCCCTGCACCTGCGTGGGAAACTAGGAAGAAGCTCCTGGCTTTCAATTGGCACAGCTCCAGCCACTGTTGTCATTTGGAGAGTGAACTAGCAGATGGAAGATCTCTGTCTCTCGCTCGCTCTCTTGCTTGCTCTCTCTCTCTATTTCTCCCTTTCAAATAAATAAATAAGCCATATATAACCAATAAAGCTGATAAAACTCTAGCCATATTGACAAACATAAAAAGAGAGAAAATACAAATCATCAATACCAAGAATAAAACAGGGCATGCCACTGCAGATCCATTAAAGGAGAAAAGGACAACCTAAGACAATTTTATGTCTAGAAATTTGAAAACCTAGAAGAAATAGAGCGGTTCCTTGAAAATCACAAACTACGACAACAAAAGCAAGATGAAATAGACAACCTAAAAAGTCAAAACATTGAACAAAGTGAATTTGCTATTTACAAAACTATCAAAAAAGAAATCTCCAAACCCAGATACTTTTATTGGAGAATCCAACCAAGCATTTCAAAAATAATTAACACCAATTTATCACAATTTAATTCTTCTAAAAAAACATAATTAAAAGAGGAGTGACTATATCTTAACTCATTTACCCTGATACTAAAATCACAGAGAGACAGTATTTACAAAAAAGAAAACTGGATGAACTTCTCATCACTTAGACACAAGAGTCCTCAACAAAATGTTGGCAAAGCAGATCTATCAATCTATGAAAAGAACTATGTATCACAGCTGTATGGTATTTACTCTAAGCATGCAAAGCCAATTAATTCAGCATTTAAAAATCAATGAATATATCCCACTATACCAGCAGTCTAAAGAATAAAAAACACATAATCATATCAATTTCTCAGTATTTACAAAACGGCTTACAGCTAATATCATATGTAATGGTGAAAAACAAACTTTTCCTCTAAAGTTGGGAATGAGACAATGAATGGTGTTGACTCAGAATACATTTATTCTGCATAGTTCCAGGTATAGCAGTAGGTCAAGAAAAAGAAGTTAGACATGTAGGTTTGAAAAGGAAGGATTGAAACTGTCCTTATTTATAGATGATGTTATTTTCTTTAAGATTTCTTTTATTTGAAAGACAGAGAGAGAGAGGTAGAGACGGGGGGGGGGGGAGGTCTGCCATCCACTGGTTCACTCCCCAGATGGCTGCAATGTCCAGAGCTGCACCAATCCGAAGCCAGGAGCCAGGAACTTCTTCCAGGTCTCCCAAGGACTTCTACTGCTTTCCCAGGCCACAGTAGAGAGCTGGATGGGAAGAGGAGCAGCTGAGACTCAAATCTGCACCCATATGGGACACCGGTATGGCAGGCCAGGGCTTTG
The DNA here is from genome assembly GCA_949820135.1 of Sylvilagus floridanus. Lineage (NCBI taxonomy): Eukaryota > Metazoa > Chordata > Mammalia > Lagomorpha > Leporidae > Sylvilagus > Sylvilagus floridanus. Next base: position 71,706,146 of record OX463235.1, read on the forward strand.
ATCCACTGCACCACAGCACCAGCCCCGATGATTTTATTTTCTACAAAAAAAAAAAAAATCCCAATAAATCTCCCCCAAAAGACTCATATAACTAATAAATAACTTCAGTAAGATTATAGGATACAAGTTCAACACGTAAAAATCAATTACATTTCAATATAGTAAGAATGAACACCAAAATTAAAAACATATTACCACTTCCAACACACCAAAGAAAATTTAATACTAGGTATAAAGTTAAAACATGTACAGAGTCTGTATACTGAAGATGATAAAACACTGATAAAAGAAATCAAACATATATATGGAAATGTAAGGTGTGTCCATAAACTAGAAGACTCAGTAGAGAAAACAATTCTCCCCGAGTTGATCTACAGACTTAATGCAATTCCTTTCAAAATCCCAGCAAGGTTTTTGTAGATGTAGAGAAACTCAGTCTACAATTTATATGGAGAATAATATCCTAAAGTAGCTAAAACAATCTCGTAAAAAACATGGGAAGAATCACTGTACCCTACTCTATAGCTATAATAATCAAGATCATGGAGACACGTACACCAAGGGCACTGGACAGCACACCCATGCAAATATGGTCATCTGTGTTTTGACTGAGGTCAAGAACAATTCAATGGAGCAAGGAGGGTGGCCTTTATGACAAATGTACTGGAGCAACTGGCCATCCACAGGCCCAAAGATGAACTTTGACCTAAATCTCACACCTCATTAAAAAATGCACTCAAAAAATGGGTCACAAATTTACAGATAAAACTAAAACTACGAAACTTTTAGCAAACAGCATTAAATCAGAGTGAGGCATCGCAGCACATCTCTCAGAGGGCTCAAATAAAAACAAGAACAGCACTAAATGCCAGCAAGAACATGCAGAAAATGCATCATTCACGTGTTACTGCTAGAACACAAAACAGTAGAGCCACCATAGCAAATAATTTCTAGTTTTTATAAAACTAAACACACAACTTCCATTTGGCCAGCAATTCCACTCTTGGGCATTTACTTCAGAAAATAAAAAGTTAGGGTCACACAAAAACCTGTACACGTTATTTATAATGAAATTTCCTCACGACAGCTAGAACAGCCCAGCTATTTCGCAAATGTGGCATCTCCAGCCCATGGAATACTACTCAGCAATCAGAAGGAATGAACTTGTTAACACATTCACTGACATGGACAAACATGTGCTATGTGACAAAGGCCAACATGGAAAGCTTACATACTGTATTAGAACATTCCTGAAACGGCATAAAGACAGAGAGCAAGCCAGTGGTCGTGGGGCGTGGTAGGAAGGGGCAGGGCCAAGGCAGGAAGGCGGGTATGATCCTGAAGGAAGTAGGCGGGATCCTTGGGGTGACAGGCAGCTTCTGTAGTGTGACTGCATCATTGTGAATATCATGGATGAGGTGTTCTCCAGGAGCTTTGAAAGATGCTACTCTTACGGAAGAGTGGGGTAAATGGCATTGGAAAATTGCTTACAGATCCTTACAATTATCTGCCATTATCTTGATCCTAGAAGTTTAATCTAAAATAAATGACAAGCGATCATAGGCCTAAATATAAAAACAAAAGTGTGAAAATTCAGAGGAAACGTCCTTGCGCTCCTGTGCCGTGACCCCCTGGGGTGGCTCTCCACGGCTCTGGAGGGCTCTGGAGGAAGAATTCCTGACCAAGCTGCTGGCAGAGCGGGCATCGGGAAGCCGACCTCCTGCACGGCCGTCCGCATGCTGGGCCTCACAGGAGGCAGGCCCAGGGGCAGGCGCAAATCCCTTCCACGAAGCCTCCCCATGACCTAATCATCCCAATGGTTCCCATCTCCTGAGAGCAGCACCTTGAGGGGGAGAATTTCAGCGCACAAATTCCAGGCTGGCATAAAAGAGCAAACGTACAGACTGGCTTTCATCAAAAATAAAACTTCGGCTTCAAAGCACTGTTAATAGGATGACAGATGCAATGGTCTTGGAGAGAAACTTTGCAATGGTTATGTTGGATAAAAGTCTTATATCCAGGGCCGGCGCTACGGCTCAATAGGCTAATCCTCCACCTGTAGGCACCAGCACACCGGGTTCTAGTCCTGGTCGGAGCACCGGATTCTGTCCCGGTTGCCCCTCTTCCTGTCCAGCTCTCTGCTGTGGCCAGGGAGTGCAGTGGAGGATGGCCCAAGTGCTTGGGCCCTGCATCCTATGGGAGACCAGGAGGAAGCACCTGGCTCCTGCCTTCAGATCAGCACGGTGTGCAGGCCGCAGTGGCCATTGATGGGTGAACCAACGGAAAAGGAAGACCTTTCTCTCTGTTTCTCTCTCTCACTGTCCATTCTGCCTGTCAAAATAAAAATCTTATATCCAGATTTCATACATATATATCTATATATAAGCCCCAAACCCTCAAAATGCAACAATAAGAAAACATGCAGCCTGATATTTAATAAGAAAAATCTTTAAAAACTTTGCCAAAGATGATAATATGAAATCACATAAAGGATGCCCATTAGAGTTGCAAGTTAAATCAGCAGTGAGATACCACTGCCTACCAGAATGGCTAAACAAAAGGGCCGACCCTACTGAGTGCTGGGAGAACTGCAGCTCTTGCGCCCTCCAGATGGAAACGTGAAGTGGCCCAGCTACTTGGGAAAGCAGCCCAGCCCGGCAGTTTGCTGAAACGTCGACCGCGTCCACTCCTGGGATCGAGGATCAAGGTTTTCATCCAAAAGGAGAGGGGTTGCGTCCAGAGAAAGACTTACACAGGAATGCCTACGACAGTTTTATTTGTAAAGTTTAAACTGGGAATAGCCTGATTATCCATAGATAAATGAATAAATAAACTGTGTATCCAGAGGGTAGGATACTACTCAGTAATAAAACGGGAGAAATTGTTCATGTGCGCAATTATATGGATAAATCTCAATTACCCTGAAATAATTCAGTAAAAAAAAAATAAAAGATGACATGCTGTATTATCCCATTGATATAAAATCCTATAAAATGCCAAATAGTCGATAACACTAGAAAGCTGATCTATGGTTATGGGTGAGGGTGTGGGGGCAGGGGGGAACTGAAGACAAGAGGCACAAGAAACTTCCAGAAGTGATGGGTTGTGATCGCTTCCAGGGTGTCTACATGTGCCAAGCTTATCAGAATATACACTTTAAATTTGGACTATTTATTTTAATTATAACTCAACAAGGTTGTTTGGAAAAAACAAAAGGTAGCTTTCTCATCTTAATGCCATTTATATTAACATATACATTGAGCATATTATTTTTAAGCCAATTTTAAAATATGTTAAACACATCTCGGTTTTTATTTCTAACAAAATAAGAGGGATTTTTGAAAAGTTCGTGGAAATGAGTATGACCAAAAAACTATGGGTGGATTTCAAAAAATGTCAGCCTCAAAATGAATTTACCTTCACTCCACTTTTCTACAAACTCCTAAATACCTTCACATGGATAGACACCCTGAGTCTTCAAGGGGCTAAAGGGTGCTGAGACAAAGGTTTAGTCGGGCTATGCGAGAGGACAGAGACCCCGTGCATTCATCTTTCTCAGCAGCACAGCAGCACTCAATCCAACGCTGATGGCTGGGGGCCCCCGGAGGCTGTGTGCAGTGACCCAGTGCACCTGCCAGAAGTCTCTGAACTTCCTGCCTCCTTCACGGGCCAGACCAGTGTCTTGGCCAAGTGCACAAAGTCATCTGCTCTCTGAACTCACTTCCCCTGAGTTCCAGTCCCCACGGGGCGCAGTATGAGCCTAGTCTCTAGAACATTCTCACTGCTTCCTCAGGACCAATGAATTCCCCTACAGTAAAGCCAGGACTGCTGCCCAGGCCCACCCAAGAAAGGTGCCATGTGCCAATCACAGCAGCTATACAAGAAAAAGAGCCCCAAGCAGCGCGTCCCACGGTCTGGAGCCCCGGAACATTCCAAGCGTCCTCCCCAACCCTTGGGGAGAGCGACTCTCACCACCTCGGCTCTCCTTCACGCCGAGCAGACAGCTTCCCAGGGACCCAGAGCTCCGGCCCCCGGCCCCAGGCCCGAGACACACAGTCAGGAGCAGGCGGCCCGTGGCCTTGGACAGCGAATTGCTCCCAGCTAAGGGGGCACTTCACAAGAGAGAGCCTGTGTTCCCTGGAGCGCGGCCCAGACATTCACCACTCCTGTATCACAGGCCACACAAGGGCCGGCACCAGCGGCCTCTGTGATGACGGCATGATCAGGTCCTTTAAGCCAGGCGATGCCTGGGCCTCAGAGATGAAGAACAAATGGACACTTAACCCTGGGACAACAAAGACAGGGCGCGGGGCGGGGGAGCCTCTCCATCACAAGCCCGCCCCAATCTCTTAACCAGATTGTGTCACTCACCATGTTGAAAGCTGGACACCCCTAACCAGCACTAGGTCCCCGGGTTCCTGGGCTCCTGGTACTGCACAGTCCCAGGGTGGTGGGCTCTGCAGCCCAGGGCCCCCCTACCTTCCATCCATGCCACCTCCCCACGTGCTACAGGTGCAGTGGCTTCTGGCACCACCTGCTGGGTCTCCGAGGCCGACTGACAGGTGTCATTGCCGGGCTCTGGGCCCTGGGCCAGCCCCACCCAGCCCCTGTGGGAGGGGGAGAGGCAGGGAGGGGGACCTTGCCTCCATCAACACTCATCCTCCCAGAGCAAGGGTCAGAGAAGTAAAACCTGTGGCTGGTAGAGCTGCAAAAGCTGGCCCCTCTCCCTCCCTCTGCCCTCTGCACTTCGTCTTGGCGCTGAGGCCGGCAGCAGCAGGGAGGGCAGTGATGGAACCCTCGATGAGGGGACTTTGGGGAAACACCAGGGGCCTGCGTGTAGGAGGCAGGACTGGGGTGAAGGCTGAGGGTGAGGGAGCAGCAGAAGTGAGAATAATGGCCTCCCTGGGGGAAAGTGGCTTTGCCTGAGGCCCCTGGCTCACCAAGCCTGGTGTGGGACAGGCAGGTGCATCACCGGAAACTCGTTAGAGAGGTCCCTCCTAGATCCTGCCACAACTGGCTGGGTCAGATGCAGAGGTGGGGCCACCGTCTGTGCGAACCCTGTGCAGCTCACGTGGAGTGTGGGTGGGGGGCCCCAGCCTCAGCTGCACATTGGAGCTGCCTGGGGGAGTTCAAAACCAACACAGTAAAGGCTGGGTCTCAACAGCTTAAGCCATTGGTTGACATATTCACCTGGGTAAAGCAGGGCTGGGCGGAAAATTTCAAAGCATGGGGCCATCCTGATGGAGCTGCCGTGGCTTCCCCGGGACAAAGAGCTCAGAGCCTGCATCGCCCGCTCCAACTAGTGCTTCTCCCCGTGGGGTCCCATGGTCTACCTGGCTGGGAGGATGCTCACCATGGCAACTTGCCCAAAAGATGGATTTTTCTCAGGCTTGCGAAAGAGACCCAGACTTCCAGCAGAGCCCCCGACCTCGGTCAACCAACATGACTGTCAGTCAAGGGTCGGTCGACCAATGACATTTCATGTGCCTGCTCTGCCCCATGCTCTGGTGTCTTAAAAAATGCAAAAGTAAGGCCGGCGCCGTGGCTCAACAGGCTAATCCTCCGCCTTGCGGCGCCGGCACACCGGGTTCTAGTCCCGGTCGGGGCGCCGGATTCTGTCCCGGTTGCCCCTCTTCCAGGCCAGCCCTCTGCTGTGGCCCAGGAGTGCAGTGGAGGATGGCCCAGGTGCTTGGGCCCTGCACCCCATGGGAGACCAGGAAAAGCACCTGGCTCCTGGCTCCTGCCATCGGACGAGCGCGGTGCGCCGGCCGCAGCGCGCCGTCTGCGGCGGCCATTGGAGGGTGAACCAACGGCAACGGAAGACCTTTCTCTCTGTCTCTCTCTCTCACTGTCCACTCTGCCTGTAAAAAAAAAAAAAAAAAAGAACCTGTAAAAAATGCAAAAGTAAGCAATGAATCAGCACATGAACCACGGTTATAAGTCGCGAGTGTGGGGTCGTGGAAAAGAAGAGAGAGAAGAAAGGGAGACGCATAAGGAAGAGTTAGAGGTGACCTCAAGACAGCAGGGAAAATAAAACAAGGTGAGTCAGCGAGGAATCTCTTTGGAAATACCCAGGAAGGCCGGCCCACAGGGACAACACGTGCGCTTCCCTTCCCACGCCACCCCGGCCCCACTTACTCCCGGGGAGGCTACACAGTTTGTTTTGTCTTTTACAAATGGGAGCAGAAAGCCATCACGGGGTGGTGGTGGGGAATATTACACAGCTGTGAGCCAGCTGAGGTGCTTTCGAGAGAGGAGAGAGGGTCGGAGGGGGGTGACGGGGGAGATTAGCCCGTGGGTACCGTGCCAGCGCCAGCGTCGGGGCCAGCCGAGAAGCCACAGGGAAGGCCAGGGCAGGGCTGGCTCCGTGAGCGCCCTCAGTCAACAGCCCAGGAAGCCGTGTTCTGGAAGGAACGCAGGTGCTCCCTGCCTGGTAAGTAGGTGTCTTGCGATTGCTTGTTGATGTGCGCCACCCTCCACCAGAGCAGGGGCGCCCAAAGAGCGGGATGACCGTCATCCAGCCCTGGCTCCCAGCACCTGGCACAGTGACTCCACGAGACCTATGTCATCAGCCTGTTCTTCCGACGGCATCGGGACGTGACACAGAAACCTGGCTAAGTTAACCCGCACCCGAGGGCTGAGGTAGGATGGGGAACAGTGCCACACTGCTCCAGGCTCCTGGCTTTCACCTGGCCAAGCCCCAGCCATTGCAGCCATTTGGGGAGTGAATCAACAGATGAAAGATCTCTCTTCTCCCCCTCTTCTCCCTTTTCAAATAAATAATAAATATACAGTTTAAAAAAATGACACTCAGAGACAAAGAGAGAAACCACATGAAGACAGAGACTGGCGTGACACAGCCACAAGCCACAGGACACCTGAAGCCTGCGGACACTGGAAGAGGCAGGACAGAGACTTCCCAGGGGGCTGCAGAGGGAGCACGGCCCTGCTGGCACCTTGACTTTGGACTTCCAGCCTCAAAAACTGGGAGAGAATACGTTCTGGCCATTCAGGGCCAACCCGAGTCTGCAGCAATTTGTTCCAGAGGCCCTAGGAAAGGAATAACACAAGATGTGCACACGTGTGGAGCTTGGGCCTTGCCACAGCTGTAAGAGCTATGCCAAGGCAGGCACGATCCACAGGGGAGGCCAGACAGGGGCCGAGAGCATCCCCCGAGCAGATACCGCCAGGAGCAGAAATCCCAGTCGTCGCTTTCCCACCCCAGCGGAAAAGAATTCTGAAGGGAGGGAACAGAAAAACAAAGCTGCAGCGGGGTGGGAGGAGGGAAGAGAGCGACCGTGGGAGCCCTGGGCGGCAGTGGACGGTGTGACATTGACCCAGGCAACCCCCGCCACGCGGCACGCCTGCTCCTGGGGGTGACGCTGTCTCAGACTCCAGCGCTTACAAGCAAAGTCTCACCTTTTTCCACTACAAAGACCTGGAGAGACAGGGCACGTAATCAAAAGGAGCACATGAAAGGGCGAGCCACACGTGCTAACCATAACGTGCTATTTCTACTTAGAGGAAAAGGAAAGAGCCCACATTTTTCTGGAGTCCGAGTCTCAGGATTCTGTTTCAAGATGATAGTAAAAAGCTACTTGTGTCTGACACAGGCATGTTAAGATCTTAGAGAAGGCAAGGACGTAATAAGGGAGACATCAAAAAAAAAAAAAAAAGGCAACTTTCCCTCGTTCCTGTTGGCACTTTCTTTGAAGAGTATTTAAAGTGGCTGCGGCCCTGGAGCACGCGGCCTCTCAGGCTTGGGATTCCTCTTTTTCTCCTACACAATAGAAAATGCTGAAAATTGTAAGTGACATCCCTACTTGCCCCTGAGGTTGTCTTGAAAGATTTTAAAGCTCCTGGAATAGACTGGATGGAAAAAGACAAAATAATCCCAGGTGTCAAAGATCCTGCTTGTCTGCCTTCCGTCTGGGCGTGAAATTGGAGAATCGGCCTGCGGAGCCCTGGTCCCTTTAAACCCCAGCTCACAGACTAGGGCAAACGACGGGGACTTGTATTTTTAAGCATCTGTGTAAATTGCACCTCTGCTTATTCCGGGCAGTTCTTTGCCCTCTCCCTACTCCCCACCATTTCTGTCAACCCCCCCACGCCTTGGGAGGAGGAGCATCAGGAGGGGGGATCATCACCAGACAGGAGAAAAACAAGCATTTAGAACGAAGATTGCCAGGTTGGTAAGGAAAACTTCACTTACATTTGAATAAAACAAATGCATTTTTTAAGCATACGTATATCCCAAATAAGACTTGGGGCATATTAGTGCTTAAAAAAAGTTTGTTGTTTGTCTGAAATTTAAATTTCACTGGGTGCTTTGGATTTTTATTTGCTAACCTTGGCAGCCTCCGGCCTGGATTTGCCAGTCCTGCTTCTAATTAGCAGTGCAGACTTGGGCCACTTAGCTAACCTCCCTGACGGTCCGTCTCCTTTGCAGCATCATGTGGACAACTCCCCACAAGCCTCAGAGAAGTCGTCAAAACGGGGCTCCAGGGCCCCGCCCTCAGCAGCTGCACCATGTGCCCCTGGATTTCAGGTGCATCTCGGACTTGTATGAGCTCCAGCGCCTGGCTCATCTCCACACTGTCATCCCGGTGCTGGGTTTGCCTGGGACATTTCCCCCATGCACAGCACACGCAGCCGTGCACCCATGCACCCACACACCCACACTCGCTCGGCACTGGGCTTCGCTCTGCCAATCCTTTAAGACCCAGCTCTGCATCAATTCCCTGTGTCACCCACTGTATTACTTAACGTTTACTTGTGTTTATCCAAAGGGCAGAGCGAGCGAGCATGAGAGAGCAAGACAAGGCACTTTTGGTTCGCGCCTCAAATGCCCACAACAGCTGCAGCCAGGAGCCCAGAACTCCATCTGGGTCTCCCACTGAGTGTCAGGAACCCGACTACTTAAATCATCACCCTTCACCTCCCAGGGTGTGCACTGGCAGGAAGCGGGGTCAGAGGCAGAGGTCGGATCCCACCGCGGGCACGCTGATGCGGGAGACAGGCGTCCCAAGCAGTGGCTCAACCTGCTCAGCCGTAACCCCCACCCCCCAGCCCGACTTCATTCTTCTGTCCCCCACCCCCAAGGGTGCTAGAGAGTACGCCCTACTCTCCCATAACGCCTTGCTTCCCCACGGCCCTACAGCACACTTCCCTGTTTAGAAGTCCATACTCCTGGTAGACTGTGCTCCATGGTCTCTGCGCACAAACGTGAGCTGCCCTTGTTTCCCTCAAAAGCAGGGATCCTGCCCAAAAAGCCGCCATGGTTAGTCACCCGCCCACAGAACCGCGCCAAGGGTCCCTGCCGCCATCGGCTCCACTTCCAGATGAGGAAGTCTCTTTCCACTCAATGCCTTTGTCCCGTTTTTCTCACGCTGTTGGCCTGAACCCTGAACCCCATGAGCCACTAAAGAATAGTCTGAGTGCAAAAAGAAAATACAGGGATCCTTGTTTTAAAATTATCGAGAAGTTTCACAATGACAACAGCAGAGAATTCAACTAAACATGGTCTTTTCCAAGCACAGGGCCCTGGGCAACCGCACAGGAATGGCCCACGAAGCCACCCTGATCCTCGCTTTCCGTTCAGCACGATGGGCTGCAGGGACCGTCGTCCTCTGCCCCAAGGTTTTCACCAGGAAATCTCTGCACCTGCCTGTTCCCACCTCCTGCAGGCCATTCCTGCGGCTGTGTCCAAAGACCCATCAGGAATGGACACTGAACTCCTACGTGATGGCGATTGTGGGAAGCGCACACACCAGTCAATGATTTCAAGTCCGAGTGCACAGCAGTTAAAGGCCCAGAGCGAGCTGCCCGCCAGCTGCTCCCACTGAGCCAGGGCTCCCTCTCCTACCCTCAGCTCGGGCCAGAGGCAGCAGATGAGCAAAGCTACATGCCATGTTTAAGAATCAGTTAGGGGCTGGCGCCACAGCTCACTAGGCTAATCCTCCACCTGTGGCACCGCCACACCGGGTTCTAGTCCCAGTCAGGGCGCCGGATTCTGTCCCGGTTGCCCCTCTTCCAGGCCAGCTCTCTGCTGTGGCCAGGGAGTGCAGTGGAGGATGGCCCAAGTGCTTGGGCCCTGCACCCCATGGGAGACCAGGAGAAGCACCTGGCTCTTGGCTCCTGGCTTCGGATCAGTGTGGTGTGCCGGCCGCAGCACACTGGCCATGGCGGCCATTGAAGGGTGAACCAACAGCAAAGGAAGACCTTTCTCTTTGTCTCTCTCTCACTGTCCACTCTGCCTGTCAAAAAAATAAATAAGTAAATAAGAATCAGTTAGGAAAACAGTAGGACAAACTTCACAGTGTAAAATAAAGGGCAAAACGCAATAGACACAGCCAACAGAGAGTCGGGGTCACCCTCTGCCCACAGTGCAAGCTGTGCCCCATCTCCCTGAGCGGGGCCCGAGAGGCACCCCACAGTCCACATGCCAGTGTGAAGTGTGAGTCTTGCTCGCAGGTTGGATGTGTGACACACACACACACTCATGCCACAAACTTGCAGGCACTCCGCACGGCCCTGAGCAGTCCCTGTCACCATCAGGCAGAGGGGACTCCTTTTTTTTTTCTTAAATATTTATTTATTTATTTGAAAGTCAGAGTTACACAGAGAGAGGAGAAGCAGAGAGAGAGAGAGAGAGAGGTCTTCCATCCACTGGTTCACTCCCCATTGGCCACAACAGCCAGAGCTGAGCCAATCCTAAGCCAGGAGCCAGGAGCTTCTTCCAGGTCTCCCATGCAGGTGAGGGGCCCAAGGACTTGAATCATCTTCTGCTACTCTTCCCAGGCCACAGCAGAGAGCTGGATTGGAAGTAGAGCAGCTGGGACTCGAACTGGCGCCCATATGGGATGGCTGCACTGCAGGCAGCGGCTTTACCTGTTACACCATCGTGCTGGCCCCAGAGACTTCTTTTCAGCCCGGGCCCTCCTGCCCCACCGCCAGCAGCCAAGTCCAGGTGGGAGCTTTCGGCAGCCGAGATGAAAGGACGCGTGTGGCCATAGGAAGGGAGCCAGCCCACGCGCTGCGGGGATGCACCTCTTCAGACGAGCCACTCGCTCCTGCTCCAACCCCGTCAGGCGTGAGAGGGGCCTGATGTCCAGCCACCCCTGCGGCGCCGCCGGTAGCACGCCGGTCGTTCGGGGCTCAACTTCTTCAGTCTCCCCAACAACTGCAGCAGGCGAGGAAGCAGAGGCTCCACCAGGCCTCCAGCTCGCCAAGGCCACCTGGCAACTAAGACAGAGCTGGGCATGCGTGCTGAGTTTCTGGTGCCAACACCCTGTCTCCTTGCAGCCACCCTCACGGGGCACCTGATGTGCCCAGACTGACAACTCCCAACCCCAGGAGAGGGAGGGGCCGGCCGGTCCCTTGGGAGCCAATCACAGGAAATGTCTGGTTCATTTTTCAGTCACGTGCAACCAAAATGTCCATTACTAGAACAAGGAACCCCTTTAATGTTTGTGGTAATCTCTGTTGTGTTTTCTGGCCCCGTCATTGGCCTGCGAGATTGACGGGGGTCTCAGGTCATCTCCGAGCATCAGGGCTGATTCTCCTTTCAGAGAATAAATCACTCTTCCCTATTCTTCCCTGTTCTGTTATTTAGTTAGGAATGGTTTCAGCTTTAAGCAACCGAATGCCCAACTGAAGGTGGCTTACGCTATTCGTCTCCCGTAACAGCTGGGCCATCCTGGGGTTGGTTAGTTCCACGATGGCACCAAAGACCTCAACCATTTCTACACTTCTTCTCTGCCATTCTTACACGTTGGTGAGCCTCCCCTCATGGTCACAATGTGACTTCTGCAGCACCAGGCTTGAGCCCACTTCACAGTGTCCCATCCAAGAAGGAAGGAAGACGGTAGGAGCAAAAGAGCTCTCTCTGGGAAGGGCATTCCCCGGAGGAAATGCTGTCTCCCTTTAATTAGGATGGAAAATATCGCTCTCACACTCCCCAGTACTGGCCACCAGCAGGTCTCATACACCACTCACCAGCAAAGAAGGGTGCAATTTCCATGGACAATGTAGACCACGCTTAACCGAGGAGCAAGACGGAAGGGCTGTGGGCAGGCCTCTGCTGCAGGAATGTCTTTAACCCACCTGCTTGGAACTAGAACTTGGAGGCAGGAAAATGTAGCAGGCAGGTGAATTCCAGTCTTACCCAAGTCAAGCTCAGCATCCTCTGCTCTTAAATTAAGATCAGAACGAGCCCGAGGGAAAGGCACCGGGTTCGACACTATATTTGGATCCCCTGGAGCTGGGAGAGACAAGTGAAAGCCGGGGGGCTGGGCCCGGCCCATGCACAGCCATGTCTGCCCTTGGCAATGAACTCTAAAAATAGACCTGTGACAGTCATTTATTCTGAAAAAAGGCCAACTCCACATATGTAATCTCCACTCCTTCCTTGCGACAAATTAATTTTTCATGACGAAGGAAAAACGACAGACACATTTTTGCTTTAGCAGAACAAGGAAAGGTGACATTCTGAATCTTGGAGCTGGCATTTCCTAGCCATGTGGCCTTGGGCAAGCTGGGCCTCTCTTCTGTAGTACAGGGACATGGCGTCCACCCCGCCCGTGAGAGCCACAGCCTCAGCAAGCTGAGCTGGTTACCCCCACGTAGTAGGCTCTCTGGGTACATCCTGGTAGCCAGCAACAATCAGCTACGCATGAGGCCCACAACTCCCTGTCTGGGTTACTGTACAAGGTATGGCTTCTGCCCGGAGGGGAACACTTAGCAACACGCACGAAGGTGGCCACGCGACCCATCCTGTACATCTGAGCAACTTCCTCCTCTTAGGGGCGGCAGCTGCATTTTCAAGAAAGTCACAAAAGGCAACGCTGCAGCAGCCAAGCTTCGGACGCGGACACAAGCATCCTCCAAAGCGCTGGCTAGACCAGCCCATCAGATCAAGGGCACGTACCCTGGAGTGCCTTCTAGATTCTTCTACCCACTCACACAGAGGTGAGATGCCCACGCAATACCACGGGCCATTCACTTACATCAAACTCCAGATTCATCCGTGGAAAAGAATGTTTCTCATCTGAAATGCTTTTTAACAAGCAACTGTGGTGTTGGTTATAGATCAAGATAGCTGGGGCTGGCGCCGTGGCTCACTTGGTTAATCCTCCATCTGCAGTGCCGGCATCCCATATGGGCACTGGGTTCTAGTCCCGGCTGCTCCTCTTCCAGGCCAGCTCTCTGCTGTGGCCCAGGAAGGCAGTGGAGGATGGCCCAGGTGCTTGGGCCCTGCACCCACATGGGAGACCAGGAGGAAGCACCTGGCTCCTGGCTTCGGATCGGCACAGCACACCGGCATTAGCCGCCATTTGGGGAGTGAACCAATGGAAGGAAGACTTTTCTGTTTCTTTCTGTCTATAACTCTGTCAAAAAAAAAAAAAAAAAAGATAGGCAAGGCCTTGCGGAAGGAAGCCTCCTCCAGGAAACGCGCGTTGGAAGAACCTTGAGAGGAATACTAGCTGGGCTCCGCAGGGCGAGTCCTTGGATCTGGGTGTGAGGATGCGCATGACAGTCACCTGCAGACAGGAAAAGCTCGGGGCGTGCTGAGCATTGCTCTAAACGAAAGCCAGAAGTGAGCTGCTTCTCCTTCTCACTCAAAGGCATTGTCATTGCCAGCCCGGGTTCCTGGCCTCACCGTCGTGGGTGCCAGAAGACTTGAGACTCCCAGAGTCAGAGACCACGACGTTCCTGGCTCACAGTACGCAGCCCGAGTTGCCTTTTCATATTGGGCTCCAAGCAAATCTGCCTGACGCTCGAGGTAGCCATTGTTCCACTGGACAGTAAGCAACTATCAGGTCCAGGGGGAAGCAGTGTCTCCCACGGCTGCTGGCTGGACGGATGCCTCCGAGCAGGGTCTGAGCAGCGCCGTGAGAGCTCTGCCCACACAAAGAGACTCTGACCGCAAACACCAGCAACCCCGGAGAAGGCATGGGTGTCCGGCGTCACCTGTGATGCATGGCAGCTCATCTGCGCCATCATCCTGTCCTCAAAACCAGTTCTCTCAGCAGGTGTCTCTCTCCTCCTGAGACCCCTTGCCCCCACGGAGCCCCTCCTCTCCCTCCCCACTGCCTCCACCCGCATGCACCATTGTCACCTGGGCCCTAAAAGGTTGTCACACACTCCTCGCGCTCTCGCTGCCCAGCCCAGGTTTCCCATGCCGAATGCAGCTCTGACTATGCCACCCCCCTGACCAAGAACTGCCCATGGCTCCCACTGCCTCCTGATTAAGTTCTGGTTCCTTCAAGATGCCGAATTCCTTATTAAATGATGAGTATGTGGGGAGAGGGAGGTTGGGCCCCGCTCATTTCTCAAGCACTTACTGATAAATACACACGGAAGGCATAATGAGCTTCCTAGCTGTTGTTTTGTTTTTTGGACAGGCAGAGTGGACACTGACAGAGAGAGACAGAGAAAGGTCTTCTTTACTGTTGGTTCACCCTCCAATGGCTGCTGCGGCTGGTGCACCACGCTGATCCAAAGGCAGGAGCCAGGTGCTTCTCCTGGTCTCCCAAGCACTTGGGCCATCCTCCACTGCACTCCCGGGCCACAGCAGAGAGCTGGCCTGGAAGAGGGGCAACCGGGACAGAATCCGGCGCCCTGACCGGGACTAGAACCCGGGGTGCTGGCGCCGCAGGCAGAGGATTAGCCTATTGAGCCATGGTGCCGGCCCCTAGCTGTTTTTAAACATAAGAGGCACTGGGGCCAGCACTGTGGCATAGCGGGTAAAGCCGCTGCCTGCAGTGCCGCCATCCCATATGGGCACCCGTTCAAATCTTGGCTGCTCCACTTCCAATCCAGCTCTCTGCTGTGGCCTGGGAAAGCAGTAGAAGATGGCCCACGTCCTAGGGCCCCTGCACCCATGTGGGAAACTCGGATACGCTCCAGGCTCCTGGCTTCGGATCAGTGAAGCTCCGGCTGTTGCAGTCAATTGGGGAGTGAACCAGTGAATGCAAGACCTCTCTCTCTATGCCTCTGCCTCTCCTCTCACTCTGTGTAACTCTTACTTGCAAATAAATAAATAAACCTTAAAAAAAAAAAAAGGCGTTGGTGTCCATTAATCCTGAGATAAGTTAGAGAGAGAGAGGGAAAAAAATAGAGTGGGACTAAGTCATTAAACAGTAAGACTTTTTCCTTTCTATAGTTTTGCTTATTTTGTTCTGTTGGTGAGTATTTGTGTTTGGAATTGGTAATCACTTACTTGCTCAGTATCTATGGAAACTCTGGCTCCATCAAAACCTACATCAGATGCCCAGTGGAGGGCTGCTCCCTGGAGGGTGGAGGACCTCTCGCCAGCTACCCCCTTTCCCGTGGCTTCTGGCCTGTCCAGGGGGGCTGCTCCCCAGAACTCCTCATACCAAAGACTGCAGCCCCACACTCAGAGATGAGGGGCCCGAGTGGGCGCTCCTCCTCTCTGATAAGGATGATCACGCTTCTGGGGTAACGTTGTCATCCGCCTCTAGTCTCCCTCACAATGCGAGCCACGTGGAGTGCAAAGATGCAGCTCTTGGGGAAGCAACACCATCCCTTTTGATGCAGCCTCCGCCCACTGCAGGACGATGACCCGAGACCTGTCGATGCTGGAACCCAAGGTCAAGTCACAGTCAGTGTCAAGCCACGGGCCCGTCCCCCACGGACCCAGTGTGGTTTTTGTCTTCTGTTTGTTTGCTGTTAGCATCATGCATTGTTCAGAATCCTCCAGGCTCACTAGCATCTCTCTGAAGCATTCAAGTCCTCAGGAATCCCTTTACAACACCAGGATTTTAAGTAACAGCTTAGGAAGAGAGTGGCTGATCTGTCCTCTCCTTGTCTAAGTCTTGTGCCACCCGAGAGCCCCACCTGCCAGCCTGAAGCAGCCGGGCAGCTGCCATCTGAAGAAAGACAGCCAGGTCAGCCGCTGCTCCCTCTTGTCAAAGCCACAGAAGCAACCGGCCGAGCCGTCTCTGCTGGCCGCCACCAGCTCACGAGCGCACATCCTGTGGGTCCTTGTGCAACTCACTGTTCGGCGACATTGCTCCTGTGGCTTGAAGTTAGCCACAGTGGGAGTGTTCACACCATGGAAATGGGCAAGCACTCAGGTCTCCCACCCCCGCCGACGCCTGCTCCCAGAGGTGGTTGTTAAACCCTCACCCACACACCCCTGTGTACGCGCCAGGCAGCTGCTGGCTTTGCTCACCTCGGCTTCCTCCATGCCCGGGGTTCTTGCTTTGTTGCAGTAACAGCAAAACTTCCCGGATTCCACCAGATGAAAGGCACGGCCTCTCCTGTTGGGAGCTGGGGCTGCCTTCCCTTATCAAGCTCTGTCTTCTAGAACCATCTCTCATTTCTCCCATTGAGGCAATTCCTAAGCCTTTCCCCCTAGAAATGTGCAATAAAATGAACCAGTCTGTCTCCCTCCAAGCCCCCTGTGAAGTTACGTTTTCTGTAGCAGTCTCCTCCGCCGGCGGCAGCTGAGAGGGGAGGGCGGCTTCGACAGGTTTCATCCGGTGTTTGCATTTGCAGTCTTGCGAGGACTCCCAAAGACTCCTCTGCCTGATGTCTGTTGACCTCGTCACGTTTCTCTGAGGGCCCATCGGGGGTCTCGTGGCCTCTGCTCCCATGTGCGAATCGAGGACACTGACCACGTCTCTGTGTGCACCTGAGCTTGGCTGACAGCTGTACCAGCACAGAATGGTGGCTTCTCACTTGCATGGAGAAACAGAAGCAGTGACTGGCAAAGAGGTGGGCAACCAGGCCCGAGCTGACTGCCCCTGACATCACGTTCACCCCTCATGTGACCAGAGCCGCCACCCTTCCTTGCGCCGGGTCAGAAGGAAATCCACAGGAATGTTTTGCTGTGTACGTCCCCAACCCACAGGTTGGGAATCAAGCCAGCTTTGACCTTGTTTCCAATGCGCAGACAGGAGCGACAGTGAAGCCACTGCGGTGTGTGTGCCCTCGTACACACTTGGAAACCACGAGGGAGCAGGCGTGCAAACGTGCTCGGGGCTCAGGCAGAGCGCGAGCGGGCGTGCTCCGACAGGGCAGATCTGCCGGGTAGATGACAAGAGACAAGGTCACGGCTGCCCGGAGAATCATCAGAAGTTGCTCCAACTGTGTCATCATCTGAAAGAGGTTAGAGACCCCGCTTCAGTGAGAGCCACAGTGAAATGATGCTGAGGCCTGCTGGAAACCAGCATCCAGCAAACCTCCCGTCCCCATGTGTGTCTGAACGGTATCCAGATCCATTTCTTTTCCCGATCAAAGAATTTTCAATCCCATTTCCTTTTGCAGACATCATTTCAAGGGGTGCATCGTGTGCACGTTATGGGGTGCAGGGCCCAGCGGCAGCACTTGCTGTGTGTGTGTGTGTGGGTGTGTGTGTGTGTTTTAAATCACGATGCTTGGCCTTTTCCTAGGCTGGAAGCAACCTTTTACGGGCATAAGTACACAAGCCAAGTCCCAGTTTGGCAGCGCCGGGGAACAGCTTAGCACCACGGTGTACCCACCCAGTCCAATTTTGCACCACCAGAAAAAGCAGCTTTGTAGCTCACAAATAAGCTTTGGGATGAAAGCAAGAATTTTCTGACCCACAGTGCAACCTCAGAACCACTGTGCCGAGCGCACGCGGGAGTGTGCTGGGATAGCGACTTGGGAGATCATCCCTTCTCGTTAAAAAAAAAAAAAATCAGAGTTCTGCTGTCTAAAAGAACAGTCTGGAAGCTAACTACCAATGGCTGCTGTGACACGATTTAGTTAGACAGCGCCGGTGCCAGCGCTGTAACAGCCCTGGCCCAGGGCCGTGATCTCCTGCGGCTGTATCTACAGACATTCTACGTCAGCCTGTGGACCACAGCGTTGCTCCCGGGGCGGGGGGGGGGGGTTGTTGGGGGGGGCAAAGGACGTGCTGGGTGCTTGCATCGTTCTATCTTCACACCCACAAACCCCCGGGTTCCATGCACTTAACGGTATCTGCGTTATTTAAGCTTAACTGATTTTTTTTAAAGAATGATTTAGTGCCATCCTTCTAGTACGGACTGAATTGTGGCCCCTCCCAGATTTGAGTGCTGACGCCCTGACCTGCAGTGTGGCTTTGGCTGGAGATAAGCGGATTCTGGTCCTTTTGGGCCGGTGTGACAACACGCTTTCGACTAAGTGACTCACAAACAGCAGACACTTGTTTTCCCCAAGCTCTGGAAGCCAGGAAGCCCCAGAGCAAGGCACCCGTTTCCGCTCCCCCTTGGCAGTATCGAGGCACCCCCTGGCGGTGTCCTCCCGGGGTGGGAGGGTGGCCCAGCTCTGTGGGGCCTGCTACTAGGGTACTAATCCCATTCCCAAGGGTTCCAACCTCATGACTCCGCCTCCTACGGCCCTGCCTCCTGAGACCACTGCGGTGGGGTTAGGGTTCAACCTGCCATACTCTGAGCATTCGAGAAGTCACTAAGGCAGGACCCTGACCCCACAGAGTCAGTGTCCCTACGAGAGGAGACACTAGAGAACTTCCTGTGTGTGCATGTACGTGCACGAGTGTGCTCAGAGAAGGGAAAAGAGCCCTCACCAGAAACCAAGCCCTGCTCACGCCTTGACCTCGTGAGAAAACAAACGGAAGCCCCCCCAGTCTGCGGCTCCCTGTTAGGGCGACCCTGGCTGACCGAGACTCTTCGCCTTGCAGAAGCACAGATTCAGACCCACACAACCAAGTGAAGGGAGCAGGCGGAGGACGAGAATCGCGCACCTGTCACTCCTTGGTTCTCTGCCCACTGCCATTTAGCAGTTGACAGTGGTCTGCTGTGTTTCATGGATGCGTGTTTCCAGACGGATTGGAAACTATCAGCAAGAACAATGTCTTATGCTTAGACAAGGCCAAAGACAGTTCCCTGCATGCACATGTGTGCACAGACATGCACGGGCGCATGCGCGCGCGCACACACACACACACACACAGCTACTAACATTGTGGTGGTTGTTGGCCTATAAACCAAGCCAAGGTCCACTACTACTCATTCTGGTCAGCAGGCAAGAGCAATCCTGTTCCAGGTGAGGCTCTGGTCTCAGTTTCTAGTCTCGCACCTTAGCCATCTGCTGGCGGCCCCTTAGGGTTAGGGATCTGCAGGTACCCACTTTCCCCCTCCCACTCCATCCTTGCCAGGGGGTAAAAACCCACACACGCTGGTCCAGGCCAATCAGTCAAGCCCACCCAGTTCCACGACTGGCTGTGGCTGGAGATAAAAGAAATGGGGGGGGGGAGTACTGGAGTGATGGATCAGTATTTGGGGACTGATCAGAATCAGACGCTAAGCTCATCCAGGTCAAGGCCAAAGCCGACGGAGCAAAGTGCTGAGCATGTGCAGCTATTGGGAAAAGCTTCCCTGGATTCTGCACAGGAAACACACGGATTGTTTAGGAATGCGAGAAAAATGGGGGATGGGACAGGAGCTGGGAGAAGTCGACGGACTCACAGAACCTCAGTGTCCAGGAGGAGGTGAGTGGGACCCGCTGCTGGCTGAGGACGGCAGGAGAGGTGGAGCACGACTGACAACCAGACAGACCACCATCAGATTCCCTTCCGCCACCCCATCCCCGGGCTTTCCTGGGTTGAGTTCTGTCCCCAGCGCCTCTCTCCAACAATAAACTCGAAGGTCCCTCCAGCTCTTGGGGTCTCCTTAACCCATCTGAGAAAGCAGAGCACACAGAAATGAGCAAGTGTGGAGGTGCGCATTCCTGGAGAAGAGCTTTGCCCCCTGGGGAGGAGTTCACGCCCCACGAAGCGTGGATTTCTGCAGAGCCATGAGAGACAGCACAAGGCAGGAGGGAACTGGCGTCCATGAGACTTGAGGTTTCGCCAAGCAAATGGTCTCATGTGAACCCCTGAGCAGACTTCTGACTATTCGGGGCCTCTTGAGCAAGTGACCTGTGCTTAGGGAGGTCACCCAAACGTTCAGGGGTTCTTAACACAGCCTCGGTGTTGGCCTGCACCCATGAGTCTTTGCATGCATATCCATCTTTCGAAAATGGCTCTATGCCTTGAAATGTCAGGATCATAGAATCCAAGAATTCACTTCTAATTCCACGGAGCCAAAGACTGAAGGCCCACTTTTGGCCCTGGTTCCAACAGTAAAATTCAGTTTCCATGTTGACATTCTAGATTGCTCCTTCTACGTTCTGTTTTCTTAGCAATGAAATCCACAAACCTCCCACTTCTGAACCTCTGCCCGGTTCGGGGAGCTGAAGCATCAAACTGAACTTTATCTTGTGAGGGTTAACAGGTTTGAATCCAAATATAGCCGTCCCGTGTACCTTCCAAGATTTACTGTCTGTTTACATCCGCGCTCGCACTGACAGAGGTTTCACAGCCTCTGTTTTACCAGAAACCACGCAGAGCCAGATACTGTGGCTTTGACAGCACTGATGTTGAAAAGAAATACGTTATTTCTGTGATGTTGCTCGGGAATGGAGTGACCACATGCGCGTGTGTTCCTGGCAAGTGTAGAGGTTGCTAAGTGGGACCAGGGGGCCTGTCTGGCCCCTCGTTGACAAAAGAGGAAGAAGTATGCCCAGCGCCACTCTTGTCAGTGGTAAGAGATGCCCAAGACCTGGGAGCAGAGTGCCTCCCACCGTGCCCTTTTGCCTGCTCTGAACTGCCTGCGTACAGCAGGAGTGCACTGCACAGTAGCCACACCCAAAGCTCTGTGGAAGCACCGGAGGATCCTGGGGTTTGGTTTCCTGCCACGCCTCTGCCTGCTCCTCCTCTCAGCACCCAGCAACCTCCCAGGGAGGTTCGACCCAGAAGCACCCTCTAGATTGCCCTGCCAGCGTACAGAGCAGCACCAGCACTCATTCTACCCTCCTCTTCCTTCTTTTACATCTATTTGAGTTGCAAAGGCAAGAACGTTAAAAACTACATTTCCCAGCTTCCCCTGCAACGAAAACACCAGACATGATTGAGTTGCAGCCAATCAGAGGAAGTAACACTTCTGTTCCCTCTCCCCTCCTAGAAAGCTTACCCTGGAGCCATTAGCTTGTCAGGAGCAGAGATGATAACCCTGGGTTTCTTGAGTTTCAGGAAGTAGGGCATCGTTTTGCTGGAGACACAGCAGATGGGGCCTTTCCCAGGGCTGGAAGCAGCAGTCGGCAGTGCCCCCCTGCTTGGATGGTTTCTGGATTGCAGGAACCAGCGGTTTCCTTTTCACAGGAGAACTCAGAGCGTCCGTGGTAGTCAGCTTGGCGCTACAGCTTAGGGATTTCTTCTTGAATGGTAAACCTAGAGTCTGTTTCTTCAGCCTTCTAACAGTGGCGTAAGCCATTTAGCACCTCGGGCACAAAATAAACAAAACCTGCTTGCACCGTGAGTGGATTCTGTTCTGTGCAGCTGGAAGTTGAGTGACCTGTCGGGACACAAGGCCAAGGCTCGAGTGGCCCGCATGCACTGAGCGCGCACTATGAGCCAGGAGCTTCAACCAGCCATCAGCGGAGCTCTCACTTAATCCTTACGGGGGGAAGAGAAGAAAGGCAGCAGGCTGACGAGGTGGGTGAGCTCCCCGGACCCCACAGCAGTGCAGGGGAAGCGAGATGCACCCTGATTCCCATCTGGTTTCAGGAACCTCGTTCATGTGAGTCAGGGTCTGAGCCAGACGCCCCAGGCTCGCATCCCAGCTCTGCTGTAATTAGCTGGTGGTTCAAAGTCTGTAACTTGACAGTCTGCTCCCCACAGGTTCAATTCGCTGCAGAGGTTAAACATGCAAGTGCTCTTTACAGAACCTGAAGCAGGGCAACTCAGAGCACCATTAGCTGCTGCCCAGATTTCTCCCAGGAAAGAAGGAACCTGGACTTCCCCTGACCTGTTCTGGAATCCTTGAGAACAAGATGCCAGGTTGACCAATACCTTCTGACATGCACAGGTTCCGGTATCTCCTGTCAAGGCACCTGCAGTGTGGCATGAGACCCTGACCTTGCCGTCTGTGCACCGGCATGCGAATCCCAGCTCTGTGTCTTGCTACCTTGGTGACCTTGACCCTAACTCGCTGAAAGGCTTTGCTGCTCCATTGCCGTATTTGTAGGATGTCACAGTGCGATCTAGCTCACACGTTGTCTAAAGACAAGGCCTAGGCCAGCTGCAGGCAGAGCCAGCCTTCCTTCCGCTCCTAGGCCTCTCTGCATCGGGGTGAGGGAGTCCCATTTAACAAACATAAAGTAACGTGCAAATTGCACCGGTTGGTGGGCTTTGAGGAGGGGTCAGACGCAGAGCGCAGGATCTGTGAGGACAAGGCTGGAGCCTGCCTCCCTGTCTCCTTTCTCTACCAGCTCTCCCCCTCCACACCATCCTCTCCCTACTGCCCTTAGAGCTTCAACCGCCAGAGAGAAGCCCAGTTTGCTGGCCTCTCCAGCCTCACCTCGCTGGGGACTCAGGGCTTGCCCAGGTCACGGGACGTCTGGGGCTCAAATCGGGAAAGTCTTGGACAAGCTGGGACGTGGTGGTCCCAAATGCAGGGGGAAAGGTCTGATGGGCCTGCCTTGGTCCAAAGACCGCCTAATACCAGCTGCCCGTGGCCAGCGATGCAACTCATGCCGGAGCAGGTGAACATGCGCACTGGGCCGCGGGGAGACGTGGTGCAGGGTCTTCTGTTGTGGCCTCAGCCCACCTTCCAGCAGCCTCATCAGAGTGCCTCTGTCCTCAACGTTTTCTCATATGAGATCCGGGTTTCGAATCTGCACATCACGTAAAAATCAGAGTCAAAATACTCCTACGGCTCAGCCTTGTGATCTCCCTGGGCCCCAGGTGCGCCCCTACGGGAGGGGAGCAGGGCTGCAGCCCGTGAAGAAGAAGAGGCGACGCTCACCTCCCACGGCAAAGTCACTTCAGGACGTGGACTCCTGGCCAGGGAGGGAGCCCTGGGCCACACTGCCGGGTGGGTCACTTCTCCCTGGCCCTGAAGTTGCACGGTGCTGTCCTCGGAGGCTGGAAGGCACGAGGCGTGCTTAGAAGATCCATACGAGGGGTAAGCAGCAGAGAGCGCTCGCTCGACCCGCAGAGGTACAATGGCACAGGCAGACGAGAGCAAGCGCTGATGCTTCACCAAACAGAGAGGTTTGGGGGACAGGGAGGGGGGGTCTCTTTAGTCTTTCATGAAGCAGAATTTCCAATAGCAATTTGTAGCCATCAGAACAAGTGCCCACGGCCGATGAGCCTAAACAAACAGCAGCGGCAGGAACCTGCTCGTGGGGTCCAGCGGAATGATGTCCTGTGTGAGCCGGGCTCGGGGCAGCTGCACACACAGCGGATGTGCAGGGCACACGGGGCGGAATGCAGACTTGAATGCAAAAAAAACTTCACCAAGAGCTCACTTCCCTCTGCACAGAAGCTGGGAACCCGGCCATGGCCCCAGGCTATCTGAACCATGCTGAGCCACTACTTCCAGAGACTTTTCGGGGGGCGACTCAGACCTCAGTTTACCTGGACAGGTTGGGGGAAGTTGCCCGCGAGCTCCCACTTTGATCTGGGGATGCAGGGAGATCCACTCCCACCAGGAGCCCTATTTCCTGCAGCCTGATTTCAGATGAACTCAAACCCATCTCCCACACCCCGGGGGTGACATGCGCAGGTGCCTTCTGGATCCCCCAAGAGTCCCTGGCCGCCATCCCCCCGCCCCCGCTCAGGTAACTGGGTCTGCCCACCCCTCACTTCCACTGATTGCATCACAGACGGCCCGGGGCCATTCTGCCACTCCTCTTCTCCACTCCACACCACCAGCACCACAGAAGCAGCCTCATCCTGTCCCTAGAGGCCCCTCAAGTCCCTGCCCACCCAGCTCCACTCCCATTCAGCCACCGTGGTTTTCTGCTGGAGTTTGGCCACGGGCCTGGGGCTTCACCTAGAGTCTGGGGCATAGTCCTTCCACTCCAGGTCTCCCCAGATGCTTCCTGGACTTCCTCATTTGCCTCCAGACCACATTTTTGTGGGGTGCGCATATGGGTGGTTTGGGACCCATGATTGTCTAAGTTAATGTCCCTTCTGACCGCCTTCCTCCCAACCTGGGAATCTTCGCACAGTGTCATGGGTAGGCCTCCTCTTTTCTCTACTGCAGCTCTATAAATGTGTGAATACTCATCAAGCCGTGTATTTAAAATGGGTGAATTCTCTGATGTATGAGTTATGTCATCTCGGTAAAAAAGAATTCGTCATACACACTTTTTTTTGTACTTTGTTATCAGTTATTTAACGAGATTCTTCCTACAAAATTCAGCACACCAATTGGTGAGGGGCCATTCCATTCATCAAACACAGATGGCAGGTAGCCTGGGAACTGAGGAGCAGTAGCAAGTCCACAGCTTTCTGGTCGACCTTGCACTGCTCTATCAGCTCCTCTCTCTCCCTCTCCATGCAGACGATCTCGCCTTCCCGGGGCCTGGGCTTTCTGCAGCTGCTGCTGCTTGAAATAAGCACCAGGGAGAAGCTCGGTGTTTCCACGCTGCCGGTGTCAGTTTTCGTGGAGGTGGCGATGACAAACGTCTGGTGTGTTCCACGCAGAGGATCCCGGCTGAGAGGAGAGGTGCAGTCACGGGGAGCAAGCACCCTCCGCCTCTGGGGCACCCAGGAGGGTGATGAGAACGGTCCCGGGGCAACACCGGCCTGCAGGTTCTGCACGAGCTGCTGGGAGGGCTTCTGGCCGGGCACCACAGCTGTCGAGGGCGTCTCGGAGGGGTAGTATTGATCGAGGCTTGTTGCAAAGCTGCAGCACCCTGGTGCCGCCAGGCTTGTCACTGTCTTGTGACTGTAGCAAGAGCCATCGCCTTCTCCTTTTCCATCCTGGATCTGGGAGCCGCGTGCTTGCTCTCCTGGAACACATGGCGGACGGGAGCGTCTGCCAATCCCTTTCACAAGGACTGGGTTTCGGCCGCAGGGGGCTTCCCCTTCTTGGGCTTTTTATCCTTGAGGCTCTTCTTGCTAACTTTGCCGCCGGCGTTATCTGCCTTCTTGGCTGGAGATGTCTCCTTCGTGTCTGGCACTGGAGCTGTGGCCTTTTCCCTCGCCATCTTGAAGATGGGAAAGAGCACACACAGACTTTTTTTTATGTCAGAATCCAGAGGGAAAGGAACGGTCTTAGACCCTAAAGGAGAAGACTAGGGCCTAACAGGAAGCATTTGGGGAGCCCTGGAGTGGAAAGACCTATGCCCCAGACCTTGGGTGAAGCCCCAAGGACGTGGCCGAACTCCAGCAAAAACAACAACAACAAAAACCAAAACACACCATATCTAGCAGACAGCTCAGACATCAGCATGGTGTGGGAGCAACAGACGTTTCTGGGGCGCCCTGATGTGGCACTGAGAACATCACACCAGGGGAACATCACCTGGAAGACCATTGCACCTGCAGGAACTGACGGTTATTAAGAGCCTGATCCTGCAAACTCCTAACTTTGGCCTCTCATATGCCCCTGCCATTTCAGACCAGAGCCCAGGAACAGAGGAAAATGTCCTTCAATGGACAATCTGTTTTTTTTTCTATTCTGGGATTCAGAATAGACAGTAAATTGAGAATTTGGTGAAATAAAGGAATCCGCCTTCTATTCATTGGAGTTGATAAATCCCTGCAGAGAGGGGTCTGGGCATCACCCACAGGAGAAGCCAAAGGCAAGGGATCCAAGCTGAGACTGTAGTGGCCACTCTCTCCCCTGTGAGCCAGAGCCGGAGGCTGTTCCCCCTGGAGGAACATCAGGAAAGACTTGGCAACTTGGCGTGTTCCGAGGCAACAGGGAGAGTCCAAGCTTAGCGTGGAGGGGGGCTGGGTGCTCCCTCACTGCGAGGGGAGCAGCTCCTGGGGATGTGCAGCCGGAGGGTCACCGAGGGAGCTGGCCCCCGAGCCCTGCCGTGGCTGGACACAATGGCAAGGGTCTTATCCTGCTCTGACGCCCCCACCCGCGAAGGCACCCGGCCTGCAGCCAGTGGAAGAACAATGTCTTGCCGAGAGTGAGCAAAAGGCACCATCAGGAATGCAGGAGCCTCATCCAGCCCCCGCCATCAAGCCAAAGCCCGGGGGTCACCCCTGTGCAGCAGGAGGAATGCGGGACTAGTTAGGGCAGGAGAGCTGGCGGAGGGCACGTACAGTCACGTGACTCTGGGCAAGTCCCTTCGCCTCCCCGCCTGTTGTCCTCTCGGGCGCACAGGGTGGGCGGGGAGAGCAAGCGAGACCAATGTGGGCTATCAGTTGCGTCCCCACAAGCACGCGTTGTGATTCCGTTCTGGACCCGGAAGCCCAGGCCCCCACCTCCGAGACCGGCACCGATGCTCGCTCACAGCTTTAGGACACTGTCCCCTCTGTCACCCTGCCAGTCCCCTAGGAGTGACAACCACCTTTCTTACTTCCCACCCTGTGTCGTCAAACAATTACTCTGGCAGGGCCAACACTAAAAATCCCCCCTCCGAGATGGCATCAAGGCACAGGTCTGTGTCGTTCTTCCGAGAGAGCGAGGAGAGACGAAACCTTCGGAAGTATTCGGCCACAATGATGCAGAAATCGAATGGCAGACGGAGTCCCCGCGGCCGAGAGCGATTCCCACTGCAAATCATCCCTTTTCTCTTCCCCTTGAAAGAGATACACGCCAGGGCCTCCGGCAGTTCATTAGCAGAACCTACACGGCCTGCGGCTCCGGCTCTTCCCCCACCCTGTGATCTGGAAAAGCCCATAAGGAATCAACAGCTGAGTTACAAGACTTCCTCAGCCGGAGAGCAGGCTTAGGGTGGCTTATCTCTGGGGAGCCGGCACCTGATGCCCGCTCTCGCCGGGGATCCCAGCACCACGGCACCTCCTTTCCTCCCTCCCCTGCATCTTTTCCCAACACTAGTTGGTTTATATGTGTGTGTCTCTCTATATATGTTCCTATAAAGTCACCCTTGTTAATCAGCCTGTGCTATTCCACTTGGAGTGGCTGCTCCCACTATGGTTCGGAAATTTCTTTTCCAACTCGCAGACAGCAACTGTGAGAGCAAGTGCCCAGCTGCACGGGTGCCTCTCCCCGCCAGCTGACGCGCCTCCTGAGGCTGACGTCTTGAAATGGCCTAACACCCGCTCTGTTAACATGCAGGCTAATTTCTTTTGAAAAGAGTTTAAAGCAGCCAGGCCTTGGATTCTGGGCTTAATTGGTCTCTTCGCCATTGTTCGTCAGAGCTG
Organism: Sylvilagus floridanus; assembly: GCA_949820135.1. Classification (NCBI taxonomy): domain Eukaryota; kingdom Metazoa; phylum Chordata; class Mammalia; order Lagomorpha; family Leporidae; genus Sylvilagus; species Sylvilagus floridanus. The sequence continues at coordinate 71,733,312 of OX463235.1, forward strand.
TCTCTAAAGACCATCTTCAAAGACTTGCTCTTGATCCTGGCTCCTGCCTGGTCTGCGGTGCCTCGAATGTCTTTATCAATGCCAAAAACGCAGCGAGGGAAAGGGCTCTTTACTTAATTATTTCTGAAAACCAAAAGGGGGCATCCGCGTAGACAGATAATGAGAATTGACGTGGTGAAATTAAAATGCGTGTTCAGGCGAGGAAGCGGAGGAGCGAAACTTCTCAGTAGAGCAAGCGTGTGGGAGCTCCCGGGCTGCCCCAGCCGGCCGCATCACACACAGCACGGACCCTTCGCTTTCTCCTCTCTTGGACCAACTCCCTTTTCAAAACCCAGGCTGATTGGGTGGCACAGGTTGCTCAGCAACCCATGGGCCAATAGGATCTGACTTTAGAACGCCAACATCTGTACAGCGTTTGAAGGGCAATTTTTAATTCAAAAACTTATCTCTGGCGACAGGGAAGAAAATGTATCTTTAAAAAATAAAACAAAATACAATGAAGCTGTTTTTCTCTGTCTCACACCCCAAGCAACCCATGGGCTGTGCAGCCACTTTCCACATCCCCGTGTCTTCATTTGTATTTCCAGCCACTGGGGTGGGGTGGGGTGGTGGCAGGTACCAGGAGAGGGCAGGTACCAGGAGAAAGCGGGGACAGAGGGGACATTTCTTGATGTCCTCTCCCACAGAAAGGGAGAAAATCATGCTCCCATGTAGACGTCAGTAGGGACAGAGCAGAAGGGAAGAAGATTCTGGGCCCCCGTTTCATTGAAAACGATGGTTACTGTAGACACGCGTTTCCACCCACGTCAGGTAGAGACCGGGGCTGTCTCTTGATGGGCATCCTGATGTGAGAACATTGTCCACTACATCTGGAGAGCCCGGCACTGCTTACTGTCCCCCAGCGTAATGACCTGCCAGCCAAGACGCAACCAGAGACAGCGACCAGAGAAACCCCAGAACCCAAGGAGGCGTTAACCCCGCGATCTCTGCATGGGGCTCTAGGTCTCCACTACGTCAAACCCAGGCTGCCAGACCAGTCCGCCCCTTTCCACCTGGCCTGCCTTGGAAATCACAATGTCCAGTTCTTCCCTCCGCTAACTCCCAGGTGTCAGGATATTTGCATGTTGTTTGGGTAAAAATGCAACAGAAACCACCGCAGGGAAATCAGATTTCCACAAGCGCACAGGGACGGCAGAAGGCTTTCTTTCAAACACTCACTGATGCCGTCGCTGCTGGGGGACCTGCCTGAGCCCCTGCTCCTTCCAGCATGCAGGGGTCAAAGGACCTGCTGGCCAGCAAAGGCAGCCGAAATCAGCTGGTTCCAGAGAAGCAGGGGGCCTCTCTTTAGGGCAGGGTCTCCAGCATCTGAAGAGGTAGCCCGGAGAATTTCTGGCACACACACACAGTGCCCAGGGCTTTGATGGAACACACACACACACACACACACACACACACACACACACTTCCCTCACCTTTCAACATTGCAGCCCAACCTGCCATGAGGTTTTGGCCATTGGCTTTTCTGCCCAGAGCAGAGATCTGATTACTGTTATCTCTGCGAATGTTATCATTACTTCTCCACTGTGTTTTACAAACACAATGGAAGACTATGTCCTCTTGCCCTCTCACCAGAAGGCCTGCTTGGTTTAAAGAAAGAGAAGAAAAAGAAGTTGGGGTGGGGGGAGGGTGGGCAGTGGCTGGGGACAGAGAGAGGGGGCGGATCTGCTGAATGAGCCTTTCAGAGAGAATTCTGTGACAGGTTTCCTGTGTGTGTGTGTGTGTGTGTGTGTGTGCGTGCGCGCGCGTGCGCTTTTTAAAAACACCGTTGCCAAAACCAAGAATTGAGAAGGATGCAGTGGGCATCATGTCAGAGACACGGTGATTTATTTTGCTGGTTCCCTTTCAAACAAGAGCTTTCTCCTTTTACCCTGAAATGTGTTTTGGGCCTGAGTCTTTAAAATGTGAGGAACAGAAGTTGTGCAGAGAACAGGGTCTGATTCAAGATAAACAAGGATCAGATTATAAATGTGCTGGTGGCATATCCCTGGCCTCCAACGGGCCTCGTCTGCTTGCCCAGACTGCAGGCGCTCTCTCATCCAGAACCGCACAGGGATAGAAGCAGGGTCCCTCTGGCCAGCTCCCTCTGCCTCGCCATCCCCTACAGGGGCAGGCGGAGGCCTGGTCACGTCCTGGAGCCTCTGTATCCAGCACTCGCACAGGCATACAGGTCAAAGACAGAGTACCGGAACCATGGCTACACCTAGGTGCCATCCCATGACTCGGGAGCCTCAGCCCCTCAGCTCTCACTTCCTACAGGACGCGGGAGGCTCACCCTGGCCAGGGAGGGAGAATCTGCTGCTTAAGGGAGGCCTCCCTCCACATAGCTGCTAGCAAGGTACCCAACCCAGTGACCCTCTGTCCACACTGTTAGGTAGGAAGTCAGAAATTGAGCCTATGTGTGTATGGGAAAGGCCTGAGGACCAGCACCCTGCACTCCAAAGCCCTGCCCAGACCCTGACAACCTCCCAGCTGGTCCCAGCCCTTCCCCCTCCCCCCAAGCTCCCAGAATTCTCTCTCCTCAGGACCAAAGGAGTCACCTGATAACATGGGGCAATCAAACCTTCTCAGATGCCCCCTTACTCTGCCCAGGGGTAGCAGCAAATCTGGGGAGGAATTTGCTGATTTTCACCCAACAAACCCTCCCGCCAGGACTCCCCATCCTTTGTCCTGGAGGAGAGGGGGAGGTGGGTAAACAGACTCCCTTAAAAACCTAGGGAATCCAAACAGACTGTGCGCTCAGCCCTCTGCCTCTCTGCTGAGCCGCCCGCCTGGGCTGCCCAGGTGTACTCTCTCCACTCAACCATGTAACCTTGCTCTCCCCAGTCTGAGCGACTGGGCGCTCTCTCAGGTCCTGTCTGGAGAGGTGCCCATCCGTTCTTACGAATGTCCCTTCACTAATAAACCTTGCTATTTTGCTTTCACTTACTCTCTGTCTCACGCCTGAATTCTTTGTTGCGCGAAGGCAAGAACCCTTGCTTCTCCGGTAACAATACCACCTGTCTCCTAACCAAACTGGGGTGCAAAGTTAGCACTGTTGGCTTCTCTTCGGATCCCTCTCTTCTCTGGGCCCCCTTCTAGAACCGCTACTTAATTTTTAAAAACAGAATATATTTTGGGGGCCAGCACTGTAGTGTAGCAGGTAGAGCTGCTGCCTGCAGTGCCAGCATCCCATGTGAGCACTGGCTTGAGACCCGGCTGCTCTACTTCCAATCCAGCTCTCTGCTGTGGCCTGGGAAGGCAGTAGAAGATGGCCCAAGTCCTTGGGCTCCTGCACCCACTAGGAGACGTGGAAGAAGCTCCTGGATCCTGGCTTTGGGTCGGTGCAGATCCAGCCATTGCGGCCATTTGGGAAGTGAACCAGCAAATGAAAGACTTCTCTCTCTCTCTCTCTCTCTCTCTCTGCGGTTCTGCCATTCAAGTGAAAAATAAATCTTTTTCAAAATGCTTCAAAAATTGAATACACTTTTATTCGAGATGTAACTCGAATTCATCCGTTTAGAGTCCATTTCAGAGGTTTTTAGTATATTTGCCAAAGGTACGCAACAGTCACCCCAAAATATTTTGTCAGCAGAAAAGAGACACTGCCTGCTCCTCATTTTGAATTCATAATTCTGAACTCTGCTTTTTTATTTTTAAGATTTTTTTTGACAGAGTAGTCAGTGAGAGTGAGAGAGAGAGACAGAGAGAAAGGTCTTCCTTTTGCCTTTGGTTCACCCTCCAATGGCCGCCATGGCCGGCGCGCTGCAGCCAGTGCACCACGCTGATCCGATGGCAGGAGTCAGGTGCTTCTCCTGGTCTCCCATGGGGTGCAGGGCCCAAGCACTTGGGCCACAGCAGAGAGCTGGCCTGGAAGAGGGGCAACCAGGACAGAATCCAGCACCCCGACTGGGACTAGACCCCGGTGTGCCGGTGCTGCAAGGTGGAGGATTAGCCTAGTGAGCCGTGGTGCTGGCCTGAACTCTGCTTTTTTAAAGAGAGTCCCAAATGGCTTAAGCCTCAAGCCCTGCCCCCTCTCCCCTCCTCAAATTAAATCCACACCTGGACTTGGAAACCTGGGAGGGGCTCTGGGCCACCTTGCAGAAGATTGGGAAGCAGTGGATTCCACTGCAGAACCATCCACGGAGCCCGGCAAGTCACGTCCACCGTCCACCGTCCACCAAGCTGCCTGCCCTCTCCGGTTCTGCCACGGCTTCCTGTCCCCCTGTACAGGTACCAATCTCTTCATCTGTTTCTCCTTTTAAGCTCAAAAGGCAGGAATTTGATTCTTTTGTTCTCTGAATGGTGTTGTCCCTTCCCTAAGGGTGGGGAGATAAAGAGGCAGCCTCCTCAAAGGGCACAAAACAGCCACCAGGGGAATTTTTCCCTTGGCCTCCCTGGTCCTGGGGTGGCGGGGAGTGGGGGACACCACACCGCAAGCAGCTTGGAAGTCCCTGTTCAGACAGAGCAGTGCCAAGTGCAAGTGACACTGCAGCAGAGCCCCCCCCAGACCGATGCCCCACCCCCAGAGAAAGAGGTGGCCTGGTTAGGCAGCATCTCCTTTGAGGCTGGGGGTGCTGCTGTCCCCTCGCCTCTGCAAGCTGATGTCAGTGGGGCGGAGCTGTGGTTGCTTAGGGAGCCAGGCCTGGGGTCCTGATCTGCTAGGAAGCCATGCTCTTAGGACCGTGCGTTCACTCTCGCACTGAGAACCTCATGTTACTCTGTGAAACGGCAGGCCCCTCTGGTCATTTCAACCCTCTGGGAGAAGTCAGGTGCTCCGTCCACCGTCTACCGTCCACCAAGCCGCCTGCCCTCTCAGGTTCTGCCGATTTCACCAAATGAAAGAGACTATTGCAGTACCCCCTCCCCAAAGCTGGGTCTGCTCACCCTCCCCACAGGAAGCCAACCACTGACATTGGCAAGTACAAGAAAGTAGGTCTGTATGTAAAAGCACACAGCGAGGAGTGGGGGAGCTATCACTTGACGGGGCTGGTCTCTGGCTCGCCCACAGGGCTTGTGGCCCTCCTTTGATTGCTGTGCAATCTCATGCTCTTTTGGGAAATCTGATGAGGGCAAAGTGGGCTCTCAGCAGTCCTGGGTCCCCTGCAGGTGGTCATTACTTTCTGCTCACGGCCTGTGGTTCCGGGAAAAGTCCTCTGAAGCTGAGACGCTATCTATGGAGGAGATAAAGAGCTTCCTGAGTCTTATCACCTGGGATCCTGTGGGGATGGCGGGGCCACTCCCTCCATTTCGTGAATTACTTTTTCTAGGAGGCTGATTTGCAATCCCAGAAGCAGGGCGAAGACATTTCAGACTGAGACCCGGAGTCTGGGAGACTAGAAGCTAACGATATCTGCTACCTGCATCAGACACTACATAGGGGTTTGGTTTCTAGGTTGAGAAATGGACTAGACACAAAAAAGCCCAGAATCCCTGCAAGGATGGGCCAGCCCAAGACACCTGTAGTCATTGTCTCCCTTGGAGGAAAACTCGCTGAAAACTGGAGCCAGTCCTGGAGGACCGAGGTCGTCTCCCTACCCCAGGTGGAGGCAAGGAGGCCAGCACTTCCCAGCCACTTCTATGTTAGAAAACAGCTGGAGCCATGCCAAAGTGTGCTGCTGACGGTGATGCTGACCGTAAGGATGGCAGAAGCTCCTGTGTCCACTCCCTGCCAGACGCTGAGCTGGTGAGGTCACATACAGGGCTCTGTGTGCTATGCATCACCATCCTATGAGGCAGGCACTGTTCTCATCCCCACTTTGCAGATGCGGGGGGGGGGGGGTAAGTAAAGAGGTTGGAGAATGTATCCTGGGTCATACAAGCAGCTCCTGAGAGCGTTGCATTTTCACCCAGCTGCCTGCCTCTGGACTCTTGCTCTTAACAACTATTCTATGCTTCCTCAGGCAGGTGAAGCCCAGAAGGGCCACTGTCATATTGTAGTGAACAGAGACAAGCTCTCTGGCCTGGACCCAACCTGCAGTAGGTTCGGGCACCCTGAAGTCAGGACTAAACTTTTACTCCTCTGCCTGCAGCAGGGAACTGAGGGTGTCCGACCCCAAAAGTAACTGCTTCAATTATCGGGGGGAGAAAAATGCATCCATACCTCACACCATCTGGCCAAATAAACTACAGCTCTATATCAGGGCTAAACAGTACATTGAAATTGCAAAATATGAGAACCAATGAAAAAATAATATAATACTGGAACCATTAACTCAAAGTCTTGCAAGTACTTGACTATAATGAAGAGGAGCAACACAATTAATAAAGCTAAAGGGGAAATGACAAACATACAAAAGCCACAGACCTCATTTGCTGAATAGTGAATATCTCCTCTAAAACAAAGACCCATAATCCAGCAGAAAATAAACCCTAAGGCTGTGAAAAGTTCACAGCAGAGAAATTATAAAAGTCTCTCAAAAATGTACTCGAGGGGATACAACCTTGCTCAAAATAAGAAAATTCGAATTAGAACAACTTGTCTGGCCGGCAGCTATGTAAGGGATCCTGGAGTGGGGAGAGGCTTCTTCACCCAGTGCCCAAGGACTTTCCCCAGGAGAGTGGGTAAGGCAGTCCTGCAAGTCCTCACTCAGGAGCTTCAACTATGCACATGTCCAGGTATACCGCAAGAGATGTGCATTTACAGAGGATATTTATTATATCACTTGTTCTCAGTAATGAAAACTCAGGAGTAATAGAAAATTAGTTAAATGAACTATGGGACAGATGCTATGCAGATATATATTTTTAAAAAGATGACTGATCTGCAAAAGAGTCCATTTGACCCTTATTTCCCAGTGCATACAAAACGTGTCCCGACATGGAGCAAAGCCCTGTATGTGAGTACTGAAATAACAGCTCTGACTAGAAGACCTAGAATAAATGTTTATGATCTTGGATTTGGCAGTGGAGTCTTAGCTATGACACCAAAAGTACAAGGAACAAAAAACAAATAAATCAATTGGCCTTCCTCAATTAAAAACATCAAAGCATATTATCAAGAAAGTACAGTGACACCCCACAGAATGGGAGAAATTATTTGCCACTCATTCTGATTTGGGTCTGAAAGCCAGAGTGTACGAAGAACTTTCATCTCAATAACAACAACAAAATCAATTTAACTATGAGCCAAGAACTTGGACAGACAGTTCTCCAGGGAGGAGATCCAGCCTCAAGCCCCAGAGAAGACGTACAGGGTTGCTAGTCCTTAGGGAAAGGCAGATTGAAGCCACTGGGGAGCAGGGCGCACCGGGCCTGGCTATTAGGATGCCCATGTCGGCATCAAAGTGCTTGGGTTTCAGTCCCAGCTCTGCTCCCTGCTAATGCCCTCCCTGGGGGGCTGCAGGTGACGGCTCAAGCAGTTGGGTCCCCGCTTGCCACGCGGGAAACCCAGATTGGGTTCGTGGCCTCCACTTGCTCTCTCTGTCCTGTGTGGGTACAATCAGAAGGCAGCCATTTGCAAACCATCCAGAGAGCCCTCACCAGAGACCAAGTCTGCAGCACTCGTTCTTGGGCCTCCAGAACTGTAAGGAGCACAGTTGCACTGGCTAAGCCACCCAATCCCTGGGATCTGACCAAGCAGAGAGAGAGGGGGAACAAGAGGGTCGCCGTTCCACCTGCACAGGACGGGTGTGGCGTCACTGTGAGCGGGGAGCCCTACCCCTGCCTTTAGTTCATGGGTGCTTCTGCCGTGGGAGTGTCTCACCAGCTGTGTGCCTCTTGGTGCTATAGACAAACACTGGCATTATAGCATGACCCACTAATGCAAGCCCAGAGCTCAACTGAAAACCAACCACAAAACTCTGAGGAGTCCCCACGCTGTGGGAAAAATGGGCTGGAAAGTACTATTGCAGACAGAACCATACTGTTTTTCAGGGTCGACTTCGGGATTTTCAAAGGTAATTCTGACCATACGTGATGTTCACTACATGTGACAAGGTAAGAGCCAAACCCTTGAGATAAGAGTGACTTCCGCATAGCAGCCACAGGGTACAACCAGCCTCTCTGTGTAGGAAATGAGAACCGAGACATGGGGGCAGTCGTAGCAATGGTTCCGCACCTTCTCTCCCACGCTGGTCACACACCTGCCTGATGCAGGGACACGGGGAAGAGAATGCACCTGTTCCAAAGCGACCATTTCAAAACTTACCCGGTGATGCACCCATGTCTCACCCAAACTGACCACACAGTCAGAAGACATTGTGTCCTCATCAGTGGTGGGGAAACGGGCTGGGCACAGCTCCGTAATCGTCCCCAGCCGAGTGGCAGAGCAGCAGGGGTGACCCCCACACTAAGATGGAAAGCCCAGGCCTCTCCTCTTCACCACTCTTCCTCCAGCTCTGGCCAAATCACCCTGACTGCCTAAGCTCACCTGCCCTCCCTTCTCTGTGCTAATTTATTTCTTCAATTTACATCCAATTTAGCCCCTTCTGCTCACGAAGCTTCCCTGTCTGCAAACACCCACTGGGGAGATCTTAAGACGCCACCAGCCCGGAAATGTCTCGCTTTTGGCCTGATCTCACGTGCCGGAGACAACCCCACAGGGTCCCTGAAATTGTACGATTGCATTGTGGACCAGTTTCTTCTGCGTGTGCTTAGCCGCTCCACTGAAATCTCTGGTCTCCTTCTAACCCCGTGGTATTCCAAATACAGCTTGCTTCCAAGACTACCTGCAGCTCTTATTATTTTCTTGTCATTGATTTCGTGCTTTGGTTTCTAACTACCCAATCCAGCTCCCATGCTTTCATTTCTTTTTCTGTCCTTGGAATCTGAACCATCTCCCAATTTACTACCATCTGCTACCTTAATTAATGGGCTGTTTACCTCCCCTGTAAGACCTCGCAGAGATTCTCTTGGACTCCAGCTCTATGCACATTGCAGGCTCTCATTAGTCTTGGTTTATAATCCAGCTTTCAATCTATTTGACAGCTCTCATCTCCAAGCCAATTTGAATTACATTTTTCTCGTAAGATTTCAGAAGACACAAATATGCTTTATTTGAGCCTGGAACAAATTACCTCTACAACATTCCCCCTGTCCACTCCTTTAAAATGTAAGGGATTTTTAAAAAATTAATCTGGTTGGTTTGATGTAAGCTCACCAGTTCCTTCTCTGCATTGAAGTATGGGTTTGCACAATCTTCGAGGTGTTCTGTCTTCCACACAGCGTGGCCTGGTGCCTCCTGCCAGCCTCCCTTCTCCTACCACCCTCATTGGCAGATGTGTGCAAACACACCCATGTACATAAGCAAAACTCTAAGTGCATAAGCGATTGGCTTTATAACCTCAACTGCCAACATCATGTACTGTCAGAGGTGACTGATTAGTTGTTCGAATGGAGAATAACTGATCATTAGAATTTTACACTCTTTGTTATGAGTGTTCCTGAAAACACAATCCTCCTGTTTTCTCTGCAAGGGTAAAGGATAAAGAGGGGGAAGAGGGAAGAAGGAAGAACTAGCATTTACCGAGCCCTTTCTGTGTATAGTCCCGAGGGTGAGGTTGGCTTCCTGCGCTTGATGTCGGTAATGAGTGTTTGTGTTTTTGTTTTAATTCATTTGAGAGGCAGCAAGAGACACGGATGGAGCTCCCCCCATTGTTGCACTCCTCAATGGTCCAAAACGGCTGAGGCTGGGGAACTCAACCCGGGTCTCCCATGTGGGTGGCAGACACACACAAGGGCTTGCGTCGGCCGGAAGCTAGCGTCGGGACAGGAGCCGGGTATTGAACCCAAGCGCTCTGGGGTGGGACGCGGCCATCTTAACCACTGTACCACACACCCGCCCCTCAGTGGTGAGATCGGAACCTGAAGAGTTTGGTGACGAGACCGCTCCCAGCCTCTCTCGTGGGCATTCTAAGTGAGGAGCTTTGGAGTGGGGCTCGTCTGATCACTGAGAATCCTGAAGTGCCAAATTGTCAGAGCAGCCGGGAAGGGTCCGTTCCAGCCCTTCCTGCCAGCCATCTGTCAGATTTGCCCAGTGTCACAGACAAGGAGATAAGAAACCCGCGCTCGAGATGCGTCTGTGGGGTTCTGGGCCTGTACTTTCTCCGTGATACCCCAGAGCGTCCACCTTAACAGGAAACTTCAACTTTGGGGGCATGGTCATTGGTGATACCATAAGTCATTTCTTATAAAGACGAACATTTATTCAGCACCGTCAAAAGACATTTGGTATATGGCACTGTTCATGGATTACTTATAATATCCAAAATATTATTGAAAAACGCAAGTGTCCACAGCAAACGAATGGACTAACAAGATGTGGTCTATCCATGCATTGGAACAGCACTCACTCATAAAGAGCAGTGGGATTCTGACACCTGCTACAACACAGATGAACTTTCAAAGCCTCATGCTAAGTGAAATAAGCCAGAAAGACATTATATGAGATTCCAGTTATACAAAGGACCCAGAATAAGCAAATTCAGAGATGGGAAGCACAGTGATGGCTCCCAGGGTCCGGGAAGGAGGATGGAAGTTACCAGTTAATGGGTTCAGAGTGTCTACTGAGGGTGAGCAACCAGGTCTGGGCATGGATGGGGCGACGGTTATACAACATCGTGGACATGCTTATCAGCTCCGAGTTGTACATGGAAAAGATGCTAACCATAGTCAACTTATGTTGTGTGCCTTCTATCACAGTAACAGAAAGCGTGGAGAAGACATGTGGTGACAATGGGAGAGTAAGCCAGACATTCAGGTCCCTGCGAATGCCGCAAGAGAGAGATGACGCGGTAACTCCCCTGGGACTTTCTGGTACCTTCCTCCCAGATTGGATGGCAGACTTCAGGGTAAGGCTCCAGTGGGTCAGAGCTTCTGTGTGCTTTAAGCTTTGCTCATTTTTCCTGGGGGAGGGATGCAAGGCTGCACCCCGGCATGAAGAGGACACAGTAGCCCTGCACGGTGGCAGTCACTCACTGGGGCATGCGGAGGTACAGGGAAATGCTGCGGCTGCCCTGTTGGGGACACGCATTCCCCACCTGTGACAGGCCAGTGCCCCATTTGTGTGGTCGCAGCCTATTGTGGGCGGAGTATCCAACCAGAGTGAATGAACCAGCTCCCTCTCTGGTTTGTTTCCAACTCTGTGTCCCAGAACCAGGTCCCTCCTCCCTTGGAATAGAAGCTCCAAAGAAGTCACCCTAAAGGGCCCGGCCACCTGGCCTTCCCCAGGGTGGGTCATGTCCTGGGGCTGCCAGGAGTCATCCCAGGCAGCTGGGTCTGTGGGGCTTCTGCCCCTAACACCCTGAGGCTCTCTGGCCTCAGAAACCGAGTCTGCAGGTCTCGGGGTGGGGGTGCCCCTCTCTCCTCTCCATAAGGTCACTCTTTTCCCTGAGAAGGATTTCCAACACCTGTAACACAAGGAATCCTATCTGCTGTAACTAAGATTTCTTCTGGTTTTTGATTTTCTCAAGATTTGTTTTATTCATTTGAAAGACAGAGTGACGGAGAGAGACAGAGAGAGAAATCTTCTATCTGCTGGTTCACTCCCCCCAATGGCCATGACAGCTGAGGCCAGGCCAAACCCAGGAGGCTGGAACTCTGTCTGGGTCTCCCATGTGGGTGGCAGGGGTCCAGGTCCCAGGGGCATCTTCCGCTGCTTTTCCAGGCACATCAGCAGGGAGCTGGATCAGAAATGGAGTGGCTGGATTTGGAACCAGTGCTCACGTGGGGTGCTGGTGTCGAAGGTGGCAGCTTAACCTGCTGCACCGTGGCCCTGGCCCCTTCTATTTTTTTAAAAAAATAAAACCAGGGGCCATCGTCATGCTGCGGCAGGAAAGCCACCACCTGGGACACTGGCATCCCATGTGAGTGTCAGTTCAAGCTCTGCTCATCCACTTTCTTCTTTTTAAGATTTATTTATTTGAAAGTCAGAGTTACACACAGAGAGAAGGAGAGGAAGAGAGAGAAAGAGAGAGGTCCTCCATCCACTGGTTCACTCCCCAGATGGCTGCATTGGCTGGAGCTGCGCCAATCCAAAGCCAGGAGCCAGGAGCCTCTTCTGGGTCTCCTATGCGGGTGCAGGGGCCCAAGGACTTGGGCCATCCTCCACTGCTTTCCCAGGGCATAGCAGAGAGCTGGATTGGAAGTGGAGTGGTGTGGTGGAATGAGAAGGCCACGCCAAGATGGCCACTGGCAAGCGAGCGTCAGTTACTCGGGAATGGCTTTGAAACCCACCTGGCAATGGAGCCTGCCTAGCAACAGGCTGTGATTGGTTAGGGCATAAACCGCCCCTTGACCAGATTGGCTATCTTGGCTATATAAGCTGTTGTACCAACTGAAATAAATGAGTCTGTAGGCTGCTTGCCTCAAGCCCACTTTCAGCTTTCACCTGGCTCCCGGGGTCTGGGTGGTGACTCTGCACCTGTTGCCCCCACCACGATCCTCCTCTCAGAAATGAATCCACTGCAACATTGTTGAAAAATCAACTGCAACTGAGTGGCCAGGAAATGAACCAGTGCCCATTGCCGGCCCCTCAGGCAATGGCTTTACCTGCTATGCCACAGCGCCGGCCCCTCATCTACTTCCAACCCAGCTCCCTCCTCGTGCACCTGGGAAAGTGGAGGAAGGTGGCGCGAGTGCTTGGATCCCTGCCAAGTGGGAGATTCAGATAAAGTTCCAGGCTCCTGGCATCAGCCTGGTTCAGCTTGGGCCATTAGGAGTGAAACAGCAAATGGAAACTCTCTCTCTCTCTCTCTCTCTGCAACTCTACCTTTCAAATAAATATTTTTAAAAATTGTTTCCAAAATTTAAAAATGCCAAATTCAAATCTGCTCATCCTGAAAGAGTTGCTCCCTTCCAACCGGACCAAGCGAAAATCTTCCTCTGAAAACGAAATGTCCCCTCTGAGAAACAGGGGGGCCAGCCCAACAAGGCTGGGCCCCTTTACGGCTGTGGAATCCTCCCATCCAGAGACCAGATGAGAACGGAAGATAGAGAACCACGGGATAACTCAGAGTACTTAATGCATGCTTTAAATTTGGCTTGAGGAGTTATTTAAGGGCATTTTCTCCTCTTTGTTTTTCTAGATGATTTGTATCTTCAAGGAAAATGTGATTGCATCCCCCAGATCAAAGATATCCCGAAGCGGGATGTCTATAAAAGAAGATCTCGGGCACACACAGGGTGTGGTGTGTGCGCTTCTGCTGGAAAAATGCAATCTTCCCCAAGAAAGAAGGCGAGTGAGACGCTCCTGCCCGTGCCCGGCCCTCAGCTCCAGCGAAGGGAGCAAGGCCACGGTGTGCCGGCCGGCCCCGTGGGTCCCATGGCTGGGAGTCTCTGATCACAGTGGACATGGCGGGGAGGGACATCCACCTGTGGCAGAACAGGAGCCAGCTCATTTCCCAGCACCATGCAGGGCAGAAGTGAGTCAACAGCAGCTCTCCTGCCCCCCTGCCCCGAGCAAGGCCCCCCGAGAAAGCAGCAGGACTGGAGCATGCACTAGAGAAATGTCACATTCTGTTCTTGTCCTCACTTAATAGTTAACCTGACCCCAGCTCAAGAATCCCGGACGCCGAGTTGGCTATCGTGCACCTGGCGAGAACTCGGCAAACCGTATTGACTGCCAGTCTTGGTTTCAGCAGTTGTCCCAGCCCTGCCGGCCTGACCCTCCCCATCCACAGAGCTTATCGCCAGGAGGAGACGCTCTGGGTTTTATGATTTGAAAACACAGCTTGAACAACCCTCCCTCTTATCTCGCAGCAGAAGCAGCGTCCCTCGCCCGTGCAAATATTCTAGTAAGAGTTCCCCTCTCATTTGGCGGAGGCAGCTGCTCCTCGCAGCTCAGCCAGGCTCCTGGTGAGATAAAAACAGAACTCATTTAGGTCAATGATTAAATTGGAAGTTATAATATTACCAATTAAGTTTGAGCAAAGAGGAAAAAAAAAAGGAAATTCTTTGAGAGGGTCCCAGCACCTCCCCCACACCTGTCACTTAGCATCTCCACTTGCAGTCTCGGAACGAGTCCTCATTGTCTCCCAAGCACGTTCTAGCCGAGAGCCCGTGTGCACGCTGGGCTGTGGAAGAACCTTCCAGAGTCAGATGCCCTACTCAAGCCCGCCAGCCCCAAAGCAGCTGGGAGAGAAGAGGCCCACTGGGTGAAGGCAGCGGGGAGACCACCACGTGGTAAAATCTCAGAGGGTGGTGAGGATGCGAGACAGCTCGGAAGATTAAAATGGCTGTCAAGGAGTGTGTGTTTAGCAGAGCAGCGACGATGCCTGTGTCCCACATGGGAGCACCTGGGTTCGAGTCCCAGCTCTGGCTCCTGAGTCCTGCTTCCTGCTAATACAGACCCTGGAGCCAGCTGGTCTCAAGGATTCACTCATGTGGGAGACCGGGACTGAGTTCTGGGCTCCTAGCTCCAGCCTTAGCCAGCCCCAGCTGAAACAGGAGGTATTTTCTTTCTTTCTCTTGCTCTCTCTCTCTCTAAAAGAAAATAATAAATAAATAGCAAGGTAGACACGAGGTAGGGCAGGGCCAGGAGCAGGGTGTACTCGGGATGAGGAGAGAGGGGCACCTTGGGTGGACTCTGCCCTCACACTCGGGTGCCAATCTCGCACGTGCACAAGCCTGAGAGTGAGCACCTCCTCAGGGTGTGTGCCCCAGGTGCCTCTCATCTCACCCTCGTCCCAGCTCTGGGGCCCCAGATCTCCAAAGACGGCAACAGCAGGTTCCATTCTCCCAGCCTGGCTGTGCAGAGCACAACCAAGGCAGGGAGAGGTCCCAGCACGCCAGAGCTTGTCTGCCCTAGCTGGCAATCAAGGGACAGTCCGCATACTGCAGACTTCTTCCTCTGCCCTCCCCCGTGTCACCAAACACCTTCCTGTGGACTCCCTGACAAAGGAAGCCCTGCATGGCCTGCACAGAGGAGCTGGGGCGCCCTGCAGGTCCCACAGGGCATATTCCCCCACGAGGAAAATGACTCCCGTTATCCCGCGATGAAGGCTGCGAGTTCTCCGTCACTAAACAATCCCCTAATGGCCAGTCTCACTGCCGGAGTGACACCCTCCAAATCCTGGTTTATGCTACTGCAGACTCTGGGGAGCGACAGGCAGCGGGAGCAAGATCCCAAGAAGGCACCTCGCCTGGGGATCCACGTGCAAACGGGGACCACTCCCCATGGGCAGCCCAGGTGGGCGGTGCAGCAAGGGTTATCCCTGAACCAACCGAGCTACCAAACTGAAGAGGCCTCCACCCGGGCAGGGGGTCTTTTTCTTTTTTTAAGCATGGGTGTTTTTAAAGCTATTTTAGACAAATGATCACAAAACTTGAGCTTTCCACCTACTCGCTCTCCTTCTGTTATTAAATTTGCATTAGTGGGGTACGTTTGTTACAACTGATGTGCAATGTTGACCCCTAATCCTCAGCTAACCTCCACCATCGGCATGGGGTGCACTCTTGACCCTGACATTGCCTGGGATTTGATACATGTATGCTGGCACGTGCCCACCAGTACAGTACCACAGAGTCGTTTCACTGCCCTCAGCTGCCCCGAGCCCACTCCTCATCCCTCCTGCCCACCACCAGGCAGAGGTATGTGTATTTCCTATCTGCTACAGAAATATGTAGCGCTTTCTTGTTTGTCTGCCGAAAACAAGTGGTCTGGATTGATTCAGGTCAAAGGACCATCATAAATCTGAGCTCATGGCCTCATGGAACCCAATCAGGAACACCCAGTCCTGCCCAAACCTCTGTATGAGAGAGGAACCCTGGGGTACCCCCGGAACCGACAGAGGCTCTCCCCAGAACCCCAGCAGAGTCAAGCCCAGAGGTGCTCTTTTCTGGCAGAAGAGGTTGGATGCCAAGTGTGGCGGCATCCTCCTCTCGTGTCCACGCCGGCACTGTGGTGTGATGGATAAAGCCGCCACCTGCAGCTCAGCATCCCATACAGATGCCGGTTCGTGTCCCGGCTGCTTCATGATGCAGCTCCCTGCTAATGGCTGGAAGAAGCAGCAGAGGATGGCCCAAGTCTTTGGGTGTCCTGGATGAAGTTCTAGGCTCCTGGCTTGGGCCTGGCCCAGCACTGGCTATTGCAGCCAACTGGGGAGTGAACTAGCAGGTGGAAGATCAATCTCACTACCTCTAACTCTGACTTTCAAAATAAGTAAGTAAATAAAAGTGCTGGACGGCCATGGGAGCACTGAGAAGGCAGAGCTGAGCCAGGCAGAGCTACAGCCGCTCTGAAAGAATGGCCGGCACTGCTGGGGCCCCAGACCTTCCCAGGGACCTCAGAGTGACGCGAGCCTCACGGCACCACGGAGAAGTCATCTGCTTTAGCGTTCTCGTCCTCTCAAAAGTATATGGTGGGTCGGTGCCGTGGTTCACTAGGCTAATCCTCCACCTGTGGCACCAGCACCCCTGGTTCTAGTCCCAGTCAGGGCGCCGGATTCTGTCCCGGTTGCTCCTCTTCCAGGCCAGCTCTCTGCTGTGGCCTGTGAGGGCAGTGGAGGATGGCCCAAGTGCTTGGGCCCTGTATCCGCAAGGGAGACCAGGAGGAAGCACCTAGCTCCTGGCTTCGGATCGGTGCAGGGTGCCAGCCATAGCGGCCATTTGTGGGGTGAACCAATGGAAGGAAGACCTTTCTCTCTAACTCTGCCTGTCAAAAATAATAATAATTAAAGTATACGGTGACGTTTTCTGGAACATACAAGGCACGTGGTATCACAACAGGTAGAACATACAGGCAGATGGGGGAATCCAACCATCTCCTGTTAGGGCAGACAACCAAGAGATTCGCAACATGTCAGAAATGCCACTTCACGCTTCTGTTGTTTGGGAAACAGAGTGAATTCTCATTTAAAAGCGATGTGAGTGCTGAATATGTGACGGACTTGCTATTGTGACCCTATGTGAACTGCTTGAAAGTTTTTCTGTTGTAACGTCTAACGTACTACACGTCAGTGGATACAGTCCACGTGACAAGCCTGGGCATCCTCGGGGATTTTTAGGAACGTTAACCTTGAGAACCACCGACTTAAGTAGAGGAGCTGGAGTCCGACCCAGTGCTGCCAATCAGGCAAGTGACTTCACCCTTCCTCCAGGTTCTTAATCTGGTGGTGGTGTTCACGCCACAGGACGGCTGCAAACATTAGTGACCTGCACGCTCCTGGCCTCGATGCAGCCATCAGTGAACTGGAGGAGGGGGAGGAAGAGAAGGAATGCTTCAGCTTGGTGCCCACCCCCCAGGACATAAACATGGCGTTCTGTGGGGCGCGAAGGGCTACAGGCTTAGGTTTGGGGCTGAAGCCGGCGGGTCTGGAAAAAGGAAGAATTCCCAGGAGCAGTAGGGAAGGGCATCCTTCTGCCGCTTTCCGAGAGCTTGGTCAGGGCTCACGAAGGCTCAGGAGCAGCAGTGAGCAGAGCCTTTTCATAGGGCAGACCCACCAGCCGGGTCATGCACCTGCTCGCCCATGCCCACGCACACAGCACCACGTGGGCTGAGCCTCTCCACATGAAAGCGACCACATGTAAAATCAAGCTCCCCATGCAATCCCGGCGTAGCTGATGGGACTCCGGGGCATCCCAGCCTCGTGAACACACCACTACCAGTCTTCTCTATGCGTGTCTGAGCATCTCAATCCCACACCGCACCCAGAGATCTGTACACAGCAGAGCCCAAGTCCTAGACGTAAAACCAGAGGAGAGCCTTCCAGTCTGCTCTAGGCAGGCACCCAGGAAAGAACCAAGAGTTTCTGCCTTTAGGAGCTCAGCTGTAATGTAATTGAGAAGACAGACATGGAGGTAGCCAAGGCATCCCGCTACAATACAGGGCTAAGGGCCGGGGAAGCAGGGTGGACAGAGAAGGCACCAGAGGGGAGAGTGGTAGCCGAGGAGAGCGCTGTGTGTGAAGCCACTTTCAGCAGCGGGTGGCATCTTTGTGCAGGAATGCGGTGTCATATTTAAGAAGGTTGTGGGTAGCGTGAGGCAAACCACAGGGTAGTGCAGGAATGGGGGGTTAACGGCAGCTGAGCCTTTCCCATGCCCAGGTCTGATGGAGCGAAGGAGAACGCAGCTACCGGGCCCCAGGGGAGCCTCAAGTCCTAAGGCCACCCTGAGAACAGCAGGGACCTGGGGTCACGTGGTCTGCCAGCCCAGGGTGACCTCACAGGCAGGCAGATAGCCGGGGACAGGGGCGGAAGGAAACTCCCGCTTCCTCTCTTTGACCTGATTATGTCCATACAGGCTGGGGCTGTGGGGCAGAGGTGGGGAGTGGCAATGGTGTCGGGGTAGGGGTGGAATGGGAGCTGTCAGCTGGGACATCAGGGCCGATTCTAAGCAACTGTCCCTCCTCACCTGACCCTGGAGGAGGCAGCGAGCTGCAGGACCCGCTACAAGGTCTTCTCAGCAACTCGGACCTGTGTGCTGGAGCCATGGCCCACTGGGCTGGGCCAGGTCCTTGTCCAGCAGCATGTCCAGCCCTGGTGAGCCAAGCAGCGGAGGCTGTGGACACAGTGGGCCTTGAGGCTCTGGGAAGCCACGCCCCCTGCCCTAGCAGGTGCAGCTGGAGAGGGGCCAGGCCTGATTCACACTCAGGCCCAGCACACTTAGCCTGGGCTCCGGCCATTCGAGCACGCTGCCTGCTCCTGGGACAGAGGGGGAATCCGCCGGGCACCAGCCTCCTAAAGTGAAATAACTGAGAGCAATTGTATTCGTCAGGAGAGGTTAAGCAATGAGGCAGCGGATTGGCCCCGCCAGGGGACTATGCATCAGCCCAGGTAATGACTTGTCACAGAGGGAGGCAGGGGACTCTGCGCACAGCAGTGACGCAGGGACCGTGGCAGCGCACGGCGGGGGAGGAGAACACAGCACACGGTGCTCACTCACCCCTGGGGCCCAGTGCAGCTGTCCCAGGCGCCACATCCTAAGGACCTCCATGCCTTCTCTGGGTTCTTATACACTCCAGGCAGGGGCCCAGCTGCTCCCGCGTCCCTCCTCACTTGAACACCCCACCACTGAGAGCTACGAGGCACGGCGCGGTTCAGAACTTCGGCGGAGACCACATGGGTAGCAGGAACCCAAGCCGTCGACCACACATCCAGTCGAGGCAGCCACTGGCCTCCCATCGTCTGTTGTTTGTTCGTTATTTGTGTGGGGCCTGCTCAGGAGGAACTCAGGCTTACCACGGAGATGCTAAGGGCGCACATCCCCCGTCCTGGTGGCTTTGTGGGGCGGGGGTTATGGGCTGGCAGAGCGCACATTCGTGTGGATTCCATCCATATAAGGTGCTGTAGGGATTTTAACCCCAAAGCTCAAATCTGGGAGAAACTGAAGACTCCAAGTCTAACTGCCCCCAACCCCCATTTAATGGGGGAGTTCTGTCCGCTGCCCCCTTCTCCTGGCAGCCTCTGGGGGAACCCCTTTTCTCTCTGGGGGCGCAGGCAGAACCGCCCACCACAACTTCTCTATAACTTCCAGTCCCTGGTCTCCCCAGAATTATTCCTCCTCCTCCTTGGGCCACAGAGAAGTAAGGGACCCCTGCCCGTGGCTTCCTCTGTCACGTATTTGGAAAAGATCACCAAGTTCTCTGGAGAAAGACCAGGTAGGGAGCTGGATCAGAAGCGGAGCAGCCAGGATTTGAACCGGTGCCCATACGGGACGTTGGCATCCGCTCAACCTGCTTTGCACCAGCCCCAGCCCTGGAGTCTCTTAAAGGGAGGCAAAGGTCCCGGTGCTTCCCAGGCCAGCGGGACGCGTGTGCCTGCACCCTGGCTGCCTCTGCTCGCCTGGATGCGGTAGCATTCCTGCTTCTCTCCTGTGCCGCAGGCACACCGTGCAGACAACGCCAGGCTCTGCCGAGGGTGGGGGAAGTCACTCCACGAGCCCCGGCACCGAGATTTGAGTTATTCTGCCTTTCTGTTTCTTTTTTTTTTCCACATGGGTCAGCTCAAGGAGCCATGGAATCGTAACAACTTAGTGTTTGCCCACCGTGCCGAGGCTTCGCCAGCACTTTCACACCCTTTAGTTAATTCTCACACCCTTCCAGTGAGTGGCGTCCGTCCGTGGTCTCTGCACTTAACAAACCAGTAAGCCAAGGCTTAGGGAGGGTCAGTTGCTGGTCCAGTGTTACACAAGCTTTATATGAGAGAGCTGGGGCTTGACCTTCAAGTTCAAACCCACCATGCCACCACGTGCTTGCCAGGTTCCACTTTAATGCAGGATTCCCACTTTCAATGATTCTAGAATGGAACCAAGGTGCTCGCTCAGCATGTGTATACAGTGTCTGGGAGGGGGCAGTAGCCAGCAGAGGGAAATAGACTGGTACGCCCTGGGGGTCCTGCCGAGGTGGGAGAGGTCCCCCTTATCAAGAGCTTGCTGGGTCCTTGCTGCCTGCAAAGGGGCCCTGCTGATGTACCGACCCCAGGCACTTTGGTCCCCATCTGCAAAGAGAGGCCCCCAGGACAGAGGGGTGAGGGAAGGCTACAGGAGGAGCAGGTGAAGAGGACCTCTGGGCAGGGAGACGAGGCTGAGGGTGGGCACGCGGGGAGGCGATGGGCAGAGCGGCAGCCAAGGCCCGGGCGGGAATGCATCGTGAGGGAATGTCCAAATTCACTCTTTAAATTCCAGCCAAGAACACGAGAACACACATGACCCCAGGCAGCACCCTGAACATCTACTGCCCCCTGCCCATCACGTCTGACAGGAAGACAAAGGACCTCAGCCACGCCTGCTTACACACCTGCACACGCTCACCTGCACACGCACACACGAGCTCTCCCCAACCCTCTACTGCAGCTCCTGTTTCAGCGCCCATAGCTTATCCCTCTGATATTCCTGTTTCCTATTCTCAGGACGCAGCTACAAAGCCAGAGAGGGAAAGAGGTACCATCTGAGTCCCCCAGGTAAAGACACCCCAGCCGCAATCTTTAACTGTGGGTATGTCTCCTTATTTTCCCCAGTGACCATAAACTTCCTGAGTATAGGGGGTGTTTCTTGAGTCCTAATGTGGCTCCAGAGCTGTGCATACAGTAGGTGCTTAATAAATGGTGGTTCCTAGACTGTGTGGAAGAGTGGGTGGCATACAAGGGCAGGTCAGGGAGACTGAAGATCCTAGGTCCCCACCCCCAGTTCCATCATCAGCTCATGGTACAACCTTGGGCCCTGCCTCCCTTTCTCCATCCGCATGGGTCATCTCTCAGACACAGCTCAGCTCAGACCCTTGAGACCCTCAGGGTTTTCTTGCCCTCTCTCCATCCCAGGAGCATTTCTCGGCGGGCCGCGTGCAGCCACCACTCATCACCAGCTGCCCTTCCCTGCCCAGAGCTTGCTCAGGGTGCAAGCAAGGGAGTCCCCATAATGGGTGTGAGAGGCTCCCCCACCCTGGCCCTGGCTGGCACTGCTGACGCATGGGTCGAAGGGTGGCAGGGAGGCCTGGGGGGGGGCTGGCCTCTGAAGGTGGTAGCAGAGAGCTCAACACGGTTTCTGAGCCTCAGCCCAGTGACCAGAGCTGGCCCGTGGTCACCTTTGAGGATGGCAGCCCCGAGAGACCCACACCATCAGGCGGCCTGCACCCGAGAGCACCGCCAGCTCACAGGTGCTGGGGAGAGGAGGAAGGGCTCACCCACAGCCTCCAGACCAGCACCCAGGGCCCTGCACTCTCCTGGCTTTCCGGCCTCTCGCCCAAACATCCTCTCTCCTCCCCTTCTCTGCTAGGCAGCCCCTCCACCCCCCGATTTCCTTTCCTCTTCCCTCTTGGAGTCAGCCTGATGGGACCACCTTTCCAGAGGCCCCACCCCCGACCCCCACCCCCAGGGCGAGGGGGGGGATGAGCCCCACACAGCCGACTGCACGTGTGGCCCCTACCTCTGCAGCGTGTTGGACAGCCGGGCAGGACGTGGCGCACGTGCCTTGTCCCAGCAGCACCAAGGAGTGGCTTTCACATCAGCGTCCCCCAGGGGGCCCTCAGGGCAGCCAGGGCCCCGTCCTTGTTGCCACACTTCGTCTGCCTTTCTCTGATGTGTCCAGCTGCTGCCTCATCAACTCCCTACACTGTGGCTCACAACCCAGAAGCCCTAACTTACTCATCCTCCAAAATCCGGTCACCGGAGGCAGTGCAGGGTCTGTCCCTCCCCGTGTGCCTTCCTGGGAGTCGGGACAGCACTGCGGCACAGTCACCACCTTCAACACGCAACTTCTCGGAGCCTCAGTTTTCTCATCTCTAGAATGGGAATGTTCACCTTGCCCTTGGCTCTAGGCTAAGAAAAGTGCACAATGGCACGGAGCGGGGAACGATTGCTGCCATCGTCTCTTATGGGAAACCACCTGGTATCCGAGGACCCTGGTCTGAGTCTCCACCAGCTCCTGGCCGACTCAGGGCCCGGCCGTTGCTGCACAGCTTCTTGGGTAGAGGAACCATCCAGTGGCCAAGAGAAGCCTCCCCAAGCCCGCCTGGGGAAAGGACTCCTTTTTCTGACTTGAAGCAAGGAGTCTGTTGCCAAACTGCTACAGCACGTAAACCTTAGAACCCACAGATTTGAGTGAATTCTAATCTTGGCCCAAACTGGCAGGAGTCAGGGTGTGGGGGGAGGGGAAGATGAGTCAGAGATTCCACCCTCCGGAGGGGGCAGCCTAATAAGGCACTGGGGAGCCACGAGAGCCGACTTAGGTATGCCTGGACTTCCAGACTGGAGCCATGACGCTGGCCAGCAGCCAACCGGCTCCTGCACGCGCGGAGCTTTGGGGTGGCAAACCAAAACTGGGGCTCAGATCAAGTCGTGAGGAGCCAGCTGAGACCGGCAGCTCAACCTCCCGAAATGATGGCAACCCACCTTCCCCCAGCACGCCTGGGTCCCGGGTCGCCTGCCTCACCAGGCGTGTGTGGTCCTTGCTGGCTCCGAGGTCCCCCCAGTGCCGAGCCCGGGATAAGGCACAGCAGCCTATGAGTAATGGGGAGCCTTCACCCCGTATAACCTCAGGGCGAGTGAAGCTTATTTTCAGCCCTGGAGACGGGGGCCTGGGGCAGGGGGCATCAGAGGCGAGGTGTCTGTTGTGAGAACTTCTACAACCTACTGAAAACACAAAGGGATGGCTCTGTGAGGGCCCTGGGGGAAGCAGAGCCTCCTCCTGGTCCTCATCCAACCTGGAACTGCGGACGAGTCTCCTTGCTCCGCTGCACCTGCTTCGGGTCACCTGGAATTTGTGAAGTGGGGGCAGTGGTCTTCACACTCAAGCCTGACTTGGAATCGCCCAGGGTCTTGTTTCCGTGGCCCTGGCTCAGAATTTCTGATTTGGTGGCCTGGAGCAAGGCCTAAGAATGTGCATTTCTCACAAGCCCCCACCCTGAAGGACTGCTTGGGTACAGAAGGAAGAGTCTCATTGCCCTGTATCCCCAGCTGGCATCCCCTCTGATTGGACCGATTTGGGTCCCGAGGCTTCCTCCCGACCAATGTGCTGCTGGCCGGGCCCGAGTCCTGGCTCCATCCCTGGAGCCAAGGGGTGAATCAGCTTGTAGAGAATCATATGGGTCATTAAAGCAGGGCGTGGGGCTCTGAGGGAGGGAATTACCCATCTTGGTGGCAGCCAGTGTTGGAGCCGGCTGAGGTTTGCCCACCCCGCCCCCAGTTTCTGTCCTCTCCAGCGCTCCTGGATATTTCTGTCTGGACTCACAATTTAACAGGCCCACTCCTGGAGGCATTTGCCTCACTCAGGTTCCAATGGCTGGCAGAGAGAAAGACCCCATCCAGTCCCCACTCCCAGGGAAGACGGCACCTAAGCCGTTCCAGACACAGGAATTCCAGCCAGATCCTGCCGGATAGAGACCATTGTCCCTGTTCCCCTGACCCGTGTTCCTGGGGAAACGCCAACGGTACACGTTGGCTAAGTGGTGTTGTTTGTGCACAAACCCCTGCTCTGTGATGCATGTTCAGAAAACTATAACCCATCTGTGGGCATGCAGGCTGGCGCCGAGTCTATTTCCAACCTCAGAGAGACTCCCAAGTAGCTAAGGCAATGAGGATGATGATGATAAAGATGGAGGAGGAGGAGGAAGGAAGAAGTCTTTGTCCCTGAGGCTTTGAGACCTTGATGAGCAGTTTCTTGCTAACCCAGATTTCAGATTTTAGATAATTTTCTCCCAGAAGCAGTTTGTTCTCATCCCTGCCTGAGCCTGCTGTGGCTCCCGCAGGCCAAGGGGTCAAGGAGGACAAGGACACAGAGTTAGAACCTTCGGGCCCCAGTCTGAGCTGGAGATCTCAGAGCTGGGATTGAACTGGCTTCAAGCCCCCACTACGGCCTCCACCCAAATCCGTGCAGTCTCAGGGCGCTCGAGTTGGGGCTCATTTGTGAGAACACAGAGCCGTGTGCTCAGGCAGCCCTCATCCGGGTTCGTGGCCTTGAAGAACTCACCTTAGATTTCTGCACCTCTACTTTCTCATCAGCAAATGGAATTCTGGGAGCATTTTGGAAAGTAAGACGTATAAAGCACTTGAAATCTTGCCTGGTGTCTGGTGAGTCTTTAACATTAGCAATGACCATTCAGTACGGAGGACATGGACAAAGCACCTCCCACGGGACAGCCACTGCATCAAGTGACAGAAATGCAGAATAAAGACCAGGAAACTCTCCTTCAGGGTGTTCAGTCTAAGGGAAGATAAGGCCAAGGAGAGATCAACCACAATGCATTGCGATAAATGCCATCACCGAGCTCTGAGCTTTGATAAAGGGCTAAGCCCACCTGGAAGAGACCAGGGATATGACATTCGACTCAGGCCTTGGATGAGTTTCCCAAAGTTGTCAGTTGTCTAGATGCAGAGCGCAGGATGTTTCTGTTATGAAAAGGCTGGGTGACCTTGAGTGATGACGTCAGAGCCATGGGCACGCATGGTCCCTGAGGGCGGCTGGGCTGGGACAGGCCTGCAAAGCTGAGTGGGATGTCCTGCTGCAGCCAGGCCATTAGCCTGAAGCAGCAGCAGCCAACAGAAATGTGCAAGTCCGAGGATGGAATAGGATGAGATACGGCTTTTTTGCAACGAAAGCTGGTATCAGGTTGCAGGTTGGCTTGGCTGGGGAGAGGTGGAGACAGCCGGGCCAGTTAGGAAGCTGAGGCTAGGCCAGAGACAGTAGAGAGAGCAGGCAGGCCTTGACAGTGGACATTGCAAGCGGACAGATCAAGATACTTTGGCCAGGAAGTGGTGGCCACCTGAATAGTAAGAGGGGAAGGAGTGAGGGACTAGGCCAAGTTTGGAGCCCCTCACTTGGGAGGCTGGCTGGCTGGTCTTGACCAAGTTAGGTAATATAGGAGGAGCAGCAGACTGGGGCCGGTAGGCATGGATGAAGCAAACGGCTGGGCGCTGGCTGAGTCAAGTTTGTATTCTCTGCAGGCCACCCCTTCGCGCTTCTGTAATCTTAGAAAATACACGACAGGGTACATTTTCAAGTTTTTCCCTGAGAATTATATCGAGCTCTGTTTTCTGGTGATTAAAACAGTCTAGACCATTGTAACTTCCTGTAACAGCCAGGTGAGAGCAAGACCAACAGACGAAACACCGCGAAGGGAGTCGTGTCCGCTGGCTTTTTCGGCTGATATAAATTAGCGCTCTTAAGAACCACGTAGTTTAGGATTCTGCCCGTCTGTACCCCAACTGCGAATGACAAAGTCCCCTTTATGCAACCCTCTCCTAGGAAAATGGAGAAATAGCGATCTCGACCATGGAAATAAATATAGGAGATGATGGCTTTAAAATTAATGGTTGGAAAAAATGTTATGCAGCAAAATCCAAAACCCCAAACAGGGCCTAGTGAGCCGCAAACCGCACATATTTGCACTTCAAGAGTGAAAGATCTTTTGAAAGAGTCCTTGAAATAGATTCCCAGGTTCAGCTGGGGCAGGCCCAATTCTCATCTGAAAAAAAACATCTTTACGGCTGGGGTTTCAAGCCCAGGAAAGTGTTCCTCATGGAACCACAGCGGCAAGACTTTCCCTTGCAATTAGGTCAACTGGGAAGGCAGGCGAGAGCCACTTCTGGAAAATTCCCATCTGCCAGCGGTCGCCATTGTGGACGGGGACGTCTCGCAGGCTTTCCTTTAGCCGAAACCCAGCAAACTGGTTAGGACGAGGTGGCGGTGGCAAAACGGAAACCAGCTGCAGCCCAGATGTGTTGTCCCCTGAGCTGGGGAGACCCAAGGCTCAGGTGATGCTGGCCAGGTGGGCTCCGCCAGGGGAACTCATGTGCCTCGTCTGAGCTTAACGGGGGCTGCTCCGCCGCACGGACTGTGGTCACGTGGAGGTGTGGGCCAATGTCACACCATCTGAGTAAGAGACGCCCTTGAAGTAGGCATGCTTCTGGGAACCTTCTAAATTTTAGCATCGAGAACCGATTCCAAAATAGTTCAGACACAACACAGGCCAAACAAAGCAGAACTCCCTGGCACCTTTTGAGTTCTGTGCTCTGCTCCCTCCAAACATCACCAAGGTGGAATTGAGACTGCAGCCCCAGTCTCCCGCAACGCCGGGACGCTCGTGTTCCTGTCCTGGCCCTTTTCCTAAGTCCTCTGTAGATCCCTGGAGCCTGGCCTCCTCCTCTGAGCTTTAACTCCCCCTGGGTGAAAGAGGTGGATGCTAGGGCTTCATTCAGCACAGCCTAGGGTGGTACACCCACAGCCAATAGAAGCCATTCACTGAGCAAGAGACGTTTTCCACACAGCTCAGCTGAAAAGCAAATCGGATGCATCTCCTTTCTCTCTGGTGGTGTGTTCTTGCAGAACCCCGGCCATGGGAAAGGAGCAGCACTGTGTGGGGACCATGGCGGGGAGGCTCCTGACATCAGCGAGCAGACCTGTGTCTGCAGAGGGATGTTCCGAGAGCACCGGGCTCCCCGTCTCCAGACCATGTCCTGAGAGCAGCCAGAGGCAGCCCGCAAGCCCTGGCTGCCCACAGCAGGTGCACCTCATCGCAGGACTGGGCGCCCAGGGCTGAAGCGCAGACACAAACCTGGATTAGGGCAGACACACCTTCTTCACGGCCAGGGTTGACAGATTCTCATATGCACCAACTTGAAGTCAGCCCTCTGACGCATACCGTGGCTTTCCTGGGCTTTCCCAGAGTGCCCCGACGGCCTTGCGGGAGGAGCAACTACAATACTGCCCTTGTGTTTGAGATGAGAAAGCTGTGGCCCAGGGAGACTCGGGGAGTGGCCCAGGGAGACTCGGGGAGTGGCCCAGGGAGACTCGGGGAGTGGCCCAGGGCCTTCTGACCGCTTAGGGCTGAGCGGAGTTGGAAGTCCAGCTTCCAGTCCAGTAGGCTGCAGCCCCTTCTCACCTGCACTTGAAGGTGAGGGGCTCCCTGTGGTCCCCACAGGAGGACAGGCCAGGGGTGCTGGTGCTGGCTTGGAAGCCAAATTCTACAAAGATCCCCCTGACCCCCACCCCCGCTGTGGCCTGGAGAGGAAATCAGGCCATGGCTGCGGGCTGACCGCGACACAGTGGGAGGAGGGAGAGGGAAGGATGAAAAGGGGCTGCTAGGGACTGAATCTTGTCCTGCAGAACTCATGTGCTGAAGTCCTAGTCCCACTGTGACTGTATTCGAAGATGAGGATCTTGGGTAATTGTGAGGGCCTAAGGACAGAGTCCCAACCCAACAGGACCGAGTCCCAACCCAACAGAACCGAGTCCCAACCCAACAGGACCGGTGCCTTTCTAACAAGAGGAAGCAACAGAACGCACACTCTCCAGACATTTGCACCCAGGGCAGGCCAAGTGAGGCCACAGTGAGATGGTACCTCCTGCGAGCCAGGAAGAGGCCTCGCCTAGAACCCCCCACACGGGCACCCTGGTCCCAGACTTCCACCCTCCAGCGCTGCGGGAAAGTGATTTCTGTTGTTCAGGCTCCCTGGCATTTCATTATAGCAGCCCGAGCACTACAAGGACAAACTCGGAAGAGGTGAAGGGAGGGGGACCAGACCCCGCGGAGCGCAGCTCATGCCAACCCCTCCAGAATCGCCTTTGTCCCACAATACCAGAAAGGAGCGTGTGCCCATTCCACAGCTCCACAGTGAGTCGGCACCCGTCAGCTCGGGAAACAGTTTCCTCCAGGACTCACCGTCACACGGACAGACTGTCTTCCCGTCGTCTCTCTCTCGCACAGCCTCGTCCATGGCTCTCACGAGCCGGAGGGCTTCCTTGGCCCGTGTCTTCCTCCGCCTTCCTCAGCAGTTCTAGCCGACAAGGAAGCCACAGGTGGATCCTGTCTCACTTGAAGCTCACCCATCTGGGAGGAGCTGCTGGGCAGGTGTCAGAAGCGCAGGTGTTGAGAGAAATCCCCAGACCTAGACTTGGGCCTAGCTTGGGTCTGTATCCCAGCTCTCCTGCCCAGCAAGCCTGTAGCTACAGAGGTGTTGATTGGCCTCTGCCTCATCTCGTCTCAGTGCTGTGAGGAAGGCCCATCCCAGGTGAGTCCCCTTCTCATCAGGGTGGGGAGGAACGGCTCTTACCTCTCCTGTCTCGCATTGATCCGGCACACCGGAAGGCCCCTGGGTGAAACAGAAGCACCTCAGCAGATCAGTTCATGCGTGGCAGCCTTGTTCTCTGGAACGTTGTGTGGGAGAGCCGTCAAGTTTCAAATCCCCACCCTTTTTTGGAATGGGTTGAACAGTGACCCTAAAAAGATATGGCCATGACCTCGCCCCTGGGACCCATGAATGTGGGCTTTTTTGGAAAACAGGGTCTTTGCAGATCTAATTCAGGTAAGGATCTCAAGAGGAGATCATCCTGGATTATGTGAGTCGGCCCCACAGCCCAAAGTTGCCCTGGAGGACGAAGAAGGATACGCACGGGGAAGCAGAGAAAACCGTGGGAACGGGGCCGGTGCTGTGGTGTAGCAGGTGAAGCCACTGCCTGCAGAGCCGGCATCCCATATGGGCGCTGGTTCAAGTCTTGGCTGCTCCACTTCTGATCCAGCTCTCTGCTATGGCCTGGGAAAGCAGTGGAAGATGGTCCAAGTTCTTGGGCCCCTGCACCTCATGGGAGACCCAGAAGAAGCTCCTGGCTTTGGATTGGCACAGCTCCGGCTGTTGAAGCCAATTGGGGAGTGAACCAGTGGATGGAAGACCGCTCTCTCTCCCCCTTTCTCCCTCTCCCTGCATCTTTGTATAACTCTGACTTTCAAGTAAATAATATTAACTCTTTAAAAAAAGAAAAGAAAAGAAATCTGTGTGCAGGCAGAAACGGGTTGGAGAGACACAGCCACCAGCCCAGGACACCTGCAGCCCCAGGAACCAGAGGAGGCCAGGAGGGTCCCCTGTCGCGCCTGCAGCTGGAGCACCGTGACTTTGCACTGCTGGCCTCCAGTACAATAGGTCACATTTCTGTTGTTTCAGGCCACTAAGTTTGTGGCAATTTCTTATAATAGCCCAGGAATGCAGCATCCCTAAGGATTACTTCAAGAATGATCCGTAACTAATACGACTTCCCATCCCTGGTGCCACGCAGGGCCACGGTGTCTTGCTGGCTCCTGGGGAGTGGAAGAATGAGCCCAGGAACTGTGGCACAAAAGCAGTGTCACACACTTGCTCTGTGGCAGGCTTAAAGAGCCCTCTCTCAAAGCTCTACCCCCTTTCTCCTCACCCAGTGCCAGCGCTACCCCGACAGCCTGGAAACCGATGGACCATGGGCCCTGCCAAGTGGCAAAGCACTGTCTCAAGGGAGCTAAGCGACACCCTCCCCTGGAGCCTCCCTCTGCAGAATGACTGCATCTCTGCTGAGCGACACAGCGCAGTTCTTGTTCACAGCAGGGAGCTGTCAGCCAGGGCTCCGAGAGCTCAACAAGAAGGGTTCTTGAAGGGGCTCAGACTGGCGGGGCGGGGGTACCCTGTGTCCCTCCCTCCCTGCCACGCTGGGGGGGCAGGGGTGGACAGCAGTGGTGAGCACTTCGGTCTGGCCGACCGCTCGGGAGAAGGGCTGGGAGATGCAACCACTTGGGCTAATTAGAGCTTTGAGAAGGTGTGGTGGGGTGGTTTGGGGAACTTGGGACACTCCCTGTTCAATCTCCAGCCCCTCAAGGTCAACCAAGAAAACCACCTAATCTGCATAATCAAGGCAGTGTGTTTGCTGAGTCAATTCCCCAGTTCCCAGAGCCCCTTCCATGCAACTTCAGACCCTCAGCTCATCCCCTAAGGAAATTCTGGAGCCATCCCCAGTGCCTTGGTCTATGCTGCGGGCACCTTGAATGCTCCCATTGTTCTGGAAAGCTGTGAAAGCTGGGGCTACAAGGGGCCTGTGCACATGCATCATACAACCCAACCATCGCTTCTCAGTTCTCGCTGGGTCTACAGGTGCGTGTAGATGAGGGCGTGCTGCAGTGTGCGCAGGAGCACCGTGCCTCCATCCTCACGCCCACCAGGGTCTTGTACAGCCATCTGGGTGTTCACCCTGGGCTCTCCGGGAGGCACAGCTTCCCCAAAGCAGCTACGGACACCCTGGGTTCCTTTATCCTTCACCTCATGTCTCCTGCACTTGACTAAATTCATCTGCTTTCAGGTCAAAAAAACCAAGGGCTTAGGGCCTGAGGTGTTTCAGCCTCATTTAGAAGACAAGGCAAAGCTGGAACCGTATCCCAGGATTTTCATGAGCAGTCTCCATCACCTGCTCATGTTTATGGCACATGTAGGTTCTTTCCCCCAGATCTGTGTATGTGGGGCAGTCGTGAGCTGATGTATGGGGCAAGTGGCTCTGCCATGCCAAGCCTTCAGCAATCGAAGCTTTGGCGACATTTCAACTCCGGTTACTGAGAAGCAAGAGAAGTCGCACCTAGTTCACGTGTCCAGGTGACTCCAGGCAGCTCCGCCGCGAGTCCGTCTTCGTGTCCGGAGGAGAGTCGAGAAGGGCAGGTGTGCCTGTCTTCTGGGGCAAAATCCTGAGCGACAGAAAGTCAGCCCCGGCTGCCCCAGGCATGGAGAAGACCACGTGCCCCCTGCACCCAGTGTTCCGGCCCTGCACAGAAGACGGTGGCTGGGACCAAGGTGCCCCTGACCTGGCTCCCTTCCTGCCGAACAAGCACAGCTCAAGTCTGCACGTCACCCTCTCGCCTCCCCTCCTTCTGAAAAATCACCTTATTTATTTCACCTTTGGTCTGAGATCTCTGGGGCAAGCTCGTTTGGAGGAGCAGTGAGCAAGCTGCTGCGTGGTGCCCGAGGGAGAGCGTGCCAGGAGAGCGGTAGAGACACAACACCACCACGGCCGCTTGTTCACTCGAAGGCACCTTGAAACATCCTCTCGGCCACGGGGCACTTGTCAGGACTGCCCCCTGGGGTGTCTTTCAAGCAGCCCCCCGCTCTGGAAAGTATCATCAATTTCAGAACCTTGCTGCCTGCTCCTGACCCTGCCCGCAAGCCACCTGCACAGGCCTGAAGCCCCAGGAGCTGGTTACCTAAGCCAGGGGCTGGCAATTGTTTTTGTAAAAAGCCAGGGATAGTAAATATCTTCTGCTTTGTGGGTCGTCTCTGTGGCAATCATTCCACGTCGCTGTGGTAGTGCAAAAGTCGCCATGGGACATGATGTAAATAAGTGGGCCTGGCTGTGTTCCAATAAAACTTTACTTATGGGCTGCAAAATCAGAGTTTTACATGATGTGTGCTCATCACAAGGTAGATCTGCAAAATGTTTTTTAGCTCCCAGGCAGCATGAAAGTGGGCAGTGAGCTGGATCTGGCTGCAGGCTACAGTTTGTTGAACAAGCTCTCCTGCTACCCGTACCCCCTCGGCCCGCGGTGTCGCTGCCAGTCTTGTGGTTTAGTATTTTGACTTTGCTTTTTTTCCCACTCACGGCTCTGGCTGCTCCTGGGTGACAGCCAGCACGAGGGAGGAACTTCTGCATTTTGGTTAAACCAAAATCCAGCAAGAGGCAACTGAAGGGCTGGTGTCCCGGGGACTGAAGACCATACCAGGAAGCACGAGAGGTTTTTGATGTCCTGTCCTGGGGTGATCATCGTGCAGAGATGCGCAGGGCCTGTTTCCAGAAAAGGCACAAGCAAGTCCCGGGACGACTTGAAAGGGTGGCTCTGAGTCTCAGCAGATGCTCCAGCCTCCCGCTGCATCCCATCTGCGCCAGCAGCAATGAGATGCACCTGTAGCGTAGCCGACTCTGGAGAACTAGACAGGGCAGAGTTCACTTCAGCCCCTCCAACCCTGCCCAGCACCCACTGAAGATGCAGCAGGGCGGCCCCTTGGAGGACACCACACCAAGCCACCTCGGTTTTTCTCCTGTGGTGTTGCCCTCTGTCATGGTACCTGTTTTGATTTGCTTGCGCTAACTCTACACCCGGAGCCGGACACAGCTGCCCTAGGAAAAGCCTTCCCCAACTTTTGCTCCTGTTCTGGTCTGCTCTCTCTACCACGGTGCTTATAGCATTCACCAGCTTGGTCTGTGCTGCTCCTACAGCCTTGCATTGGCCCTTAAGAATCCCACAGGGCGGCCACTGCTGGGCTGGTGTGATAGAGCGAATGCTTGTTTTAACGGGGTGGGAGGTGGGTTGAGTGTTTGACTTCACGGTTAAGACACTGTGCATCCCGTGTGGGACCACCTAGTTTAAGTCCCAGCTGCACTTTCCATTCTGCTTCCACCCAGTAGATGCCCCCAAAGGCAGCAAATGATGGCTCAAGTACTTGGGACCCTGCCATCCATGAGGAAGACTGGGATTGGGTAGTGGGTTCCTGGCTTGGCCTGGCCCACCCTGGCTATTGCCAGCAGTGGGAGTAGTCCATCTACGTCTCTCTAGCTCTGTGCCTTTCAAGTAAGATAAAAACGGATAAAAGTAAAACAAAAGGGCAGAGGTGGACACAGTCCTGGTGGCATTCACGCCTGACTGGCAGTCTCACCAGTGCGTCTCCGGTAGCGATGACAATTATGTAGACGTGTTTGCACGGACATATTCCGTCTTCATATTTACCTCATTACCTGCAGAGTCACAGATAGATAAACAGATAGGAGGTAGAGTGACATCCAGCGGCACTGGTGTTTCTTATGTAACATCTCATTTAACTCAGCAAGCACTTCAGCTAGAATCTGTCAGCCTGTTTGCAGACCAAGGAAACGTTCTCATTTTTTATTTTAATTTTTTTGAGATTTATTTATTTGAAAGGAAGAGTTGAGAGAGAGAGGGAGAGAGGGAGAGACGGAGAGGTAGAAAGGTAGAGGGGAGAGGGGGAGAGAGGGAGAGAGGGAGAGGTGTCATCCATCTGCTGATTCACTTTCCAAATGGCCACATTAGCCAGAGCTAGGCCAGTCAAACGCCAGGAGCCAGGAGCTTCTTCCAGGTCTCCCATGTGGGAGCAGGGGCCCAACCACTTGGACCGTTCTGTTGCTTTCCTAGGCACTTTAACAGGGAGCTGGGTCAGAAGTGGAGCAGCAGGGACTCCATTGGCACCCATATGGGATGCCAGCCTCAGGTGGAAGTTTTACCCACTAAGCCACAGCGCAGGCCTCATATCACTGTCTAAAAATTGTCAGGAGGGGCTGGTGCTGTGGCGTAGCGGGTAAAGCCACCACCTGCACTGCCGGCATCCCA
The DNA here is from genome assembly GCA_949820135.1 of Sylvilagus floridanus. NCBI lineage: Eukaryota > Metazoa > Chordata > Mammalia > Lagomorpha > Leporidae > Sylvilagus > Sylvilagus floridanus. The sequence continues at coordinate 71,766,835 of OX463235.1, forward strand.
TATGGGCACTGGTTCTAGTCCTGGCTGCTCCACTTCCAATTCAGCTCTCTGCTGTGGCCTGGGAAAGCAGTAGAAGATGGCACAAGTACTTGGGCCTCTGCACTCACGTGAGAGACTCAGAAGTTCCTGGCTCCTGGCTTCAGATTGGCTCAGCTCCGGCCATTGCAGTCATCTGGGAAGTGAAGCAGTGGATGGAAGACCTCTCTCTTGCTCTCTGCCTCTGCTTCTCTGTAACTCTGCCTTTCAAATAAATAAATAAATCTTAAAAAAAAAAAAAAAGTTGGCAGGTCTCTGCCAGCACTTATCCCAGTGGCCCTGAGAGGACAAAGCTTCCGTGTGGTGGACCCCACGGTCCTCCCCGTCCACTGTCTTCCACAACACTCCATGTGCTCCTCCGAGCCAGGACTGCACAGCACTTCTGCAGAGCCCATTCAAAACGCCTGGAAACCCCGAGGACAAACAAAGGACATGGGAGGGCCTTGGTCCAGAATGTCACTTAAGACGTGGAAGGCTCAGCTGTCCTTGCCCAGGGTAGACAGCCAAGTCACTTCAAGGCTTCCTGGCATGAAATGTGAGAGAAGATAAACTTTGCTTTCATCTCTAAAAACATCAGAAAATAAACAACATCAAAACACGGGCTGGATCAGGACTCCCGTGTGCATACATAAGTAATGGCGCACTCATCAGTCCCAGTGGATGGCTCAGGCTCCCTAGACTTCATTTGGCATAGAACCGAGGATGGGGGTTAGAGGTGCACTCTCGGACGGCAGCCACTCTCCGCCCTGGCACCACGTGACAGTGCTTCCTTCTTGTCCCAGCCAAGAGCCAAGAAGTGGGATTGATCCGTGTCTCAGCGCATCCATTCCATAAGAATCCACGGAGGCCTCTGGGCGCTTTTGGCCATTTTGAAGGTGTGAAGTTGATTAACTGAAGACCTTTCTTTTTCTGGAACCCCCAGGAAGGTGTTATGTATCCGTGACCCGAGCAGGGCCTCCTCACCCACTCGCTTCTCAGGAGACACTTCACACCCGCCGGGATGGCCGTGATCCACAGGACGATGGCAAGTGTCAGGCTAGGACGCACAGATCCTCAGAGATTGCGAGTGGAAGTGCAGAATAGCCCGGCTGCTCTGGAAGGGCCTGGTGGTTCCTAAAGGTTAATCAAGCTGCCGGGGCCAGGCGTCCGGGGCAGCAGTGAAGGCACAGCTCGGGATGCCCGCATCCCCCATCACAGTGCCTGGTTCAAGTCCTGCCTCCAACCCCAGCCTCCTACTGATGCCGCCCTGGGAGTCAGCTCCAGTAGTCCTATCTCTGCCACCCACACGGGAGGCCCTAAAGGGGTTCCCGGCTCCTGGCCCAGCCCCAGCTAGTGCAGACACTTGGCGGATGATTCAGAGACGGGAGATTTCTGTCTCTGCCTTTCAAATAAAAAGATAAATAAAAATCCATAATCCCCCAAAACATTTTTAACAAATAAAGTTGCCACGTGATTAGCAATTCTACCCTGAGGTGTATCCCCAAGAGAAATGAACATATATGACCACACACAGGCTTAGCGTGCATGTTTACAGCAGCACTACCCATAGTAGCCAGAAAGTAAAAACAACCCAAATGCCCATTAATGGATGAATGGATAAACAGAATGTAGTCTGTTCATACAATGGACTATGCTTTTGCAATAAAAACAAACGCAGGGGCCAGTGCTGGCCCAGTGTTCAGCACTCTGTGTCGGGACGCCTGCATCCCATATTGGACAGCGCTTGGGTTCAAGTCCCAGCTCCACTTCCAAATCCAGCTTCCAGCTAATACACCCCGGGGAGGCAGCAGTGAAGGCCCAAGTAGTTGGGACCCATGTGGGAGACCTGGACTGGGTTCCCAGCTCCCAGTGTTAGGCCTGGCCTGGCCCAGTGAGGGCATCCGGGGATGGACAAGCAGATGGGAGCTGTCTGCTTGCCTACCTGCATCTCCAATAAGTAAAATAAGTAAGTAACAGGCACGAGGTCCTGGGCTCTGCTGCATGTGGGTGAGTCTGGAAAACATCGTTCCGTGAAAAGGCCCCAAGCTGTACCACTCCATTTATCGGAAGGCCCACCAGAAGCAAAGCCGCAGGCAGAGAGGAGACGCGTGCCTGCCAGGGGCCAGGGGGAGGGGATGAGACGCGGCTGCTGCCGGGTGCCTCACTCTTACGGAGTGATGAGAATGTTCTGGGACGAGGGCGGTGGTGGTTGCACAACACTGTGAACATGCTAAACCACTGAGGTGTGCAGACAAGCTCCCAGGAAGAAGAGAACAGCGTTGACTGAGCACTGGCTGCAGGGCTAAGCTCCAGGGGACTCCTCCGGGCGAGCGTTTCTGAAGACGGGGAAATGAACGTTGACCGCATCCCTGACTTCCCCAGCATCACCATCAAGAAACCCATCGAGCTCAGCAAAGAAGCTGCAAACGGCTTGTTTACTGAGTGCATTCTTCCAGCCGTGTGAGCCTCCGATCCCTCATCTGCAGTAGCTGGACCCCTGGCCTCTGCCCTCCTGGAGCCGTAACAGTAGCCGCCGGCAGCCCGACTCCTTGTCAGAACGGTGGGGCAGTCCTCGAGCCACAACCGGTTCAGGCTCAGCCACGCTCATGCACTTGTTTTACCGTTCTCTGTGTGTGGGGTTCAGGGGCTTCTTGCAGCTCTGGAGTGAAGCGTCCTGAGATGAGGGAGGCAGAGGCAGAGCAGCGGATGTGGGTCTCCTGTTCCCCAGGAATCCACACAGCTCTCCCGAAGGTGCCCCTTCTCCACACTCCTCCTCGTCCCATCAGTGGCTACCCCCAGCCGGACACTGTGGGCAGCCTCTCGGACACACCCTATCTGGCAGGGCCTAGGAACGCCATCCGAGACACACAGCAGGTAGAGCCATGGCTCGGGACACCCACATCCATGGAGCAGAGCTGGTTCAAATCCTGGCTACTCCACACTTCTGATCCAGCTTGCTAATGTACCTGGGAGGCATACAAGTACCTGGGTTCCTGCTACCCTCATGGGAGACCTGGATGGAGTTCCTGTCTCCTGGTTTTGGCCTGGCCCAGCCCTGGCTGTTGTGGCACTTGGGGAGTGATCCAGCAGATGAAAGATTCTCTCTCTCTTGGCCTTTCAAATAAATAAATAATAAAATCTTTTTCTAACACTATAAATGGCCAAGTGCTAGCTTAGATTTCTTGCCCTCCTATCTCCCTGAAACAAGCAAGAAGTACAGAAATTTTCCCTTCCACTATAACCTTTGGCCAAAGCCATAAACTACCCCATCAGTCTCCAAAATATGGAACAGGCACCACTGATCCTCACTGAGAACCAGCACGGACGCTGAGCCTTGCCTGAGATCCGTTGCAGCCTCAGCAAGTCCATTCTCACCTCTGGGTAAGGACATCCTGCAGGTGCATCACCAGGTGAGCCTCCTCCGGGGCTGTGGCACACACCTTGTTTTTTCAATCATGGCCTTTGGGGGGATCAGATCTCTGCTCTACTAAGAAACAGGACCGGGACTATAGGCCACTCCCGTTGCCTAATAAGACCTTCACTCCACCACTCGTGGACTAAAGCATTGGGAGCCCCCAGGGGTGGACCCGTTTAACTGCCCATGACCCTGGAGGGTCAACAGAGGAAGGCAAGTCTGGGAGAAGCCGGCTCTGGCTGGCTCTTTCCTGGCGCTGGCAAGGTTGAGATGGCCCAGGAAGGTTCATGCATGCTAAGTGACAGGCAGAATTCCATTTCCTGCTTCAGATTCTTGGTGGCATAAAAAGAAATAATTCTATAATTATTATTTTAACATTTGACCCAACTATGCTGTGGGAAAATGTGAGGCAAAGTCTGCTCTGTGCATCACAAGGAAACCTAAATGCCCAAAAGGTGTCCAGGTGCCCGGGTACCCAGACGTCCCGAACATCTCCCCTCAGCCTCCTGCTGCTCCTCCACCTGCATAGCTCGCTCTTCTTGGGGAGTAGGCCGGGCCTGGGGAGGAACAGTGACTCCCCTAAGGCTCCAGGAAGATACGGAGCCGGGGCTTGAACCAAGCATCTGCTTCTCCATCAGCTGACCCGCCCCAGTTACTGCCGGCCACCACCAACCACCCCGGCAAGTCACCCTGCTTGCAAACACCCTTTCCAGCTCTGTGTTGGGGGCCGGCGCTGTGGCGCAGCGGGTTAAAGCCCTGGCCTGCAGCACCAGCATCCCATATGGGCATTGGTTCAAGTCCCGGTTACTCCACTTTCAATCCAGTTCCTTGCTAATATGCCCGGGGAAATCAGCGGAGGATGGCCCAAGACCTTGGGCCCCTACACCCACATGGGAGACCCGGAAGAAGCTCCTGGCTCCTGGCTTCAGATCGGTCAGCTCCAGCCCTTGCGGCTACTTGGGGAGAGAATCAGCAGATGGAAGATCTTTCTCTTTGTCTCTACCTCTCTCTGTAATTCTGTCTTTCAAATAAATCAAATATAATTCTTTTTTAAAAAATTGCTCAGTTAGCCCCTCTGAGCACACGAAACCATTTGGTAAGACACACAAGTATTAAAAAAATAAGCTGCGTGACATTTATTTTGTCTTGTTAACATTAATATCTGTAGAAACATTTTTATTGTCAGTATAAAAATTAACAGGTTTTATTAAATACTTTCTCCAATTTCGTAACACGTAAAATCAGTGTAATCCGCATTCGTGTTGCACGGCTGCAGCAAAGTGAGTGGGTGTTTCAGGAGCAAAACCCAATGCTTTCATACACAATGAACGGTGCCGCTGCGTCTCGTCCCACGCCGCGGAGGGGCCGGAAGTAGACGGAAGCGATCTCTTTCAAAAAGATGGAGGCGTCCCCCAGACTGGCGGCGGAACAGCTCACTCTGTTTCAATTCTCCAGGACAGGACCTGCAGATCCCGGAAGGATTCTTCAATGGCCGTGACTGCACGTGCTGAAGACAGCCGGCTGACCTAACGCGCACCTCGGGGGCGGTCAGCTGGCGGCCAGAGACAGAGGGATGCTGCGCTGTGAGCTCAGGCGAGGACCATCCTCCAGGCACAGATTAAGGCATCTTTTGGAGAGGACGCTGGCACCATGTGTCTCGGGAAGTCCAGTGGGATGGCGCATTGGCCCCGCGACGGCACCCACGGAAAACACCGTCTTTAAATATGGGCATTTAGGTCGTTTCAGAACAATCTTCTGACAGCAGAGTTTAAACACAAATAAATCAAAACTTCACTTTCTCCAAATTAGTCATATATTGTAAATATTTCTCTTTTCAAAGGATCTGATAACTAGTCAAGTCCAAGCAGATTAACTAATCCACTGCGCTGTCTGCATAGAAATGCCACTTAAATTACAAAAAACTATAAAGGATTAATTGTTTTGTATATTACCAATTCATTAATAAATTAATGTTATACCATTTTCCCTGAAAGCAAAAGTATTTTTCCACCTCTGCTCATGAAAATTAAGAAATTCTGTGTAAGAACAGCATTTAGCAAATAGCTATTAAAAAAAGACCAATTTTCTAGGTGCATTGGGACATCCATTTAAAATCAATACAAAAAATAATTCCTTGTAAATATATAATATATATTTATACATAATTTGAATATATTTACATACATCCAGCACCTATATACTGCATTTGTGCTCTGTAAGTGTGTGCTGACATATATTTTCTCCAATTATTACAAAATTAACAAGGAAGGCAGAAGGCGCGTCTGCCTTGAGTCCCAGTGGTCCTCAGCCAGTACCACGGCGGCGCGGAGGGGCTGCGTGGCCGTCCGTGGCCCCCAGGACGCTCTCGTGGCAAAGATCACGCGCTGGCAACCGCGCACATCTTTGCACGTGCGCCGATTACGGTTCCAATGACTCACTCCTCGGATCCACACAGGCTAGCGGAGACAGCAAGCTCTAGGAGGCGTGGCCTCCCTGCTCGGGCCGTCCCGCCTGGGGACGGACAGACGCCTGCCTTCATGTTTGCACACTGCCGTTTACGTGTGGATACTGAGGGAGGCGTGGTTCGTAAGGCATGGGGTCCGGAGAGAACACAGAGTCATCCCCTGAAGAACAAGAACTCCGTGAGTCAGGGTAACTAGGTGAGTACTGTTCGAGAGGCTGGCTGAGGTCCAAGTACTCCTGAAAGAAGGGAAGAGAGACGATTTATTTCATCTTGAGTCAGGCTAACTAGGTGAGTAGGGCTCGAGAGGCTGGCTGAGGTCCAAGTACTCCTGAAAGGGGGGAAGAGAAGAGTTTGGTTTCAAAGACAGGCTCTGAGACGTTGGCATTCGCGATGCTGGGACGCAGGGGGCCGCCCCTGGACGGAGCACAGGGGTGCGGCCCCCTGCTGACTGCCAGAGCCCTCCCCCCCAGACCCTCCCCACCCCCCCGTAACAGACTGCAGGCTGCTCTGGGCTTTCCACTTAGCAACCATCATCGGCTGGCTGAGCTGCAGGTGCCAGGCAGTCACCTCCACTTACATGGGAGGTAAGCGCCCTTCTAGCTAAAGCCAAGTTCAAATTCAAGCCCCGGCAAGAGACGTGCACAACCGGCTGGGGTGGGCCAGGCCCCCTTGCAAGAGTGGAGACCACGAATATTTACTTTCGGAGCGACTTTTTACTATTGCAGTTCCTAGGGTAATTTAAGGGGACCGCTTCTCCATTCAGGGGGTAATTGAACACATGTCATTCATTACTCCCCGAGCTCAAAATGTAAACAGGCCCGCACATACTCATGCATGTTAAATCCAACACGGGCTGCTCAAGGGAAGTGCAGTAACCAGAAGGGAAGTTTCACAGCCCGGAAGGTTTGAAATTCAGACAGTCTCTCCTGCTCAGGGTGCCTTGAACCGTTTGTAAATGGTTGAAAAAAAAAAAAAAGTCAAAAGAAAGCTAGTATCTTCTGGCACTAAACCGTGAAATACAGAGACATAAATTCCAAAATTCTGGAAACTTCCAAGGAGAGGGTTGCCAGCATTTTACTACAACAAAATCACATCTATTTACATACTGCCTGGTCTGCCTTCATGCTAGGATGGCCGGGCTGCGGCAGAGCCCGTGTGGCCGTCCGGGTTGGAAATGGTTACTCTCGGCCGGGGAGGTGGCACAGGGGGTTAAGCCACCACCTGCAACAGCGCCAAGCCCCGAGAGCATGGGTTCTAGTCCGGACTGCTCCACTTCTGATCCAGCTCCTCACTAACGGCTCCTGGGAGAGCAGCAGCACAGAGGGCCCGACTGCCTGGGCCCCTGCCACCCACTTGGGAGACCTGGATGGAGTTCCAGGCTCCTGGCTTTGGCCTGGCCCAACCCCAACCACAGCGGCATGTGGGGAGTGAACCAGCAGATGGAAGATCTCGATCTCTCTCTCTGTCTCTCACGCCTTTCAAATAAATAAAAGAAAAGGAAAACATTCACTCCCTGGCCCTGCACAGAAAGCATCTGCTGACTCTGCCCTGAAGTTACGAGCAGATCTCTCCCCTGGGACCTGCACACAGTCGGGAGTGGCTCTGCTCCCACACCCGGAAGCCAGCGACTATTCTGGGACATGTGGTTTTGCGGACAGCGGGACACAAAGCACAGCCCTTGGCACAAACAGCCTCGTGTTATCAGAGCGGAGCCCTCAGAATGTTGGCCACTCGACATCTTAAAAGGCAACCCCCCGCCCCCCTATAATGCATCCCCAGGGCTGGCGAGAGAGAGCCCCCATCCGAGAAGGGAGATGTGTCAGTTCCAACAACATCAGCATTAACCGCACAAGCAGAAACAAACACGCCCACCACTTCAAAAGGAGACTTTCTGCTTACAATGATAAAAATGACATTTTGTCCTAAATGGAACCATTTTTCTCCAGCAGATGGAAGTGATTTTCAGAAGGAAAGAAACTTTGATTTTTATATCCGTTAGACAATATGGCATTCTGCTTTTTTATTTCAGGACACTAGATATAAATTTCAGTATGAATGAACCCACTTTGAACGTAAATACATAAATACAAAGCATTGAACGTGGACGTGGGCTCATTAAAAAGGAACGTTCGTCCTTTTCCCAGTTTCTAAATGAAGCCATAAACTTGCAGATCTGATAGGAAAACAACAGGGCTATCAGTGGATTCCAAGTCCAGGGTTAAAGGAACTTATGCTAGAAACAACAGTTTTGGCAGGAGAAGAAAGTGGTGTTTTTTCCCCTTGAACTGCTCCTTTGCTTTCAACTTCTGGAGGTCAGCTGTGCTCATTTAAAAGCGCTCTCTGCCTCCATCCGGCACCACGCAGCAGTCAGACGCACGAGACAGAGCGGCTGGGTGAAGAAGCTTCCTATCATGGCGTTTGACGAGCTGCCGGAAAAACCACTCTGAAACTATTTTCCATCAGAAATTAAGTGTGCTGCTTTCTTTCTGAAATGCTTGGCAGCTCTTCACTTTCTGTGTGACGTGGGATTGTGTTTGTGTGTGTGGAGAGACACCGCCCCACACCCTCATCAAACATCGCGCCATGCATTCATGAACAGCTTCTCTCCGTCGTGGGCTCTGCCTGGCCTCGCCGGGTTTATCTGTGTCTCCCGCCCACACTAAGTTCTGGCCATTATGTCCAAGGCTACCTGATCCACCTGCCGAAGCCACGGTGAGAGTACCGCTCTTGTTGGCAGAGATTATAAATCCCTCCTGGAAAATCGGTATTTTACCAAAATGCTTGGGACAAGAAGTAGTTCACATTTTGGATTTTTTTTTAAATTTTGGAAAAAGTATCTTGGGGATAGGATCCAAATCTAAGCACCAAATTCATGTATGTTTTACATACACCTAATATGCACAGCCTAAGATATTTTTATCACACCTGCATTTCTGCTATCACACACTTGCATTTTTGCTGCAACCCAGAGAGGTGTGGAGTTTTCCACGTGTGACGTCACAGGAGTGTTCGCAAAGTTTTGTACTTTGGAGTAGTCTGGGTTTTTGGATCAGGGATGCTCAACTTGCACACGTTTTCGCTTAAAAATTGTGTAAGTCATTCGTTTTAGGAAACTGAGTGTCTGTGTACATACACACAGAGAGACTATCAAGCCACAGGCCATTGCCACACGGACCCCGCAGGACAGGGTCGTGCCACACAGACGCTGCGTCCGGTCAGGCCGACTGGCCAGAGTCCATCCGCAGCTTTCACCCGAGTGACCAGGCCGCGGAATGGAACCAGCACTCCACATCCATCCCGGCTGCTTCCCACACACACCATGCGGCTGCCACGGGACCCCCTCGCCCTCCCCACACCCGGCCACGCCACCACCAGCCACCTGAGGCCAGCCTCAAAGCGCCCCTTGGTCTTGAGTTTCCTGAGTCAGAATCCAGAAAAATGCAGTTCTGAGAAAAGTCCGAATTTGAGAGGAACACGCAGTTTTAACTCTGACCACATGCACCACAGCCTCCAGTGGGAGCCCACCCTGAACGAGCTGTGTGCCTCTCCCAGGGCCAGGCCTGTGAAGGAGGGCCTTACCTCGTTGGTTGTCAGAGTGAGAATGCGATCCAAGTCTTCCACCAACTGCTTGAACGTGGGTCTCTGTGAGGGCACCGCGTGCCAGCAGTCTCTCATCATCATATACCTGGAAGAGGTGGGTTTCCTTAAGTACTAGGAGCAGGGCAACAGCCACTTTAGTAAGCTACGTGGAGAGGTGCCCTAAATGATGAAAATGTTCTAGAACTTTCCAAGCAGCTACATCAGCAGGTGGTCATTTGCGTCCCCTGAAGAGTTGGTCACTGTGCTTTCTGTATAACGCACCGTGATGTACAAAACCATCACTCTTGCCCAAAATGCTTTAGGAAGGTGTCCAGGCCATCAGAAAGACATCTGTGAGAGCTGGCGCTGTGGCGTGGCAGGTAAAGCTGCCGCCTGCAGTACTGGCATCCCAAATGGGCACCGGTTCGAGTCCCGGCTGCTCCAATTCCAATCCAGCTCCCTGCTAATGCCCCTGGGAAAGCAGCGGAAGATGGACCAAGTCCTTGGGCCCCTGCACCCACATTGGGGACCCACAAGAAACTCCAGGCTCCTGGCTTCAGATTGGCCCAGCCCTGGCCACTGCGGCCATTTGGAGGGTGAACCAGAGGTTGGAAGACTTCTCTCTCCGAATAAAATCTTAAAAAAGACACCTGTGTTGCCACGTGACTCCAGGGTGACACATCACAATGGTACCACGCTTTGAAGACTCTTTGGGGGCCAAGGGAAGGGACACATTGGCTTGTCAGCCTCAGGTCTTCCCTCCCCAGACACCTCTGCCTAGACAAAAGCGGCTCCTCCATGATCTACACAGGGCCCTGGGTTTGTTTTCAAGATTTTCAATTGACAAAGGTGCCTTGGTTAAAAAAAAAAAAACAAAAAAAAAAACAACCTTTGAACATCAGAACTGTGTCAGGTTTTCATGAATTAATCTGCTGCCCCTGGGCTGCGCGCTAACTTCCTGATTAACTCTTAGGTAGGCCCAGCTCCTGGACTTATCTCGACTGTGGGTTTCCACAGATCCCCCACGTTAGAAGAAGTTACGGGCACACAATTGGTGTTTTTATTCAGCTAGCTAAAAAAATGGGGCCATTCACCACATGCCTACCGCACCCCCGGGATTACTGACAGAAAATCCCCATGGCTCCCCCATGGGCTGCGGTTCTGGGACAGCCGCTCTTCCCGGCTAATCCCGGGCCAGGGGGGCAGACCTGGCATCAACACAGTTGATTCAACTGCACAAGACACACATCACTAACAGCAATGTGCCACATGAAGCGTGGCGTGGAATTCTCTAGAAACTTGCTCCTGGTTCAGTAGTCAGGTCTGGTACTCTGAGGAGGGTACCTGGAGACCTTTATAATCCTTTGTGCTAAATCCGGGGTGCCAAGTGGGCACCCAGACACCGGCCATGCACTCTGGGGACACGTGGCAGGGGCCAACCAGCTCCGGAAACACCCATCCTGCTCCTGCCACGCCGGGGACAGGCACAGCACGGGGCCGCAACCTCACCATGCAGGGCAGCCCATGGCCTTCCAGCCTCTTCCTGTCACTCAGAGGGCAGACGATGGCCAGCACAGCCCAGCGGCCCTGGGAGACGGGCCCCGGCACCCCTGTGACGGCCTCAGAAGGGACACGCAAGGGCTCTCGGTGTGGCTGTCTGTCTCAGCGCTGGTGACTCCTCTCCTCCAGACAAGTTTAGAAAACTCGGGGCCCCAGAGAACCGAGACCCGTCAGGAGACACCTCTGTGCGCCCCAGAGACCCGGCGGGTGGCTGCGGGGCCCCTTACAGCTCGTTGGTGCAGTTGGCCGGCTTGTCCATCCTATGTCCTTCCTTGAGCAGCTTGAAGAGCTCTTCCACGGGAATGCCTGGGTAGGGCGAGCCCCCCAGCGTGAAGATCTCCCACATCAACACCCCGAAAGACCAGCTGCAAAGACAGGAGAAGGCACAGCGTCACCCCGAGGGGCAGGAACCCACACCGCCCGCTTAGGACAATCAGCGCCCTGCTGGGCGTGACGAGGGCACCCACTGCGGGAGCAGAGAGTCCAGGCTCGCCCCTTCCAGAAAGCTTCCTGCTCGTGTGAATAAGAAACGGCCCCTCTGGGTTTCTTTCCAAACCTTTTCCTTTAGGCTAATGAGCGACTCACAGGAGCCTGCAAAAATGGGACCTTCCCCTGCCTTGTCCCTGCGGTGAGAGCTTCCAACTCCAGATCCAGACCGCTAAGGTCGGTGGGAGCCTGACCCCGACAGCATTTCAAGTGCACGGTAACCAAACACCGCGTCCTTTCTACGACCATTCCAGAGTGTTCCCAGGGATGCTGAGACACGCCCAGGATGCTTGTTGAGGGAACTCCTCAGGGCGACTGCATCCCACTCAGCTGCCCCCGTCAAGAACAAACCCAGGTTAGGGGACACAAGATGAGCCACCTTTGAGAGAGTGGAGTCTGTGCCAAGGGCTTGGAAACTTGGCAAACTTGAAGGCGGCTTTGCAGCTGCACGTCCATGATTGGGGGGAGGGACTTCCGCCCCAGCGGGGGGGTAGGATGGGGGGCATCAGTTCCACCTCCTCCGCTCTTTGAAGCCAGGCAGATTAGTAACACAGCACTGGTTACCAGCCTACCATAAAATCCGCCCTCTCCCAGGCTGCCCACTGCATCTCCTGTGAGTGTGTGAAATGCAGCAGCACCGGAGAAAGACAGGGAGCAAACGTGCAACCTTCTGGCACCTCTGCCAGGAAAAGCCAGGGTTCGGGGTTACTCACACATCGCTCTGGTGAGTGTACACCCGATCGAACAGGGCTTCCGGAGCCATCCACTTGACTGGAAGTCGACCCTGCAGGGAAGGAGAAAATGTTCAAGCCAGCATGCTGAGACAGGCTTACCCTGGCAAACTCCATGGGGCTGTGCCCATCCAGGAGTGGACGTTTTAATGATTGTTACTAGTCAGTCCCTGGAGGGCAATAAGCTACACTGGACGTATGTGATACACAGACGTGGGCCCCTCAACCAAGGCCAGCTCCTCGGATTCTCATGGTCATCTGTCTCTGTGGTACAAACACATACCCCGACCAGCCTCTAGGAAAAATTAACTCGGGAATGTCCAAGCTCTATTCTTTTCTATGAAAGTTTCTTTTATTAGAAAGCAAATTTATTCATTTGAAAGGCAGAGAGAGAAGCAGGGGGGAGAGAAAGGTCGTTCACCTGCTGGTTCACTCCCCAAATGGCCACACTGGCTGGGGCTAGACCAGTCTAAAGCTGGGGCACTGGAACTCCACCTGGGTCTCCCAAATGGGGGGCAGGGGCCCGAGCACTCAGGCCATCCCCCGCTGCTTTCCCAGGCTCATTAGCACTGGGCTGCAAGCAGGCAGCTGGGACTGGAACTGGTGCTCTGATGGGGCGGGGGGGTCATGAGCAGCAGCTTGACCACTGCACAACACCTGCCCCCACGGTGAAGGTTCTCAACGCGAGGCTGCGGATCCCTCTGTACATGGGGCATTTTACAGAAATTAAACACGGCCCCAGTGAGAGTGGGTGGCGAGGAAGGCCAAAGAAGGGCGAGGAAGGGCTGGGGAAACCCTCGCCAGTCTCCTCCTGCCCTGGGCCACCCGCGACCTTCCATCACGGAAGGTTCTGCACCCCACCCCTTGCCGCCATCGCGGCCACACACTTACATTGGTGGTTTTCTTGTAATAGTCGATGTTGTTGATGTCTCTGGCCAGTCCGAAGTCTGCTATTTTCATCACATTGTTCTCCGTGACCAAAACGTTTCTGGCTGCTAAATCCCGGTGAATACACTGAAATCGAGAAAAAGAACTAACTTTACAATGCTTAGAACAAAACGACAATACCGCCATTGCTTAAAGTGCAGGCAGAGGCCCATCTGAAGTCAAACGCAGGCTGTAGTGATTTACCCAAGAGACAGGACGGGGATGTAAGACTGAGCTGGGAGGCCAAGACCACCTGAGACCCCCAAATGTGACACTGGCACTTTCGAATTAAAAATAAACAAAGCGAGGTGCCAATCATCTCAAAGAGCCGAGGGCAACACAGCAACCGCGTTCTCCCCTCTGCAGTTCTGAACCCTCACAGCTGTGCCCAAGTTCTTTTTTAAAAAGATTTTATTTATTTTATTTATTTGAGAGGTAGAGCTACACAGAGAGAGGGAAAGACAGACAGAGAGGTTTTCCATCCGCTGGTTCACTCCCCAGATGGCTGCAACGGCTGTATTGGGCTGATCCGAAGCCAGGAGCTAGGAGCTTCTCCTGGTCTCTCACGTAGGTGCAGGGGCCCAAAGACTTGGGCTACCTCCACTACTTTCCCAGGCCATAGCAGAGAGCTGGATCGAAAGTGGAGCAGCCGGGTCTTGAACCGGCACCCATATGGGATGCTGGTGCCTTGGGGCGGAGGAATAGCCTACTGTGCCACAGTGCCAGCCCCTGCGCCCAAGTTCTTGATTAGATCATCCTGAAACCGTTCATCACACATTCTCTCTTACTGGCAAATCCCCAGCAGAGGTGACGAGACTACAACCTCACATCTTTTCCAGCTCCTGGTCACTCCTGCGCCATTCCGGTCTCTGTCCATCTCTGCTCCTCCTTGTGCCAATGAAGAACCCCATCCCATGACCTCCTCAGACTCCCTGAATCTTGCTCCCTGCAGCTCGGTTTGAAATCTGTCCCTCTGGAGCCCTCGCTGACCCCTTGTCTCAGCTCAGTCTGTCTCTCCCCTTCCCCGACTTTTGCTGGTCTGCGCATCAGGCCCCCACGGTAGAGATATTGAGCCATGAAGGCTGTGTGTTCCCCTGCGTCCTAGTGGTGACAACTTTCCACGCAAATTCCCATTTCTATCCCGACCTGTTCCCCGAGACCCTGTCCTGGTTTTCAACCGGTGGTGCAGCACCTCCACAGTGCTGTGCCCTTAGCACTGCAAATTCAAAGTTCCAGGCTCCTACTCCTTCACCTCTCTCAGTCAGAGGTGGACACCAGTACGCTTCACACACTTGGCCAAGGCCTGTCCATTTTGACTCCAAGAACCTCCCTGTATGTCCATCACACTCCCCTCCTGCTGCAAGTCTCTTAGACTGGGCAGTCTCCACCACCCACCCTGCTCCCATGCGGTCCCTCCCCCATCCCCCTTGCAGCTTCCACACCTCCCACGACACCCACCATACCCTATCCTGACCCATCTCTCGGCCAACACCACATTCTTAGTCCAGTTGACCGGCAAGCTGTCTCTGCCCTATACATGGGGTCAAAAAGCTACAGTGCCTGCCACAAGCCAGCCGAAGATTCAAGCGGATCGACGGTTCTGATCCTAACTCTGGGCTCGGAAAAGCCTGGCTACTCCAACGCCTCCTGTTCCTTTCACCGACGCCGTTCGGGTAAGCTGTTGCACTTTAATGTTCCAAGAATTCATCACGATACAGGATGACCAGGTCCCAAGTCATCACCCCCTGTTTTTGAAAGCTGCAAGCAAGTGCTTTGAGAGTGTTCCTCCTGGAGGCTAACTGTCCCAGGAAGCCCCTCTCTGATCTGCCCAATGAGGCTGTGCCGGGGCCGATCTCAGGCGCCCCGCGAGACGGGCAGTTCCAAACAGAGAGCTCAACCCCCTCTGAAATATAAATAAGGACTGACTTTAATCTCTCCCACCCCCAACTACTTCCTGAGTGCGTTCGCTGCCGGGCCCTGTGGGGATGGGCTCTGATCAGGAACGGGAAAGCAGGAAAGCCACCCAAGCCTGCCGGTCCCTGGCCAGACTGGGAGCAGGAAACTCGAGAGCTCCCAGCCGCCCAGAGAGCCGTCTGGGCTGGAGCCGCGTTCCTGGGCTTGGAGGCCTCTTCAAATTGAACTTCCAAGCTCTGGGCCAAACTCCGCCGGTGGTGTGCTCCCGTCGACATGCGCACTCTGCATTTGGCAAGCTGTGTGGTCAGGGAATCTGGCTGCCCCGACACTCGGCTCCGACCACACATCAGGGCTCCACTTGGACAGAGATGCTGCTGGGGGCTCCCTCCACCATCTTTCCCAGGGTGCTGGGGACCCCCAACGCTCCCCTCCCCCCTGCTGGGTTGAGCAACAGGAGACTTGGAACTGACACCCAAAACAACAAAAGTGATTAAAAGCGAGCCAAATTCCCATCGTCTGCACAGATCCGAGTGTTCCCCAGCACTGAAAGCCGGCCATTTCGTATCACGTGGGCCCTGGAACCAATCAGCGTTCCATTTTTCTATAGGTGAAGTCCAGTCGGTTGCTAAGGAAAGGAAGGCTAACAGCCCTGTGGTACAAACAGTGTGCTGGGTGCCTCTGTATGGCTGCCAGCATTTCATTCCCATAGCAACATAGAGGATGCATGATTATACCCATTCTACAGATGGGGAAGCCAAGGCTTGCTTTAAATTAACCCAGCCTGCTCAGGTTTAACACGTTGGAGGTTTATCTGGGTTGGAGAGATACGCTAAAAAAGCCAGGGTTTTTTAGGTTGTGTATGGCTCAAATAATCTGTTACCTACTGTATTACAGTGCTTGTTACACACCACAGTGTGTGTTTGCCTGCCTCCCCTGGCCACCACACACACACACACACACACACACACACACCTGACCATTCACTGCCTGAGGTCAGGCCCTGTGTGCTCATCTCAGCATCCCTGCACAAGCCCAGAGCTGGCCCAGAAAGTGTCCACTGAGCCGACATCACAATTCCCCCTGCTCAGTGTTTAGCAGATCTCTGTCCTTTCCCTCATGCAGCAGGTCTCAAACAAGCCCATCCCTGCCCGGCGGGGCTGGCTGGGGCAGGCGGCGTCTAGCCCTCCCCTGCTGGCTCACTCTCCGCCTCCATGAGGATGCTCTGGGTTGAGAAGCAGGCTCCTTCCACGAGCTCCACTCTTAACCTCTCTGTTTCCCACCAGTTTCAACTGATGGCACGGTGCTGTGGAGCCAGGCAATGCCCGCAGGATGCATGACTGGTCCCCTCTACCCAGATCCTTCAGCAACGTGAAGGCAAAGAGCCACACTGGGCTACACCAGCCCCAGCACAGGGACCATCCCTGCTCTCACCTGCGTCCAGGTGGGCAGGATCAGCCGAGAGCACTGGACAGCTGGGTGGAGGACCAGGAGACTGAGGTCTGGGACCATCCACTCCACTCTGAGGACCTATGTGCCCCAACTCAGAAGCGAGGACAGGGATGCGGCCACACCTGAGCTCAAAGCATACTGTCACTCTCCAACAGTCCTCAGCATCCATGGAGATACAACGGGAATCCTGTTCCACCACGCGAGAGTTCTCAGAAGGGCATGTAAGATGCTGCACGACACACGCTGGCCCCCGTGCCTGGCTGATGGAGAGCAGGAGCAGCAATGACCGTTCTCGCTCAGCAGGAAGAGCCCTTCCTCCCTCCGCACAGTCATCCTCGGATACGTCCAGCTGGTCCTCACGTCTCTTTCCACAGCACTGAGCAGCTCCAAGACAAGGAGGAGCCCAGAGTGCTGGGGCTGGGGCTGGGTTGGGACGGGGCCACCGCTGGCCGTGGGCCCAGGCCCGTCCTGCTGCTTTTCCCGTCCTCCGAGCAAGAAGGCACTGCGGACTCTCTCGTGGGGGCCTTGAAGACCGCATCCTGGGTTCGTCCACCTCGCACACAGGGTCTTCTCCGGCTCCGCGTGATGCCCTGTGCGTTTGGCCAGTCTTTTAGAGTTGTCTCAGGGTCCAACTCCAGGCTTCTCTTCTCCCTGCTCTGGGCTTCCCCCAGGCTACTGTCCACTCCCATTCCCATGGTGTGACAGTGCTCTGTCCTATGCTGGCTCCCGACAGCCGAGGTGGTCCTGGAGCTGAGCCTCAGCCTTGTGACGCCTCCCCTTGAGTGGCGCTCGGACATTCCAAATGAGCTCTGGATTTTCCACTGAAATCTGCCCCAGCCCCACAGACATCCAATTCCCCGCCCAGGGAAGCTGCACCACTGTCCGACTTCTCAGGCTAGAAATCCAGGAGGCATCTTGATGGCTCTTCCTCTCATCCATCCTTTATCAACCCACAGACTTTTCTTGGTGTCTTGGGACCCAATAAGCCCTGGCCTCAACCTCATCACTTGTTTTTTAAAAGAATTATTTATTTATTTGAAAGTCAGAGTTACACACAGAGAGAAGGAGAGACAGAGAGAGAGAGAGAGAGAGAGAGGTCTTTCATCCATTGGTTTACTTCCCAACTGGCTGCAACGGCCAGAGCTGTGCTGATCCGAAGCCAGGAGCCAGGAGCTTCTTCTGAGTCTCTCACAAAGGTGCAGGGGCCCAAGGACTTGGACCATCTTCTACTGCTTTCCCAGGCCACAGCAGGATTGGAAGTGGAACATCCGGGACTTGAACTGGCACGCATATGGGATGCCAGCACTGCAGGCGGCGGCTTTACCCACTATGCCACAGCTCCAGCCCCAATCTCATCACTGTCATAGGAACTGAGCAGCTCAAATTTTGCAGCAGGGACCGGCTCTTGGTACCGCCCTCGATGGCTCCCAGCACCGAGAGCCACGTCCAGGGGCCTTGTCTGGGTCTTCGAGGCCCTGCACGAGCTGCACCTTACCCCACTGCTTCCTCCAGCGCACACTTCCCAGTCTGCACGCTTCCTGTTCCCACACTTGCTGGCAGTCTGTCCTACTGTCACCCACGGTCTCTGCTCCAAGAGGCCAGGGACTCTACCTGTCCCGACCACCTCGCCGGAGGGCCTGGCCAGGGCACGCGACGTTTGGGCTGTCTAGCAGTATTTGTTGCAGGACTGAATGAGTGGTGAGGCCCGGCTCCCACCTCTTTCCAATTAGGAGCAGCTCCTCGCTGGGTGTGAAAAATGTTTCCTCCATCTCCCAACCAGGAGGGCACAAAGTGACCAAGAGCAAGGGATCAGAGGGGGCAGTCTGCAGCCAGACCTCCCTTCCTAGCACTCCCTGTGGGAATGCCTCTAAGCTGCAGAGAGGGGAAAGGCAGCCAGGCCTCTCTCTCCAGGCCTGCCCGACCTGCTCCGCGGTCTGAGTCACTCTCTGTCTCCACGCCCAACCTCCCCATGCACAGCTGCACACACACACCCCACATGCATGCACTCCTGAACACACGCACATGCTCCCAGGCACACCCCAGACACACTTACGACAGACGGGCACTCCCGTGGCTGGCAGGCCCTTCGAGCGGCCCAGGCTCGGGTGGTTTGTGTTGGCAGAGGACTGACTCGCACCTGCCCGGGGACCTGAGGGACTCAGCTGCCTCCCTCGTTCAGCTCTACTGCAGGGAGCCGCTGGGCCCACCTCTGCCCCAGGAGGGGCTGCAACCTTGCGGGGCTGAGGAGGGGTTCTCGAAAATGCCCCGAGGACATCAGGACACCTGTCTGGCCGCTTTCGGAATAACCGGCATAGCTGAAGTTCCACGCCTGGAATGCCGGCGATTCACCTCGGGGGACCTGGCCGCCTCCTAACCACAGAGGCTCCCCCGCCAAGTGAGACAAAACAAACCCGGGCTCCGGGTCACTAAAATACCCCTTCTGTTTGATCTTCACTCTTCCCGATATTTAACGTTATATCCAACTCAAAGCCCGAAACACAACACCCAGAGTCGGTGTCCAAAAACATTAACACCAAAAAGGAGAACAAAAAGTCATCAGGACGCCCGGGCACACTCCGCGGAGCGGCCGTTCGTGCTCCAGCCAGCCACGGTGACCGAGTCAAGGCCAGCCCGCCATCTCTGCCCGTCAGCGGGAGCCAGGACGGGTTCAGGAGGCTGCTTGAGTCGTGAGTAAGGCAGTAAGTATTTCCCAAGGTTGTGCCTGGCATGCCAGGGCTTGATGAGCACCTCCCAACTGCCTGTTCAAAGAGGTTTTGAACCGGCCTCCATCCCCCACCAAGTAGAAGGCAGAGAACTCACCTTCTGGGAAGCCAAGTACTCCATGCCCCTGGCCAGCTGGTAGGTGCACGACACCAGGTCCTTGAAGGTCATCTGCTCTTCGGGCACCCGGTTGATGTCGTAGGAGTACTCCATGCCGGGCGGCCTGCGGGCTCGCAGGTACTCACGCAGGTTGCCCTTGGAGGCGTACTCAACCAGGACGTACAGCGGCCCTGCGGACAGACCAGAGGAGCCCCCTCAGCCCCCTGAGCCTCGGAACCCAGCCCCCACCCCGCGATGACCCGGCACGGGCCCTGTAGCTGTCACTGCCCAGTGTTCTTCGTTCCTGGAGTTTAACGCCCGTACACAACCAGACACCCGAGTTCTCGTCTCTCCCAGCCGGTCATCAATCCTGGGTCCAGACAGCCCCCCAAGGCCTAAGAAATAAAACGCGGCACGGAGGAAGGTGGCATCGCGCTCCCTCGGCTGCCAGCTCACTACGAGAGTCGGCCTCCAAATCCATGGGTTCCCACAGGCGGATTTAGCCAGCCCTGGCCTGAAAATACTCAGAGGGAAACATCGCACAGACTTTTCTCTTGTCGTCAGCCCAGAGACAAGATGGCATCAAGCCACTGACACCGCGTTTGCCTTGTGTTAGGCACTGTAATTTATCCAGCGTGCATGGGTTGTATGCAAGCACTATGCTGTTTCATAGCAGGGACTTGAAATCTACACAGTTCAGCAGCTGCAGGGGGCCCTGGGACCCACCCGCCATGGACATCAAGAGTTAGATGTGCTCTATGTACATATATGTAGCGACAAAATATATCTCGTTTTTAATCATACAAATGAGTAACAAGGAGTCGGGGCTGTGGCATTGTGGGTGAAGCTGCCGCTTGCAGTACCGGCATCCCATACGGGCACTGGTTGGAGTCATGGCCGCTCCTCTTCTGATCCAGCTCTCTGCTATGGCCTGGGAAAGCAGAAGAAGATGGCCCAAGTGCTTGGGCCCCTGCACCACGTGGGGACCCGGAAAAAGCTCCTGGCTCCTGGCTTTAGATTGGTCCAGCTCTGGCTGGTGGCCATTTGGGGAGTGAACCAGCAGATAGAAGACCTTTCTCTCTGTCTCTCCCTTTCTCTAATTCTGCCTCTCAAATAAATAAATAAAATCTTTTAAAAAAAGGAAGACACAGTTACAGAGAGATGGAAACAGAGAGGCACACACACAGAAGGAGAGAGATTGATTGATCTTCCATCTGCTGGTTCACTCCCCAAATGGTGGTAACAACTGTGGATGGGCCAGGCTGAAGCCAGGAGTCTGGAATTCCACCTGGGTCTCCCCCTGGGTTGAAGGACCCAAGGACTTGGGCCATTCTCTGCTGCTTTCCCAGGTGCATCAGCAGGGAGCTGGATGGGAAGTGCAGCAGTTGGGATGAGAACAGCACCCACTCAGGATGCCAGCACCGCAGGCGGTGGCTTAAGCCCCTGTGCCACGGCCCCAGGCCCCACCCTACCCTTCACCGTGGGTGTCCTACTAGGTTAAATGCCCACTCCCAAAGATAGGGCTTTGAAACAATGTCCCTTCACTATCACCCAGGAACCAAGTTAGGCTGATAAAAATAAATCCAGATGACTCCCTTTCACAGTACACACATTCCCACAGAAATACACCAGACTTGCTCCGTTCCTCTGTGCTCAAGCGCGTGTAGGCTGCTTCCAGGTTTTGGCCATAACAAACAGTGGTCAATGAACACTCCTTTAATTTCTCTGTGGTGTAGACTAAGGGGTTGGCAAACCACAGCCCACAGGCCAAATCCTGCCCACTGCCCACCACTCGTTTCTGTACCTAGGTTACTTCATTCCTGCAGGATTCGTGATAATGCAAGGCCCCCAGATCCTACCATGCCCACCCTCTCCCTGCGATTCCTGGTTAGATCCAACAGAGAAACAAGCATTTCCAAGTTTGTCCGTTACCGTCAAGTTCGTCTGCAAAGTGCCGGGAGCCCCTCAGTGAAGGAGCCCGGCCTCTCTCTCCAGAAGACCCCGTGTTCTTCATTCCCCATTCTCCTCTCCCAAGCTCTCCTTAGCAACCCAGCCACTGCTACCCGCTGCACTCAGCATGGTGTGGATCCTCCATCCTCACTTGAAGGGAGGAATTTCTCAACCAAAACAGAGGCTCCTCCATTGCAATCTCTTAGCACTGACAAAACAAAAACCTAAGTGGCCAGCCTTGCCCACAACACTCTCCAGGTAACAGTGGGGCCCTGAGGGGCCCCAAGCACAGTCACCCCACACTCACCAGCCCCCGGCTGCACTACTGGAGCAGCGCTCCCTCTGTGTGTGTGTGGGGGGTTAGCTTCCTAGGGGTATTTTACAAGCTCCTTAAGCACACACTGGAGGTGCAGGATCCAGACGCCTGGTTGCTTCTACGTTAAGCGTGGAGTCTTTTTTTTTTTTTTTTTTTTTTACAGGCAGAGTGGACAGTGAGAGAGAGAGACAGAGAGAAAGGTCTTCCTTTTGCCGTTGGTTCACCCTCCAATGGCTGCCGCGGACGGCGCGCTGCGGCCGGCGCACCGCGCTCGTCTGATGGCAGGAGCCAGGAGCCAGGTGCTTTTCCTGGTCTCCCCATGGGGTGCAGGGCCCAAGCACCTGGGCCATCCTCCACTGCACTCCTGGGCCACAGCAGAGGGCTGGCCTGGAAGAGGGGCAACCGGGACAGAATCGGTGCCCCGACCGGGACTAGAACCCGGTGTGCCGGCGCTGCAAGGCGGAGGATTAGCCTGTTGAGCCACGGCGCCGGCCAAGCGTGGAGTCTTTAATGAATGCGCTTTCCCTCCTACTCACCATCCTGCGTACAGGCACCAAGAAGATTGATGATGTTCTTGTGTTTCCCGATCATCTTCATCATCTCCATCTCTGACACCAGGTCCGAAAGATCCTTCTCCGTGGCATCATCTACAGACGTGAAGTCAGTCACGATTGGGCTCGCGTCCCCTCACTCGCCAGCCGCCACCAGCAGCTGCTGTATAAACACTGGGCAGAAGCGGCCAGACACCGAATCCTACACGCAGACTGCGCTCCACCAATCAGCTCCTGCGTTTTATCGGGAAGGACCAGAGGCCCAGACGGGAGCTGCCCCCGCTCTGTGTCCAAGAGCTCGCTGGGATCAGCAGGGGCTGCTGCTAAGGCCGACTATTTTCCAGAAACCCCACTTGTGTATTTTCACCAATGATGAAATAATCCCACAGCAAACCTGACGGTGCCTGAAACAACTTGGAGAATAACACCGGCAGAGCGGACGTGGGTGGGAACATTCCGGTCACCACAGATGACCTAAGAGTGTGTGCACAGCTCACTGTGCTGGGCTAAGGCCCATGCCTGCTACTGGCCCGTTATAAACCTCTTCGTAACGCAAGCAAGACTGGTATACATGGGATCTGCGTAGGCTCAGCTAGTCTCGCGTTAAATGGCAAGCCTCTCCTTGTGGGTCCCCCAAACCTGGGTTAACAAATGGCTTTTTAAGGGACTACGTTGCACAAAAATGCTTTTTAGCTTCCGAAAAGGAAGAGCAATGAAACTGAGCGTGTGCAAAGTGTGCACGGAGAGACATGGAGGAGGGGCCTCCTGCCACGCGGAGGGAGGTGCACCTGTGGGTGCTCAGCTCAGACACTCCCCTCCTTCTCAGCAGGCTCTTGGCTGTCCACTGGCTGGAAAAAGGACTCGCCACAAACAAGGGCTCCAGGACTAATGTCCTTGGACGTCCAAGAGGGAGGGATGCCAGTTGCGGCGTAACCTGAGAAACGACTCCAGACCTCCTGTAGTGGCCCCACGTCACTGAGCCCCATCGACAAAATCAGTTCTGCAGACAGAGATGCAAAGCCGGGCTCCTCCTCACACCTGGCCCCGGCCCACGGCCCACATCGGTGATGCCAGGACACCCAGGGGATGATGCCCAGGAAGGGAGGAGGCCATCTCAAACCACCCCCGTTGTCCTCGGGAGCCACTCAGACCAAAGGCATAAAAAATCAGCGTCCATGTGACTACTTCCAGTCGCCCCTTCCCCTGGGGATGGAAAGTGCTGACCAGTCCTGCAAGCGTCTGGGACGTGGGTGCAGAGCAGCGCTGCAAGGCTGCTGCAGAAATGTCACAGCCCCACGCTGACAGCTTGGGGCCCCTGCTCCCTCGCACGCCCCCAGCCCATCCTGTTGGTCCTTCCCCCAGCTCCCTATGCCAATTCCCCTTCACTTATGAGTTAAAGTTTAGACCCCAAAGCCACTGCGCCGACCCCTATCCACATCATCAGTGATGTGTGGGCTGACGCTTTCTAAGCACACGAAAACACAGAGGGGACCAAGAACCAAGTCACCGATAAGGAAACAAGGAGCAACTCCATAGGAGACGACCACTTTTCACCCGAACCTGCTTCTCTCTTTCATAAGCACACACAGCTCAAGATAAACAGCCTGTCCAAGAGGCTGATTTATCCTGAAGACCCCTCAGCCTCGAGGCCAACTATGTGCTCCCTGACCCCGGCCATGATGGAGGTCGCATGCCACAAAAGGAACATTCTTGATAAGACCCCCAGCCCTGCCCCCGCTCTCCCGCCTTCCCACTCACCTTTCAACATTTTCACCGCCACAGTGACTGCCTCCTTGGGCTTGTCTTTGTCGATTCCCACTGCTTCGGCCATGACCACTTGCCCAAAGCAACCTTCTCCCAGGGGTTTGCCCAGTGTCAACCTGTAGGTGTGAATAGAGGATTAGCACATGGCATTAGGCAGAGGGGCATGGCGAGGGAGATTCCAGAAACATAAAAATCTTCCAGCGGCTCGCAAAGGCGTGGGGCAGCTGTCATATGGAACTAATGAGACGCAGGGCACACACGCACTCGAGTATTTTCTTAGTGACGTTTTCGAGAATGTCAATTACTGGTGGAACAGCTATTAAATTTCACATTTGTATTCGCGATTTATTTTCTTTATGGAAGGGATCCCTGCTCGCGAGGTGGTCAGCTTTCCTAAGTGCCAACAAGGAGGAGCTTTTGATCTTGGGCCAATTAAATATTTGTAATTCAGAATGTCTCAAAGAAAAACATGCAAGCCGCTCTGAGTTTTTGTCCCTGTCAAGGGGTGGCTTTAAAATCACTATTATGCAAATACCAATGGATTTTATGGTCATACTCCTTGCCAACTTCCAGGGTATGAATCTGAAATGCATCTCAGGGAATCTCTAATTTTTCACTAAAGAAAAAAAAAATTCCAGAAAATGGGGGAAGTTTTTTTCTTTTTAATTAAGTTTAGAGAGCCTCGTGACTACCCTCAAACTACCCATGAATAAAATCCAAAGTGAACACCACAAATTAAATGTCCAAGCTTTAGGTCAAGGATGGGCAGCCTTCGTCTCCCAAGCACCACTTGGATGTTTAGAACATCATTTGCAGGCCACACCAAAGTATCCACTTAGAATTAGTCTGCTATAGATTTACCGCAATTGTCTGTGGGCCTTCCGCAGCCCGTGAGCCGAATGTTCCTCACGTCTGCTTTGGACGCTCTATGCACGTCACACAAAGGGCCATTCCTTGTCCCTGGGCACTCCAGAAAGCAACAGAATGGAGGGGTCTCTGGGATCCTCCACGACGTAGCTGCTTCTGTCACACAGCAAGGACCGCGCGGCCACCGGTGATGGTATTTACAGTGAGGACGCAACGGTGGCAAGGGCTCAGCACGAGTGAGGGCAGTGTGTGCTATGTGAGGTCATTCACTTTCTACCCAGATCGAAAATTAAATTTAACATCTTGGCAGAAAATAAACATTTGCATTGGAAAAACGGCTAATTTATGTCCTCCTGCCCCTGCTACCACAAGCCCAACAGGCCTGCCTTTGTTAACTCCCGACTCCATCTAAGAAACTGATTCTAAAGAGCCTTCATTCATCGGAGAGCTGCTCCACCTACGGCTGTGCGGCACGCTATTTGGAAAGGCACGGCACTCAGATTTTCCACACTCAGGGCACCCCCGGGTGGGAGCTAACAGTTTGGCACATACAGACTCCCACTGTTGACTGTGGCGTCACAGCTGGCAAGCGGTACAGTCCGACCCTGCAAGCTACAATTTCCTAACCCAGGATCAAACTCCCCAGTTCAGTCGCACATGCATGGGAATGTGCAGGGAGCTGCCAGCTTCTAGGAGCACACACGACCGGGGGCGGGCAGGGCTCCCCAAGGAACACCCTCCCTTGCTCTGCAGTCTGCAGCTAAAGAAGCCCCTGGTGTTTTCTCCGGTGCCTCACCAGGAGAGGTCCAAAGAGCACACTGTGAAGGATCCTCAAAGAATGAATGAATGAATGAATGACCTTTTCCCTCTGGTACACACATACACTGGACATGACTTCCATTAGCATAGATTCCTGGACGATGCCTCAGTTCTAGCTTAGAGTTCCCATTAGAATCTCTGTTGGGTGTCAAGAAGCAAAACTGATGGGGAATTGTGGGAAATCGGAATCGCGAGTGCTGCGCCAGCTGCCTCTCCCTTCCAAAGCGAGCTCGTCACGTCCAGCCTCCAGAAGAGCTCGTCTCGACGCTTCCAGATGAGCAGATGTACGTACAAGAAGTGTACATTAAACACGAACATGATCTCAAGGGGACAGCATGGACGTCAGACAAACAGAGCCGCTGTTTATAAGCACATCAAGCGCTTATTCTGGTTTATTTGATGCAGAAACAGAGTGACTATTTCCATCCTGCCTCGCTGCCAGGCTGGTCAGATTCTACTTACTGCAAGAGGTCCTGGATACAGCCCCGGCCACCAGTGAGCACCGCCCCTGGGTTCTGAAGGCAGGGCTGCAGGTTTACCATTGGTCCCGCTGACTATGCTGGGCACCCCCGTCTCACCAAGGGTTACAGCTCACAGAGCCCAGGTTGCCAAGGCACGAGGGGCAATGAGAGGTAAACTCCCAAAGCCAAAATAAGAGCTGAGTCCTCTGTGGTGTGTACCAGGATGCTCATTGTACAGGAACGAAGTTCACAGAGCAGGTGCCGCAGTCAAGGTTGCCTAGCCCCTGCCCAGCAGAGCCCGATTCTATATGGACTGTGAGCTGGCCCAGGACATCCACAGCCCCCAACAATGACTTCAGGGGACAGTACCTTCCCTGAACACCTAGTGAAACACCTCTATACCCACCAGTAAGAAAATGCCACGCAGCACAGACATCAAATGTCAAGCACCATATTTGAAGCTTCTTGGCTCCATATTACATTAATAACCGTTGAAAACAGCAACACCGGATAAAGATTTGTAAGGCAATTTATATTCTGCCTCTAATTTCTCCAAAGAAATTAGCTACAGAAAAGCCATGGTCTAGTGGCCAGAGGCTGGGATGTCAGATCTCTCTTATAGATCGGGTAATTCCACTTTTATTCCATTTGACTGGGTTGGAATCATGTAGAAATTGAAAGAATAACCAGATACCATCATGCTTGAGAACTGGTCAGCTCTTAGTAGCTCTGGTTTAAAGGAGCTACCTTAAAAAGAAAATGTCTTTTCTTTCCAGGAGCTGGCTGTTTAGAGACAGAATCTCACTCCCACTGACATCATCAGAGCAAGACCTTTGCAGTTAGAGAAAATGTCACACCAGTACCCCACTGAGACGCGGTCTCCACTCGGGGACATGTGCCGCGGCAGAACTCACTTGTCTCTGGGGAACTCCCATTTGGGGTCCTCCGGCAGCTCGTACTCGGAGACGCCTGCCAGCATGGGGGTGTCCGCGGCGGAGGACAGGCGTGTCGTTATCCTCACCAGCGGGGTGTTGGAGTTCATGGAGGAGCTGGACTCGGCCGAGACCTGGATACAAAATGCAAAGACACACATGTAATCCTGGCTCCACCTTGGAAGGCTGGGAGTCAGCCAGGGCCCAGCCAGCTGGAAGACTGCTCCGTGGAGGGGAAGGCGGTGGGGGCGGGCAGAAGTGAGCCGCGGACCAAAATGAAAACCATCGGAGGCCTTTGCATCCTCTGCCCTCCCTCCCTCTAGGCAGGCCTAGATTTCGGCCAAATTCTAGGTTCCTGAGATCAGGCTTTCAAATGGAAATTTTATGCAGTGTTTGATTAAAATAGAAGTCTCTTTCCTGTCCTGTTTCCTGGGGATAACCACTTGACGACATGCAGACTTCAGTGGTGTTGTGACCGCCTGTTGCTTCCACCTGCACCGAGCACCAGACAACCAGTCTCTCACACCTGCTCAGACCCTGGTCACTGCTGTGCCCCTGACATTTCACAAATCCTTTGAGCAAACCAGCTCTTCCGTACTGCCTGGCTTTTGAAATATAAAGTGGGCTATCCTAAGGAAAACCCTAGGATTTGCATGTGAAAGGTATACCAGTAGCCCCAAGCCCTTCTGTTCAAGGTCACCCAGAACTTAGGCACTGGGACCCAATTTCTGGTCCTCTCCAGGCCTCCTGGAAACTTGCTGGTGCCCAGGCCGTTCGGTGAAAAATGGGCTGGCTTTTGTCAACTTCAGTTCCAGAAACCAATACGCTGAACATACGGGATGAAGGATCCGGGAAAAGCAAAGCGCACCTCAGTTGACAAGCACGCGGAGAGCTCTCTCCCTCCCCCAGCACCCAGGGCTGCCCGAGTTATTTTCTCCTTTATCCTCATCCATCTCAGGCTGCATCTGAGAAATGATCACCTCTGTAGTACATCATCTTCGGCTGGCTTTGATGGAGGAAGGCTCGGGCAGAGCCCACTGGAAGGCCACTTCGGAGGGTCCCTTCCAAACGGGGAGCATGACTTTGGCCCACGGGAGTTGGACCGTGAGGTTACAAACAACCCATCCAAGATGCCCACCTTGGAGTCTTTCTCCTACACGACTGAACTGTCACAGGACTCCCCGGGGGCACTGGCAAACACCTTATAAATCAAGCTGGCAAAAACGCAACCCAGATGAACGAATTCAGCTGGGATGAACTTTCACAAGGTGGACCCTGGACTCCCCTCAAAGGAAACCAGAGGACCTGGACTCCCCCAGGAATGTCCTATCTGGACAGGCTTGTCCCCCCTTTGTAAACTCTGATGGCCTGTTATGGGGGCTGCAAACTCAAGAAGATGGCCAACAATGGGTTGGGGGTTAAATCCATTGTTTTCAGTATTAAAATCAAATAGGAGGGATTGATGCTGTGGCACAATGGGTTAAGCAGCTGTTTACAAGGCCTGCATCCCATACTGGAGTGCAGTTTGAGTCCCAGCTCCTCCTCTGATTCTGATCCGGCTCCCTGTGTGAGATAATCCAAGCACTCGGCCCCTGCCACCCATGTGGGAGCCCGGGATGGAGCTTCTGGCTCCTGGCTTTGGCCTGGCCCAGCTCCGGCTGTTGCAAACATTGAGGAAGTGAACCAGCAGATGGAAAATCTCTCTCTCTCTTGAGCTCGCTTTCTTGTATGTGTGTTTCTCCCTTTCAAATAAATAAAACTTAAAATAAACAAAACAAAACCAAGTAAACAGGCCATATTTTAACATGAAACTCCTACTAGCTTTTAAAATGTTCACATCCCTCAGTCTTTTGCCAGGGGGCAATTATTGCTAAATTCCATCATGTGGGAGCAACCTCTGCATTTGGCATAAACTTTGTAGTTATTTATTTATTTATTTGAAAGAGTTATAGACAGATAGGGAGAAACAGAGAGAGAGAGAGAGAGAGAGAGAGAGAAAATTTTCCATCCACTGGTTCACTCCCCCATAATGGCCACAATGGCCAGGGCAGGGCCAGGTCAAAGCCAGAAGCCTGGAACTCCATCCGGGTCTCCCATGTGGGTGACAGTGCCCATGAACTTGGGCCACCTTCCTCTACCCAACATCTGGGACTTGAACCAGTGCTCAAAGAATGCCAGCATCGCAGATGGTGGCTCAGTCTACTAAGCCACATGCTGGCCTCCAGCCTGGCAAAAAATTTTTTTTTTAATTAAAAAGAAGGAGCTGAAGAATCATGAATTTCGGAGCTGAGAGCTTCACACCCGCGTATCCAGGGTGCACAGACAAGTAGCAGGAGCAGGCAGGGAAAGACAAGAAGGCAACTGTGTGAGCTCCCGGGGAATCCACTGCTGCTCCCCAGGAGCAAACCACAGATGAGCAGTCAGACAACTCCCAAGCCCCGTCCAGAGTCCCCGTGTGTCCAACCTCACGGCAGTGAGCTGGTCCCCTCTGCAGGACACAGAGGAGACCAGGAGGGCCCTTCAAGGTTTCCAGTCTGTGACCACACAAACATCTCGGGTTCCGGCCCAGAGATTCAGGACCGGATTTGGTCAAAGATGCTTCCCCAAATCTTTTCATCCACCCAAACTCATTTGGCATCAGGGCTGCGTGCTATGAATGAAAAAAGAGCCTGCTGTTTTCAAAAAATAACAAGGCCTTCTGGAATGTTCTGCCACACAAACAGGTAAAGTTACCACCACCGCAGTGCAGACTCCTGCTTGAAGCTCACGGCAGGAAGAGTTGGCACCCAGGCCCTGAACATCCCCCGACATCTAGGGGATTCTGCGGCCAGGACACTAAACGGCCAGCATCATTGCCCACCGCAAAGAGTACCCTTACGGGAGAGCGCGGGGTGCTGTGGTCACTGTGGGAGAACCTGCTTTGGTGATCACCGCGGGGAGGGGGGAGGCCCGTCCTGGAGGAGGCTTGGGCTTGCCCTGCCAATCACGGCTCTGTCAGTGAGGACCGAGGATGGTGGGGGAAGCAGCCTTCCCACATGGGGTGCAAGGACACAGGCATTTACAAGTTCCGGATAGGACACAGGAGACCCAGTCCTGCGGTCACCTTCGCAGAGAGAGAGCAAGTGTCGGGGTGGGGGGAGGAAGTGTCTTCTTCCAGAACTTTCTAGGCCATTTGGATTTGATTAATATGTATATGTATTTTTTTTAAATGGAAGTAATGTGCTGTAACAAAAATCACTTTTAGAAGGATCTAAGCCAAGGCATAAACAGAGGAAGAGAAGGAAGGGCATGAGACTGAGGTGACAGACAGACAGACAGAGTTAAGGAAGTGAGGGTGCAGGGAGGGACAGCAGTCGGGTGCTCAGTGCTGAGCCTGGCACTCAGGGGCAGCCAGTTCGGTTTATTCCTAATATGACAACACGGGCTCGGAGCGTCTTTAGGATCGTTTGTTGCCCAGGGCCGAGGGAACCTGCGAATGCCCGTTTCTCAGGAGAGCCGGAGCACGGGACCCTGGGGCTGCTCCTCGTGCACGGCGCTCTGCAAGCGTCTGCAGACAGGAGGAAAACCCGGGGGTGACAGCAAGACAGGAAGTGCCTCAACGCAGCTATGGAGGACAAGGTCTCTGCTCAGAGCCAGGGCGGCTGGGGCTCACCGAGCCCAAAATAAAGACACAAGGAGTGAGGGGACAGGCCCAGGGCGGGGACAAGAGAGTAAAGAAGTCCTTCTGACAGCTGTGGCTTAGAGGTGACTCCAGACCAGAAAAACTGACAGCCATCTGAAGGGCCTGCTCTGCAGCTCACCTGTGCCCCCTCCCCTCCCCAAAGCAACCTGCAGGCCACACAGGTCCCCCAGCTGAGGCCTTAGCCAGGTCTCACCTGGAACGCCTTTGAAATGGAAAGCCTACAGAATAAATACAGAAAGCCTTTATGCACCCGGTGCTGTCTTAGCCATCACAATTAGAAATCCTGTTTACAAAAAAGGATGCTCGCTGGGATTTTGTTCAGGTGAAACACAGAAATTCTGATTCAATCTACAAATCCAGGAAATACTTCTATAAAAACACGGGAAAACAGGTAAGAAAATGGCGCGGTGTAAGAAGCGGGGATCAGAGTGCTCTGTCTGCTGAGGTACATCTTAATTTTACCTCCATGCATTTTTACTATGCTTTTAAAATCCCCGCTGGGGCTGTAAAACACGGGCTGCTTTCTCTGCACTCTCGCTGCTCTGAAAGCAAACCTGTTCTGAGGCCGGGGCGGCCCTGGCAGCTGAAGCCCCCGGGGGGACTCCCGGAGGTTTCAGGGGCTCCCTGCCTCCGAGTCCCGCCCCTCCAGGAACCCCCGCCACCACCCCCTCCAGCAGCTTCCCCACCAGCTCTTCCTCCGTTCTGTCTAGAAACTTCAGCTCCAGAGCTGCCTGCTTACCTGGTCCAGTGAGAAGCTACACATACACAGTAAGTGTAAACATCCTAGGAAACCACGTTCCCACCCCCAAGCCTGGCAGAGGCACCCCCCCCCCCCCCCCCGCCTGAGCACGGATGTCCACAGCCTCCACCAGCTTCGTCACTTCCCCGAAGCGCTTAACCAGGGGCCATAAATCAAGCTTTTAACCAAAAGCGCTCTGTGTCCAGGGGGAGACCTGGGGAGGGCAAGGTGCTTTCCTGCTCGTTT
The DNA here is from genome assembly GCA_949820135.1 of Sylvilagus floridanus. NCBI lineage: Eukaryota > Metazoa > Chordata > Mammalia > Lagomorpha > Leporidae > Sylvilagus > Sylvilagus floridanus. The sequence goes on from OX463235.1 coordinate 71,798,522, forward strand.
TAAAGGGCCACGTCTAAAAGACACAGGGTTATCTCTCCACACCAGGTGAGCCCCAGCTCTTGGAAGGCAGCTCACAGAGATGGGAGCAGCTCAAGGGGACTGATAAGATGCCCTTGAACCACAGCCTGGCAAATAAACCCTCTGCTTCCTGCACTGCGGGCCCACCTTCCCACAGGAGAGCACACAGCCCCAGGATCACACCCTCTGCAGGAGCCCGGGCCGCCCACCCACCATAGCCAGGAGAGACGCTTTGTCCACCTAAATCAGGCAGAAACAAACTTCAAAGCTTGGATTGCTTTTTTCCTCTCCATAATCAGGCAAAGCAATTTATCAGATATTCTCTTTTCGTCTTTATTAAGAAGGCTCGGCCTGCCCCCCCCATCTCCCCCTGGGACCCCAGGAGTAAACCTATCAGAGCAGGGGAGCACCAGGCCCACACGGACTGCAGGTGAGCCCAGGTCGGCTCTCAGGGAAACTGCCCCGTCTTCCCGAGGCTGGGAGCAGGGGCGGCCCCAGGCGAGCAGGAAGGGCAAGGCGCCCGCACCACAGGGCGGATTCCAGTGAAGCCACCCGTGACCACTCTAATTACCAGAATGTTCTCGGGAAGCGGCGTTTCATTAGCCCACTTGATCCACCAACACACAGAGTCTATTCCCAGATTAGGACGTTCCGCTGCCAGACAGCGAGCAGCTTCTGGGATCTGCTGTGTTTAATGATCGCGGAGAGGCCCGGGCCCTCCCTTCCCCCTCAGCTGCTCCTCATGCCCCCAGCAGTGCCCTGGTCGCCTTTAAAGCGAAGGTTACAAATGATGACCTTGAGGGTCCTTGTTTTTCTCTGGTTTTCGGTCCACCTACATCAACAGCTGAGTCTGAGCGGCCCCTGATGGTGCTCACAGAAGAGGGGCGACAAAGTATCTGGCCAGAGCCAACCAGGAGCCAGTAGGTCTCCATCCAGAGGAAGACCCGAGGCGTGCACCAAAAACCAGACTCAACAGACCCCCCACGCATGCCGCCCACCCTCACTGATCCGTGTAAACAACAAAGGCAAAGCCCTCCCTTCAATGCCCAGGTGTGCTAAATGGGCCCTATGGTGACCACTGGGCTGTGTGCAAAAGGGGCCCCATGGTGACCACTGGGCTGTGTGCAAAAGGGGCCACATGTGACCACTGAGCTGTGTGCAAAAGGGGCCTCATGGTGACCACTGGGCTGTGTGCAAAAGGGCCTCACGGTGACCACTGAGCTGTGTGCAAAAGGGGCCCCATGGTGACCACTGGGCTGTGTGCAAAAGGGCCTCACGGTGACCACTGAGCTGTGTGCAAAAGGGCCCCACGGTGACCACTGGGCTGTGTGCAAAAGGGCCCCACAGTGACCACTGGGCTGTGTACAAAAGGGCCCCACAGTGACCACTGGGCTGTGTGCAAAAGGGGCCCCACGGTGACCACTGGGCTGTGTGCAAAAGGGGCCCCACAGTGACCACTGGGCTGTGTGCAAAAGGGGCCCCACAGTGACCACTGGGCTGTGTACAAAAGGGCCCCACGGTGACCACTGGGCTGTGTACAAAAGGGCCCCACAGTGACCACTGGGCTGTGTGCAAAAGGGGCCCCACGGTGACCACTGGGCTGTGTGCAAAAGGGGCCCCACAGTGACCACTGGGCTGTGTGCAAAAGGGGCCCCACAGTGACCACTGGGCTGTGTACAAAAGGGCCCCACGGTGACCACTGGGCTGTGTACAAAAGGGCCCCACAGTGACCACTGGGCTGTGTGCAAAAGGGGCCCCACGGTGACCACTGGGCTGTGTGCAAAAGGGGCCCCACGGTGACCACCGGGCCTCATGACGGCCCTGGGCCACCACAGACCTTGGTTAGCAGCAACAGGCTCACCAAGATGGCCTCCCGGGGTGGGTGCTGCTGTCCCACGCCTGTGCTGCGTGGCACAGGGAGGCGCAGGTGAGCCTGACCCTGAATATGGAAGAGTCCCAGACAAAGGAGACGGGAGGGGCCGCGACCCCTGCCTGCCCCCAGCACCCAGGTGCGTGAAAAGTTATCCCAAAAATCAGGTTACTAGAAAGCAACCACAAAGATTCTCTTCTTCAGCACTGGAAAAAAATTTTTTTTATCCTGAAAACAAGAAGATCCTAAACTGAAATGCCATCTTGCACCACTAAATCCAGGGCAGACTGTAAGTGTCAACAAGGAAAAACAACAGGATCAGAAAAGCAACAGTTCTCCTTCCAGACAGAGCGAGATGCTGAGTGCGTGGTGCGGGGGTGGAGCAGGGGCAGGGGCTTGGCCAGAAGACGCAACGCGGACCCCACCACGAGGACACTGAGTGCCCCCGGGAACACCCCATCTCCAGACGCCGATCACCAGCTCACCTGTCGCCAGGTGGAGGCTCGCTCGGCATCCCCGTGGCATTCACTCTGTCATCAACATATCCCTGGGGCTTTTCATTCCAGCTGCAGTCCAAGAACCCTCTTTTATCCACACCTCCTGATAGGCATCTCGCACCCGAGGGGGCGGGGCTCACCCGGCCACCGATCTCTGGGAGCCATCAGCGATGCAATCCCCTTGGACTCCGCTTGGACCTAGGTGAGGAACTGAGGTCCATCAACACCCTCCCCAGGGACTGGCATTCCCACCGGGACTGGCGCTTGTCCATTTTCCTCTGCCCCTTATACTCCTGGGCTCTATGGAAGCACCAGACACACTCAACAGCCCCCCAGCAGGCATGGAGCCACTGGCAAGTGCACTGGGCCGGGTCTTACACGGAACATGGTTTAGACCGAGCCGTTAGTAAATTGTGATGGAAAAAAGGAAGGAAGGGAAACAGCATTGGGGACTCCCAGGCTGCCTACGGTCACGCCAGGGAGCGGAGGGCAGCCACCAGCGAGGGGGCAAACAGGCGTGGAGGGAGAGGCAGGCAGCCAGAGAGGCAGGCACACAGGGCGTCCGTGGCTGGGTCAAGGGGGTCGACGGGCAGCTGCCTCTTTGATAGGAGGTATAAAGACGAGCCTTTCACCGGGTGCAGAGAAAATGATGGTGAAATAATCAAGGGACAAAGGCCCAGCTATGCCAAATTACAGGTTCCTCCAGAAGGCAGCATGTTTCCTACTAGAAAAAAAGAAAATACAGCAGGGATGGGACTCTTGCTCTCTTTTCTCAGCTCCCTAAAGCCAGGTACTTGAGAGAGTGGCTGTAAGAACGGCCCAGAGCTGATAAAGGGGGCTGGGGGCTGGAGGCTGGGGGCTCGGAGGCAGCCAGAGCACCAGAGGACCACAGCTGAAACTCACGCTCCCAGAAACAGGCGGCCGGACCCATCAGCACTGCCCTGACCCCAAGCACAGAGTGCTGCCACTCAAAGCAGCGGCACCATTCTTGGTGGCAGAAGGGACCCGAGGGGCCGCTTTCTGTCGGTGCTCCGAGCACAATTTGATCACTGGTCTGTACTTAACTCGCTCCAAATCCTACCCTCCGCCTCGAAGGAGAAAGGCCTGCCTGAAACACAGCTTCAAAGATGTTAACAAGGACCCATTGAGCCCGGAGTTGGGAGCTGGGTCGGGAACAGTCAGCTCCTTCCAAAACCGCTGCTGACCAACTGGTTCCGACTCCTTCCACACGCCTCATCCAGAAAATGTCCCTGCTGCCCCAGTCCCAGGGGAGGCAGGGCTGGGCTGAACCCAGAGCTGCTCACCGAGCCTGAGAGCCACCTGGGGACTTGTTTAAAATGCTGATTTCTGGCCCCATCCAAGAGCTACTGCCCAAGAATCTCCAGGCCTGAGACGAAGGAATTTGCAATTTTAACAAGCGCCTCATAAATTCTACTAAAATACACACTGAAACAGCTGGTCAGTTAACCGTTTTACTTGTTATTTCCAAAAAATACCTTCATTGGAACCAGGTTGCAAACTCTTCTGTACACACCTGGCCCTCAGGTCTGCCCCCTCTCCCATCTCCGAGAGCAGAGGGACAGTCCGAGCTCTTCCCACCTCAATAAGCCTCCACCAGTCGGCAGAGGTGGAGCATCCATCTTGTACCGTCTCCCCCAAAGCAACATTAAACCCAAACACCGGCCAGAAGTAGGCACCACAGACCAAGGCTAAAGGCAGAATTCTGCCGCTTCCATGTAAAACTCACTCTAAAACTGACTCCACCCCGGCACCCGTGAACTCCAAACAACATCTACATGCAGCTCTATTTTAATAAGCGGCGTCCAGCTACAACTCAGCTTAAACCACGCAACAGCTCAGATGCCCCTGGGGGAGTCGCTGTCTGACCTTGACTTTAAAGTAAGTCTAAGAGAACTTGAGTCTCTTTCCTACCAGCAAGCACACGCCTTATCTAAATATTCATGCTTGTCTCAAAAAAATAAATAAATAAATAAAAGAAATGCTCACAGCGGAGACCAGAGGAGACCAAAATGGCCAAGGCTCGGAACACTCTGCACTCCAGTCCCAACAAGTGTGTGCAGGGAGAAGTGTTCCGGGGTTCTCTGCAGCCCTGCTCCTCAGCTCGCTGGTTCCCAAACCACCCTTCTTGCCCTTGGAACTAGACTCCATTCGCCGACCCCAGCAACACTCCACAACCTGACCCTCTCAGCCCCAAACGCCAACGGGGGACCAGCCAGGAATGTGTCGGAACCACGCACACACAGCGGGAGGCACCCAGGCAGGGGAAAGATGGAGGAGCTGGCTGGCTCACAGGGCGGGGAGTAAGTTTCTTCAAACTCTTTATCTACTTTCTGTTACCTGTCTCCGCAGGGGGATGCGCTTGGTCAGCTTGTGCACCGCCGGCTGGCTGCTGAAGTCCGGCTTCTTGCTGGTGGTCTTCATGCGGCACACGATGACGGTGATCACCATGCACACGATCAGGAAGACCCCTATGCAGTAAATGGCTATCTCCAGGTAGTCTGGGGAGGCTGTAATCTCCTTTTCTCTTACGGGAGCTGGAGTGTGCAGCACGGTCGGGGAGGAACAGATAAGCAGGCCACAGGGTTAGGACACCAGCGCGCAGCTCAGTGGAACGTCAGGAAACAACAGGTGACGGTCATTCTCAAGGCAACATGGGCTTCCCCATACCTCAGTGGGGCAGAATGGCAAGGGCCAGAGGCCTGTGCCCAAAGGCCAGGGAGTGACCCGGGTGGCCACTGTCTCTGGCCTCAGTGGGCAACTGCTGCTGAGTTACAAAGAACAGGCTACGGGGCCACCTTGGCTTCAACATTTGGGCAGAGTAAGACAACCAGCTAAGCCCAGAGCAAAATCACTGGCATGGCGGTCTCTGGACGCAAACCACATGAAAAATTCTTAAATGAACCAACGCTCGCTTTAGCTTCTGCAGCGACAGTGAGGTTGCTTCAGTCTTCCTGGGGCAGGCCCTCCCAAAGGAAGCTTCGACAAGACGGTCGGGCCCAGGTGAGCACCAGAAATGAGCGTTCACCTAGCAGACTGGCCTACGAGCTTCACGGAGCCCCGAAGCCCATACAGTGATTCATTACACACGTCAGGGCATTTAATACAAAGATGAGCTGGCTATGATACAGAGCCAGTATGCCCGTAATATATAAAGACGGGAGAGTAAATATCCAAATTTCTGTTCAGTCACTACAACCTTCCTCTTAAAAACAAAACAGAAACATGACCGCATGCGAAGACACAGACAGATGATCAGTTTAGCACTTTTATTTTTTTCTATCAACATCTGCTGTTCCTTCCTTAGACTTCAGTGGGCAATCTACAAGCAGTGTGCTTCCAAATTATATTTTTCCCAAACTGCATTCTTAAGTTAATGTGCTAGTACTGTCAGGCAAATCGGTTAAGAAGTGCCAATTAGGCACTTGCAGAACGCAGCACTGCAAGTAAAAGCAAGCTCAACACAAGAGACAACTCAAGGTTTCAAAGCAAATACTCACAGAGCAGACTCACAACAAAGGGAAATGGATGCAGCGGTATTATTTAAAGCTTATACATTTTAATCAGAAAAATACTGGCAAGACGGTCAAAACTTTCAGCAGCACGCCACACAATGAAATGATCGATTTATATTTTACTAGATATAAAATAAGCATGCAGGTAGGCACTGTACTCTAACGACACAGAATTAATAACGGCAGTGGAATGTCAGGAGCTGGCAGAGCACAGCTATGCAGTTTCACAAAGCACACAGACAAGTAGACGCATCCGAGCAGGCAGTGCTCATCGAGAGAGGCTGGCCAGATTGGAGCAGTCGGTTAAAGACGCAGCAGCAGTCGGTTAAAGACACAGCAGCAAGGCTTAGGCAAGAGGGCTCTGCTGATGTTTATTTCTCTGGAGGGCAGAAATAACATCAAGCCCACGAGCATGCTTTGCAGTAAAAGCAGACTGACAGTCCCTTCTAGGGCCGCATGCACAAGCCACCGATTCCCAGGTCAGGTCGTGACACTGCTTCTGTACCGCCACACTCACAGGTGCTTCTCCCCAGGCCCCTCAACTCACACCCATCAGTTAACAACTAAGGGGACCAAAGTAATGAAGGCACACATGGGACGGTGGCAAAGAGGAATTTGCAATGAGAAAAAAATTACTTTGAATTTCACAAAGTAATTTCAACTTCTTCCTTAGGAGAAACGGGGGGATGGGCACGATAATTTATACGTTGGCTGGATGAGTCACAGAAAACATAGGATCCCTTCAGGTTTGAAGGGTGAAATTTTACTGGATCACAAATGAGTGTGGGATCTCACTGTGGATGAATTTCCAAGGGTCTTTTCTTAACCCTGGGGGATAAATTTTTTTAAAAAATCTTTATGCAAGGATAAAAGGGGCCATTTCTGAGAACAGAAGCTGTGTTAATTTTATAGCAATCAACCAAGAAAAGGGAAAAACCCACGGAGAGAAAGAGCAGTATATACCTGGCAGAACTGTCAACCATGCAGAGTGAAAGGATATCCCAATAGAATTACCCGCCAAGCAAGTATACTCCCCAGCATCCTCAAAAGTCACATTCCGAATATAGAGAACCTCAATTTCTTTGTCCGTGGTGTTAACACCGGCAGCCTAGAAAACAAGGAAGCAAGAGAAAAGGCTAGACGACACAGGAATGGCTGTGGAGGGGGCCGTGGGACCAGGAGGCGTCGCACCGGCAGCCCCAGGAGGCGCTGGCCACCGGCAGACTCCCACTGCAGCCCGTCCACAAAACCCACAACCAGCGACACCGGCCAGGTCACCTCTGCAGGCCCGTCACCACCTAGACATGCATGCGATCAAACACATGGAAAAATCAGCCCACACAGGTCCACTCTCTTGGCCTGTGCTTTGGTTTGGATTTAGGGGTCACTTTCCCAAAGTCTGGCGCCCGAGAGGCTAAGCTGCACGCTGGTCCTGCTGGCTGCAGACTCCCAGCTCGAGGAAAAGATGGTTCTATCTACCCTGCTGTGTTGTCAAGCAATAATACTGCAGCCAAGCCCAGGTGGTCACCTCACACGGCCTCCTGGCCCCAGGGGACCCAGGGTAGCAGGTTGTCATGGCTACCCGGCTCCAATCACTTTGACTCCTGCAAAACCATCTTGCCTAACGTAGCATATGATCTTGGAAATTGGAAAACTGGGCTTTTTTTTTTTTTCTTTTTTAATATAAACACGTGCATATGAGTCATGGCCAACTTAGAAAGTCAACCTGCTGCTCTCAGCAGCATCCAGCAACACAATCACTCGGCAAGATGAGCCGTCCGCGAATCTGCATCCAAGGAGATGGTGCTCTGCTGGATAAGTTACACCGGCCGATAGTTCTCTAAAAATTTGTAGAAGTGGATTCTGCTGCTGCCGGTGTGTGTTTAAACAGGCACGCAGGTGTGTGTTTAAAATGATGTGAGTGTGCAGTCACAGTTGTGCAGCCCCGACGGGATCAACCAGAAGGGACGACTTAAAACTGGGTGCTGGTGCAGCAATCGGAGCAGGCACTCTGAACGCTGTGGGCATTTTTCCATGGCTGCTGGCCCCACACCAGCTGCATCACCGAAGGAAGATTATTGTCAATATACCAAGGCCACAAGAGTTTTCCTATAAGCTGCCTGCAGTTTCCCAAAGCACCAAGTCTTTCCGGCGTCTACATCCAGCTTCCAGAACAAGAAACAGAAACAGAAACGTTGTTACCTTGCTGTTTGGGCAGGACAGTGAGCCAGGCCGACTGGTTGGCCTGCCCTATATAATTGGAGACCTTACATATATATTCCCCAGCGTCCGCCTCAGTCACATTGAACAGAGCCAGCACTTCTGCATTGGAACTATTTATCCCCGAGTGCTAGAACAGACACAGGAGAACAATATAACGGCCAGCCAGGAAGGACGCAGCACTGTCTATGGTCCCACCACCAACACACCACGAGCAAACAACCTCCACGATGTCTACACAGCCGCTTCAAGGGCTGTGGGTCCAGGAAGAACAAAGGCTGTCGAGTGCTGGACAGTGGACGTGAGCAGGTGGAGAAGGGGAGGGTGTGACCACTGGCTAGGGCCTGGGTCAACTCGCGTCGGGTTGGTCACCCTCTCCCAGCTTTTCTGAGCTGCGGGGACACCTCATCGGCTGGGAGCTCTTAGTTGAGCCCCTGTGGATCCACTGGGAGACACGTGAGGCGGTGGGCTAAGAACGAGCTGTGCAGATGCGACTGTCCCGTGCTGACCCCATCCTGAACAGTAAGCTAAGTCCCAAAAGGACAGAGGCTGAGGCCGGTGTTACAGCGCTGCGCGTTAAGCAGCTGCCTGTGACGCCAGCAGCCTATATGGGCGCCGGTTCTAGCCTTGTCTGCTCTACTTCTGCTCCTGCTCCTGCTAATGAGCCTGGGAAAAGCAGTGGAAGACAAGTACTTAGGCCTCTGCCACCCATGTGGGATGGAGTTCTGGGCTCCTGGCTTCCACTTGGCCCAGCCATGGCCTTTGCAGCCATTTGGGGAGGGAACGAGAGGTGGAAGATTCTCTCTCTCTCTCTCTGTAAATCTGCCTTTAAAAATATATAAAACTGAAAAGGAAAGAGGCTGATGCTGTGAAAATGGAAGTTTGCAAGGAACCAAACAAAAAATACAACGGAAAATAAAATGTTCCTTGCTCCACATCTGACTAGTGCAGCAGAGATATTTCCTAAGGTTTACTGTCTAAATCACACACGGATTTCAAAGGGGAATAGATCTTTGAGGAAAAATCATCTCTCTTATTTCTAAGAGGTTGCTGCTAACACGTGATCCTAATACCATCTTAACAGTAAGCAACAACGAACACTGTGCCTAGGGCTTGCAACGCTGTTCCCATGCACTCCATCACATGGTCCCTGCACGGCTGCTGAACAGGAGGTGGCACCGCGATCCCAACTCTTACAGAGGTGCAGCTCAGCCCACAAGCCGCTTCTCAGATCGCAGGGTTGATGGAGAGCTGAACTGTCTGCCTCCACGTTGAGTCATTCTCCCCTCACCCCACAGCTTTTCTGGCAAGCACAATGACCTGCGAATTCCTCAACTGTCCGCTGGCCAAAGGATACAACAGGAAACTAAAGGACCTGTCTCTGGCCCTGCCCCTCAGCCCCAGCCCCGCCCCCTGCAGTGGGCACCTTTGGATCCAGAAAGTCCTCACCTTGAGCACCTTGAGGTACGGCAGCCCGTCGGGCCCGTATTTACTGCCGTTCTTTTCCACGTGCTTGATCCACTGGATGTGGGGCTGCGCGTCACTGTACACCTTGCACACAAACTCCACGTCCCCTCCCACCACCGTGGAGGCGTTAGCCGGCAGCCCCGCCTGGAGGATGGGCCGGTGTGGAGACCGCTCTGCAGAGAGAGAGGGGGAGAAAGGAGGGGCGGGGACGGGGCGGGAGGAGGAGAGACCGATAAATAAAAAGCTGTGTCATCCGGAAGGCGGTCAGTGGGCTCAAGCCAAAAAGGCCTCGAGTCTGCTGGCTGACTCCCCTGGAATAACAGGGAGGCCCCGTGCATAACAGAGACGACTTCAAAGGAGACCTCTGCAGTGCGACCCTCATAAAAACAAGACTTATTTTGGAAATCAGAAAAGAATTTATTACATCCCGAGTTATTGCTCATCTATAGCCACCTAACAAGCAAAGGAAAAGATTCGGAGGGTGGAGACGGCAAACGGCAAGCTGGGCGGGGGCGGGGCCTCTTCGCTTTGCCTTACCACCCCGGCAGGCGACACACGGAGGTCCCCAAACACAGCGTCTCCTGCAGCATTTCTCAGATGCTCTGAGACGCCTGCATACCTGAGTCAAAGATGAACTCTAAGCTAAGCCCAAAGTTAGGAACAGACCAAATTAACAACTGGGTTCAAGTCTACTGTGGAATCTGCCCCATTCCCTCTCTCGTTATGCACCCATTGGTTTCTCTGATAAACATGAAGTGTCACTCTATCCAGGCACTAAATATGCGGTAGCCATTCCTTAGCTTATGGAGATGCGGCAGCGACAGAGCCCTAGGGAGGAGCCAGTTCCCAAACCCGGGTCTGTTACAGACAGCATGAAAGGAGGTCCATGCCTTTGCTTGTCTTGCCTCTCCCCCTAGGAAAAAGAATTCTCAAAAAACCATAGCCCCTGTGTCTTGGGCCTGGGAAGGTTCTTCTCTGGTTACGAGGTGGTCTCTGCAGAAATCTAGAGGTAGCCAAGTCAACCTGGCAACAACACACCAGTCTCCCCAGGCATCAGCTCATACACAGCTGCAGAACAGGCTGAGAAGTCAATGGGCATTTCTGTAAAGAAGACACACAAATGGCCTAAGTGACCCAAGAGGATGCTCAAACCAGGAATCACTAAGTTTGCAAGGAAATGCAAATCAGATATAACCCTATACCTATCAGGACCTGTTGGGATAGTTATTTTCAAAGAAAACATAGGGGCTGGCACTGTGGTGTAGTGGGTTAAGCTGCCACCTATGATACCAGCATCACACACTGCTCCACTTCCCAGCTGCTCCACTTCTGATCTAGCCCCCTGCTAATGCACCTGGGAAAGCAGCAGAAGGTGGCCCAAGTGTCTAGGTCCCTGCACCCATGTGGGAGACCCAGATGGAGTTCCAGGGCCCTGGCTTCAGCCTGGCCCAGCCCTGGTTGTTGTGGCATTGGTGAGCCAATCAGTGGATTCACTGCCCTCCCCTGCCCCCATAGCTCTTTCAAATAAATAAAATTAAAATAAATAAATAAATATAAAAAATAAAAGTGTTGGTAAGGAAGGATGGGAGAAACTGAAGCCCACAAACTCTTCCTGAGAATACAAAATAGCACAACCACTATGAAAAGCCACATGGAGGTTTCTTTAAAAACTAAAAATCTAATTACCAATCTGGTGATCCCATGCCTAGGTATCGACCCAAAAGAACTGAAACCAGATCAGTGCTATCAGCACTTCCACGTCATTGCAGCATTTTTCACAACAGCTAAGATAAGGAAACAAACTAAACATCCATTAACAGATGAATGGATAAGAGAAAGAACGCGGCATATCCAGAAAACGGAACACAGTTGGCTTTAAGAAGGAACGAAATCTTGCAAGATGAGTGAACCTGGAGGGCAGACACACACACACACACACACACACACACACACACACACATGAGGGGGGGGGGACTGAGGGTCCATCTGCTGGTTCACTCCCCTCCCCAAATGTCCGCAAAGGCTGGAGTTGGACCAGGCCAAAGCCAGGAGCCTGGAACTCCATCCGGCTCTCCCACGGGGGTGACAGGGGCCCAAGCACTTGGGCCACCTGCTGCTGCTTTCCCAGGCACAACAGCAGGGAGCTGGTTGGGAAGTGGAGCAGCCAGGACTCTTGTGGGATGCTGGCAGCGCAGGTAGCAGCTTAACTCACCGCACCATAGGCTGGCAGAAAACTATAAACTTACCGGAACCTTCCTACACAACAGCTCTGTCAAGAGCCACACAAAACCCAACCACCAGTCCATTCACAAACATCTCCATCCCTAATGCCTGCCAAGGCCAGCCATCCTCCCTTGTCTCCTCTCCTGGTGGGCTCCACTGCCATTAGCCTCCATCTCAACAGCAGCAAGCAAACGGAGGAGACCCCAGCCAGCCTACCACACCCAGGGTGTCTCCACACTGCACCTGGGAACCTTCACGCGCTGGCTTGGAAACGGCACACAGACAGATAGCTCTCTGAGCTTTTCTGTATTTGGCCTTTCAGATTAAAATATCATTTAATGGAATTTGCTGGACAAGAGCCAGACCATGTGCAAATTGATTTTACTGCACAAGCCTGCTGCTGGCCTTTAAAAACTTTTTGAAAAGAAAGAAAAAGTACTGGTGATTACCCTTAGCACGCTGCACTCTGCAATTGCCCCATACGTCACAGACACCTACCTTTCTGTGTACCAGAGATAAGGATGTCAGAGCCCCCACAGAAGTCATTTATTTGCCCCCCTATCACCCACGGAGCCTGGGGAAAGAACCAGAAAGCGAGGCTTCTTGTTGTGGGCAGAAAAACCTCAAAAGTGGGATCTTTTGCAACATGATCTGAAACCCTCACTCTTTGGTTGCTATCATGTCCCAAAGATGGCCACGGGGAGCCTCCTGGTCAGGTCTAGGAGGCAGCAGGTGCTGCTGGCAGTGACCAAGCCCTGGTTTGATCCCACTTGGTCCATTCACGTGGGAAGGACACAGTTAATGTCGCACACCCACCCGGCCTCTCCTCTCTGCTCATCAGGCCTCCTACAGAGGGTTTCAGCAGCGTGGGGGAAGACTGTCCACTGGGCCAACCCTGCCAGCCAAGTTCACAGAATAAGCTCCTCTGCATCTATCAAATATAAAAGTTTACTTCTTCCCATAGGAAAAAAACAAAGCGAAAACCAAAATGGTCTTTAGCTATCAATTGCTGCCCTGGCTTGGTTTTCCAGTTTTATACCGCGTGTGTGTGTGTGTGTGTGTGTGTGTGTGTGTAGATAAATATTTACAGTGGACCTAAAGGTCTTTTCTTAGAAACAAAAGCCCTATAAAACCTTAAATGTCATAAGCCAGATCAACTGAATTTCCAACCAAGTCCTCTTTCTTAAACATGCTTGTTTCTAATAAATCGTTTCACAAGCAAACATTGTACATGTAATACCAAATAACGATGCTCCCCAAACAATGAGTGCTTTCATTCCGCCCGACACCGCTGGCCTGCGCCAGCCGTCGACAGGGAACTTAGTCACTGGGGCAACACTGGCAGGGCCCGGCACAGAGCTGCAGTCTTGTTTTACTTGTGGTCACAGTGCTGTTGAGCTCCAGTTATTAAGTTATTCCATTGCTATCCGGACTATTTTCACAGGAAGAGAAAAAAAAAAAAACCTTGTGCAATGGTTTAATGTTATTGCATGTGCAAATTACAGCACGCCCCATGCTACCCACTTGCAGGCTTGAATTCATCTGTCCAAATTTTCTCACCTTATTCAAAATAACCTCTTAACCACCCCCAACTCCCCCTCGGCCCTTTCTCACTTTGGGTACAAAATGGCAAGCCTGACTGTCCTGACGGAAACCCTACACTGCCTTCCAGAACTTACTACAGCTGCCTTCGGCATACAATGAAACCTTAGAGAATGTTATTTAAAATGTTTCTTAAGTCAGCCGGCCTCATGTTTCCTCTCTCCACCTCAGGCTTTGATTTCCTTTGCAACCTTAGTCTCTGCCCTTACACAAGTCATAGGAGGGGGCCCACAACGTCTCCTAGAGGCTCCCAGGATGCCAGTGTCTGCCGGCGCCCCGCTGATCACCTCCTTTGCTTTGGCCACCGGGCTCCCCTCCGTGTCCAGCAGAGCCTTACGAACAGTAACCAGGATGCAGAGGACAAGACTGGGACTCGTGTTCCAACTTCTGAAAAGCGGGATGAAGACCGGGCACAGACAGCCGAGGAGCAAGCTGCTGGCTTCCCTAGCGGGCCCCGGGAAGAGGACAGAGACAAGGGGGACGATGACCCCAACAGCAAATGGGCACTGCCCGGAACCCTAGCATGCCCTGGGCAAACCAAAGCGCTGGTGTTTGCAACTTCTCGCAGCAGGCCGGTATATAAAGACGCGGCCGTGAACGCGATCCGTGCACGAGAGCCAGAGCCCAGTGCTGGCTCCGTTCTGTGTGATAACACAAGGCACATCTTCCCCAGCAAGAAGGATTTACAGCGCCAGGCAGGGTTCTCTTACAGCGTGTTTAACTCTCACATATTATATAAACCAGATTTTCCTTCTCATAGGAGGCCAGAAAAAAATACAGGGACAGCCGAAAGCTGCCCAGCGGCTCGGCTCTGCCCCTGGGCTGCGGTTTGAAACTGTTCGGAGTTCAGTGGGCGGCAGATGGGGCAGGACAGGCCACGATCGCGACTCGCGGGGGTCCCTGGGTGAAGCGCGTGGAAAGCTGTCCAAAGGGGGCGGCTGCTGCCCAGGGGACAGCTGGCTGCACGGCTGGAATGAGGCTCCACAAACAAATGCGTAGTAAACACAGACGGAGTGCTTTAAAAAACACGTTCTCTCCCCGTGCCTTCTCCCACTCGGGTGCTCTTGCGCTCTTTTTTTTTTTCCTAAGTGGCCACTCTTGGCGGCCCACTCAGAAGCCTGGCTCTCCAAACCCCCTGGATCGAGTCCTGCCGTGCAGCTGGGGGGCCACAGCCCCACTCGACACGGCAGGAGGAAAACGCAGCCTGCTTCTTCCTGGGGGCAGGGGAGGCAGAAACTGCCTGAGTGACAGAGAATAAATCTTGGTTAATTGACCACTGCAACTTTATAACATGCCAGTCTCCTCTGGCCATCATAACACGCTTGTTCATAAGACATCTACAACGCGCACTGCAACATAGCAAAGGCCATAAAAACCCTCCACCCACTGGAGAGGCCTCGTGTCTGCAGGCTCAGTCAACATGCATCCCAGGGATCAGAGGAGACGCAGGCTCTCCAATTACACCTCTAAGTTAATCAAGCCCAGAGTCGCAGCTCTCCCAGCACACACCGGCCTCCTCGAGATTTCTCCCCAAACTTTGGGGACACTTGCCACAAAGAACCATTTCAAAACCATCGTGTCCGGCAGCCGAGCTGGGGGTGTGCGGGCCCACGGCACTCCCAGGACAGAGCTGGAAACGGCTCGTCTCCTGCTCTGGGGCGCCCGTTCCTTTATGGAGCGTGGCTAACCTTGTCAGCAGTTTCTTAGCAACTCCAAGGGGTGCGCTTCGGAGGACCACTGAGAACCCCAGAGATGCCTTGTTTGGTGAAGCCCAGCCCGGTGCGTTTCTAAAGAGTAGGCGGTGGCTGCTTTTGTTGTAGAAAAAACACACTAAACCAGTTAGCAGGAGGCAGGGCGATTAGGAGGAGGGGGCCCAGGAAAGCTCTCTGAAGTTGGAGGAGCCCAGTGAGTCGCTAAAGGCCTCACGCTAATTACAATTAGTAGAATGAGTTCATTGCCTTCTGAAGACTCTGCTTAATGGGCTTGAGTCAGACAGGCTCTGCTGAGTTGGGCACTGTTTGATTTTCCTGGTCTTGGAGACCAGCACAAGAGTCCAAGTGCCCAGAACAGGTGAGAGGCCTGGGACACTGGGCTCCCTGAATTACGTTGATTTTTTTTCTTTTTCATTTTTTAAACTTTGTGTAGAAAGCGACTGGTCCGATGCTCTTTCTGGGCGGTGCTCCTTTCTCCTCTGCTGTCCAGTGGCCCAGGTGCCCACATGGTCAGCCTGGACCTCTGAACTGGCCTGCGGGGATCCAGCTGCCTCTAACAGAGGAGCGCTGAGTCTGCAGAATGAGCCGGCTTAGGGAAAGATGAGCGCCTTCCCTCCAGCTCTGAAGTCACAAAGTGACTTATGGAGGCTGCACCGTGTGAAACCGTAGAAGCAAAACACCACTGCTGTCTTTGTGCTTGCTCGCTGGAGTGGAGAGGCACAGGGCAGTGCTGGCTGGGGCTGCGGCCTGGAAAGAGCCAAGCAGGTGGGGACAAAGCACCTTCCCTAATTAACGTCACCGACTCTATGCTTTGGCTTGGGGTTGAGTGGCTCCTACCAGCTGGGTGTCAATTTGGATCTTCCGGGGTGAATTACAAGGGCAGATCTGTGTGCCACTTAAACCCCAAACGCTGAGGGTACCCTGGGCTCTGTGCCTTCCAAACAGTAAACCAGAACCAATGACTCTCTGCTGACCACAAATTCACGCCCAGCGGGGGTTGGAGAACATCTCTCCTCTTGTGAAAAGCAAAGCTTTGGGATGGTGAAAGAATTTCGGAGTCAGGCTCCACTCTGGTCACACACTGCCAACGTACTTAACGTCCCTGAGCCTGATACTCTCAAAACTGGCTAAAAGACGGTAAAGCTCCCAATTTTCCTTCGACCACAATGTTGTTAGAAGGGAGACATGGCAAAGGCGTCCCCACTCCAGATATATTTCCAGGGCCAAGGAAAACCGACCTGCCTGGTCAGCTGAGTGTATTTATCTCGTCCAGTTTACTAAAGAAAAGTTCTTCTCTCCCCTAGCACAGACTTCACACATGGTCCCTCCCTCCACTGTGCTAGGGCTTTGACTCGGATGTAAAAGGCAGGTCAGCCTCCCCAGCACCCTCCTGAGGTGCAAGGTAAACACAGCTGAGGGCCGCCCGCAGGGGCACGCATCAGGGCGCTGCCATCCCACCACTGGCCCCTGGAGCTGGGGTGCCCGTCTCTCAGGAATGCAAGATGATCCACTGGGGTCTGCACAGCTGGGCGCCCCTCACAGGAAGAGTGTGTGGGAGTTTTGCGGAGTGTTCTGGAAATAAACACACCCTTTGTCACAAAGGCTGCACTCTGAATTAGCGCATCTTCTCTCAAATAATCTACAAACGCTAAAAACCAAAGCACTAAGGAGACCCGGTCAAAGACAGCATCGCTCAAAATGAAGCTCCTTGGGCCCAAAGTAAGCATTTTAGTATCTGCCGAGAAGGACCCCGTTAGCCTACCTCTAGAAACTTATCCTAGCAAAATATTCACACAGGTGCCCAAACACTAGGTGTGCACCACATTTGTCATTGTAGCAGCTTCTGTAATTAGAAAACACAAGATGTGTGCAACCTCAATAGGATTCAGTAAAATCTACCGGGCCCACTGAAAACAGCACAGGGGCCGCTAGCAAGAATGAGGTAGCGGGGTGTGGACACAGAAGGATGTCAACGGTGCAAACATTAACAGGCTTCATGAACTTTCACCATCTAAAACACCGCTCTTCTAGAAAAATCCAGAAAAATCTATCACGCTGATCTTTCCAAGGCCTTGTTCTGCCCCTGCGGTGAGTCCCGCTGACGTGCATGCCTTCGGCCCATCTGAGCAAACAAGAAGTGTCTCCTTTGGTTCACACAGCGTGAGACGCTGAACTATAAACCCCTCTGTTTCCTGCAGATGGACCTCAGACACGGAACATCAGCTGTGGGTCTGGACACTCCCTGGCACAAGCATCACCTCACAGAAATGTCACAAGGGTCGCCCAGGTTACAAAAGTCTGATATCCCAGCTCCACGTCTCACGGGCCAAGCGGACGGAGACTCCGGCAGCCTTCCTAACGGATGCTCAGCGATGGCCTCCCGTTCTGACCACGAGGTAGAGTTTAAAGAGCTGAGTCTTTCCCCTTTTAGTCCTGCTCCAGAGGTGTGGACAGTAAATGAGAGCAGAGGGTGCCTGCAGAGTGGGGAGGGTCGCTACCTCCCGGAGATGCCGCACTGTTCAAGCCGTCATCTGCCGTACAGATCCGTACACTTCCTTTAGGTGAGGACAGAACTCCTACAGGCCTTGTTCGAGATAATCCGTCAGTTCCCAGGAATCACCACTGCTGTCTAGAACTGTCTCACGGGACAGCTCGTGATCTTTTGTCCAATGAAGTGGGAGCTCCAGGAGAGCAGAGTCGACGCCTCCCTCAAGTGACGCCGTCCTCGTGGCCAAGCACAGACCCAGAGACAGTCTGCACTCCACAGACAGACTCGGTTCTTCACAACGATGCAACACGCATGACCCTGCCTAGAGTGTTCCACCCTCCCAACCAAGGCCACGAGGTTCTCGCCGCTCATCTCTGTCTTCTTACAACAACCTCCCGCAGCGACACGGCACCTGCAGCCAACCGGTCCCGTGGCCACCTGAGCTGCTGATGCGGAAAATGCATCAGCAAGTCTCAGCCACCTTCAGAATCAAACTCGGCACGAAAATAAACCACACACGAAGGCCAGGAATGCAGGAGCGAGGTCTGCTAAGGGGCAGGGTGTCGTGACAACCAGTGGGTGCACCACTGCAAACTGGGAGGTGACAGTGGCACGTCCACACTCACAGCCTAATGGCAGTTTGCGCACAGTTTATACGGGCAGCTTGTGATTAAGCTGTGTGAGTTTAAAGAGCAATTGCAGAGTTTCTGTCTCAGAATTTATAATACCTTAAATATACGTAACTCATTAAGCTGTCTTTCTATCACAGGTTGAGTACCCCTTATCTGAAATGCTTGGGACCCAACGTATTTCGGATTCCAGAGTTTTGTTGTTATTGTTATTTTGGAATATTTGTACAGACTTTACCGGATAAGCACCCCTAATCCGAAAATCCTAAACTATTCAAGTGTTATGTTCAAAATGTTATAGATCATGGATTGTCATGGTGATGTTCAAAAGCTTGTATTTCAGAGCAGAGCATTTTAGAATTTTGAGGATTTATTTATTTATTTGAGAAGCAGAGTTTTGGGGACAAGGAAGAGAGAGAGAGAGAGATATCTTCCATCCACTGATTCACTCCCCAAATGGCCACAACGGCCAGGGATGGACCAGAAGCCTGGAACTCCACCCGGGTCTCCCATGTGGATTTAGGGGCCCATCTTCCACTGCTTTCCCAGGCACAACAGGGAGCTAGATCGGAAGTGGGGCAGTCAGGACTTGAACCAGCACCCATTCGGGATGCTGGTATCACAAGTGGTGGCCTAACACGCTGTCCCATAACTTTGGAATCTTGCGAAAGGGCTGCTCAGTCTGTATGTCAATGCAGCACACACTGACAGGAACCTTGCTAAGATCCAGCCATTGCTATACATCATAAGGCCCCTCTGTGACGTCACAGCTTCAAACTAAGCTCACTTACCCAAACAGCCTTCTCTCCACTGCGTCCCCACCTGAGTCCCCAAGCCTTTCTCTTACGTAAAGCAGTAAGACATTAACCCAATCACAACACTTCTATATCCTCTTTGCCCATACCCTAGGTTCAATGCCAAAGATTAGACAACAGACCAAATATTGGCCCTCTCTCCAGCCACCTCAGTGAGGTCCCCTGCCGGAACCGACACGATCAATAAGGCTTCCTTCGTCCACTGTGGTGCAAAGTGCAATCGATGGGCAGGTGTCACTGTGCAGGGGGTTAAGCTGCCTCCTCTGACACTGGCATCCCCCATCACAGCACCAGTTAAAATCTCAGCTCTCGGCTTCCGATCCAGCTTTCTGCTAACAAGCCTGGGAAGGCAGCAGAAGACAGCCCGGCTGTCTGGGCCCTAGCCATCCATGTAGGAGACCAGTTTGGAGTTCCTGGTTCCTGGCTTCAGCCTGGCCCTGGCTGTTACAGGCAGTTGGGAAGTAAATCTTTAAATGGAAGATCGATCTCAATATTTCTCTCACACTCTCTCTCCCCTCTGACACTGCCTTTCAAATAAATAAATAAATCTTTAATAACGAAGTGCAACTGACAGCTTGCAGAGCACAGGGCACAAATGCCAGCATCGCAGGGTCTAACAGGCCCCATGCACACTGGCACGTGTCTACTCCCAGCCCAGAGAGCTGGCGCCCACAGAACGCCACCTGCTCCCGGCGCAGGGAAGGACCTGCTTCTCGCTGGTATCCATCCTGCAGGAAACGATTCATTTGCATCAGCACACTTGCTCCCTGGCCAGCCTTTGCCCCCTGGAATTCCAGTTGTGAAACAGGAATGAAAAGCTGCTATGTAGCAATCAAAGGCTCATTAAACAGTAGCTACCCGAGGGAGGAAGTGTGGAAAGCCCTGTGCCGGGGGAAGGGACAGGACTGACCACTGTCCAGGTCAGGGACAGATGAGTGGGGCTCTCAGCCTGGAGACACAGCAGGAGGGCAGCCACTCGACAGCAGCAACTGACCAGCCACGTGGCACCATCATCCCCAACATGCCCACTCATCTCAC
Source organism: Sylvilagus floridanus (assembly GCA_949820135.1). Classification (NCBI taxonomy): domain Eukaryota; kingdom Metazoa; phylum Chordata; class Mammalia; order Lagomorpha; family Leporidae; genus Sylvilagus; species Sylvilagus floridanus. The sequence continues at coordinate 71,818,634 of OX463235.1, forward strand.
CCTCTGAATAGGGCTGCCAGAAAAGTGGGCCAGACCCAGTTACACGGATAAGGGGACTGAGTTCCGTGACTTTCCTAGGGCTACCGAGCAGACAAAGAATGGAAATGCTCTTGAACCCCACCCACCCCACCCCAACTGTGTGATTCCCATCTGAACCTTCAGGGACAGGGTCTGAGCAGGAGTGGGACCCCTGGAGGGTTCCCCTGGGCAGCAAAGGCGGCTGCTGGAGCCACAGGAAGCCCTGGAATGCGCTTCGCACTCAATCCTTGCTCCAGCGCCAGGACTGCGTGTTAACCCAGCAGGCACAGCTGCCACCTACTACCTGGTGGTGCCTCCTCAATCCTTTCTCAACAGAGGGGCTTCCTCAGCAAGATTTCACAACCCTGGAGCTGGCGTGCACCAGGCAGGATCAGGAGGAAGCACCACATCTTACGCCTGGAGCTGGGACTGCAAGAGAATGCGTTGGCAGCAAGATCAGCAGCACAGAGGATCCGAGGAACTAAATGAGTTGCTAGGTCAAGGGGCTTCAAGTTCAGATACCCGCGGAGCTCCCTGGGGACGACGCTCGTGAGCTCTGGGGAAAAGCAGAGGAGTCACATGGCAACATGGTCAGGTGTTCAGTGAGTGGAAGTCCCCAGAAACGCATCACCACCACGGGCAGCCCTCACCTCCCAGGGACGCAGCTCTGTCCAGAAGCCAAGTGAGATGGAGACGCGTCCACCAGGGGCCAGCGAGCAGGGCCGAGCCTACTTTGACAGCTTCAGTAACCAAGGAAGCAGTCAGTTAACGACCATGGCCACCACTTGTCAATCTACTGCACCCCACCCCGTTCCAAATGCACCAGAGTCTCGGGATCTCTCTGCAGCTGTGTGGCTCAAGGTTCTCTCACCAGCCTCGGTCCCTCCGCCTCTGCTCGGCGATCACACCAGTGCCTCTGTCTGCCATGGACAGAGGCTGCCCCAAGCAGTGAGCAACATGCACAATCTCCCTCTGCCTGGGACAGGCTGCCAGCAGCTCAGAGCCAGGTGTCGTCTCCACGGGCATGCCCGCCAGTCAGTGCTCAGAACAAGAGCCTCCGCCTTCCTCCCCAGCACACACCTGCAGGGAGAGCGCGCCGGGGCAGATTCCCGCTGCTGCAAGCTGTGTCCCGTCACGTCCGGATGCACGTGCAGGGCTGGACGACAGCGCCCATTCCAGTCTACCACCGGGCAAGTCAGGGCCGGCCGGCAGGGATGCTGGCGCGGGCTGCAGCCAGCCAGGAGTGAGGTGTGGCCCCTTGCAGCCCCCCACCACCCACTCACTGCCTGCTGCCTACGACTTTCACTCTGGCCCTTGGTGGAGGGGGCACTCAGCTGGCCTCAGCGACTCAGAGGCCATCCCATGGCCATTGCACTCTGCCACCCAGGGAAAGCTCACAAGTTCTCTGATGGTCTCCAGGGATGCCAGAGTTCCTAATGCAAAGTGTCTATACAAGTGAGGAGGAGCGAGTGGTCTTTGGAATTCCTGCCATCTCGCTCTCACATAGCGTTTTGTTTTGGGGTTAGAGCAGCACCTTTTTGGAGTCTCGCTGTGAGGAAGCCCTTGCGGGCTGCAAGGAGGCCCCTGGCCAGTGCCTCCACCATATCACTCCTCCCCTGCACACTGGGGTCACCACTGGGGGCGGGAGAGGCCACTCAGGGAGCACCAAGAACTCAACTCCACCACCTCTTCTGCAACTCCAACAGCGAATCCGGTCCCAGGACGGCCGTGAGGGCAGCGGGAACCAAGGGTGGAAACCTTAGCAGGAGACGTGACGGCCACTGGACCCAAAGTGGCGTTCAGTTCACTAAGGAAGACTTCTGATCGTGGCTAAGAGATTACAGGTGCCGTCTAACCGCGAGTGGATGCAGGCTTGGAAGGGAGGAAGCTGGCATTTGTGCCAAGTTGCTGCCTGCACGTGCTAACCCAATGATGCCTCATGACTGCTGCAGTGAGGTCAGCTGGGATCCCCAGAAACTAAGCCCATACCCCAGACCCTGGAACCTGTCCATGTGACCTTGTTTGGAAAAAAAGAAAAATAAAAAGAATTTGCAGATGTAGGTGAGTGACATCCAGAAGCAGAGCATCCCTGATTCAGGTGGGCCCTAAACCCGACGGCAGGTGTCCTTGCGAGAGAAAAACAGGGAGGCTGGGGATGCGCAGAGAGCCTGGTGGTGCAGAGGCAGAGATGGGAGCGGGGGCTCCACACCCAGGAGCGCCGCACACGGCTAATGGCATCGTGGCGGAGAGGAACGTGAACTCACTAACACCTTGACCTTGGGCTCTCAGCCTCCAGACCCGATGAGAATAAACGGCTGTGGCTCTGCCCAGAAGCCCCAGGAAACGAACCCCCATCACAGGAATGAGGCAGCAAGCACCATGGCTCCGACTGTCCCGAGGATAAAAAGGCTCAGCAAAGCTAAATCCTCCATAACTGCGTTTCCAATAAACACGCCTTTCACAAATATAGTGAAAAACAGGGCTAACGTCATGGTGCCACGGATTAAGCCACCGCTGGTGATACCACAGCCCACACTGGAGCATTGATTTGAGATCTGCCTGCTCCACTTCTGATCCAGCTCCCTGCTAAAGTGCCTAGCAAAGTAGCAGAAGATGGCCCGAGTGCCTGTACCCCTGCCACCCACGTGGGAGACCTGGATGGAGCTCCTGGCTCCCGGCTTTGGCCTGACCCAGCTGTTGTGGCCATTTTGGGGAGTGAACCAGGGGATTTAAGATTCTCTCTCGCATGCATGCACCCTGGAACTTTCACAGATAAATTTTAAAAATAATTTTTGAAGTTATATAGCTTGGCCCAATTCACTTGTACCCTAGGTATGTAGCTGGGGTCCTGCTACTCTTTCTTCCCACAAAAGCCCTAGGCTGCTCTTTGGCTACCACTCGAGAATCCAGGCTCCTTCAGTCTCAGACACAAGGGAAGGGAGCAGTCCACGGGCTCATGCCGGCCTGCAGCTCGCCAGTGGCAAGGTCCTGGGACCATCACGGGTGAACTCCGCCGGGGCCGACCACCCCCTGAGCCAGCGATTTTAGGGGAGCCCGCTTTACGATCACCACAATGACCAAAGTGTAGGACTTTACACTGATTTTTCCCTCACGGTCCATGGCTACTAAGTAATGGTGTCCATTTTAATAAGGATCAAGCAAAGCTCCTCAAAGGGCTCCCAGAAACGAAGGCACGTCCCTCACACAAACAATCACTCGCTGTTTAATTCCAGAACACAGGAATGTCATTTAGATTACACGGCTTTTACATTCCAGGGAGGAATTTCAATAAAAGGATCGCACCCATTCTGATGCTTCGCAGTATCTCAACCACAAATCTATGTCTCATAGCAACAAAAATAAAACCTCGGGGAACGAGAGCGGGGCCTGATCCTCACCAGGAGAGAGTTTCAGAGTTTCTGCGAAACAGACAGGGAGCTTGGAAGCTGTTAACACCCAGCGACATCAAATCTGCGGGCGACCAGAGACTCTTCCCTTAAGCCTGACTCCTTTCTGTTTCCACTCGCTGAGATGTTCAGCGCCACTGCCAGCCGTGCCCGTCCAGAGGAGACGCTTCAGCCGACTCAATCCCTATCTCTCTGGTGCCTCGCAAAGCAATTCAGGGTTCCGGGCACAGATGGGGGCAGTACTTCACACCTCCATCTGCACCGAAAACGTCGTATACTCTACTGACTCTTGGCTTCTATTTATAAAGAAGGTTCAAGGCTTGGAAAATTATTGGAGCTGAGCTTTAATGGATATTCCCAAACAGCATTGTGTCATTATTGGCCTGCGTTTCGCTGGGCGGGTTCCCAACTTTGTGACATAATCAGGCCTCTCTGCATTACTCCATACACTCCACGCTCCCTCCACGTTACACCACTGAATCATCCACTCTTTTCAGCAAGGCTGACTGCCAGGGGATTAACATTAGACAGCACAATTCCATTATTTAGCAGCCGATTCGATCCCAGCCTTAAACTCCCAGCGAGATCGAGATCTCAGGGCCTCGCGGAGAGGGGCTGCCAGCAAGCTGCAGGGGGAGGTGGGGCGGGGGCTTTGGGATGTTTTACATGACAACTCAACCTCAAACCTGCCGCGGCCCAGCCGTGACTCTGTGATTCCTGGACCGGCCCCAGCCAATCCTACCGACCGATTAGGCCTGTATGAAGCCATAACCCCACAGGACTGCTACAGCACAATGATTTTTTTTTCTCCAATAACAAATTATTTAATTTTAAAATTAGGCATTTAGAATGTTTAGCCTCAAACGTCACTTACTCTCATGAAATAGAAACACTTGCATGTCAAATTCAGTATATGGAAGACCCAAGGTAAATCCCAAGCCACCTGCACCTCGGGACCAATTGAGTGTCACCTGTTTTATTTGTTCTTCTATTTGAGCTACTCTTCTTTATGCCTGTTTTGTAAACTGCCTGAACATAGTAATTCTCATTAAGAAATAGACTGCAAATATCTCCATGAGAAAAGAGAGCTGTCAAAGTCACTTTCTTGAACATCCAGAGAATCAACATTAGACAAAGACCTACCAAATTTCACCTTGAGATTTCTGAATAAAGTGTTGAAACACCAGTTTCATTGAATGTTTATACAGAAATGGAGGTAAAGACTACATAATGCTTTCTAAGGCAGAATGTCCCATGGATTTCATTTCGTTTGGCTTATTAAACTATCAAAATGTTTTTCTGTCTAACTTTCAATGAACTTAAATTTTTAACTAAGCAAATCTAGGCAGGGGCTGGCGCCGTGGCTCGCTTGGTTAATGCTCCATCTGCAGCACTGGATTCTGTCCCGGTTGCCCCTCTTCCAGTCCAGCTCTCTGCTGTGGCCCGGGAGTGCAGTGGAGGATGGCCCAAGTGCTTGGGCCCTGCACCCCATGGGAGACCAGGAGGAAGCACCCGGCTCCTGGCTTTGGATCTGCGCAGCTCTGGCCATAGCGGCCATTTGGGGGGTGAACCAATGGAAGGAAGACCTTTCTCTCTGTTTCTCTCTCTCTCACTCACTGTCTAACTCTGTCAAATAAAAAAAAAAAACAAAACTAGGCAATTAGGTTGATCAAGTTTATGGAAAAGTTTTTCATGGCTCTTTGGGCAATTCCAATACCGACGGCATCTCTCTCTTCAGAGTTTGCATTTTATCGGAGACGAAATCCTCACCTGCGAGGTAACAGAGGGGAAATGTCCTAGGAGCCAGAGTTCGCTCACGAAGCACGGTGAGTGGGTGTGGAGTTACCAGCATTGGAGCAACATCAACCAGGGTGAGCCTGGAGTTAGAGGTCGGCAAACTACATGTAACGAAGGGGAGACCAACGAGCTAACCCAAAGGCAGCAGCCTGGTTGGGTCATGGTACTCAAGCAAGACAGAGAAGAGCCAGGCCCCTGCACAACAGAGATCTCAGTCCATCTTCCTCGCACAACCAGACATCTCGGGTGTCAGTGGTCCTCCAACAAGGCAGAGAAACACCCTCTCTCCATCAGGGACGACAAAAGCCCACCATCATAGGCAGCACGTGGGAAGAACCCATGGCCTCACAAAGTTGCGTTGAAACGGCCTCATCGGTGCTGTGCATTCTGACAAAGCAGCTCACACACGTGTGTCTGTCTTCACAAAGGAAAAGGCTTCAGGACTCTGCTTAAGGAAGGGCAGGTCCCTTCGATGTGACCCGGGTTCTAGCTGGCCACAACGCTCAGCCACGGGACCCTCGATCACCCTGCAGCCAGCCTCGTGCACATGGCCTTCTTTGGGCTACATCGCCACTTTCCAAAACAAAGTTCTCAGGGCATTTGGTACAGTGATTAAGTCACCACTTGGGATGCTGGCTACCATGGGGGAGTTCCGGTCACTCCACTTCAGATCCTGCTTCCTGCTAATGTTCCTGAGACGCAGCAGGCGACAGCCCGAGAATTTGGGTTCCTGTCACTCACAGAAGAGACCCAGATGGAGTTCCAGGCTTTTGGCTTTGACCCATCCCAGCTTTGGCTGTTGTGGGCATTTGGGGAGTGACTCAGCAGGTGGAAGATCTCTCTCTTTCCCGGAACTCCCTGTTTCTCTTAAATCAATCAATCGGTCAATCAATCTTGTTTAAAGTAAAATAAAAAACAAAGTTCTCAGGACAGGTGATTGACTCAGCAAATTAGATGCTGCCTGGGATGGCCACACCCCACACTGGACTGCCTGGGATGGCCGCACTCCACACTGGACTGCCTGGGATGGCCGCACTCCACACTGGACTGCCTGGGATGGCCGCACTCCACACTGGACTGCCTGGGATGGCCGCACTCCACACTGGACTGCCTGGGATGGCCGCACTCCACACTGGACTGCCTGGGATGGCTGCACTCCACACTGGACTGCCTGGGTTCGAGTCCCACCTCTGTATTCTATCCCCATTTCCTCTAATGTGCACCCTGGGTGACACCAGGTGATGCTGCCACCCGCATGGGAGACCCACGTGGAGCTTCTGCTCCCTGGCATCAGACTGACCCAGCCCCGGCTGTGTTGTAGGCATCTGGTGAGTGAACCAGCAGATGGAAGATCTACTTCTCAAATAAATTTTGTTTAAAAAAAACCATAATTATCATGTAGCATAATCTGCACCCTTTTCCCTGCACATAACAACATATTCCAGAGCAATCTCACTTCCCACGGCCTCAGTCATCTCCTACCACACCCACCTAATAGAAGACAGTGCTCGGGACCAAGAGGACGGTGCAAAACCTGCGACCCCTGCTACAGAGCAAGCAGGACATCAGCAAGGACAGAGGAATCCTCTGAAGAATGGCTTGCACATGGGACGAGTGGAAGCGACCAAGGCTCCTGGATCCTTGGGGCAGAAGCACACCCACTTCTGTGGTCGCGAATGGGCCAACCCAGAGCAGGCTGGGGGGCTGCCAGGCAAGCAGCAGCAGACTCACCCACGACATCGAGGTGGTAGGTGTGGTTGATGGACCCATACTCGTTCTCCACCACGCACGTGTAATTGCCTTTGTCAGAAGGGACCACGCTCTCCATGATAAGGCTCCAGTGCTGGTTCCGCACCTAAAACGATCAAAGTGCAGGTGGTTAGTCAGCAATCCTGACACAACACCAAATGTTGTGGGGTGGCGTTGTGGCCAGCAGGTTAAACAGCTGCCTGCAATGCTGGCATCCCATTTGGAAGCACCAGTTCGAGTCCCAGCTGCTCCACTTCCAATCCCACTCCCCACTAATATGCCTGGTAAGGCAGCAGAAGATGGCCCACGTACTTGGGGCTCTGTACCCATGTGGGAGACCAGCCTGAGCTGTAGTGGCTATGTGGGGAAGGAACCAGCAAAGGGAAGAAACCTCTTTCTCTCTCTCTCTCTGTGCCTTTCAAATAAATAAATAAATCGTTTTTAAAAAAAAGCTAAACATACTAAAAAAAAAAAAAAAAAAAAAGCTGGAGGAGGCAGAGAGGATAACGACCTGAATTCCAAACCTTCCTCACCATAACTAGTACTCAGACTAGTCAAAGAAATTATCACCATCACCATCATGACCACCTACGAAACAGATACCAACCCTGAGATACACAGGGGACTTGTGGGGGTCTCATGCTAACCCTGTCTGAGGGACCCCCCAGGAGAAGCCCAAGGGCTGGGGTCTGCACAGGATCAGTCTGCACAAGATCCCATGTGGGAATCCCTGCTCAGCTCCTGCTTCTTCCACTTTAGATCCAGCTGCTGCTAACACACCCAGGGCAGGAGAGCCACCAGGTCTCCCAGCCACTGGGAACCACCGAGAGGCAGCACTAGTAAGCACCTACTGTGCGCCAGGCACCGCTCAGGGCCTTTCCTCCAGGATTAAGTCATTCAGTTCTCCCAGGAGCCCAGGAGGCAGGTGCCCGACAGTTCCGGGCCTTCCAGTTTGAATGCGCCTCATTTCTTTTCCCAAACTCTGCAGCAGCTCCAGCCGGGAACTCAGTGCACCCCTCCTGTCTCCAGCAGGGGCTGAGTAGATGTTTCTCAGAGACAGACCCAGGATTCCAAATATGGGAGCAACGAGTCCTCGTGAAACTCGAGTTTCATAACCATCTGCTCAGGCTCCTCGAGACTTTTCAAAGATAAGCAGCACACGTGAAAAGAAGTTTCTGTGGCTCCTAGCCACAGCTCTCTCAACAGGCGCACAGACTCGACTCCGCTTGCTCGCATCGCTTGCAAAAGATGTCAATGGTCTCAAATTCCCAAAGAAGCATGAGTTTTCCTTCCCAGGACAAAACACAAACTCCTGAATGTTTTATGGTTCAAGGCTTTACTATTTCTATCTGAATCCAAAGTATTCTTGATAGTTATTTTGGACAGGGCATTCTGGGGAGACGGAAAGAAAAAATAATAAGCGGGAGCCCAGTAATCCTAACAATCGGTTCATTACGGTCACTCGACCTTCGGAATGACCCCCGAGTCTTCATCGCCTGCACGCAATGGTGCAGACAGATCAGGAGCTCAACTAGAGAATAAAGAAGGTCGCCTCCAAACTTCTGTGTGGTAAAAACAGGGCACAGCACTGCCCACTGTGCCAAGCAGAGCCAGCGGCCAGCCCGAGATAAGCGATTAGGGAGCCTGCTGCATACCGCTGCTGTGCCACAGCCACTCAGCCTCCGGCGTGGCCGCTGCTGCCGAGTTCCAACGCAAGGGCGTGCTCAGCCCTGCCGGTGCTAGGACAGATCAGCAGCATGGAGGCCCAACTGCTCTGAACAGAGCCCCACAGTTCCGAACTCCGGGCAGTCGGCTCACTTGGCCATCAGTGACCATTTCGTTTCGGAGTCTGGAGGGCGGGGACATGGACTGTCTCTCCCTGTGTAACACCTGCCAGTACGATGACTCTGAGGGCACTGAGGCTGCACTGGAGGACATCGGAGCTGGGCCGTGCCCTTACAGGAAAACAAAAAAAAAAAGGAGGCGAGGTCTCCCCTTGGGAGAGATGGGACCTGCCACAGCGGGGAGACGCGGATGCTGAAGTATGCAGGACGGGGAGAATTCCCACGGGAACCTCAGCCCTTGGGTGCCACAGCACAGTTGCAACGCTAAGCACGTGGGGGTGGCAAGTTCTAGTTCCTGACTGGGCTTGAGGCAGGTGGGCCCACAAGGAGAGAGACCTTCCCTCTCCCCAAGCCCTCTAGTGCATCAGAAAGGGCCATGTGCTTGCCTGAAGGACCAGTCCCGTGGAGGGTAACCTAGGGATGCAGCCACAGGCCCCAGCATCACCAAGTCGTGTAATCCAGCCTTGAGCCCTGCTGTAAAGGCTCAGTGCTTTGAGCCCCGCTCAAATGTCACGCCCGTAAGCCCTTAATCACGCCTAGTGCCTGTCTCTGGACCCCATCCAAACTGTCAATGTCTCTCTTGCGCTTAGATCCAGATTTGGCACATGGCGTATTCCAAATGGAACTGAACCCGAACGGTGCGGGGAGGGGTCACCGCCTGCCTCGGCCCAAGACATTAAAACTTGGCGCAGGCAGCTCGGGATGCCACTGTTTTCTCTGAAGCCAGCGGGAGCCTCTCGCTGTGGCCGTGGCATTCCACGCAGGATCCCTCTTCAAGGTCACGTGTTCCCCAGTTACTTCCCGGCCACGCACTACCAGTGCGAGCAGGTTCACTTTTCTGCAACACTTTGAGCGTAAGTAACACAGTTAGCAAACAGGGGGCTTCTGTCCTTTGAGAGGCCTTGGTACTCCATCAACATGGCCCCATGCAGCGCTGTTAATATTTATCTTCTTACACCATCGCTTCTGTATTTGATTTCTTGAGACACTGCTCACCCCAAATTTTATGAGCTGTGGCATCTTCCAAACGGATGATGTGCTGAGGAGCTGCCGACAGTGGGGATCCTGACGCTGCTGTAGGGGATGTCCTGCCCCTAATTAGTGGCTGCTGAACAGCCTAAGAGCCGCATCAGCAACTCCGACAAGTGGAAACCAAGGCCCCAGGCGGCAGAGGTGGTTTTGCAGGCTCGCCCTTCCACGCGCTTCTCTACATTTCTCACTTTCAGTGCCACAATGATTCTGGCAGTTAGGGCCAATGTACCATTTCTGCTTTCCCCAAGAGGAGAGATGTAAACACCCAATAAACATATGAAAAGATGCCTCAGCTCATCAACAATCATGGAGATGCAAATCACAACAATAATGAGACACTGCTACTCAGTGACTGATTAACAAAAATTAGAAAGATCAATGTCACTGGGTACTAGGTGAGTAGGAGGCAAAACAGACACTAACGAGCAAGAACAGAAATTGAGAAAACCCTTTCTGTAAAATAATTTGGTGGTATCAAAAAATAGCTATGTACTTTTGTTTTTTTACCTAGTTAATCCCATTTCTAAAAATGTAGACCACAGAAAAGAATACGATGGGAGCTGACATTGGGCCGTGACAGGTTAAGCCATCACTTGGGACACCCACATCCCATATGGGAATCCCAGCTCAAGTCCTGCTTCTTCCACTTTGGATCCGGCTCCCTGCTAAGGCACCTGGGAAAGCAGCAGAAGATGGCCCAAGTGCCTGGGCCCCTGCACCCATGATGGAGACCAGGAAGAAGCTCTTGGCTCCTGGCTACACTGGGGAGTGAACCAGCAGATGGAAGATCTCTGTATCTCTCTCTCTAACTCTGCCTTTCAAATAAATAAATAAATCCACACACACACACACACACACACACACACACACACTCAAGGCACATGAACAAAGCCACTGCTTCAAGCACCGTAGAGAGCTGAGCTCCATCAGGAAAAGAGGCATCAGCAATGTCAAGTTCCTTATCTACAAGAAGAGATCAGATACTAATCAGTACAAAAGAGACTGAACACAAAGCAATACAGCTGTGACTGCGTTTTATACAGAACACACACACACACCCCACCCGACAGATTCACACAGGCCTGGAGCGATCAGCATGGCTGTGCGAACATGGCTCAAATCAGAAAGAAAATACACAACATTGTTAGCAACGCACTTTATATAATTAAGTGGTGGGACTGTGACTGCAGTTCATTTTATTTTTTTTTCTCATTTTCACTCTTCAAACCTGAACAAAACTCTCTCCCACACCCATTGAAAGTCAACATGGAACAATTCCTTGGAAATCCTCGCGGCGCCAGGTGCCCAGCTGCAGAGCAAACCCGACAGCCAGGGAGAGGAGAGACCCTCCACCAGCCCACAGCACCTGCACCTTCATTCCCATCCCCGCCCACAGCCAAATCGTGGTGGAATTCTTCATTATTTTTCAGCTGCTGAACAGTAACAAATTAGAGAGCTCAGGGCTTCAAAACTAGGTTCATCAAGGACTTTTAATACAACATCTCAGTACGGAATCAAAGCAGACGGCAGAAGCATCGTGGCCCTGGCCCTGCGGATGCAGCGACTAAAGGTGGCCCAGACAGGTTCTGAGGATTTTTTCCTCTTATCTAAATCTCCCAAGGTGCCCATTAAATCCCCAGCTAGCTTCAGGTGACAACTGGGAATGTAAATTTATTTTCTAAGATACCAAAACACCTAGGTCACAGGCCAAAGGTCAAAGACTCAGGCTGTCACCTGGATGTTTGGTTTCCACATTGCAAAAAGAAAGGGAGACATTTCCAAACAGCCAGGTGTTCAGTAACAAGTGGAGTCAACGGCCAGAAGCTGCTCTTGGTGCCAGCTCGCACGCTGTGCCCATGCGACGACAAATACACCCCAGACCGCCTTCGACCAGTCAGCTCAATTTGCCTGAAGACAGTGCTGCCTTGTAACCCTGGCCTCAGGAGGCCCCCCCACCCCACCCCAAACGACGAAACAAAGACCCGCTGTCCTGAAGGTGCAAAACACTCCTGTCCCATCCCAGCCCTCATCTCCAGCAGGCTCCTGGGGACCCCAAACCACGCCTCCCAAGCGCATTTGCACAAACTAAGCCTTGCGTGTTAAGGACTGTGGCCCTAGCTGCTGCTTATCACCACGCAGCTGTGGAGGCAAACACCTGTTAATGCTTAAACTCCAGCTTCAATAGAAGGAGTTTGCTTTTCAGGAGGTGTCCAGAGAACAGGGCTGGGCGACCCGACCCCCAAGGACCGAGAACCGGTGGCAGAAGCTCCTCTCTGCTCGGTAAACAACCTCTGAAACCTTCCGGTGAGCCACACACGGCCAAGCCTGTCTCTTAGCTGCTTGCGACGGTGGCCTCCTGTGCATGTGTGCACTAGAAAAGTGCATGATCCTCGTTGAAAAGCCAAGCAGAACTGCCCCATGAGCCACCAATTCCACTTCCAGGTTTACACCCAAAGCAGCGGAAAGCTGGGACTTGCTCACCGCAGCAAGGCTGGGACGACCCACGTGCACGGGCACAGAGTGCACAGAGGAAAACTGTCTACCCCTGCAAGGGGACATTACTCAGTCTTAAAAACAAGCAGAGTCGTGCTTCAGGAGGTATGGACAAACCTGGAGCACATTAGGGTAAGGGACACAAGTCACAAAAGGACAATCACCCTGTGATCCCACTGACACAGGCACCGGACAGGCAAATTCACAGAAAGCAGAGGCTACTGGGGCTGCTTCATGGTACTGAGTACCTTCTGGGGATGCTGAAAACATTTCTGATGCTGGCTGCACACACAATGAATGTAATTAATGCCCATGCAACTCTACACTAAAAGGGATTAAAGTAGTAAATTGTATATTCTGTCTATTTTGCCATCATAATAAACAACTCGGGACCACAGAAGTTGGGAGAAGACCATCAGACCCCCAAGTCTGCCCTCAATGCTGCGCCATAGGCAACCCATCCTGCCACGTTCCTGGCAAAGCGATGCCTGCGTCATGGTTCCCATGGTAATGGAGTATTCTAAATACTGTGGAACCACACGTGAAGTTAGTAGGTTAGCAAGAACACCAACTCTGGGGCAAAACTCCCTGGGACCGAAATGGTACCTCTGTCACCTTGGGGGCATGATAACCAGACTGCCTCTCTGGGAACAGAAGGACTGAGTGACGTGACACCCAGGGGCACCTGGCAGTCAGGGCACAGGTGAGCACTAGACAATGTTGGCTTGTACCAGCACACACCGGCTCATCACCAGACGTGCGATCTGGAATTAAAGCCATACAGTCGGGGCCAGTGCTGTGGTGTAGCGGGTAAAGCTGCCACCTAAACTGCTGGCATCCCATATGGATGCCGGTTCCAGTCCCGGCTGCTCCACTTCCGATCCAGCTCTCTGCTATGGCCTGGAGAAGCAATGGAAGAAGGCCCAAGTGCTTGGACCCCTGCAGCCACATGGGAGACCCAGAAGAAGCTCCTGGCTCCTGGCTCCGAATCGGCTCAGCTCCAGCCATTGTGGCCAATTGGGGAGTGAACCAGCGGATGGAAGACCTCTCTCTCTGTCTCTCTTTCTCTGCCTCTCCTTCTGTCTGTGTAACTCGTTCAAGTAAATAAATAAATCTTAAAAAAAAAAAATGCTGAACAGTTCTAGCTAAGAGAATCTCCATAAACTATAAATATATTATAACTCTCTCAATATAAAATAACTCTCTAAACATACTTGCAGGGCAAGACTAATGTTGACACCCAAAAGTCTGTCGATGTGTAACTCACCCAGAAAATCTCAACCCCGCTGACCTACGCGGCGAAGCAGCCAGCTCGGGAGTGACGACCACGAGTGTGCTACAGTTGTCTTACGTCTGAAACACACCTGGACACGAACGGCCTGTGCTCACTTGTGCGCCACCCTCCCAGGGGAATGCTAGCCCCGAAGGCAGCTGGCGGGCTTCCATGCTTATGTCACAGCCCTGTGAGGAAGCCCTGCGTCCCGTGGTCTCTCTGCATTCTCGTGCGCTGAGAAGTGGAGAGAACGAGGGTTTCTGCGAAGCCCTTACGCCTACCTCATCGCCCACGAATGAGCTGGGGACGGAGCGGCCTGTCCACGATCTGGGCCAGCCTCTGGCTTTTCTGCAGTAAACTAACAACTGCTCAGAGTCCTGAGAAATATCTTGCCATCAAGGTCACCTCTTTACAAAAAAAAAAAAAAACCTGGGCTATTTTTAGGATAAAAAATGGCCGATGCTGCATCATGGCTATATCATTAAACCAGGGTTTTCAGAGATGTCCCAGATTATCTGTCCCACCTTCTCACTGTAAGGCAGGGCTGAGGCACGGAGAGCTTAAAACACTCAGCCGTGGTCAGGCGTGCTGTAAAAGCCCAGAAACCCGCACAGTTAGAGAGAAAGTCCCACCTTCAGCCTCGGCAGACACCTTGAAAAGACCCTCAGCACCCCAGGACGGCTCCGCCTCAGGGCCTGATGAACAGCCAGACCACAGAACACCCAGCCGCTCTGGCCACTTCCACGAGGTGAGCTCTGCGTGCCTCTCCATCCGTCCTCCCGCCCTTGGCCACAAAGCAAGCGTCCCACAGTGGAGGAGGGCCAGGGGCCTGCCCGGCCACAGGCTGAAAGAGCCAGCAAACACAGCCAGGCTTGAGGGAGAAGAAAAATGGCAGAAATAACAAACATTTGTTTGCGGAAACTTCCAGGCCTTTGCTTTCTGGAAAGACACATCATGGAAAAGTTGACACGTTGCTGCTGCGTGGAATGAAGTGTGCGGGTGACAAGAGTCCGCGCTGTGTGACACCGAGAGGTCGGGGTCCCCACACTACAGCCAGGCTCGCGCTCCTTGTGGGGAAGTCCCAAGGAACGAGAGCCACACGCTGTGCACACGTTCGTGGAAAATGAGTATTATGAAAAAAACAACGTGCATGGATTTCACAATCTTTTTCCACCACAATAATCTTTTAATCCCATTTTTCTACAAAATTTTTGAAATACCCACACACAGCTCCCTCCGGTCCAATGTTCAGAAGCATATTTCTATAAAAGTCAATGGACACAATGAAGAAAATATCAGAGGGGAAAACCCAACACCAGGGACCAGGCTCCCCAGAGTCTGCCCCACCCCTGTGCTGTGGACCAGAGCCAGCCAGGGGCTCAGACCCACAGGGCACTGCATGCTGGACCCCCACCACCTTCGTCGGCTGGGCCCCTGGGGCTGGTGTCACACATCCTTAGCACAACTGCACTTGAGGTAACCCCACTACTCCCAGGAGTCAGTCTTAGTCTTTGCTTTTCAAGTCCCAGGAGGCCCTGGAACTGGGTGGGATTTCCAAGTCTCCAGCATCCCCTAAATGCTGCCAGTGCGAACACCCCATCCCCATCCTCTGCATCCTGACGGCTGGCTAACCACGGCCACAGCCACACCAGACAAAGCCCAGAAGGGCAAAGAAACACGACCAGGTCACCCACCAACCAGGATGCCACATTCCAAAGATATAGTATTCTTCCCTTTTTTTTTTTTGGTAAATCAATATATACACATATATTTTTTCAGTTTTGGTTTCCGTACAAATTCCACTTCTCTTTCCCTCCAGGAACAGCTCAAATGTAAAATACCCCCAAACACTCCCATCAGCTGTGCTCCACGGGGCAGGCTACCACCTTCGGCTGAGCCCCCCTCCCTTGGTGGAGCGTTGTCGTAACTCATCAGAATGAACTGCACCTGCTAAAAATCAAGCAGCGTCTCCTCATTAGGCGCCCTCGGTCTCCCTGCACATTCGTAATCACTAAATCAGATTTGCAAAAAGCTCCGTACCCATCACGGTGATGCTGGCCGCGTTTATTTTGAGAGCCGCCGTCCCCGGGGCTCTCTCTGTACTTATTTACAAGGCTGTCTGCGTTGAAGAAATTAGCTAATCACCAGGATTTTGACCACCATTCTTACGCTAACATTGTGTTTAAATAAACCGTTGGAACGACATCAATTAGGTGAGTTTTCAGAGAGCATTTGCTGGTTAAAATAACCCCCCAGGTCCACGTCAGGGTTTAACTCTTTCTAACCAGCACCACCTACTGAAGCATATGACTATTCATTATTTCTTATTCATTATTTCTTAGTGTGTATTTGAAATATATATAGAGAGAGAAGTTCACTCCCACAATACCAGGACTGGGCCAGGCGCACACTAGGAGCCTGGAACTCCATCTGGGTGGCAGAGGTGCCACTACCTGCTGCCTCCCAGGGAATACAATAGCAAGAACCTGGCCTGGACGCAGCGGCAGGACTCGCACCGTGCACTCCAAAATGCGGTGCGGGCGCCTCCACTGCACCACACAACGCCTGCCCCCGGCTGTTTTGTTTTTAGTCGTCCCAGGGGCAGCCCTCCAATCTGTGGCACCTGGAAGAAGGACTGAACTAAGAGCAAAGGACAAGCCCCGCGTGGCTTTAGAAACCTGGAGTCTGAGCTGAGGCTTCCTCTCCCTGACCCACAGTGGAGGCTTCTCCGATGGGTCCAGCCATGCCCGCAGTTCCTGGCAGTCTCTGGGATATGCCCTGAAGTCATCGCCTCCCTAGTGACACGGTGCTGGGATGTCGCTCCCACGACGAGGTGACAGAAGGCTGTCACTGACTCCTGTGTCCCTCACCCTTTCTCTCTGGCTCCCCACTTGCTCACCCTGACGGAGGTAGCTGCCATGTTGCAAAGCCCATTTGGAGGGACCTTGGGCAGCCTCCAGCCACGCAGGGAGTAAGGCAGGCCCTGGACTCAACAGCCTGCGAGGAGGCGACTCCTGACAGCGGCCACATGAACACTGCCTTCCCCAGTGAACCCCTCCAGAGCGAGCGCCGGCCTTCACAGAAATCCTGCTTACGGGACCAGCACACGGGAGACCCAGCTAAGCCACGCCAGACCTGCACGCCGGACGCACAAGGATGGGAGACAGCAAGTGGAGCTGCCTCAAGTCACTTCATTCCATAGCAATAGGGACCAGCGTTCCAAATGCACCCAGAGTTCCATGGAAGGTTGCCTTGCGTCCTCTTCATGTATCAAATTCCGAAAGTTCTCCCTTCCACACTAAATAATCTGGACATCCCACTCTCACCCCGAAACGCCCTTCCTCCCCACTCTGTCCAGCACCCTCTCCTGACCGCCCTCATCCTCCCAGCACCGCCTCACCACGCAGATGTGGGACTTGGACTGCACGGTGCCCTCGGGTCTCCCTCCACTGCTAGACAAGTGCCCCTCTATGCCGGGAGCGCGCTCCGCTCTACGGTTTCAATGCCAGGACGCTGCCTGCACAGAGGGTGTGCCGTGCACTGGGAACAGTTGGACTGCACCCCCCAGGGGTTCGTGTGCCGGAAGCTTGGTCCTCAGTGTGGCAGGGCTGGGAGGTGGTGGGGCCTTTAAGAGGTGGGATGGAGTGGCAGGCCCCGGGGGAGGACCCTCAGAGGGGATTAAGGTTGTCCCAGGGAGACAGCTCCTGTAAGAGTGGGTCCACTCTGGCTGTATTGAGATGCGATCTCTCACTCCCACTGTGATGCCAATGGATCCTCCTCACCAGAGGTGCAACCAACAGACACCTGACCGGGGACCTTCAGCCTCCCAAACTTGACCAAAGTCAACTTCGTTGCTTTATGGAGTTAGCCTGCTTCAGCTTCTCGACTGCGGTAATGGAAAAGCAGAATAATGCAGGGTGTTCCCCCACGCTGGCCAAACGGACGACCTGAGGCTTTGGGGAGCATTTGCAGGAGTCTCTGGGGAGCCAGCACGTCCGTTTCCAACTCCCTGGAGGGATGAGACTCAGCTCCATGGTGATGGAGTCTCTAGAATCCAGGGAGACAGAGGACAGAGGCAGAGGGACACGGGGACGTTGAGCTCTCTCCTAACAAGAAGTAAATATCTCGGAGACGCCAGGCGCTGGCCCAGTCTTGCTCACGTAGGGGACTGTTCAGACGACTCGAATCCTGCACCAGCTTTACGTTTTACAGACCATACAGCATCCAGAAAACAGACTCTCAACTTTTGACGCCTCTGTTACGAAAGCCTCCTCTTACAACGGACACACATGAGGCCTGAACTCGAAAATGCTGTCCGGTGCAGGGAACAGCGAACGGTGACCACACGACCGATCCCTAGCTCCCGTGCGCTTTCGGGAACTCTGGAGATGAAATACGCAAAACGTCAGCCGCCCACCTGGGACGTCTCAGCCTACCTTATAGCCTCCGATGCGATGCTCCTGCTTAAACTCCTTCCCGTTCTTGAGCCACCGCATGGTGGGGGTCGGGCTCCCCCCCGCCGGGCAGCGGAACTTCACGGTGTTGGCGGCCGGGACGGCGTGCAGGCGTTTCTCCATCTTCTCCGTGTTGGTCCAGTAGGGCGCTCCTGTTTTGGAAAACAGCGTTAAAACGCACATAACAGACAGCCTCCCCTCTGTGAGTGAGCTCCAGGCAGGTAGCATCGTTTTGTTTTATATGAGAAAGGCCCGACGTGTTTCAAATCCCTGGGAAATATTTACATTGGGAAAATGCTTTCAGAAGCCGCAGCCAGCTGGCCTAGCAGAGAGTCCCTGGAGAAGGGCTGCTCGTTGGTTTATGCCTATGAACGGGAAAGAAAGCATTTAAAACACCTTCTCTCTCTTGTTCTTGGTGCCAGAAAATTATTTCATGTCGAATCATGTTTTAAAACGCTACTTTAAACTCACAGTGACAAAGCGCATAGCAAGAATGGCTGAGTCTTCCAAAATCACATCCTTTCAGAGAGCCACGCCCACTAAATGATCACACACACACACACACCAGTGAAAACAAGCTGTCCTCAGAAGCCACATCGTGGAACCACCAGAGCTGTATTTAGCAGGCAATCAGCAGTATAAATTACCTTCCTAATATGAGAAAACAACCCAGCGAGGCCTCATTAATTTCCCAACACTTTACATGACAAACCAAAAAAAAAAACCTGTCGCTACATAAAAATTTTAATTTCTTTAAATAATTTTTTTTTCTCTCCAACACTGATTGGGAAAACTCTAATCTCGCCATCACGCATGAGCTGATAGGAAGAGCCTACCAATTAAGTGTTGTGATTCTCAAAGTCATAAACGCAAGAGGTTTTTTCAGCTCGAGAAGAGGGGTTTTTAACTGGCCCCGTTGAGCACACATGATTCCCAGGAGCGCCCCGGCCTCCATCCCAAGACTGCTGAGAACTCTGCACCTCTGCGCACAATGGCCGATGACCACTGTTGACGGAGCGCGCTGTGTTTGCCAAGCACTGCTAAGAGCTTTGCACGTCGAACGCAGTAATCCTCACGACAATGCACTGAGAAAGGCGCTGTTCTGATCCCTGTTTGCAGGTGGGGAGACCAGGACAGAGAAACTGAGCAACCTGCCAAGAGCCACGATGCTCCGAGGAGTGGGGCTAGGGCCAAATCGGTCTGACGCCAGAGCCCACGGGCCTCACGCCTCCTGCCCACGGCTAGGGAGAAGCAGCTTCCCCAGAGGGTCGGGTTCCACCCCCTAACCACTCTCACGTGGGAGAATGGAGTCCGGACCAGCCAGCCAGCCCGGGCCCAAGGCACACACTCAACCTCTATGGCAGCCTTGTACAGCAATTTAACTGTTGATGTGTGTGCTCCACCAAATCTGGGCTCCCTTAAAGCACCCATCAGCAAGGCCTGGAACATTCTAGAAGAACGATTTGTAATTGGGCTCCTTTCTGAGGCAGGCGAGGCCCGAGTGACAGCACACACACTCTGCCACCCACAGGCCACCCAGTTTCCAGAGGAGCTGTGTGTCTGATGCATGTTTCAGCCGATCCCCTACT
This sequence comes from Sylvilagus floridanus, assembly GCA_949820135.1. Lineage (NCBI taxonomy): Eukaryota > Metazoa > Chordata > Mammalia > Lagomorpha > Leporidae > Sylvilagus > Sylvilagus floridanus. The sequence continues at coordinate 71,838,290 of OX463235.1, forward strand.
CTGCGGATAACGACCCCTGCCACATCCCTCCTACCACGGCCCCCGGCCAACACTGAGCTGTGTGACTCTCACAGAAAAATCAGGAATGAGAGTAATTGCTTCCAAAACACACACCCCCACTGGCCCATGCTCGCTCTCGGAATCGCAGTGAAAAGCGGAGCTGCAGTGTCTTACTGCGGGCGCTCTTATCTTCTTTCTCCTTGAACATCTAAATGTCAAGGTGGTGCACAAAGCCAAGTCGCTGCCAAGAGCAGCAAAGACCACCGCTGGGCACTGCACAGGCCAGCAGGGAGGGAGGCAGAGCGAGGAGGGCTGGCTGCATTCTTCCCTCAGAGCCCAGCTGCCTGCCCATTGCACAGCCACTTGACTTTGGGTGTCAAATGCCACAAACACAACTCTTCTTTCCCAAGTCCACAGGGAGAACTTGACTCCTATTTATCACGAGGCTCCCAGGGCCTGGCATAGACTGAAATGGTTTCAATAATCTTTCATTTTAAAAGCTTCTACTTAGGGGGAAAAAAAAACTCCACCCACATCCACAGTCCCTAAAAAGAAGCCATTGAGAGCACAAAATAAATAATGAGCTTTGTGGCTACACAAAGACTTTCACAAATCTGACCTAAATGAAAAGCATACCTCATGCTGTCAGGTGTCTGTGTTCATGTCATTTGTTTAAGTAAACACAATGGCCCATTCACTGGAATTAGCTAAATATTAATGTAGTAACTCTTTCAGATAGCATCAATTACCGCTGAGCTGGTCCCCTGGAATGTCTTTTCTTTTTTACAGAAAAGAAAACAACAGATATGGGCTTATGTACCATTAGCTCAAAAAACATGATTTTTATGTTCTCTAAAATGTCAAAAAGTGGTATTTAGCTTAAGGAACAGGAATGTTGTTCTTTTCCTCTCGCTGTGCTAAGCCATCGCAACCAGCAATGGAACGGCCCCAGACCACGTGCACCTGTGCAGCCGTGGGCCACGGCAACAACACACTGGCAACCAGCACCTTTGTCTTGGTGCCTAAGGAATGATTTAAGGACGAGGGTGAAAGAATTTTGCGGCATTTCTGGCAGGTAGCCACTTCCCCAGGGTAAAGTTTCAGTCATCAGAACAAAACCTATGGACTATTCTGGTGCACGACAGTTGGCACGTGGCAGGGCGTGGACATCTCGTCCAAGTCTCAGAGCACCAAGGTGGGTGGGGGCACCCAACAGGAATGGGGCAACCATGGGGCCAGGCCTAAGAACCTGGGTTTCACAAGATTCCCTCAACAACTGTCCACGGTGACTGAACACAAAGGGCCAGAGCGCCAACCTGCGCAGACTCCCCACGTGGCAACGAGAGGCCCCCCCACCTCTGCCCAAGCCCTCCGCTGAGTGTAACATCTCACAAGTGCCGTGGCCTGTTGTCACGAAGCCTGCCTTTGCCACATCATGCTCACAAACTTTTACAATGAGTGTGATGCTGGAGGCGAGAAACTATTAATTAACAGTGTTTTTTTTTTTTTTCCTGAAATAAGCCAGTTTATGCAAAACTGGAAGAGCCTGGATAATGACACTACAGAAGAATGGCCTGCAGTGTTGGCTCCAGTGTAGCCTTGCTCTCTCCTCAACATCTCCCGCCATTCTTGGTGGCCATCCTTGCCACCATGCAGCCCTAGGACACCACAGGCCAGGCACCTTTGCCAAGCTCCTCTCCCCCCAAGGAGGCCTCTTTCCTCCCTCGGAGAGGAGGGAGAAGGAACTGGTTTAAAACCTTTAAAAACCTACACACGCAGAGATGATCTCTGGACACAGCAGCTGCTCACAATGATGCTCGCAACAGCCTTACTCAAGACGCACCTGCACCCCAAGGCCACATCAGGTGGGGTGAGCTCAAGTGTATGAGCATCAGTTTAATTAATCCACCCTTCCTGGATTGGACATGGAGGGGCAGGAAGAGCAGGGCTGTGATACAAACCTCGGAATTCTACTCCATCAGCTGGACACACAATGGTCTTGGGGACAGGTATGGCCCCTTCAGCTCCGACTGTCTTGGCCCTTCATATGGAACCTGCAGCAACAGAGCCACGTTCCCCTAGTCACTAGATACCAATGACAGGCAGAGGGAGGAACAGTGCCCACGGACGAATGCAATCCCATCCTCAAGGCGGACAATTGCCGCTCGTTTCCTCTTCCTGAACTGGGGCAGTCAGTGCACAGCAGTGACAACGCTAAGGAAGCGGGCCCTCTCCGTCAATACAGCAGGAGTCTCCTAAGATGTGGCCGGTTAAAGGCAGATTTATAACCCTACAAAAACTCCCCGCAAAGTCCTCCAGCACAGGCCACAGCGAGGATTCCTCATGCTTCCCCTAGATCACGTTGATTGACATGCACTTCCAACATCTGTACTGGAAAACAGAGCTTTGGGTGCTGCACCCAGAAGGTCTGGCCAGAGCTCACGTCACTCTGGAGCACTGCACGGATGGACGGACAGATGGACGGATGGGCAGATGGGTGCAGGGGTGAAGGGATAGATGGGCAGACACACTGACGACCATTAAAAGCTTTAGCTATAAAACCAGAGACTGCTCTGATAAGGTCCCTCCTGTTCTAACATTGATTCCAGGTATCTACGTGCTGGGCAGGTATTGATTCTGTTAACAAATGGTAGGGTTATAAGGTTTCTCTGGACCTGGCAATTTAAACTTAATGAGAAACCACGGGCTGCTGCGTCTGTCCCTTGCATATCCCAACACTGGCATGTAAGGTTTATGGTCCACTCTCTCTGGAACCAAAAGGCGAGAACGCAGCCCAATGGTTAAAAGGAGAAACATGGGCTCATATTACAGTGCTGCACCAGAAGAGACCTTCGTGGCCATCTGGCCCGACGGCTGATGGGACCAATGTCATCCAGAAAGGTTAAGTGATCTGATCGAGGTCACACAGCCAGAGGCCAGGCCCGGGCCAGACCCAAGTCTCCAGCCCCCTGAGCAGTGCTCTTTCAACCACTCCAGGCTGCCCTTTGAACTCTCCCATGGTAATTAAGTCAAAAGTTCAAGATTTATGTGAGCTGTGCACGCTGATGACTGCCAACTGTATTTTTATTGATGCAAAAATAAAAAAAAAAATACAGCCTGTTTCAGCTTCTAGATTAAGTCTCCCAAACTCCCTAAAGCCCCACTAAGGCCTGACTTAAGTCTATAATTAGGGCTTTTAAAAATATCACTAATCAGAACATTTGAATGCTTTGACCTCTGATGGGAGGGTGGGGGAGAGTGTGTCTGGGAGCAGCCCACAACCCTCGCAGTAGGCTGCAGTTCATCTGTCTTCAGCATAAACTAAGAGAAAACAAATCTACCAAAATATGGAGACGCACGTGAGGGGCGTGAGAAATCCCATCAAAACCACAACTCACTGGCCAGTGAGCCATTCCATCAAAAACACAGCATTAGAAAGCAGTGGAAAGGTGGAGCCTGCTGGGAGACCAGGAACCTCCCTTCTGCCTTCAAAGAGAACTCTGCAGCCACGGCTCAGCTGCCAGCCAGGGGGGAGAGGACGTGAAGGAAGGCACTCAGGGGACACGGAAACCCAAGGACCCCAATCAACCTTCCGATGAGCTTTTGATTACAGCCATGTCCAACTGCAGGAGGCGTCTACATGTGTGTGTGTGTGTGTGTGTGTGTGTGTGTGTGTGGTTGTTGCTGTTGTTTCGTTCTCTTCACTTTCTGGAAACTTCCGTACAACTGAGAAATCTCCACGGCCCAGCTCAGATACAACCTCTACCAGATAAAGCCTCCGGTGAGAACGAAGGTGATAGCGAACAGTTAGTATCGGCAGGTTCACGGATGACGTGTGCCTTTATCTTCCCTGCCTGCTTCCCAATAAATCGTCCCTCTTTCTCTTGACACACAGCACGGGCATCTGCAGGTGTCAATGGGAATGAAACCGAGATAGGACAGTGCCTTGTCTGTGTCTCTCTTCTTGCTGGCTACCACTTCCCTCCAGGCTAGCAATGGACGCAGCCTTTCAGGCCAGCATGGTCTTCCCTGGAGATTCGTCTTTAGCTGGAGGTCAGGAAAATCTCAGGAACAGACACACGTGTCTCACCTGCGGCCAGGTAACCACTAAGCCACCTGGTTCCCGCAGAACACAGGGACTAGTTCCGTTATATTTCCTATACAAAGGCACAAATTCTGAACCTTTCCAAACCTTCAACCTGGATACATTCTAAACATTAGCATCTGAAATGGCAACTTTCTGTCCAGAGGGGGGGAAAAAAAACAATGTGTTTCACTGAAGGGCACACGTGGCAGCAGTATTTCCTGGCATCCAGACCTGTGATGACATCACAGGATTGCCCCGCTGGCTCAGGGAACTCCTCCTGCAAGTAAGGTGTGAGGTCATCAGCTAGTCGGCTGCTAAAATATGGCCGGAGCCTGCCCTCCACATCTGGGATGCAAGAACACGCCTGAAAGGCGACGGGGGTGGTGCTTGGATGAGTCACAGCGGCCTGTGTACTAGCAGTAGGACGTTAACAGACACTGTATTTTAAAGGGGGCCTCGTAGTGAGTAAGCTTGGAAAAGGACAAAATTAAACAGATGTTTGACTGTACAACATTTCAGAGCTTGCATTATGCCGATGGGCACTGTGAGTGTCCAAGGAAGGGCCCGAGCCTGCAGTACATTCCAAACTTATTTCAGAATATAACTCACTGTGCACAGGACGTTATTCTGGACCAGTGCTCCAAAGAACAATCCCCAGGAAACGATAGCTTGTTTTCTCCATGTACAGACCAGACCTGAACACCACTATATCTTTAATCAGATCCAGGAAAGACGCAGGTGGGACTGTAACCCCACAACACACTCCTGCAATACCCACGTGGGATCTTACCCTCAAGAAGCGAGCTGTCGAGACTGAGCCACTCCCTGCAGTGCCTGCATCCCGTGAGTGCTGGTTTGAGTCCCTGCCGCTCCACTTCCAATCCAGCTCCCTGCTGATTTGCCTGGGAAAGCAGTGGAAGATGGCCCAAGTGCTTGGGCCCCTGCACCCATGTGGGAGACCAGGAAGAAATACATGGCTGCTGGCTTTGGCCTGGCCCAGCTCCAGCCATTGTTTGGGGAGTGAATAAGAGGATGGAAGATTTCTCTCTCTTTCTCTTTTTGTAATTCTGACTTTCAGATAAGTAAGTAAATAAATCTATAACAAACAAGCAGTGGCCCCCTGGGAGAGGCAGGCCTGAGCTACAGCACAGTGCCTGTGAGGCAGTGAGACACAACTCGTGAATGCTGAGACAGGCGCTGGCCCTACTGAGCTGAGGCGCGCACAGCTCAGCTGGATACGGCAGGAGGGGTCAAGAGCAGCTGGAATATTGCAGACTCCTTCTGTGAGCATCCAAGGAAACCTTACCATGCACGGATACCAGTTTCACGGCCCAAGTTCAACAACCCCACCTTAGTTCGTGACTGTTGTTTCTGCATTGTGCTCAGCGACCGCGCTTCGTAGACTCTAGGAAGAACCTGAGCTTGCCTTCTCACACTCAGCCCCCAGAATCAGATCTGCAGGAGTCCAGCACGCGAGCAGAGGGGACCACCTTTGAGCCAGAAGATGGGAAAGGCAACCTGCAACGTAGGAGCCCCAGAAAAGGGACGAAACCTCCCCCAGAAAAGCCCCCAAACGTCAGCGTCGTCAGCACAGGATCACGGGAGCACACTTGTTAACTGTCTAACAAGAGAACATCCAACACGCCCCAGGGCCACTCCAGGCCATCAGAAGGCACCAAAGGAACCAACTCGGGCACATGGGTGTCTTCCAGGTGGCAGAAAATGCAGAAGGCGGCGCTTCTGAAATTTTCCCTTTTAATCAGGTCAAGCGTTTGACACTCAGGGTGGGGGCAAAAAATTGCTTTAATGGCAGCATCCCCTTTCCCGCCTTGCCAGTTACCCCAGCCATGGCATTCCTGCGTCCACACAGGCCACAGCTGCTTAATCTCAGCCGCCCCGGGCTGCACCTGTGAATCAGACCAGCCTAATCACACTAACAGATGGCAGAGGCCAAGTAGGCAGCTAAGAACTGCTATCACTTTAAATAGCATCTAATGTTGCGGAGGCCCCTCCCGCAGCAGCGTCCCCTGGTACACCTAACACCAGCCCGTATCACCACACAGCACCCACTTCGGGGGCAGAGTCACTGTTATTCGAGAGCTAATTACAAGGATGGTGTTCGCAAGGTGAAGGCACGGCAAGCGTGCTGTTGGCTGGCATTCACCAAACAGCGTGCCGCCCCGCCTGGCCCCTGGCAGCGGGCACTGGGTGGTCAGCCGGGGGGAGAGGATGAGACCCAGAGGTGGGGCACGGCAGGGGCGCCTCGGGAATCATCAGAGATTCGTTCACTGAGGGCCCAGGCTGTGACTTAACCTGTACCCTCCTTCACGAGGGTTCCTGCAAACGTGATTGTCACCACCAGCACAATACGGTTCCCAGACAGGCCGATAAAACCAAACTGGCGGAACCCACAGGCAGAGCTGCAGAGGATGCTACAGTGTCCCCAGCCCCACCCCCGCCACGGCCCCAGGATGTCCACAGCCAAGAGGCCTGCGGCTGAACGGCCACTCTGCCTTTGCGCCACAATTTCTGGATCCAGACGAGAACACCTCCTCTTCTCTCCTCTCAGTGGCTTATGGGTGCCACCGAGCCACCAGACAGCCACAGCCTGCTCCGAGCAGCTCCTCAACTTCCCCGCCCCCAGCTTCACGCCAGAGCCACAGAACCACAGAAGCCAGCTGCACCTGTGCAAGCCAGTGCTTCCCTAGTAATTCCTAAGGAGCTCGTCAGAGGCTGCGTGAGCCACCGTGGATGGCATCAGTTGACGAACACAGGCGCTCCTGGCTACCTCCCACCCCGCGCAGGGCCCCCCGTGCAGACCCTACACCAGTGCTGTCCCTTGCATCACCAGCAGCCCAGAGCCTCCAAGTCTGTGGCCCAGGGGACAGACCCAAGAGTGTGCACTTGCAGCCCCATCCCAGGCGACGCTGACACCGTGGGTCCTGGGACTGGGCTTTGGTAACCACCGTCCTCAGCCTCCTCCTGCCAAAAGGGAACAAAATTGCACAAAGCTGAAGAGCTCCCGTCCACCTAAGCCGCTGGGAGATCCAGGGCAGATCCACATCTCCACCCGGTGACACATTCAGCACCCATCTGCTCTCCTTCCTTACGAAAGCTCTGGCCTAAGTCTTTCAACAGTGCTGGGACAACTGTGCATCCCCCACACACACACATACACACAAATTCCAAACATGGACTATGCCTGTCACAAGAATTAACTTAAAATACACCACAGATCTAAATGCAAAACATAAAACTATGAACACCCTTAGAAAACAACGCAGGAGCCCATGTTGCGCACAGGGATCAAGCTGCCTCTGTGACATTGGCATCCCCTGCGGGGTGCTGGTTCGAGTCCCAGCAGCTCTGTGACCGATGCAGTCTCCTGTGAAGGCCACTGGGAAGACAGCAGAGTGGACCCATTCCTCGGTTCCCGGGCACCCACATGGGAGATCCAGATGGAAACTGGGGCTCCTGGCTTTCAGCTGGCCCAGCCCTGGCCACTGAGGGAGTGAACCAGCAAATGGAAGATCTCTCCTCCCACCGCCCCCCCAACTCTGCCTTTCAAATAAATTTAAAAATCCTCTTAATACAGAAGCTAACAGAATAATCTACATATGCTTGGGTTTGATGGCTTTTTTTAGATACGACACCAGATTCGTGTTATTAATATATGAAAAAATTGACAAATGGGACTTCATGAAAATTAAGACTTTCAACTGCGTGAGGGATACTGTCAGAACGAACAGACAAGCCACGGACCAGGCTTTGCAATTGACATAGGTGACAAGGAACTGTTATCCAAACTATACTAAATCTCTTAAAACTCAACAATAAGAAAACAATCCACCCAAATAAAGAACCACAAAAACTCCCAAGAGATACCTCAGCAAAGGTACCCAGGTGACAAAGAGGCATACAAAAGATGCTTCATTTCATACGTCACGAAGAAGACACAGCGAAAAACAAGATATCGCTGCCTGCTCACTAGGACGGCCAAGACCCAGAACACGGCCAACACCAAAGGCTGGCGGGGAGGCGGAGCCACAGGAACGCCCGTCCACTGATGCCGAGGACGGAAAACCACTCGGCGGCCACTCTGGGAGGCAGCTTGGCGATGTCCTACGGCTCTACACATACTCTTTAGCACACAGGCTTGCAAGCGCACGGGTACTCCCTGGTACCCACAAAAAGGAGCTGAAAACCGAAGTGTACACAAAAACATGCACTCAGATTATTTATACAGCTTTGACCGTAATTGTGAAAACTAGGAAGAAACCAAGATGCTCTTTGGTAGGCGAACGTTGAAACATGCAGACCGAGGGAGATTATTCAGGGCCAAACAGAAACGAGCTATCAAGCCATGAGAAGACGCAGAGGAAAATCAAATGCATCTTGCCACGCGAGAGAAGCCAAGCCGAAAAGGCTGCGTATGCATCCATTCGGCGACGCTCTGCAAAGGCCAAACTATGGCGATGATAAAAAACAAGCAAAATAATCGCTGGTTGTCAGGGATCACGGGGTGGGGGTGGGGGGACAGATAGAGCACAGGTTTTCAGGGCAGGGAGGCCGTTCTGTATGATGCTGTAACAGTGCACACAGCTCAGTATACCCCTGTTCAAACACAGCCCAGCTACAACACCGACGGCGAACCCTATGGAAGACCAGGGGCTTCGGGTCGCAATGTGTCAAGGTAGCTTCCTCCACGGTGACGAACAGTGACCCAGGGGAAGCCCGTGCCTGTGTCGGGGCAGGGGCTTGATGGGAAACCACTGTGCCTCTTACTTTTGCTATGAATTGTAAGCTGCTCTAAAAAGTGCTGTGTTTTTGTGTTTAAAGCCTTGGGTCTTACTTAATAACAAATTGTCTCATGATTTAGGCTTGTCTTTAAAGTTCTAAACTGATAGAGATCCATTGGAGAAAATACAGAATATACCCCATAAGCCAGGGACCCAATGATCACTGTGTAACCCCGCGGGGAGCCTTCCAGTCGGGCCGTCAGGGGACGCTAGTTATATAATGCTTCGTTTCTTTCCAAGCGTTCCTGGCACTTGTTCTTCTGAGCCCTGTACAACATTAACTCACTTAATCCTTACGACGGCTCCATATTATTCCTTTCCCCTTTTACAGTTGAAGAAACTGAGGCACAGAAGTTAAGTGAACAACTCAGAAGTGGTGGAGCAGGACTCGGACTCGCTGGCCAGCACCGAGGGGCCACACCACGTGCTCAGGCACCACGGAAACAGCCCATTAACTGCCCTCAAACAAGCGCACAACCCTCAGCTCCCCCCCCCAGCCCCAGCACCCGTGGCACCGTGGGCCAGACTGCTCTTGCTGCGCCCCGCTGAGGGGTTTATCAGCAGCACCCCTGTGATGCCACTAGCGCCCCTGCTGGGACCACCAAACACCCCCAGTGTCCCGGGGGCGGGCCAGGCAGTCACATCCGGGTCTTCACACAAGCACAGTCCATGGTTACAGAGGAAATCGGGGTTCTACCATTTGTACAGCTCCCAACAGCGAGAGACCGAAGGGAAAGGGAGAGTAGGGAGAGAGGGGAAGCAGGTGCTTTGACACGAGAAGAAAAGACAAGCGTAGAGCAAGGTGCACAGAACGCTGGTTTATTGTCAGGTCTGAAGGTCAGGAGGGGAGACAGAGCCAGGAGGGCAGGGGCCCCGGGACACAGCGGGGCATCGAAGAGCCGACAGAAGGCAGGAGCAGACCAGAGCTCCCTCCACGCGCTGCTCTCTCGGCGGGCGGCTACTTACTCTTGCTGTTACTGTTCTCACTGACAAAGTCTTCAGCGCCGTCCGTGTCATCCTCGTCATCTCCGGAAGAGATGGCATCTGCATTGGAAAGAACAGACCCATGGGTGTGTTTTTGCAAGGCCAAAAGTTGCCATTGGCTACACCGCGAATCCGGCAACCCAGGAGCCCTCGCGTGAAGCCGAGACCGTGTTTGGTTAGGACGGTTTTAATGGCTTAAACAGTCTCTCCAGGATGACAGTCAGTCTCTAGGATGATTATCAGGGCTTTCTGCTTTTGCGGGATTTCAACATGCTAGAAAACGGGGTAAGTGAACAAGCAGTGTTCAAGGCCCTGACAAATCTACCAACTGTGTAACATCCAAAGACTTCTGTCCAATGTAGCCTTGGCGTTCAGGGTCCACTTCAAGAAAGGAATTAGACCCTGTGAGGGCTGAGCCCCCGCGTGGCCCTGCTCACTGCTGGCTTCACATCCCTCGAGCGAGACTTTAACTCGGCCACAGGGTCTGCTCAGAACCGCTCTGCAGGTGAGGGAAACCCAGGTCTTAACGAGCGGACCTGCAATCTAGGGCTTCCACACTTCAATCCTGTATTCTAAAACGCCAAGGATGCAAGGGGTACTTTGGGGTGTGTGTACCGTGGGGGGGGGGGGGGGGTGCAGGGAGTCTGCGTGCACTTGTACAAAAGTCTTATAAAACAAAAATGCTGCTCAGCGCACGAGATCTCCGTCATTCTTAGTGACCAGCCTCTCAGTGCACCAGGCCTCACGGAAGAATCTCCAAAGCAGATCCATAACGCACAGGAAGCTGGGGGCTGACATCCCAGGAGCACACCTTGGCCAAAAAAAACATTTCAACAGGAAAAATGGCTGCAGAGAGGAGAGCGCGTGGTGCTCGGGGCCAACTCACCTGTGACATTCACCATGAAGTACCAAGTGTCACTGTCTACAGTCCTAGCAGCAGTACAAGCATAGAGGCCGGAGTCCCTAGGCGTGGCGCCTCTTATCTGCAAGTACTCCCCAATAAGCACTGTCCTATTGTTGGGCCCCAAGTGCACCCCATCCTTAGTCCAACTGATCACGGAGGCATCTTTCAACAGGCAGCGCAACTCTAGCGACTCCCCTGGCGCAGCCACGTAAACTTCCGGTTGAGAGATTTGGTATTTGGTTGGTGGCTCTGCAGAAAGGCGGGAGAGAGAAGACAGAGACAGATGGGAAGGAGGGAGAGGAGAGAATGTCCAACACAGGTCAGTGGAGGCCCCTTGGTCCCCAACGGAAGCTGCTCTGGTTTTGCAAACGGCCCCAGGAGGGCCCCCGGCTCCCCACTCCCCAGGCAGCCAGTCAGCAGCTCTGGCTCCTGGAACAGACTGAGCCCCAGAAACAGCGACCGGAGGCCACACCCAGAAAGGCCGCCCGCCCTGAGTTTCCACCTCGGTAAGGCTTTAAAAACAAACCAAAACCCAACTGGAAGAATATTCCCCCAAACAACATTGAAGTCCATTGCCAACCCAAAGTCTGTTTGCTAAACACCTGGGAAACCCACAGTGGCACTTTTGATTTGTAATAATGTTGCACTTTACAAACTTGTTCCTTGAACCTGTGTGTCACATTCTCTCCATCAGCTCTTTGTGCTACACTGGGCCCTGGCATCACAGCATCAAGTTTCTTAAAATGAAACGTCTCAAACCCAAGGGAAACCGATGGTGCCTGCAAAAGCCATCTGCCCCCTGCCGCCTCCAGGCGCTCTCTCAGATCCAGATCAGGAGGCGTCATTCTGTGCTGGGTGAGCTGGGACGCGCCGCTTTTCTCAAAATGCTAAATCCTGGAGGCCTCGACCACAACCAGTGGAGGGGCCGTCTGCAGAGCGCTGACACAGCCCTAAACCGTGCACCCCTCACCCCGCATTACAGCATCCGACCCTGCCAGCCACACAGGTCTGGGGCCCCTCAGCCTTCCTCCTGCTCTTCCCTGGGTGACCCACGTCACCGGCAAGGCTCACACGAGGGAGGAGGCACTGCCCTGCCTCAGCTCCACTGGCCACTCTCGCTCCTCTCCCTGCCCCCGGCACCTGGACCACATTTCTTGCCAACAAAGCCCGCCTGTCTCCCCGAGGAGGCTCCCAGCCCTCCAGGGAGGGCTCCCATCCCTGTGCATCCCCCACTGACACAGGTCAGCTGACCTCAGCAAACATCAACTCAGACAACAAATGCCACGCAGGGCAAGGTGGACCCAAGAGGATCCAACGCACGCAGCCCCTCCAGAAGAGGCCCCCAAGAGGCACAGCCGAAGCTGCTGGCTGGGGCGGCCCCAGTGGCCAAGCAGCAGCTTCCAGCCCTGTGGTGAGAACCGTGCGTGGTACGCAGAGTCCCGGGGCCAGGAAACAAGGAACTGCCCAAGGCTGGGACGGCGGAGCTGCATCACAAGGCGATTGTTCTGCACAACCTCCGTTCAGGACAAGCGGCCCACAGGACTCCAAGCTAAGTCAAGTCTTGCTTCAGCCCACACTGTCCACCGAGTAGAGAGGCCCAAGCGCATCTGGTCCCAAAAAGCCCCGGGGTCAGGGCAGCCGACAGGACACCCCTCCGGGGGCACACAAGCCAGGAGCAGCCCAGGTGTCAAACAGAGCAAGCCACAACCAAAGGGGCACACACAAGCCCTGATACAGGCAGGCCGTGTCTCAGAGCGGGGATTTTCTTTGCTCACTAAGATTTAATGAGCGCCTACTTCATTCTGTGTGCTCTAGAAGCAGTGGGGGGAAACACCAAGGCCCTGCACGGGTGGAGCTTCTACGCAGTGGGAGTGACAAATATAAAATAACGCACAGTCTCACTGGTTAGGAAGAACAAACACGGCGAGAGAGCGGCACCCCCCCCAGACGATAGGCGGGGGCTCGCTCCGTGGCTGGAGCTGGTGAGCGATGGCCCGGGAGCCAGATCAGCCTCTGCATAAACAACTTCACGGGAAAGCAGTCACGCGCCTCCGTTTATGGCTCGTCTAGGGCTGCTTGTGTTGCAGGGCAGAGATGGGTCGCTGCAACAAAGCCTTCTGGCCGGCGGAACCCCAGTCCTGACTTATGGAAAGTGTCTCAAGTGCCATCATGGGAGATGACCAGAGATGGCCTCGCCAAGAGCAGCCAGGGCACAGGGCACGCAGGACCAAGTCGGAGAGATGCTGGGGACTTAGTTGCAAGGTGCTCAGACTGGTGCTCCCAAGGTTAAGTCCTAACTGGACTGAACGGAATGACAAACAGAAATACTCTGAATCTTGATCTGGACTAGAAAAGGGAGAGGAAGGGGCTGGTGCTGTAGTGCAGCGGGTTAAACCTCTGCCTGCAACACCAGCAACCCATACGGGCTGCCCCACTTCCTATCCAGCTCCCTGCTAATGGCCTGGGAAAGCAGCAGAAGATGGCCCAAGAGCTTGAGCCCCTGGCACCCGCATGGAGACCCAGAAGAAGCTCCTGGCTTCAGCCTGGCGCAGCCCCAGCCACTGCAGCCACTTGGTGAGCAAACCAGCAAATGGAAGATTCTCTCTCTGTGTCTCTATCTCCTTCTCTCTGTATAACTCTTTCAATAAATGAATACATCTTTTTAAAAAAAATTAAAAAGAAAAAAAAGAGAGAGAGAGAGAGAGAGGGGAAGAAGGGGATGGCAGTGTCTGGCCGCACTCCCAGCATTCTCAGCGTCAGAACAGACGGCGCGTTCGCGACCGCCTGGCCCTGTCACTTGTACAGCTGATGAAAGTGAGGAGCTGTGTCATCCCCACCCTCATCTCCAACAACTAATTACAGAAGCGGCATCCACAATGTCAGAATGAATGTACATTGCATTGGCCCAGGGGCAGAAAGTAATCAGCGTGTATTATGACCACGCACGCCCTGTGATCAGCAGGTCCCGAGAATGTGAAGGGATCTGCCTTCCTCTGAGCCAGCACTGGCCACCAAGGATTCCCGGGCAGGCAAGAAGCTGGGCGGAGCCCTGGCCCTCGGACACCTGCTCCATGCAGTGGGACGCCCCGGCCTACACCAGGGAAAACAGATTCCAGCAGGGCCACCCCTCCTGACCACGGAAGAGCTCTGGTCTCTCCACTTTTAAAGGAGAGTGTTTGCACTGGAAATCCCCTCCTCCACCCGACATTGGCAGCCCACAAGGTCTGGCTGAAATCAGGGCCATCTGGCTGCTGGACCAGGGTCACCAAGAAGCCACCACCACCTGCAACGTGGGGCAGGAGGCTGAGGGATGCTGCAGGGACTGGGTGGCATTTGCGGCTGGACACAGGACGGCTCGATGAGTGAGTATCACCCCGGATGAGAAGAGGATGAAGCCCAGAATCCCAAGCCCCGCCCACTCCTGTTGACCCACCACCCAGCCTCAGTTTCCCCCATCGCCCCGGGATTTGCATCTAGGCTCCAAGGAGCCAGGGAGGAATGCGAGCCTGATAGGGCACTGTGGCTGTTGCTCTCCAAGGCTGACAGCCTCCCCAGGAGGTGAGGCACCGGGAATTTCAAAGGCTAAGCAGGGAGGGTGTGGATTTCTAGTTCAAGATACAAAACCACTTTCTCACTGGGCTCGCGTCTATTGGACAGTGAGGATGACACTGTAGGAACCATGTTTTTATTTCCAGGAAGCCGAGTGAAAACGGTCAGCCGCTTTCCAATGAGATGTGAAGCTTCAAGGATGTCAAACAACACCCCGTGCACAAGATAATGACGTGTGTACAATCAAGCCTCCAGCCAGTCACCACCACCCGGCTCCCCCTCTCGGAAGTGGTCATTTCACAAAAACCCCCACTTGGGGGTCAGTGGTTCTTCAGCAAACAAAGCAGCTACATCCCTGGCTATGGCTATCCAAGGAAGACCTGGAGCAGGCGCCAGGGAGAGGGGAGAATGGGCGAACAAAAGCCAAAGAAAGAAAATACAGGGAGGAAGAAATAAGAAGGGATGGATATAAGGGGCTGGGGAGGGGTGAGGTCACAAGTCTGGCAGCGACAAAAGAGCAAACCCACTTCCTCCAGAGCCACCCAGAGGCCCCCAGTTTATGGGTCCCTGCACACGGGCACACTCAGAGATACCAAGAACAGGGAACCCCACAGCTGGCCCCATGCTCTGAGGCCATGCACTTTCTGGTGCTTCAGGGGACTGTACTGCCTGCTCCAGCAACCGCGGTACCCAGGACGCTGGCCACATCTCAGTCAAATTCACTGCACGCTGCTCCATCGGAAGCCCGCCCATCTGCCCACTCCCTCTGACACCAGGGATGCTGCGTCTGGCCCACGGCGCCACCTGCCTCCCTGCCTAGGATCCTTCCCCTGGCCTGACCACTCCCTCCCCCCCGGCTCCCACAGGCCACGTGCGTGCGCTACTGGGCCAGGGCAGTTGACACAGGGCAAAGAACTGCCTGGGGAACCCAAACAATCCCTTTTACAGTAACAGGAACGTCTCCTGGGTCAGCCCTCCATGGCCACAGCAGCCCGCTCACCTTTGCAGAGGCTCCTCCTCTGGCTCCCACCACAACAGCGGGAGAAGCTTCCAGATGCTCTTCGCTAAGCGCCAAAGGGTCTTGCAGAGGCCTCCATGGCCAGACGATACGTTTCTCCCACTTACCACGATGCAAATTCAAGTCCAAACAGAAGCAAGCCAGCAGCAATGCAGACCACACCCCAGTGCTGCAAGGCCCTGTCACTGCTGCCGAAAACTGCTAAGCAAGCAAGCTGACAAGTTGACTTTCTGGGAGGTTCTGCCTGCTGCAGCCACACCACAGGGTCAACACAGGCAAGTCGTGGTGGGCAGGACTCCTTGTATCCACTCGCATTTTCTCCCACAGCTTCACACCCGTGAGTGCTGGGATATGACATTCTAGCAGCATAGACAGCTATGCAAAACTCAAAGGCAGCGGCACTTGCACAGCTGGTCACAAACTCATGGCACAGACGAGGCCCGTGCCCAGAGCCTGTGTCCAGTCCCTGCCCTGCCCTGAGTCCCTGTCCTTCCCCACACTCCCTAAGCCATTACCCCCTGGGAGCCAGCAGTACTTCAAAAAGTTCATGGAGGATTGAATTACAAGATAAATGTATTCTAGTGCAAAAACTGTTTAATCCATGCATAGTTATCTCATAACATGGATTTTTATTTACTATTTTATTTATTTGAAAGGCAGAGAGAACAAGACAGTCAGAAGGAAAGAGGCCTTCCATCTGCTGGTTCACACCCCAAATGCCCGCAATAGCCAGGGTTTCGCAGGGTCAGGCCAGGTGGAAGCCAGGAGCCTGGAACTCAATCCAGGTCTCCCATGTGGGGGGCAGGGACCCAGTACTTGAGCCACCACCTGCAGCCTCCCTGGGCGCACGTGAGCAGGAAGCCAGATGGGAAGCAGAGCCAGGACTGGGACCAGGGACCCCAATCTGCAACATGGGCACCCTAAGTGGTAGTATAGCCACTGTGTAAAATGCGCACCCCATAACACAATTCTTCACCAACTTTGTGAAAACCACTCACAGACATGGATCCCAAAATTCTGTGCACCAAAAAAACTTATCTTTTAATTCAGTTGTCCATGCACTTTTTGAAGCCCCCCTCGTACAAATTTTTTTAGAAGTTTTATTTAGTGATTTCAAAGGCGGAGCTATAGAGAGAGAGAGAGACAGACAGAGAAAGAGAGAGAAGTCTCCCATTCACTGGTTCACTCCCCAAATGGCCTCAATAGCTGGGGCTGGGCCAGGCCGAACCCAGGAGCCAGGAGCTTCCTGTAGATCTCCCATGTGGGTACAGGGGCCCAAGCACTTGTGCCATCTTCCACTGCTTTCCCAGGCACATTAGCAGGCAGCTGGATCGGAAGTGGAGCAGCTGGGACTCGAATCATCACCCATATGGGATGCCGGCGCTGCAGGCAGTAACTTAACCCACTGTGCCACAGCACCAGCCCCACCCTCAAAAAATTTAAAACGAAGGCAGGCTAGACATTCAGCACAGTGGGTAAGACACTGCTTAGGATCCAGGCACCCCACATCACAGGGCCTGGGTTTGCGTTCCAGCTCTACTTCCAATTCCAGCTTCCTGTTAACGAGCACCCTGGGAGACATCAGTGACGCCACCCACATGGGAGCCGTGGATCGAGTTCCCGGTTTCCTGGCTTCAACCTGATCCTTTTCTGGCTGTTGCTGGCATAAATAAAATAAATGGGGTCTCCAGCTGGAGAGAGGGGGAAACTGAGGCAGGTGAGGGTAGAGGTCACGCTCTCACCGTGTCATCATGCTAATGTCACTCTCTGGAAGCTGCAGGAGGTTATCCCTCTGTAAATAAACAACGCGATGACTCCCTGCCCTGTGGGACTTCACGGGCGCGTCCACAGTGTCGCCGGGAGGGCTGGGAACGGTCAGCTATTTCAGGTAACGCTCCGCATTGCCAAACCAGCGATAGCAGCACTTCAGGCTGTCACTTTTTATAATGTTTGCCCATAAACCTTTCCCGTGTGGTTTTTGAAATGGCGCCCAAATGCAAACAGAGAACAGATGGGAAAGCCAAGCCTTGCCCTGTCCGATGCGTTGCAGGGAGAACGGGCGACAGATTTCAAGTGTGGAGCCAAGAAGAAGCCGACTGTGCCCCCGGCGCATCCAACCAGGTCCAGTGTCACGAGGAAAGTTGGGGACTTTCAGATGCCGAGACAGTGCCGGTTCCGGGCATCGAGGGCTGGAGGGTTGTCCCATTCCTAGACACGTTCCTCCGGGAAGAGAGGGACAGGGAAAGAAATCCCCAGACAGATTCCTCCGGAAGAAAGCAAGGGGAGACAGGACAGGCGAGGAGGGCGGAGAGGCAGGTGGGGATGGACACAGCAGCGGCAGGGTCTCGGGGCCACAGCCAGGGCTCCCACGCACAGATGAGTAGTACAATGGCCGTGGGTTCTGGTGGCCTCCCAGACGTGCTGCTGCTAAGTATCACGGCCGTGGGAATGCCAGGTGTCCTGAGAAGAGAAGCCGGGGCAAACGTCCCGGCAGTCACACCGGAAGCATAGCGGGTGGGTGGCAGTGTCCCACCCGGGGCCAGGATTCCACCCTGGCCCTGCTGGCCTCCACGACATTCCACAGTGGCCACGCACGGGTCCTGGTACGAAGTCCCCACTGGCTGAGACCCACTGGGCATCCACAGGGACAGAAGGCAGAGGCCCTTGGACCCCCAGCATGGCAGGAGGAGTTAACAACTGGGAATCGAGGGAGTCCAAGCAGACAGGCAGACAGACAATGACACCTGGCCTGTCCAGGACCAGTCTTCAGTAGCCCAGCTGCCGCTCAGCACAGAGATGGAAAGGCAGGCTGGCGCCCACAATGACGTCACAAACAACTGACTTTGACCCTGACCACGAGGGCTCGCACGTGGGCAGGAGGACGGCAGCGTGTGAGTGGCGGCTGCAGCTCAAACACCAAGCTTCTCCCTCCTTGGAGGGAAACAAACTCCCGACATCACACGGAGGCCTTAGAAGGCCAGGGACCGCTTGTCCGTGTTGGGGAGGAGCGGGTGGGGATACTCTGCATACAGGGGACAGAAAGAAGCCTGTGCCACAAAAGACAGGTAAGTGAGCAGCCTGAAGGGCCGCAGCCGTCTCCCCGGCCAGCCGGCCAGCTGTCCTACGCACACACGCCCTGTCACCAACACAGGAGCCGGTGACAGCCACTAACAGCCACCTGCACAGCAGCCTGCCCCAGAAACTCGAGACGGCCTCCCCTTCCTCTCCATCAGAGGGATCAGGGCTAATGCTTCCAATATGGGAACCATTAACAATTATAGATGTAGGCACACCCTTCATAGAACTTGGGGCTGTCTTGGAGAAACATGGGGAACAGCTCTTTGCATTGGAGAGCAATTACGTTGTTGCCCATGAGAAAATAAAAATGTCAGAAAAGTGCCCAAGAAAGCGGCTGAGTTCCCCGGGATCACCCGATGTTTGGATCCAAAGTGGAAATCTTCACTCCGTATGTTGTCCACACCCCCGACCTCGGTCCCGGTGTTTTAGGAGGTTAATGACAGCGCTCCCCAAGAGACAGAGGCTCACAGGGAAAACACTCTCCTTGGTCACATGACCGCATGTAGCTCGCACCTCCCTCACCACAGCAAAACTCCGTGGGGCAGGGCGGGGGGGGGGGGGGGAGTGGGGGCGGGGTTAAGAAGCCACTTGGACACCTGCATTCCATGTCAGAGAGCCTGGTCAGAGCCCCAGCTCAGCTTCCACCCGGCTTCCTACTACTGAGCACACTGGGAGACACTGATGACTCCAAGGACCTGGGCCCCTGCCACCCCCGTGGGAGACCCAAAGGGAGTTCCTGACTCCTGGCTGTGGCAGGGCCCAGCACTGGCTATTGTGGGCCTTTACAGAGGGAACCAGCATATGGAAGACCTCTCTCTCTCTCTCTCTCTCTCTCTCTCTCTCTCTCTTCTTCCCCTGTCTCTCTCTTCCAAATAAAATGAAAATATTGAAAACCTCCCACTGGACCAGTAAGACACAGGTAGTAACTTAGCAGCATTTGCACAAATCCCTAGATATTGGCTGCTCTGCTTGAGCCAGAACTGCTAAACCGGGCCCTTTGTTCAGAAGGCATTTCCCCAAGAGACGGGCGATCAGATTGTGGAGTGCCCAGGAAGCAGAAACTTGTGCAGCAAGTTATGTCAATGCGCCCTGCGCGCCGCAGCTCCAAGGGACAATGAGAGTCTGTGTCCACGGCGCCCGGTCACCCAGGCCCTGCGCCTCCTGCCTCCAGCAAACGCACCTGCCACATGGGGCAGAGAAAGCTGGTAGGTCTTCAGCTCTGCCGGGCCCCTCGCTGCTGCCGTCACTGCGGCTCTGCAGGCCCACGACAGCTGGGACCATCAGAGGCCGACTTCACGTAAACCTCACAACACTCAGAACAAAACCCAAAGAGCAGCTCGGTACAAGCGCTTGGCTCTCTCCTCCCCCTCGTCCTTTGCCTCACCTATCCACACATACCCCACCTCCCCCAACACCCCATCCCGCCAGGCCGCCTGGCAGGCTCCTATTCAGGCTGCAAAGCCCAGGTCCCTCTGGACAGCGTGGCTTTGTTTAGCCCTGAGGCCCTGGCCAAGCTGAAGCTTGCCTGCCCCACCCATCCAGCAGCCGCTCACCAAGCCTCCGGAGGGGCCGCAGGGCACAAAGACCACCACTTGGAACCTGCGGGGTCAGCAGGCTGCGGCGAGGGCGGAGGTTCTGCAGGGCCTGGGGATTCTAGGAGAGGCTGACGGTGCTGGCCTGAGGCCTGGCTAAGTAAAGTTCACCTCCTGGAGGGTCCTGGGACAAGTCTTCCAAACCTGTTTCTCCCAGGCCTGAGTCATGGTTTATGGAACACAAGGCCCCTCAAGGTCAGCACAAGGACAAGCACAGGCTGGCGGGAAGGCCTCTGAATATGCTCTCGAGGAAGGGGCTCAACTGAGAGAGAGCACCTGTCACCCAGGGAATCAGGTGCCCCTGCGGCTCAGCCACCCGGGGCCCTGCCGGCAGGTGGCACCTCCAGGCGGCTTTTCCCAACCCCACGAGAACGTGGACTCGCATTCCTCGGACTACAAAACAGGATTTTCTTTCAGGTGGACAAATCTGTCACATCGCATACCTGTCAGTTCCCTAGGGGAGGACATTTGGAAACTCCCACGGGAGCTAAACATCCAAGGATCTCGTGAGATGCATCATTATCGGCACCCATGACCAAACCTGTTTGATTCATTTGGCGCGGGGCGTGGTCTGGGGCTCATTAAAATACCAGCTCCACTCATCCTTCCAGCAAAAACACAAGGGCCTGGCACAGGCCGCACACATGCGGCCTTCAAAAAGTCCCTGGAAAAATGGAATTGAAAGGTGGTGCAAAAAAATGCTAATCCAGGCCAGCCCTCTGCTGTGGCCCGGGAGTGCAGTGGAGGATGATGGCCCAGGTACTTGGGCCCTGCACCCCATGGGAGACCAGGAGAAGCAACCATCTGGCACCTGGCTCCTGCCATCGGATGAGCGCGGTGCGCCGGCCGCAGCGCGCTGGCCACGGCGGCCATTGGAGGGTGAACCAACGGCAAAGGAAGACCTTTCTCTCTGTCTCTCTCTCTCACTGTCCACTCTGCCTGTCAAAAATAAATAAATAAATAAATAAAAATTTTAAAAAAATGCTAATCCACATGTGGACTTTTAACACGCATTTTCCCTAATTCCTCATACACATGGATTTCACATTCTTTTGCAACCAAAAAAACTTGTCTTTTAATTCCATTTTCCACAAACTCTCTGAGATGCTCACATACTCATGCTGCAAGGCACAGGCACACCTCGTAGAATCCCCAAGACGCCAGCAGGGCTCAGGGCTCCAGGGACGGACACAGCCCCAAAGCATGCTGGGAATAACCCTGCAAGGGAGGCTGAGAGTTGTGCCTCACGGGGTCCACAAGGCCAGCCTTCCGGTGAGCTGAGTACATTCCAGAAGCCCTTGCAGGGGTCACGTTACCTGCAGCTCCCAGCACCGACCCCAGCCTGACACAACTCCCAATAAACGGCCCAACCTCCAGTGGGTACATTTGCCCTTTACGTCCATAAAGTTCAGATCGATGTCCAAATCCTGTGTGACATTTTCCCAGGCCACAGAACAGGCCCTCCCTGCTAAGTACTTTCTGAATAAAGAAATACTTTTAAAGTGGAAGGGGGGGGGGCAGGAGTTGCTCCAGGAGGGCAAGGCTGCCTCCCGCGGGGACCTTCTGGGGGCATTGTTGAGCAAGTTTATTTAAAGGCCTCGGATCTTTATCCTCTCAGCAGGACCCCAGGTCCAGTGCTGGTTCAGAGGCTGCAGATGCAGCGCCCCAGCCACTTGCAAATGAGGGACAGCAGCTGGAGACTGGGCGACAGATGGCCCTCCTCCCCTGAATGGGTTTGGTCCTGCTGCCCAGGGCTCCGCGAGCTGGGCCCGGCCAGGGGAAGCTGGGTGGAGGCTGAAGCCTGCTCCCTGGCCAGAGGAAAGGACCATGCACAGAGGTGGCCCCGAGTCCCTCCGAGGAGCAGCAGGGAGTCTGAGGTGGGCGGGCCCCGGGCCCACCTGCTTTTACACTGTAGGACAGGGGAGGCCGGCCAGCGCCACAGGGATCACTTTTCTCTGGTGTTTCACAGAGAACCGAAAGCCTCCCCCTCTAGGGCTCCTGTGCCAGAGGAGTGAAACCCACATCAATTCAGGAAATTCCAAATTAAGACCCGGGCGCCACCACAGTTAACCCCTCTCCCTTGTCCTACCCCGCCTATGTGCACGGAGGTAAAAGCTCGGACAAACCAACCCACCCTGAGGAGCCCCCCCTCCTTGACAAAGCCTCTTTCCAACCCCACCCTGCCACCCCGCCCCAAGCATCTGATCTCAGTGAGGTTCCCAAGCATCCTGGCTACCCACAGACCAGGCAGGCTGCCCTGCCCAGGCCTGGCCGCCCAGCCCTCTGGCCACGTCCAGAGAAGAAGTGACAGTCAATGAGTCGGCCGAAATGACCAAGCTCAAGTGCAGGCTGGCAGCCCCCTCACTGGCCACACCCTCTCAGCAGCGGAAGTGGGCTGCACACCTTCACCCCACAGCCAGGTCCACCTCCACCGACAGATGAAGTCAGCGACAGACCAGGGACAAGCAGGCCGGCAAGACGGCTGGGCCCAGTCAGGCCACACGGGCGACCTGGCTGCAGGGTCAGGCGGGTGCCCCGCTCCTGATGGAGAAGAGCAACCTCAGAAGCATCACAGCCAGGGCCTGGGAACACCCCAAGGGTGCCGGCGCCCTGCAGCTCCATCTCTGGGACACAGCCTGTCTGCCTCCCAGCATTGCCTCTCCACCCAGGACTAGGCCCCTCACGATGCGGTCATTTGCCTGAGGCGGGCCTCCCTGGCTTGACGGGTCTGGCCACTGTCCTCTGCTTGTCATTCTGTCCCCACACAACCCGCACGTAGCACGGTCTTAAAAAACTGGGGGTGACGAATGAACCCACTCCCTAGGAAGTCACTGCAGTTTCACTGGGTCTGTCCCGAACTCTCCTGACTCTGCCAAGCGCCGAGAGGCGGCATCACACCCAGGGTTGCAAGTTTAAGGGGGAAGTGGCCGTGTCTCCTTCCAGCCAAAGTTTCTACAACTTCCTCCTACTTCCAGCCCCTGGGAGACCCCCTGTAGGTGACTGGAGCACAGTTCAGTGATTAAGCCAGACCCCCACGCACCCCTGCAGCAGCTGGGACCAATCATAGGTCACTTCAAAAAAGAAACAACACCAAATTGAACTTTGCTTTCCTTAAAAACGGGCTCCACTCCCCTGGCCTCCTTTTCTCCTCGGGACGCCCCTCCCGGCCGGGGCTGATGGAAGATTAGGTGTTTCTGCCTCTGCCCTTTTCCTTCTTGTTCCCCCCCCCCCCCCGGCTCTCTGAGTCTCTGCTCCTGCGCGCTGCAGAGAGGCGGCCTCAGAAAGAAGGTGGCAGGCCTCCAGTCACAGGCACGCCGCCGGCAGAGGTCCGTGCCAGGGCTGGAGGGGGAGATCTCCCACCCCAATGCAAATCAGAAATGCTAGGAAGATAAACTGGACGGGGTATCAAAGCGGCGACCAAAAGCGTATGTTCGGTGCAGCCCAGGGCAGTCCTCCAGAGGTCGTGTACACACGGATGGGCAAAAGCAGGCCGACTCGTCCCCACCTCCTGCCCACGGTCCCGAGTCACCACCTGGGACCCAGAGCAGTTCCCACAGGTCTCTGGGGCAGCAGAGGGAGTCAGCTTCTTCTCCTTTTTTTCCTCCAAAGATGTATCTATTTATTTTGAAAGTCAGAGTTACACAGAGAAAAAGAGGGAGAGGGAGAGGGAGATGGGGGAGGGGGAGCATCTTCCATCCGCTGGTTTACTCCTCAGATGGCCGCCATGGCCAGCACTGGAGCAGGCAGAAGCCAGGAGCTTCATCTGGGTCTCCCACGTGGGTTACAGGGGCTCAACTCTTGGCCATCCTTTGCTGCTTTTCCCAGGCCATCAGCAGGGAGCTGGACGGGAACTGGAGCAGCCAGGACACAGACCAACGCCCCATGGGACGCCAGCATCTCAGGCAGCAGGTCCATGTGCTGTGCCACAGCGCCGCCCAATAAGACACGCATCGTGACAGTCCACTCTGGGAGACTCGCTACCAAGGACTTTACTGCCCGGGATTTTCCTTCCAGTGACTTCAAGGGGACAGGCGCGGACGTGCGCGGAAGGAACAGAATGAACCAGCAGTAAATGACAGTGTCCCCCAGGGTCAGGTGACAGGCCGAGGAAGAACGAGAATGAGAGGGCCGCCGTAAGGAAGGAGGAGCCACCGGGCAGCTCATCCTTGGACCAAACAATCCCCCAAAGGCCTGGGTCCACTTATCTCCAAGAGCCTCAGCTGCCTTGTCGGTATCATGGCAACAGCAATACTTGGGAGCCTCTGGATTACGGGATTCGAGATAATCCACGTCCAAGTACCCAGCGCGGCTTCCAACACATGGCCGGCACCTCATCCACAGTAGCCAGTCATCACCACCGCAAGCTCAAGGAATGGGCTAAGGGCACATGAGCTCATCCCCCATCCCAAAGAATGGCCTCCAGGAGGATGACCTCAGCCCTCTGGCCTGTCCACAGGGCTACACCAGGTCAGCTCTTCCCCACTCCCATACCGCAGGTCCTATCTCAAGGAGCCCCCACCAGGCAGGCAGGAAGGCCCACTCCCTGCGCACCCAGAACACCCTGCAGGCCAGCCAGGGACGTCATGGCAGGCACACCTGGTGCAGGCAATCTCAGCACGCTGACCCCGACAGAAGCAGAGCACCCTCCTCCCAAGCCGCCTCCATCCATCCCATCAGCTTCTCCCCACAAGGCACAGGGCCTAACGACAACCCCTTGGAAGCCTCACACAGAAAACTCTTGCCAAACTATGTTGTGCATCGTGACATTTGCGTCTCGCTGCTATTACATGGCCACAACTGAGTTTTTTCAACAAAGGAGAAAAAAAAAAAGTCAACTCTGAACCATTTGGACTGCAAGCAGCAAGATGATCACATTTCTAAAATCCAAGGGACTTGCAAAAGCCCAGGATAATAAAGAGGGTTGGATAATAAATCCAGGGCCTAGAGCCCCTTTTCTATTTTAGCTCATGTAAATGCCTCCCGTCAGAACTTATCGCTGTATACTGTGGGGCAAACATCTTATCATGTGTGTGACACACTGACTTTAAATTTACTTTGACGGTTGGGTGGGGCAGGGAAGAAACCAGCATTTGCTCAGCACCTAGCCTGGGCCAAAATCTAGACAGAGCCTGTGCCACCATTTGCATAAATCTGCACATTCACCCTCCAGATAGACACTATCTTTGAGGCTCAGATAGGTTATCTAACTTGTCTAAGGTCACTGCACCAGGAGATAGTAGAAACAGACCCAGCTCCCAAGGCCAGGTTCCCAAGGTCCCTCTGAATTCTCTGCCTCCAGAAAGCACACCATAGGCCATTCCAACAACCCGATTCACTTCTGTTTAATTGGATTCACTTTTGGAACGCTAATGCCACGTGCGGAATGTAGATTCACCGTGTACGCGATTCTTGGTCTCGTAGAGAACGGAGCACTTTCACAACAGCCAGGATATAGATTCGACATGTGCTACTGCGGCCAGCTAAGAACGCGACACGTCCTGCTGGAAATCCAGGCGGCTTAGCAGGACCGGAAGCAGGCCCCTTGAAGGCAGTCACACGTCTTTGGGGCAATCCAACTGTCCACTGTGTTTAAAGAGCTGAGGCTCGCCACTACCAAGATCCTACACCTACTACACCCCAGCACACCGCACACACACACAAGGTCACTTTTCTCAAGTTCTGCATACTTGTAAGACATTACAATTGGTCACCTATGAACAAACTTAATGGTAAACCATCAGGTGTAAAAATAGATCAGGTGGACCAATGTAACAGTTCTTGGTGGAAAAATATGACAACTTACACAGATGTACCTTAATGACTGCTAGGGCTCAAAACTGAGCTGTTTAAGGAGAGGTCCATAAATCACACAAATAAATGCATCCCTTGTTCTCATGCCTGAATCTATCAGCATTTGCCTTATAAGCTATTTTTAACCTCCTCATAAAACACGCTCACCATAACCTGAAATTCTATATGTGTGCATTCCATTCACAAATGACTTGGAATTCACCATTCGTGGTCAGACAGGGGGTTAAAAGGCAAGACTATGCCACAGCTCAGGTCCCTAATTCAGCCTAGTCAAAAAGAATCAGAGATGTTTAATATCCCTGTGATGAGGCAAAAGTCCACAGTGGGGCGTAACCACTTAGGATATTCCACAGTGGAATAAGTAACACCTTCAACACCTCAACACCCCCGAGGAAACCCAGCTTCTCAAGCCCAAAATGACCAAAAACCTACAGGGTGCCCATTCTCAGCACAAACGCCTCAAGCGTGATCCCGGTGCTCCTAGTGGTTAAACCATGGGAATATCTACATGGTAAAAACTCAAAGGTATACACCCAGAGAGCCACCACGCACCGCTGATGGGGCTACCATTTGGGATCTATCTCGCCCTAAAAAGGGGAAGAAAAGGATCAAAGGAAGGGAAAAGAACCTGGCAGAAAGTGTGACCTTGGTTAACTTCCCTAGGAGACGTCCCCACGACAGGAAGGCCGTCACAGCAACTGCTCAACCAGATTCTCCTTACAAGAACTTGGCCTGCAGCCCCGCCTCACGCCCTCCCGTGCCTAATCCAAGAAAGGCCAGTGCTGCAGCCCATCTGGGCTAGCGGGAGGAAGGGGCGGTTCAAGGAGAACTTGAGGTTTCCCATGAAGGTAACCATGTACCCCAAAATGGAACTCGCGTCACGCAAAGCTTCGAAGACTCAGGTTCAAGCGCCCCAACAAGTCAAGGCTGGGTTCACAGTGGTCCGCTCCTTCTTCATGGAGTCATTATCACACGGAGCCCAAGTCCTCAGAACCCCAGCTCTTCACAGAACAGGCAAGGCTGAATACCAGGCCTCTCGGTGGGCTCACTTGGCAGCCACACACTGCCTTCCACGTCATCACTACTGGCCGGCGCTGTGGCCACCACCTGCAACATCGGCATGCTGTATGAGTGCCAGTTCAAGTCCCAGCCGCCCACTCCCAATCCAGCTCCCTGCTAATGTGCCTGGGAAAGCAGCAGAGGGTGGCCCGAGTGCTCAGGACCCTGCCATCCACGTGGGAGACCCGATGGGGCTCAAGGCTCTTAGCTTCAGCCTGGCCCAGCCATGGGCATTGCAGCCATTTGGGGAATGAACCAGCAGATGGAAGATTGATCTCTCTCTCTTTCTCTCTCTCTCCCCTTCCTTCCCTCCCTCCCTCCCTCCTCTCTTTCTAACTCTGCTTTTCAAGAAAATCTTAGAGAGAGAAAGGAATGGAGGGAGGACGTACAGACACTGAGACAGCGAGTCGGGGAAGAGTAAGATGAGGGGCGGTGCAGTACCAGACACCAGGAAGGGTGAAAGTCAAGAGCCACCTCCCAGCCTCCCTTGAGACAGAGAGAAAAGATGAAAACCACACCAAAACCGAAGGAAGAACAGAGCGACAGACTACAGACATTTTCCACACAGCTGCAGAAATCCCACGGGCTCCGAATTATAATTTCAGAACTGCCTCCCACAGCAAGTCACCCTGCTAGGAATTGATTCAGGGTAGGGGGGACGCGGCTTCCTACCTACTAACACAGCGGCACCCAAAAATCAACTGCCCACCTTGTCCCGTGGAGACTAAAATGGCTTGAATGGAAAGGTAAGAGACAGACTGGGGGAAGGGGCGGGCAGAATCCTAACAATCGCCCCCGCCAGCCAGGCAGCCGAACAGCAGTCAGTAAGCTGGAGGGCTTGTGGGATAGATTTTATTGAGAACGTGAACATTAAACAAAACTCTTCCTGTTTAAACACCACCCCAGTTATTCCATAACCATGTAATTACTCATTAAGTCTGATTTTAGAAACTTCTCGTATTGGATTGCTCTGGTTATTTGAATTCTCACCCTCAACTAAGTCAGAAGCATGTAAAGGAACAAGTCTCCAGTTTTGGCCTGGGGAAGGGGGATGGGGGGGCCTTTGGGCAGAGCAGATGCTCAGTGTTTCAACTGGTTAAAATAAACAGGCGGAAAACACACACATACACACACACACACACACACACACACACACACACGAGTCCAAACTCGGATCAGAGGGAGCCAGTATAGAAATTATACAAATACCAGTTCTCTGGGCTTGCCAGATTTTTGCTCTAGAAGTAATATTAAACACAGCTCTTTGTCTACAAATTGTGAAATACTTTATATACTAATAAAGAATGTGTACTTCATTGTGTATTTAACTGCATAAGCCTGCATTTGGTTTAATTGGCCAAGAATAAGTCCTTGTTCCTAAGCTAACTATCAAGTTACAGTCAACTCTTAAATATTAACACCCATATTGAGGGAAAAGATGCCGATAATATGAAACAGAAGATTGGTTTAAAGCATTCACTCTTGGTATGTGGATATACTCTTTTTTTTCTTCTCACTTGCAGTTAAACGCGTATGGCTGATAGCACATTTGCAATTCTTCTAACAAAGGACTCACTGGAAAAACCAGACTCGGGGAGCATTGGACACAGACCCCACACTCCATTTCTCTGTTCTCCAACTTCCGACCAGTTCAGACTGGCCCAGGACAGCACCGCCTCCCAGGAGATGGCCCCAAAATCACTTTAAGAAGAAGGCAGGCAAACTACTCTTCCCCTCTGGTTGCTCCTTGCTCGGAATCACACGATGCGATGGGGAGGGTGGGAAAGTAATTAAGGGGTTGGGATTGGGAAAGCCCTTTTATTCCAGCTCCAACGGGGGCTGGTGTAAACAGAGACACTGGCAAAGCAAACAAGGCTTCATTAACCATCCTAGGTGACAACAGCAGGAAGAACCTGAAAGTAAGAGTTGCCTCCTCCTGGAGGCGACCCGGCTTGACTTTGCCTGCAATACCAACCAACAGACCAGATCCACAGGACAGACCTCAGCACTGCTGTCTGCTCCCCTTTCAATCAGTCACGGCCATCTACACCCCTGACAGGGAACCAGGAACCTCGGCCAACAGAAAATAATCACTTTCAATCTGCAAGACAAACAGCTAAAATCTCCCCAAGATGTTCTTCCATCAACTGAGCAGACCCAGCCTCACTGGCCCCACTTCAGAAATGGCCAACGACAAGGCGAATGATATGCTAATGCATTCTAATGTACGATAAGGGATAAGGTAGGCTATCTGCTCTGGTATCAGCACAGTCAAGAGATCGACAGAACCACTCCCCAGAACCAAAATGGCCAAAGGAAACAGACCCTGGGGCTCCTCCGGGAACTCCTTAGGCACCAAGCTTTCTGGTCCCACACACAGGATCTGAACTGAGCTTCCCAATTAGCAAACCAAAAAGTCTTCCAAGATAAGGCTTTACAAAGTCAAACTTGACCTTAACTGCTAACGGAAGGAAGGAAGCTATAGTTAGACTAACATGGAGTTCAGACAGATAGGGACAGAGGAGTGGGGGTCAGATGGAAGAAACACACACACACACACACACACAGCCCAACCCCAGCCAGTCCCTGACACTCCTATCTCATCTACAGCTCGGTCACCTTCCTTATCTCCACACTCTTCCAGGAACAAACCGGTCCTAGGGCTCCAATCTCCACCAACCCTGGGTAGCAGACAGGGGGCCCTAAGAAGCTCAAACACAGCCGCCTGGAGACCCCAGGCACGGAAAGGGCTTCTCCATCTTCTCCCTGTCCCCCATAGCCCACCCAGGGACACTGATGACAACAGCCAACATGGGGTGCGCCCTGGATGCCAGTGCTAACTGCCCCTTGTGTCCAGGTGACACTGAAACCCCCAACAGCCCTTTGGAGGGAGGCAGTCAGAAGACATCGATATTCATCAGACACCAACGAAGAGACCCTGAAGACCAACACCACACCCTCGGGCGACAGGCAGAAAGGGAAACAGATTGGGAACCCTGTTCTGCATTTAGTGCCTCACGATTCCAGATGCAAACCTCATGGAACTCAGCTATGATCCCAGAAAAAACACA
This sequence comes from Sylvilagus floridanus, assembly GCA_949820135.1. Taxonomy (NCBI): domain Eukaryota; kingdom Metazoa; phylum Chordata; class Mammalia; order Lagomorpha; family Leporidae; genus Sylvilagus; species Sylvilagus floridanus. Next base: position 71,868,242 of record OX463235.1, read on the forward strand.
CAAAGGACACTGGTAAAACACGGCCTAACATTTCAGGGACGTCTTGGATTTCCTCCGCGTGGGAAGAGCTGCTCCTGACACCCACGCTGTCAGGCAGCGGTTCTGACCCAAGGCACCGTTCGGGGGCTTCGTCCCTTCCCACTCGGCTTCCTCTGGTCCTCTCTGCAGGTGCTCGCCCACCTTGACCCTCCTTCAATAACTAAATACGGCTGAAGAAACCCTCCAGGACTAAAGTCACGACAAGGCCGCCCTAAAATCCAAATGAAAAATGACAGTGTGTCCCTAACCTATCTGTAGGAAATCCCAGCTCAGCTCCCTCCATTCTGTACTGGCGGGAAAAGCGCAATTACGGAAACATCCATTTTAATTATTAGCGAAATTAAAGCAGCACAGTGATGATTTTCAGAAACCGGGACCTCTGCCTTCCCACTCGGCTCACTGCTGCACACCGCTCTGGTCTCGACGGCACAGCACAGGGCACCGGGAGGCAGCTCCGGAATCCGCCCTTAACTGCAGCTGCACAAGCTGCAGACCAAACTCCTACCAGGCTCGCTTCCTGGGGGTGCCGTGGCGGCGGAGACGTCACCGCACCTGCTCATTACACAGCCGCCACGCTTCTGTGGGACAGAAAGTTCCCCAAGCTCACTCTCACGCTCTGGTGATAAGTGCCTGGTGCTTACCTCTCGGGATGCCTGCACAGGGGCGCCAGGGAGGCACCTTTCAGAATTCTCAGCTCAGACGAGCACAGCCTTCCTTCCTCCCCGGACTGTCCTGTCGGCCACCCCCGACAGAGCGAGCCCGGTGCCCGCTCACCCCACGCACAGCGGCTCGGCTAACCCCAGACACCACACAGCTCGGCGCGGGCTCCCAAGGCCAAGCCGGCACCAGGTGGGCTCTCAGCACACAGGTTCATTAGGTGGCGATGAGTGCCGGGATCTGCCGTTTTATTCTCGGATTACCACTCGAACACTAACTCAGCTACCAATATTCCCTGCTGATGACAGATGCCAAGGCCGCACCGAGCAGCGGCTTGGCTTGCACTGTCTCCCAAGAACCCAGGAGCAGGGTCCAAATCTGCCCGGCTAGAAACTTCAGCCCTGCAGAGTCCTCGTAACTGGCCTGGGGCTTTTACAACGAAGCCTTGGACTGGAAACAACAACACAGGCCCGGCAAGGCCTGGAAGTTCTCACAGAGGCACAAGACCCCGCAACAGTCACCTTCAAGTTGCTCTACAATAGAACCCGCCACTCTGTGATGCATGGCTTAGGTAGTACGAACTATAATGACATAAAAAAAAAAAAAAAAAAGAAACCAGTAAGTCTTGCTTCTGCACGCTCAACTTCAGAACCGTTTCTCCTTAAACAATGAAAACAAAACGTCAGCATTTCAGATGTAGGCCACTGTCCCTTAGTGGCTCCTGCTGTCAGAAAACCAGCAAGTCTTTCCCCTGTGGGGACGGATCTGCAGAGGCTCCAGAGGCACAGCGCTGGCTGCCACTGCTCTCCCAGGCATCGCCTCCCTCACCCAGCACAGAGAAACGCACCACACGGCCAGAGACCACCCAACCGCACCAGGGTGCCGCCTGCAGGGCTCCCGAAAGAGCCGACCCTCCCGGTCTCTGCCTTAGAAGGCTGAGTCACAAATGCAAGGGCAGCTGACTGAAACAGGCCTCCCTGCCAGTGCCACTTCCCCACACGAGCCCCCGAGCCAACCGGGGACCCCCGAAAGTGAAAGGACACAGCTCACCTTCCGGCTCCACCGTGGCGTCCTCAACCAGATTGAAGGAGGGCCTGGCCAGGGACACGGTTGCCATGGTGACCACGACCAGGCAGATGAAGCGGCCCCAGCCGACCATGGTTACGGTGCCAATCCCCGGTCCTCGTCCATATCTCCATGTGGACGTGAATCCCATCTGCACACCTCCTCCAGGAGCATGGACTGCGTGCAATGCCTTCAGCCTGTGGGGGGCTCGGGAACCAGGGCGCTGCTGAGCCGACGCTGCACACGCCGCCGCCGCCGCTGCTGCCGCCGCTGCGCTACAAGGAGAGTGGACCAGTTAGTGCAGCCTCCCCCGCGCCAGCTCCCTTCAACCCAAGAGGGAGAAAAGCATTTCTCGGCCTCTCCAGGGTGTGCAAACGGAGCTCTTTCTCATGCTCTGCCAAAAATACAAAACAAACAAACAAACAAAAAACCAAGTGCTTCCACGGCCCGGTCCACAAACTACGCGAGGCCAAGCTTTGCAAAGACATCCTTTGGAGAAATACGGTAAAAGGAGCCACAGGACCCAGCCGGGCACGGCCACTTCAGTTAGGCAGAGTATGTTCTCTTCCACCCTCCGCCGTCGCCTCTGCCACCCTCAAAGCAGGGACGGCGCAACCTCAGTGCCAGGGGCAGCCCAAAAGCAGTCCCAGGCACTCAGCCTTGTTAAGCGCTCCCGCCGTTCCGGAAGCTGACCGACCACCTCCGGCGTCTGCTCGAAGCCCCAGCCTCGGGCGGAACTGGAGCTCAGGGGTTTGTTCCACTCCCTCTGTGGCGCTCCGGAAGACAGGGATCCCAGGAAGCTTACAGAGAAATCCCCACCAGGTTCCACTTGTCAAGACTCATTTTCAAACGCAGAAGTGGATTTCAATCCCTCGCCAGAAGACGGAACAGAATCGGGACACAGTCGAAGCGGCTATCCAAAAAGGGGGGCCGAGACCAGAAGTCCCCTGCACCGACCAAACGGCAGCGGACGGCCTCAGCAGAGGGGTGGAGAAGTGCAGCCGATGTAGACTCGGATGAATAATGCAAGAGTTTATTAATGATGATGATGATGTGTGAATTATGCTGACACGCTGGCTCGGCCAATAACCTATTTATTTCTATTTATTTTAAATTTGTCTTTGAGAGGCAGAGAGACAAGGAAAGATATGGAAGGAGCTCCCATTTGCTGCTTCACTCCCCCAGATATCCACAAAGCCTGCGGAAGCCAGGAGCCAGGAATGAAATCCAGGTCTCCCATGTGGATGGCGGGAACCCAGTTACTTGAGCCATCACCACTGCCTCCCGGGGTCTGCCCTAGCAGGGAGCCAGAGTCAGAAGCCTGAGGCTGGTACCCAGCCCAGATACCCAGATGTGGCACACAGGAGTCTCAACCTATCTGTTCTGTTCACCCAACAGATACCAGGCAGGGACTTTTCCCAGGAAGTTTAAAATATTCCTAATAACTTTAAACTCATTCATGTCGTCAGTGACTATAAATGTCAACTGAGCTGAAATGCACAAACTTCAGATAATTTGATTCAAACAATCCCACAAAAGGGTACCCCAAGTTCAGGCTTCAGACCCCGTGAACCACACTTTCTAAGGCTGGGGGGGGGGGGGGGGCAGGCAGGAGCGAGACCTTTAATACAAAAATCTCTAACCCGGGCTTACTGCGTGCCAACGTGATGTTTCAAATGATGCCGAGGAGATTTCAACACCGCTGGCACCTCCCTAAAGGTCTACCATAAAAATTGTTCCTCCCAGTCCTGGGGTTCAAGTGGGTGCAAGCGAAGTGGTTCCCAGATTAGGGATAAGGAAAGCACAGGTGACAGGCTGCCGTCCACAGTAAAGGCAGGAAAAGTGTCTGTGTGCACGCCTGTACATTCACACGGCTCCAGGGACTTCCCTAACTTTTCTTCCCCTTAAAGTCAAGAGCCTCCAGACAGCTCTGTGTGTATCCCTACAGCCATGTGGGAGGGGAGCACAGAGCATTCCTGTGATCTGCAGAATGCAGGGGAATTTTCCGCCTCTAACACTTCAGGAGCAATCTCACATCCCGCAGCGCAAGGACTGACCCCAGGCTGCTCCCCCGGCCACTCCACCCACCTGCACAGCCAAGAAAGGTGGACAGTGGCCAGTGCCCGCGGCGGACCCCAGGGAAAACCTGAATTTCCGCCAGCCTCCAGGTTCAGGCCCCGCGGCGGTCCCCCGCCCCAGCTCTCTGCGAGGTCCAGGCCCCGGGGGCGGCAGGTACTGGAGTGGACACCAGGCCCAGGCGACCCCCCGGGCAGGATAATGAGGTCCCGGGGCTCGGTGTTGGGAACACAGGCCCAGCATGCCGCTGGCGGCCACAAGCCCGGTTTCCGGCCTGCACAGCCATAATCCTTCCCGGGGTCTGAGCCTCAGCGAAAGCCTGTTTATTTTTCCCCTTGAAAGGGAACTCTGCTCAGCCCGCGCGCCGTTGGAGCTGTCACCCTGCCTCTGATGGATGGCTCTCGTCCACCGCCGCCGCCCCCCAACCCCGGCACAAGTCTGCCCCCCCAAGACGCAAGCTGGGACTAGCGCAAAGAGCCCCGCGGGCGCCTGGCCCTGCTCCGGGAGCCACAGCTAACAGCCCCAAACCCCAAGCCCACGCGCCCCGAGAGGCCGACAGAGGGGCCACCTGCCCCTCCGCTCCTGGGCGGACTTCGCGCGGGAAAGTCAACAGCGCCAGGGCAGGGGCGCCTCCACCCCCACCCCCTTGCTCCAGGCCTCCCAACTTCACCCCAGAGCCGAGAGGACAGGCGATCCGCCGGGGAGTGCAGCCTAGGGGAGCAAGTCCGCAACACGTGGAAATCCCAGCAAACGCGGCCCCAGACCCCCGCCGGCTCCGCATCAGCGCCCGCAGCCCCGGGCGCACGCCCCCGCAGCCGCGGCCCGGGCGCTCCCCGCCGCCAACCCGCTCCACGGTCGCGCAGCTTCCCCGGCTCGGCCTGGAATCTCCAGTTTTTCTCGCCCCTTCTCGGGGCGCTAAAGAGCTTGGGGAAATCTGCATTTTAATTGACATTCCAGGGAGCGGGAGAGGGGCGCCTGATTGCTTTTCTATTCAAACTAAACAGGCTTTTCAGATGAAAATGAGTTCGAGGCCGGGGGAAGATTTACGGGGATTTGGGACTCGGGGGACAATGGGGTTTTAAGCGTGGACAGCGCTTCACGCCCGCAGTGCGAGGGGTACCCCGAGGGGTGGTCCCCCCAGGTGGGGAGCGAGGAGGCACCGTCCCGGGACCAGTTAGCGAGGCCCGGAGCCCTCGGCCGAGTCCCCGGCGCCGCCCGGTGCTGCAGGAATGGGCGCGCAGGTCAGGACTCGCCGCGCTGTCGACATCGGCTGCAGCGGAGCGGGCGGGCCGAGGGGGAAACGTCGGTCCAGGTCGCCCCCTAGCCCCAGGAGCGCCGAGCTCGCGCAGGGGCGCCCCGCACCGAAACCTGGGAACCCGAAATACGGCCCCCGCAGGCGCCACCCCTCCGGGGGGTCGCCAGTCCCTCACCGCCGCCGCCGCCTCCAGAGGCTTCCTCCCGGGGAAGGCTTCCCTCCAGGACCTGGATGGGACGGGCACCCCGAAGATGCGCCTCCGGAGCCCCGGCCTGCGGGGGTGGCGCCCGCCCGACTTTGACAGCGAAGAGGTTGTCAGCGCCAGAGGCAGCGTCAGCACCTGGCGTGGGTGGTCCTCGGGTGCCAGCCTGCGGCTCGCACCCACCTCCCCAGCACCGACGCGGCCCGGGGCGCAGGACGCGGAGTGCCCCCTGCCCGCGCTCTCACCTCCCCGAAGCGCCCAGCGCGCCGATTACCTTGAATGGCAACGCTGCTCCGCGATCCGGGCAGTCCCCGCGCACGGCGCGGCTCGGGATGCGGCCGGAGACGCGCCCGGGAGAGCCTCCAAAGCCGAGCAAGAGGAGTCCCGGGGCGGAGGAGGGCTGTGGGCCCGGCCGGCGCCGAGGCTCCGCGGCTTCACGCGCACCGCAGGCTGCGGAGGCGCGCGGGCATCACGCCCGCCCGCTGCCCCTCGGGTCCGGGGAAGCGCGGTGAAGAAAGGGCTCGGCGTCCGCTCCGCCAAACTTCGCTCGCAAGTTGCAGGCGCCCGGAGAGCGCGCGCGAGCTGCGGCCTCGGGGCCCCCCGGTGCGCGCGGGCCGCCCCGCCAGCCCGGAGAGCGGTGGCCGCGCCGGGCCTCGCACGCCGCAGGCAGCCCCCGGGCGCCCGAGCTTTGTGGCGGCCGCGCGCGCTCGCCGCTCGCCGCTCGCCCGCCGGTCCGCTCCGCTCCGCGCCCGCCCGCTCGGCTCTCCGCGGCGCTCTCCGCGGCCCCGCCGCCGCCGCCGCCGCCTCCTCGCTGCGGGTCACGCCCCCGCTGAAACCCGAGCCTCTTCCTGGACGGCGGCGCCCGCTCTGCCAATCAGCGCCGCGCGCCCGGGCCGCCCCGCGCCGCGCGCGGCTCCCGACGCCTGCGAGGCGCCCGCGACGCCCGGCCCCGGTGGCCGCGGAGCGGTGCCGCCGAGGGCCCCGAATAAGGCCTGCTCCCGCGGCGCGCCCGGGCGAGCTGGCCCGAGGCCGGCCTCACGCTGGCTCCGGGCGGGATGGAAAGCCAGCGACACAAGGCGCTGCCCCTCCGAGGCACGGAAGCCTCGCCCGCAGCGTGCGAGGCGGCGGAGCGCCTCTGCTGCGTTTCTCTGGCCTTGCGCACGGAGGGCAGAGCCCTGGCCGGGAAGCCCCCGCGGAGCCACACGCCCCACTTCGGGAGAGGCGGGAGCGGGTCGCAGAGGTCACCCCGTTGGGCCGGGGTCACCCGGAGGACCCCGCAGAGCCTGCCTAGGAATCTGGCTCTTTGAGAAAAGGCCCCACGCAGCAGTAGCAACAACAGCGGGCTGTTTCGTCACCCACGAGCATATTGGGTTAATAAACAGAAATGTGAAACTCTCAAGACTGCCACGAACAGCTCCCTGACCCTAAGCAGACCCTAACCTGCCTCTGAATCTCAGATGCTTCCGCGGCACCAAGCTGTCACTGATTAAAGTCCGGGTTTTCTATGTGCCCTTTCCACTAGGCCGTGTCTGGGGATAATTTGTTTTTAAATCCACTTTCCCAGACAGCTCCTGAGCCATCTCAAGACCCTGCAGATAAAACCCTTAATTATTTGTTCTTAGAAAAATGACACCTAACCCAGAAGTCCCTGAAAAGCCTCTTGGGGGGGAGAAGGTGGATGGGGCAGGGAACAGCCGACCCCCCCACACCCCTGGTGCACCCCACAGCCAGCGGGAAGACGTGTTGTCCAGGTGATGAGACAATCGGTTTCATTCAGCTGCAGCCTTGGAAACTTCTATGCAGATGGCTTCAAACCTGGGAGTGACAAATCCATCTACCTGCCTCAGGCCACAGCTGTGAAATTGTATTTGGGGAGGTTGACAGCAAAAACAAGAGCTGGGCAAGTCAAAGGATCTGTGTAGATGCATGGTCGATGGGGCGTGCTGTTGGCAAAGTCCTCTGGCTAAGCTGGTCGGTCCCAGCCCGGCTTTGTCATTAGCAGGTGTCTCAGCCAGGTGACACCCAGCCTCTGGCCTTACAGGGATCGCTCAAACCAGAGATCCTGGGAGAGACCAGGGACGTGGCCCAGCGTCTGTCTGAGCTGAGGCTGGCGCTGATGTCTTTATGTTCCCCACCGATGGGAAACAAGTGGCTCAGAACGAAGCCCGTGCCCAGCAGCCCCTGGAATGGCCACTTGCGCATTCTCACATAAATTACCCATGCAGGAAGCCGCTGTCCCCACCGGCCAGCCATTGGTAGGGCCGGCACTCTGAATGCAAAAGAAGCCTGGCACAGAGAGTGACACAAGACGCGTACGCTCGTGTCCAGACACAGCCTGCAGAATTGACTCTTCATGGAGGTGAAAAGACCAGTCCGTCAGAGGCACCTCACTCCCTTTGGGAACACTCATTTCTGGGCCAGAGAAGCCCAGAGCCTGCACCAGCAAAGTCTGCCGTTTTGGGAAAAGCAAAAGCATGTTTGGAATTTTTTCGAAAAAAATCAATTCTGTCATCATATTGAGGCCGCGCATGACCTCAGACGGTCCGGTCCAGGAAAGCTGTCACACCAGCGAGACTCTGAATGAGAGAATAATCTCTTGGCAGCTCGCTCTCTCTCTCTCTCTCTCTCTCTCTCTGTCTTCCCACTTCAAGCGGTTGGAACTGCTTTTGTCAATGACCTCGTGAATGGTGTTGCTAATCAGCCCATTAATGCGCTTCCCCAGCAGAGTGTGAATAGGTAAATAAGCCCCAATCTGCGCAGCGCTGAGACCAGGGCAGCAAAGCCAGTGAGAACTAAAGGTGACAGTTGGAACTGCACCAGGAGCGCCGGCACCAGGTCTCGCTGAAAGCCCCACCAGACAAGGCCACTTTCACAGTCCCTGCATCCCCCACGAGGCCCCTTTCTTCCCAATTGTCCCCCTCGTACAAAATGTCTTGAGTAGTCACCCCTTTCTCCCCTGAAGCCCTTGCGAATGATACATCAACGAGGAGGAAGAAAGCCCAGGACACCAAGCGTGAGGCCCCAGTCCTTCCAAGGAACAAATCGCGCTGGTGAACCAGCAGTGGCCAAATGACCAGGGAAGGGGGTGGGGGCAGCCTCCTGGCCACAGGCCGCTCTCCTTTAAAGACCTGGAGTTTCTCTTTCCCCTCGCTCGCTCGCTTGCTCGCTCTGCACCAGGCAGCTGTGCCTTCCCTATAGAAAAGTCCGAAGCCCGAATGCTGCTGGCCTCCCAGCGTGGACCCGCACTCCCTGCAGAACCACGCGTGTCCTCCTCAAAGCGACATCGCAGTGATGTCCACGCACACAGCAGTGCTGGAAGGGAGAGTGAGGCACTAGCCCGGGGGCTCTGTGGGCACAGACGCCCTGGTGGCCAGAACCCAGCCAGGGAGCTCATGTTGTTGCACTGAACAGCAAAGTCATCTCGTCACAAGTTGGGGCTGGGCCTGGGTCTCAGAGCCGAGGCACTTGTCTGCAGACCAAATCCTTCCATTGCTTCTCATGGTGACAGCCTTCAGTGGACAGCTGTGTGACCCGGGGCTGGAGACAGGGGTTCTCTGAGCCTTCCATTTTCTCAGCTATAAAAAGCAGAATGCAGTGTGGTTCTTAGCATAGCAACTGAACAGGGCCTCTGAAAGGATTAAGTGGGAACATGTAGATGTGAGGAACATGTGGATCCTCTAAATAACAACGGGCCCTAGCCCCCCCCCCCCCGGTTTACTGTCTATCACCACGGCGAGTGGTGGCACAGGTCTTCCTCAAGGGACAGGCCCCAAAGGTGAAGGTGTGCGTGTCAAATCCAAAAGGCACCATCAAGTTTGAGCCCTCAGTTGTACCAGAGAGGAAAGCGGGGTGCAAGAAGTGACGGGTTCATGCCCCCTGCCCCTCCTCCCCTGCTGCCGAGGGGCCAGGGACACTCAGCAATGCATCCCAGTCCATCTGCCTGGAGTTCACTGCGGCGCCCATTACAGCAAGTCAGCCATGCCAGGACATGGCACCACCCTCCACACCAGGACACTGTCATCCCCCATGCCAGGACACCACCATCCTCTCAGCCAGGTGACCGTCACCCTCCCATGCCAGGACACCCGCACCCCCCACACCAGGGGACGGGGCTCTTTCTCCATGACTATGCTGCATGGGGAGCTGAGCTGCTTTGAGCAGAATTCTTTGGCTGCCCAAATGCTACTATTCCTAGAGAACAGGTACCCCAGCACCGCCCACCACAGGCTCAGCTCGCTTTTCTTCCTTCAAGTCCTCCAGGAAGGATTTGCATTAGAGCTGTCAGTTCTGTTAAGGCTGCAAAGAACGTCACGTCCAGGTCCATCAGCAGGTGCCTCGGGAACATAATGAGACTGTTAGGAGCTCACACACCTGTTGTTCCCACAACTACATTTGCATAGTCTTCAAAACAGGGGAGAATTAGGGGCTACTTTGTGCTTCCTTGAATGACTCTGATCTTAATGTGGGAACAAATGTAAATGGATGACTTGTGAGAATGTTCAAGGATCCGTAAAGCTTGCCTTTACGATAGTACAGCTTTAAGCATCGGCCACCCGCTTGTCACTCACAAACAGAAACTGGATCTGGTGCCCAAAAAGCAACAGACAGGCCATTTGGGAACCTTGATTACATTGTGGTTCACTAGCTAGCTAGGAAAGTAGATGATTGATAGGTGATAGATAACTATAAAAGCTAGGGGATAGTGGGGCACATTTTAATGTGGTTCAGATAGGAGACAACACTATGGATTGTTGTTAATTCATTTAGGTAAGGTTACAGCAGTTTGGTTTTGTAGGAAAATGTGTTCTGAGGAAATGAGGGGATTCAATGTCTTGATGTCTGAAACATACTTTCAGGTAGCTCAGAGAAAGAGGTAAAACACAGATAAGCAAAAATGGCAAAATGGCATCTCTCTCTCTCTCTCTCTCTCTCTCTCTCTCTCTCTCTCTCTCTTAAAGCTTCTTTATTTACTTGGAAGGCAGACTGACAGAGAACGAGAGATCTTCCATCCACTGGTTCACTCCCCCCAAATGTCCACATCAGCCAGGGCAGGGCCAGCTGAAGCCAGAAGCCAGGAACTCCACCTGGGTCTCCCGTGTCAGTGCCAGGAACCCAAGTCCCCGGGCCATCAGGCACTGCCTCCCAGGCGCATCAGGAAGAAGCTGGATTGGAAGAGGACGCAGGACCCAAACCCCGCACACCCTAGCGGCTGCCTAACCTGCTGTGCTACAGCGGCACCCAAAATGTCATCTCTTGGCACTGCACGGTGGAGAGTACACAGCGCTTGCTGTACCATTCTTCCAGGTTTCTTACCATTTGAATGATCTCAAAATAAAAAGTCGAGGGAATTCTAGTGGAAGACACTCAGGCCTTGGCCTCTACACTGTCCCCATGTGCCACACGCCCCCTGTGGCCATGAGCAAGTCTCTACCTTGGCTGCTGGCCTCTGCCAACCTGAACTTGAAGGGAAACTTACTGGTCAATTAAAACGGGCTGACCGGAGCAGCCAGAAGTGATGACCATGATGCCCCAAAGTCCCAGGTATTTGACAAGCGCCCCAAGACCCGGGTTCTTGCCTCAACACAGTCAAGAACAAAAAAGCCACTCTGCAGGCCCCACCCTCGGCCCCCGCTGGCTCAAGAGAGAAACTTCCATCCTGAACACTGCCTGAGGTCCAGGCAGCTGGAGGTGGCCCTCGCCCATCACCCAAGCCAACTTGATATCACAGGAAGTCGACGTCCACTCCAACATTTTGGAAACCCTAGTCTAGACACTCTGCTGTTGACCCCTGTCCACCGGCTACAAGTGTACCTGGTACCATTGAAGGGCCACTTAGGGCTACCCTTCCAGCACCCCCACTGCACACACATCATGACCCGCGATGCTGCCACAGCACCTCCTGGCGGACCGGAGGAAAACTGTAGGGGCTTCCAGCAAGCCGGGCCACGGGCCACGGGCGCTCACCACACCTGCGCCTGAGCCCGTGGTGTTACCTGGAGCTCCACAGTCCAGTACGGCAGCCGCCAGCCAATGTGACCGTTTAAAGTCAAACTGATGGTGGCTACGTAAAGCGGAAGCTTGGGCTTCCGGGAAGCACCAGGCACCCTGGCAGAGAGGGGAGGGGCTGTTCCCGCCAGGCAGACCCTACATTGGCCTGTTAGACACTGTCCTCAAGAAGCCCTCCTTCTTCAGAGGGATCCCCGGGAGCTGCCGCTGTGCCCCGCCCCCCAGATCGCACACCCTCGCCTCCACCGCGTGGCTCCCAGGCTCTGGACCTCGCATCCTGTGTTGCCAGTGGGGTTTCAGCTGTGGACACTGATCCTTGAGAGACACACAGGGTGAATCTTTGTCAGACGGCACAATGCTGTTTGAGAACAATTTGGCCAGCACCGCCTGTCCTGGGGCCCCGTCCAGCAGCCCTTGGTCTCAGAAGGGGCTTCCAAAGCCCTAGATTGCTCCCTGCGAGGATCCTGCCCCCTCAGACCCTCCCAGCAGAGCCCCCACGCTGGGAGCCCCAAGGGGAAAGACCTGGGGAGTCCACCAGAAACGCCCCTTGGACCGCAGTGTTGGGAGACCCCTGATCCAGGACCCCCAGTAAGGCCAGCCTGCACCCCTGCCTGGACTCCAGGTCTGGTGGGCCGGGCTCGCTGAGGGCAGCTGGCAGAGCTGCGTCTGGCCCCGTCGGCTCCGTCTGGACCCCTGTGTGCAGGCAGTGGCTGCAGCCTGGCCGAGCTTTCCTAACCTAAGGCATCTGGGCAGGAGCAGGCCAGGCTGAGGGCCTCAGACCCGCGTCCGCAGAGCCCACCCAGCTGCGTGGGGAGTGGCCTCTCCTTACAGTGACCCCACTTCCGCGTGCGTCACCCCTGCTTTCCATCTCTGCGTGGGATTTCTCACACGACTTCCCGTGGCCGTGGCTGCGAGGGTGCGGGGTTTATTAGTTCACCTTAACGAGCCAGAGGGGAGAGAACCCAGCGGCCCGGGTCCTGGTGCAGTCGGGACAGACCCAGGCACCCTTTCAGAGGCCTTGAGCGCTGCGTTTAGCCCGGGCCTGGGGAGCGAGGCCATCAAGGCGGGCGGCGATGGCTGCCCCGCCTTGGCAGGGCCGGACGCTGGCTGGGCGCGGGGGCCCACCCGGGAAGCAGGTGGCTCCAGGTGCGCCAGGCGCGGGCCGGCTGTCCTTTGTTCTCCGGCTCCGGGAGGCGCGCGGCGGCGGACAGCGCCCCCGTGTGGCCGCGGGCGCCCTGCGTGTGCAAAACGCGAGCGGAGGAGGGGTGGTCCCGCCACCCCCTATCCCTCCACCCCGGCCAGCCCCGCAGTCGCGGCTGTGGTGCAGGTGATGAGCGGTGGAGGCCGAGGCGCGTGTGCTGCGGGAATCCAGGCGCTGGCCGAGCTCAGCTGGCTTGTCGTGAGCTGGGGATCCCGCAGGCCACCCACATCTCCAGTTGGCTTAGGTGTTCCTCCACCTGGATCAACAACCACCCCTGCGGCCTCCACCTTTAGCGAGTGTCCACGTCGGGTGTGGGGGGGGGGCCCTGTTAGGGTGTTAGGTGGCCCAGGGTCCACCTGTGCTCCCTTCCAGGCGGGGCCGTCAGTGCTCGGCGGGGGGCTGTCCTCTGCCGAAAGCCAATGCACCTGCTCTGTGCAGGTAGCAGCAGGGTCCCGGGCCACCCCCTCCTCTGCCAGCCGCCTTGGCCAGGGGAGGGGTCCCTGCTCTCAGAGCACAGGGTGGTGCTTGGTGGCTTCCCATGTCCCACGCCTCTGTGACCTCGGCCTTCAATGGATCATCAGGATCAATCACTGTGGCCTCCCTGATACAAACCTCTCCCCGCAAACCAAGAGCTCACCAGGTTCACATAGGGGTGGGGGTGCAGGCCCCTGAGGGAACGGTGAGACCCCCAGGCAGGGGCTTCAGCCGCAGATGGGAACACAGGCCACGGGAGCTGCTCAGAAGACCCCTGGATCTTCTCGGAGGAGCCGGGCATCCCAGCCACGGATGCCAGTTGTCCCAGGTCTCAGCTGCAGGTTCCTTTGGAGTGGGCCTGTGGGTGTGCAGGTTGCACCCTCCACTGTCCTGTAGTGGCTGAGCACACAGCGCCCAGAGTCTCTTCCCGCCGTAAGAGGAAGGTACAGTCCGCCCTCCTCCTCGGGGGACCACACCCGCTAACCATGGGTTGAACAGAAAGTCGCATGCATTGTACATGTACAGACTTTTCATGAATCTTAAAGAAAAAAAAAAAAAGAAGAAGACTTAGTTGAAGTCAGAGCTACAGAGAGAGTGAGATCTTCCATCTGCTGGTTCACTCCCCAGGTGGCCACAGCAGCCAGGACTGAGCCAGGCCAAAGCCAGAGGCCAGGAGCTTCTTCTAGGTCTCCCACATGGATGCAGGGGCACCAGTACTTGGTCCATCTTCCATTGCACATTTTTTCCAGGCACATTAGTAGGGAGCTAAACCAGACGAGGAGCAGCCAGGGCCAGAACCAGCACCCATATGGGATGCCAGCGTTGCAGCCGGAGGCTTTACCCTCTGTGCCACAGCGCCAGCCCCTCGTTTGTTTCCAGCCAACACAGGATAACTATCTCACAACATTTACATTGTGTTAGGTACTACACGCCATCTAGAGATGATTTAAAGTGTACAAGACAAGGCGCGTAGATCCCAGGAAAACACTGCTCTGTTTTCCATAAGGGACTTGGGCCTCTAGGGAGTTAGGTCCCCTACAGACCCCGCGGGATGGCAGAATGAGTAACACCTGCTCTGCAGGGTGGGCACAGTGACAGGAAGACTCCCAGTGAAGTGACCAATCAGCTTCCTGACTTGGGGCATTGTGACGCCCTCTGCTGACCCTGGCCGTATTTCCTGCTGCGTCTCTGCTCTGTGATCTTGGGCAGGGGTCCCTTGGCCTGAGCCGTGGGCTGTGAGTATCAGATCTAACGCTGCTCAGAGTTCCCCGCTGATGGTATCCATTCTGATAGCCGCTTAGGGTGTCTTGGTCAGGGCACGTGCCCTCTGTCTCCTAAAGGCCCCCACAACCTCACAGCCCTTCCCAGGGACTGGCCCAGCCCCACGGTCCACAGGGCCTTTGTCTCATGCAACTGAGGCACATATGCCTCCCACGCCCATGTGTCCCACAGTGGGTGGACAAGCAAGGGTCTGTGCATCTTTGCAAAAATCCTCTGTGTGTGAGACAGGAACTAACATCATGTTGCAGGTTGACACCTTGTTACGCGTCACGTGCCACTCACTCGCCTGTCCTCCGCCTTTGGCACAGAGTCCCTCAGCCTGGACTGTGGTCACACCCAGGATCCTGGGGCAGCTTCTGCGCTGACCAGCTCTCCGACCCTGCACAAGGTCACCTATCTGCCTGTGCCCACGTTGCCACCTGCGTCTTATACAGGGCGTTGGGTTCCTGTGGCCGCTGTAGCCAAGCACCACCCCACGAGGGCTTGAGCAGTGTGTGCATGGTCCCACAACTCTGCAGGGTGGGGTGTGGGTGGGCTTGGTCCCTCTCAGGGTCTGAATGTCTCCAACTCCCCCTCCCTGGCCCTCGTCTGCCCCCAGCTGGAAGAAGTAGTAGTGAGGCCTATAGTGGTTGGTTCTGCACTGATCCCAGATGGACTTTTCCTGTCGTTATTCCCTATGCAACGTGGTGGCACAGCCTTGTGCCTGTGTGATGAGCGCCTGTGTGACATGTGTCTGTATGACGTGTCCCTTGTGACATGTGCCTGTGTGACGTGTGGCTGTGTGATGTGTGCCTGTGTAACGAGTGTTCATGATCCAGAGGTGAGTTACAGTGGAGGGAGGAGTGCATGGGCTTGATACAAGTACTCCACCAGTTTACATGTGGGACTTGGGCCTCTGCAGAAGTGCGGATCCTTGGGGAGTCCCAGACGGACCCCACACACAGTGAGGGACGGCTGACTGTAGTCGTTTCCTGGGGCTGAGCAGGGCCAGCTTCCCCCTCCCCCAAGGCTCGGAGGTGAGCCCTGTCTCTCCTCGCCTCTTCTTCCAGCTGTGGGCGGCTGCCAATCCCCATGGTGTCCCTCACAGCACTCCCTCCTCTGTGCTCATGGGACACTCCCCCCACCAGTCTGCGCTCCCACCTGTGGCACTCTCCCTACCAGCCCCCACCCCACATGTAGCACTTCCCCCCATTAGTCCATGCCCTACATGTGGCACCCCCCACTCCACACCCCACACGTGGCTCTCTCCCTACCAGCCCCCACCCCACATGTAGCACTTCCCCCCATTAGTCCATGCCCTACATGTGGCACCCCCCATTCCACGTCCCACACATAGCACTCCCCCACAAGTCCATGTCCCACATGTGGCACTCTCTGTGAGTACACACACCACACATGGCACTCCCCCACCAGTCTGCACTCCCACACGTAGCACACCCCTCATCAGCCCATGTCCCACGTGTGGCACTCTCCCCACGAGTCTACACCCCACACGTGGTACTCTCCCCACCAGCCCCCATTCCACATGTAGCATTCCCCCCATTAGTCCATGGTGGCACTCCCTGACCAGTCCATGTCCCACATGTGGCATTCTCACCACGAGTCCACATCCCAGCCTCCCCCTCCTTGTCAGGACACCAGTCGTGGGGAAGGAGGACCCACCCTACTGTAAGCTCTCTGCTTGCTGGCATCTGCCCAGGCCCGGTTTCCAAACAGGCTCCCCGTCATAGACCCGCCGGTCAGGACTTCGACATCTATTGGCGAGGGAGTCGGAACTCGTCCCACAACACAGGTAGGCCTGGGCCCTGACCTCTGAGCTGCTTGGCAGAGACAACAGCAGTCATGAAGCACCATCAAGTGCCCAGAGCCCCTGGCCACTGTGGGCATGGCCTGGGGCGGCCGAGAATGGGAGATGGAGTGAGAGAGACCACGCCTCCTTCCTGTTGGCCCCTTCCCTCCTTCATTCAGCTGGGACCCCTGCCTGTGCCGCCTTCGCCTTCTCCCAGGCCATCTGCACAGCCACTGGCCACTGCTCAGGCCCACCTGCTCTGGCAGGCTGCCCCCGTGTGTTGAGCCCAGGGACAGGTCGGCAGGAAAGATGGAGAGTGGGGAGACCAGGCTGCCCCGGATGCCCGCTGCCCAACGGCTGGGAGATTCGGAATAAGCAGTCTTTCAAGCAAGAAGTGGAGCCCTCTGCCCAGCCCGGCCATGGTGATCGTCTTATCCACATGAACAGCTCTTCCTAGAATGCCGTCCGAACACTCCTGCCAGGCTGGCCTTCCGGGGGCCCTAATTCCTTGGGGTCTGCACTCCCCAGACCCTGGGTTCCGGCTGAGGAGCACCCTTTGGGATTAGCATGCGGCCCGCGTGACAATGCCAAGGACAGGGCTGACAGACGCCGTCAGCAGCCTAGCACACCCTCTCTGCTTTGCCAGGACCTCCACTCGGATAAACTGGGACACGCGCAGAGAGCAGGCCCTGCCACAGGCAGGGTTCAGAGGATGCCCTCCAACATGTTAGCATCCTGCTCTCGCTTCATTTCCAGAAACGTCCGTAAGCTCGCCTCCCCAGGCACAGTCGGGAGCCAGGCTGGAAGGACGAGGGACAGCTGTCACTGCTGGGTTGGCTTTGGGTGGGACGATGTCCCAGAGGGCAGTCGCTGTCTCCCAGGAGTTGGTCTAACCACCGTGACGTCACTGGAGTCTCTAACACAGGGCCTGGAATGACCAGCCATGCTTTGTGGAATGCACAGAAAAATGAAGTGATTTGAGTCCACCAGAGAAGATTCCAGAAGCCGCCCCCACTTGCAGCCCAGGCCTGTTCCCCACCCCACCCAGGTCCCACAAGTAGGCTGTCTGCCTCCCACAGGCTCGGCCAAGCCCTGGCTCCGGGCACTGCTCTTCAGCTACAGAGCGCTCACGGCCTGCAGGTCAGCACCGCGGGCGGCAGCCACAGGGGGAGGGGGTGTGGGTCTGGTGTGTAAATAAACCACATTCTGCAGGGCCGCCAATCTATAAACACGCAGAAATATACATTCACCCAGAAACGTAGAAGAAATAAACAGCCGGGTGATGTGTGCCCAAGCCATCTTCCCAGCATCGCAGCCCTGAGCCCGAGCTCACCCCGGCTCAGCGCTTCATAAACCCAGGGTGGGGGCCCGCCCCAGGCCTGAGTGTGGGAAATGCTCCCTGTGAGCCCGTGGGGGAGGGCCAGCCCAGGCAGGCCCCCAGGACAAGCCAGGTGACACTGTGCGAGACCCAGGAGATCGTCCTGTGACCTCTGCCCCGCCTAACGCAGCCGGGGCAGGTGGGCCAGGTGAGAGGCAGCCCCAGGCTCTTATGCTGGGACCATCTCTTCACTGTGGCTCTACAGCGCCTAAGGCGTCTGCCACTTCCTGGGTCCCTGTCCTCAGGAGCCTGACAGGAGAGGAAGAAGGTTTGCTTCTGAAATTCAGGGGAACTCCAGGCCTCTTCCTGGATCTGAGCCGTCAGGGCGAGGTGCCATCCCCACCCCAGGTGCCAGGTCGCTAAGTGCTTTCCCATGAGGCAGCCATCATTCATTCATTCATTCATTCACTCATTCACTTGGTGCCCAGCCCTTGGTGCTCACTGGCCACACAGGTGAGCAAGACGGCTGCCGACAAGAGGCTCACGGCTGGGGGAGCCGGAGGCCGGGTTTCTGGAAATGCCGAACCAGAGATGTCCCCGGGGGTTGGCCAAGGTCTCCTCCAGCCGCTGACACAGTCTGGGTCTGAACCTGGGGTGGAGGGTCTGTCTGCCATTCGGCAGCTGCACAGGACCTGTAGCTAGGGCTGGAGGGAAGGAGAGGAGAGGGAGGGGGGAGAGAAGAAGAGAGAACGGGGAAGAGAGAAACGAGGGCAGGAAGCAGAGAGGAGAAAGGAGAGGAGGAAGGGGAGGAAGAGAGGGAAGAGGGAGAGAGGGGGGAGAAGAGGCTGGGAAAGGGGGAAGGGAGGGGCGGGGCCTCAGGAGCAGGGCAGGGAGGGGTCCATGCCGCTGGGCCTCTAACCTGCCTTCCTAGGCAAGAGGTCTGGCCCTGCTGTGGGGACTGGGAGTCCGGCTTCAAGCGCCTATGGCAGTATCAGCACCCAGCAGCTCTGAGGCCATGGCTCCAGGATGGGACCAGCCAGTGCCCTTGGTCAGCTGCACGCTAGGAAGGGGACGGGCAGTGGACGGCTCACTGAGGCCTTTCCAGGGCCTTCCCAGGGCAGTTGGTTTGCACTTTCCATGCCAGCCTCAGAGCCTGATGCCCCCAACCACACGCGCACCCCTAACACTGAGGTGGAGAAGCAGGCCTGTTACAGCTGGCACCCAGACCTGGCTGGGGTCACAGCCAGCGGACCAGTCCATGGCTGTGGTGGACCCTGGGTGGGGGGTGCAGTTCCTCAGGGGTAAGAGTCCCCTCCCTGGGACAGCCCACAGCCAGGGACTGCTCATTGCTTGGGTAACCACCTCAGCTGGTTTCCTGGGAGCCTCCTGGGTCCAAGGACCGATGGTCACCCTAGTGAGTGGGGTGGCCTCTTTCCCAAGCAGAGACAACTCTGGCCACGCAGCCCCCAGGGGCTGAGGGCTGGCAGAGGCCTTTCTGTGACCATAGAGTCCTGCTCCCTGCACTCCTCCAGGGCTGGGGAGCCAAGGCTGCCTCCTCCATCAGCTCCCCGGGTGCAGAGCTCAGCCTAGGCTCTGCTTCCCAGGCAACTGGACTCGAGTCAGCAGCAGCAGCTGGAGTTTGCTTTGCTGGCATCAGGACCTTGTAAGGTTGCATAACAGACATCCCAGGGGGACTCGTCCAGGGAGGAGGCCAAGGTGAGGTCCGTGTGCCCACCTACCCCTTCTAAGCATTCCTGGGATTGGCCAGGACATTTGGGGCATCGCCAAAGCGGGGACTTCCAGATGTGAGGCTTGGAGCGATCGTGGGGAACCCAGCAGAGGGGGAAGCAGCCCTGGGGTCCTGGGTGCCCTGGACCTCCCTTGGTGTTCTATCCTTTGCAATCTGTGGCCATGGGAACCAAGATGTGACTTTAGAAAGCCCCTAGATGCTGCTGGCAGGTTGGAGGTGGGGGTGGCGAAGCCATGTGAGCAACACACAATCCATTCGTGACAACAGGCTGACAAGGTCTCCAAGGGAGAGAGGTTTCCTGAGGCCAGGTGGAGACAGAGACAAGGCCGCCTCCCTCTGAAATGAGGCCCTCTGCAGGGGCCCCTTTGGCCCTACCACGGAAGAAACCGTCAACCAGGCCTAGTTTGCTGTGGAAATTTATACCCCGGTCAAACACCAGATTGCATAAGCACCATGGAAGATACGTTCTCTGCCCTCAGAAACCTCATTAGCAAACCCATCTCGGAGGCTCCCAGTTGTCTGTTGTTGCATTGATCATTAAGATATGATGGCTTGAAAAACAATCATATATCACCATCCACAAGTCTGCGGTTGACTGGGCTCAGCTGGGTGGTTCTTCTGCTCTGTGGAGGTGTCACCAGGGACTGCCCAGCAGGAAGCTCACCTGGGCAAGGATGTCCACCTGCATCAGCTGCCTCTTTATGGTGCTTAGGAGCCCCGTCCATGTACTGCAGACTCAAAACAGTGCACAGAAGAACAAGTCTCATCACACTGGCAGCCTGCTGCCCAGCCATGGACACCAGGGAAGTGTGCTAGCCTGCCTCTCAAAGTGTGCCAGATGGCAGGGCCAGGGGCTGGACTGGGGGTGGTTTTGAAGCCCCCTTGGTCTGGTCTGCCCCCTTACTCTCTCCATCTGAGTCTGGGTGTTCTCAGTTTAAATGGAAAGGCAGTGATGGCAACTACTTTAGGTCTACCTGGTGAGGTCAGGCCAGGGACCCACGGCTCCTTTCAAGCCCAAGCTCCAAACAGATTGCCCAACACCCGTTTTCCAGGGGAAGTGACAGTGCTGTGGGCTAAAGAAAGCGGAGCTTGATCCCGAGGCCTAATGCGTGCACAGGAAAGAGCCACACTTGCTTCTGTTCTTCAACTCGCTTCATCCATCCCTACCTGATTTCATGGACACAAACCACAGCTATTAAATCTTTAGCCCAGCGGGGACCTCTGGGCTGGACCCCTGGGGACACCTACCCCCACGTATCCTAGAAGGTGAATTCTATCCATTTTTGGGTGAGCAAGAGGATGGGTGTGTGTGTCAGAATCGCTGTAGATGACTCCCCAGTGAGGAACATGGAAACCACTCCAGGATTTGCAGCCAGTGATTCCTCACCCACAGGCGATTCCAGAACACGTGCAGGCAGAGGCGTGGCTCTGCAGAGCTGGGACACCCCTTTCAGCCTCTCCAGCCCCCACTGTGGTTCATAGTGCAGCTCCCCAGTGGTCTGCATGTGTGTTTTTCTAACTTCCTTTTGCAAAATGCTCTCAAAGAAAAAAAAATTTTTTTTTGCTTATTTGACAGGTAGAGTTAGACAGTGAGAGAGAAAGACAGAGAGAAAGGTCTTCCTTCCGTTGGTTCACCCCCCAAATAGCCGCTACAGCTGGCGCTGCACCAATCTGAAGCCAGGAGCCAGGTGCTTCCTCCTGGTCTCCCATGGGGTGCAGGGCCCAAGCACTTGGGCCATCCTCCACTGCTTTCCTGGGCCACAGCAGAGAGCTAGACTGGAAGAGGAGCAACTGGGACTAGAACCTGGCGCCCATATGGAATGCTGGCACCGCAGGCGGAGGATTAACCAAGTGAGCCACGGCGCCAGCCCCCCCAAAGAAAATTTAAAACCACACAGAGTGAAACCAAAGCGGGGGAGGGGCCCCACATGCAGGCGTGTCTGCGAGGCCACGAAGCAGTCACTACCAAGACATCGTATGGACAAACAGGCAAGAAATAACCAAGACGCTCCAGACAAGCTGTCGACCGGCTCATTCACTCGGCTGGCATTTCTCCAGTACCTGATGTGCCACAGGCAGGGACAGCAGCAAACCTGAGCAAGACGCCCCCGACAGCCACCTGGGAACACAGGGCTTGACGGAGCCCCGCAGTAGAGACGGGATTGGCCTCTGCTGGAAGGAGCGTCTTACTGTGACAAGCCATGTTCTCTGCTCCGTGGTTCATCAAAGGTCACAGCAATCCTGCCTCTGCAGCTGTACACCAAGAACCTGTCCACGATAAGCCAATGTGCTATAAACATATTCTGAGCTAACGCCTCCTGGGCCAGTGCTGTCTGCCGATGCATTCGTATGGCACAGCATCCCGCACGTGGGATGGTGACCCAGCCGCAAATATCGTACACAGATTCACCTGCATTTTACACGACTGAAGAGTTGTCCATACTGACTCTGGGCCATAGAGAATACAAGCCACTCCTCTCATCCCCAGCAACCAGTCAGGCCATAGTCACCATTGCTTAGCATTTTTTCTGTTGTCACACAAGGGGGCCAGCCTGGGGAGTTAGGGAAGAACTGGGCACATCCCAGGGGACATCATTGTCACCCCCAGGTCAGCCATGTGGATAACAGAGGCAGGCCCCTCTCAGGCCCCAGTGTTACCCTGTGAGGATCGGGTGGGAACACCTGGTTGACCATGACCCCAAGTAGCTCCCTGCAAGCTATGAGAGTCGAGTGGGGTGGTGGAGCCTCCCCCAGCCACACTGCTGTCCTAGGGGCCCTTCTGTCCAGCAAGATACAAAGCTCACCTTGTGTGAGCCCAGGGAAGTGGCTGGGTTCCGGGGGGGACTGAAGCTTCTGCCCCCACCACTGTGAGGCTGGCCCTGGTGGTGAGTTCACTGGCTTTGGCCTCACCTGGATGAACTGTGGAGCCCGATCGGGAAAGAGGAGGCACGAAGGGGCTTGTGTGCATCAGAACAGGACGGAATGGGGGTGGGGGTAGGATGCTCAAGGCCAGCCCCCATGCAGAGTGCCAAGGGGGACCCCGAGCTGGACATGTCCATGTCCCCCGATCTGGAACCCAAGGGCAGTGAAGGCTCTGGGCCCTGTGTCATCTAAGGTGGGTTTCTACATTCAATTTCATTCACGAAAGAGTTTGCCAACTGAAAGAATGTGAAACCCCAGTACTCAGGGACTCAGAGCCTTCCAAAAATGCCACGTCCCTTTCAGCCACACCTCCACCAATGCAGCCTCGTGTCTGGGACAGTCCCCAGTGAGTGAGAGTGACAGGAGCTGTCTCCAGGGACTCACAAAGGGAACGGCCAGCTTGTCCGCCCTCCCTCCTTCCTCTTCCCTTCCCAGGCCCCTTCCTCCAGCTTCACTTGTTCAGTCATTCATTCATTCACTGGTGCAACCAGCCCACACACTCGTGTTTCATGAGCACTTCCCTTACACAGGGTAAGGGGGATGCTAGGGACCCAGCACGGAATGGGGCAATCTTTCCCCTGTAGAGTTTATGTTCTGGGAGAGAGAAACAAGCACACACATGCACAAGCAAGACAACTACAGATCCCAGCAAGGGTGAAAAAGAAGGCAAAGTGGAAGAGATCGGGAGCACCTGAGGAGCCGTGTTCTTGGCCTTGAACCCTAACCTTCTGCAGGTGGGCGCCCACGTTCTCAAACAGGTGCCTCTCTTCTAGAACTCAGGTGTGTTTCCTAAGGGCTCGGGGGCCTTGCAGAAATGCTGAGCCTGGTCGGTAGTTCTGGGGTGCGGCCTCAGACACCTGTCCTACCACTTCCGGGGGTGCAGCTGCTGCTGGCCCAGGGCCATGGTTTGTGCATCGTGGTCCACAGAACACGGGGTGCCCCTTGCTGAGCCCCGCAGTTGGCAGGCCCTGTCCCCTTCCTGAGGGGTGCTGGGGGAGGGGCCAGCAGCACACCACGGGTCACAGGAGCCAGTCCAGGTCCCCAGGCAGTTCCGCAGCTCTGCTCGGCAAACCCCAGCCAAGTGACCTCAGCAGCAGCAGCCCCTAACCCAGGGGCTGCCGTGGAGCTCAGAGGTGTCTCAGCCAGATGACAGGGCTGTCAGGAGCAAAGGAATCTGCCTCTGCTATTAATTTACTATATTTTTTTAATATAAAGTTCATTTTCATTTGTTTGAAAGGCAGAGTTACAGAGAGGCAGAGGCAGAGAGAGAGAGAGAAAGAGAAGTCTTCCATCTGCTGGTTCATCCCCCAGATGGCCACAATGACCAGAGCGGTGCTGATCTGAAGGCAGGAGCCAGGAGCTTCCTTTGGGTCTCCCACGTGGGTGCAGGGGCCCAAGGATTTGTGTCATTTTCCACTGCTTTCCCAGACCATAGCAGAGAGTCAGATCAGAAGTGGAGTGGCCAGGACTCAAACCAGTGCCCATAAAGGATGCTGGCACTGCAGGCGGTGGCTTCACCCACTATGCCACAGCACTGGCCCCTGCCATTAATTTAAAAAAGTTCTCGGGGCCGGCGCTGTGGCTCAGCGGGTTAACACCCTGGCCTGAAGTGCTAGCATCCCATGTCGGCACCGGTTCTAGTCCCGGCTGCTCCACTTTCAATCCAGCTCTCTGCTGTGGCCTGGGAAAGCAGTAGAAGATGGCCCAAGTCCTTGGGCCTCTGCACCTGCATGGGAGACCCAGAAGAGGCTCCTGGCTCCTGGCTTCAGATTGGTGCAGCTCCAGCAGTTGCGGCCATCTGGGGAGTGAACCAGCGGATGGAAGACCACCCCCCCACACCTCTGCCTCTCTCTGTAACTCTGTCTTTCAAATAAATAAAATAAATCTTTAAATAAATTAATTAAAAAGTTGTCTTCCCATTGGATGTGTGCTATAGCAGAGATGGGACAGCTCCGCAATGGGTGGGAGCTGAGTCTGAGATGGAGATGCACTTGATCTGAAATCATGAGCTGTATCTCTATGCCCAGCTGTTCCCACCTTGAACCCACCTCTTCATTCCTAAGTCCTTGCAAGCTGCCCTCAGCCCTCGGACCCCCAGGCCTGAGGCCCAGCTGTGCCCCTCACAGGCCTGCCAGCTGTTGGCCTCAGTGGTCCCTTCTGTGCACGGGGCAGCCACACCACCTTGCTTGCAGTTTCGTGGTACAGACCTGCCGTAAGTGTGTCAGATCCAGAAGCCTGGAGGAGCTGCCCTGCCCCGGCCCAGCTTAGAAATACCCAGACCAGACCCTCTCCATGGGTGGGAGGGAAGCTGACCGCAAGCCACCACGGCCTGTGTCTTAGGAACTGGCCACAGTGTAGCAGAGCTGCAGGAGGGACAGTGGTCAGCAGTCACAGGGAAAGAAGCCCCCAGCCGGTGCCTGGAACAGGGCTGACCTGCAGGGACCCCCCCTCAGGTGACCGTGGTGGACACAGCACCTCTGTCACCCCCCCTAGCCCTTACCCTCTCTCCGGGAGCCACTAGTTTTTTCTTACCTCACCGTCCTTTTGTTGAACAAACCAGTCGTTCATGGAAAAGTTGTGCTGTCTCTTTAAGCTCCTCGCAGGTCTCCCCTGTTTGCTTTGGCATCAGGCTTGGGCATCTCTGGGAAAGAGCGATGGTCAAGCTGAGACGTGCCCGTGCCCAGCACACTTCCTTCATCGGGCCTCACTGAAGCTAACGTTCCAGGGTGTTTGGGCCTCCCCAGAGCATCAAGTGGGACAGGCAAAGCCCATTTACTGAAGAGTCCTTGATGCCTGCATGTGCCCCACCTACATCCCACGCTCCGTGTGCCAGGGCACAGGACTCACTGGGATGCCTGTGGGCGGTAACCAGCTGCGCACACACAGCTCTTCTGAACTTGTCTCTGGAAACCTCTTCTGAGCCACAGGACTTAGACAGAATAACGAGCACCTATCAACACGTGCAGAGGTGGGCAAGCGAGCTGGCCACGAGGGGCCAAGACACTGGCGTCAATCAGACCTAGGCTGGGTGTGAGACCGGGCCGGCACCGTGGCTCAATAGGCTAATCCCCCGCCTTGCAGTGCCGGCACACCGGTTCTTGTCCCGGTCGGGGCACCGGATTCTGTCCCGGTTGCCCCCTTCCAGGCCAGCTCTCTGCTGTGGCCAGGGAGTGCAGTGGAGGATGGCCCAAGTGCTTGGGCCCTGTACCCCATGGGAGACCAGGAGAAGCACCTGACTCCTGCCATCAGATCAGCGGCCATTGGAGGGTGAACCAATGGCAAAGGAAGACCTTTCTCTCTCTCTCTCTCTCTCTCTCTCTCTCTCACTGTCCACTCTGCCTGTAGAAGAACATGGGTTCAGGGTCGCAGCGGTTCTGACCTCAGGGTGACGCTGGGGGTGCTGTGCTCCCTGCTGCTGCGGCCCCACAGGGTCCTACCTTGCAGAGCTCCAGAGAAGGGAGGACACCTGCTCACGGCCGCCGGGCAGTGAGTGGGCGGGGCTTGCTGGGCCTGGGGGAGTCCACCTCCTGCAGGCCTGGGCAGCCAGGGGTCACCATCCGGTTTCTCTCACCACGCATGGCGCCTCGTGTCCTGAAGTCGGGGGTACCAAGCGCTGCCAGTTCACTGTCCCTCTTGTGCGTTTCAGAGCTCACCAGTCATCTGGTTGTGGCACCCGGCGCCGACACCCTGTGCCTGTTCGGTGCGTGCCTCTGTGGCAGCATCATCCCGTGTGTCTCTTTCCGGAGATGGAAGTCTTCGGAGAGCGCTATTAAGCTTGGCTCGGCGCACGGAACAGTGGCTCTCAACCCCTCAATGAACGCCTGGGAAGGAACCAGCATCCAGGGAACGGAATGTGCTACCGCTGGTGAAACTCGCAGAGGGGGAGCTATGAAATAACCGGGCCTGGGGCACACGGGCTGGGTTCCCCCACTCGGGTCCTTCCTCCTGAGGGCCTCTCCCTGTCTCAGACTCAGGACAACCACCCTCTCCATGCGAGCTGGAGCCAACTGCGCGCTGACCCTCCAAGGCCATAGCTGGGGCAGTCACCTGGGAGCTTCACCGTGGCCATGATCAAGCACCCACACCACGGCTCTCGGCTCTCGGCAGACGCCGCAAAGCAGGGCTCTTTCTCTCCTTGGAGAACCAGCTGCACCTGCGGCACCAAGTCCTCGGCATTTTCCCTGTGCCGGCTCACGCGGGTCCTGGCGCTCTTTAAGGCGCCGCTTGGGTTCCCAGAAGCTCCTGGCTAATGCCGTCCCTGCAGCCGCCCGCCTCACAGTTCCTCTGCCTGCCCCTGGCGATTGTGGGCAGGCAGCAGCCACTGTTCTAGAACAGGTGTTGCCTCCAACAGAATCTGTTACGGCCCCTCCCTCCCAAGTCAGCGCGCGGCTGTCAATTTCACCCCAGGTCTGAGCCTGGCCCAGCGCCTTTGCTCACCAAAACAGGATCCCGTCCCCTCCCCCCGCCTCCCACCCCCACACAGCAGTGTGTGTGGTCACATTTCTTCATCTCGTACACATACCCGGGGCTCGCCAGGCGCCCATCCGCACATGGACTGAGTCTCGATGGTTTCTCATCTCTCCATGTAGGCTGCAGGCAACTGACAAGGGCAAAAGGCATTGGCCTTTTCCGAGCCAGGCTGCCAAGAGGCTGGGCAGAGCCCCCAGCTGGACCCGGCCTTGGGGGAGGAACATGGGTTTGCATTATTGGGCTACGGCCAGGCTGTCCGCACCACAGTCCCAGAGCTGCTGGCCGGCAGCGTGCGCTGGGGTTTTCCCCAAAGTGGGCTTCAGCCCCGCCGCCCGCTTGAATCAGTCCCCACACCGGGGCTCTCTGCCTGCCGTTAAGCCGTTCTTTCTCCAAATGGCACTGCTTTGTCGTGGCGTTGACACGCAGAGATGCAGCTCTACCTTGAGAGAAGTCTCACATCACTGCCCCGACCTGCACTCCGTTCTGACTCCGCTCCCGGTGCCTGCCTGTCTCCGTCCCACGAGACCCCAAGCCTCTGGAGGCAGTGAAATGCTTAGTCCTTCTTCATTTAGCCGCCACTCAATTATTTTGGAAACAAGGTGAAGAGACTGGAAAATCCCGCTAAAAATAGTAAATCGCTGAAGTGGAATAGTCGGTCCTAAGACGATTAATTATCCATCAGCTCTAGAGGAAATCATTTGCTCATAGCCCAGGAAGGTATCAAGCAGGACCTGGGCCGTCACCCCCGACCCTCGATCCACCAGGCAGGTGCGCCTCCCAGCGCTGATTGCTTCTGATTGGGTCTTACCTCGGGCACTCCCACGTGGACCTGCCAGAGCTGCAAGCCATGTGTTGGCCACTGAGCGAATTTAGCTGGAGGATGCCCCTCCAGCAGAGGCAGACCCACCCAGCGCCTTCCTGATCTGTCACTGTCACTGCCCGGAAGTCCTCTGGTGGGAATTACCAGGGCTTGCTGTGTGTGAACACGTCTGGGGCCCCAAGGGCCTGCCTCCAGTGGAACCCAGGGGCACGCACACTCTTGGGTCATGAGCGTCACCGCCTGCTTCCAGTCTTTATGGCAAAGGTGACTGCATTTATGGAATGCTTACTGCATACCAACTGTAGTTCTAGGCACATTTTACACATTCATCCCTTTTTTAGAAAAGAGTTATCTCATTCACTTGGAAGACAGAGCTATAGAAAGAAACAGTAAGACAGAGAAAAAGACATCTCCCGCTCATTAGCTCACTCCCCAAATGATCACAAGGGCCAGGGTTGGGCCAGGCCAAAGCCTGGATCCAGAAACTCCGTCCGTGTCTCCCACATGCGTGGCAGGGGTCCAAGCACTCACGGCCATCATCTTCTGCCTTCCCCGGCACATCAGCAGGGAGCTGCATCAGAAGTGGTACCCCCGGGATGCAAACTGGCACTCACGTGGGACAGTGGCATTACAGGTGGAGGGTTAACCCACTGCACCACAACCCTGGCCCCTTATCCTAATGGACATCATGCAAAATTTGCCAGGTTAGGTTTTGACAAGAGCACAGGTCAGGGGCCCTAAGTGCACTCAGCAGAACTCTTACACACCCCTAACTGCAGCGGTCCACTCGGATTATCCCCATCTACGGGTAGGGAAACGTAGGCCCTGAGCCGTGCAGTAACTGACCTAATGCGGCAGTGCCGATGTCGGGAGTCCCGCCCTGCCACAACCTGTCCAGGATGCAGCTTCTGAATTGGTGCTCTGGGGTGAGATGGCAGCCGCTGCCCCACCCCCACTCAGCAAATAGCGGCACGTGCTGGGACTCTACCTAGGGTCTGGCCAGCTGTTCTTGCAAAAGCCCGTAGGCATTGTTCCGGCTCTGTGGGCCATATGGTCTCTGTCACAACAGCTCGACTGCCCTCGCACAGAAGCAACCGCAGACAGTACGTAAGCGAGCGCCTGGTTGTGCATGATTTATGGGCACTGAAATTCGAATTTCATGCCACTCTTCCTATTGGGGCAAAGTGCACGATCGCACACTTTGACCACCTAGCGGTTTTCAGCACACGGCTCAGTGGTAGTGAGGACGCTCACGTGGCTTCACGGCCGTCGCTGCCATCCACGCGGGAACTCTGTCAGCCTCCCAAGCTGCAACTCTACCCCAGAAATACATACACCCCGTCTCCCACCCCCAGCGCCTGGGAGCCACCCTCTGCTTCCTGTCTGCACGGATTTGAGCGTCCTAGGTTGCTCCCATAAGTGGAATCCTTCATAGTGATCTTTTTGAGGCTGGCTTATTGCACTTAGAGTAATGTGAATTTCATGTGATTTTGCATGTCACAAAATATTATTATCCTTTGATTTTTAAAATGATTTAATATATGGAAACCTGTCTTACCTCGTGGGCAGATGGTGGCTGGATCTGCCCCGTGGGCCATCGTTTGCACCCCCTTGACTAAAGGTTTTCCCCAGGAGGCCAGTGTTGTGGCTCAGTGGCTGTGACGTTAGCATCCCATGTAAGCAACCCTGGTTCCAACCCATATGGCTCCACACCTGATCCAGCTCCATGCTAATGAGCTGAGGAAAGCAACAGAAGATGGTCCAGGTACTTGGACCCCTGCACCCACAGGGGGACCTGGGTAGAGTTCTTGGCTCCTGGCTTCAGCCTGGCCCAGTCCCAGCCGTAGCAGCCATTTGGGGAGTGAACCAGTAGATGGAAGGTATCTCTCCCCACTCCTGCCTCAAATAAATAAAATAAAAGTTTTTTTAAAAAAAAGGTTTATTTATTTATTTGAAAGACAGAGTTATAGAGAACAGATGCAGAGAGAGAGAGAGAGAGAGAGAGAGAGAGAGAGAGAGAGAGAGAGAAAGAGAGGTCTTCCATCTAATGGTTCACTCCCCAATTGGCTGCAATGACTGGAGCTGCCCCAGTCCAAAGCTAGGAGCCAGGAGCTTCTTCAGGGTCTCCCATGCGCGTGCAGGAGCCCAAGGACTTGGGCCATCCTCCACTGCTTTCCCAGGCCACAGCAGAGAGCTGGATCAGAAGTGGAGCAGCCAGGACTCAAACCAGCACCCATATAGGATGCTGGCTCTGCAGGCCCCGACTTCAGCTGCTACACCACAGTGCCGGCCCCTAACATAGAGGTTTATACCAGTGCAAGTCTAACCACCTCTGCTTTTCATCAATGCCCCAACCGAGGCAGAGAGAAGCCAAGAAACCTCAGTCCATAGTCTCGCAGCCGCATAGCAGCCACACTCAAACCAGAAGCTGGCTCCCCGTGTGCCAGGTTAGCTGGAATCAAGAAATAAAGTTCAGACCTGAAGTCTTCCCGAAAGGGGGAAACATGGGTTAAACTCTGGGGGAACATGGGTGAGACGCTACCACTGTGGCTAGTGAACCGAGTATCTGCCGGCTGCCTATCCTGGATTCAGGACTGGCAGCGCCCCAGGCCCTCTGCTTTAGGAGAATGTCAAGTACATGCCCGTCCTGACTGGCGTTCAAGTCAAATAAACCAGGCCGGCCGTGAACAGTCAGCTTTGTTCTTGCAAACCCGCCTTTCTCGGGAGCCCGCGTCGCTTTTATAGACAGTGACCTGCCAGATGCTGGCCAGGCACGTGGCAGAAAACAGCAAACACCTCTTGGTGCCTTTGCGGTGGCCGAAGGGCTCGGGGCTCTGCCGCGGCAGAATGTCCACAAACACCCGGTCACATTCAGGCTTCCTTCTCCCCAGGAAGTCAGCCTTGCTCACGCGGGCTGTCTTCCAGGCTGGCACTGCAGGGAGACCACGGCAGGGGCCACGCCAGGGTGGAAGCAGCCGCCCCTGTGCTGGCACCGTGCGGAGGACACGCCGTGGCTTGGGCTGCGTTCTGAACGCTGCCTGGCTTCCTGCGCTTGTGAACCCGTGCCAGCGTCAAGGACAAGCAGGACTTCTGAGCAGCAAAAGAAACAACGCAGGCTTATTCCAACAGCTGTCTCTCAAGAGCGGGACACAGACAGTAGCGCAGGTTCAAAGGAACCATTGCCTCTGGGGGGTGTTGTAGAGGGGCACACGGTTCCCTGTCCACAGCCCCCCGGAGCAGGAGCTGGGAAGCCGTATCCATTCTGATGGGGGTGTGCGTGTTCCCCGGGGTCCTGCCTGGCCTTCGTGGGTTTGAAGGGCCCTTCCAGCCATGACCCTGTAGCGTGTAACTGTGCAGCAAAGACTCACCTGGGCCTCCGCCCAAGCACACCTGCTCTGTGTCCCCGTGGGCCCCAGGGGACCCAGCAGACAGTGCTGCGGAGGCTGTGACCCGACAGTACCTGCCTGCAGCTCTGGCCTCGGAAAAGCCTACGAATGAATGCGGTTGTGGACCAGGCTTTTGTAACTTGTAACCAAGACCCTGTACGTGCAACGCATCTCATCTTTGGACAAATGTGAAGGGCTGGGAAAACATTTCTTCAGTGATTCTGGTTAATCATGATTTCAGAATCAGGTGAGCCATGTGAACCACCCAGCCCACCTTTGGGGGCTGAGTGGGGGTGGGGCAGCTGCGCCTCTGGCAGTCTCAGTAACAGTGTAGCCCCAGGTACTCCATGGGCATTGGCCTGCAGAGCTGCAGGCCCAGCACGAGTCCGGGCTCCACACATGAGCCGGGCCCCAGAGCGTCCACAGTCCAGCAGGGCTGATGACACCTATCCATCAAGATCTGCCACTCTGAAGGGCAGTGCTGGGGCTCCCGGAAGGGAGGAGATGGCCTCCTGTCTGGGGAGGGAGAAGCCAAGGGCAGCCAGCACCTGCAGGATGAGTGTCTTGCGTATGAAGTCTTCGGGGTCCTTTACTGTCCAGAGTCAGCTGTACCCTGACCACCCCCCTGGTTTGAGGGCCTGGGAAGTCGCTTTGTTCCTGGTGATGGAGCTGACTTAGCCATCACTGTCCACAGAGGGTCAGCTCAGGCCCTTGGCCCACGGCTCTCAGCTGACTCCCCAGGTCCTGCAGGACCAGAGCATGGCCGCATGCCCCCGGGGCTTCCCAGGGGTGGACCCCGGACCCAGAGCCACCTGCCTGTCTGTCACACTGCTGGCAGGCGGCCACCTCTAGGAAGGGCCACCTGTGCAGGGGGATTCATGCTGGTGCCCCAGGGGAGCTTCCCCAGCCCGGCTCACAACCCCACATCCAGGTGCTGTCTCTCGCTGTCCACAGGGCTTTAGGCACCCCAAGAAGAATGCATGATGCTGGTCACTGAGGGCCCAGGCTGGGGAAAGATGGCAGCAGCCGCAGGGGACCCAGCACGACCGGACGCCTCCACAGGAAGAGCGGCACGTGGGAGTCAAATCTGGGGCTTGGCAGGGAGGAAGTCGGGACTGAGCGTTTCCACTGCCATTGCGATGCAGTCAAAGCTGTCCCCATTGCACCGTGTGCTTCTCTCGCGTTTCTTGGAGGATTTTGACAAATTTGACAGCAGAAAAGAATACAATTTCTGCACGAAGATCATAGGGGCGGGCATTCGGCGCGATCCCTAAGTCATGCTTGGGATCCCTGCGTCCTGTCTTGGAGAGCCTGGATCCAGGTCAGAGGGCATGGTGGGAATCCCGGCTATGCCGCCCTGGATCCCGCTGAGGTGCACGCTGGGAGACAGCAGGTGGCAGCCCAAATACCTGGGTCCCCGCCACCCACGTGGGAGACCGGGATGGAGTTCTGGACTCCTGGCTTCAGCCTGGCCCAGCCCTGGCTGTTGTGGGCATTTGGGGAGTTGAACCAGCAGTAGATTCTCTCTCTCTCTCTCTCTCTCTCTCTCTCTCTCTCTCGCAGTAGATTCTCTCTCTCTCTCTTTCTCTTTCAAATAAAATAAAAATGACTTTTTATGAAAAACCATCACCTAAATTAAAAATCAAGCTTGGATCTGTAATGAAGGAAGTACTATTTTTACTAATAATCACAAATAAGAAGAAAGAGATCCTCATGTTTTAGCAAATGGGCCAAAAACAAAACAAAACAAAACAAAACAAAGATGCAGTACTTAGGAAAGGAATGACTGATAAGAATAAAAAGTAACCAACCTCCCTAGTAACCAAGAATTTCATGTAAAATAAAGCAGTTTTCAGACACAATTTTTCACCTGTAAGAGGGCTTAAGAAACTAAAGGGATGTCTCCTTAGCAAATTGCAGGGACAAAACCCTCCTTTGCCTTGGTGGGACTGGAATGTGATGAACCCCATGGAAGGCCGTTGTCAACATACGTAAGACAACTTTTAGAAGTGTGTTTAGCTTTTATTTCAGAAACTTTACATCTAGGATTTGTCCTGCGGACAGCAGTGTGGATATGCACAGAATTTTATTTATAAATCGCATTCACTGAATTAGGGATTGCAACAGGAAACCTTCTGAATGTCCAACAGCAAAATAACTAAAAAGAATACACAAGCAATAAGCCAGCATGCAGACATTAAACCTATATAGAAGCTTAATAAAATACAAAGATGTTCACAGTAAATTAGGTGAAAAAATCATATTGCAAAACTGCATGGCACTTCTGGAAAAACCCCCAGTTGGTATTCAGGTACACACATCTGGAAGTGTGTGCTCCTAGGTGCTAATGGAAATTCTTCTGAATAGTGGGATTTGTGATTTTTTAAAAATTCTTTCTTTTTCCTGTGTATTGATATTCACTGATTTTTCTGCAGTGATATATTTTTAACAAGAAGAAAAGATTAATTTAATAATAAGCATATACACAAACAGAACTGGGAATAATACCAGATCAAGGAAGAAACAGGTGGAAGACAGCAAAGACAGAGCACAGACAAGTGCATAGGGGGTGGAAAGTTATGTGACAGACATTTCAGCACAGGCAAATTCGGTCAGCAAAGATACGGGAAAACGCTCAGCATCGCTACTAATGAAAAGCCTCGAAATTAATAAATGAAAGGGAATAATTCCAAAATTTCCAATTAATTCAAGCATTCATGTTTTTAAAAAACAGAACCATGGGGGCCGGTGCTGTGGTGCAGTGGGTTAATGCCCTGCCTGAAGCACCAGCATCCCATATGGTTGCTGGTTCGAGACCCGGCTGCTCCACTTTCCATCCAGCTCTCTGCTGTGGCCTGGGAAAAAAGCAGAAGATGGTCCATGTCCTTGGGCCCCTGCACCCACACGGGAGACCCAAAAGAAGCTCCTGGCTCCTGGCTTCGGATTAGCGCAGTTCCGGCGGTTGCAGCCAATTGGGGAGTGATCCATCAGATGGAAGACCTCTCTCTCTCTCTGCCTTTCCTCTCTGTGTAACTCTGACTTTCAAGTAAAATAATAAAAAATAAATCTTCAAAAAAACAGAACGATGTTTAACTGGAAAATGTTACATATGTGTTTTGTAATCCACAAGGTATCCCACCACCCAGAAATCACAGCATTTGGAGCTGGTCTGAATTTCTCTAACAGACAGAGAGAAGGATGGGTAGAAATTATTTTACTGTAAGTCCTTTGCTATTTCCTTTCTCTTCCCAGTGTCTCAGTGCCCAGAACACGGTCTGGCACACAGAAGATTCTAAACAAATATTTGCTGAGTGACTGGGCCGAGTGGTACCAGGTCAGAGAGCTGTATTAGCATTAAAAGAACTTCAGTCGACTTTAACTTTTTAGAAGATGTAAAAGTAGACATTTCTGAACTTCTAATAAGTGTTTTGTTCCCAAAAGAAATATTAGCGCTTACAGAATTTTCTCAGGTTAAAAAATATAGTGATTAAAAGTCATGAAATGATTGAAGTCGGAAAGTCGTTCCCAATTTTTTTTTTTTTTCTTGAATTTTTGGCTGCTGCTTCTTAAATGAAAAGCGGTTTGCACTCCTCCCCTGCCAAGTCCTTGCCCTCGCTCCCGGCTGTCCCAGTTCTGTTGGGGTTGGCGGGAACCTGCCTGCCCGAGTGCCGCCCGCTCAGAGGGGCTGCCCACTGCTTGATTTGCCTCGGTGACAACCTGTGTCCGTTCCCTGTGTTTGCATTTTGCTTTCTCTCCTTCGGCCCGCCCTAGACATTGCTCCATTGTCTTCTCCTGTGCTCGTGGGACACCTGACCCTTTTCCCTCGCAGGCTTTCTCTGCCTGGGTTCTGAAGAAGCCTTTGTTTATCTTCCAAGTTCAATATCTTAACCAGGATACAGCTTAATGTCAGCCCTTACATATCATTTTTTTTCTGATGCCCTTGTGACCTCTTTAAAGAGTTCGACTTCATTTCTCCTGATCTCTCGCTCTGAGCATACTTTTCCCTAGTTCATTTGTTGGGGCCCTAATTCAGAAACACCAGCTCACCCTTGTAATGGGTCACCTTTGTTCTCCAGAGCTGCGATCTCCTGCAACCTACCGTAATCTCTGCTTCTGTTCCCCAGAGCAGTCATCTGCAACCTACCGTAATCTCTGCTTCTGTTCCCCAGAGCTGTCGTCTGCAACCTACCGTAATCTCTGCTTCTCCTCTTACATGCTTACCATTGAATAATCTCAACCATTATTTTCTACGTCAATAATTTTATTTTTCAGTGGTATCTTTATTATTCCTAACTTCTAACTGATGGAGAAATCATCACTCTTGGTTTTCTTAAAGCTCCCGGGTGGGTCTCCTTTGCTCTGACATATTTAAAAATCTCATTCTGTTGTTTCCCGTCGCCTCCAGGAGGAGGCCTGAGCTCCCCGCCCTTGTGGGCATCCTGAGTTCTTCCTCACCCCGCGTGTCCATGGGCAGGTCCTGGAATGAGCTCCTCCAGGACAGGCTGTCGTCTAACTTGAGCCAGGCGTGTTCCCTTCCTTTCCGTGGTTCTTGCTGTTCTCCGTGAAGGGCTTGCAAGGTCGTCCCGCGGTGCCTTCCCATCCATGTTCACGTTCAACAGATGCAACTCTGCACACACGATTCAGTAAAAAGGGGAGGAGTTCTCCCTGTCCCCCTTCTCACACGATCTGCCACCTGCGCCTCTGGGCTGCAGCGTGGTGGTGGATTTTCCTAACTCTCCAGCCTTCTGTGGTCTGGGACAAGGAGGAGGAGATAAGGGGCTTGGCCGGCAGCCTTGGGCTCTCGCTGCGGGGATCCCACTGAAAGTCCGGCCTCCGGCCAAGGCTGTAACAATGGCAAAGCCTTGGCAACCTCGGGCTGCCAGGTGACATTTAGGGCTTTCCAAACTCAGGGATCTCCCCCCGCACTTCTGTCAGGGCTGCCTACTCCGGCCTCGTCTGCAGGACATCCTGTCTCTCTCCGGGTTGAAGAGGATTACCAGCCCGGGTTTTTTCTTGGAGAGAGGGAGACTTGGACTCAGGAGCTGCTCCACGTGAGAGGCTCCTGTTCTTCCTCAAGGTCATGACTTTCCTAGACACAAAGGCCATTTCTTGCTTGGTTCCGACTTAGGTCTGCTGTTCTGATTTGCGCTCGCTTACTCCTTTGCCCGTGGCATTAGGCATGGGGGAGGATATGTATTCTCTCACTTTCATCATTTCTGAAGCAGAACACAGCGAATACAAGTTTTTTGATGACCCAGAGGTCTTACTGAGGTCAACATCACCATTCCTTAGACATGGCGGCAGTCCCGAGCATCAGTGAGCGGGTGTGGGAAGGAGGGGAGCTGGGGCCTCACGACGGGATCCTCGCCTCCTATCCTCGACGCTGGTGGCCTGTGGCTCCCTTTCCTCTCCCTTAAAGGCGGGATTAGCCTGTCAAGCTGCACGTCCCCCTGCAGTGTGCAGAAGTGGACTTTCCATAGAGCCAAGGCATTGGAGGAGTCAAGAGGAAGAAGCCTCATTCCACGGGGCTCTCCCGCTGCCCGGCTGACCGTTTTCACTGCTGCTCTCGGAGCCTGGCAGGCATTGCCACCAGCACAGGGTGACCGGCGAGGCCAGCATAACTGAGCCAAGGACAGGCCCGCGTCCCTGCCAGCCTGCCCGCTCGTCATGGCTCTCTGCTTCCAGACTCTGGTGGAAGCTCCAGCAGGTAGGTTTCTTAGTTGTGAGCGACAGAGCGCGATGCATTTTTTTTTTTTAAATATTTATTTATTTGAAAGGCAGAGAGAATCTTCCATCCACTGGTTCACACCCCAAATGGCTGCCAACAGTCAGGCTGGGCCAGGCTGAAGCCAGGAGCATCTTCCAGGTCTCCCATGTGGGTGGCAGGGGCCCAAGCACTCGGGCCCTCTTCCTCTGCTTTCCCAGGCCGTGAGCAGGGAGCTGGATTAGAAATGGAGCAGCCAGGGTGCAAACAGGCACTCATGTGGGACACCAGCATCGCCAAGTGGCAGCTTAACCCGCTGCACCCCAGCGCCGGCCAGGATACTCCCCATCCAAGACTGAGGGGCCAGGCCTGCACCCAGGACACCCAGGGCAGCCGCAGGAATGTGAGGGGCAGGTGCTGAGGACAGGCAGCTCCCGGCACCGCTGTTGGAAGCAGCTTCAGCCACCCTCAGGCCTGGACGTCTGTGGCTTTATTCAGGATTTAACCTCAGAGAGGGTGTGGGTGCCTCGGGCAGCATCCCAAATGCCACATCCCATGTCCGAGTGCCCAGGTTCCAGGCCCAGCTCCACTCAAGTTCCAGCTTCCCACTAAGGGGCACCGTGGAGGGAGCCGGGGATGACCGCCCCTGGGAGACCCGGGCTGACCTCTGGCCTCCTGGCTCCAGCCCAGTCCAGCGCTGACCGGCAGGGTGCTGGGGGGGGGGGAGGGGACTGCTCCTGAGCAAGGAGTTTTCTCTGGGGCTGCTGCAAACACTCTGAACGTGATCTATGCGTGGTAGACTCAGTGTGCTGTGCACTAAATGTCACTGAAATGTGAGGGTTGTTTTGAAATTTACATTTTTTCAAAAAAGCTTAGCTGTGTGTTATATGGATTTCATCTCAATAAATAAAAAGGTCCCCAGAGGCCTTGTATTTACATGGAAAAGGCTGCTGGTCTCTCTCAGGCAGGAGGGCCTGCCTTGTTGTTTTTTTTCAAGATTTCTTCTATTTGTTTGAGAGGCAGAGTTACAGAGAGAGAGAGGGAGAGGGAGAGAGGTCTTCCATCTGTTGGTTCACGCCCCAGATGGCCCTGGCAAGGGATGGGCCAGTCCAAAGCCAGGAGCTTCTTCCTGGTCTCCCATGCAAGTGCAGGAGCCCAAGGACTTGGGCCATCTTCTACTGCTTTCCCAGGCCCTAGCAAAGAGCTGGATCAGAAGTGGAGCAGCCGGGACTCGAACATGTGCCCATATGGGATGCCGGCACTGCAGGTAGAGGCTTAGCCCACTGTGCCACAGCACCAGCCCAGGTCTTCCTTGCTTTGGCTTGAACAGACTCCAGGGGCAGCATCAGCCGAATGAGATCCAATCAACCGAACAACCAGGTTTAATTAGCAACCCCTGGCCGAGCCCCCAGCCAGGCACCTAGCTGACGGTCCGGGGAAGTCTGAGGAGGGCAGAGAGGCAAGGACTCAGCTGGAGACAGCAGCACAGGGTGGCGGCAGCCGGGAGAGCTCCTGGCGGCAAGGCGTGGCGGATGGGGAGCCTTGGGCCGCGCAGTCTGAAAGCTGCTGGTGGGTAGAACAAAAGGAAGTGGGAGAAGACAGAGGAGAGGGAAGGAGGAGGACAGAGGGGAGAGGAGGCTGGGACTGAAGTTCAGGGGCGTGGATCTGCCGCTCACAGAGCTGGGGCGGCCAGTGCCAGCCCAGCGCCGCCCAGCCTGCCCCCCCCCAGCCTGCCCAGCGGCCCATCAATCGCTCTTTTGTGATGTAGGTACAAGCCCAGCCCCTCCTCTTCAGCCACGGGTGCGCTGTGCAGCCCAGCGATATCTGGCACCTCGCTGCATGGACTGGGGGACCAGGAGCCAGCCTCTTGCTAGCGCCAGGAGCTGCCAACAACCAGCTTAACACTTCCCCTTTGTGCGGGAACAATGAGGGGATGTCTCAGGACAGTGGCCCCACCCCCAGCCCAGTGTGGAAGTGCGTTGTGGATGGAACACAGCCCAGCGATCTGAAGCCTGCAGGGCTCTGCTGACCTGCCCGCAACTGGACTGCCCAGGGTCCTCAGCCTGCCAGGGGCACCGGCGCTACGGTCCCCGTGCAGGCTCCTGGGGACACGGGCCTCGCCCTCCACTCAGGCGTGAGTCTCTTCCGTCTCATTCTGCCTCGCGCTGTCCTCTGAGAGATGCCAGCGTGGGCGTCCTGACATTGCTCACCTGTCTCGGTCCACAGGAGCCCCCGTCACAAAGTTCCCCCCGGAGCAGGAAGTCCAAGACAGGGGCCGGCAGGTGGCGGCAGGGTGGGTGTCTCTTGAGGCGTGTCTCCCAGGCTTGCAGAGGGCTGCCCGCCTGCTGTGTCCACGTGGCCTTTCCTCTGCACGCAAGCATGCCCTGGCGTCCCTCTCTTCCTCCGGGGACCACAGTCCTATGCGGATGAGGTCCCAACCTTATGACGTCATCTAACCTTACTCACCTCTTGAGAGGCCCTACCTCCAAATGCAGTCACATGAGGGTTAGGGACCATGGGCAACGTAATCCAATCTTTCACAGCATCACCAGTGGCTTCTGCTGCTCTAAGCTCCTTAGCATCATCCACAGAGAGTCCACGCCCCAGCCCTCAGACGCCCCAGCCTGCTCTCGTGTTTTGTCTTCTCAGCACGGGTCACAGTTGGATGCCACCGTCTACACCCGTGGGCTTGCTCGCCAACTCCTTTGTAACATAAGCTCACTGGAAACAGAGAATATGTGCATCTCCCTGTGGCCCAGGAGTGAAACTCACCAGCACTGCGCCCTCTGTGTGGTTTGAGTGTCTCTCCCCAAAGTGTGAGTGTTGGAGACACAGTTCCCAAATGCATGTGCTAATGGGATTTGGGGGTGGAGCCTCTGGGAGGTGATCAGGATGAGAAGAGGTCATGGGGGTGCCCTCCCCCCGCTGCACGCCCCATGCCGGCACTTGTGACTTTACAAGAGGAGAGACCCGAGCAGGCGCACACGGGCTCTACGTCACCACGCAGCAAGAGGGCACCACGCAGACGCCCAGTGATGCCAGCGCCATGCTCTTGGACCTCCCAGTCTGCGGCACCACGAGCCAAATAAGCGTCCGCTCTTTATAAATGTCCAGGTATAGCAGCAGCAAATGGACAAAGATGCTGTGCCGCATGGGCATGTGGACCCTCACCAGCTTGCCGTGGGACGATGGGTAGGAGCTTCCGGGGGAGCCTGGCTGTGACGGATGAAGGCAGGGACCAGACGAGGCAATGATTCTGACGTCACACCTTGGCTTAAGGACTCTTAGAAGTCGGCTTCTGCAACACGAATCCAGCCCAGGCTGCAGAGGAGCACGCAGGTGGCCTGGAACCCCAGCCAAGCACTAAGCTAAGCTTTGTCTTGGGCCATCAACTTGGGTTGCCTCTCTCAGTCTCAGTTTTCTCATTTGTAAACCGGGGGCAATGTTCTCAGGGCTGGCTCCCCCGAGCCAAGGGGGAGAGGCATCTGTGGTTCTCAAGCTTGGAGAACCATGCCTGGCAAACAACTGTTGCCAAAAAGGCAGCTGCTAATATTAGGAAACAAGACCCAGAGGGAGATGCGCCACACTTCAGGGCCAGCCCGAAGACGGAGAGGGGGGTCTCTAATGCTTAGGGTAGCTGTGCACACAGCGGGCAGAGAACTCACCCCAAAGAGATGCATTTGCTCCGTCACCCTCGTGTCGTTTCACAGGCCCCGTGTTTGCTGCTGGTGAACTGCCTGCCAGCCAGGCCCCGGGGGCTGCGTCGTGCCGGCCAAGCAGTGTGGGGCAGCCGAGGAAGTGGGAATGTTGGGGAGCGGGAGGGCACTGATGGATGGGAGGGAGACCGAGGGAGATGTTGCAGGCCAGATAGATTTTTGCAGCCTATTGATCTTGGAAGCTCATTTGCAGAGCTCATTCGCGGGCCCGTCCAAGAGGGCTGTCCAGCTTGCGGTGCCTGGAAAAATGAAGCAGAACACTTGGTAATTCCTTCTGTGGCTCCCGGACCACCCAGCTGTGCCAGCCTGTGCCCCATCACCCGCAGGGCTCATTCCACACCTCTGCTCTGCAGGCCTCAGGGGGACCGAGCGGGGCAGCAATCCCCTGCCCGCGATACGGCAATGGTGAGTGCAGAAACAGCCCGACGGCACACACCGGGAGTAACACACTTGATTCTGTTCTAACTGCATTTTTCTCTCTGCTTAAAAGAGCATTTCCGAGGGTGCCAGAGGTGGCTAGGACGGTGAACCTGATAGACCCTATGAATAATTTAGCTTTCCAAAATATGTCAGTCCCTGTACACAGGCTGTCAGCTCCCGCCTGGTCAGTCAGGCTCTGATGACCCAAAACCTGGACGTCAGTTTCTACACTCCTCTCAGTGGGTGAGGCAGGTGCAACGAATCAGAGAGAATCATTAGCCCCCCCCCGGGTCTCACCTCTGGATGGTGACATCACTCGTCATCTGTCACTGGTAGCACCGCCTGTCATGTCACTTGTCACTCGTCTGGGAACGAGGCATCTGTTTTCTTTTCTTTTTCTTTTTTATTCTTTGCCCCAGTTAGTTAACCAGAACTAGGGTTGGATCCCAACATGACCCACTAACCGATCTTGAGCAATAGAACTCCCTATGTCTCAGCGTCACCATCTGGGAATGTTTATTTCATCGACTCTAAGGTTCACTGTGTTTGGGCCATTATTGAACTAAGAAAGACTGCTATTGATTGGACCTGGCAAGTGTTCTCTTATCACCGACAGCAGGGGCTGGGGAGCAATCTGCCTGCTGTCCATTTTCCAATGGCCCGTGAGCTAAGAATGCTTTTTAAGCTTATAAATGACTCAGAAAAACAGTTATATTTGCGACACATGAAAATAATACAAAATTCTAATTTCCGTGTCCACAGATGGAATGGTGTTGGGATGTGGCCAGGCTTATGTGGTTCCGTGTCCACAGATGGAATGGTGTTGGAATGTGGCCAGGCTCACGTGGTTCCATGTCCACAGATGAAACCGTGTTGGGACGTGGCCAGGCTCACGTGGTTCCATGTCCACAGATGGAACAGTGTTGGGACGTGGCCAGGCTCACATGGTTCCGTGTCCACAGATGGAATGGTGTTGGGATGTGGCCAGGCTCACGTGGTTCCATGTCCACAGATGAAACCGTGTTGGGATGTGGCCAGGCTCACGTGGTTCCGTGTCCACAGATGGAATGTGTTGGGATGTGGCCAGGCTCACATGGTTCCATGTCCACAGATGAAACCGTGTTGGGACGTGGCCAGGCTCACGTGGTTCCATATCCACAGATGGAACGGTGTTGGGACGTGGCCAGGCTCACACATTTACTGGTGGTCCAGGGCTGCTTAGAGGCCCAGAGACCATCCAGCCCACGAGACTTGAAACACATCCTCTCTGGCCTGTTACAGACAAAGTTTTCCATTGCCCAGCTTAGAATATCTATTTCATACTTACCAAGAGAATTAGAATTATTTAGACTTTAAAAAATCATATACCACTCTTTTGCACTCTTTTTAAGATTTAATTAATGAATTTGCTCATTTATGAGGCGGAGGGAAAGGAGGGGATAGACAGATGGACAAAGAGAACCCCCACCGCTGGCCTACTCCCTAACTGCCTACAACTGCAGGGCCGGGTTGGTGCTGTGGGCAGGAGGAAAGAGCCCAATCCGGGTCTTCCACACGGTTGGCAGGGGCACAAGCTCTCGGGCCATCACACAGCTTTCCCAGGAGGTGCATTGGCAGGAAGCTGTGAGCTGGGACTTGAACATAGCACTCTACTATGGAACGTGGGCATCCCAACCTACAGCTTCCCCACTGCACGAAATGCCCATCCCCTCCTGCACTCTGAACTTGGCCGAGGTATTCCCCGCAGAGCCCCAACCTCTCAGCTGCCTTCCCAGCCAAGAGCTCTCGAGGTCTGCGTTTGCCCCCAGAGCTTTGTCCTCTGTGGCTACTGGAGACGGAGCACCTATGAAACCCCCATCCTGCACAGGAAGTGACACCCACGTCCATCTGCATGACTGACAGCTGGGGAAAAGCATGCCAATTGTTTTTGAACAGTTAAAATGTGTGTGTGTGTGTGTGTGTGTGTGTGTGTGTGTGTGAGTGTTGGGGGAATGTGCGTGTTGGAATTTATGAAACTTAAGACTTGGCACGTTGCCTGGCGCGGAGTAGAATTCAGAACACGTGAGGGTCCCTTCTCCCTGCCCTGGCCCACTCTGAGCCTGTGTCTTTGTGCACAAAGAAACCTTGATGGGATTCGTTGTTTGCAAACCACTGAGACCAGCACCAGTGACCTTAAGGAATTTTGTGTAGGGTTGCAGGGACAAGGCTGGGGGGTGGACTCTTGGAAGACTGGAGCCAGGTCATCTCTGGGATGAAAACACGAAGAGTCAGGAGCCTTCACTTCGTGATGTCACAGCAGCTCGGCGGCTCAGACCTGACCAGGTCGGACAGAGGCAGAGCAGGTGCAGGGCAGCCCCGAGTCAGCCCGTGGTGAGAAGGAGAGCAGTGACACATCTTGAGAGAAGGCTCCCTTGGGGGACCCGTGGCCTCCCGCCGAGGGCGCCGAGCCAGGGA
The DNA here is from genome assembly GCA_949820135.1 of Sylvilagus floridanus. Lineage (NCBI taxonomy): Eukaryota > Metazoa > Chordata > Mammalia > Lagomorpha > Leporidae > Sylvilagus > Sylvilagus floridanus. Next base: position 71,911,247 of record OX463235.1, read on the forward strand.
TCCCGGGAGGCCGGCAAGGCTACCTCTGGCTTCCCTTGTTGCATCAGGAGCACCAGCGCTTTCCTGAGCTTAGTCAACAACCACATCAGACAGCCTGCTGCTTCCCACGACCGTCCAGAGCAGGGTGCGAAATGGCAGGACCAAAGGATTTGGCTACAAAAATGATCAGACGTCAGCAAATGTGACTGCGTCATTACAGGGTTGCATGTGGGCCCTGGGGGGAGCTGGGCCCCTCAGCTCGGAAGCAGCGCACACCTGGGAGCCCTCGCTGACCCCTGCTGGGAAGCAGGGCTCCCCGTGCACTGAAGGCACGGAGTGCTCCACTGACACGTGGAGCCACGGGAAAATGCTGACCGCCTGGCTCCGCCACTGTGTTAGCTGGGGTTCTGCCGGATGCGCATATGAAGTCTGTATACAAGGGCTCTTCAAAAAGTTCATGGAAGGGCTCAGCACCTATGGTGCAGTAGGCTAAGGGGTGCTGGCATCCCATATGGGCGCCGGTTTGAGTCCTGGCTCTCCTCTTCCAATCCAGCTCTCTGTTAATGGCCCTGGAAAGCAGTGGAAGACGGCCCAAGTGCTTGAGCCCTTGCACCCACATGGGAGACCTGGAAAAAGCTCCTGGCTTCAGACTGGCCCAGCCCTGGCCATTGCAGCCATTTGGGGAGTGAACCAGTGGATAGAAGACCTCTCTCTCTCTGGCTTTTCCTCTCTGTTGTTTAAAAAAAAAAATCCATAGGTTTCAGACCCCTGGCAGGCAGGAGGCCCAGGGGGCCGATGCTGCCGTTCATGGCCAAGGTTGGCCAAGGTTGGCTGCTGCAGAAATCCCTCTTGTTCAGAGCAGGAAGTCAGTCTTATGCTCTCCATACCATCAACTGATGAGATGAGGCCCACCAAACAGTGTGACAGACAACCTGCTTCACTCAAATCCCTCTGGCTTAAATGCTCATCTCATCCAAAGCACGCTCAGGGAAACATCCAGAACAATGTCTGACCACATATTGGTGCCGTGACCCAGCCAAGTCGACGCACAAAATCAACCATCACACCCACCAATGTGGGAGGACCTCTCTGAGGATAGGAGATGGCACGATGTCCCCTTTGTCTCTCCAGTCATTTCCAGCTCAACGTGTGTTGGGTAGAAACTGTGAATGGGAAGAAGTGTGTGCTACATGGCAGACCTGGGTTGGGGCCTCTGCCTGCAGGTCTCGGAGCAGGGAGCAGCTCCTCCACCAGGCAGAACTCCGAGAGATCTTCACATAGGATCTCAGTGTCGAAGGGGCTCGGAGGTGCCCCAGAGGTAGAAGCTTCCAGCCCGGCTGGAAAGAATGCACTCGTTCCACACCTGTACACTGGGCGCCTAGCAGGTGCACACAGGATCTGCTTGGCGGGGGCAGGGGCCCAAGTGACAGAGTGGAGGGCGATGTGGGCACAGGGACAGAGGCCAGCTTCTGGAACATTCTCAGTTTTTACAAATGTAGTCCTGTCCCAAGTTCTAGAAAGCCCGTGTGGTTAGCCTGGCCTGGCTCTCCTGCAGCAGAGGGTGGTAGGTCCATCAGGTGGCCCCACAGGGGCTGCGCCCATGGACTGTCCATCTTCCAGCCGGTTTACAAGCCTAAGGAAGGAGTGTGTGGGTGCCACCCCTCCTGCAATCTCGCACCTGGCAAAGGCGGAGGACGGGCCCCAGGCAGGAGGCCCGCAGGCAGCCCGGCAGGCGGCCAGCCTGCTTGTTGGTGTGAAGCTGCCCAGAGTTTCCGTGGGGACAGCCAAGCATGGCAGCAGCCCTCCGGGCGCCTCCTCCAAGCGTCTGGGCAGCCAGGAGCACATTGCCAGGTACAACAGTAACAAGGTGACCCAGGGGAGAGCCGGAGTCCACACGCAGCCCTGGGGGCCTGGCTGCAGGTCAGCATCAACACCAGGGGTGGCGACAGCCGGAAGGAAGGGTGCGTGGGAAGCCACATCCGCCGAGGCCACGCGGTGAGCAGCCTTGTGATCGGGGCCACGGGGGCCCCGGCTCCCCTTCCCGGGAGCAGCTTTGCCTCAGTGCCCAGTCATGCCCTCTGTCAGCGGTGCTGGTGCCGCCCTGCTGGGCTCCTTGGGGGGGGGGGAGGCATTTGTGGGGACCACGTGCCGTGCCTGCCATCAGGAATCCAAGGAGAAGCGGCTCTGTGGCCCCAGCTGCGACACTGAACTGTGCATCTACTGCTGGCAAGAACGGATGCACAGCTTTCGGTCTGGGGCGCACGCACCCTCCTGGGCAGCCTCTGGGTCCTGGGAAGTGAAACCAGCCCGGGGATGGGGGAGAGGAGGAGGCGCTTGATCAGCCGGACCTGCTGGGAAGTCACGAAACCCTCTCCCAAACCAGTCCCCCGGCCTGCATCCCTAGCTGTCAATTCAGCCCTTCAATAACTATTGACAGTTCCCTCTCTGTGCCCAGCACTGCCGTGGGCTCTCAGGATCTGCCCGTGAACAGAATCAGTAAATGTTCCTGCCTGCATTCATGGGCTGCACCTAGCTGGGGGCGGAGGGGAGTGGGGGAAATCAAACATCAAGGTCCTGCATTGTGGCACAGCGGGTTAAAGTGGCTGCCTGCAACACCGACACCCCATATGGGTGCCGGTTCCTGTCCCCATTGCTCCACTTCTGATCCAGCTCCCTGCTGATGGCCTGGGAAAATAGGTCAAGGTGCTCGGGCCCCTGCACCCGCCTGGGGGACCCGGATGAAGCTCCTGACTCCTGGCTTTGGCCTGGTCCAGCTCCTACTGTTGTGGCCATTTGGGGAGTGAACCAGAGGATGGAAGACTCTCTCTCTCTCTCTCTCTCTCTCTCTCTCTCTCTCTCCCCTCTCTGCAGCTCTGCTTTTCAAATAAATAAAATGAATCTTTTAAAAAATCAACAATCAATATACAAAATCACTAAGAGATGTGGTGTGTTAAAAGATGCTACCTGCTACAGGGGACAGACAGTGTGGGGTGAAGGGTATGGAAACTGAGGAGAGGGTAGGGCAGGCCATGGGTTCAGATGCAGTGGGCAGGCATCGCACTGTGAAGAGGCACGTCTCAGGACAAGGTGGCCCAGCGTAACTGGCCAAGGGCCCAGCGCTGGGTTCAGAAATGCACCTGCCTTCGGGATAGACTTCCCAAAGAGGCAGGATAAGAGGCAGGTCCATCCCTCCCTGTGAGGGCTCTGACTCAAGGGTACCCCCCAGGATCGTGCTGAGCTCATTTTAAAAAAATATTTACTTATTTATTTGAAAGGCAGAGTTACAGAGAGGCAGAGAGAGAGTTCTTCCATTCACTGGCTCACTCCCCAAATGACTGTAACAGGCAGAGCTGGGCTGATGAAAGCCAGGAGCCAGGAGCTTCTTCTGGGTCTCCTATGTGGGTGCAGGGACCCAAGGACTTGGGCCATCCTCTACTGCTTTCCCAGACCATAGCAGAGAGCTGGATCAGAAAAGGAGCAGCAAGGTCTCAAACCAGCACCCATACGGGAGCTGGCACTGTAGGCGGCAGCTTTACTTGCTACACCATGGCGCTGGCCCTCATGCTGAGCTTTTAGAGCCACATGCAGATGAGGATTTTCCCACCCGAGCAGCCTCCTTCCCCCTCTCCTTCGCTGAGCTCAGACCTGCGCTGTGGCCTGATGACCCTTGGCCCCCACCTGCTCCTGCCTCATTTCTTGTCCTTGCACTTGCTCCAAAGGAACCTCTTGACCAGCCAATCCCACGTTGGCATTGGCTTCTTGGAGGAGCTGACTGTCACACTGTGTCAGGGTTCCTCGGGGAGGTGGGACTGGAGAGGGGAGCCCGTGCGTGCTGTGGAGGGGTTGGCCCAGGTGCTGCTTCCCCCCAGGTGAAACTCCAGACTCGCTCCTCAGCCTGATCTTGTCCAACTCCTGCACATAACCCTGCTGCTCCTGTTCACCGTCAGCCCCTAGTACGTCCCTTCCACCGTGGCCCTGCCACCATCCTCCAGGGCCACGATCCTGAGCGCTGCTCAGCTCCCTCCAGGGACTCCCTCAGACAGCTCAGCCTGGCGTCTGCGGCCACCCACACCCGTGCCCGGTGGACCTCCTCAGCATCAGAGTCCCAGGTGTCAGAGCCGGAAGGGATCACGCCAGGAAATCGTCCTCTATGCTCAGCTGGGTGCCCATGAAGGCTGGGCTCGAACACCTCCTGGGACGGGGAGCCCACACCTCCCCGAGCAGTGCGCACGTTGGGCCTGGGTCTGCTCCTGGGGTGATAAGGAAAACCCTCTCCCTTCCATGGCAGCCCCTGCCTCGTGGAACACAGAGGCTGAATCTCCCAGGAGTCTTTGCTCTCAACTAGACATGACCTGTTGGTGTCACCCATGCTCGGTATGAAACTGTCTCACGTCCCCACCACGCTGGCCCCTCGCCAAAGGGCACACTGTCAGTCAGCTCAGGCTGCGGGACCAGACGCCACGGGCTACCACACACACAGCCCGCACTGCTCATTTCTCTCAGTTCTGCAGGCCGAGGTCCAAGGATTCTACTGAGAACATGGCATCTACTTTCCAAGAATTCAGACCGAGACAGAAGACACCAGAGAACTGTGATCCCACAAGCTCAGAGTTCAGCTGGGCACCCACCTCCTTCGGAGCCCCCACCAGTCCCCTTCCAGCCACGGGCAGAGCGTTCAGGAGTGGCCCATGGCTGTTCCAAACCTCCTCTCAGCCTACACAGCCACGTCTCTTCTCTGTGTCCACCTGCACACCACGTCCTAGACAGGGGCGGGGTTATGTGTGGCTGCAGCCCCTCCCCCAGAACCTGCTCTGTGACTCTGTGATTGATTGGGGTGCAGACCAGTCAGGTTGCAGCACCAGGTGATGCCATGGATTGGGTCATCTAGGATCCAGCTCTCCAACCTCTCAAGTGAAACCTGCCTCTGCACACCGAAGAATCACAGACCTTAAAAAGATCTCATCAGCCGTCCCTGCCGCCCAGCTGCCAGCAAACAGCAGGAAAACCCCCCCACACACACATGCTCCAGATCGGCAAAAGCAACAAAGACGGAGCTGCCGCGTGCACCCGAGGGAAGACAGAGATTAATCGCCTTTGGAAATCAGTAGTGATCACTGAACGCACGGTCATGCGCACCGGGGGAAAGCATTCTCTGAACTGCGCGCTAGCGCCCAGCGAGCTGACTCAGGGTGACTGGGACGGTGGAGGCAGCTCTAATAATAGGCCTGTTCTTGCTGGCTCTGCACATTTCGGCATCCAAATGCCACCACCAGGGGTTCCCCCCGGGGGAGGCTGGTAGATAGCCAGGCGACTCTCACCAGCAGCCCCGCCCAGCTCGGGGGGGGGGGGGGGGGTTGGGGGCAGAGTGGATTATCAGGGGTCTCCGTGCCAACCCAGAGAGAGACAGAGGAAGAAAAAGCAGCAAGAGTGAGGGAGACAGAACCCAGCCCGAGCCCACTCCCGGATCCCTCCAGCTCTCCAGGGCCCCTGCAGCCCCTCCCTGCTGCTGGGACTGGCAGCGGCTCTCCTAGGAGCCACAGGACAGGAAGCGGCCGCAGGCCTGCAGCTGGGTGCTGGGAAGCTGGGCCGCAGGAGGCTGAGGGAGGGAGGAAATTTGTTTTGGATGTGAGACCCAGATGGGGTGGGGGTAAGGGAGGGGGGAGGCGAGATAAGAAGAGGCTCTGAGTTAACAGGAAAGGATGGGGTGGTGTGAAAACTGTCTGCTCATCGCAGCTGCCGGCCGCCCTTCCTCCCCTGGGAGCCCACGTGCTTGCGCAGACATCCCGGGCCTGCACAGTCCAGCAGCACCAGCACACGGCGGGCCCACTCTCTCTCTCACTGCCCTGTCCGATAGGGCAGTCACAAGCGATATGCAGCGTTGTTTTTTTTTTTTTTAAGATTTATTTATTTATTTATTTAAAAGGCAGAGTTACAGAGAAGGAGAGACAGAGAAAGAGGGAGAGATCTTTTATTCATGGGTTCACTCTCCAGGTAGCTGCAATGGGCAGGGCTGAACCAGGCCCAAGCCATGAGCCAGGGGCTCCGCCAGGTCTCCCACGCAGGTAGGTGGCAGGGGCCCAGCCACTTGGGCCATCTTCCACTGCTTTCCCAGGCCATTAGCAGAGAGCTGGGTCAGGAGTGGAGCAGCAGGGACACAGACTGGCGCCCATATGGGGTGCTGGTGTTGCAGGTGGTGGCTTTACCCCTTAGGCCACAATGCCAGACCCTCTACGCAGCTTTTGCACACTTGGAACATGGCTTGTTCGGATTGAGAGGGGCCTGTGAGAGCAAAATGCACACGGGTTTTCCAAGAGCTAGCATGAAAAGGAAGAATGTGCAATACTGCATTAATCTTTTTTTTTTATTAAAAATGTTTAAATAATTTTGTATTGACGACCTACTGAAATGATAAAGTTTTCAGACATAGATTAAACAAGAGATATGACAGCTCATTGCATGGTTTCTTTTAAGAACGGCGACTAGAAAATTGAAAATGACATAGGTGCTCACTTTGGTGGCCCACATGATATTCCCATTGATCAGTGCTGGGCTGTCGCCCTGTGTTCCACCTCTAGGTTCTGATGGTTCCATTCAACTCAATTAATGCCTAAGACAGGGCCCACATGGCCATGCAGCGGGTTAAGCCACGGCCGGTGACGCCGGCACCCCCTTTGAGCACCAATTCGAGCCCTGGCTGCTCTACTTCCTATCCAGCTCCCTTCTAATGTATCTGGGAAAGCAGTGGAAGATGGACCAAGTGCTTGGGCCCCTGCTACAAACGTAGGAGACCCTGATAGAGTTTCTGGGCTCCTGGCTTCCCCCTGGCTCAGCCCCAGCCATTGCAGCCGTTTGGGGGGAGTAAATCAGTGGATAGAAACTCGCTCGCTCACTCGCTCACTCGCACTCTCTTCCTCTCTGTCTGCCTTTTGAATAAATAAATAAGTGCCTGGGACACAGGACACCACGCAGCATACAAAGGTGCTGTCAATGCACCTACTACCAGACAGCTGTAGTAGCTGCCAATTCAACATCACTGGTAGAGAGGACGTTGAGTGCTCCCAACACAACGAGACAACAAAGGTTTTGAGATGATGGCTATGCCATTCACCCTGAGCTGGTCATGACGCATCTCATACACATATTGCAATGTCACACCATGCCCCCAAATTCCCTACGATTTCTGCCTATTAGAATCACCTCTTGAACCCTCTCTGGCTGTATCCCAAGACTAATTAGGCTGGAATCCCTGGGCCGGAAATGGTGGCACCAGTGTTGGTTTCCAGCTCCCTAGGAGACAACAAGGTGGCTCTGGCTGGAGAGGCAGGGGCTCAGTACAGGCCCCTTGCCCCTTGGGGGCCCAACACGGTGGGGGGACAGAGAGATGTGCGATGCTCTGGGTAGAGCAGTAAATGCAGGGGAAGCAAAGGGCTACGCAGGAGGGGGAGGAAGACGGGCCCCTCTGGGAAGCCTTGACTCGGGGGCCAGGCTGCAGATGTGGGTGAGTTTCAGGGAGAGAGGGTGACTAGGACAAAGCCCAGGGCAGGACAGTGATGGGGGTGGGAGGGGTGGGAGGACAGATGGGAGGACTCTGAGCCCCGAGGGGGAGGAAGGCCTGTGGAAAGGCTGGGGGGCGCTCCCACTGGTCTGGCAAGCCAGGTCTTAGGACTGCAAAGGCCTGCAGTCACGTTGCCGAGCTGGGATCAAGAAGGTGACGGATCTGGGGGAAGGGATGCAAGAGGCAGAACCAGCAGTGGTTAAGACGCCCACGTCCCACATCAGGGTTCGGGGTTTGAGACCCAGCTCCGGCTCCTGCTCTGGTTTCCATGCAGACCCTGGGAGGCAGTGGTGATGGCTCAGCTAACTGGGACCTTGCCGCCCACATGGGAGAGCTGGACTGCGTTCTTGGCTCCTAGCTTCAGCCCTGGTGTAGCCTCAGCCATGTGAGCATTTGGGAAGTGAACCGGTGGGCGGGAGTGCTCGCTTGCTCTCTTTTAAAAAAAAATTGTTTAAGAGTGAAGGAGCCCTTTCTTTCTGTGTCTCCCTCTCTCTGTCTGTGACTCTATCTCTCAAATAAAAAAAAGAGTGAAGGAGTCCGTGGGGTAGATTGGCGCAGTCACCCAAACACGGCGCTCCCACGTGCCCGCCTTCCACCCACGTCAGAAAGTTGGGCGTGGATGGAGCCCGCAGGGATGTCCCAGGGCAGGAGACGCAAGAATGAAGAAGGATTGGGCAGGTGCATGCTCCGTGCTCTGCTTGCCCCAACTCACACAGAACCTAGTTCACCCGGTGAACTTCCCTCGGCACGAATGGAGCCGAGTCTTGTTCTCACTCTGTAGGTGGGGAGGCAGCAGGGAGGATGTGTCTGCTGAACCCAAACTCCCCCAGCTCCAATAACCGCACCCCCCCTGCCTTTGTCTAGCCCCCACCCCACCCACTGCTGTCAAATCTCCACCCCCACCCCCACCCACCTGATGCTGTGAGATCTCCACCCCCACCCCCACCCACCCGCTGCTGTGAGATCTCCACCCCCACCCCCACCCACCCGCTGCTGTAAGATCTCCACCCCCACCCCCACCCCTCCACCCCCACCCCCACCCACCTGATGCTGTGAGATCTCCACCCCCACCCTGACGCTGCAGAAGCGTCCCCATACTTGGCCCCTCTCAACCCCATTCTCTGGCCCTTGGCAACCAGAAGTCACCCCAAGCTCCAGGCCACCAGAGCCAGATACATGTGCAGCCAGGCCTCAGGAGTGTGCAGGGTGAGCTCCGGCCAAGGTCTCACTGCTGCTCCCCACCCCCGTGCCGGGGCCACTCCCCTCCAGCCAGGTCCTGGGGAAAGGAGAACCTTGGAGTGGGCATCGTGGCGCAGTGGGTGAAGCCACATTGAGATGCTGGCGTGTTCCATCAGAGAGCCTGGTTGATCCTGGCTGCTCCACTTCCAACCCAGCTCCCTGCTACCGCACCTGGGAGGCAGATCATGGCTCACGTACTTGGGCCTCTGCACCACATGGGAGACCTGGAGGGTGTTTCTGGCTCCTGGCTTTGGTGTGGGGCAGTGCAGGCTGTTCCTGACATTTGGGGAGTAAACCAGTGCACGGAAGGTCTCTCTCTCTCTCCCTCTCTGTCATTCTGCCTTTTCAAATAAATGAACAAATCTTATTTTTAAAATAAAAGAAAAAAAGGGGCCAGCGCCGTGGCTCACTTGGTTAATCCTCCGCCTGCAGCACCAGCATCCCGTATCGCTGGGTTCTAGTCTCGGCTGCTCCTCTTCCAGTCCAGCTCTCTGCTGTGGCCTGGGAGTGCAGTGGAGGATGGCCCAAGTGCTTGGGCCCTGCACCCGCATGGGAGACCAGGAGATGTACCTGGCTCCTGGTTTTGGATCAGCACAACGCCGGCCGTAGCAGCCATTTGGGGGCTGAACCAATGGAAGGAAGACCTTTCTCTCTCTCTCTCTCTCTGTAATTCTACTTGTCAAATAAATAAATAAAATCTTGAAAGAAAGAAAGAAGAAAGAAAGATAGAAAGATAGAAAGATAGAAAGATAGAAAGAAAGAAAGAAAGAAAGAAAGAAAGAAAGAAAGAAAGAAAGAAAGAAAGAAAGAGAAAGAAAGAAAGAAATTCATCAGGCTGCATGAAGCAGGCAGCAATCAAAGCCCAGCGCGGCTTGGAGAGCCAGGCTCCTGTGACTCTCACACACTGGCCATTCGAGGAAGGAAGTTGCGGGTGATCCCGTGAGACTGCCTGCCTGCCTAGCCATGCAGTTAGCCGGGCTGCAGGCACATCTCCCCCACCCGGACTGGGCCGATCAGGTAAACTGCTCCGGGGTGTGGCCCAGGCCCACCTGGAGAGCTACTAGCCTACCTGACCTTCAAGCTGATCGGAGAAGCATAGCGGCGCCAGTATCAGCGTCATCCTATAGAATTGGTGTTGCCCTGAGCTAGTTACGCCCCCTCTGCCTGCCCTTTAAAAGATGTGCCTGCTGGTTAATAAAGCGGACACGTTCACCGAAACTTGTCTCTGGTGCACCCATGCCGACACTGCATGGGCCTCACGTACTGAGCAGGATTACCATGGCAACAACACATCATCAGTAGGGCTTGCCTGGTTTGGGTCTGGTCCCTCAGCGGTCGGTCCCTAGCCAGAGGCCAGCGGCTGGCTGAGGGTTTCTGGGGAGTTAAGCTCAAGTTTCTGCCTCTGTGGCCTCAGTCTGCTTACGTCACAACGCAAGGCACTGGAGCCATCCCAGTGTAACGGGCCCCCGGCTGGAATTTCTGAGGTCCCCAAAAGTGGACTACCTGAGGCCCATAAGGGCTGGGGGATGGGGCGGGGAAGAGAGAGAGGGCACAAGCCAGCAGAAGGAGGCTCAAGCCAGCATGTCCCCAGGGACCCTCGGGCCCACCAGGGCTGTGTGGATTTGTGTTTACCAGATAACACTGACGATTCACAGGAAGGACCCCCGGCCTCGTGGGGTCCCGTGTGGCTGCTCCTCTCCGACACAGCAACTCCCAAGGCTGAGAGCAGGTGGCAAAGCTAACAGGCCCCCAAGGTAAAGAAAGGGCAGGTTTCCTGGGGTGTCGGGGAGTGGGGGCAGGATGTGGGGGGTGGCTGCCACGGCTGGGTGTGCCCAGCTAAGGGCCAGGGCATGTCAGGATGAGCAGGGAAGATATTCAGCAAGAACCAGAAAAACAGGACCGGCTTTGAGAGGCCACTGTGACAGGTGTGGGCTGAGTCCGGGGGACGCATGTGTGGCCACCACCACTGACTGCGTGTGGCACAGTGCATTAGCACCTAGGGGGACCCGACCAGTCCACATCTCAAACCTCCCCATTTTCCACCTGGAGAACCCCAAAATATGGTACAGAGAAGCCCGATCCCAAATCCCACAGGCTCACTGGCCAATTTCTGCAAAGGAAAAACACTGAGTGAGCGCAAAGCACTTTGCTTGGAAGAGTGACGAGTAAATGGTGACACACTTCAAAGCCCGGCGCCAAGCCCTTAACAAGAGCCTGATGAGATCAGTCCTGGGGCTGGTGTTTTGGTGCTGGGGTTAGGCTGTCATTTGGGATGCTAGTATCCCATATGGGACTGTCGGTTCAAGTCCTGGCTTCCCCGCTTCCAACCTAGCTCCCTGCTAATGTGCCCGGGAAGGCAGCAAATGACGGCCCACGTGTGGACACCAGGATGCAGCTCTTGGCGCATGGCTTTGGCCTGCACAGCCCTGACTGTTGTGGCTATTTGAGTAGTGAACCAGCAGACGGAAGATCTGCTGTCTCTCTCCGTGTCTGACTCTCCCTGTCCCTCCGGCTTTCAAAATAGATTTTAAAAATAAGTTGATTGCCGGATTCTGTCCCGGTTGCTTCTCTTCCAGTGCAGCTCTCTGCTGTGGCCCAGGAAGGCAGTGGAGGATGGCCCTGCACCCGCATGGGAGACCAGGAGGAAGCACCTGGCTCCAGGCTTTGGATCAGCGCAGCGCGCCGGCCGTAGCAGCCATTTGGGGGATAAACCAACGGAAGGAAGACCTTTCTCTCTGTCTCTCTCACTGTCTAACTCTATCTGTAAAAAAATAAATAAATAAAAAAAAGGTTGACTGTGAACTGGTTAAGCTCCGTATAGTGGCTAAGCCAGATGGCATGTGTTCAGGTCCCGAGTGGTCCAATCTCAGTTTTCGCGTCTCTGTGCCTCAGTTGGCATTTTTGCAAAATGGGGTTGTGGTGAGGATTATGGGAGCAGCGCTGAGAACAGCATGGCTGAGCTGTGTGCGGCCTCTCCTGAGTGTGGCAGCAGACCAAGCCCTGAGCAAGAAAGATGCACACGTGTGTGTGTGGGGGGGCGCCTCCCCTCCAGCTCCCGCCTCTCTCCACTGAGGCTGGGCTGCTGTGTGAAAAGGCCCTTGCTCCCCCTGGTGACATCCCAGAGGCTCCTCCGTCCCCTGGGATCCCCGAAGCCCAAGGAGGGTTAGGACTGGCCCAAGAAGGCCCCTGGCACAGATCTACCCTGGCATCTTCCAGGCAGGGACTCCTGGCCACCCCTGCCCTCAAGGGGCTTATGTCCCAACCAGGAGCCTTGGGGCGGGAGGAGATAGGAGCGCCTGGGTCCCCAATGCCTCAGCCCTGATCCACAGTCAGGCTCCTTCTCTGAGAAGCAACGGGGCCATCGGTGGGGGAGGGGGACCACAAAAGATGGAAGAGGCTGGGCTTGGGGGAGGGGAAGAGTCTCATTATCCACTGATCAAAGGGCAGAGAGAAGAGGAAGACAGAGAAGGGTGGGACCACAGTGAGTGTAGGGAAAACCCAGGTGCAGGTGGCCTTGGGGAGGGCACCCATGGCCCCAATGCCCCTCCCCCACTCCTCAGGGCCATGGGGGTGCGGTCAGGTGAATTGGAGAAGCCAGGTTTGCTTCCCAAAGCCGCAGCCATGCCTAAACGCTGGAGCCCCGTGAAGGGTGGGGGAAGGGAAGCCCCAGGAGGTGGAGCTGTGCCTCCTAATCCCTAACCAGGGGCTTTGGAATTCCTGGGCTTGTCCTGGCCTCTCCAGGGGCCTAATCCAGAAATACTGAGGCCAATCGGCAAATCGGCTCCAAACTCCAAGGCATCCCCCCTAATCCACGTGGAATGCGTGCTGTGCCGCTGAGCCGCAGGCAGCCGCGGTGTCACAGCAGCCCAGCGCCTGCTGGCCCTCTGCAGAGACTGCTCCGAACGCCGGGGTGCGGGGAGAGAAGTGTGTCAGCTCCCAGGGTCCCAGGCGGGATGAGGCTGTCTGGGAGGATGGCGGATGCCTCCACCCAGCCCACTGCAGCGTGCTGGGGAGGCTTCTCCGAGCCTGCCCAAGCCGACCAGAGACGGATTTCATTCTACTGAGCCTCAGCTTTGCTTCCAATGGGCCGTGATCCCTGCTCCCCACAGTCCCTTCTGCCCCCTCTAGAGGGGCTGCAGCCTGTGTCCTGGCCACCAAGCCCTGCCAGTCCCTTCCCCCTGCAATTACACTCACCCTGCCCCAGTCAAATCCTGCCTCAGTGTTGACAGACCTGATGGGAGAGCTTAAGCAAGAGCCCTTAGGGGGCCTGAGGGGCAGGTGCAGCGGAGCTGGAGCAGTCAGGGGGCGCAGGCGGGCGTGGGGTCTCCTGACTGAGTGTGCCTGCGAGTGACCAACAGGGCTTGCAAGGATGCAGTGTAGAGTGTCCAGAGCAGAAGAGAAAGCTCCGGGCTGGAGAAAGGGGAACAAGGGGCCCAGAGAGGAGCTGGCCACCCAAAGAGGCGGGCACGGCCCGAGGCTGACAATGGGCTTCCCCCGACAGACGGATGGACGTCAGCTGGTCCCCAGCTCCAAGTAGCTCTGGTTCCCTGGCTTTTTAAACAATGGCATTTTCAAACCTATTTTGAAATAATTTTAGCTTCGCAGGAAGTTGCCAGAATAGCTGAGAGGCCCCGCGTACCCTTGGTGTAGACGGCCACAGCTTACGTCACTCGCACACAATATCAAACAGGAAACTGACTTCAGGACGACGCAAGACCTTATTCACCCGGCAACAATGGCATTCTGGAGAGACGGCTGCCACAACACCGGGAATCCCAGGAAGCGGTGACGCTCGGCCCCTCAGGGCCCTGGCTGTTCCTGACAATGGCCACAGGTCCAGAGGAAGACAGGGCCCAGGGGACTGGGGCAGCAGGGGGTGCTGGGGAAGTCCCCAGAGCCAGACAGCTGAGCACCTGCTCTCCCCTGTCCTTGGTGACCACCCTGGGCCTTGGACAAGCTTAACAGATGGGGGAAGGCATGCTGGGCCCCCACATGACAAAAGGGCTCTCTAATCCCCTGCCTGCCCAGAGAAAATTCCTCAGAGTCTGTGCCATCAGTTTTCTCATCTGTAGAATGGGGCTAAGAATGGAACCCACTTACCAGATTCCAAGAAATGATATTTGTAGAAAGCTTGGGACATGCCTGGCACACAAGCCATCCTCCTGTGTTTGATAAATTAATAATACGAACAAAATGCCTGTAAATAATTTTACAGGAGAGCGAAGCTGGTGCTAAGGTTTTTTCCAGATAGCCTGGAGAAGCATGGAGGTCTTTGATAGAGCATTTAATTTAATGGGGGTGATTTTGCATGCATAATTGATTGCATATGCAAATCATCTGGAGTTGATGGAAGTTGATGAACCACAGGCTTTGAAGATCGCAGTCCTTGGAGCAGCCCTCGGCCTCACCAGGGCCTCTGGATGAGCTAGGTTTCTGCCCCCACTCCTGCCTGTCTCCCGGTGGGTCCAGCAACACCTGAGCAAGCCACCAGAGGCCCCTCCGCAAGGCTGGCGTCGGGCGAGGGTCTTGGTGCCACACACTGTATTCTTTCACCGTCAGGAACTCTGCAGAGGCTCAGGCCAAACCGGACTATGAGACAGGGGTCCCTTCAGCAGCCGGGATGCCCTGGGACACACCTGCTAGGTGGGACGCGCTAGAAAGACCAGGGCAGGGGCCTCCTCTCTGCTGGGCCACAACCCTCCCGGGGGCCATCCAGGGGACGGCAGAAACCCTTTGTCCCCAGACCAGGGCAGCTGGGGCAGAGAAACGGGAGGTTAAACAGCTTATGAGCTCAGCAGCACGGAGCTCCCAACAGGCCCCACGCCATGGGCCGTGAAGCCCACAGATTCCCCACTTCGCTATGGCCACAAGACACACACTGGGATCTTTTTCTTGTTGTCTGGCGATATTACACAAAACCTGCCATTTTTAAGCGAGAGAGAGAGAGAGAGAGAGCTCTCATACACTAGCCCACTCCCAAAGGCCCAAGATGGCCCGGGGCTGGGCTGGACCAAAGCTGGGCCAGAAACATGACCCAGGTCTCTCAGCTGAGTTCACTCCCCAAAAGGCCACAACTAGGCCTGGGCCAGGCCGAAACCAGGAGCAGGAACTCACCACAGTCTTCCACGTGGGTGCAGGGCTCAAGCACTTGGGCCATCTTCTGCTGCTTGCCCAGGCTCATTAGCAGAGAGCTGGATCGGAAGTGGAGCAGCCAGGGCTTCAACCTGCACCTATATGGGATGCCGGCACCACAGGTGGTGGCTTTGCCTACTGCACCACAACAGTGACCTTTTAAAAAAAGCATTAACCATAAACCGGCACACAGCATTGATCCATGCCACAAACGGATGAGCTTTGAAAACACCACAGTGAGAACAGGCTGCGTGTGTAGCAATTCTATTTATAGAAAAACCCGGAACAGGAAACCCCAGACAGAAAGCCCATCAGGGGTTGCCAGGGGCGGGGAAAGGCAGAGGAAGTGTGGCTGGTTGAGGTGAGGCGGTAAAAACAGAGGCGAGGGTACACAACCCTGTGTGCGCCACACGCCACCGGACTGCGTGGCTTAATCGCGGAGAACGGTGAGGTTTATCGGATATGGTTTTTCCCCGCACAATTACAAATGGCAGCTGAGCCTGCTCTGCCCTGCTTCCCAGTGCGTGGAAACTGGCTTCCCCCTTCCACCCTGGGAGATGGAGTCGGGGGTCCCGACCCAAGGGCGCTGCAGTGTTTTGTTACTCTTCAAGGTGGTGGCCTCTGTGGGACAATTCTCTCCCCAAAACAACTTTAGGAGAACGACGCGCAGGGTGGAAGAGAGACGCGAGGGCATCACGGTGCACATGTGAGAGACGCACACTCCCTCGCCCGGCACAGCCGCCTCTCGAGAGGCCCAGCAGCCAAGCCGCTTCCCTCTCCGGCTTTCACGGGCCCTGGGGAGCAGGGGCGGGCAGAAGCAACTGCAGGCTGGGGGCCCTCCGGCCAGGGCCAGCACTCCAGCAAAGAGAAGACAGCGCCCGGAGGCCAGCAGGATGCGGCTTTGCAGGCTCAGGGCTGCCTGCAGCCCGCCAGTCCCGGGGGACTGTGTTCCATCTTCTCTGTAGGGTCAAGGGTCACAACGACATGGACCACAAACCCAGACGCAAGGCCAGGAAACTATGCTGGCGGCCCAGCTCCCGCACCCCAGCCCCGTGGCTGATGCTCAGCCAACACAAACAGCTCGGGGCCTTCCGCACAGCCTCTCAGAGCTGCGTGCACACAGCACCCGTGCCGGGGCCCACCACCTGCACGGATGCCCCCACCTCGCTGCCGGCTGCTGGAGCTCAGGGCAAGAACTCCAGAAACTGAGTGGCTGGGACGGATCGCTGAGTTTTCTGTGCCTCTTCGTGAGCCACACGAAATGCGGAGAGGCCTTTGATCCTGACCTCGCCCTGCTGTCCATGGGACAGGAGATGCCAGGGAGACGCAGTGAGAGCTCACCTTGGATCCGCAGGGTAAGCAGAGGAATTCGTGGCTCGGGAGCCGAGCCTCCAGGGGGCTGCGTGCAGCAGCTGCCTCGCTCGGACCTTCAGCTCCGGCTCCCAAAACCAGGAGGAGGAAGCCTGGCTGTGCAGTCCTCATGTCAGTCATTCTCCAGCCGACCGGGGAGCCTCGATCCATGTGTTCATTGGTCCGTGTGTTCATTCTCCACCCACAGAACTGGTCTGAGAGCAGTGGGGCCCGAGCCAGCTTCAGGCTCATTTCCCCAGGAACAGAAGACACCATGGCAACATCTGCTGAACAAATGAATGAGTGAATGAATGAATGAGCTCAGGTAACTCCCGATCTGGTGTGGATGGTGACGCCTACACGCCAACGACTCGAGTATCCGAAATCCACAGTGTTGTGACAAGGCGTTCACAGCTGGGCCCACCGTGTCAGGGAGATGCCGGGAGAAAGGTGTTGAGTCACCGGTGTGGAGAAGTAGGGCAAGAGGCAGAATTAGGACAGAAGCGAGGACGAGAGTGGACATGCTCGAGAGGCTTGGGGAGGGCACGACATGGAAACGGGCTTTAGATGGATGTAGTACATACGTGACATTTACAGTAATATACAGGGTGGAGTGGAAGAGAAAGGAAATTGGAGGCAGAGCCCAGTTACAGTGATGGCAATGAACTTCCCTCCGGTCGTGGGCCACTTTGAGGACCCACGGAGAGCTACCATTAGGATCCCACGAGGTGGTTTGCAACCAGAAACTCCATGCATGGACTTGCCAGGGTTCAGGGTCCCTGGGTTAAGTCCCCCCTCCGCCTGCCCTTCTCTGAACACCAAGCCAGATTCTTTACGGACCATTCTGAAATTCTTCTACATGCGGATTTACGGGAGTATTGAAAGAGGAAGAGCAGACACAAGGCTGTCCCCGTGGGATCTAAACAAGGGATGCTCAGGGAACAAGTGCAGAAGGGGCAGCTGCCACCGAAGCCTTCGGTGCCACCGGCCAGGGTGCGGCACTCGAAGAGAAGTCACAGCTGCAAACCAAATACGCTACGGGCAAGTTTTACCCGGAGCCCTGGCACACAGGCTGAGCCGGGCACCGCCGGCAGAGGTGAGTAAACACAGGCGACTTGAGTCGCAAGGCAGATACAACAAATGCTGTGAACTCCAAAAGAAAAACTCCTGGACACACGTGATTTTTGTTATGACCACGTTAGGAAGTACTTTTTCTCCAACGCGAATCACCAGGCGATCTGTGTGGATCCTGGGTTATCAGCGGCTCAGGGGGACAAGCGTGCTCACGCCACACAGAAGGGTACGTGAGGGTCAATCGCGTGGTCCACAGGGACGAGCAAGGCGCTCACCTGGAATTACACCCATGTGCAGGCCTGTTTCCTCATGGATCTCTCCTTGGTCTGGTCTCAGAGGCTTCGGGGATGCGATCTCGGAGGGACAGGGAATGCCAGCAGCAGGAACCCCGCATGCTGTCACCTGCTGTGAAGACCTGTGGCGGCTGGAAGGTGGTTGTTGCAGACACAGCTGGGAGCCACGGCAAGGGGGCTGAGCAGTGAGAGCGCCAGGGCGGCCAAATGTTCAGAGGAGGAGGCCCTGAGCAGCCCCCACCCCGCTGTGGACAGTCCAGACCCGGCTCCAAGACGAACACGTACAATCTCTCTAAGGTTTTTAAAATTTGAGAGACAGAGACAGAGGGAGCTCCTGTCCACTGGTTCATTCCCCGAATGCCCCCACCAGCCAAGGCTGAGCCAGGTCTCCCATGGGTGGCAGAGACCCTACCACTTGAGCGCTCACCTGTTGCCTCCAAGGGTGTGCATTGGCAGGAAACTGGGCTTGGGAGCAGGGATGGGATTCAGACCGAGGTTCGCCGTCGTGACATGGGGACATCCCGACAGGCGGCTAAGCGTGAGGTCAGAGGAGACTTGGCACAGAACACACAAAATAGGTTCCAGCAGCTGCTTGCACGGCAGGCCCAGGTGCTTTTTGTTCACGTGTTCAGCCAGCAAAGCACTGTATCAGGGAAGGGGCAGAGGCCTTTGGAGTTGGCTGTGTGTCTGCGGTTCTCCTGGGTGACGGACTGTCACAGGTCCACCTTCTGGTTCCGACTTGGCCTCCAACAAGCCCATGACTCGGGCTCTCATCACTGAGGTCGGAGGCCCAGGGGATCTGTGCCTTTGAGAACTTTGCCATTGGATGGGGAGCTGATTTACGGTCCTGCGTCCACAGCTCCAGCTTGGCTCAGACAGGAGGAGCCTGCTCTCATGTACAACGCGCTGATTAATCACCGCCGCACACGAGGGACACAGGAGCGGGAACCCAGCGGTCGCTTCCTGCTCCAGCTCCAGAGCCCTGGAGAAAACGCAGAACGCACCCCGAGTTCTGCAGGGGCCGCTGTCCCCTCACCCTGCTCCCAGCTTCTTTTCCCTCCTGCAAACCGTTACCCCGGGCTGCTGGCAACTCTGCTGACGGTCGGTGCAATTATTCTACAGGGGCGCATCACCGAAGGACTCGGGAGAGGAGTCTTGGAGTCCACACTCCGCGGCCGCTGGGGAATTCAGAGGGCAGATGAGAGCAGAGGGTGATTATTAGCAGGGTTAAAACACACGTTCTTCCAGAAGAAGTAAGACACGCTTCTCACCAACCTGCTCATCAATGTTTTCTTCTCATGTCGCTCTCTGCTCAACACCTTGTCTGTCGATTTCTTAATTGGGAGAAATAAGCACAGCTTGCTTTGGGGGAAGGCTCCCAGCAAAGCCTTTCAGAGGCTGTGCAGGTTTTTTCTGGGTAGACAAAGAGGCCAGGAGCCGGCACTGTGGCGTAGCAGGGGAAGGTACTGCCTACGACGCTGGCATCCGTATGGGCACCAGTTCATGTCCCGACTGCTCCACTTCAGATGGAGCTCCCTGCTAATGTGCCTGGAAAAGCAGCGGAGGATGGACCAAGCACTTGGGCCCTGCACCCACGTGGGAGACCCAGAAGACGCTTCTGGCTCCTGGCTTCAGTTTGGCCCGGCTTCAGCTTGGCCCAGCCCCAGCCATTGCGGCCATCTGGGGAGTGAATCAGTGGATGGAAGATTCTCTCTTTCTCCCTCCCCCCTCTCTGTAATTCTTTCAAATAAATAAATAAATATTTGAAAGGCAGAGTTACAGAGAGGCAGAGGCAGAGAGAGAGAGAGAGAGGTCTTCCATCTGCTGGTTCACTCCCTAGATGGCCTCAATGGCTGGAGCTGCACCAATCTGAAACTAGGAGCCAGGAGCTTCTTCCTGGGCCCAAGCAGGTGCAGGGGCCCAAGGACTTGGGCATCTTCTGCTGCTTTCCCAGGCCATAGCAGAGAGCTGGATCGGAAGTGGAGCAGCCAGATCTCAAAACCGGTGCCCATATGGGATGCTGGCACCGCAGGCAGTGGCTTTACCCACTATGCCACAGTGCCGGCCCCATAAATAAATCTTAAAGAAAAAAAATGAGTCCAAGCCTAGAAACCAAGTAAGAATCAAATCTGAAAGGCGTCCGTGGCTGCGCGGCGGTTGGGGTGCGGGGTTCTGTGCTGGACTGAGCTCGCTCCTCAGTGCAGCTGCTTTTCCCGTAACTAAGAGGGCTTGGGGACTTTCCAAGGCATTTTGAGCTGTCCTGCTTCTTCCCTCGCTCCAACCAAGGGCGCTTGGGAGAGACACGCCTTCGCCTTCTCCCTGCTCCTATTATTGAGCACCAAGTTTGGTCTCAGTCAGCAGACTACTTGAAACTGGGTAATTCACAATGAACAGAGATTGACTGGCTCATGGTTCTAGTTCAGGGGCCAGGACATTGCTGCTGCGTTGTCCCACGGTGACAGAAGAGGGTAAGACAGACACCAAACAGGGGCTGAACTCAGCCTCTGCAAGGAACCTGCTCCTGGTGGTTAAGGTGCCGGCGTTCTGCATCAGAGTGCCACAGTTCAATTCTCCAACTTCCGGTTACTGCAGACCCTGGGGGCGGGGCTAATGGGCCAACTCATGGGGCCTGGGTTGGGTTCTCAGCTCCCAGCTTTGGCCCTGGCCCAGCCCCAGCTACTGTGGGCATTTGAGAAGTCAGTCAGTGGATGGAAGCGCCATCGTGTCTGTCTTTCAAATACATAAGTACGAAAGCAGAAACCGGCTCCCATGACAATGGCCTTAACCCGCCACTCTTGCCCCTGGGCCTGATGGCCGCTGGTGAGGTCCCCTCTGTTGTACTGGGGATTGAGACCCCAGCACATACTTTCTAGGGGACATATTCAAACCATTGCAATAAAAAAAAAATTCACTTGTTTGCTTGAAAGGCAGAGAGAGAGAGGGAGAGAGCTCTTCCAGCCATTGGCTCATTCACCAAATGTTTGCCACAGCCAGGACTGGGTTGAATCACAGTTGAGGCAGGAGTTACATCCAGGTCTCCAGCAGAAGAACGAGGCCCAAACCAGGCACCCCAATATGGCAGGTGGACACCCCAAGTGGCAGCGTAACCCACTGTGCAACGATGCCTGCCCGCCTGCCTCTTAACATTTACTTTTAATTAAAAATATTTTTGATTAAAATATAGTTTTAGGGGATCGCACCAGTCCCACCTTGGATCCTAAAGGCAGAGTGATCCCACCCAGGACTGACTGTGCCACCAGCACTCGCTCCCTGCCAGCGGCCCACAGGCCCAGCACTGTTAATCCCAGCCTGTACCTCCAGGTAGGAACATCTTGAACAGCCGCCCATGCTGTGGGTCCACAAACCATGCAAGCCTGCAGCTCATGGAAGGGAAAATCAACCTGCTGTGGGCTTTTCCAGAAGGGCACCGAATCGCAGAGCACAAAGGGGCTGTGGAGCGCAGGGCCCGGCTGGCCTGTGCTGTGTCATGTGCTGTGGACACTCCCTATCTGAGACTTTGAAAACAAATAGCCCCGAGGGCAGGGCTGGCTTTACATCAACACGCAGACACTTAATTTGAGCTTCCACAGGTACAGCCATCAGCAGCAGGCCCTCTTGGGCAGGAGGGGCTCCCACCAGCACACGGCACAGCTGGGACATCAGTTGTCCCACGTGCAGAGCAGTGTGCTGTGAGTGTGCATGAGTGTGTCTCAGTGTGTGTGTGTCTCAGTATCTGAGTGTGAGTGTCTGTACATGTCTGTGTGTGTCAGTGCACATGTGTCTCAGTGCCTGAATGTGAGTGTCTCAGTGTGCGTGTAAGTGGACATTTGTACATGACATATGTCTCAGTGCGCATGTGTCTGAGTGTGTGTGGTCTCAGTATGCGTGTCTCAGTGTATGTCCTCGTATGTATGTCTGTGTGAATGTGTCTCAGTGTGTCTCAGTGTGCATGTCTGTACATATGTCTGTGTGTCTCAGTGTGAGTGTATGTGTGAATGTGTGTCTCAGTGTGCGGGTCTCAGTGTATGTCCTTTTGTGTGTGTGTATCTCAGTGTGTGTGTCTCAGTGTCTGAGTGTGCGTGTCTGTACATGTGTCTGTGTGTGTCAGTGCACATGTGTCTCAGTGCCTGAGTGTGAGTGTCTCAGTGTGCGTGTAAGTGGACATTTGTACATGACATATGTCTCAGTGCGCATGTGTCTGAATGTGTGTGTCTCAGTATGCATGTCTCAGTGTATGTCCTCATGTGTGTGTCTGTGTGTCTCAGTGTATGTGTATCTCAGTGTGTCTGAGTGTGCGTGTCTACACATGTGTCTCAGTGTGTGAACTCAGTGTGTCTGAGTGTGCATGTGTGTACATGTGTCTCAGTGTGTGTGTGTGACTATGTCTCAGTGTGAGTATGTGTGGCTGTGTCTCAGTGTTTCAGCGTGTGTGTGAGTGTGCCTGTCTCAGTGCATATGTGTGTGTGTCTCAGTGTCTGAGTGTGCGTGTCTGTACATGTGTCTGTGTCAGTGCACATGTGTCTCAGTGCCTGAGTGTGAGTGTCTCAGTGTGCGTGTAAGTGGACATTTGTACATGACATATGTCTCAGTGCGCATGTGTCTGAGTGTGTGGGTGTCTCAGTGTGTGTACTTTATTTATTTTTATTTATTTGAAAGGCAGAATTGCAGACAGAAAGAGAGAGAGGGAGAGAGGGGGGACGAGAGAGAAGGGGAGACAGAAAGACCTTCCATCCTCTGGTTCACTCCCCAGATGGCCATAACGGGGGCGGGGGCTGTGCCAGGCTGAAGCCAGGAGCCAGGAGCTCCCTCGCTCCACCCGCCCCATCACAGCACTGCAGCAGGCACTGCTCTGCTTTAATCTCCCACGTGTGTCCCTTTGACAGCGGGGCAGGAGCAAGGAGAACAGTGAGGGTGGCGGGCTGGGATGGAAGGAAAACGAAACCAACGATTGCCGACCCAGACCCTGGTTCTGAAAACTCAGCCCAGGGCTAGAATTAAAACGTTGTAGCTCTCCAAGTCTCTCAAGCACAACTCTGCCAACATCCTCACAAGGATCTCACATTCATGACTTCAGACAGTCTGAATGAAACAGACCCACAGCAAAGCACGTGCAAATTCTCCATGGCGGCGAGGGGTAGATATTAATAGACGAGTCCTTGCATGTGGGCATCCTGGGCCTACATCATGACATCATCCAGGCTTTTATAAAATTAGATCCATGGTAGCAAGAAAACTGAAACCCTGCCTCATTTACGGGAAGGAGCAGTGGCAACTGGAATAATGCCTCCCTGGGAGAGGGTTCAATTCTAACCTTCCGCAAAAAATGCCATTTCGATGAGGAAGCCCATCTACGGTGGTGCTGGGCGCGGGGGCCCCAGCCCGCCCGGGGACGTGTGTGGGCGGAGGTGCTCTGCGGGCCTGTCCCTGCAGACCCTGACGCCCTGATGTCTTCCTCATCCACCTGCACGGCTCACATCCAGGCGGATGACAGCTCACAGCCGGCAGCTGGGGCAGGGAGCAGACTTGCTGGTTGGAACTAGTTGGAAATGACACAAGTGGCTCTTTTATCACACGTCTTGATGGGTTCACGGCTCCCCGAACAGATACTGGGAAAAATATCTTCGGTACAATTTTAAATGTTCAGCTCCCTCTGTAAAGAGCTTATCGACCGTCACAATTTAATTAAATTCCAAAAATACTTTCGACCTAACCTCCCCCCCACCCCCCCACCCCCCCACCCCGCACACACCCGCCCTTCGCTGAGCACTGGGTAAGGCTGGCTGCCTGGAATTCGGTTTCTGTGTCGATCTTGTCCAGACTGGAAGAGCTGCACCCTCGGACACTCTTTGATGACTGATAGTCTTTCTTCTTGCTCAGGAGAGCGTTTGCTTAAGCCTCTGCCTCCTCACGTCTGTTTGCAATCAGGATGCACTTGACAATGAGACAGCCTGGGGAATGGATCAATCACCGCTTCGTTAATGGGTTTTGTGCCATTTCTCATAAAGTGTCCACGAAGCCTTCTGCTTCTTCATTGCTCTACAGGAGAGAAATGCCAGCGAAAAGGCCAACACCGGTGTTCTTCTGGGAAAAATAGCTAGAAGATACCTTGGGGGAAACTGAGGCAGTGAGTAAAAACATGGAGGGGACAGAGAGGTTCTGCAACTGCCCCACCAAATCAATGGAGAAGCCGCGTGTTATCTGAGATGACCGGTTCTTACATTTGTTTATGTGTGCATATTGCCGCCCCCCGTATGCACTCAGTAGACGTTTGTTGTACGAATGAATGAAAAGGCAATGATATTTCCATCAACGTGGTCTGAAAGCCCGGCATCCTGCTCTGAGTCTTCAGCCTGGCGCCAGCCTGTACCCCTGTACCCCATGCGGTCACTCTTGGTCCCCCGTAAGCACTCGGGGAGTCCTGGCGTATTCCGGTCTCCTTGAGAACCCGTCCTCGGTTCCTAAGGAAACACGCTCAGGGAGAAACATCACTGGCTGATCCATCAGTGACCTGATTTCCTGTACACGGAGTCCCAGAACAGTCGCCCGGGACGCTCACTGGGCGTGTCTGCGGCCGAGTCCTTGTAGCCCTATAAGACAGGCACTGCTGCTTTACAAACAGGGACACTGGGAGGGACCTGGGAATCTGCCCGAGGCCCCCTGGGTTCCTGGGAGGCCCCACTGGGCTGCGGGGACTGGGAAGGGGCCCGTCCGCCTGCTTTGGCGCCTCCTCTGCCAGTTAGCTGAGCCCTGAGCACGGCCACTCTTCTCCCTGCTGCTTAGTAAGGAGACGAGATGGCCTCCAGGGGACGGTGGCAGAGCAAGGGGCTTCTCTCCTGCTGAAGCTGACCGTGTCCCCCAGAAGTCCAGCCCCGAGGTAAAGGCTTCGCCACTCCTGGCCGAAGGCAGAGTCGGGGAGAAGAGGGAGATGTGCTGGGCCCGCAGAGAGCAGCAAGGTGCAGCTGTCCTCCATGGGGCGGGTCCTGACTTCAGGGCGCACATGCAGTGACCAGGGGAGGAGGGGTGTCCACGTCCCAAGGCTGCGCCCCTCTGTTGCCAGGGGGTCTGAGAAAGCTGCTGTGTCTCACGTCAAGAAAGCAAAGAAAAACTTCCTCATGTGTCCCCTTGTCCTGTGCTCCTGCAGAAAGCCCGCTGAACGCCCGGCTAAGGGCACCGTCTCGGAGCCCTGCGACCCTGGAGCAGTGGAGCAAGCAGCCACCCGGCTGGCCAGGCAGAGCCTCCCCTGCACTGCCTCGCCCAGGCCGACTCGGGCATCTTGTAAGCTCCCCCCGTGCTGCCCCACGGCCCCTGCTCTCTCTCTCTCCTGGCTGGAAGCCAGGAAGCGCCTGTGTGTGTCTGTGAGTCTGTATAAGTATCTGTGCCTGTGTGTGTCCGTGTTTCTGTGTGTGTCCATGTCTCCGTGTGTGTCTGTGTGCATGTGTACGTGGGGTGCTGGTTTTAGCCTGCCAACATCGGTTTGAATAACCTTGCCTGGGGGCTGTGATGAGCTCCACGTTGGGCTCAGCGTGGCCATGGACTCGACGTCTGAGCTCGCCCTCCTCGCCCAAGCTTTGTGCCCCTCTGAGGCAGGACAGCGATGACCAGGAGGAAGAAAACAAGGCTTGAGGGATGCTGGGCTGACGCAGGCCCACGGAGATGACGGTAGGAGCCCCCGGGGCACCTGCAGGGTCGGGGAGGCCTTGACGAGGTGAGGTGCAGGGGCTCCCACCCGGACAGAACACTCGCAGCAAGGGCTCGTGGCAGGGATGCAGGGCGCAGATTCCTAACCCGTGGGACCAGGAGTCGCCAGACGCGCGCTGCCTCTTCTTGCAGCAGCCCTGCTGATCCAGCTGCGGAGTCCCCAGGGGACAGGGAACAAGGCCGGGGGTCCGTAAGACAGCTCGGTTTGAGCCGTGGCAACAGAGGGCGGTTCCCTTCCCAGCCCAAGGGCCGAGTGCCTTGGCAGGACACAGGCCTCTCCTGGGGGGACAGGGAGGAGGGTGGCTTCTAGTGGTGACGCGGACGGGTCTCTGGCACCAGGAGGGACAGGTGTCCGATGCCCGCCAGGCATCCTGACCGCCGCGCAATCCCAGTTTTTCCAAAGCACAGGGCCTCTGCCCAGCCCTGACAGTCACACCCGCAGGGAAAGCGCTGATTTTAACTGGAAGTAAACACTGCTTGGTAAACTCAACCAAAATGCTAGGTTAAGAGGAGCACACTCTGTGTGTCCGCAGAACTCTCTGGAAATGGTTACTTGGGAGACTTGGATGGAGATCCAAAAACCCTAAGGTCACGGCAGATTCAAGGCCTCGTGGTTGGTGGCTTCCGCTGCTTTATCCCTGCAGTAAATGCAGTGTGGGGCCGCTCATGCCTGTTACAGCCAATGCTATTACCAAGGCATGCAGGGGAGGAGATTCGGAGTCAGGATTCCCGCTGCCCCAGTAACTCCTCCAGGGCGTGCCCTCCGCATCTGTGACGTGCACTGCCGACCGCTCTGTAAACTTTTATGGTCTCCATTACATATGTGTGATGTGAAAAGGTTATGGCGGGAGAGGGAGCCATAATTCTGAATTTTCTGATAGTTCTGACTTTAAAGTGAGTTGAAAATAGCTACTCTTTGTCATTTGGCGTTTCTTGTTCGGGTTGAGTCTGTTTCTCATTGAATCTCGGATTCTCAGAATGATTCTGGCGGATTCTGCCTTGCAGTGTGGACGTAGGTTGTTTTCTGCAGTTTAACAGGAGCTCACCGGGAGCTGCAGAAGAGACGGAAATGACCGAATGCTGTCCGGGGTCCCGATTTCCCCATCTGGTTGTGCAGTTACTGGGTAGACAAATCGTCACAGCGCACAGTAGGACCACGACTGACACAGGAAAGCAAGAAGAGAGTCGTTGCTGATGGGCTTCAGGCTTCGTGGGGGGCAAGAAAGGGGAGGGGATTGAAACGTATTAACCCTCCTCTACATGCTGATGTGTGAAGCACTTTATGGACATTATATTTTATCATGCATTTCTCAAATATTTAATTATTTATTTGAAAGGCAGTTAAGAGAGAGAGGGAGAGATGGAGATAGACAGAGATCTTCCACCTGCTGGTTCACTCCCCAGTTGGCTGCTATGGCCAGGGCTAGACCAGGTCGAAGTCAGGAGCCTGGAACTTCATCCAGGTCTTCCATGTGGGTACAGGGTCCCAGGAACTTGGGCTATCCTCTGCTGTTTTCCCAGGTGCATTAGTAGGAAACTGGATCAGAAATGGAGCAGCCGGGACTTGAACTGGTGCCTCTATGGGATGTCAGCACTGCAGGCAACAGCTTAACCTGCTGTGCCATAACACTGGCCCCATTTTCTTGCTCTTTTTTATAAGTCACTATCCCAAATTACAGATGTGTATCCCAAGGCTCACACAGCTACCAGGGAGTTGAAGCAGGGGCTGAACTTAAATTTGATTTTCTAAAAGATCATACTCTTTCGGCCGTTTCAAATGGAATTCAGTTCTTGAAGAATATACAGATTTTATTCTTTAATCACTTTTTTGTTTTCTGCCCCTCATTTGAGCACAAATCTATTTGGTATTTTAAAATATCTGGAACATAGCAATAGGTAGAAAAACACACATGTAGGACTCCCTTTTCCAGAAACTATCACTCCAAATACTTCAGTGTCATTTCTTCAAAAATGTTTCATCAAATGAGATATTTTGGGGGTCTGTTTACTGCCTAATGCATGTTTCTTGTTCACATGAATGCGCGACTTTGTTTTTTTCATTTCCTGTAAACTGTTCCCATGGGAACTATTCCATTCACAACAGGTGAGTGGAGGTGAGGGCACGGGGGTGAGGGGCGGCCGGAGCAGCAAGGACGGGCCCAGACGCCAGGGAGAGCCCAGCGCTGCACTGGAGCTGCTGCCGCTTTTTCTCCTTCTCCTTCTTTTTTTTTTTTTTTTTTTTTTTGATAGGCAGAGTGGACAGTGAGAGACAGAGAGACAGAGAGAAAGGTCTTCCTTTGCCGTTGGTTCACCCTCCAATGGCCACCGCGGCTGGCACATCGCGCTGATCCGAAGCCAGGAGCCAGGTGCTTCTCCTGGTCTCCCATGCAGGTGCAGGGCCCAAGCACTTGGGCCATCCTCCACTGCACTCCCGGGCCACAGCAGAGAGCTGGACTGCAAGAGGAGCAACCAGGACAGAATCCGGCGCTCCGACTGGGACTAGAACCTGGTGTGCCGGCGCTGCAAGGCAGACGATTAGCCTATTGAGCCGCGGCGCCGGCCTACTACTGCTGCTTTTAAAAAAGAATTATATTTTATTTGAAAGGCAAAGTTAGAGAGAGGGAGAAGCAGGGGGAAAGACTGTCCGTACCTTGGTTCACTCCCCAAGTGCCTAACAACTGAGACCAGAGCTAGGCCAGGCTGAAGCCAGGAGCCTAGAACTTCATCCGGGTCTCCCACTTGGGCCCAGGCGCCCAAGCATGTGGGTCATTTTCTGCTGATTTCTCAGGAGCATTAGCAGGTAGCTGCTCCAGAAATGGAGCACCTGGGACTCGAACTAGCGCCCATATGGGGTGCTGCAGGTGGCAGCTTAACCCACTATGCCATCATGCTGGCCCCTGACTGAAGCTTCCGAGAGGCTGGTGGGCCTGGCCGGCGAGTCCCCTGCCTGCCTGCCTCCCTGCATGACGATGACTGTGCTCTCTAATACCACATATGAGGGGGCCTCAAAACGTGTGTGGAAAACTGGAATTATAAGGTAAGCTTATTTTGGTGCAAAAAATATTGAAATCCAGGCATGGTTATTTTCATAATATGCATTTTCCGTGAATTTTGGAAGACCCCTTGTATATGCACACTATCTAGGCTATAGATGGCAGCTTGTAAATGTCAAATACACCTGCATGGGGAGAGGATGATGGCCTTGGTCAGGGGAGTGACGTCACTGCGACCATGCACCAGGACCCTAACCTGGGTCATCATTCAAGGTGGGTGATGGGTGGCACTCAAGGGTCCTTTCAGCACTGGAGAGGGAAGGGGGGGCAGGGGAGAGGTAGAGGGAGAACATGGATGAGTGAAGCAGACATTCTCCAAGAAGCTGTGCAAATACTGGGATCCCAGACTCCACGATCGGCAGACTAGGGAAAGTTCTGGTCTGAAAGTCAAATGGAAATGCTGCTCGCTTACAGTTGAGATTATCCTGCTGGCCAGTTTCAAGCAAGAGGACCTTACATTACCATCTAACAATGACTTTATAGTACATTTCATTAAATTTGCAGGTTTTTTTTTTTTTTCTGACAGGCAGAGTGGACAGTGAGAGAGAGAGACAGAGAGAAAGGTCTTCCTTTGCCGTTGGTTCACCCTCCAATGGCCGCCGCAGACGGCGCGCTGCGGCCGGCGCACCGCGCTCATCCGATGGCAGGAGCCAGGTGCTAGGTGCTTCTCCTGGTCTCCCATGGGGTGCAGGGCCCAAGCACTTGGGCCATCCTCCACTGCACTCCTGGGCCACAGCAGAGGGCTGGCCTGGAAGAGGGGCAACCGGGACAGTATCCGGCACCCCGACCGGGACTAGAACCCGGTGTGCCGGCACCGCAAGGCGGAGGATTAGCCTGTTGAGCCACGGCGCCGGCCTTAAATTTGCAGGTTTTAACCACCACTAACACACAGAATATTTGTATGAACACTCTTGGCAAAGAATTCTTTTCCTTTCTCTCTCAAGCTGGGGACAGAAGTGACAGACGACCCCAGCGTGGGCGGGACTTTCCCAGTGGTGGGTGCCGACAGCCCATGAATGAAGGCGCTGGAGCACGTGGCTAGGGAACACCTGGCGTGGCTGCCTGAGCTTCTGTCCTGGTCAGATCACCCGGATCACCACAATTGATTTCTTGGGTCGATGACAAACCTTTCAAGAACAAAAGTCCATGGAGGCACTGGCGCTGTGGCCTAGTAAGTTAAGCCTCGCCTGCAGAGCCGGCATTCCATATGGGCACCAATTGAGTCCCCGCTGCTCCACTTCCCATCCAGCTCCCTGCTGATGCGCCTGGGAAGGCAGCGGAGGATGTGAAGTGCTTGGGCCCCTGCCACCCACATGGGAGACCTGGATGAAGCTCCTGGCTTTGACCCAGCCCAGCTCCGGCCGTTGTGGCCATTTGGTGAGTGAACCAGCAGATGGAAGACCTCTTTCTCTGTCTCTCCCTTTCTCTCTGTAACTCTGCCTCTCAAATAAATAAATAAGTCTTTTTTAAAAAAAATTCATGGAAACTGTGTATTATAAAAAAATTGCATGGATCTCAATGTTTTGGCACCAAAACAAATGGACTTATTATTCACTCTTCTTTTCCACCAACTTTCTGAAGCATCCTGGTAGTCCAGGACCCAACTGGGGATGTTCCAGGACCCTCAACCCCCGGGCTTCCTGGACATCTAAGAATCTGTGTGCGTTATTTTGATCATACTTGGCATGGACAGTCTCTAAAACTCAGCATCTGCCCCATGGAACTTGCCCACCATGCACAGCGTGGAAGAGTGTGGTCTGGGGGGAGGTGGGACACGTGTGTGCAGAGCCTGTGCAGCGACCTTGGCCCAGCACCGTGGCATGGGTTTCTCTCCAAGAGAAGTTCCAGCGTGTGGTTGACACTCCCTAGCTGCTGCGTCCGACACAAGCTGTCAACGCCCCAGGGCTGATGGCGAGGGCTGCCGGAGAAGTTAACCACAGCCTGGACCTCTGCGCAGGGCTGAGGTCGGGCGTCCGGGCTGGGGGTGCAGGCAGGGACCTCTGCTCTGGCCGTGTAGGTGGCCGGCTCCTTGTGGTTCCTCCCATGGCCTCTGCTGTCTCCATGCGGGTCCAAGTCTCCTCTGCCCATAAGAACACGACTGAGACCAGGTTGGGATCCATCCACTCAGCCTCCTCTAACACAAGCACCTGTTGAAGGTCCTGCCCACAAACATCACTGTGCCCTGAGGATGAGGACTTGAACAACTGAACTTGGGTGGCAGCTCACAGCGGAGCCCGTAAGAGGGGACACTTTGCACGGCCCTGGACGCGGTCCCCTGTCCTGCCGGGCCACATGGGGCATGCAGACCAGGACACAAGACAGCTGTCTCGGCAGCTTTCTTTCTGCACCAGAACTCAGCGCTCAGGATAAAGGCTGCCCTCACCTCCCGCACCCCAGCCACGCGGCCGCGAGCCCGGAGCCGTCTCTAAGATACCGGGTGTCTGCCCGTCCCCCAGCCCGTGTAATTCATTCTCTCCGCTGATGGCACTCCCTGGTGCCCGTTCCCACTGCCTTCTCCGTCCACCCAGCCTGGGGGCCCCAAGGGCCCCGACAGAAGAGGGTGATGCTGGCAGGCGATTGTGCACAGGCACTGGATCATAATTCAGAACCGACCCGTCCAAACCCCGGCTGGGACTTAGAACCCCACTGGGGCCAAGTGGAAGCGCCAAGACACGGCGGCAGAGGAGCCCGAAGACGGCAAAGCTTTCCCACAGCCTTTGGCCCCTCTGCAGCCTCATCCCGCGGGGGACATTGGCTGCCAGGGCCCGGGCCCCCGCCGGCTGCCCCCTCGCGCGCCCGCCTGGCCGAGCCCAGCTGCCTGTTGCTATGGCGACCTGGTGACGGAAGGGCAGCGCGGGCCACCTCGGCCGAGCGCTTTTGAACCAAACCGCATGCTTATTAAAAGAAAAGGAGAACGCTGCCATTAAAATATCTGGGCTGATTACATTTGGAAACTTAATAACATGTGTTGACTCAAATAACTCCCATTGAGCCGAACCCGGTAGGGCTCCAAGTTCACGGGGAACAAATATCTCTGATGCAGCTTGGCATCTTAACCCTCTTTAACATTTTAATTAAGAGGAGAAAATTCGGTGTCACCGGCTTTTCTGGCGTCTCCAGGAGCGCCAGGGGACACGCTGGAGAATGTCTCCCAGGGCAGGGCAGAGAGAAACGCATTAGCTAATTAGGGATGCGGCAAAGTGGCTATAATCTACCAGACACATCCGCCCTGTGGGCCAGACGTTGTGTTGGGGTACACCTCTCCCCCTCTCCCTCTCTTCCTCTTTCCTTCTCCCTCTCCCTCTCCCCTCTCTCCCTCTCCCTCTTTCCCTCTCCCCCCTTCCTCTCCCCCTCTCCCTCTCTTCCTCTTTCCTTCTCCCCCTCTCCCTCTCCCTCTCTTCCTCTTTCCCTCTCCCTCTCTCCCTCTCTCCCTCTCTCCCTCTCCCTCTCCCCTTCTCCCTCTCCCCCCCCCCTCTCCCTCTCCCCCTCTCCCTCTTTCCTTCTCCCTCTCTCCCTCTCCCCTCTCTCCTTCTCCCTCTGCCTCTTTCCCTCTCCCCCCTTCCTCTCCCCCTCTCCCTCTCTTCCTCTTTCCTTCTCCCTCTCCCCCTCTCCCTCTCCCCCTCTCCCTCTCCCCCCTCCCTCTCTCCCTCTCCCCCTCTCCCTCTTTCCTTCTCCCTCTCTCCCTCTCCCCCTCTCTCCCTCTTTCCTTCTCCCTCTCCCTCTCCCCCTCTCCCTCTCCCCCTCTCCCCCTCCCTCTCTCTCCCTCTCTCCCTCTCCCCCTCTCCCTCTCTTCCTCTTTCCCTCTCCCCCTTTCTCCCTCTCCCTCTCTCCCTCTCTCCCCCTCTTCCTCTCCCTCTCCCCCTCTCTCCTTCTCCCCCTCTCCCTCTCCCCCTCTCTCACTCTCCCTCTCTCCCTCTCCCCCCTCTCTCCCCCTCCCCCTCTCCCTCTCTCTCTCTCTCTCTTTCTCTCTCTCGCTGCTTGGATCTGAGTCCATGCAGGCAGAGGAAGAGGAGGAAGGAGAAAGGCACACAGTGACAGCCCCACACTTGGGAGAGGCCTTGACTTGAGCAACTTCAGAAAACTTGTCCTGAAATCCGCGTTTCATAACCGTAGAAATTCCTCATCTCATTAGCATTTCCTTTCTCCAGCCAGGCGGGCACCCTGGGGAATGTTTGTTCTAATGGCCCAGCTAAGTAGAAAATCCTACCTTCCCTGTTTTGCCAATGAGCTTGTGAAAGGGAGCTGAACACAGCCGGCTGGGAGAGGGGTCAGGGGGCGGTCTCGTCTACACCCGCTACTGGGTTTGTCCCCGGTTGGGTAAGAAGCACACTGAAATAAGGAATAGTAGGAAAACCAATTCCATCAGAGGATGTGTGAAGATTGTTAGTGGATTTTCCAACTCAAAAAAGTAGCCCCCAGGGGGCTTTTTCTTGGTTTTATTTTGCTTTGCCCTCTAAGCACACACACACACACACACACACACACAGTCCGTCTTCTGCTCGCTTTGAGCCAGATCCTCTTTCTGCCCCCAGTGCTGCTGCTGAGATGACTTCTCGGGAGCCCTCCCTGTCCCCTGGGGGAGGGGGCCCAGGGAAAGCCACACCCCTTCACCCCCTTCTGTCTTTGGAGCCCGAAGAGGGGGAACAACTGAACGATGTGTTAATTGAGTTAAGGCGCTTTCTCTAATGAAATAGTGGCTTTCTCCATAGCAACGGTGATTAAAAGATGCAGAATGGCGGGTCCTCCAGGGCCCTCTGTCTGGGACGTGATTGCCACTTTACAGAACAACTCAGTCCGGAGAGGGGCTTATTGTGCACATTTCGCCTAAGCTGACTGCTCAGGTCACACCGCCCAAAGCCTCTTTCTCTCCCTCTGAGCGCTATTTTTCTGGGCTGAGGTGGGGGAGGGGGAGGGAGGGACCCAGCCTCTCCAGCTCCTGCTCAGGGCGTGGGGAAGAAAGCCCCAAGCTTCCAGCTTGAATGTGAGCGCCCCTAAGAAGCACCGGCTTCATTAGGCTCGCTGAGACGCCTGCAGGGGGTAAGGTAAATTCCCTTTGCATTTTTGAGCATCTTTCAAAGACACACAGCACCCCCTTTGATGCCCTGTAGGCTAAGAGGGGAAATAAACATGACCCGGACCACAACACGCAGCACGGTGTCAGCGTTGGGGCTCAGAGGCAGCTGGCTCCTCCTTCCACTGCCACGTTCCCCGGCATGTCTCGGGGTTGGGTGGCGCTGCGACACAAGGTTCCACGCAGCCCCCAGCCTCTGAGGCACAGAGTCGCACTTTCATTCGTGGGGATCCGAAAGGTGCCAGGGGGCACTCTGGGGCGTCCAAGACAGGATTTCGAAGTGTTCAAAGAAATGACTGCGATGGAAACGTCCATGCATAGGGGGCTCGTATCAGAGAACCGGGTTAAAATGTGGCCGACGTCGGAGCCCAAGGTCTGGACCCCGCGGTCCTAGCTGCTGCTCTGTTGTCCTGGCTGCCACGCTGTGGGGTGCCCTCAAGGAAATGCCAACACCCCCAGCTTCTCTATTTGTAAGCTGGAGAAGAGGAAGACAATGAAGAGAATTGAAGGGCAGAATTACGTAATGCATTTACATCCCGGCGCGAAAGGCTCAGCAATGATAATAATTATTATGAATTGTACAGCGTAGTTAGTG
Organism: Sylvilagus floridanus; assembly: GCA_949820135.1. Lineage (NCBI taxonomy): Eukaryota > Metazoa > Chordata > Mammalia > Lagomorpha > Leporidae > Sylvilagus > Sylvilagus floridanus. The sequence goes on from OX463235.1 coordinate 71,945,286, forward strand.
CTCCATGACATCTGGGTGGCACTCCGGGGTTTGCCAAGGGCTGGCCCTTATCTTGCTTCCTGTATGCTGCCCCACAGCCCTGAGCTATTCTGGGGAGGGAGGTCAGAGCCCAGGTGCTGCCAAGCCAGGCAAAACAAAAACAAAGCCCAAAACCACCAAAACCTTGGATATCCAGATGCCAAATTCTAGCCCTGGGGCCTGGGAATGTTCTGGGCTGGGGACACCAGGGCGAGCCGGACCAAGACACTCCTGCAGGCTGGGGCTGCCCAGCTCGGGCTACGTTAAGGGGGTGGAGGACCCCGCAGGTCTGCAGAGCTGGGGTGGCCACCCCAGGCCCGAGGAGGCTGGGCAAGCGGCCCAGGGATGCTGGCTTCTGTTTTCATTCACAACCTTGAAAAGATGGCACACTTATTACAGGGCCCTGACATGCTTCGATTTCTTTAGGAAACAAAAATGCTATTTACATTGGCACAAAGAATAATTTTTACACTTTTGAATGTGTTTGAGGGAAACTGGAGGCGGCTGCACGTCTAAGTATTTGTTGAGCCAAGAAGTTCGTGTGATGCTCGGATTTGTCCTCCACTCTAGCAGATAATTCATTCGTGTTTTTAGTATGCTAGAAGTATTATTAAAAAAAACTTTCTGAACTAAAAAAAACTTCAAATTCTAAACAAAGGCTAATATAGGAATTACTTTGGGCAAAGAGCCTTTTAACTGCACTTTGCACACGGACCCATTGGCTGGGGACTTATAGGAAAATGCACCATCTTCCAAAGGTGTTGCCCCAGTAGCTAACGGGCAGTAAGGACAGAGGAATGAAGCCAGCAGTGGCCTTCAAGGCTGGACTACGTAAGCAGACGGTCCCTTCCTTGAGGAGTCGCGGCCAAGTGCCATCTGAGAACCCGCAGCATCATCCCAACTGGAGCTTAGTAGGTCTGCGAGATTTCCCCACCCAGACCTGTGCAGGCAGAAGATTCCTTGTACAATGCCCAGGTGATGCACTTACACATATACACAGCCAGAGAGACGCTGCGTTCCCCAGGCTCTTACATGTTGGTTTCTGAACTTTTAGTCCTAAAAAAGAAGCCAGACTACATGGAAGAGCAACAGTCTTTTTAAAGATTTTATTTATTTATTTGACAGGCAGAGTTACAAACAGACAGGGAAAGACAGAGAGGTCTTCCATCCGCTGGTTCACTCCCCAGTTGGCCACAATGGCAGGAGTTAGATGATCCGAAGCCAGGAGTCAGGAGCTTCTTCCAGGTCTCCCATGCAGGTGCAGGGGCCCAAGGACTTGGGTCATCTTCTACTGCTTTCCCAGACCATAGCAGAGAGCTGGATTGGAAGTAGAGGAGCCAGGACATGAACCAGCACCCACATGGGATGCTGGTGCTGCAGGTGGAGCCTTAGCCCACTACACCACAGTGCTGGCCCCATGGGCAACGATCTGAACCCGAACGTCTGCCAACAGGCACAAAGACTGCAGGGGTTGGTTCCATGACACCGGGACATGGAGGACACCTGCAGACCTGCTCCATCTGGACGTCACAGCTTGTCAGTCTCCTCTGTGCTCGTGGCCAAGGCCACCTCATTGCCTGGTTCGCTGAGTCCCGAGTGGGAATGAAAAGCTTAAGATATCACCAGTCGCAACCTTTAATCAAATAATAATCAGCGATGACCGCTAATATCATAAAAAAAGAAAGAACTACAAAATTGGGAATTTTTTTTTTGTTCAAAGAACACACCATCACCTAAGAAGGAGTCTTATTAAAAAAACTGGAGGCTGCTGCTTTGGTGTGGTAGGTAAAGTGCCCCCCTGCAGTGCCGGCATCCCATAGGGTGCCAGTTCAAGTCTTGGCTGCTCCACTTCTGACCCAGCTCTCTGCTATGGCCTAGGAAAGCAGTAGACTCGACTGTACCTGCATGGTGCAAGGACTTCGGCCGGCATGAGAGACCCAGAAGCTCCTGGCTCCTGGCTTTGGATCAGCCCAGCTCTGGCCATTGTGACCATTTGGGGAGTGAACCAGCAGATAGAAGACCTCTCTCTCTCTCTCTCTCTCTCTCTCTCTCGTTTTCTCTGCCTCTGCCTCTCTGTAACTCTGCCTTTCAAATAAATAAACCTTAAAATAAACAAAAACCTTGACTCTGCATTTATTTAAGCCTTGCGATTTAACCAGTGATTTACAGGTAGTGCTGGGGAGAGGTGAACACGCTAGACAACAGCATGGGGACACAGTGGCGTCTGAACTTCGAGAAACTGTGCGGGACCAACAACCAGGTTTCTTCGACAGGGAAAGGGGAAGAGAGGCGCACACGGGCACTTAAAGAGGACAACGAACCTCAAAGACATCAACTGACGAAATGTGCGCCTCTCATTTGGATCCAATTTGCAAACAAATTTATACAACAATTGAGGACATGTGAATACTGAACATTCAATACTATTAAAGAATTAGTGATGATCACGGAGTTGGAGGTGTGATAAGCAGTGCTAGTGTGTTACAGCCGATTATTTTAGGAGCCTGTATCTTAGAGCTTTGCGCTGCTGTGTGCACTGATGACACAGCATACCATCAGGAAAATGATATGAAATGATTCAAAACCACTCGGGACTGGGCTGGGCAGCTGGGGCCGGGGGACAGTCCTGACGTCATCGTGGTTGAGGCTGTGTGACTGGAGCATGGGCTTCACTAGGGTCTGTAACATGTGTGCTTCAGATTTTTCTTTATCATAAAGAGTATAGCTCCCAGGGGCCGGCGCTGTGGCGTAGTGGGTAAAGCCACCACCTGCAGTGCCGGCATCCCATATGGGCCCGGTTTGAGTTCCAGCTGCTCCACTTCCTATCCAGCTCTCTGGCATGGCCTAGGAAAGCTGTAGAAGATGGCCCAAGTCCTTGAGCCCCTGCATCCACGTGGGAGACCCAGAAGAAGCTCCTGGCTCCTCGCTTCAGATCAGCTCAGCTCTGGCCATTGTGGCGATCTGGGGAGTGAACCAGAGAGTAGAGTTAGCAGAATGCAGACCAGGCCTCTGCTATTTCTCAGGTCGCTTCCCACTCTCATCTCAGAAAGAATAATAAGAACCTAAGAACCCCTTTCTAGACTGTTTTAATACACACAAAGTTCCCCAAAGGCCTATCGTGCCAGACCTCCTGGCTCCTGCGAATCCTATGAGGATAAAGACCGCACTGCACGGAGTATCTGCGGTACTCCGATCGCTGCTGCTGTGTTTGGATATGGAAGTCTCCAGGCGTCTGGCCTCGGAGAGTGCGGACAGCTCCAGATTCGGATGCCCCCACTGCCCCCACAGGGATCAGTCCCTCAGCCGCGCCCTGCGTTCCTCTGCATGGCTGGGGACAGGGACACGCGCTGTCCTCGGCTGACCCGCCACAGGGAGTGGACAGTTGTGCACGGCCACGTGGAGGGGCTGGGTTCCTGGGTCAGCAGGGCCTGGGTCTCAGGTTCCTCATCACTTTTTAAAATCTTCTACATTTAAATAATTTCAAATTTTTGGAAAAGCTGCAAGAATAGTATAAAGAAGCACTGTGCAGTTGAAAAAAAATTTTTTATTTACTTACTTGAGAAGCAAGGAGACAAAGCGACAGCTCCCCCCAGCTCGCTCATAGATGCCTAAATGACCAGCAGTGGGCAGGCCTAGGCCAAGGACCGGGAACACAAGTCATGTCTCCCACGTGAGTGGCAGGTACCCAACTACCGGAGCCATCACCGACGTCTTAGGGCCTGGGCTCAAGTTCGTCAGTGTTGACATTTGTCCCCTGTCATTCCCTCTCCTTCACTGTACGGTGATCAGAACCAGCAGTTAGACGCTGACAGGAAGTTATCCACAGGATGTGGAATTTCACTGATTTCCCAGTGTTGTTTCTGTGGATTTTTTTTTCCCATCGTGGGATTCTTTCGGGCAGTGTGAACCCCTCCGGTTTTTGACTGCTGTTCCTGCTCTTTCCCACTGTTGAGTACAACAAGCTGGTGGTGATGAACTTAAAAAAGTAAAAAATAAAAGAATCTTACACATATTATGAATTTACTACATGGAGCAGAATTCATTCACCTTAGATGAGAGCTGGAGTCCCCGCCCTTAGAATGCACTCCTTGTTCTTTCCTAAGTTCTACATTTCCACCAAACACTGGACTTCACCTTCCTCAAACAGCACAAAGACAAGCAGGCTGTGATGTCATAATGTAAGCTTATTTTCAAAACTCTTAAAATAAAATGGGTAATTGTGGTAAAATCCATATAACGTGATGTTTACCTCTTAATCAGGTTTTTAAGATACTTGTTTGAAAGGCAGAGTAATAGAGAGAAAGATCTTCCATCCACTGGTTCGCTCTCCAAATGTCCCCAGTAGTCAGCACTGGGCCCGGCCAGAGCCAGGAGCCAGGAACTCCATCCCGGTCTCCCACGTGGGTGGCAAGAATCCGCCCTCCCTCCCGGGCGCATTAGCAGGAAGCTGGATCAGAAGCAGAGTAACAGACTCAAACCGGGCACTCTGATTCGGGATGTGGGCATCCCGAGTAGCAGCCGAGCCCACTGAGCCACAGTGCCCGCCCCTTGGTCACGTTGAAGGGTAAGGTTCTACAGTGTCAGGTTACACACGCTGTTAAATGAGCACCGCCAGCGTCCAGGACTTTCTCATCTTGAGAGATGGGAACTTCCTACCCACTAAACACCAGCTCTGCTCGTGGGCTGCCTCCCACCTCCTCCTGTCCCCAGCAATCGGACTGCTGTCCTTAGCTCACATGACAGGGATTGCACAGTATTTGTCGTGTTGTTCCTGGCTTATTTCTCTCCTTATGGTATCGTCAAGGTTCATCCACGTGGGAGCAGGTGTCGGGATTTCCTTCCTTTTTAGAGCTGAATAACATTCCATGTGTACCGGACCACGGGTGGTCACCCACTCACACGTCCTCGGACGCCCGGACTGCCCCTACCTGCCGGCTGCTGTGAATAGTGCTGCCACGACCGTGGTGTGCAGGTGCGTCTTCCCGACCCCACTTGCCACCTTTTTGGATACAGGGTGCGTTGAGAAAGGAACAGCCTGGCACAGCACCTGTGCTTTTCTTTTTTCTTTCTTTCTTTCTTTTTTTTTTTTTTTTTTTGACAAGCAGAGTGGACAGTGAGAGAGAGACAGAGAGAAAGGTCTTCCTTTTTTCCATTGGTTTACCCCCCAATGGCCGCTGTGGCCGGCGCACCGCGCTGATCTGAAGCCAGGAGCCAGGTGCTTCTCCTGGTCTCCCATGCGGGTGCAGGGCCCAAGCACTTGGGCCATCCTCCACTGCACTCCCAGGCCACAGCAGAGAGCTGGACTGGAAGAGGGGCAACCGGGACAGAATCCGGCACCCCGACCGGGACTAGAACCTGGTGTGCCGGCGCCACAGGCAGAAGATTAGCCTAGTGAGCCACAGCACCAGCCTACTATGCTTTTCATAGTTCTAGGAACCGCCATACTGTTTTCCCCAGGGGCCTGTGCCACATCACATCCCCACCAGTGAGGCACCGAGGGTTCTAAATCCTCCTCGTCCTCACCAACACTTGTTATTTTCTAGTGTTATTTTCTAGTAACCATCCTCACAGGTATGAGGTTGAAAACCTAAGTTTAGCATTTAATTGCACAATAAAAAGGTCAAAGGAATGTCTGGAATCAATGAAAGGTGGGGGAGGCAGGATCTGATGATCCTAGGAAGAAGTGATCTGGAGAGGAAGGGCAGAAGCCGGAGGGGCCGGTGAGGACCCTCCTGCCCCATGCAGGCTGTGAGCCAATGGGCAGGCACACTCAAGTGAAGACGGGAGGTTCAAGATGCCACAGCCACACTGCAGGTGCAACCCAGAGGGCTTTTAGGGGGCTGTGTTGGACACAACAGAGAAGAGCCGAGGTCACGCCTGGAACAGGAGGAAAGGCTGTGTGGGGACCACGTTACCGGGACAGGAGAGTGGAGTTAGGAACAGACGTGAGAGGACGGGGTGGAGAGAACAGCAGGTGGCCCAGTGACAGTGGATGACACGGCTCACGTGGATCAGTAATCGGGGGCCATTGCTAGAGAAAGGGAAGAGGTATTCAGCTACCCACGTGGGGTACCGCCAGTACTGCACCCCTGAGCAGAGCCAGAATTCACAGCCAAGGCGCAAAGTCGTAAGGCGGAGTCCAGGCCGGCTAGAGTAGTACGCGTCCCTGACGGTGCGGCCGGGGACTCAGCTCATCATTCTGCAGGGGGGAGTCCCTGTGTCACAGGGCACTTCAGGCCAGTGTCCCTGACCTGCCGGCAGGCCAGCTATGCCTCCTCTCCACCTGGTGGGCCCCGCCCACACCACTGACGATAGCAATGGGGGTGGAAGCTAAGATGCTGTGCTGTTTACATTTATTTATTTGAAAGGCAAAGTGACAGAGAGCGGGAAGGGACTGAGAGAGAGGAGGGTGGGGGAGGAGATATTTTCCATCCACTGGCTCACTCCCTAGTGGCTGCAACAGCCAGGTCTGGGCCAGGAACTCCACCCACATCTCCCACATTTGTGGCAGGGGCCCCAGCACTTGGGCCACCCTCGGCTGCCTTCCCTGGGGTGCGTTAGCAAGGAGACAGGAGGGAAGCAGAGCAGCAGGACTCAAACAATAGCACAGGACCTGAGACGCCTGGGAAGTCCAAGACCCCAGCTCCTTGATGCTGCGCCCTCACCTGGCAGCAGGCGGAAGGGCAACGGCCAGGGGCCAACTTCCACCCCTGGAGCTGTCTTTAAGCCAATCATCTGTTCCTGAGGGTGCGGTCCTCATGGCCTTACCTCCCCCACCTCAACACCGTGGACCAGGGGCGCACGTTCAGGTCACAGCCCACATCAAGTGCAGCATGAAGGCCAGGAGGGCGTCTGGACCGGGACGTTTGGGCCTGTAGGGTCCCCGTCCCAGCGGAGCAGAACTGACAGCAGGGAGGGCCTCCGAGCCACCAGCATCAGCCTCCGAATGGGCCCAGGAGAGTGAAGGCCCCAGAGGAAGACAGAGGTCGCCTCACACGTAAGACACAGGTAGGTGGGGATTTCCAATTTTCTCCTTGCAAAGGGGCTGGGGGTTGAGAGGACCCAAAGCCACAGTTTAGAGAAAATGAATATTTGGGGTTTTAAGATCATTTGAGGCATCACTCAATCACCTTATCATGTTTCCACACTTCTAAAGGAATAAAAAATATCTAAAATCAATATCCATATGCATTCTTTTAAAAGATACTTTATTTTTATTTTATTTGAAAGGCAGAGAGAGAGAGAGACAGACAGATGGAGAGGGAACCCCATCCACTGACTCACACTGGTTCCCCAGTGCCTGCACCAGGGCTGGGCCAGGAGAAAGCCAGGAACCGAGAACTCCATCCAGGTCTCAAGAGGGCAACAGGGACCCAGGTACCTGAGCTGTCACCTGCTGCTGCCCAGGGGCACATGAGCAGGGAGCTGGGTTTGAAGCAAAGCAGCTGGAGCCCAAGCCAGGCCCTCTGATAAGGGATGCCCACTCCTCCATACGTGTTGTTTAAGAAAAGCATGGAAGAGCCGGTGCTGTGTGCAGTAGGCTGGGCCTCTGCCTGTGGCAACAGCATCCCACGTGGGCCATGGTTCACATTCCAGCTGCTCCACTTCCGATCCAGCTCTCTGCTGATGGCCTAGGAAAGCAGCAGAAGATGGCCAAGTGCTTGGGCCCCGGCACCCACGTGGGAGACCTGGAAGAAGCTCCTGCCTTCAGATTGGCTCAGTTCTGGCCACTACAGCCATCGAGGAATGAACCAGCAGGTGAAAGACCTTTCTCTCTCTCTTTTTTTCTCTCTCTCTCTCTCTCTCTCTTTCTGTGTGTGTGTGAGACTCTACCTCTCAAATAAATAAATAAAATCTTTAAAAAAGAATAAAAAGAGCATGAGCATGGAGCGGCCTTAGATGAGAATGCCTATTTTATTAACGTCAGATACATGGCGAATTTAAGATTTTTCTTGCTCCTTTCTCAGTTTTTTTCTTTTTCCCCTTTAGAAAATCCTAGGAAGTCCTTCAGAAAGTGTCTGCTGAGAGTCCCCTGGCTGGGTGCTGTCAGCCCAGTGACAGAGCAGGGGCCAGGCCCCCGCGGTCCTTCTCCCAGAGCTGACTTCCCAGTGGGGGTGGCAGAGGGGGCAGTGCCGTGAAATACACAAGACAAATGGTCCACAGAGAGCAGGGCTGTGCTGAGAATCCAGACAACGTTCCAATTGTTGTGTTGAAAGAGAGGGGCCGGTGGCCCGTTTCAATGGGGTGGACAGAGGCCTCTCTGAGAAGCAGCCAGCAGAGGCAGGGCCAGGAGAGGAGCATTCTGGGTAGTGTGGACAAACGGGACCCGGCACAGGGGTTGAGTAACACGTTTTCTCTTCTTGGGTCCGAGAGGTTCGAACACTCGCGTAGTCCATGGCTGTGGTTGGGAATCCAGTCTTCACGTCTCTGCCCTCCCCCTGGCCTAGGGTGGCAGGCCCATCTCTATGGGTTTTGGGAATCTCCCTTTCCTATCAGTTTCCTGGCCTTGCCTTCCCTTTTAGCTCGTACAAGACTTCCCGCCCCCTTTAGATCTGCCCAGGTCACCTCCTGTCCTGCCGGCGTCCGCATTTCCCCCTCTCTCACAACAAAAATGCAAGCCCCTTCGAGTCTGCACCCAGACACAACCAACCAAGCGTGTGAGCACAGAGGCAAATGGGGGCTGCTGACCCCAGGAAGAGGACGGCTCGGGACCCCAGTGTCCATCAACAGCGTGGACAGATGGCGGTGCAGTCACACCACAGAACCCTATAGAGCAGCAAGAATGAGTGGAACACGCCCACCACAGGTGTAAGGTGGGAGAGGATCTAGACACAGGAGGAGTTCAGCAACAGGCAGACTCACACAGGCGGCCGAGTGTGGAGACAGAGGACCCCAGAGGAGGGTAGAGAGGGAGGCAGGCACGGGCCGGTGGGCTTGTGCACTTGAGTTCTGTGCACTTGTCTCTGTGTGTGTGGTCGAAGACTGCTCTCAAATGGTCTCTCTGGAAACGCGAGGGTTGGAACAAGATTCCGAGGCGCGGAGGGGAATCCAGCTCCCCCTCCCCAGAAGCCGGCTGCTGTGTCTCCGCGGGGCGCTGAGCCTGGCTGCTTTCCGCCCCCTCTGACCCCACTGCTGTGTCTCCCCTCTCACCTGCGGGCACCACGTGCTGACGGGGAGGACAGATGCTGTAGCCCTCTCCGAGGACTGGGGCACTGAGGGTGAGACTGAAGGTAACTGCCCTAAAGGCACAAAGCAAGGGAGTGGCGTGACCCTGTCCCCTCTGCTCGAGGTTAACACCACTCATCTGACTATTTGAAAGAGAGGCTTTGAGGGGGAGAGACAGAGAGAATCTTCCAAATGCTGGTTCACTCACCAAATGCCCCAACAGCCGGGGCTGGGCCAGACCAAAGCCAGACGCTCCATCTGGGTCTCCCACCTGCTTGGCACGGGCCCAAGTGCCTAAGCCATCATCTGTGGCCTCCCAGGAGTGCATTAATGGGTGGGAAGCTGGATTGGAAGCAGAGGCAGGACTCGAACCCGGGCACTTTGATAATGGAACATGGGAGTGCCAAACAGCGGCTTAACCTGCTGCGCCACCGCATCTGCCCCCACGTGATTTGAGGAGAGCCCTCGCTGCTGCAAACCCCGGGGGCACAGGGGTGATGCGGGCCCCCGTGCAGCCACCCCTGGGGACCCCAGGTCCTGCTCGCGCCTGACCTGACTCGTGAGAAGGTCCTGTCTTTGCTGCGTCTGCGCTGCTCACCCTATGCCTTGGCGCTACAGCCCATTCCAGGAGCACAAGGCCAGCCTCTGGAGGGTGCACTGTGGCTCTCCATGGCTCTCACGTGGCACAAAGAGAGGGCTTGTTCACAGGGCTTGTGAGGGCCACCTAACCGTGGCGGGGACATGGGAATCGGCCAGGGAGACCGCAGCCAGAGCCACGGGGAGGTTTTCAAAGCTTTTCTTTTTTTTTTTTTATCATTAATTTCTTGACGAGCCAGCCCCATGGGTCACCAAGGTCGGCCTCTCCATGGACCCCTCAGTGCCATCGTCACTGCGCCCATCCCCGAGGCTTGTTCACGGAGGGGACTCTGCCTTGGGCCAGTCCCTTCCTCAAGCTGGGCGCCCCCTCTGGGCATGGGCCAGGATCTCCCTGATCCGGCCGGAGGTCGGCAGGTGAAAGCGACCAACCAGTGTAGTTCAAGGTGAGGAGCCCGCGGCTTGCAGCCTTCGCGCCCCTCTCCGACCCGGGAGGGCGTGCTGGCTCCTCTCCTCCCTGGCAGGGAAGTCATGAGACCCCCCCCACCCAGTCAGGGCCCACCAAGTCTCCCAGGCCTGGCTACTCCCTAACATTTAAAGTTACATCTGGGGCTGCTGGACAAGCCACTTGGTCTGTCCACTCGTGGCACCATGCCTGTCTGCAATTCTCTGTATTTCAGCCAAAGGAAGCAGTGTGCTGTTTCCTACATGGGGCCCATGTCTTGCCGCGATTCCCTCCGTGGGGAATAGGTAGCTCCCTTTCTTCCCTAAAATCAACTTTAGGTCAAAGGTCAGCTCTCGGGGGAAACCCCCTGAATGCACTCAGTGCCAGAGCAGCTGGAGACTCCACTCATGGGGCTGGGTCCTTCTGCTAAGACCGTGAACAACTTCTTTTGTTTTGACAGGCAGAGTGGACAGTGAGAGAGACAGAGAGAAAGGTCTGCCTTCTGTTGGTTCACCCCCACAAATGGCCGCTATGGCCGATCCAAAGCCAGGAGCCAGGTGCTTCCTCCTGGTCTCCCATGGGGTACAGGGCCCAAGCACCTGGGCCATCCTCCACTGCACTCCCGGGCCACAGCAGAGATCTGGCCTGGAAGAGGAGCAACCAGGACAGAACCGGAGCCCCGACCGGGACTAGAACCCAGAGTGACGGCGCTGCGGGTGGAGAATTAGCCTAGTGAGCCACGGCGCTGGCTAAGACCGTGAACTTCTAAGGTGCAAAGATCCAGAAACCCCACGAGTTCCTGCGTCCATGTTTCATTCGCTCCACACACCTCCTGCCACTGTTTCCCCAAAGCCTTCCCTCATCGCCCCGTGCAAGGTGGCTTTTGCCCCACTGAGCACAGCCCAGTGTCCACACACGCATGACCTTCACCTCTGCTCACATTCCCCACGCGAACGCCAGCGTCCTGAAAGCATTCGAGAGCCTACACAGCTCAATAGGGTCCAGTCCGAGTTCGCGTTCTCAGGGACGCTTCCTACACACTCCCCCCTTGGCGTGGGTGTTACGATGTCGTGGGTTAAGTTGCTGCTCGGGACACCCACCTCCCACAGCAGAGAGCCTGCGACTGAGTTCTGCCTCTGATTCCCAGGAGGTGGCAGGTGCTGGCTCAAGTGCTTGCATGATCACTCACATGGGAGACCTGGATGGAGGTCCCAGATCCAGTATGTGGCCTGGCCCAGCCCTGGCTATGGCTGGCATTTGAGGAATGAAATCAGCGGACGGAAGCTCGCTCGCTCTCTCTCTCTCTCTCTCTCTCTGACACTCTTCCTTTCAAATACATCAAGATCAATCAATAAAAACATTTCCACTGAGTGCTGTGAAACTGAATGAGGAGCAGACACAGGCTGGGGCCAGGATGACACGAGACATGACCGCCTTCTCCGGGGCAGGGAGGTTTCTCAAAGGAGCCCTGGCCATGGCTCACTCGACTGGGACCAACATGCAGCGTTCCCGCAGCCCCAGCTAGGCTTCTACAAACCTCAGGAAGAAACCAAAGGAAGGAGGAGTTCCGTACTGTGCCACTGAGACGGCAGCAGTTGCTAAGGACCTTGGGCAAGGGGGCGGTGGAGCTCACGGGCTTGATGGGCACGAGAGGTGAACAGGTGGATACAGCCGTGCTGGAGAGACAGGGGAAAGAGCCGAGACTGGGAACATGGCAGGGTGGCGTGGAGGCTGGGGCACGCCTGCCGGCCTCCTGTAGACCTCCTAGGGTGAGCAGGTGAGAACAGGTGAGCCTGTAGGTGCAGTCTGCAGGTGCGAGCTGGCCAGGGAGGCCACCAGGGGCTGACAGGCTACTGCAATCATCCTAACACAAGGTTCCAAGAGCTCTGTGAGCCCAGAGAGGTTGGGCGCGTGGAGGATGGTGGAGGATGGTCAGGAGACGGGGACGCTGTGTCGGCTGGGTCGCGCTAGGCAATCATCAATCCACACAAACAGCCCTGACGTCGCCACAGGATGAGCAGGAAGCATTCGTTTAAAGACAAGCCAAACAAAGCCCAAAGGATCAAGTTATGGGGACTGGAGAGCATGGTTTCTATGGCAGACGCTGGCCCAGCGGACCACAAAGAGGGTCTGCCTTGCCCCGTAGCAGAGGATTCCATCAGCAATCTACAAGAGAACCTGGCAGGGAAGCTGCTTCTGCCCCCTGGTGGCGTCAGGGCAAGTATCACCGAGGGCAGAGAGGAGAGGACCAAGGTCTCCACTCTGTCCCTGAGGGTCCAGGGCAACACCACTGGCCACAGCGGGGCCGTTTCAAAGGGCGCCTGTCTGGCCCAGGCCCCCTCAGTCCAGCTCTGGCCTCCCAGCCGGCGGTGCGGTGGGCACCGGGCTTCTTACCAAGGCGTTGCCATCATCGGCTCCAGGCACAGAGCGAGGCTGACCCCGCCCAGAAGACAGTTCCGGGGCCTCCAGATCCCACTGTGTCATACACCCCCCAACCCGCGGTAAGGAGGTGGCACGGAGCAGTCGGCCCGAGGGGACGATGCAAAGTCTACAGAAAGTGGGATTAAAAGGTAAGTTTATGTGGGTTCGAACATTTTTTGGAAACTCACGCATCCTTTTGTCTTAATAGCCAATTTCCATGAACTTTTTGAATTGTATGCATGGATTTCAAAAAATGTGTACCAAAATCAACCTTTAATTCCATTTTCTCTTATACAGATACTATTTTTGGTGAAAGCTACAAATCTATACCCAAGCAGTCGCCTCCATCTTACTTTCCCTTCCCCGCCCAGGTCGATGTAACGTCATTCATTCCAAAAAGTACTGCCTGATCTCCAGATCCTTCTGATAAAGCTTTCAGCGAACAGCCTGTTCTAAGAGGTATTTGCCAGGAAGCAGCATGGCGGAGAGGGAGGAGGGAGGTGAGGGGTGGGGGGAGGAGAAGGCAGAACAGCTGGGGGCACGATGCAAACAGCCGGGTCATTATCAGCGGCACTGTAACCGGGGTTGCAGACCACTGCGGGGAGCAAGGCTGCCGGCTTTCCAGAAACCCTGTTGTTCAGTTTTGTCTCCAACAAAACAAACAGAAACGTGCATAATTGTGCGGAGGCCTCAGACCTATTTTATTCGCCCACTACAGGAGGGGGCTCCTGAATGGGGGCGCCACTGGAGTGAGGGCCCCCGTGAACACTGTTTATCCACAGTCCATTTGCCAGGCGGCCATTAGCAGGTTTTACCCTTCCAACACGCAGCGTCCTTTGTGGGCGGCTGGAACTCCACTGGATTCCAACGCCAAGGTCATGACGGCCCATCCGGTGCTGGGAACTCCGCGTCCAGCAACAGGACTCCTCCTTATGGCTTTAACGGTTTCAAACAGAGCTGTTTAAAGTGCATCCTATACCTTCTACGGAAGATAACACTGAGCGTGCTTTAACCATTCCCTGGACAGTTCAGCACTGCCATCACCAGCGTCAACTTCCCGACTGCCTGGAACGGCTGTGCGCTCAGGGGACTGCCCGGAACAGCTGTGCGCTCAGGGGGCTGCCCATGCGGTTAGGACGCTGGGACTCCTCGTCTTTCTGTAGCGTTTTGTTAAAATCAGATTTCTCTGACCTTGCTTTCTGATTGACACCTGTGCGTCAGGCAAGGCGCAACAGAAGCACAGAACAGCAGGGCTGGGGGCCGTGCTTCTGTGCCAGCAAAGCTGACTCCTACACCGTGCCCGCCTGCCCGACTCACCTCTCCGGCCCAGGAAGCGGAGGTCTGCAGACTCAGGGCACTTGGCCAAGGTCACACACGGAGGACGGAATCGGGGCACTCAAACCCAGTCTGCTTGGCCCTTGGAGTCCAAGTTCCTGCTCCCCAACCCTTTTCCACTTCCTAAGGTCAATCAAAGGCTGGGCGTGGTCAGGCTGCTGTGGGTCTGAGGCTGGCAGGCTCCGTGGGCTGGTGGGCAGTGCCAAGCGCTGCCGGCTAGCCACAGGGTGGAGCCAGCCGGCATGGGGCGTGCCCCCTCTGGCTAGCGTGGCATTTCTAGTATGCTTTACCCTTCTGCCACCCAGATCTTCCTTCGGGGTTGCACCTCCCCAGGCGCATGCTGCCTCTCCTGTGCGCAGGCGTGAGGCTCAGTGCGCGGAGTCCAGCCCATTCCAGCTGCTGCAGGCAGTTCTGCTTCCTTCCCTTCTGCCACATTCCAGGTGGCAAGGGGGCTAATGAGCAGTGTCGGTAAGGGAGGCCCTTATCGCCACAATGCACCGCGCGCCCGACACTGACTCACAACAGTTTCCCATCCTCACAGAGGCATCACAGAGGCGAACAGCGCGCTCACGACCATAAAGCCCCACTGCCCGCCGGCCTTGTCCTCCAGGCTTGCTTTCCTCGGTCCCCAGCCTTCCCAGCAATCGTTGGCGACACTAGCAGAATTATTAGCGACTTCACCACACCTGCCGGCTGCTGCAGATGCGCAGTTGGCCACGCACGTCCTGGGGAAGTATCAAAAGGGGCGGAGCTCGGTGCGTGCAGCGTGGCTCTCGAGACAGGCACCCCTCCGCTCTGCAGCCACTGCTCCCACAGCCGCCACACAGGGAGGCCAGAGAACCTCTGTGCACCAGTGACACCAGTCCCGGAGATTCTACAGGGTTAGCAGCAGGCTTTGTCAGGGAGAAAACTAGTAAGCCAGATTGCTCTAGAGCACGCATCCAAGGGATTAAAGATCCTGCAGAGGCAGAGCTCCAGGTCTGTCCAATCCGTCTTCCGGGCTGACGTGGGCCTGAGCTCACCACCAGCCGTGTTACGCGGTGGCACGGCCCTCCCAGCCCCACCACGCGTGCTGCTTTTGCGAGGTCAGGTCCCGGCCCTTTAGGGAGATGTGTTCCTTCCAACGCTTTATTGCTTACTGGAGACTATTACTGATACATCGAGAAGGCCTTCTTTCTATTTGAGTAAAGTCAACACGCAGCTAATTCAGCTACAACACAAACCTGGGAGAACACTGAAGACGCAATGTGAAACGACGGGTATAAAACACGAGTAACGTGGAAATACTCCCAACTGTCCCTTCAGGTATTCCGGCTGTCCCCTAGGGAAGCATCACGCTTGTACACAGCTTAATTCCTAATCCTGACGACACGGCGGTTGCGTCAGGAAACAGACACAGCCCCACGGAAAGGAGAAATGACAGACTCCCACGCACACACTGTTGCGTGTATAAGTTGACTGCACGGCGGAAATGGCATACAATGAGAACACGCAGAGTGTAAGAGTTCCACGGTGTTTCACCACGCAGAAACCCCACAGCAGCATCAGAGCAGGACACGTTTTCACTTTTTCAATCTATTTACTAAGCACTGTCCCACAGGACTTCCTGTGGGGGTGGGGAGGGTCCAGTGTGGGAGCTGTTGGACGCCTCTGCCTGCCCAGACACCTGCTAACGACGCCTTGCTTGGACTCAGGGTCTCTGTAGATTACTACAGTGAGGCTGAGTGAGATTAAGGGAGGCTGTGAATTCAGTGTCCATGCTGAAGGGATGCAGTGACTACACACACACACACACACACACACACACACAGGCACTGGGCGAGCGGGATGCGGCCGCACCTGGATGGCAGCAACCAGCAGAGCTGGGAGAGGCAGCGGGACTCTCCCCTGGAGTCCGCCAGGAGCAAGCTGGCACCCAGGTTTCAGACTTGTGGGTTCCAGAACAGGGAGAGGATCAATGCCTGTCGTTCTGAGCTACGCAGGGGGTGGGGATTTGTCAGGGCGGCCCCACAAAAGTGGCCAGTGAGGCTGAAGGACTGAATTTTGATTATAAACTTAAATTAAATAGACACATATGGCTACTGGCTATCTTACTGGACAGAGTGGCTTTATCAGTCTGTGAGACTCCTACTGCCATCTTACAAACCCAAACCCTACGCTGAATTGATTCTTTTGATCAAAACTGAGAATAAATTGTACTGTTAATAAAGGGCCCAAATGCACTGCCTGTTTATAAACTCACATTTTCACACAGACTGCTTTAAAAGTCAATAAAGTACCAGTTAGCCTCCAAATAGTAGTCTGGTCCCCTCTCAGTATTATGATATGCTGGACAAGCACATAAAACTGTTCACAACCAACTGAGCGGAGAGCCTTCGGCTCTGAATTCACAAACCTAAATGCTGTTTTTCTTGTTTCATGATCAAAAAGCTCCACCAGTCGAGAGATGTTTCAGACATCTGAATACTGCATTAACAAAGTGCGATGAATACAGCTCATGCAGTATTCATGAGTTCTCATTTAACGCTAATTAAATAAAGAAATAAAAGCGAACACCCTGGCCCAGACTGACGAACACAAGAAACTAAGCTTCAGGGGAAAATTCAATCCCAAATCACAGAGCTGAACGACACAAGTTAGGAGCACACCATTTAGACTTTTTCTTGTGACAGCTTTAACCTGCACCACTGCAGTGGGCTGACCAGCCATTTTTATACTGCACATTTAATGATCAGAGAAACAAAGCATTTGTGCTGGTCACTAGCAGTCTGCTTTAAGCATGGCAGCCCAGTGAGGCTGGCCCTCCCCACGGGAGCTGGAACACTCCCTGTGCCCGCACGGACGCCCCACACACTCACATTCGCCACTGCGGGCTTCTGAGAGCGCTCGGACGTGGCGCCGCTCCCTCACGCCGCAGGGGAGGAGAGGTGATGGACGACGGAGCTGCACACGGGAACAGCCTGCTGTGAGGCTCTGAGGGAATAAAAATTTGGGGACAAACATATTCAGTATATTTACTTCTTGGTCTCCTTTGAAACAGTTCATGGGATAATTTTTCTGGTTCGCGCTGGATTGAAGATATGAACTGTGACAGCTAAAAATTTTAGATTTTAAAAAGCAAACAAATGTAGCAAATCACAGGGATAAGGGTACAACACAGCCTTCCCCGTAAACCAATTTTAAAGACTTGTTCCCTAAAGAATCAGTGAATCAGAACCTTAAGTCATTTTAAATAACCTTGTTTTTTAAAAGAGGTACTTTATTTATTTATTTGGTACAGTTATAGACAGAGAGAGGTCTTCCATCCACTAGTTTACTCCCAAATGACCACAATGGCTGCAGCCAGGCCGTCCCAAAGCCAGGAGCCAGGAGCTTCTTCCTGTCTCCCACGCGGGTGCAGGGGCCCAAGCACTTGGGCCATCCTCTACTGCTTTCCCAGGCCATAGCAGAGAGCTGGATCAGAAGAGGAGCAGCCAGGACACAAACCAGCGCCTGTGTGGGATGCCGGCCCTGCTGCTATGCCACAGTGCTGGCCCCCAAATAACCTTAAGCTTTTAAATAAGACATTTCATTGGAAATTCTAGAGGTATCCAAACTGTAATAGTAGGGTAGGTCTCCCAGAAAACATGTAGTGGATTGGAGGAGGAGAGGAGAGGCACTAACTTTTAAAAGCTACACATTTTCTGAAACTTCAGATAAGAAATAATTCCTACTGCCCAGCAAAAGGCAAAGGGAACTGGGGAATGAGGGCTGAGAATAATGGTACTGTAGCAGGATTCGTGCACGTAGACAAGACGCCAAGGCCTCCTAACAGGAAGTAGTCTTTCATCATTTACGCCTGCATAAGGCCCAGGGGGAATTTCTCATCCAAAAGCGTGAGCCCAGAACAAAGAGGGCTATTTCCTCATATGCGGTTTTAGCCCCCTCGTCTCCCTTTTATGGTCGCATGCATACAGTTGATTGGATGCTCTAATGTTCCATGGCGGCCACAGAACCTGATACAACACCGCGCATGCACACACAGCTACTGACGATGTTGCACACACTGAGCCCTGTGCGGCATGTCTGGCAAAGGTTAACAGCATCCCTGGCGCTAACACGCAGGAACCCAAGCAGACAGTAACTCTGCAGGCAAGCAGGTAACAACTACATTTCAGTCCCAGGACAGGCTCCTCCCTTCTTCTTCTGACCTTGGGGAGGCCTCCCCCACAACTCTAATCGAGCCAGTTAGAAATAAGTTTAATTAAAAGACAAGACCTCTGCCACAGCACTGGGGTTGCTGACATCACACCGCAGGCTGGGCGGTGGGGCAGTGAGGGCCCAGTCTCTGGTTCACAGAGGGTGCTTTCCTGCTGTGTCTGTACGTGCTGGACTCACACCAGAGCTCTCCAGAACCCCTTCAACGATCACCTCCCGGGGGCCCCGTCTTCCACCGCCGCCACTGTGCGGGCAAAGACTTCAGCACACGAACCTGGGGGGACCCAACCTTTGTCTGGAGCACCAAGTGCTGCACAGGACTATAGGGAACTGTTTTACCTCCATTGCAACTCCAGCTACCTGCAAGGAGGGGCCCAAGTTTGAAGTCTTCTTCCCTAAAACCTGACAGACACAGTGTTCTGGCAGGCAGTAGAACTGTATTCTTCCTCATTCATTCTCATGCTCAGAGTACATTACGATATCCACAGGATATTAAGTAGATGAAAAAATATGCATAGTGTAATTCCATTTTAAATCAACACACACACATATCTGTAAGTAGAATAAAGTTCAAAAGCACATACAACCAGCTGGCGCCGTGGCTCACTAGGCTAATCCTCTGCCTGTGGCGCTGGTACCCCGGGTTCTAGTCCCAGTTGCTCCTCTTCCAGTCCAGCTCTCTGCTGTGGCCCGGGAAGGCAGTGGAGGATGGCCCAAGTGCTTGGGCCCTGCACCTGCATGGCAGACCAGGCAGAAACACCTGGCTCCTGGCTTCAGATCAGCGCAGTGCTAGCCATAGCAGCCATTTGGGGGGTGAACCAACGGAAGAAAGACCTTTCTCTCTGTGTGTCTCTCTCTCTCACTGCCTAACTCTGCCTGTCAAAAAAAAAAAAAAGAAAAGAAAAGAAAAAAAAAAGAAAAGAAAGCACATACAACCAAAATGTAGGTGGTCGCCAGTCGTGGGGTGGCACTGGTCCCCTTTCTACATGGTCTACATGTTCCTGAAGGGCACTATCTTAAATAAAAAAAATCAAGAAAGCTTCTGCTCTCAAAAAAATATACTGGTGAAAATTACAGCCAATATTTAAGTCACTGGGAAACAGGATTCCTTCTATCACCAACCGAAATTCTCTAAAACATAAAAAGAACAGTAGTAAACATAGGCCACACATACACTGTGGACTGTTAGGAACAATCAAGACCCGCCTTTGCTATTTTTTTAATGTACCTGAAAGACCAGAGTTGGAGAGAGAAGGTAGAGGGGAGAGGATCTTCCGTCCACTGTTCACTCCCCCGATGGCACAATGGCTGCGGCTGGGCCAGGCTGAAGCCAGGAGACTGGAGCTCAGCCCGGGTCCCCCATATGGCTGGCAGGGGGCCAAGTGCGTCTTCTGTTGCCTCTCCAGGTGATTGGCAGGAAACTGGACTGGAAGTGGAGCAGCTAGGACTCGGAACAGAGCTCGTATTAGACACCGGCATCACACCTTAACCTGCTGTACCACAATGCCAGCCCAATATTTCTAGAAAGTTCTCTGTAAAATGAACTGTGTA
This sequence comes from Sylvilagus floridanus, assembly GCA_949820135.1. Classification (NCBI taxonomy): domain Eukaryota; kingdom Metazoa; phylum Chordata; class Mammalia; order Lagomorpha; family Leporidae; genus Sylvilagus; species Sylvilagus floridanus. The sequence continues at coordinate 71,965,012 of OX463235.1, forward strand.
AGAGAAATTATATTTGAGTTAGCCACTTAAGTTCTACTTTTAATCCCTTTATTGGGGTGAAAATTCTATTCCCCAATGTATCTTGTGAAAAATGTAGATTTTCGGTTAAAGTGAGATTTATTTCACTCTGTTCCTGATGAAAGGAGACCCCCATCTTTGATGTAGGGAAGCCAGTGGTGTCCCCCTCCAATTACTGAAAATTAACTTTTACACCTCGCGTAGCCCATGCTCTGCTGCTGTTCTGACGTGTTTACCCTAAGTGAAATGCATGCCGGAACCCACAGGATGAAACATGCGTTTCTGCAGCAGTAACCAGCAAGAGCCACTGTGGGTAGAAACAGCTTTATTTTTTATGTTCAAGCTTTATCAAACAGAATGTTGAAAAAGCATACACAGGAGCAGAGAATAACCTCCCACAATCCAGCCCGCGTTGCCTCTGAGTCTCTGGTTTTCATTTAGAAAACAGCACCCACTTGAATAATTCCCAATTCAAACATTTCCAATTGTTTCTGCTGCATTTCTTCTTTAAGTGAACAACAGATACACTTCAGTTAACTGCTCATCAGCTTATCCCCCTTTATCCACACAGCAATAATGCCTCTAAAGTAAATCCTATGCTGTTCAGGGAAGTTCTTCTCCATAATAGATTCTGCTACGCATAAGAGACCTCACAAAGGAAGAAAAATAGGAAGGCTGATTGAAAGCAAACACACACAATAACTTCTTATCTAAATAATTTTCATCAAATGAATAATATACTCATCTGATAATAGCCTGTATCTCTTAGAATATAAAAAAGCGCTCAGGTTACATTTAATAAAAACAATGCAAATCTCACAGAACAGAAATAATTTAAGCATGACTGCAGCATGAGGAAGCAACATCGCGTCGCTGTACCCAGGACAGAGGCAGGGAACTCACGCGGACTCAGAAGGGGACCCCAACACCAAGACGGCAGCCGCAAAGCCCCCACCTAAGATACAAACTGTCCTTGCAAGAGTCCTTCGATGAAAGCCACTGGTGGAAGATCTGATCTCAGCTGGGCTCTGTCAACCAACAAAGTCAGGTCCCTTTCCCTGGCTGTCCCTTCTGGCCCAAGGTCAACACTCACTCGGGGCTCAGAACAAGAGTGTCTTTTGAAGACACCCTGACGCCTAGGATGAATACACTATCTATCTGCTCTCCAACAAAACAACACAGATGCAGCCCTCCAGGCCAGGCCACTCTGAAGCTTCAATGGGGCCGACACAGCTCGCCACCCTCAGGGCCACGGCAGCCACTCCCGACAGGGAGGATGAGCCACTGGCCGCTGAGGACACCAGAGCTGTGGACAGACGCCGGGGTCGGGTTTTCTCCTCCTGTGCCACTCCGCACGCCGGCCGAAGGGCAGGGTGGGAGGTACTGTCACCCAGCCGGGGATGTCCACTTGGACGGCCAGATGCCAAGGGCACCAAGGACGGATCCTACCCTGTGCCAGTGAGAGAGACTCTTACTTCCTAGTTCTTCTCATTTCAGGATGTTCCTAACTCACTGCTGAGGACACAGCACAGCATGCAGAGTATTTCCACGGAGAGCGAAAGCACACGTGTGCACGCGTGTGTTCTCTTCGTTTCTCTGAGTACTGGGAGGGCCTGAGACATTTCTACTTTTTTACGTACACTTTTTAACTTTACTTGCTTACAATATCACTTTTACAATAATCATAAAATGAAGCCATCTTCAATTTTGAGGGAAAAAGAAATAGTTCATAGATTCTGAAGGCAGTTTCAAGTCAGTCTCTTCAATGGTTTGGGAAATTATTTCTGAAAAATCAAAACTCCAAAAAAAAGTAAAATCGCTGTGATTAGAGTAAACAGCTTTATTCAGTAATCCATCCCCAGTTAGCAAAGTGTCCGGCAAGAGGCAGCTGTCCCCATCTCTGTCTCTGTCTCTCTCACACACACGTGCACACAGACTAAGAGTCTGCTTGGATGCTGAATTTGTAGAAATAAGATTTTTAAAATAACTGTTTTATGATCCTTCCCTTTTTTGTAGCTAGCTGAAGGTTATTTGCTTTTTTTGGAAAATTATCTAATGTTTCACCAAAATTCAGTGCATTGTGGAGAAAAGATTAAAATCAGTAGTGAGATTCAAACTATTAAGTTTTATAATATGGCTTTGAGAAAGAGTAAGCGATAGAAAACAGGAAAATGGACGTAAGGTAGCCAAACGGCGGCAGAAGGGATCGGTGCGTGTCGTGCCGCCAGCACAGCCTGACTGGACCCAGAACCGATATGTCTGATTCTCCTCCCCAGCCCAGCTCAGCCCTGCAACCCGACAGTGACCCAAGCTGAATGGGCGAAGGGTTCGACAATGGAGTTGGAGGAAGAAGGGGCCGGCCTCTCCTTCCCATCACTAGAGGAAGCGTCAACTCTGACTCCCCAATCAAACCAGGAACACACGGCTCTGCCTCCTTGCCCGGAGCACGTGTGCTGCACGACCCCCGCTTACTGAAACGGGAGCTATAGCAACAGTCAGACACCAGCTCACGCTGCAGCGACCAAAGACAAGCGCTCTGGGCTCTCAGGGAGGAAAACTGGCGGCCATTCCCTCTGGGTGAGGCTTAGATCAAGGCAGGAACCAATACTGTTCTCTAAAAACTTCCATTTCTTAGATTTTTAGAAAGAGGAAAAATGTAATACGTAACTAGGGGATTACAGGTGTTGGCGTCCCAGCTGGGGAGCTTGTGCGAGTAGCCGCTGCGGTAGGAGGAGATCAGAGGTCAGCAGGACGCCCCGCACAGGCCGGCCCAGTGCCAGCACGAGGCCCTTCTGAACGTCTGCCCCTTCTTCCCACGCCCTCTGTGAACCCATTGAGTAAGAGGCTGGCAGCGACTCAACATGAACAGGAGGGACGGCGCAGCTCTGTGCTCCAGAGAAGACAAGCAGGCTTCCCACCTTGTGGCCCACACTGGAGCACAGAGCATAAACTACTGCTCCAAACGCACGGGGGGAAAGCTTTGTTGTCATTTCACAGAACACAGAAACCACAACTGTGATTACAGCACTTGGATTCACATCTTCATTTTACTTTCCAAAACATCAACAAGAGAAGTTTAGCATATCTTACTCCAGAAACAAACTTCCAAAATGATAAATGATAAATGATTATAAGGCTAGGTCATAACACATTTTTAAAATCCTTATATGAACCATGAGATCCTCACAAATACATTGCCACAAAATATTTTAGAAAAGCCACGAGACAGTGAAGGTCAAAGTCTCGGTGCGGCCGCGCGCCGCCCTCAGCTCCTGAACAGCAGCATCCGCTCGGAGCAGGCCTGCCCCACCAGGCTGGCGTACTGCAGCACGGCGGCCTCCTCGCTCGGGTCCTTCCGCTGCCTCTTATAAGCCCCGTAGGGCATGATGGTCTTCTTGTGAAACACCTGCAGCCGGTCGGGCTCCTTACTGCGGCCCTCGTCCACTGCAACGACAGGAAAACACGGAGTCAGAAGAAGGCACGGTCAACCACCCATTTCCTAATTTAAAGAATTCGGTTAGAAATGTAAACGTTGGAACGCCATGTGCAGATGCAGACGTGGGGCACGGGGTGGGGAAAGTCGGCCACACCTGCCCACGGAAGGCAGCCATGCCCTGTGCGCAGCTGCAGGCTCACGGGGAGCGGAGGAACCGCGTGCAACGAGCGTCTTTGCACCTTTATCACCTGCGGACACGGGATGCAGCTCACGGCGTCCAGCACCTTCCTGGGCCTGACTGGAATCTGTGCCCCTCAGAGCCAACACGCTGTCTGAAGCGTCAGCCCCTGCTTTGGCTGACTTGGCCGTTCGGGTGACTAGGTCTGGGTGACAGGAAGGCAAGTTCTCAGCTAAGAGGACAGATACAGCAGGCGTGGAAGACGTGGTGGGGACCACCGGTGATGGGTCCTCCTCTGAGGGTGACAGAACCCCGGGTTCTGTCGTGGCACAAGGCCTGCCAGAAGCAAGCCTGCTTCCCGGCCTGTGCTGCGGCCGCCTGTGGCCTCCTGACCCAGTCCTGCCAAGTGGGAAGAGGGAGAGTTCTGGGGGAGTTCAAGAGGGAGGAGTTCTGCGGAGCTTCCAGGCATCTTTTCTTTTCTTTTTTTTTTTTTTTACAGGCAGAGTGGACAGTGAGAGAGAGAAACAGAGACAAAGGTCTTCCTTTGCCGTTGGTTCACCCTCCAATGGCTGCCGCGGCCGGCGCGCTGCAGCCGGCACATCACACTGATCCGAAGGCAGGAGCCAGGTGCTTCTCCTGGTCTCCCATGGGGTGCAGGGCCCAAGCACCTGGGCCATCCTCCACTGCACTCCGGGGCCACAGCAGAGGGCTGGCCTGGAAGAGGGGCAACCGGGACAGAATCCGGCGCCCCGACCGGGACTAGAACCCGGTGTGCCGGTGCCGCAGGCGGAGGATTAGCCTGGTGAGCTGCGGCGCCGGCCCCAGGCATCTTTTCCAAAGCACAGCAGCCCCACGCCCTTGGCCCTGGCGCCTAGCTTCCACGTTGGAGCCTGAGGTGAAGAGCTTGCCCTGGTCCAGTGAAAACCAACGCTGAAGGAACCTGAATACTGAAGACTGCATGGGACAAAACGATGGGCTGCCTGCGCCCGCCCAGACATTTACCTAAAAAAGAAACTATCTTGCTTAAGCCAATATTATGTTAGGCTTCTCTTACTGGCAATTGTTCCTAATCCTAACTGAAGAAATTACTAAAGTTACATTAACACAGGAAGTCTACCTGTTAGAACCATCCTACAGTCATGGTTCTCAAACCTAACTACATACTGGATTCCTTTTATTTTCCATTTATTTAAGAGCTGGAGAGGGAGAGGAGGAGGAGAGGGAGCGGAAAGGGAGGACCCTTCCATCTGCTGGTTCACTCCCCAGAGCCTCCAAGGAGCCAGAACTCCCATGTGGGAGGCTCAGACCCCTTTACTGGAGCCACGACTGCTGCCTGCCAATGTGTGCATTAGCAGGAGGCTGGAGTCGGGAGCTGGAGCCAGGCGCTGACGTGTGATGTGGGCCCCTTACCCACTCGGCTCCACACCTGCTCCCTCGGGAACCTCTCAAAATGCCAACACTCGGATCCCCTCCCCCAGACTTCCTCCTTCACAGCTGGTCTGAGTGGAACCTGCGTGTCGGCCACCATGGGGCACATCCACTCATGGCTCTTGGGTGTTCTGTGAGAAGACTGCTACTGCACACAAAGTGGCTGCTTTAAAGGCCGGCTTAGGCATTTCACGCCTTTTCCAAACGGGATCTTCTGGAAATGAAGTCGACTCGTCAGCTTCTTGCCCTGTGAATGGATGGAGCTGCTCAGGAGACGCCGAGTCCCCGTCAGGAGCTTCGTAGCTTGTTCACGATGTCAGGGAGCACTTTCCCAGTGAGCATCTTCCCGGGTGCCCACTCACACACGGCTCTATGCTTTGAGTATTTAAATAACAGCCGAAGCAACAAATATTACGAGTTTATTCTTCCTCAATTGTTGCTTTCTCTAAAGGGATATAATTAATTCAGAGAAATCACCTAAGAGTGGCTTTAGAAGAGACAGAAGGACCCTGACCCCAGTCCACTGCAGGCCCAACTCCAAGGCCAGCGGTCTCCATCATCCCAGAGATGGTGAGACGGGGCACCCAGATGACTACATTCCATGCCTGCTCAGAGGGCCCTCACAGGGGATGTAAGCGAATCATGAAACCAAAGAACCGAGAAAGAAGCCCACTCTTCCATTTACAACCTGTTTGGGAGGCGAAGAGGGACGGGGAGAAGGTGCACCCAGGGCCCCAGCAGAGGACCCTCACGTCCTCAGAGCTGTGTGCCCGTGTGGACTAAGGGGAAGGAGGACACACACTGGCAGGGCTGCTCCCATCCCAGTCCTGCTTGCCCTCTGCCCTCAGTCCAGGAGACTGGAGCTTCCCACAACCTGTCCTTTGTCTTCTTGGCTCTGCCTTTTGGCAGCGCTCCCGCTGTCCTCGGGGATCTCTGGCCCTGCGTCCCCCCTGCGCCTCAGCATAGCGGGCGGCTCCCGTTGCTGATCTCTGGGTTGCCTCTCTGGCCCTGTCTGCCTCGTGGCACCTCCGTGGCCTGTTATCACCGGTACCCTGCATAACACTTTCTCTGCTATAAAAACGTGGTTTCGGCTTACCTACTTAGATCTGATACACGTGTCAATGTCAAAATATGTGCTATTTCTTACAAATTATTTCACCCAACCAGAGCAGAAAATCCGTGTACTCTAAGACACCTAAATAGTTAGCATTTGCTGGGCTATCACATCCCTCACCAGGGTCAGTGACAGAAGGAAAGGCAGCGCTCGGGCGGCCGCCATCAGCTCCAGGCCCTGTGCTGTGACCAGACCACAGCCCGGGGAGACAGCGCCCTCGCCAGCCTCTCCCTGCTCGGGGTGAGCCAGACCCCTAGCATGTCTAGAGTCTGACACAAACAAAAACCATAAAGAGCAGTGAAGACAAGCAGGGGTGAGAAGCAAGAACATCAGCAAAATGACACAAAATCTTCTAAATTTAAAAAACTCAGAATTACACTTAACTATACAGAACAGGATTTAACAGCTTAAGCCTTTTTCCTAAAATATTTGGAGACAGATGTCCTTTAATTTTACACTGTCTTTAAACATCCAGAGTTGAGTTTCTGAGTATTTCTCCCTCTATCACACGTTGTTTAGAATTCTGTAAAGGCAATTCTTGTAAAACTCAAAAGAACGGGGGCCCGGCGCTACAGCATAGTGGGTAAAGCTGCTGCCTGTAGTGCCGGCATCCCATATGGGTGTCGGTTTGAGTCGCCGCTGCTCCTCTTCCAATCCAGCTCTCTGCTATGGCCTGGGAAAGCAGTAGAAAATGGCCCAAGTCCTTGGGTCCCTGCACCCTCATGGAAGACCCGGAGGAAGCTCCTGGCTGCTGGCTTTAGTTAGATGCAGCTCCAGCCACTGCAGCCAACTGGGAAATGAACCAGCGGACGGAAGACCTCTCTGTGTCTCCCTGCCTCTGCCTCTCTCTAACTCTGCCTTTCAAATAAGAAAATAAATCTTAAAAACAAAACAAAACAAAACAAAAAACTCAAAGAACATAGAGTCTTCAGCCCCTCATGCTGTTAAACATTTTCTTCCTTGATCCAAGTTAGCACTGTCGTCACAATTTCCCAAGATGTATTTAAATATTTGATTACTGAGTTCTGGGTCACATTCTAGTTTTACCATGAATTGGGATGGAAAATCAAATCAAACGGTCTCATCAGTGGGTGTAATACATTAGGAACCTCAGAAGCCAGGGATCATCAGCGCAGACAAAACACGTTGTCTCCCAGCTTACGCCCTGCAGGCGTTTATGAGCACTCAGTTACACTTTCACTAAGGCAGATTCTGGTTCTCAGCATATTTTACATAATTAACACTAAAGCCAACTTAACACCTAAATAAGCACAAAAATCCTATCAGATTTAAAACACTGAAAATAAATTATGATTTATTTACTAAAGGAAAAAAGTCACATCCTAAATCCTCAGAACCACCTCTGTCCTCACCTGGCACCGCTTCCTGGCAATGGCAGTGCCGGTGCTTACAGTCGGCAGCCGACATCGCCACGCCCACACGGCACTCCCGGCCTCTCCTTGAGCTGAAAGACCATCTGCCGCAGCACAAACGCGGAGATTCCCAGCAACATCCACGAGGAACTTCCTCCACCGCCCGTCTCCAGTGGACTGCAATTTAATGTCATTAACTAGAAGCCAAAGGCAGCCCAGCAAACTCTCTTCGGAGAGGAGCGTTATTTGAACACCAGTGATAGAGACGTGCTGTCAACTCGATATCTTACTCTCCAAGGGAAACTCGGAGGGGGAACAAGTGTTTGAGCGCGCGCGCACACACACACACGCACACACACACACACACGCACACACACACACACACACACACCCCGCCAACTGCTGATTCATAGGAGATGAGGTACTTTCAAAGGAAAGAATCTGGAGATCAAAGCTTTGCTGCTCCTCCTTACGGGGATTTAACTCATCTGTTATTCTTAAAGAGACTTCCTAACTTCTAGGCTTTCCGAAAAAGGATGAAACAATCTATTTTCTTAACTTCATTATTTATTGCTACAGCATTATTACATAAACATGAAAACAAGTTATGCACTTTATAGTTTCTCATGAGGATTGCTATATAAATAGCACACACAGTTACATAAAGTTAGGCAAAACTGTGTTAAAGACTTAAATTTTTCCTGATATAATTTAAAAATTTGAAATTCTGAACAACATATGATAGAGAGAGAAATACCCAAAACTCAACTCTGTATGTTGAAAGGCAAATACAACTGAGACTATTTTACAGTGACAGGAGATGGAACTGGGGAGGAGAGGCTAGGAGGAAGCTACTTCTCCACATGGGACTGCAAGGCGAGGCCGGGAATGCACTCAGCATGGACACAGCTCAGCTCAGCTGCCCAGCCCATGGGCAGGAGGCTCAGGAGCTGCTCTGGGAACCCACCATGGAGAATCAGGCCTTTTTTTTTTTTTTTAAGATTGAATGATTTATTTGAATGTCAGAGTCACAAAGGGAGGAGAGAGAGAGAGCTCTTCCAATCGCCGGTTCACTCCTCAGATGCCTTTGATGGCCTGGGCTCAGCCAGGGTAGAGCCAGGAGCCTCATCCAGGCCTCCCACATGGGTTGCATGGGCCCAAACACCTGGGCCACCTTCCGCTGTTTTTCCCAGGCCATTAGCAGGGAGCTGGGTTGGAAGTCGAGCAGCCAGACATAAACTGGAGTTCATATGAGATGTGGGAGTTTCTGGTCACAGCTTAACCTGCTGCACAACACAGACCCCATGAATCACACATTTTCATATTCCTTGAGGAATATGGTCTTTAGTAATTTCACCCAGAATATTTTTTGGTAAAAACAAAAACTATGAAAAATCTGAACTTCGCTTATTTGTAAAATAAGTGAAATAGTGAAATCAAATACCAAGCAATCCATACATTTACATTGTCTGAATCAGTGGTTTCTAATGTATGACAGCTTCAACAAGTTCGTGGAAAATTTGCATTATTGAGTAAAAATAACTTTGAAACCATGTAACAAAATATGAAACAAAATTAATCAAGATGATTCTATCCAGAAAGAACTCTAAATTTGTTTTGATATTATGCTCATGTGGTACCACACTCCTGTTAAAAGGTCACCAGAGGAAAATAGGATTAGTGCAATGTCCAGCCATGTGCAAAAATCACACAGCTTTAACTGCTGTCTCAGCACCCTGCCGGTCAGTCAGCCTCGTCAATACTGACTATGGAAGTGAAATGCTACGAAAGCCACCTTCTGATGGTGACAAAGGACCTTCACATTTCTCTTCCATGTGTTTCGATCTCTAAATATTCTATCTTAAATACCTTGTAGTTCACACCAACCTTTACCTTACACTAAAGGCTGCATTAAAAGTGTATTGCACGTCACAATGGAGATTGTAAATCAGGCACGTAAAATAGTTCATTACCCAATTTTCCAGACAAAGGAGAGGTTGGCTTCCACCTGTGCTGTTGGGGCCAGAGAGGCATCAACACTGATTCTCAAATCAGACAAGGAACACACGGCTCTGCCTCCTTGCCCGGAACACGTGTGCTGCGTGACCCCCGCTTACTGCAACAGGACAGAGAGGCATGCTGTGAGTTCATATGGCCAGGCCTGTGTGCCAGAGGTTAGCTCCACACAGGAGAGCTGACCACATACATGAAGTGTTGAGGAAGATGGGAGCCAGTGTTCTGTGTTGGGAAGGGAGGCAGAGGTGTGGACGGCTGAGCCAGAGCCGCAGGCTCTCTCGCTGACACAGACAGGCGAGCAGACCCACAGAGCGCCCGTCTGGGTGTGGACGCACTGCCTCCTGCTTCTGTCTGCTGAGAGGGCTCGGGAGCAGCGAGACTCCTGGAGGAACGAGGATACTTCCTGCCCACGTCGGACTTGCAATCCTCCCTCCACGCAAAGGATCTAGGACTCACTGCAGAGGTGTCTCCTGAGAGAGCTCCGGATGCTTCCGGAATCCTTGTGCCAGAAGCAAGCACACACTCTGAGAATGACAGGGACGTGCTGAATAGATACAGGAGTCACCCCGACGAGGATTCCACAGGCCGCACCTGGGACGATGTGCACACTCGAAACGGAGAGGACCGGTACCAGCACACAGACTCAATGGGATTCCCTGAGTCCACGTGACAGAGACGGGACTGCTCCTCCTCATGCTGGATGGACGACAAAGCTGGTGCAGCAGCTTAAGCTCCCACGTGGAACGCCAGCACCCTGTAAGAGTCCTGGTTCGAGTCTCCGCTGCTGCTCTTCCAGTCCAGCTCCCTGCTTATGTGCCTGGAAGTCAAGAGGATGGTCTGAGCGCTAGGGCCCCTGCCACCTATGTTGGAGACCCAGATGGAGTTCCAGGCTCCTGCTTCAGCCTAGCCCATGCCTGGCCACTGTGGCCATTTGGGGAGTAAATCAGTGAATGGAAGATCTCTTGATCTCTCCTAACGCTGCCTTTCAAATAAACAAATGAATCTTTAAAAAAAAAAAAGTAGAAGTAACGATGCAATGAGAAGATTGGCATCTGGCAATCATCTCAGCAACAAACAACGCAGAAAAGACCATCAACAGCCATAACAATCAACAGCCATAACAATCAACAGCCATAACCATCAGCAGCCATAGCGTCCAGCAGCGGAAACCTGAGAAACAGCATTCACACGGATTCTTCTTCCCCTCAGTACTTCCAACGTGCACAAAATACTTAGTAACTTGATAGCTGAGATACCTGACACATGTCACTCTACCAAACCACAGAAATTAGCAGTAAGCTGAATTGACATTGTATGACTCCTGACACAAAAACACAGCCTCCAGGGGAGGGGGAGTCAAGACTGCGGGCATGGGGGCAGGTGCTGTGGTATAGCAGGTTAGGCCACAGCCTGCAATGCAGGCATCCCACGTGTGCCCATTTGAGTCCCAGCTGCTCCACTTCCGATCCAGCTTCCTGCTGAAAGCCTAGGAAAAGCAGAAGATGGTGCAAGTGCTTGGGCTCCTCTTTCCCACAGGGGGACCCAGAAGTTCCTGGCTCCTGGCTTCGACCTGGCTCAGCCCTGGCTGATGCAGCCATTTGGGGAGTGAACCAACAAGGAGTAAACCAGAGCTCTCTGTAGCTCTTTCAAATAAATCAAATAAATCTTTAAAAAAAGGAGGGGGGAGGAGGGATGGCGCCGTGGCTCACTTGGCTAATCCTCCACCCACAGCACCGGCATCCCATATGGGCACAGGGTTCTAGTCCCGGTTGCTCCTCTTCCAGTCCAGCTCTCTGCAGTGGCCCGGGAGTGCAGTGGAGGATGGCCCAAGTGCTTGGGCACCTGCATCCGCGTAGGAGACCAGGAGGAAGCACCTGGCTCCTGGCTTCAGATCGGCACAGCACGCCGGCCGTAGTGGCCATTTGGAGGGTGAACCAACGGAAGGAAGGCCTTTCTCTCTGTCTGTCTCTCTCTCTAACTCTGCCTGTCAAAAACAAAAAACAAAACAAAAACACCCCGATGGGAAGCCTGCTTCTCATTATCAGAGAGTCTGAAGCCCAGCTCTGCCTCTGTTTCCAGCTTCCTGCTGATGCGGACCCTGGGAAGCAGGTCATGGCTCAAGCAGCTGCGGCCCTGCCACACACCTGGGAGACCCAGAATGAGTTCCTGGCTTCAGCTGGCCCAGTCCCAGCTGTTGAGATCATTAGGGGAACTGAACCAGCAGATGTGGGCTCTCTGCGTCTCAACACAACAAAACCCCACTAGGCAGGCCTGTGGTGCAGCGGGCAGGGTGTCACTTGGGACACTGGCATCAAGCACTTGAGCCCCTTCCACACACACAGGAGACCCAGGTTAGGTTTCTGGCTCCTGGCTTTGGCTTGGCCCAGCCCTGGCTACTGCGAGCATTTGCAGAGTTAACTAGCAGAGGGAAGCATGCGCTCTCAAAAAACAAAACAAAATTAAAAAACCCTCACATCTAAGTATTGCTAAAACTATACAACTTCAATCTCATTATGAAGAAGCACATGATGAGCACACACTAAGGGACATCCTACAAAGTCATGAGACTGTACCCTTCAGAAACCTCACGACGAGGGTGTGCCAGGGCGGTGCTCCGGAGAGCAGCACACAAGACCTGGTGACACATGGAACACGTGCTCCAGCTGGTGAAGTCTGGATGCACATGAAAAGAAGGAAAAGGGTAAGCGTACATGTGTGTGTGTGTGCACACGCACGTGTGTGTGTGTTTCTGTATTACAAAGGACATTACTGGGAAAACCTGTGACATTTGGATACGGTGTCTGGATTAGATGGTAGTAGCAAATGATGCTGATGTCTTGGTGTAGAAGTGTCCCTGTTTTCAGGTAACACACACTGGAATATTTAAGGATAATGGTGCAATATATTTGCAAGTTATGAAAGGTCTTCAAAAAGTTCACGGAAATTGTATTTTGAAAAATCTATGCATGGTTTTCAAAATTGTTTTGCATCAAACTAAACATTTTTAAATTCTGTTTTCCTGTGAAATTCTGGAGTATTCTCAAATGACTCAGAAAAAAACAGAGTGGAGAGGATTCCAAGAAGGTGGACTATGGAGGAAGCTTCCTGCCCTAATCCAGGGGAAGCTGGTCTAAAAAAAATAAAGTGGAGAGAGTGCACTCTCAGGAAGAGTCAGGGAGAAAAGTGCCGAGGACACGCCATACAAGTCCGAGGGACACTGCAGATCTATGTGGAAGGTGTGGACACCACAACTCAGGACCCCAGCAGCTGAGCGCCTCAGCACCAGCTTTGGAGAGTGAGACCAGAATGCAGCTGCCAAGCCACTGGGGATAAAGCTGCGGGAAGAGTCTGGTGTGAGTACGGCTTGGAGCTCTGTGGGCGGACAGTGTACCTGCCAACCTAGAGGGAAAAAGAACAGGGGGCACATTTGTCTCTTCCTGACTGCCTGACATCAGCATCCTAACCGCCGAGAGTGGGCAGGTGCCATTTTAGTCTCACATAACAGCTGCGCCAACTTGTGTCTGGGTGCCCAGCAACCAGCCAAGAGGAGACACCTGAGTCGGGCTGGATGCTTCTGACTGTCGAAGCCCTGTGCACTGGGACTATGAAAACACTGTGGCTGAGTATGGGGGGGCGGGACACACAGGGTGTGGCTGGGACTTTAGGCAGTCACTGTGGGTGGCTCCACATGCTTGGGGCCCCCTGATTCCCTGGTGAGGGTCATTGCTGGAGGATCTGTGTTCACCCCAGGAACTGCACGGATCCTTTGTGTGGTTCCTGTGGCAGTGCAGATGAGAACTGTACCCGCTGGGGTGCTAATGCACAGGCACTGGTCTCCTTGGAGAAGAGGAGCTAAGTATGAGACTGTGCCAACAGAGCTGATCAAACTTCCCCTCTGATTAAAAAAAAAAAAAGGAGATTTAACACATCCAATTTGGGTGTCACCTTAGATGCTCCCCTCACCCTGGAGCCCTAAACAAAGAGCCCCCTGGCCACACAGAGCACACGCCTCAGGGTATTCACTGAAGGGCAGACACTCCACTAACTCAGAGGCATAGTCCAAAGATAAAAGCCATCACAGAGGAAAATAAAGTATCTCCACAAATACCTAAAAATAAATGGAGCAATTCAAGAAACAAGAATAAGGAAGACACCATGACGCCACCACAGGAACACAGCAACATTTCAATACTACAATACGAAGACGAAGAGAAACCTGATGAATACAGATGCAGAAATCCTCTGCAAAATACCAGCCAATCGAATCCAACAACACACGAGAATGATCATTTACCCAAACCAAGTGGGATTTATTCCTGGTATGCAAGAATGGTTCAACATTCGCAAATCAATTGATGCGATACATCACATTAACAAAAGAAAAACTTAGCAAAGTGAAGAGGCAACTGACAGAATGGGAGAAATCATTTGCAAGCTATGTAACTGACAAAGGATTAATAACCAGAATCTATAGACTCAAGAAACTCAACAACAACAAAACAAACAATGCAGTGAAGAAATGGGCCAACGACTTAAACAGTTTTCAAAAGAGGAAATCCAAATGGCCAACAGACACATGAAAAAATGTTCAGGATCACCAGACATCAGGGAAATGCAAACCAAAACCACAGTGAGTTTTCACCTCTCCCCAGTCAGAATGGCTTTCACACAGAAATCAACAAACAACAAGTGCTGGGGAGGTATCCTAATGCACTGCTGGTGGGACTGTAAACTGGTACAGCCACTGTGGAAGACAGTACGGAGATGCCTCAGAAATCTGAATATAGACCTACCATGTGACCCAGCCATCCCACTCCTGGGAAGCTACCCAAGGGAAATGAAATCAGCATGTGAAAGAGTTATCCCTGTGTTTATTACAGCTCAATTCACAATAGCTAAGACATAGAATCAACCCAAATACCCATCAACTAAAGACTAGATAAAGAAATTATGGGGTATGTACACCATGGAATACTACAGAGGAAAAAAATTGAAATTCTGTTTTTTGCAACAAAATGGATGAAACTGGAAAACATCATACTTAGTGAAATAAGCCAGTCTAAAAAGAACAAATACCCTGTGTTCTCCCCAATCTGTGGTAACTAGTAGAGCACCTAACAGGTAACCCATAGGAGAGAAACTGACACTCCGAGATGCAACCACTGAACAGCCATTGTCTCAGCTGCTGGGGAAGAGTTTTTCTCTCTTTGATACAATTGTTGAACTCTTAGTGCAGAGTTAATCTCATGTGTATAAAATTAATTGAAAATAGATCTTAGTGAAAAATGAGAACAAGAGAGGGAGGAGGAGGAAGGGGGGGATGCCACTGATGTTGTATTTATAAATATATGAAGTGTGTGTATACCTTAAATAAAAAGATTTCTGGGAAAAAAAGAAAAAAGCAGAATGAAAGAGGATATAAAGCAAATGTGGTCATACATTAACAGCTGGGAAATCTGGATGACGAGTAAGCATAAACTATACTAGCTTTGCATTTTTTGGTAAATCTGAAATTATTTCAAAATATAAAATTAATAGCTACACGGAACTATGCTGTTTAGCCTCCCACCATTTCCCCTCATATGTGTGTGTATCATGGAACCCCAGCATTGCATTTGTGCTTCCTCCACGGTTAAATTCTGCTCTGACATATTCCTATCGCTCTATCCCAGGCACTTGCACACTGTGTGTTTTCATGTCACATGTTAGAGATCCTCACCAGCTCCATGCTATCCGGAAACTCAGCTATCCAGAAAGAATCAAAACGTCAGAGTTGTCTCGGGAAAAAAAGTCAAAGGAAAAGGCCATACCATCCTCTATTTAATGTAAGTGAATTCACAGGTAGCTTGTCAAATACAGTGAGTTAGTTCCTTCTAGTACGGATTATGTTCAGCCCATCTGACAAATGATTTTTTTTCGTTTTAAATAAATAGCTTTAAATTCTACATTATTTGACAGGTCACAAAAGCTATTATCATGATGTAAACTGATAATATAATCTCTTTGGGTCATAAAGCCAAATTCCCATTTACATTGAAAGAGTTACAGCGCTAATTTCCAAAGAGTGAATTCAGCGCTGGGTTGATATTTGCTTGTTTCCAAGATAAGGAAGGTAGAGTCCAAAAGTATCCTAAAGCAGCAATACCACCGAGAATGTCGGGGCACAACAGCAGGTCAGAAACTCCAGTAGCGACTTGTGCGGCAAAGACAAACCTACTTTCCTTGCAGTGGCACGGCCTCCCACGGAGACTGAACCGGGTGGTGGGTGAAATGCACCCATCTCTGCAGAGGCGCTCTCCCACTGCCCCACACCCCTCCAATGCCTCCTCTTTCCCTTTTGCTGCCAGAGGCCCCCGAAATTGACCCTCTTCCCCATTTTTGGCTCCAAACCTACTGTCTCCTGTAATCAATTTTCCTCTACTATTGTCTTTTCACATTGAGAAATGCTGAAAACTGCAATCTGGCACAAGTGAACCAACTGCTGTGGCTGCTGGCCCCAGTTAGCTGGCTCTACTTTTCTTTCCTTTATTAATAGTAGTATTTATTTAAGGGCCATTTCCTCACCTCCCACTCACTCTACAATCTATTCTCTGTGTATCTTGGCCCAGTCACTTTCTCTGTATTCACTAAGGTCAGAGGGTCTCCTTGTTCTTGAATACAATGGGTACGTTTAGTCTTCACCACCCAAAGCAAAATTTAAACTCCGAGGACCACTTCCTGCTCCTTGAAATCCAGGCTGCTTTTGGCTTTCCCGACACCATTATTCATGTTTCCCTCTCACCTCTAGGGCAATCCTTTTCCATTTGTTGACTTCTCTGTTTTTCCTGACCATTAAGTGTTAAGAGTTACATAGGGCTCTGTTCTGTATCATCCTCTGATCGCTCTCACTTCATCGTAGGAAATGTCATCTACAGCCGTGGATTCAATCACCATCTTTAAGTCTGACCTCCAAATCTTGAGGTCTGGCCTAGACTTCTCTCCCGAGTCCTAGGAGACTAGACAAGACCTTATGAGGCTAAGGATGGGATACTATACTGTACGATTTGCTTCTCGGAGGCAAATTTACAGTATTTTGATTCCTGTACTTTCAGGAATGCGTCCTACAGAAATATTATCATATGCCAAAATGATGAATATGTAAAAGTATCTTACAGTTGGCCGGTGCCACAGCTCACTAGGCTAATCCTCCGCCTGGGTTCTAGTCCCAGTTGCTCCTCTTCCAGGCCAGCTCTCTGCTGTGGCCTGGGAAGGCAGTGGAGGATGGCCCAAGTGCTTGAGCCCTGCACTCGCATGGGAGACCAGGAGGAAGCACCTGGCTCCTGGCTTTGGAACGGCACAGTGCGCCGGCCATGGCGGCCATTTAGGGGGTAAACCAATGGAAGGAAGACCTTTCTCTCTGTCTCTCTCTTTGTCTAACTCTGCCTGTCCAAAACAAAAAACCAAAAACAGAAAGTATGTTACAGTATTGTTTGTAATAGAAAAAATGGAAAATTCAACTATCTACCAACATGGAGAGTAGACTTATTATTAACAATACGTCATAATGTACAATCATTAAACAAAAGATCATACTAATGGTCTATCAACTGCACTTCTTGGTACAGTCATACGTCATTTAACAGTGGTGATCCACTCTGAGAAATGTGTCTCAGGAGACTGTCATTATACGGGCATCACAGTGTGTAGCTGCATAAACCTTGATGTTATAACCTATCACATGCCCAAGCTCTGTGGAACTACATGTACCTGGTACAGCCATATTGCATCTAGGGCCACGCTGAACAAACTCACACAAGATTAAATCAAGCACAAGAGAAAATGGTGTGGGGCTGGCACTGTGGTGTAGCGGGTAAAGCTGCCGCCTGCAGTGCCTGCATCCTATATGGGCGCTGGTTTTTGTCCCGGCTGCTCCACTTCCAATCCAGCTCTCTGCTATGGCCTGGGAAAGCAGCAGAAGATGGCCCAAGTCCTTGGGACCCTGCACCCGCGTGGGAGACCCAGAACAGGACTCCTGGCTCCTGGCTTCGGATCAGTGCAGCTCCGGCTGTTGCTGCCAACTGGGGAGTGAACCAGCGAATGAAAGATCTCTCTCTCTCTCTCTCTCTCTCTGCTGCTCCTTCTCTGTGTAATTCTTTCAAGTAAAAGTAAATAATTTTTTTTTAAAAAAGAGAGAAAATCGTGTGATCAGGAGACAGAATTAAGTGTGTGATGTATAGGCTGCTGCCAGTAACACGGGGCTCAGTTTTACCAACAATTTTATTTTTTTAATAAATAGAAGGAGTGCACACTAAGATAATGATAAAATGTATGACACAGTAAATACATAAGCTAGAACACTTAGTGTCAGTACTGAGAACTGTGTACTGCATGGTACCTAATTGAATGTTACGCTTTTATACAACTGGCAGCACAGGTTTGCTGACATGAGC
The DNA here is from genome assembly GCA_949820135.1 of Sylvilagus floridanus. Lineage (NCBI taxonomy): Eukaryota > Metazoa > Chordata > Mammalia > Lagomorpha > Leporidae > Sylvilagus > Sylvilagus floridanus. The sequence continues at coordinate 71,983,004 of OX463235.1, forward strand.
GTCACCACAGTCACGTGAGCAATGCGTCGCGCTGCGAGGGCGGCTACAGGACCTCTAGGCCAAAGGAATTTTCAGCTCCACCATAAACCTATGGGACCACTGTCTTCTATCTGCTGATGGAAACATGCACATGTGGTACGTGGCTGCATTAAGTGAAAAGAAAGCTTACATTGACACACACACAAAAAAACAACCCTACAAACGTGCTTACAGCAGCTTTATTCACAACTGACCACGTGCCCTTCATTAGGTGAACAGAGTACAGTACCTCCTATAATGACCATCATGCAGGAGTGAAAAGTCACCAAAGACAGAATGACATGGACGCACCTTAAACACACATTGCTAAGTTCAAGAAGCCATTCAGAAAATGGCAAAACTGTGGAGACAGTAAAAGGATCAGTGACTGCCAGGGGTTAGGGTGAACGGAGGGAGGACAAGTGCGTGGAACACCAGACATTTATAGGGAAACTGCTCTCTACTGTATGTGCAACTGCACATGCGCAAACCCACAGGATGCACCCTAATATGAACCAAGAGTTCTAGGGAGGAACAACGGATCACAGCACTGGCTTATCAACTGCAACAAAGGGATCACAGCAATGCAAGACCTTAAGGAGAGGGGAGGCTGGGGGCAGGATGACGGACAGCCCGTGGAAGCTCTCTGTACTTCTGCAAACCTAGAACCATCAAGTCTCCTAGAGAAGAATGAAGACGGCGCACACACTGACAATGGGGACACTGGCTGCCGGGTGCATGCGGCCGCACACCGCTCCCTTTGCAGCTTTCCTCTAAGTCTCCACTATTCTAAAATACAGGTTATTTTAAAAAGAGCTAATTCTTCATACAACAATAGGGAATGATTTTCAAGATATCCCAATTTTATAGTAAACAACAAGCCACAGAATATTATAGTATAATTTAATTTACATATTGACACAAGTTGTATGTTGTACATGAGGTTATTAAAATGAACCCTAAGAGATGCACAGGAAAAGGCCCACAGCCTCCTCTGCAGGGCAAGGGCACTGATGTGCACCGTGCGTGGGTGCCTGCCGAGTGCTGTCGCATTTCCACTTTCCACGATGGATTTCTTACAGCCAGCACAGAATCGATCACGTGTTGTTTCTACTGAAGCATTTTTCAACAAAAACCAGCTGTCGGCAGAGCTGAAAGGGCTGGAGAATCTAGATGTCCAGCATAAGTCGTGTGCTAAAGATAGCAGTGGCTGTTATCACTGCTGATCCCAGCCACAGCAGTGCCCGTTTCCAGAACACCCAGGAGTCCCCACTCTGTCACCAGGCCTTTGTTTAAAGAGAATGCTCGCTCCTGTGCCTTTACCATTTACTGCTGTGGGCCACAGCTGTGCACAGGACAGCGTAGTCACTGGGCACTGCCTGCTGCAAACACAGGACGGAGCTTCTCCACATGCCAAGTCCCCTAGGCAGGCCGGCCCAGCCTGGACCTGCCTGCCTCTCCACGAGAAGTCACCTCTGAGGCCGCATCTTCCCTTCAGTACAAATGGATGAAGCTAAGGGGCAGCTGAAAAAATCCTTCTGCCAGACACTTGAACAAAACGGGCATCAAGTGAGGGAAGCTCAATTCTAGCCGCAGCAATTGATGGCCTTGCCAGGATTTCGGGATCACCGGGAGCTTTAAAAAAAAACAAAAAACTGCTCATGCTCAGGAAACACTGCAGAACCCTCAGAATACCTGGGAGTGAGGCCTTCAGATAACGATGAAACCCACATTACGTATGCAGACACACAGAAACCTTAGACAGACATGACTGGGAGGGTATACTGGATGTTAACAAGTCATTGCCACTTAGTTTTAAAAACAATGCTCCACTCAGGATGGTTCCTTTGCAATGACCTTCAGGGAGCCCTGGAAGCAGGGAGGCCTCCTGAGCCACCAATGGCCTCTAACCTCTACTCATCCAGACTGGGGGAATCTACTCATCCAGACTGGGGGAAAGAATGCTGTTTCAAGCCCCGGCTGCTCCACTTCAATCCAGCTCCCTGCTAATGGGCCTGGGAAACAGTGGAAGATGGCCCAAGTGCCAGGATGGAGTTCTAGGCTCCTGGCTTCAGCCTTGCCCAGCCCTGACTGTTGTGGGTATTTGGAGAGTGAACCAGCAGATGGAAGATTTATCTCTGCCACCCTGCCTTTCAAATAAATTAATTTAAAAATTAAATAAAAGCAATAATGCTCTAAGATCAAGCCCAGCAGGAAACCTTCCTCTAGCACCTTTGGGAGGCCATTCTTCACTGCTGCTCCCACTCAGGCCTCCCATTAGAGAGTGACACTCAACTGTGCCACCAAGAGCAAGCGAACGAACCTCAGCTCGCGTTCTGATCTTAATGCAACAGTGCTCCGATCCACAGTTTTTGTATTAGAAGCTAGCAAACTTCCAATTAGCTTGTAATTCAACGAAGTGAATCTATGGAGACTAAAAAAATTAATAGATGAAAAAACTGGTTAGAAAAAGAGAAAGGAAAAGGCAGATATTACTGGTCCACTAAACATCAGAACCTGAGAAGTAGGGACTGCCATGCAGTATCACCGAAAGGTTGTGTTTTTATGACACTTTACTCTTCTTCTTTTCTGAATTTATCAACCCAAAACTGGCTGCTGTGATGTCTCTGAAAGTTCCTACAGTAAATAATATTACAGTGGTACCGAGGAAGACTTTCGTAACAGTGGTCTGATTTTACAGGGTCTGATTTTTCCCGGACAGTGAATTAACTTGGTTTTCTCCATTACTTACTTATCACATATTGACTCCTTGTGATGTGTTTAATATTCATGGCATAGCCGGCCGTGCGCAGTTGCAACAGTGCCGGTGTACATACTACCAACCAGTAAAAGTCAATTCTTGCAGTGTTTTTTCAAGCAGCTCTAGGAAGGGGGGCGTTCGGCCGGCAGGGAGGAAAGACGGCCGAGCCTCCTCCGTCACCGCCACAGGCACACGGCAAACCCTGCAGCTCCTTATCACAAACTGACCAGTCCAGAGGGCAGCCCGGCCAGCGACTCCGAGACCCAGGAAGTTACACAGTGGTCAACTCCCCCGCTCTTCTTTCTGCCTCGTAATTTCTGAAGGAATGGAGGAGAGGCTGGACACCCTGGGAAGCCGACACACTGACCCAGAGTCCTCAGGGAGGCTGGCCTCAGGAAAGACACCCTGGTAAAAAAAACCTTTAGACAGCCACCTTGAAAAACACAAACCTGCGGTAATTCTATAGGAGATAGATAGTGTAAAAAGCCCTTTCTAGTGAAGAAACTGACTGATAATTAAAAGTCTTCTAAACACAGAAAATCTCCAGGCCCAGTTCTCTTCACTAGAAAAAAAATTTTAAGCATCTATTTATTTATTTGAAAGGCAGAATTACTGAGAGAGACAGACAGAGAGATCTTCCATCTACTGGTTCACTCCCCAAATGGCTGCAGCAGCCGGGGCTGGGCCAGGCCGAAACCAGAAGCGGGAACTCCACCCAGGTCTCCCCGGTGGGTGCAGGGACCCAAGGACTTGGATCATCTGCTGCTGTCCTAGGTGCAGGAGCAGGGCGCTGGTTCAGTCGTGGAGAAGTCGGGACTCGAATCAGGGTTCAAACGGGATGCTGGCATCACAGGCAGTGGCTTAGCCCGGCGCCTCACGGGAGAACTCCAGCATTCAAGCCTCCACGCCAGTTCCACACAACTCCTTTCAGAAAATAAGACGGAATCCAAACCACATAAACATGATACTAAAAAGAGTAAAGCCCAATGTCTCCTTGTGAATATTTATGTAAAAACTCCTAATAATCAATATTTAAAAACAATCAATGTTATCTATATCACTTTATAAAGAATAAAAATTTCATGGTCTCCTCAACTGATAGAGAAAACACACCAAACAATATTTCAACAACCATTCATGATTAAAAACACACAAAAATCAGGGGGAGCCACTGTGGCACCATGGGAGAAGCCACTGCTTCAGCAATGGCATCCTGTATCGGAGTGCCTGCCGGAGCCTGGGCTGTTCCTACTGATGCACCCGGGAAGTCAGTGCATGACAGCTCAAGACCTTGAGTTCTTCCCACCCGCGTGGAGACCTAGACAGAGCTCCTGGTTCCTGGCTTCAGCCAGACCCAGTGCTGGCTGTGATAGCTGTCTGGGGAGTGACCCAACGGATGGGAGAGCTCTCTGTTTCTCCTTTCTTAAAGAACTCTCAGAAAATGAGAAGTAGAGAGGAACTTCCTTTACTTGATAAAGAACATCTTCAAAATGCCCAATAGCTACTACGGTGAGAGACTAAATGCCTTTCCCCTAGGAAGAAAAAAAGCAAGGACGTTTCTTCTCACCATTTTCATTCAAAATAGTGCAATAAGCTAAGAAAAGGAAGCAACAGAAATATAGGCCAGGCATAAAAAAAAATCGAACTGCTATTTCCAGATGACATCATCTTCCAGACAGAAAATTTCAAGACAAATCCTGTGAGGACTAGGGGTGAATGCACAGGATTCCATATCACAAATCTGATACAGGATTAACATCCAATTATAGAATAAACTCTTAGATTTCTTCTCCAAACACATAGAAGTGGACAATAAGTGCATGAAAATATGCTCAAAATTACTCATCATTCAGGGAATGCAAATCAAAGTCATGAGTGATTTCACATTGATTAGAATGACTATGTAGAGAAAACGGAATCCTGTACACTACTGGTAAAAAGCAATATGGCTGTTCTTTCAAAAACTAAAAACAGAATTTTCACGTGACTCAGGAATTCCACTTTCGTGCATATACACAGAAGACTGAAAGCGGGGATTCAAACAGGTATTTGTGCACCATGTTCATAGCAGCATTATTCACAAGAGCCAAAAGGTGGAAGCAGCTGAAGTGTCCAGCCGTGATGAGTGGAGAAGGGAAATGCTGTTTATACACGCAGTAGCCCCCCTCATCTGCAGTTTCTCTCTGTACGTGATGAAGTCTTGTGCCATTATGCTCTATCCCATCCCCTTCCATCCAGAATGTGAATCATCCTTCGTCCACCGTATCCATGCTGTATATAATACCCAATCATTAGTCACTTAGTTGAGTCCTGGTTACCAGACTGGCTGTCGTGGTAGAGCAGTGTTGGTGCTGAGGGAACCCTTAGGTAGTAGCCTCACGCTATGTCACAATGTCTCCATCATTCACCTTACTTCATTGTATCAGACGTACATTGCATCATCTCACATCATAAGAAGGGTAGGTATGGGACCTTAAGATATTGTGAGAGGATATGCACATAACTTTAATTAAAAGCATCATTATAAGTGCTTAGTCTTAGTCATTGTTAATATTTCACATTGGTTGATTTATAAATTAAATTTTATGATATATATGTATGGTTAGGAAAAAATTATGGAATTCAGTACTACCCATGGTTTCAGACAGCCATTGGGGTTTTGGAACATACTCCCGTTGGATGTGGATTATGCTATTTATATAGACAGTATTTAAATGGAGAGAAATTCTAACATTTTACAACATGGGTGAATCCTTAAAGACACTATGCTAAGAGAAGTAAGTTCTTCATAAAAGGACCAATAGTGTAAGATACTACTTATCTGAGACACTTAGAACAGACAGATTCACAGACAGAATGCAGAGTTGTGGCTGGAGGGAAGAATCAATCAGGAACAACTATTTAATGAGCACAAAGTTCCAGTCCGCAAGATGAAAAAACTGGAGATGGGTGCACAATGTGAATGTAGTGACTGAACTGCATGCCTGAACATACATACAATGGTAAACTGTTACATATCATTTACTACGATTAAAACTAACTACAGCCTTTCCGGCAGTGACGACCTACCCACGCAAACGCGCCTCTCGCAAAGGGTCTCCTGCATCCCTCTCCAGAACAGAAGAGGAAACACAAGAAGCATGCCTGGTGCAGAGCCCCAGTTCCTACTTCACGGAGGTGAAGTGCCCAGGACGCTATAAAACCACCATGGTTTTCAGCCATGCACAAACATCAGTTTTGTGTGTCGGCGGCTGCACTGTCCTCTGCCAGCCCGCATGAGGAAAAGCAAGGCTTACAGAAGGATGTCCCTTCAGGAGGAGGCAGCACTAACAGCACCCTGAATCAAGGTGAGTGGGAAACCTCCCAATAAACACACTTGGATAAAAACAAAACCTAACTACAAATGATCAGTTGTATTTCAGTACACTAACAACAACACACAGACATTACTATAGCACAGGCTTTATTTCTATTACTTTATTATTCAAGGTAAGCAGGGGATTTATAAGATACTTCCTTAATGGAAAAGAAGAATCCTATTAGGACCCTCCATTATCCATCGTGAATGGCAGCCACCTTAAAACTGAGACAGACTTTACACATCCACTCTCTTAGAGAACCTTGTACACAAAACACCCGAGTCTTCAAGTCAAAACACTACTTAAGCAGTAAGTCTGCAAAAAGTTTTTTTAATTAAAAAACTTTAATAGTAGCAACTGGAGCCAAGGTTTTTCAGGGAAAAAAAGAAAATGAAGAAAAAAAATCAAAATACCAAATTAGGATTCCCTCAAAAAACATCACAAAAAACTGAAATAAATAAGTCAAAGCTACATGCAATCTTCCATCTCCACCGTAATAGTGATTTTCTGATGCTGGATTAAATTACAGAATCATGCCTACCACACACGGGTATGCTCGGCTAGGAAGCCAGGTACGCAGGGGCCCGCTCTCCAAATTCTAGACGCACCAGCTATCGTCCAATTTTGCTGGGATCCTAAAGTTTTTCACAAGCAAAACTGAAACATGTTTCGGGCTTTATTTTAATCCCAGATAAGAGTACAAAGGAAATGAATGGAGTTAATGCTTCCAAGGTTATTTATGCAAACAAATTAAAGAAAATGTCACTCTTGAGACCCTTTTTTAAAAATGCAGATTGTAGAGTTCCATTATTTTTATCTGCTCTCACAATTTAAAGACTACAGTGGGGGCCGGCATCCCATTTGGGTGCCTGTTTGAGTCCCCCCTGCTCCATTTCTGATCCAGCTCTCTGCTATGGCTTCGGAAAACAGTGAGAGATGGTCCAAGTCCTTGGGCCCCTGCACCTGTGCGGAAGACCCAGAAGAAGCTCCTGGCTCCTGGCTTTGGATTGGTGCAGCTCCAGCCATTGCAGCCAACTGAGGAGTGAACCAGCGGACGGAAGACCCCTCTCTCTGCCTCTCCTTCTCTCTCTGTGTAAATCTGCCATTCAAATAAATAAATAAATCTTTAAAAAGAAAAGATTAAAATGGAATCAGCAAAACAGATCAATACTTGAGAAAGATTAGCAACAAGGAAAATATACTCAATGTTCATTTACACATTTTGGTCAGCATCATTTAGAAAAATGCATTTAATATCCCAGCAATTTTATTTCAATACAATCCATCACTGGTAACGTAGTTTCTTGTACTTTAATTATGTCAACTTAAAAGTGGTACAAGCGCAGATATTGAGGCATAGTGAGTCAAGATGCCACTTGGGACTCCTACATCCCATGCTGGAGTGCCTGGGATCAAGTCCCACCTCCACTTTTGATCTAGCTCCCTGCTAATATACCTGCGAGGCAGAAAATTGGTGGCTCAAGTATTTGAATCCCTGCCACCCATGTGGGAGACCCAAATGGAGTTCCGACCTCCTGGCTTTGGCCTGACCCAGTCCTCACTGTTGAGGGCATTTGAGGAGTGAACAAGCAGGTGGAAGATATCAGGACCCCTCCCTGTATCCCTCTCCCTGTCACTCTGCCTTTTAAATAAACAAACATAACTTAGACAAATCAAAGTGCTGTTTTTAATGCAGAAACCCCCTGCTGTTTGTAAGATAACCCTGGCTGCTCTTTATCCTGTTATATGTGGACAGCTTTCCAAACCTGACAGTAAACGCCTTGAGGCAGCCCAAGGACTTGGTACTTCTCGTACCCCTGGTGCCCAGACACTGTTTCCTACACAGGCAGGACATGCACAGGGCCAAGCAGCTGTACAACGTCTGTGGTTCACGGTGACTACTTGAGTCTTCTGTTCTTCAGAGACGGCTGACATCCTAGAGCCGACTACCAGCTTTCATTAGAGCCATCTGTTTGTTACTGTCCAAATTCTCAAATCACCCTTGGATTATTTTCCTTTCTGAATTTACTATAAATGTTGAAATTAATCAAGCTGAATAGCTTTAAATTCTGCTCTGTCGATCCATTTTTAGATGAACTGTATTACCTGAAATCTCCATAAGACTCCTACTAATCAGCTACAACAGGACCTAATGGAAACAGCCCACCAGAGGCCCAGTCTCAGGCCGCACACCCTGCGCTGGCCAATGCTGGTTCTGCAGGGGCGAGGATCCAGGGACAGAGGCAGACGCACCAAGCTCCAAACCTGTGCTCCAGGTCTTTCCGTAACTGGTAAAACTCAGCTGACACCCAGTTTGGAGAGGAATTTGGACCCTAATTCAATAGTAAATCACATCAAAGTCAACTGCTTGACAAGAACTTACAGATACTTCTGGGGCAGCCGTGGTGCTGTCGAGAACTTGCTGGCTGTCAGTCCCCAGTTTCAAGCACACAGTTAACAGTTTTGATTCTGCCATCTCTGGTGCTTTATGGAACATCCATCTACTGATTCAAGGCAAAGCCCTCTCTGCAAGGGGACAGACAGACACACACTAACTAGAGAGCCAGTCCGGCCCTCTGTCTTCCCGTGCATTACCCTCCTGCTCTGAGCACAGCAGAGGAAGAAGTCTGGACGGCTGTACACTGTGCTGCAGTCCGGGTCGGGGCGCCCACCCCTCTCGCAGCGCCAGCAGACTCCGCAGAGCTTCACCCGTGTGCTCCTGAAGTCCACTGATGCAGGCTGGTTGCAAATGCTTCCCCATCGCCTGACGCCCTCGGCTTCTGTCTTCATTTCATTGCGCTGCATTACACTGCACTTGCCGTGCTGTTACAAAGCAACACCACAAAGGTGCAGGGGCACTAGGCGCTCCTACAAGAACACTGAAACTGCTTTCATGTCATTAAAGAAGGCAACCAGCAACTGAGTCGATAAGGCAAAACTGTCATCGATACAGATAACTGCTGGACAGTAACAACTGTTTTCTTCCAGGCCAGTCCTAGGTCTCTGCCCTGTGTCCCACATCAGTCCTGACGGACTGTGACACGGACACCGTGTGCCTGTCCTCTCCCTCCATCCCAGCACATCTGCCTAAGCCACGGGCTGTTTCAAGAACAGCAGCAGCGCAGAACTGCAGACCTGGGGCTTTGTATGGCAGTGCCGTTCAGTCCTTTCAATCCAAACAGATTTTTGTAACATTTTAAAAAAATCTCTACTATTCATTTCATGTATTTTGGAAACAAAATGAGAGGCCAGCGCTGTGGCGCAGCGGGTTAAAGCCCTGACCTGAAGTGCTGGCATCCTATATGGGCACCAGTTTGAATCCTGGCTGCTTCACTTCCGATCTAGCTCCCTGCTATGGCTTGGGAAAGCAGTAGAAGATGGCCCAAGTCCTTGAGCCCCTATACCCGCATGGGAGACCCAGAAGAAGTTCCTAGCATCGGATCGGCACAGCTCCAGCTGTTGTGGCTATCTAAGGAGTGAACCAGCAGACAGAAGACCTCTCTGTCTCTACCTCTTTCTGTAACTCTGACTTTCAAATAAATGAAATAAATCTTAAAAAAAAAAAAAGAGAGAGAGATTGTGACTAAAAATAACATAATGCGACAAAGCACTGTTCCTCATGTGTGCATACTACATCCTCCTTAAAAAGTTTTAAAACCAGGCTGGCACCACGGCTCACTTGGCTAATCCTCCACCTGCGGCACTGGTACCCCAGGTTCTAGTCCCAGTTGGGGCACTGGATTCTGTCCCGGTTGCCCCTCTTCCAGGCCAGCTCTCTGCTGTGGCCAGGAAGTGCAGTGGAGGATGGCCCAAGTGCTTGGGCCCTGCACCCTATGGGAGACCAGGAAGTACCTGGCTCCTTCCTGGCTTCAGATTGGCCCCAGCACCCCAGCTGTGGTAGCCATTTGGGGGGTGAACCAACAATGGAAGGAAGACCTGTCTCTCTAACTCTGCCTGTCAAAAAAAAAGTTTTAAAACTATTTTCAAAATAATTTCAAAAATATGCAGTTACAGAAGAAACCGCTGTGGTTTGTAGTTTAACACCACGGCTATGCTGCACAAGCAAATGGTACTCCCACTGGCAATCAACAAGCGGCAGTGAGGCCGGCACTGTGGCACAGCGGGTGAAGCTGCCACCGCGATGCCAGCCTTCCACACAGGGCCAGCTTGGCTCCATTTCTGATCCAGCTCCTTGCTGATGTGCCTGGGAAAATGGCAGAAGATGGCCCAAGTGAGTGGGCCTCTGCACCCTTGTGGGAGACCTGAAAGAAGCTCCTGGCTTTAGTCTGGCCCGGCTCCAGCCATTGCAGGCATTTGGGGAGTGCACCAGCAGGTGGAAGATGACTTTTGTCTCTTCCTTTCTCTCTGTAACGCTTTCAAATAAATAAATAAATAAATCTTGAAAGGGGGGGGGGGGCGGCGCTGCGGCTCAATAGGCTAATCCTCCGCCTTGCGGCGCTGGCACACCGGGTTCTAGTCCTGGTGGGGGCACTGATTCTGTCCCGGTTGCCCCTCTTCCAGGCCAGCTCTCTGCTGTGGCCTGGGAGTGCAGTGGAGGATGGCCCAAGTGCTTGGGCCCTGCACCCATGGGAGACCAGGAGAAGTACCTGACTCCTGTCATTGGATCAGTGCAGTGCGCCGGCCGCAGCTCACCGGCTGCGGTGGCCATTGGAGGGTGAACCAACGGCAAAAAGGAAGACCTTTCTGTCTCTCTCACTGTCCACTCTGCCTGTCAAAAAAAAAAAAAAAAAAAAAAAGGCAATGTTGGGGCCGGTGCTGTGGCATAGTGGGTAAAGCTGCCGCCTGCAGTACCAGTATCCCATATAGATGCCGGTTTGAGTCCCAGTTGTTCCACTTCCGACCCAGCTCTCTGCTACAGCCTGGGAGGGCAGTGAAAGATGGCCCAAGTCCTTGGGCTCCTGCACCTGTGTGGGAGACTCAGAGGAAGCTACTGGCCCCTGGCTTTGGATCAGCGCAGCTCCAGCCATTGTGGCCATCTAGGAAATGAACCAGTGGATGGAAGACCTCTCTCTCTCTCTCTGCCTCTCCTTCTCTCTCTGTATAACTGCTTTCAAATAAATCTTTAAAAAAATTACAATGTAACATAGTGGCTGATTAAACATTGCAAAAGAGACATTTTTTTTTCACCAAAGGATTCACAATAATGGATTTAACAACAAAATGTCTTTAGAAAGAGACATTAAAAACACAGTTCAATTTATAATCACTGTAGTGCCGGCAACTTTTTAAAACTCATTAAATGCTGGGGATTATACGAATTTAATAAACCAGTTTAAATATACTTAATTATACTGAGTATTATCACAATACCAAGCCCCCTTCCCCTGGCACCTTTTAATTTTTCTTGCAAACGTTCATTTCAGAATATTAGGTAATGTTCAGTAAAAATTTGCTTAATTCAGAGGTTTGAAAAATTGCATGGCATTGATGCACAATGAAGATCAAAGCCCCCACGGGAGCAATACTTGGCTTTGGATCTGTAAGGTCAGTACCCATGGCATGTGAGGAAAATCTGACAAGCAGTTCAGACAGCGATGGTTACCACAGGGCGCTACAGAGTGCCTCACAGCACGCTTTCTCAGGCAACTGTCGCACGCTTCACAAGGACTCTGTGGAAGAGACAGAAACTTTCTTCTTCAACTTAGATCTAAACGTGAAACTAGAACTCAGAGTTCTTGACATCAAGGTCCGGAATACTGTACTGAACTCTGCTGCTGTCTCATCAAAGAAAACACCTGTGCAAACTGACGAGTGAGCAAAAAAGAAATGAGAACAAAACAAAATTCATCTATTTAAATTGTCCCTAAGACACACAAATACTGTTCATTTAGAGTAAAATAATTCCAAAAATGCATTTTAAAATTTTTTGAAAGATTTTACTTATTTATTTGATAGGCAGAGTTACAGAGGGAGGGAGAGACAGAGATCTTCCATCTGCTGGTTCTCTCCCCAAATGACTAGAATAGCCTGGCCCAACCCCAAAGCGGGAGCTTCGTCTGTTTTCCCGAGGGAGTGGCAGGGGCCCAAGCACTTGGGCCATCCTCTGCTGCTTTTCCCAGGCCATTAGCAGGGAGCTGGATCAGAAGTGGAGCAGCTGGGATTCAAACGGCACCCAAATGGGATGCCAGCATTGCAGGCAGTGGCTTTACCTGTTGATCCACAATGCCGGCTCCTAAAATGCATCTTGGGTACATAAGACAATAATGGGCATGGGATTGTCCAGAGTGTCCAAGCATAAATCTACAGGATTGAGCCTTTCACAAAAGGCAGACACATCTGGAGAATCCAGACACATGGCAGACAAGAACAGCTCCTCTGAAAGAAAACAAAAGCAAAGAGGTATTTTTACAAAAAGAGCACAGGATTGTGCAGTTTGCAAAACATGGATGATAAACAATGATACTGCGGGATACCGTGGAATAAAATTTTGTTTAGTTTTGGAGTTTTCTTTTTAATATCTAGTTAAGAGACATAATCTTTGGATATACTTGAAATAATAAATCTGTAAAATGAGATCCCAGGAAAAAAACATTAAGATCTTGACTGAGTGATACCCTCTTTATGAAAACAAAGGAGTCTATGTCATAGTTCTAAACTTACTAAATCTACTAAACCTACTAAATCTACTGTAAAAGAAGACAATTTGTCACCTCACCAACTACATCAAAGTCAATATATGACAGGTCATCAAAAATTCAAAGAAAATGCCTATTATGGGAAAACTATGCAGATTTCAAAATTTTCTTGCACCAAAATAAACTTGAGTTTTTCATCTGAGGAGCCAAGAACTCAATCCAGGCTTCTTATGTGGGTGGCAGAACCCACTCTGCTCGAGCCATCAGCACTGCCTCCCAGGCCTGCAGTAGAGGAAGCTGGGATTAGGAGCAGAGCTTGGTATGTAACCCAGGTTATTCAATGTGGGATGTAGGCATCGTAACCAGCAATTTGCAGCTATGCTAAATAAATCCTGCTCCTTATCTTTTAATTCCATTTTTCCAATTTCTACACTCTGATAGGTGTATACATAAGGACAAAACACACAAAATGCAAACCATATGCAAAATTGATATTTTGCTTATCACTAGAATTAAGAAACAGATGCCTGCTAGCAATGAACAAGGAAAGCTCAGAAGCAAATTATTAACTACAGATGGGTTCTGATTTACACTATTTTGTTCTTGCCTGAAGCTCCATTTCTGCCTACAGCCAAAACTTGGGCTCTTGATCAATGGGTCTTCAATTTCAAATACCTGAACGTCACCCTACAGGGGGTGGCATTGTGGTGCAGAAGACTAAGCCACAGTGTGTGACACTGGCATCCCATATGAGTACTGGTTCCAGTCCCGGCTGTTCAACTTCCAATCCAGCTCCCTGTAAATGCTCTGAGAAAGCAGCAGAAGATGTCCAAAGTACTTTGGCCTCTGCCACCCATATAGGAGTCCCAGCTGGAATTCCAGGATCATGGCTTTGACTTAACCTTGCCCCATCCACTGCGACCATTTGAGGACCTCTTTGTGTTTCTCCCTCTAACTTTGCCTTTAAAATAAATAGACCTTTAAAGAAAAAGAAAATGTGTGTCCTTAGGTACATTGTAGTTAATACTGTTTTAAAAACTAAGACGGATCCTTTGAGGATACCATCAATCCAAAATTATCTGTTTTCTTTAAAAAGTATATTCAGTTGGGGCCGGCACTGTGGCACAGTGGGTTTAGCTGCTGTCTGCAACATCAGCATCCCATATGGGTGCCGGTTCAAGTCCTGGATACTCCATTTCTGACCTAGCTCCCTGCTAACGCACTTTGGGAAGCAAACAAAGATGGCTCAAGTACTTGAGCCCCTCCATCCAAGTGCGAGACCAAGATGAAGCTCCTGGCTTTGGCCTGGCCCAGCCCCGTTGTTTCTGAGGTTATTCAGGGAGTGAACCAGCAGATGAAGATCTGTGTCTGTCTCTCTCTTTCTCTAGGTAATTCTGTCTCTGAAATGAATAGATCTTTTTTAACAGGTGTATTCTATTTCTTCTCTGTGGTATAATGAAGCAGAGGTGAAGCCCTTCATTCTAACTTTCTGTTCCCTGGGGTTGGCAGCATTAGTTATCTGGTAAGAGAAATAGAGCTGCATGTAGGACACCACCTACCATCCTTAAACATACACAGCTCCAAGAAATGAAAACCTCTCAGACATATCCACGTTCCATTAAACAGCGTGGCTGTTTTACAGTCTTCCTTAGTGACTTTCACCTCAATTCTGTTGGCTTCTCAATCCCAAAGCCACACTTTGATGTAATTCCAAAGCAGAAAAATTAGACACTCTTCTGCGCACCTTTTCCTGTGCTTACAGTTGCTGCAATGACCCCACCACCCTCATTCTCACAGAGACTGCTAATTCTTAGCTTGCAGTTTGGGAGGTTCACGGTACAAGATTGGGCAGTCCCATTAGCTCAAGCATCTGGTGAGGATGGTGGAGGGGCAAGCACATGGCAAGCAAGGAAGAAGGGAGGGTCCTCAAATCCCTGGTGAGGACTACACCTTTTTTTTTTTTTTTAAAAAAAAAAGATTTATTTATTGAATTGAAAGGCAGATAAGTTACAGAGAGGTAAAGGCAGAAAGAGAGAGGTCTTCTATCCGCTGGTTCACTCCCCAGATGGCTGCAACGGCTGGAGAAGTGCCGATCTGAAGCCAGGAGCCAGGGGCTTCTTCCAGGTCTCCCACGTGGTTACAGGGCCCCAGTGACTTGGGGCATCTTCCACTGCTTTACCAGACCATAGCAGAGAGCTGGATCGCCCATATGGGATGCGGGCACTACAGGCAGTGGCTGTACCTGCTACACCAGAGCGGCAGCCCAGAGAACTACATTCTAAGGCCAAGCCCCCAGTGACCACAAGCCCTTCCACCAGGCCCACCTCCTAGACAACATCATTAGATCAACTCTCCACCCTTAATCAATCAACCATTTTAATTCATTAATTATTAACATAAGACTTTGGGGTCTAAACATCTGCATGAGTTTGGGGCGTCAGATCCCAATCACACTGCAGCAGACATCATTCTCACAAAGGCCTTCAATTCTGGCCCGACAAGGTCCCAAGCCTGGACTGCCCACAGCAGCCAGGCTGAAGCAGCAGCACCTCCTGATTGCATCCCTGACAGTCTTAGCGAGGCCTGGCTCTGCTCCGCGTCCCCTCCCCCTCAGCAGCGGCCGCAGCACACCTGCCCAGACCTCCCTCTTGACCAGCAGCCACTTCAATGGGCAGAGGAAAGGCATCTGATGAGAAAGTTCGCAACTCACGGCGGCCCCTCCAATGTGTCCTCGTCCTCCCCGGAGAGGAGAGGGTCGCTTCGCCCCGACGAATCCTCCCATCCACGCTCTTGACCTCTCTCACGCTTCAAACCTTCTCAAGGATGTGCAGGTGGAGTGACAGATCTGCTGACGTCCTCCAGGCTTAAAACGTGCTCATGGCCGCCACTGCCTCCGGGAGGAACGTCTGAGCTCCTTGTTGTGACTCACACAACTGTGGGCCTCGCCTCACTCCGTATCTGGCTGTGCTCTTTGCAATCGCCTTCTCTCTGCCTGGAGCACTGCCTCTGCTCTCCTGTTTCCGGCTGAACTCAGACCACCTGATCAGGGAGGTTTTCCCTGTCTCCCACACCTCACCCAGATCTGGGCTGGGGCCTTCCCAAGTAGACTAACTGCTGCTGCTACCTGCCCCAGCACAGTACTGACCCCCATGAACTCAACTCCTCTAGCAGGTTTGCTGAGTGCTGGCACCTCCCATTATGAAGAAATCAACAAGGACTTTTTGAATAAGTGTGTTTATGAATTCTGCGAGTCCATATTTCTAATTCTTGGTTGGCTCCTCTATTTTAAATTAAGCTGGTTTGTTTTTAGAGTCCAGTACTCTCATGTTTTTGGCCCTTAGTCTATCTACCCCACACTTTTTTCACATTAGACACCTCTTGGATGAGCTTTCATCCCATGGCCTCATCTTGGGCTCACGCCCCAGCGGAGGTGTATGGTGCAGCAGGGTGAACAGGCATGGTTAGCCAATCTCAGGCTCACGCCCCGGCGGAGGTGTATGGTGCAGAAGGGTGAACAGGTGCAGTTAGCCGGTCTTGCTTACTGCCTTCTGAAGCACAGTCTGGCAGGCAAGCAGGGACCTCTTCTGGATTTTTGCATGTGCACACTGAACGCATAGAGGCAATATGATACCACAGGACAACCATCAGTAGACGGAAAACGAAAGCCAGCAGACAAGTAGTTCTTCCTTTCATCCCTCAGGCAGCCAAAGGTGTACAACAGAGGTGGCTCAAGGGGACTGGGCCCCTGTCCTTAAGCAGAGGGTCACACAATAACACATCCTGCCTTTATCTTTTCCTCTTTGGCTGGTTCACGTGACCCAGTCCCTACTCCTGTCCTCTGTCCATTAAGACCATGTCCCAAGTAAATTATTTAAACAACAGTCCATGTTTCAAGACCTGCTCCTGGAGAGAACTGGGCTATGAGTCTCTTTAGTATTAGAAGTACTCAAAATTTTACTCTGCTTTTCTTATTATACTAGGGATAAGGAAGGCAGTGGAGGATGGCCCAAGTGCTTGGGCCCTGCACCTGCATGGGAGACCAGGAGGAAGCACCTGGCTCCTGGCTTCGGCTCGGTGCAGCGCCAGCCGTAGCTGCCATTTGGGGAGTGAACCAACAGAAGGAAGACCTTGCTCTCTGTCTCTCTCTCCCTCTAACTCTTCCTATAAAAAAAGTCTAACTTTAATTCTTTCTCTGCTGTCAACATGCTCTTCCTATTTTCAGAGATTCCTCTTTATCATCTGTGAACACTCCAAAGAAACATGAACAGATCAAGCCTCCCTGCCATGGTGTCTATTTCAAACCAGTGGTAGCCAGGAAAACATATTTCTTATAAGAACAAGAATTTTACCCCAATTTCCATATTTATATTAAAAACATTTTGTTAGCATTGCATAAAAGAACACTGATTAAATAAACAGACCTTTCTCAGACCTTCATGGCAGAGCTGGCTGATTTTTCGGCAGAGGCTGTATTTTAACAAGCACAAAAGAGAATCTAAGCAGTTAAAAAATACCTTGTAGAAGAAACACACTTAGCACTATGAAAGAAGATGAAGGCAAAAAATCTCCCAGTACATGTACAAAGGAAATCCAAAGTAAACAACAGCAATATTTATGGGAAAATGGCAGGGCCAAGTTGTTATTTATCAATAGTCACCTTGAATGTAAATGGCCTCACCTCTCCAGTTAAAAGATACTGACTGGCTGAATGGATTAAAAAACAAAACCCAGCTATTTGCTGCCTCAAGAAACACATCTCAACAACAAAGATACACGCAGACAAAATGAAAGGATGGAAAAAGATATTCTATGCTAACAGAAAGCAAAAAAAAAAAAAAAAGCTGGTGTTGTTATTCTAATATTAGACAAAATAGACTTTAACCAAAAAAACTATTAAGAGAGACAAAGAAGAGCACTATGTAATGATGAAGGGATCAATTCAACAGGAAGATGTGACTATTATAAATGTATATGCCCCTAATTAAAGTGCACCTGGCTATTTAAAAAAAATATTATGGGATCTAAAGGGAGACAAAGACTCCAAACCAATAGTAATAGGACTTCAATACTCCACTTTCAGCAATGCACAGATCAACCAGACAGAAGATCAGCAAGGAAAGAGCAGAGTTAATCGACACTACAGACCAAATGGATCGAATGGAAATCTACAGAACTTTTCATACTACAGATATGGAATACACACTCTTCTCACCAGTGCAGAGAACCTTCTCTAGGACTAAGCACATGCTAGGCTTTAAAGGAAATCTCAGCCAATTCAAAAAAACTGAAATCATACCATGCATCTCCTCAGACCACAATAGAATGAAGCTGGAAGTCAAGACTCAAG
The DNA here is from genome assembly GCA_949820135.1 of Sylvilagus floridanus. Lineage (NCBI taxonomy): Eukaryota > Metazoa > Chordata > Mammalia > Lagomorpha > Leporidae > Sylvilagus > Sylvilagus floridanus. Next base: position 72,001,085 of record OX463235.1, read on the forward strand.
AATCTCAAAACATAAAGAAAGGACTCTGTGGGAAAAAATATCCTACACGGAGGATCTCTGTGAGACCTCAGAGGAAAGAAAGGGTCATCAAAGGAGACACTCCTCTCTGAAGGGAGAGGAGAGCATCCACTTTGCTTGTGGCCATGTCTAAACACCGACGGAGTCTGTGGTCACAAAAGGCCTCCATAGCCCTGGCAGCCCATGACAAGAGCCTCGGATAATCACTGACCTCACAAAAAAAAAAAAAAAAAAAAAAAAGAGTGTTAATTGTTAAAGGAACAATAGTAGTCACTGTGCACTTGCTCGCCAGGTAGGACTTCTGTCCCTATTGAATTGTAATATGAGAATCCACTGCAAATTCTCTCCCCAAACTGTACTCTATATGTTGTGTGGGGGGATGGGGGCAAACTGTTAGTCTATGATTAGCATGGAGTTGGTCCTCTGTATATAAAGTCATACTAAAAATGACCCATAATGAAGAAGGAGATGGGAGAGGAAATGGGAGGTGGGAATGGGAGTTGGGGGTGTGGGGCATGGGGGAAAGAACCACTATATTCCTAAAGTTCTATCTATGTAAAAATGTATTCATTAAATAAAAAATTCTTCAAACATATGTAAACAGGGCTGGTACTGTGGCATAGTGGGTTAAGCCACACCCTGCGGTGCTGGCATCCCATATAGGTGCCGGTTCACATCCTGGCTGCTCCACTTCTGATCCAGCTCTCTGCTGTGGCCTGGGGAAGCAGCAGAGGCCCAAGTGCTTGGGCACCTGCACCCACGTGGGAGACCCAGAAGAAGCTCCTGGCTTCGGACTGGCAGCACTGGCCTTTGCAGCCATCTAGGGAGTGAACCAACAGACTGAAGAGTGTGCTCTCTCTTTCCCTTTCTCTCTCACTCTGCCTTTCAAATAAATAAATCTATCTTAAAAAAAATGTAAACGCATGGACACTGAACAACATGTTCCTGAATGAACAGTGAAGAAATCAGAAGAGAAATTTAAAAAAATTGTGGAAACAAATAAAGACAACAATACAACATACCAAAACTTACGGAATATAGCAAAAGTCATATTAAGAGTTAAGTTTATACCATTTGGTGCCTACATCAAGAAATTAGAAAGGCACTAAATAAATGAGCTATCAATGTATCTCATGGACCTTGAAAAAAAAAACAGCAAACCAAACCAAAACTAGTAGGATAAAATAATTGAAATTAAAGAAATAACAAAATTGAAACAAAAAAATACAAATGTCCAGTGAAATGAAGAGCTGATTTCTTGAAAAAATAAACAAAATTGACAACAACAACAACAAAAACAGGGAGAAGACTCAAATCCATAAAATTAAGAGATTAAAAAGGAAATGTAACAACAGACACTACAGAACTAAAAAGAATCATCAGAAATTACTACAGAGAGCATTATGCCAAGAAATATGGAACTTAGAAGGAATGGATAGACTCCTAGACACATACAACTTAACTAAATTGAGCCATGAAGACACAGAAAACCTAAACAGACCCACAACCAAGATGGAAATTTAATCAGTAATAAAGACCTGACCAACAAGGAAGAGCCCAAGACCAGACAGCTTCACTGCTGAATTCTACCAGACATTTAAAGAACTAACTCCATTTTTTCTCAAGATATTCAAAACAACTGAAAGGGAGAGAATCCTCCCAAACTCCTTCTAAGAAGCCAGTATTATCTTAATTCCTAAACCTGAAAAAGATGCAACAGAGAAAGAGAATTACAGATCAATTTCCCTAAACAAAGACACAAAAATCCTCAACAAAATACTAACCAATCAAATTCAACAACACATCAGAAAGACCATTCACCCAGACCAAGTAGGATTTATCCCTGGTAGGCAGGAATGGTCCAACATTCACAAATCAATTAATATGATATATCAACATTAACAACCTGAAAAACAAAAAACATATGATTATCTCAATAGATGCAGAGAAAGAATTTGATAAAATACAACATCTTTTCACGATGAAAACTTTAAGCAAACTGGGTAGAGAAGGAACATTACTCAACACAATCAAGGCATTTTATGACAAACAAGGCCAGGGTTCTACTGAATAGGGAAAACTTGGAAGGGTTCCCACTGAGATCTGGAACTGGACAAGGATGCCCACTCTCACCCCTGCTATTCAATATGGTCCTGTAAGTTTTAGCCAGAGCCATTAGGCAAGAAAAAGAAATCAAAGGGATACAGATTAGGAAGAAGGAAGTCAAGCTATTCTGATTTGCAGATGACATGATTCTATACACAGTGACCCCAAAGACTCCACTAAGAGACAATTAGAACTCATAGAAGAGTTTGGTAAGGCGTCAAGATATAAAACCAACACATAATAATCAACAGCCTTTATATACACAGAAAATGCCGCAGCTGAAAAAGAACTTCTAAGATCAATCCCATTCACAACAGCTCCTCATAGAATTACAAAACATTAAAGAAATAAATAGAAGACATAAAAAAACTAAAAAATCTTCCATGTTCATGAGTTGGAAGAATCAACATCATCAACATCATCAAAATGTCCATACTACCAAAAGCAATTTACAGATTCAATGTGATACAGATCAAAATACCAATGACATTCTTCTCAGATATAGAGAAAAAAAAACAACAACACTGAAGTGCCTAGGGAAACACAGGAATCTTTGAATAGCTAAAGCAATCTTATGCAACAAAAACAAAGCCAGAGGTATAACAATACCAGATTTCAAGACATACTGCAGGGCAGTTGTAATCAAAACAGCCTGGTACTGGTACAGAAACAGATGGATAGACCAGTGGAACCGAACAGAAACAGCAGAAATCAACTTACACATCTTCAACCAAGTAATCTTTGACAAAGGAGCTAACATCAATCCCTGGAGCAAGGACGGTCTCTCCAACAAATGGTGCTGGGGAAACTGGAGCTCCACATGCAGAAGTGTGAAGCAAGAATCCCACATGGCACAAAAATCCACTCAAAATGGATTAAAGACCTAAACCTATGATCCAATACCATCATAATATTATAGAACATTAGAAAACCCTGTAAGACATTAACATAGGCAAAGAGTTTTTGGAGGGGCTGGCACTGTTGGGCATCAAGTTAATCCTCTGCCTGCAGCACTAGCATCCCATATGGGTGCCAGTTCTTGTCCCAGCTGCTCCTCTTCAGATCAAGCTCTCTGCTATGACCTGGGAGAGCAGTAGAAGATAGCCCAAGTGCTTGGGCCCCTGCATCTGTGTGGGAGACCTGGAAGAAGCTCCTGACTCCTGGCTTCAGGTTGGCCCAGTCTGGCTGTTGTGGTCATTTGGGGAATGAACCAACATATGGAAGACCTTTCTGTCTCTCCCTCTCACTGTCTATAATTCTACCTGACATATAAATAAAATAAAAATCTTATAAAAAATAAAAGTTCTTGGAAAAGACCCCAGAGACTCAGACGATGAAAGCCAAAATTAACAAATGGAATTATATCAAGTTGAGAAGCTTCTGCATTGCAAAACAAAAACTCAGCAAAGTGAAGAGGCAACTGACAGAATGGGAGAAATCATTTACAAACCATGTAACTGACAAAGGATTAATAACCAGAATCTATAAAGACTCAAGAAACTCAACAACAACAAAACAAACAATGCAGTGAAGAAATGGGCCAACGACTTAAACAGTTTTCAAAAGAGGAAATCCAAATGGCCAACAGACACATGAAAAAATGTTCAGGATCACCAGACATCAGGGAAATGCAAACCAAAACCACAGTGAGTTTTCACCTCTCCCCAGTCAGAATGGCTTTCACACAGAAATCAACAAACAACAAGTGCTGGGGAGGTATCCTAATGCACTGTTGGTGGGAATGTAAACTGGTATAGCCACTGTGGAAGACAGCAGGGAGATGCCTCAGAAATCTGAATATAGACCTACCATATGACCCAGCCATCCCACTCCTGGGAAGCTACCCAAGGGAAATTAAATCAGCATATGGAAGTTATCTGTACCCCTATGTTTAAGTTTATAATAGCTAAGACATGGAGTCAACCCAATGTTCATTAACTCAAAACTGAATAAATTATGGGATATGTACACCATGGAATACTATACAGCAGTTAAAAAAAATGAAATCCTCTCATTTGCAACAAAATGGATGAAACTCGAAAACATACTTACAGCAATAAGCCAGTCCCCAAAGGACAAATACCATATTTTATCCCCAGTCTTTGGAAACTGATAGAGCACCTAAAAGGTACTCTATAGATGTGAAATGGACACTTTGAAGTGCAATGACTTTGACCAGCCCTTGTCTCAACTGTTGAGGGACAGTTTTTTTTTTTCTTTCATACAATTTGTTGACTTCTTTACCTAGTATTAAGTTAATCATACATTTATAAATTTAGCTGAAAATATATCTTAGTAAAAAATAATAATGGGAATAGAAGAGGGAGGAGGAAGAAGGGTGGGAGGGGAGGTGGTATGGTGGCAGGAATCACTATATTCCTAAAGTTGTATTTATGAAATACGTGAAGTTTGTATTCCTTAAATAAAAGGTTTCTGGGGGAAAAATACCTTGTAGAACAAATTTTGAGGCTCCATCACACTGAAGTTGGATTATTATATCTGTCTTTGTGTCAACTCTTTCCACTACTATTAGATACAGTACTATCAGGTGAGGTAGGCTGCAAAATATTCCACATCAAGTAACCATTTAAGGATTTTATTGGTTAAGCTAATCATTCATATTTTGTTGCTATAAAGTAACAGTCAAAGCAAAAATATTTGCTGGTAATTCACAAAATAGGAAAAAGTATCAATTGCAGGTTTCATAGCTAATGATAAGATTGATGAAATCCTGGAGGGGCTGGCACTGTGGCATAGCAGGTAAAGCCGCCACCTGCTGTGCCGGCATCCCATATGGGCGCCGGTTTGTGTCCCGGCTACTCCACTTCCTATCCAGCTCTCTGCAATGGCCTGGGAAAGCAGCAGTCATGTAGGGAGTGAACCAGTGTATGGAAGACCTCTCTCTCTGCCTCTCCTTCCTTCTCTGTGTAACAAATTTTCGAATAAATAAATAAAACTTAAGAAAAAAAAAAAGAGGAAGAGATAGACACTTTAAAACAGATCAAGAAAGAAAAGGAGAAAGTGAAACTGTGCCATAAGTTTGGGAGTTAAAAACAAACTTAAGACCACATACTATTCAGCTGGAAAGAACTTATACACTTTCATATGTGAATATGAAGCATTTCAATAAGCTATTCATCAATTTCCAATGGGAAGGAACTGGTTCTGATGTAACCTGGATAAGTGAAAAGGAGAGGTTTTTTTTTTTTGGAAGGGACAAGAAGAGTGGGGGCTCTCCTCTGTAATACTGCTGACTGTGGCTCTGAGCCTAACTCCAAAACTGATCGATAAATTTAATGTTTGTTTTTAAGCAATATAACTGTTAGATCAATGAGGTGTAACTTTACTTAGAATGAAATGATCCAATTAAACATGGGGCCACCCCTAGGGTGCCCTGCACCTGAGACAGCAGGCTTCACAGCACCACCACGTGTAAGAAGTCACTCTGACCTCCTAGCAGCTTCTCAAGGAGGTAACTGGTGAGTGAACCGGGAGAACGCATGTATCTTTGAACTCAAGAAATCACCGCATTCTCCTCTTCCCCCTGGATTCTCACTTGAATCCTCCATTTCTCTTTCCCTCCACCCCCATCTTCCATTTCTCTTTCCTTCTTTATTCCCACACCTCGACCATGCAGGTGGCGGGAGGAAAAACGACTGTATTCATAAGTCTGCATAGGGCATCTCCTGTGCTGGCTTTTGGGAGAACTTGAAGTTCAATTAAGCACAATGCAGAAACATCAAGGATTTCAGTGTGAAGTGAAAACAGGGATGTCAACATAAAACGAGAGAGAGCACACGTTTCCAGCCACTGGTTCATTCTTCAAATGCCCACGATAGCTGGGGTCGGGCCAGGGCCACAGCCAGGAGCCAAGAACTCCATACAGATCTCCTCCCTGGGTGGCAGGAGCCCCATTATATTTTGCACCATCACCACCGCCTTCTAGGGTCTGCACTGATGGGAAGCTGGAGCCTGGCCCTGAACTCGTGCGTTCCTGTGGGATGTGGGCATCTCAACCACTGGGCTAAATGCTCACTCTCAACTTTTTAATTGCCTAAGGGGACACAGTTTACCACCTGACCTTGGAGCCAGGCTGTCAATCCAGAAAGTCTGTCTACAAGGCTACATATTTATTATCTGTATATACTACTGGTACACAGAATATCCAAAGGGGAGTACAGGAAATACAATATGGCTGATGCTACTCTGGGCAGCAGGCAGAAGACAGAAAAGGAGACACAACAGAGATGTAAGAAGGAAGTCAAGAAAGTACTGTCACGGGTGCCAGCATTGCGGCACAGAGGGTTAAAGTGCAGCCTGCGCTGCTGGATCCCACGTGAGCGCTGCTTCAAGTCCTGGCTGCTAGATTTCCAATCCAGCTCCCTGCTAACTGCCAGGGAGCCCAAGTATTTGTGGTCCTGCCACGCATATAGGATACTAGGATGGAATTCCGGCTCCTGGCTTGGGCCTGTCCCAGCCCTAGCCATTGCAGTCATTTGAAGAATGAACCAGTGGACGGTATCTCCACATACACCCCTGCTCCTGCCAACTCTGCCTTTCAAATAAATACATAAATCTAAAAAGAAAAGAAAGTATTATCATAAACAGTGGACTTTATTTAGACCAACTACTCAACGTTCTAACTTCTTTAGCTAAATAACCAATCCAGTGAACAACTTTTATGCAATGAACAGTTATAAAATAAATGATTACTGGCGCCCACTCTCAAAGTATGCAAAAACTACCCAGCAGAAGAACCACGTCAGGAAGCAGTGTATGTATGCACAGGAAGTTTCTGGATTTCTTGCCAAACTGTGAGTATGAGTGAGCGTGCCATGCGCAGTGCCTCCCTCGATCTTACTCACACACACGTACTCAAGCACACGTTATGATAGGAAAAAGCTACCCAGATCTTGTTAAGAATCACAGCCACACACAGACTGCAAAAATAAAGCCAACGATTTTCAGTGGAGCTCTGCCCCAACATACCTGCTTCTGGGTCCTGGTTGAAACGGCAGTACTTGGTGGTTTCCAGGGAAGGCAAGCACTGCTCTATGGGTACCCAAACGTACGTCTCAGGACACAACAGGTCAGAAGGTCTATACTGACCCTAGAGAGAAGGGAGGAAAAAGGCAGAGGCATTTACTAACAGAGCACAGCAACTCTCAGACTTACAAGCTTCAGGAAAGATTTGCGTTGCACATGTAAACGAAGTCCATCCCGAACGACTTCACTGAGAACAGGCGGCAGCCTGGCCAGGGCTGCCCGGCTCCCTGAGCACAGCCACACGCCGCTGCTGAGGGGGCCTGTGATGGGCGGAAGCTCTGAGTATGTGTTCTCTTTTTGAAGAGATATTGAACATGCTTCTCTCTGAGCGGACTGCTAAAAATAGCGAGGTCAAGTCATTTTTAATTTAAGAGTTAAATTTCTTTTCAAATATTACAGCCCTGTATATAATGAACTTGCTTCATAAAGCGAAAATTTTACTGTTTTTATTCAGAACTTTAAAAATGTACTCCAATACTTAATCCAGTCTAACGTACTTTAAGTACTATCTTCCCAGTACACCAATACTGGTAAGTATACGACAAAGAGAAATTTTAGAAACATAAGAGAAATTTCAGAGACACATCTGTGATGATCCTTTAATTTTCTTCAAAAATTGTATTTTAGAAAAATGATTTCTATATTTGTATTTCTAGCCCAATTATACACCCAAATCTAAAACAACAGATTTAGTAGTAGAACAATGGCTATACAATAGATACTGATGAAAAGAATCCTTCGTTTATAAATAACTTGGCATATAATTAATAGGATGGAACAAATTAGGTGAAAGCAAGTTGTGCTCTTTAAGTTTAATTAAAATTCCAAATATCCACCTCTAAATTTTAAAATTAAAAAATTATACAAGATAAAATCTGGTGCAATGTTTTTTAAGCATTTTTACTGTAACCCATACTAAGAAATACTTTCTACATTACAACGCAGTAAATGTATGTGCAAATGTAAAACCTTCTGGAAACACATCTTTTACAAACGCTTACACGTTATGTTCTTTTCTACTTTATTTCAATTTTTAAAAAATGATGCTCTCAAACTACCAAAACTATTTTCACAGATAGCAAATGAGTCATAACATAGTCTGAAAAACATTACTTAGTGCAAAAATCCATTACCGAGACCACTGCCTCCCATCAGAGGCCCAAGGACAAGCCTGCTCAGTAAGTCACTCCAAGCAGCTCCACACAGATAGCAAGTGACCACCACAGACAGGGGAAACGGAACACAAACAAAACATGGCAGAGTACTTCCTGCTGAGAGGCGGAGGAGATCTACCAGGGACTTACGAGGCTGGCTGGATTAAATCTAGGGCAGGAGGAAGGGAGCGGGAATATCTCTACGTGAAGTCACAGAGCTGGCCTTGGCCGAAGCTGAGCACAGGAACAACAGGGCTCTGCAGCAATGGAAGTGTAAGATGGCAGCTGCGGGACAGGGCCTCAAAGACCAAGTTTCGAGCTTCATTCTGGATGAACGGAGAGGCTTGCGGACTGAGTGTGGTCCTACATTCTCAGGAGCGGGAGACGGGATGAGGACTGGAACCGTTTATCTGGACTGTTCACTGACTGCTGATGCCTTACTACCTGCACATCAGCAAAGGGAAAGTCCCAGGGGGTCTACAAACTAATCTAGTATTAAAATCGACTACAGGATTCCTTACGAGAAGAACCACTCGAGAGCAGATTCCAAGCTGGCTGAACAGGGAAAGACGTGCTGATTCTGAGCAGGGCCAGACAGCAGGACAGCAGAGAAGAGCACTCCCGGGAGGAGCAGGAGAGAAGCCTGCAGTGGAAACTACCGGAAGAGCAGGCATGCCGGGGAGCAGTGCACGCAGCAGGCAGGGACACCACACGGGACTCCCACGGCCGGGGTTGGAGGAGACAGCGCCGCTGCAGCCCATGCCACTGAGGGGAACCTTGTGGACCACACTGTCTTCAGAGTCTGGCCCAGAGCCCTAGCAGGGGGCAGGGTACCCACCCAATCCAGCGAAGGAAAAGAGCGTTTTTTTCTTCCCAGCCCCCTGTATCGGCCCCTGCAACCGGCGGGAAGTCGGTGCCATCTTGACTACAGTGGAGGCTGCGGCGGCTCTTACACACACAATCAGGAGATTTTACCAGAGGGAAAAAACCTGCATTTCCTACTGACTGTGAGTCTGGCAGGGAGGTCTGATGAGGGCTGGTGGGGTGCTCCACCCTCTCAACCTACCACGCGGGCTCCAGTCTGAAACTGCCCAGGCAGAGCTCTGGGAACGACTCGGCTCTCTCCCGGGACGGAGCAGGCTTGTGGGGATGAGGGGGATTCTCTGCACCCCTCAACTGTGGGATAGTGGAGGGGGTGTAGCTGGGTCTCTGGGCAATCACTGTGTTGGCTCAGAGGCGCGGAGCTCCCTGAGACCCTGGGGTGCTCACTGCAGAGTTCCGTGCTCACACTGAGGACTGCACAGAGCGCTGTGCAGTGCGTACAGCAGTGTGGGAGAGGGTTGTACCCACTGTGGGCTAACCCCAGGCATGGATCACCTTGGAAGAGATGAGGTGAGGGTGTGATTACTCCAGCAGGTATGATCGTACCCTTCCCCTTCTGACAACAGAGGTTCCCCTGCCCAACCTGGGAGTCGCCCTGCGTTCTAACCCCACCCCTGAGCACGGACCAGCGCTCCCTGGCTGCACCCAGCACACACCTCTGGGTATTCACTCCAGGAGCAGACACTCCACTGAGCCACAAAGGCACCCTTCACAGATAAAATCCATCAGTGAAAAAAATTAATGTGTTCCCACAAATGCCTAAAAATAAATGTAGAAATACAAGAAATAAGAACAAGGAAGACAACATGATTCCCCCAAAGGAACACAACACTTCAATGTTAGAACGTGAAGACAAAGAGATTGATGAAATGCTGGAAAAGGCATTCAAAAGAATGATCATAGGATTACTTAGAAGCAATGAGAAGCAAATTCATGGGTTAAAGAAATCTACACATGACATGGATGAAAAATTTTGCTGTGAGATAAGAGATTATGAAGAGAAATCAAACTGAAATATTAGAAATGAAGAATTGAGGGGCTGGCACTGTGGCACAGCGGGTTAAAGCCCTGGCCTGAAGCGCGGGAATCCCATATGGGCCAGTTATATTCCCGGCTGCTCCTCTTCTGAGCCAGCTCTCTGCTATGGCCTGGGAAAGCAGTGGAAGATGGCCCAAGTCCTTGGGCCCCTGCACCTATGTGGGAGACCCAGAAGCTCCTGGCTCCTGGCTTCGGACTGGCTCAGCTCTGCCATTGAGGCCACCTGGGGAATGAAATCAGTAGATGGAAGACCTCTCTCTGTCTCTACCTCTCTCTGTAATTCTTTCAAATAAATACGATAAATCTTTAAAAACAAAAAAGGAATGAAGAATTGAATATGGCAAATAAAAAATACAGCAGAAAGCCTAACAACAGACTTGCTGAGGCAGAAGAAACAATATGTGAGGTTCAAGTCAAGTCAGACTGAAGAAAAAATAGAAGAAAAAATTAGAAAAATTAAAACAGTGTTCGAGATTTATGAGATACTATCAAATGACTCCTCCTACAGGTCTTAGGAGTTCCTGAAGGTGTGGGAAGAGAATGGATAAGAAGACCTATTGAGTGAAATGATGACAGAAAACTCCCCTAATTTGGAGAAAGAAAGGGACGTCCAAGTACAGGAAGTACACACAACTCCTAACAGACATAATCAGAAAAGATCTTCGCACGATCCATTGCAAACATTCAACAGTAAAACATAAAGAAAACATTCTAGAACATGCAGGAGAAGCACCAGATCACTTTCACAGGATCCCCAATTAGACGACAGCTGATTTCTCAGCAGAAATCCCACAGGCTTGGCGAGAACGGAGTGACAATCAAGAATTTCATATCAAACAGAAATTGAGAGAATCTGTAACCACTTATTCAGCCTTATAAATGATGCTTTCATGAGGTGCTATACAAAGACACAGAGAACAACAGTTATCATTATGAAAGAATGTGAAGGCAGAAAACCTAATAAAAGTACAAAGGAAATCCAAAGCAAACTATAACAATATTTATGGAAAAATGGTAGGACCATGTTGTTACTTCTTAATAGTAACTTTGAATGTAAATGGCCCAAATTCTCCAATTAAAAGAGCTGGCTGAATAAATTTTTAACCAATCCATTTGCTGCCTACAAAAAAACAGACCTCAGCAACAAAGATACAAGCAAATTAAAAGTGAAAGGATAGAAAAAGTTATTCCATGCTATTGGAAAGCAAAAATGAGCAGGTGTAGCCATCCTAATATCAGACAAAACTGTTAAAAGAGAAAAAAAAGGACACGATGTAATCATTGAGGGATGAATCAACAGGAAGATGCGACTATAATAAATACACATATACTCAATGCCAGTGCACTTGCCTATCAAAAACAGATGTTAATGGTCTAAAGGGAGATAGAGACTCCGTCACAGTAGCAATGGGGGCCTTCAACACCTCACTTTCATCAATGGACAGATCAACCAGACAGAAAATCAACAAAGAAACAACAGAGCTAATCAACACCATGGGCCAAACAGACATAATTGATATTTACAGAATATTTCATCCTACAATTGAAGCATAAACATTCTTTTCATCAGTGTGTGAAACTTCTCTAGGATAGGCCATTTGTTAGGCCATAAAGCAAGACTCAGCCAATTAAAAAAATTGAATCATATGATGCACTTTTTCTGATTACAAAAGAATAAAGCTGGAAATTAACAACTTAAGAATCTGTAGAAAATATGAAAACACATGGAGACTGAAATCCATCTTGAATACTGAGTCATATAAGAAATCAAAAGGGAAATCAAAAAATTTCTGGAAATGAATGAAGATGACAATACAACATATCAAAACTTACAGCAAAAGCCAGTTAATAGGAAAGTTTATAGCAATTAGTGTCTATATCAAGAAATTATCAATCCATCTCAAGGACTAAGAAAACAACAAACCAAACCTAAAATTAGTAGGAGGAAATAAATAATTAAAATTAGAGAAGAAATAACCAAAATTGAAACAGAAAATACAAAAGATCAGTGAGATGAAGAGCTGGTTTCCTCCTCCTCTTCTTCTTCTTTAAGAAACAAACACAGCTGATACACTACTGGCCCAATTAATCAAGAAACAAAAATAAAAGAGGGGGAGACCCAAATTAATAAAATAAATGAAAAAGGAAATGTAACTGACACCAAAAAAATTAAAAAAAAAGAATCATCAGAAATTGCTTCAAAGAGCTCTATGCCATCAAATCAGGAAACAAAGAAGAAATGATAGATTAATGGACACATACCATCTACGAAACTTGAGGCATGAAGACACTGAAAACCTAAACAGACCAATAATGAAGACAGAGACTGAATCAGTAATAAAACCCTCCCAACAATGAAAAGCCCAGGACCGGATGGCTTCACCGCCAAATTCCACCAAACTTTTAAAGAAGAACTAACTCCAATTCTTTTCAAACTATTCAAAACAATGGAAAGGAGGGAATTCTCCCAAACTCTTTCTATGAGGCATTGGCTTTATCCTATAGAATTAGTGTTACCCTGTACTAGCTATACCCCTTCTGCCTGCCCTTTAAAACGTGTACCTGATTGCTAACGAATGGACATGTTCACCAAAACTTGCAACTGGTGCTTCTGGTCGAAGAACGCCGTAGCCTCAATGTCCCAACAGTGAGTGGGCCTCACAGGACAAGCCTGCAACTAGCCATCAGGGAAATGCAAATAAAAACCACAATCAGATTTCACATCAGCCCAGTTACAATGGCTCTCATACAGAAATAAAAAAATAAATAAATAAATGCTGATGAGGATATGGGGAAAAAGGTGCCCTAATCTGCTGTTAGCAGGAATGCAAACTAGCAGAGTCACTGTGGAAGACAGCATGGAGATTCCTCAGAAATGTGACAATAGATCTACCATATTACCCAGCCATCCCACTCCTGGGAATTTGCCCAGATGAAATGAAATCATCATCTGAAAGAGTTATCTGGACCCTTCTGTCTATTGCAGCTCTATTCACAATAGCTAAGACATGGAATCAACACAGATGACTGGATATAGAAAATGTGGTATATAACACTGTAAAATATCAGTCATGAAGAAGAATGAAATCCTGTCTTTTGCAACAAAATGGATGAAACTGGAAAACTTCACATTTATTTAGTGAAACAAGACAGTTCAAAAAAGATAAAAAACATATGGTTCCCCTGACCTGTGGTAACTTAGTAATGCGTATGAGCAAAACTGACATTTCGAGAACTGATTATTGTTTACAGACATTATCTCTACTGTGTGGAACAGCGTTTTTCTTCTTACCGATGTTTGAATTCTTTACTTAATGGAGGGTCAAACTTATGATTATAAAACAAACCAAAAGTATGTCACTGTAAAAATTAAAAAGAGGAGGAAGGGTGGTGTGGGAAGTATCACTATGCTCCTGAATCTGTGTATAGGAAATACGTGAAATTTTTTCACTTTTACAAATAAACAACATTGTTAAAAAACAGATGTACAGTAAAGGTAGATAATCCCAGGCTATCTGTCTTATCGAAAGCAATGTCATTCTTACTGAGAATTGTTTTATTGGGGTAAAGGGATGACTTGCTATAATGCTGTCAATATTATTAATAAGCAGTATGGGAAACCAGACAGCAGCCTAAAGCACTGATTCCAAATCTTTTTTCCTTTTCAACTACAGGCCACTTTGAAAATCTGAATTTTAAAAACCTAAATATAAGAGTCAAATATATAGAACTTCCAAAAAGGTGTAATTTTTCTTGACTTTGGAATATTTGAAGATTTTTTATACATGAAAAGCACAAACATAAAAGGGCAAAAATGATGAAATGAACTTCAACAAAATTACAGTTTTTAAAACAAATTAAGAAAATTAAATAGAAAAGCTAAAGTTAAGGAGAGAATATTCACAATTATTAGAACAGAGCCTTATATCCAAAACACACAAAGAATTTTAACAAAACAAGTAACCCACTTTAAAATGGGAAAGACAAACAGCTTAGACACATCGTCATGGATACATGAACGCCTGCTAAGCACATTCAAAGATGTCTGACAGTATCAGTTAACAGAAATGCAAATTAAAACCGTAACTAGTAAAAAGTGCGCATCCAACAGAATGGCGAAAATTTTAAAAGATGGAAAAGAACAAGTTTTGGCCAAGATTTAGACTATGTAGACCTTAAATATTGCTGGTTTAAAATGGTAGAACCACTTGATACACACTCTTGTACATCAGTCATCTGAGAATGTACCCTAGACAAATTCTTTGAATCAGTATTATTGGACAAGAGCTTTAATTGTGGACATATCACATATTTTTTCATAGAGGCTGTGCTGTTTTACATTTCTATCAGCATTGTATTAACTATCCAAGTATAAACTTTCCCATTACAAGACAGTTAAGTCTCTGCAAATCCAAAAAACGGCAATTCACTGTGGTTTTCATGTGTGTTACATATTTTTTCACATTTAAAGGAATTTATATTTCCTTTTTTATAAAGTTGGTCCACCTTTGTTGAAACTTGTTGATATTTTCTTGTTCATTGAAGGAACTCTTTATATATTAAGGAAATTAACTGTTTATAAAATATATTGTGTTTTCTTAGTTATTTGTCTTCTGACTTTAAATATCATATGCTTCTGTCACTTGGAAATTATAGACAAAGTTATCATTTTTTAAAAAGGCAAATGGGTTTTTTGCAAGAAAATTAAAAAGGCCACCCTAAGAGTATAAAAACATACTTTCGTGTCTTTTCTAATACTTTCCTAGTTTCACGTTTACATTTATGTCCCATCTGGAATTTATTCGGGAAGAGTATAAAAGATCCAACCTAATTTCTTTCAGATGTTTACTCAGTGGCCTCTGCATCGCTGTGTGAACGATCTTCATTTCACCTACTGATTTTCAGTCTCTTTACAACTCACTGAACCCCCATCTACACCCCCTTCTGGACTGCTTCTCTGGGCATACCAGCCTCTCCGTCTACTCATTTGCCAGCGCCTCAGTTTGAACTATTAAAGCTTGATATATTGTGACATCTGGTAGATCTAGTCTCCCCTCAACACTCACTTGTAGAATTTTCTGACCCTTTTTAATTATTCTAAGACTCTGTATTAGTAGAAAATATTATCACCACAGGGAAACAGTAACAAAAACGGAATGCCATATCTTGACTATTGTGATGGCAGACTGCAAATGAAGAGAATTCTAAAAATGTCTCTTAAAAAAGAATACATGAATCATCTTAAGTTAAAAACACAACAAGGAGGGGCCAGCACTCTGGCGCTGGTTAAAACCCCAGCCTGCAGCACTGGCATCCTATACGGGTGCTGTTCCGAGTCCAGGCTGCTCCACTTCCGAACCACCTCCCTGCTTATGCACCTCGGAAAGCAGCAGAGGATGTCCTGAGTCCTAGCCCCCTAGAACCCACGTGGGAGACCTGTGTTCAGATTGGAACAGTTCCAGCCATTGCAGCCATTTGGTGAGTGAACCAGTTGATGGAAGACCTCTCTCTGTCTCTACCTCTCTCCAGAACTCTTTAAAACAACAACAAAGGGCCAGCATGGCGCATAGTGAGTCAAGTATGGGCGCCAGTTTATGTCTGAGCCACTCCACTTATGACCCAGCTCCCTGCTAATGGTCTGGGAAAGCAGAAGACGGTTCAACTGCTTGGGTACCTGCTACTGGTGAGAGAGCGAAGATGAAGCTCCTGGCTCCTGGCTTCACGCTCGCCCAGCCTTGGCCATGGCAACCATCAGGAGAGTACATCAGCAGATGGAAGACCTTTCTCTCTCCCTTTCTCTAACTCTTCCAAATAACTAAACAGATCTTGAAAAAAATGGCACCATTATCTAATTTAATGCTGTCAGCTAACATATACAGGTACAGGTCAAACATTTCAGGAGAAAAAGGCTCACGCCTCAATTTTTGAGTACTTAAGATGAAAATGACCTCAGTCTTTCTTATTAACATGCTCTATACAGATATGCAGATACATCAACAGCCACCTGAACAATGATGACGTCCATGAACATTCACTGAATGTTTACTATGCGACAGACACTATGTCCTGGGAACAAAATACTTCCAGATAATTCACAATCCACAGGAGTGACAGCTGCACAAAAGGTACACATAAAAATACACCAAGGGCAAAAGAAATACATGCTCTTTCATAAATGAGTTAGGTATTTGATTTTTAATTCTTTAAATATTTAGTTTATTTTACTGACCATAAATGTACACATTGTAGTTTCTGCTCATCTGAAATCAGATTTTTGGCTTAGGTCAAAACATTTTTTCTCCTAAGTCTAAGCTTATTTCAATGCTTCAAATATTTTCCCAAGTGATCAAAGAATGCAGAGTTTTATGAAATAAACCACTTTGAAACGTTATACTTTCTAAACTAAGCTGGTTGAAAGCTAAGTGAACATAGTTCTTAAAGCTCAATTTAAAGTCACCATCAAACAAATGAAATATACAGGGGTTTCACAGTTACCCGGCCTTTTAGCTCCTGTTTAAAAAAAAGACAAAGCAGAAATGTTCATACTAAGAATGTAATTACTTAAGGATTTGGGCATATTTCCCCCTGGTAAGAAGAAAAAATATTTAATCAACCTCTAAGTACATTCATTCAGATTGGAACAATGCAGTAAAAACAGATTCTTTCCTAGGGTGCTTTGTGTAAGTAAGAAGGAATCCAAGTCACCACAGATTTCTAAAGTACTCAACATTTTGAAAACATCATGGTCTGATAGGGCTTATCTCTGGTTCTTTGAGTTCTCTCAATGGGAGCAGAGTTTTAGAAGATGAGCTCTGGGCTCCTCTGCAGTGCCTCACAAGCCCAGCCAGCAAGTAGCACACACCCCTCACATCCAGCCCCTCCCGGGCTGGGAGGCTCCTTGGAGGGCACTGCAGGGCAGGAGGAGAAGTATGGAAATGGCAAAAACTCACTCTAAAAAATCCTAGAAACACACGAATGATGCTTACTTTTCTTTATTAATTAAACATTTTTGGTGTGGGGTAGCATCTCTATTCAAAGTGCTGAAAGTGAAGTGAATTCAGAAAATCCCACGATTCAAAACTTCACCCAACTATTACTTCTGCAACTGTTAACAAACTATTTTGAAAACGGAAAACAAAACAAAGGAAAATATCTTGAGCTGTCAAAGAGTTAATGTTTGCTCACAAGATGGCTGTGATATTCAATGAATCTGTCTTTAATGAAAACCACTTAGACTGTGTAAAACCCAAATTACACTACACTTTCCCCCACCAGAGAGAGAGAGTAAATGGCTACATCATATTTCAATCAATTTTACTGGGTTGTCACAGAATGAAAGTCTAGGAAATACCAAAGTTAAATCTGAACACTGGGGGAAGCCCTAGAGAAGCGCACTTCCTGTCCTAGAGACGGCACTTCCAGGCGAGATCACACAGCTCGGGTTCTGGTCAACGGAAGGAACAAAGGCATTCTTCTCACTCGCACGCTTAAGACCATAATCTGAACAGTATTATCATATTGATTTAATTTTCTTCCCTATAAAAGAACCATAAAATAAAGTATATGGAAAGTATCTTAATTCAACAAAATGTAACAGAATTTGGCCTAAAGACAACATTTATTTTGAGGGCCGGATGTTACCACCACCTCACTATCATCTCCTACTAAATGATGGTGAACGGAGGTACTGCAAGAGTATAAAAGTGGAACATCTGATTTCATGATTCGCAATTTCAGCAAAATACCTAAACAAATATTCATGAAAGCACAGACACTTTTCTCAGTTAAGATGCAACTAGACAGAACTCTTCATTTCCAGGAGACCCCCTCGTGGTGCAACAGTTCAGCTGCTGCCTGTGTTGCTGGCATCCCATATGGGTGCTGGTTTGAGTCTTGGCTGTTCCACCACTTCAGAACCAGCTCCCTGCTAATGCACCTGGGAAAGCAGCAGAAGACCCACATGTAAGACCTGGACGGAGTTCCATACTCCTGGCTTCCATCTGGCCCACCCTTTGCAGTTTTGGCCATTTGGGGAGCAAACCAATAGATAGAAGATCTCTCTCTGTCTCTTCCCCACCACCACCCACCCCGCCAGTCACTCTGCCTTTCAAATTCAGTCAGTCAGTCTTTCAAAAAAAGAAAACAGAGATTTCTGCTGCTCTCCCAGGCGCATCTACCGGGCTTGTCACTTTCCAACATTCAAGTTCATTCTCTTGTTTATTTCCATCTCTAGGGAACTCCTGTTAGGATGCAAGTTAAGAGATTTTAGTCTGATACGGTCTCCAATTCTGTGTACCAAAACTTGCATACGTAACTGTTAGAAGAGTGAGCCATGGATCTGGTACACCTCACCAACACCACTTCTGCCTGCCCTCTCCACACAGTGCATGAGTCAGTCACTGTCTTCTCACTTCCCCACTTGTGATGCGGCACCACCATCCAAGTACTCTTACAGTGTAAGAACAGTTCTCAACCTCTGGAAATTCAGAGAATTGTCACCAAGCATATTATCATGAAAATATACGTAAGAGTTACAGAAATTAAAAAGATTCTGAAACTCAAGGTTAGAAACCACTGCCTCCTGTCAATTTAGTTTTTTCCCTCAAAGCTAAAAATACTTCTGTCACCGGTGTATACTTCTTGTGTAACAGGAAGCAAACACAGCTTTTCTTACTGCTTAAGAACAAGGGAGGGGCCGGCACTGTGGTGCAGCGGGTTAAAGCCCTGGCCTGAAGCGCGGGAATCCCATATGGGCGCCAGTTCTATCCCCCGCTGCTCCTGTTCTGATCCACCTCTTTGCTATGGCCTAGGAAAGCAGCAGAGGATGGCCCATGTCCTTGGGCCCCTGCACCCAGGTGGGAGACCTGGAAGAAGCTCCTGGCTCCTGGCTTCAGATCGGCACAGCTTCGGCCATTGCCGTCATCTAGGGAGTGAACCAGCAGATGGAAGACCTCTCTCTCTGTCTCAACCTCTCTTTGTAACTCTGTCTTTCAAAGAAGGAAGGAAGGGAGGGAGGGAGGGAGGGAGAAGGGACATGCGACTGGAGGAAGGGCCTCTTCATCAGTTGGCGGTTAACAATGATGATAATGAAGGTTTCCTCTGTGTTTGTCAAGAACATGGTAGACTCATAACCATTCCGTGTCATCACCTATGTCTCCTGACAATTCAAGGTCATGAAAACCTATGTAATTTCTATTACAGGCAGAACAAGATCATACAATAGCAGTGAGGAACTCCAAACTAGACTTTTTTTTTAAAGATTTATTTATTTGAAAGAGTTACACAGAGAAAGAAAGAGAGGCAGGGAGAGAGAAAGAGAGGTCTTCCATCTGCTAGTTCACTCCCCAACTGGATGCTAGAGTCGCAGTTGCAACAATCCAAAGCCAGGAGCCAGGAGCCAGGAGCTCCTCCGGGTATTCCCACTAGAGTGTAGGGGCCAAGGGACTTGGACCATCTAGTACTGCTTTCCCAGATCATAGCAGAGAACTGGATTAGAAGTGGAACAGCTGGGACTCAAACTGGCATCCATGTGGTATGTTGGCACTGCAGGTGGCAGCTTTACCTGCTACTCCACAGTGCCAGCCCCCAAACTAGACTCTTAATTCCATTCTCATTCCACACCAATATCTACAAATATTCACAATTATTTGAAGTTTTAAGGTAACTTCTAAAATCTTAGAATCAACACTCCAGAGGTCAGCACTGTGGTGTAGTGGATTAAGCCACCACCTGCAACTCTCACATCCCATATGAGCTCTACTTCCTATCCAGCTCCCTTCTAAGGCATCTGGGAAAGAAGTGGAGGACAGCACCTGCTTCAGCCTGGCCCAGTCCTAGCTGTTGCTGCCATCTGGGGAGTGAACCAGCAGATGGAAGGTTTCTGTGTCTCCCTCTAACTCTGCCTTTCAAAAACATAAATAAATCTTTTTTTCAAACAAAACTCATCACTCAGATCCAGAGGACTCTGCTCAAGAAGGGGAGATAAACCTGCCACGTGCCCACAGTCTGCTGTGGGGAGAGGAGAAGAGGAGACTGGGCACAAAGAGGAAGGAATCAGATTCCTCCGGAGTAGTGACAAGGGCCTTTCTACTGCGTGTCTTAAAGGCGAGTGGAATCACGTTTAGAAAAAAAAAAAAAAATTTAGGTACTCGCCAACCGCAAACACAGATCCAAGCCCTGAACAGCGGACTCCCTCCTGAGCTCCCAAACGCCCTGTCCATCAAAACGTCACCAAGTAGGAGATGAAATGAGAAACAACTGGTTCATTTCTGCAGCTAGTATGTGGTCCTGCGTCTACGGTTTGGGCAAGTTTCAAACGCACATCTATCTTTAGCTTTACACGTAAAACGCTAGTGTTAGGTCAGCTGTAAAGAGACTCCATCTCCTCTCTGAACAAACGCCAATTTCATAAATTCAAATTTATTACCAATATCTTTCCTCTTAATTCAGACTGACATATTCCAAGCAGCTTTCAAGCACATGAATGGATCCATCTAGAACTTGGCTTTAATCTGCAGAAATTATGAAACCTATGGTTTTTGAACTATTTTTCATTATGCTTTCTTTTGTCTTATTACATCTTTCTAGATTTCCACAGAATTCTTTAACTAAATGTACAACTGATCAGAGATGTTTTAAAAACCCAACATATTATATACATTATAATGGAAAATTCCCTATAATAATCCTGCGGAGAACACTGAAACTACTAACCACCCCTTTAAAACAAACTTACAGGGTCAAAAGACCCACTCTGAACATAATAAATCCACAAGTAAATTATTTTAATTTCCAAAAGACCATAAAATCTTTTACAAATCTTTCTTCTTCTTTGGGCCCTCATAAGACGACACATGTGCACCCCCACGTGTTTGGGTCTACATGTTTGCAAACCTGACATGGATGAATGTTTTCTGGATGTTACAATCCCTTTGAATTTTGTGCTTTTCTGTGTATAAGTTTAAACAACATGTGAGTAAGAAGTTATTTCTTTAATTAAAGTTAAGAGATTTGAGAGTTTGTTATTTGTCTCAGAAAAAAAATCAGAGAAAAGAAATGCTTTCATATGATATTCATCCAAGTTAGCATTCCTGGCTTTTAATTGGAAACATGTGGGGATGGGCTTGGCCGATTGCAATAAAATTGAAGTCACCAATTCACACCCTGCCATTTTGAGAGTATTTTGTTTTTACAGTTTTCAAATCAAAACCAAACGGACTTTCCTTTGAACTCTGGTCCTGAACCAAGGCCTTTATGAGATTTCACTCTTTAGAATACTTTATAAATATTTTGTATAATAGGGAGGATTGCAAGAGTATTTTGAGAGGAGGCTAAACCAGCAGAGTTTGTTTTGAAAACTCAAGTTAAATTAAAATTTAAGTACACCAAAAATACACACACACAGAGAGAAAGAACACCAGTAGCACTGAACAGAAAAGATCAACTAGCTATTCAAGTCTGTCAGCAGGTAACGTCAGTATCAGCATCCCATTTCCCACAATAAGCCCACTGGTTTTACTAAAACTGATTGCTTAAAGGGAAGCCCTAACACCCTACAAACAAAAACAGTTCAAAATCATCCCTGAGAGTGGCTGCAGCCGCGGAGAACGTGGGCAAGAAGGCGGCCTTATTAAATCCAGTCTGCTCCCTGAAAGACAACACCAGTGGAATCCCGTCCGCAAGGCACTGCGGCAGACCCCTTGCTCCCTGATTTCATTACATAAACAGAGATTGACTTATCGGTCCCCAAGAGAGTGCTTTAGAAGTAACTCTAGCTGCTGTGTTTTCAAAAACTCTATTTGGACTGCGCCACGCTCAGCTGGCGAGGTGAGCCGAGACAAAGGGCCTAAACATCTGAATCCATTTGTGCTCCCCAAATTCTGAATGCCAACATATGCACTCCATGTGCCGCCGGCTAAGCTTTGAAAATTTAAAAATACATATTTTTTCCACCGACAAACACAAAGTGATGGTATTCTGTGTTTCTTTAATTAAAATCCAAGGGTTCTCAAAGGCTCCAGGACTTAAATTAAAGCTCCTTTAAGACTGAGCTATTTATTTTACTATTAGCAAATACTAGAGAATAAAGATTCTAATTCAGTTTTAATCACAATCTTTGCGTTTATTTTGGAAACCCCGGTTAATCTTTTTTCTTCTAGAAAATACAAAGAAGGCTTGTGAAGAAAAGATTCAGGGAGTCAACTTACAGCCCAAATTCAATTTCAAACTGAAGGGTCATAAGTTGAAGAGGATAAAACAAAACAAAACAAAAAGAAACAGAATGGAATATGAAGACAAAGAAAATAATGTAAACAGAAAGAGAAAATGTAAAATTAGAAACGTAGGAATATTCAAGTATGTGTGCATTCATAGATCTGGCATTCACTGTGCTGGCGGGAAGATTCAGTCACTTTAGTCATTTACTTGTCTTTTCAGGCTACTGCTTAGAAAAAGGCACTTAGAGTCGCTGGTTCTCAGTGTTGTGGTGGGGGCCATCCTCACAGGGGCCGATTCCAACTTCTCTCCTTGAATCCGTCTTCCTGCTGGACCACAGAACTGATGGTGAATTCCTTACGAGGAGCCTCTTTCACCGGCCTTCCAGTATCCACACTGCAGCGGCACGATCCCTTGTTAACGTCCAGTTTCTCAGCCTTTATGTGCTACTGCTGTAAGTTAAGATGCCATCACAAATTCACTAATGTTTAAAAGAATATTTATTTTATCTGAAAGGCAGAGTTACAGAGAGGCAGAGGCAGAGAGAGAATCTCCCATGCGCTGGTTCACTCCCCAAATGGCCGCAACAGCCGGACCTGGGGCAATCCAAAGCCAGGAGCCTCTCTCAGGTTTCCTATGTGGGTGCAACGACCAATAACTGTTAAATAATAGCTGTATGCTCACCTGTACTTCCTCAGTCTAGCACAGGACACACAAGTTACACAGATCACCTGCCAGACCTCTACCCTTCAGGGACACCAGGGATATCCCTGGTACACAGCCCAAGATCTGCTTTCAGTCAATTTCTTACCAACCCATACACTCACCGCACCCCCACCCCCACCCTCCGGGACACCCGCAGCCAGGCCCAGGCTATCTTCTACATGGGGTGGCTTCCATGTGGTCTGAGCCTTGCCTCCATGTTTGGAGCAGAACCTACACACTGCCTACTCTTGTTTCCTAGGCCTTCTTAGGACTCCGCTGGACTCACACCCACTGCCCCTGTCCATCATGCTATGCGCAGTCAACTCCTGCCATCAGCTGGATCTTTATGAAATGTCTGCTGTCTGCCACACCCCTTCTTAAGGTCTTGGGCGTGCCATGGTAAACAGTACTGCCAATCTGAGTCCTCAGGAAGCGTAAGGAAATAACTGTTAAATGATAAATGATAAATGACAGCTCATCAGTACAACAGGGAAATCTAATGCAAAACCCAGGGGTGTCAAAACTGGCATCTTGGAGAGACTCTAGGCTGGACTTCCACAGTAAGTCTATCCTAGAACCCAACACATCCATGGGGTTGTTTGTTATATGCCTCATTCATCTTACTTCTGCAATACTCCCCCACCCCAACCTGGAGTTTCCTGAGAGCTCAGAGTACATCCTTCCTTTGCATTCCATATACCTACGTTGAACTACTTGTAGGGACTGAGTTCTTGACGACTACTTAATGACTATTAACTGAATTGAAATGGGGTCGACACTGTGGAGTAGTACACTAAGCCTCCACCTGCAGTTCCGGCATCCCATATGGACAGTGGTTCATGTCCTGATCCACCCAGCTCTCTGCTATGGCTTGTGAAAACAGCAGAAAATGGCCCAACTGCTTGGGCCCATGCATTAGTGTGTGGGATCCGGAAGAAGTTCCCAGCTCCTGGCTTCAGGTTGGCCATCTTCTGGCACTGAGGCCATTTGGGAAGTGAACCAATGGATGGAAGACCTTTCTCTGTTTCTCCCTCGGTCTGTAACTCTACCTGTCAAATAAATAAATAAAATCTTAAAAAAAAATGAATTGAATCAAACTTTTGGTTAAGAAAATGATAGAGTCTTAAAACTAGAAGAGCCTCAGACCCTCCTGGTTAGTATCCAGGTTCATTTTAACATTTCTGAAAAGGAAGAAGGGAGAACCAGGGAAGTCAAATGACTTGATCAAGACTAAGTACAGGCAAAGAAAAGATGCAAACACCAATTTTAACATCCTTTTTCTGTGAAGATTCCCAAGATAAAACCAGGTGTAAGTATGAACACCTAAGTTGTGTCAGCAATGTTCTATCTTCCTATTTGGGAGGATTCGCCTATTAATTTTGCATCTGGTCCCTTAGAAACATATATTACAGGTTTTACTTTGTAATATATTTTTAAAAATTTATATGCTTGGCCGGCGCCACGACTCACTAGGCTAATCCTCCGCCTGTGGCACTGGCACCCCAAGTTCTAGTCCCAATTGGGGCGCCAGATTCTGTCCCGGTTGCTCCTCTTCCAGACCAGCTCTCTGCTGTGGCTCGGGAAGGCAGTGGAGGATGGCCCAAGTGCTTGGGCCCTGCACTCACATGGGAGACCAGGAGGAAGCACCTGGCTCCTGGCTTCGGATTGGCACAGTGCACCAGCCGTAGCAGCCATTTGGGGGGTGAACCAACAGAATAGGAAGACCTTTCTCTCTGTCTCTCTTTCACTGTCTAACTCTGCCTGTCAAAAAAAAAAAATTGATATGCTGAGTCAAACAAATGCTGAAAAACAATTCCCAACAAATACAAGGTTTCGATAATCATCAGTTGTCTCTAACCGACCATATCTCCAAATGGAGTTACTATTTTTTCCAGAATATGAAAATAGTAACCATGTTTCAGTGCCTGAAAACTTTAACGGTGAAGGTCTGCTTAATCACACCCCTGAGGGGCATGAAAAGGTCCTGTAACCTCCAATTTACCTCAGGGGTGTGAGCCACAGTAATCACTCTCTTTCTCATGCCTGATGGGAAATTCATCACCAATGACTTAACTGCTTAAAGGTTAAGGATAACCTTTCCTCCCTCCACTGTGTAGCAGTAGGGGTTCTAGAATTTACATCTGATCCCCTTGGATATCATCAGCAGTGTATGTATTTCTGCAGGAAGGACTTGGTTAGAAAGTTAATGCAACAGCTTTTCCGGGGCATCTACATTTCAGCAAGTTCACAAGGTTTCTACCATTATTTCTGCCCTTTCTAAAATTATTTTAACTATGCGGAGCATGATGACTTTTAAACATAGCTACTCACAGAGTGAGCAAATCAAGTCCAATTCACAGAATTTCAATTAAATTATTGTGAAAACTGCTTTGTCATAAACACCAAAGAATCTTGGATAACTAGAGAAACCTCACTTCTTTATTCCTTCTAAGACATCCCTCTGAAAACATCATATTCACCCAAACTCAATCAATCACATCATTAGCATAAACAAAATTTAGAGTTACAGCATCCTCAAGATCACAGTAGTCATCAATGTCTCGGTAAATGACATAATTCTGTCCACTGACTAGCTCACTGCAGAACTACCTATGGATTAGGCAGTTGCTTATGATGTCAGCATCTTATACTGGAGTCCTGGTTCTGGTCCCTGCTGCTCTGCTTTCAATCCACTTCCAGTTAATGTACCTGAGCGGGCAGCGGATGACAGCCGAAGTCCTTGGGCCTGTGCCACCCATGTAGGATAACAGGATGGAGTTCCATGTTCTAGGCCTTGGTGGCTGTTTTAGCCATTTGGGGACTGAACCAACAGATGGAAGATCTCTCTCTCTCTCAAGTAAATAAATAAATATTTTTTAAAAAATTATTTAAGAGATAAAGGTGGCCCATTACCAGGGAGTTGGATAGGAAGTGGAGCAGCCGAAACTCAAGTTGGTGCCCATGTGGATATAACCCACTTTGCCACAGTCCCAGTCTCTTGACATACATTTTGAAAGTTCACTCCAGAAACCCAGGCAATGAACGCAAAAATAGACAAATGAGATTACATCAAGCTAAAAACTGTCCATTCAACAAAGAAAACACTCAATAAAGGAAAGAGGCAACCAACAGAATGGGGGAAAATATTTGCAAATTATATATGTTAAAGGATTAATATCCAGGATATAATAAGGAGCTCAAGAAACTCAACAGAACATGCAATCCAGTCATAAAATGGGCTAAAGAAATGACCAGGCATCTTTCAAAGGATAAAATAAAATTGGCCAACAGATACAGAGAAAGTTGTCAGGATCACTAGCCATTAGGGAAATGAAAATAAAAACCACATTAAGGGGGCCATCGCTGTGGCACAGCAGGTAAAGCCACCACCTGTGGTGTCGGCATTCCATATGGGCACCAGTTTGAGTCCCAGCTGCTCCTCTTCTGATCCAGCTCTCTGCTATGGCCTGGGAAAGCAGTGGAAGATGGCCCAAGTCCTTGGGTCCCTGCACCTCCGTGGGAGACCCAGAGGAAGCTCCTGACTCCTGGCTTTGGTCCGGCACAGCTCCGGCCATTGCTGCCACTTGGGGAGGACCAGCAGATGGAAGACCTCTGTAACTCTGCCTTTCAAATAAATAAATGCATCTTAAAAAAAAAAAAAAAAAGGCCGGCACCGTGGCTCAACAGGCTAATCCTCCGCCTTGCGGCGCCGGCACACCGGGTTCTAGTCCCAGTTGGGGTGCAGGATTCTGTCCCGGTTGCCCCTCTTCCAGGCCAGCCCTCTGCTGTGGCCCGGGAGTGCAGTGGAGGATGGTCCAGGTGCTTGGGCCCTGCACCCCATGGGAGACCAGGAAAAGCATCTGGCTCCTGCCATCGGATGAGTGCGGTGCGCCGGCCGCAACGCGCCAACTGCGGCGGCCTTTGGAGGGTGAACCAACGGCAAAGGAAGACCTTTCTCTCTGTCTCTCTCTCTCACTGTCCACTCTGCCTGTCAAAAAAAAAAAAAAAAAAAGCCACACACACACAATGAGGTTTCATCACACCCCAGTTAAAATGGCTATTACTCAAAAATCAAAGAGTAACAAATGCTGGTGAGGATATAGGGGAAAAAGGTGTACTAACACACTGCTGGTAGGAATATAAACTAATACAATCATTACAGAACACAGTATGGAGATTTCTCAGAAATCTGAAAATAGATCTACTACATGACCCAGCCAGTCCACTTTTGGGAATTTACCCAAAGGAAATGAAATCAGCATATGAAACAGTTCTCTGTACCCTCATGTTTACAGCACCTTAACTCATAAGAGCCAAGATATGGAATCAAGCCAGATGTCCATCAACTGATTACAGGATAAAAAAAAAAATGTGGCATATACACCTATGGAATACTACTCAGCCATAAAAAAAAAATCCTGTCTTGCAAAAAACAAAACAAAAAAATAATGAATGCAACTAGAGGGCATTATGCTTGGTGAAATAAGCCAGTCTCAAAATGACACGTTTTCCCTGATGTATGATGATATACAGAGCACAAAAAATGTAATGCATATGAATGAATCTGACATTTTGAAATTTGACTATTTACAGCACTGTCTATACTCTGGAACAACAGTGGTTTTTCTACTTACCACTTGTTGAATTCTGTACTTAATGTAGGGTTAAGCTTGTGATTATAAAGAACACTAAAGTATGTCATTGCAACAATTAAAAGAAAAAACAAAAAAAAGGACGAGACAGTGTGGGAGTGTAAGGCAGGCAGTGTCGTGCTCTTAAAACTGTATATATGAAATACATTGGGGCCAGCACTGTGGCTCACTAGGTTAATCCTAGTGAGGCATCCAATATGGGCACCGGATTCTTTCCCAGTTGCTCCTCTTCCAGTCCAGGTCTCTGCTGTGGCCTGGGAGGGCAGTGGAGGATGGCCCAAGTGCTTGGGTCCCTGCACCCATGTGGGAGACCAGGAAGAAGCTCCTGGCTCCTGGCTTCAGATTGGCGCAGCGCTGGCTGTAGCAGCCATTTGGGGGATGAACCAACGGAAGGAAGCCCTTTTTCTCTCTCTGTCTATAACTCTGTCAAATTAAAAAAATATATATTAAATTTTCTCCATTTACATAAATAAAAAAGAACTCTAAAACGTGTATATGAAGCGTATATCCAGTGGCTACATAGTTAAAATAACATTCTTCCAGAACAGTACAAATCTTGGACTTTACACTGAAAAAAATGCATTTTCCTAAAATTTTAAGAAGCCAATCACCACCTCTCCATCCAGCAACAGTTTGGAGAATCAAAAGAGCAGAATTATCAGTTTATCACATCAGATTTTTTGGAAATAGTATAAATAAAATTGAAGCTGAAATCTACAACTTCCAGATGTGGGAAAGTAAAATTTTGACAAGTTACCATGATAAGAGAGTCTGAAATCATGGTGTTAGTCAGCGAGATGCTCACGGTTCTGGCACAGCGGTCTGGGTGCCGAGTGTGTTTAGAAGGCGGCATCCAGGGAGCACAACGTGGGGTACAGCTCACATTCTAGCAACACTTGCTGTGCATCGTATGCGCTCATGGGCCTGAAGATATTTAATGTGTTTGAGCTGCAGAAACGCTTTCTGATGCTCAAACTGTCCACAGTTTGGCCAGTGGGAGTCCATTTAAGTTGTCTCCTGCATGCTTCTAACACAACCCAGGTAGTTTAATGATAGCTCCACGCTTGCTGTGTCTTGTTATCTTCACAGAGACTACGTATTAGAGGAATTTCAACTATCCTGACTTTGCTGTGCGCTTGTGAGCAATGAAACTGAAAATCACTAAACAAACCAAGTTTACACTACAGCGTTGGGTCGTGGGGAGCAAGCAGTGTGATCTGTGTGCGTCTGAACGCCTTCTGTGTTAACAGCATGAAGTACTCACACCAGGGCTGCAAAGACTCACAGGACAGAATTCCACAGGGACTTTCCAAA
This sequence comes from Sylvilagus floridanus, assembly GCA_949820135.1. Classification (NCBI taxonomy): domain Eukaryota; kingdom Metazoa; phylum Chordata; class Mammalia; order Lagomorpha; family Leporidae; genus Sylvilagus; species Sylvilagus floridanus. Next base: position 72,030,213 of record OX463235.1, read on the forward strand.
GCACGTAGTGAAATACCTACCCTTCACTGAAGGCCTGTAAAACTGAAGTGAATTAAATATACTGAGAGCATTAAATATGAATAAAAACAAATGTTTTTTCTATTACTTGAACTAATTTTCAGTTTAGATTTGAATGGTGGCTATGAGCCACGTCCCACACCAACTGCCCTACACGTGTTACCTCACTCATCTCCACGATGATAAAGCAGTGGGGAGTTTTACCCCATTTCATATATAAAGACCTTGAAGCACACCAAGGCTGCACATATAATAAGGCCTGAAATCAAAGTGTGAATTCTGTTCTCCCACCTCTGGGAACCAGGGCACTCTTCTGGTAAATGGCAACTTCAAATGTAAATTTACATGGAAAGTTCACCTTTCAACAGCTTTTCATTAAGAGAATGCATAAATCTTTACATTTTGGTCATTCAAAAACAACTGGAATTGCAGAGTATGTTTTAGACATTCTAATGTACAGGGCAGACATTTGGAGCAGTCGGTGAGACACTGCCCGGGACACCTGCACCCCACACTGGACTTCCAGCTCCAGCTCACTGTCAATATGCACCCTGCGAGGCGGTAGCTGAGGGGTTAAGTGGTGCATCCCTGCCCTAGCTACTACAGGAATTTGGGGAGAACCAGCAGATGGGAGAGATCTTTGTCTCTCCCTGACTTTCAAAAAAAAGAAAACATGTATTCAGAAGAAACTATAAAATAGTCTACCACTGGGTTGTGGGGAACAAGATATCCAGTCTTAAAATATAACCCCTGATGACTCACTTTCGGAAACGGCAAAAGCAGCTCTCCAGGGAGAATCTGGAAGATGCCACTTTACCAACCGGGCAACCTCAACGTCACCACTACTGGGACAAAACGGCAGCAGGAGCCCCTGGAATCCCGATACTGATGAACCACAGCCCTCGGGACAAGTTTATCTGCTGCTTACTTATGGTCCAAAACCTAACGGCTTTTACATTTTTTTTAATGGTGGGAAACAAAAGAAAAATATTTTGACATGAAAATTATAAAATATTAAAATTCCTCGTACACTAAGTGTCACTGAAACCCCAGCCATGCCCACTGGCGTACGCACTGTCCCTGGCAGCTTTGCGCCAATGGCAAACCACTAAGCCGCAGAGTCTGAAGTGTCCACTAGCTGGCCCTTTGCAGAGACAGTGTGCCAGCCTCCACTGTAAAGGAGTGTGACTGCCAGAGAGAGACCCGGCCATGTTCAGAAGACAATGGAGCCCTGGTCTGTTTATCTTGTGGTAGTTATGGGTTCCATACTTCTACAGCGTGCCTCAAGAAAAAGGCTTTTGGTGGGAGACCAGAGGAAGCTCCTGGCTTCAAATCAACACAGCCATCTGGCACGGGAGTCAGCAGATGGAAGACTTCTCTCTCTCTCTCTCTGTGACTCTGCCTTTCAAATTAATAAATAAATCGACAGAGGTGGAGAAGGAGAAATATGAGATAACAGAGCAGTTCAAGGTTCATCAGAAAGCTGTGGATTCACAAGTATTACTGAAAATCAAGGCTGTGCTGAGCTCCAGGCTACCCGTGATCTGCTTTTGCTCTAATGAATGGAATTTACCCTCATAAACTGGTGTTCTGATTTCAGAGGAGGAGCTCATTAAATAACTAGTAACACCAAAAAAAAAAAAAATTGGGGGTGGGCTTTTAAAAACCACTTCTATTATTGCTAATTTAAAGATATCTATATATTTCCCAAAATGTTTACCAAATTAAATATGTAAAATAGTGATTTTTAAAAGCTTTTGCCAGGTATGAAACTACATATCAACACCTATCAACCAAGGCAAGTTGTTTAGAGGAGCGTAAATGCAATCCAGGTAAGCAGACAGTAAAAGTGGGTTACAATTCGCCTATAGGAACACAGCATAGAATCCGGCATGACGGCAAGACTGCAAGATCTAGAAGTACTGGAAGAGTGAAAAAGATTAACATGGCTTGTGATTTAACCAGAAGTGGGAACCGAGAAAGTACCAAAGCACAAAGCCATTTTCAAGTAACTTTCAGATCCCACCAACACGGAAAGATGGACGAAGGGTTGCAGCTCTTTGGCAGGCTGTTCTTGCTAGACCTATTTAACTGCAGTGTGCTTGAGCATCTTAACCAAACGCTGACAAATAACTGTCAGCAACAGCCGTCTTCCCTGAAGCACACAGACCAGCAGTGCCGGGTTAATGAAGTGTCCACTACAGGATGCGCACGGGAAGCAGTTATCCCGCACACTTCCAATGACAGCGCAAACACGTCTTTGCTGGTTGATCTCTGCTTTCTCACCAATCCTGTTTCTCTGAAGACTGCATCACTGACTTCACTTAAGTGCACTGAGAACTTACTTAAGGAAGTACACAATCTTTTCAGATTTTTATGGTTTTTTTTTTACCCAAAATTCTTTTAGTTATCTCATCTACACTTAATTCAGCAATAACTATTTTATAATCAACTTTTGAGTCTTCCCAAAGCATTCAAATTCATTCTTTTTAAAGATTAATTTATTTATTTGAAAGTCAGAGTTACACAGAGAGAGAGAGAGAGAGAGAGAGGTCTTCCATCCAATGGTTCACTCTCCAGTTGTCTAACAGCCGGAGCTGCGCCGATCTGAAGCCAGGAGCCAGGAGCTTCTTCCTGGTCTCCCACGTGGGTGCAAGGGCCCAAGCACTTGGGCCATCTTCCACTGCTTTCCCAGGCCATAGCAGAGAGCTGGATAGGAAGTGGAGCAGCTGGGTCTCAAACTGGCACCCACAGGGATGCTGGCGCTTCAGGGCAGGGCGTTAACCCGCTGCACCACAGTGCCAGCCCCCACATTCAAATACATTTTAATGTAAACAATATTTTAAAAAACAACCTGTATCAGTTTAATTAATATTTAACTAAATATTATCATTACAAAAATGCATTAAAAAATCTGAAAAAAACAGACATACAGACGTAATGAAGTGGAGTCTCCCAGCAGAGTTGGGTTCAGTTGCCCATGGGCGTCATGGGGGGGGGGTGGGTCACAGAATGGACACTGACAGATGAACCTGAAGGCTCAGACACAGATGTGTGTCCTGCTGCAGGCCCACCAGTGCACCAGGACGTGAAGCTCACCGACCACCCCCTGCCTGAAAGTCCTCCTGTTTCAGACCAGGAGGGCCACGGCAGGAAAGGCTCATCTGAAGGGGCATTAGGTGACCCGACCGACCGGGGGTTCAAAAAAAAATGCAATGGAATCAGGGCAGAGCCGTAGACCTCAGTGTAGACACCCAGGAGAAAGCAAGCTGAGGAGGGAAAACGACAAGAATGGCAAAGGACACCATCCACGTTCATACCGTCTCAGGTGTTTCTCATCGTTCTTGCCAAACTGTCTCAACAGAAACTTCAGAAGAAGAGATCTTTTATTCCCCACTCATTCCCCTTATTACAGAGGGCTGAGGTTTTCACCTTTCCTTACAATCCTCTTGAGAACTTGCCAACCAAGCTTGGGAAATACTGAGAGAACAAAAGTGACCTTTTAGCTCTCAACTGAAATTAAAGTAGCCACGTGCAATCAGCACCACTGGTGCTCAGAAACAAGGCTTACCAGTACCTTAACAAGTACAAACATTTATAGGAACAGAAAGATACACTTACATTTTATCAGGATATAAAAAGAACTGAAGGCAATCAAGGTAAGTGAATTTTCCCCATAAAAAGTTTGAGAAACATTAAAATGAAAACTGAAAATTAACTGGCTTATCTTTTCCCAAACAGGAACTACCCTTGTTCTACTCTGTGTATTTCACCAGCATAACTTTATGTTGCTCTAGAGTGGAATTTCCCTCTTCTCTCCTGCAAGGAAAATTTCCCAGGTAAGAAAAAAATTCCTTACATTTCATGTGAACGTATAAATTACAAGAGAACTAATTCTGTGATGCTGTCTCAAAAAGAAATACACGAAAAGTTGTTTGTCACACTATTTACAATAAAACAGTGGGAAGAACTTGATTGTGACACCTTATAATATTAGAATAATTGCAGTGATTTAAAATCACATGTATAGAATGGATTTACAGAAAATACTCATGACACAGGAGAAAGGTGGAAAAGAATATTGTAAATACAGGGGAAAATGATGGTAGGCACGCCGTCAAAGCCCAAGGAATTACAACAAAAATGTTAACAGGGATTATCCCTGGCTAACAGCATTGTAAGCAGTTTTTAATTCTTAATACTCTTAATTTATTACCAATTTTAAAGAGGAATTACTCAAATTTTTTAAAAAGGGCAAACAGGAGAAGAAAATAATCATTTCAAAGATAATTCTCCACTTTGACGAATTAACTTCACTCAATGAACTTTAATAATCCTGAGAAATACTACAATTTCAAACAGTAGGATGTTTAGATGTCTTTTCAGAAACACTGACATACTGTTCTTGTGAAAACACAGCACTGTCTAGTCCTTAAGCAAGTACACAACATTAAATAAAACCCAAGAGCCCCTCCACACGGACCGTGAAGCGAGTATTCCAGGATTCCATCCTCACTTTCAAGAGGGAAATGCAAAGTGCAGATGCCCCCCCCACACACAGTGGCTACCACCAATGGTGCAAAGTGCAGATGCCCCCACACACGCGCGTGGCTACCACCAATGGTGCCGAGTTATTTCTGTTGTCCAAGTGCATCCCTGGAAACAGCCCTGTTTGCACACATGGATATAACAGGTAAATAACAAAGGAAATCATACAGCATTGGAGTATCACCCAAAGTGTAAGATAAACATCAATGAGTCATAGTGACATAAAACAAGTGACCGATTAAGTAGAGAAGGGGCATATCTTACATTAAAAAACTATTTAATACTGTAGATACTCCCCTCCTAGGGGTAGAGCTCCGTCCCCCCCCCCCCCCCCCACACACACACCTTAAGGACTAAGTGACTTGCTTTGAAAGAATACAGGATGAAAAGGGGCAAATAGTGACTATACAGTGGAGGAAACTGGTAAAACCACCAACAAACATCATATGGCTATCATGTAGGTCCAGATAACGATGCCGTAGAGGGGCATTTCACATCTACAGTTTATTTCAAAAACTCCTAAGCCAGTTTAACCATGAGAAAAACATCAGAAAAGTTCAGGCTGGGGGACATTCTATAGAATACCTGGCCAGGACTACTCAAGACAGTCAATGCCCAAAACCACAGAACAGGCGGGCGCCGTGGCTCAACAGGCTAATCCTCCGCCTTGCAGCACCGGCACACCGGGTTCTAGTCCCGGTTGCCCCTCTTCCAGGCCAGCTCTCTGCTGTGGCCCGGGAGTGCAGTGGAGGATGGCCCAAGTGCTTGGGCCCTGCACCCCATGGGAGACCAGGAGAAGCACCTGGCACCTGGCTCCTGCCATCGGATGAGTGCGGTGCGCCAGCCACAGCACGCCGACCGCGGCGGCCATTGGAGGGTGAACCAACAGCAAAAGGAAGACCTTTCTCTCTGTCTCTCTCTCTCACTGTCCACTCTGCCTGTCAAAAAAAAAAAAAAAAAAAAAAAAAAAAAAACACAGAACAAAGAAAGCCTGAGAAACTGTCAGAGACAAGGGAGACGTGACAACTAAACAGAAAGAAGTGCCCTGGACTGGGCCCTGGAATAGAGGGGACATTAATGGAAAAGCCTGTGGACTCTGAATACAGTCTGGCATTTAGTAAGCAGTCATTTACTGATGCCGATTTCTGAGATTCTTGACGAATGTGCCAGTGCAGGATAAGATAACATGGGGGGCATCTGAAATTAGGGTGTGGGTATCACAGGAACTTGGCAATATCTTTGAAGTTTTCTGTAAATCCAAAATTATAATAATAGTTGCTTAAAAAATTCAACCTCACTATCAAAACAACCTCTATATCAATGAGTTAAGAAAGTTTATATTGTAACACTTGGTCTAGTAGAAGATGGATGGACTCTTCCATTCGATTCTGTGTGCAATGTGTTGCACTGCACTGTTTCAGCTAAAGTACAGGAGAAAATATGCTTTCATACAGATGGTTGGAAAAAGGAGGATTTAATAGCCTTTCATATATAACTGTCAATATTCAGAGGCCTGTGCCAACTTCTCACAGGGTTTCCTCAATATTCTCTAATAGTCGGATGGTGTTGGGTCAGAAATTTAGATCTTTAAATCATTTTGAGTGGATTTTTGTGTAAGGTGTAAGGTAGGGGTCTTGCTTCACACTTCTGCATGTGGAGATCCAGTTTTCCCAGCTACATTTGTTGGAGAGACTGTCCTTGCTTTAGGGATTGCTTTTAGCTTCTTGGTCAATGTAAGTTGGCTGCAAATGCTTGGATTGATTTCTGGCATTTCTATTCTGTTCCACTGATCTATCCATCTGCTACTGTACCAGTACCAGGCTGTTTTGATTATAACTGTCTTATCGTATGTCTTGAAATCTGGTATTGTGATGCCTCCAGCTTCATTTCTGTTGTATAAGATTGCTTTAGCTATTGGAGGTCACCTGTATTTCCATATCAATTTCAGCATCTTTTTAGATCTGAGAAGAATATCTTTGAATGTGTTGAGGAATGTTCCTTCTATACCCAATTCACTTAAAGTTTTCATCATGAAAAGATGTTGTATTTTATCAAATGCTTTCTCTACATCCATTGAGATAATCATATGGTTTTTGTTCTTCAATTTGTTAATATGCTGTATCTCAATGATTTATTTGCATACCAGGGATAAATCACACTTGGTCTGGGTGGATTACTTTTCTGAAGTGTTGTTGGATTCAAATGGCTAGAATTTTGTTGAGGATTATAGCATCTACATTCATCAAGGAAATTGGCCTATCATTCTATTTCTCTGTTGCATCTTTTTCAGATTTAGGAATTGAGGTGATGCTGGCTTCAAAGAAGGAATTTGGGAGGATTCCCTCTCTTTGAATAACTGGAGAATTTGAGTTAGTTCTTTAAATGTCTGGTAGAATTCAGCAATGAAGCCATCCAGTCCTGGGCTTTTCATTATTGGGAGGGTCTTTATTACTGATTCAATTTCTGTCTTCGTTATGGGTCTGTTTAGGTTTCTATGTCTTCAAAGCTTAATTTAGGTAGGTTGTATGTGTCAAGGAATCTATCCATTTCTTCCAGGTTTCCCAGTTTGTTGGCATATAGCTCTTTGTAGTAATTTCTGATGATTCTTTTTATTTCCGTGGTGTCTATTGTTACATTTTCCTTTTCATTTCTTTTTTATTTGATAGGCAGAGTTAGACAGTGAGAGGGAGAGACAGAAAGGTCTTCCTTCCGTTGGTTCACCCCCCAAATGGCCGCCATGGCCAGTGCCCCTTGCCGATCCGAAGCCAGAAGCCAGGTGCTTCCTCCTGGTCTCTCACGCAGGTACAGGGGCCCAAGCACATGGGCCATCATCCACGGCCTTCCTGAGCCACAGCAGAGAGCTGGATTGGAAGAGGAGCAACCGGGACTAGAACACAGCGCCCATATGGGAGGCCAGCACTGCAGGCATAGGATTAACCAAGTGAGCCATGGCACTGGCTCCTCTTTTTCATTTCTAATTTTATTGATTTGGGTCTTCTCTCTCTTTTTGTTGGTTAGTTGAACTAATGGTGTGTCAATTTTTTTTAATATATTTTCAAAAAAATGAGCTCTTCTTTTTGCTGATCTTTTGTATTGCTTTTTTGGTTTCAATTTTGTTGATTTCTAATTTTGATTACTTCTTTTCTCCTACTGGTTTTGGTTTCCTGCTGTTTTTCTAGATCCTTGAGATGCACTGATAGCTCATTTATTTGGTGGCTTTCCAATTTCTTGATGTAGGCACCAATTGCTATAAACTTTCCTCTTAACACTGCTTTTGATGTATCCCACAAGTTTTTTATGTTGTACTGTCACCTTCATTTGTTTCCAGAAATTTTATTTCATTCAGGAGCATGTTTTTCAGTCTCCATGTGTTTGCATATGTTCCAGAGAGTCCTGAGTCACTATTTCCAGTTCCTTTCCATTGTGATCCAAGAAGATGCATCATACAATTTTGATTTTTTTTTAATTCGCTGAGATTTGCTTTATTTCCTAGCATGTGGTTAATCCTAGAGAATTCTGTGCACTGATAAGAATGTGTATTCTGCATCTGTAGGATATAAAGTTCTGTAGATATGTTTGTTCCAATTGGTCTATACTCAGTTTCCTTGATGATTTTCTGTCTGGTTCATCTTTCCATTGCTGAAAGTGGGGTACTGAAGTCCTCCATTAGTAAAGAATTGGAGTTTATATCTCTCTTTAGATCCCTTAACATTTCTTTTAAATAGCCATGTGCCCTGTTAGGTGCATACACATTTATAATAGTTACATCTTCCTGTTGAATTGATCCCTTAATCATTACATCATGCCCTTCTTTGTCTCTCTTAACAGTTTTTGTGTTAGTCTATTTTGTCTGATATTAGGATGGCTATACCAGCTCTTTTTTGGTTTCTGTTGGCATGAAATATCTTTTTTCATCTTTTCACTTTCATTCTGCATGCATCTTTGTTGGTGAGATGTGTTTCTTGAAGGCAGCAAATAGCTGGGTCTTGTTTTTAATCCATTCACCCAGTCTGTGCCTTTTAACTGGAGAGCTGAGGCCATTTACTTTCAGGGTGACTACTGATAAGTAACGACTTGGCCCTGCCATTTTTCCAAAAATATTCCTTTTTTTTTTACTTTGAATTTCCTTAGAATTTTTACTGGGAGATTTTCTTCCTTTACCTTCTTTCATAGTGATGACCATGTTTCTGTGTTTCTGTGTGCAGCACGACCTTAAGCATCTTTTGTAGGGCTGGACAGGTAGTGACAAATTCTTTCAATTTCTACTTGTCATGGAAGATCTTTATTTCAACTTCATTCATAAATGAGAGCTTTGCAGGGTATAGTGTTCTGGATTGACTTTTTCTCTTAAGATTTGGAATATATCTTGCCACTCTCTCCTAGCCTGTAGGATTTCTGATGAGCAGTTGGTTCTGAGTCTAATTGGAGATCCTCTGAAAGTAATCTGGCATTTCTCTCATGCACATTTTAGGATCTTTATGTTTTACTGTGGAGAGCTTGATTACCATGTGTCATGGCGAAGATCTTTTCTGGTCATGTCTATTAGGAGTTTTATGTGCTTCCAGTACTTGAATGTCTCTTTCTTTCTCCAAATTAGGGAAGTTTCCTGTTATTATTTCACTAAAGAAACCTTCTAATCCTTTCTCTTTCCACGCCTTCGGGAACTCCTAGAACCCATATGTGGGTCGTTTGATAGTATCCTGTAGATTCCCAACAGTGTTCTTTAGTTTTCTAATTTCTTCTTGTGTTTGGTCTGACTATATAATTCCCTGTGCTTTGTCATTTAAATTAGATATTCTTTCTTCTACTTCACCAATTCTGTTGTTACGGATTTCCACTGCATTTTTTATTCTATTGAAACAGTTTCATTTTGATTTCTCTTTAAGATCTCAATTTTGTGGGAGAAATTTTCTTTCATGTCATGTATGATTTCAGTAGTTCGTGCATTTACTTCTGATTACTTCTATGTAATCTTATGAGCAAGTTTTTGAATTCTATTTCTGGTATTTCTTCAATCTCATCATCTTCACAATCTACTATAGAAGTGTTGTGCTCTTTTGGGAGCATCATGTTGCCTTCCTTATTTTTGTTTCTTGAATTGGCATGTTTGTTATTCGGCATTTGTGGAAATACTCATTGGTTTCTTCTTTGTTTTCTCTCAATGGTGGCTTTTATCTCTGCACTATCCCTCTGTAGATAAGTGGACTGTCTCCTTTCAAATGAATAACTAGAGGCATGTGGTAGGTGTGGCCAAGGAGCTCTATTCAGTTATCCAGGGTGAAGGGCATCTAAAGTGACAAAGTGACATACACAGGTTTGGCGTGGCTTTTTTTTTTTTTTTTTTGTCAGAAGGAAGGTTTATTCTGCTCAGCTGAGCTCCTCTCCTCAATGGAGACCACTGCCTGAGCACTAGCCCCACTGAATATAATTGTGCACTCCGGCCTAAGGACCACACAAAAGATCTGTGCAGTCCTTAATGTAAGCTGAGATTCCCCAGCAATGTCCCTCACCAAGTAATCAGGAGGCCTTGAGCGTGTGGAGTCTCCCACAGTGACTGCCCAAAGTCCCAGCCACACCCTGAGCCCTCCAACACAGCCTCCGATTTTCTCATAGTCCAAGCCCCCCATTAGTTCTCCATACCAGAGTCAGGAGTCTTCACTTGGCTGGTTGCCTACACGGACACGAGCTGGTACAGCTGTTACATATGTAGAAAACAGCACCTGCTCTATCGGCTCGTTACGGTACGTGGTTGCAAGGTGATTGGGGAGAGGGAAACGTGTCCCTCCTTTTTGTTTCTCCTCTAGTTTGGCAGGTACACTATTCCTCATGGGCTTCCAACCTGGGTTCCCTCTAGGCTGTTCCTGTAGCATTATCACCAATGGCTTGGGGTGCTGCGGTCTGTCTCACCTCACTCACCAGCACTGGTATGGAGGCTCTCAGGTGCTGGAGGCCCGAGCTGTGGGCATCCACACCCTCCACGTAGGTCCAACGTGTCCCTCTACTTTGCATAGAGTTTCCTCTGCCATTTTCTCCCTAACTCCTCCCTTAGACTGACTCTTCCCACTTTTTTTAAACTATCTTCTCCTAGACTAGAGCAGTAAGCTCCCTCTCTACTCCACAATCTTGAAAGCTCTCAGGCATTTTTTGTACCATTTTTATTCTTGTAACTTTTCCGAAAGCTTGAAAGGACTTCCAAATAAATAAAAGAAAGGCTACTGTATGAGTATCCATTAGCGGAATACTAGTTGAGAGCCTTGGGCTATGTCTGGGAATAGCAAAGTTTCCAAAGCAGAGCTGGATTAACAAGAACATGAATCCTAGACTCAGAAACAGGTACAACTGCATATCAGGCCTCGCACCCAAGGATCAGCAATCCTACAAAGCTAACCCCACCAAACCGTTCAACCAAGCTCCCGCAACGAATGTTATAATTAACCTGAATTAAGGCAATAAAAATACCACCTCCCTAGACTCTTCTAAGGTTTTATGTCCAAAGGAAACATGAAAAAGCGTTATCATTCTCCTGGTGTTTTCTTTGTAAAACAAGAGCAGTTCAACTATGCAGCACTGTACCGGAACAGGAGGCCAGGAATACGAGAGCAGAGATTTCTTTTCCACGACTTGTACTCCCAATCCTTAACAATACACTGGGACGCTAGTGTACTGGGCTCCAGAGTAACAGTAGATGCACATGCATCACAAATGTTCCTTTTGTAATTTTTCCTCAGTTTACCCAAAAGAGTTGAGAAGGAAAAAGTCAAAGATAATCAATAAACGGTAATAATTAAAAAAAAAAAAAAAACAGGGAAAGGGGTGGGGCAGGGAAGAGTCCTTGTTCTCCCAAGACCTCTCTGAGCACTGACATCCCCTGGCCTATCAGGATGATCCCCAGTAATCACATGCAAGTAAACCAGCTCACATAAATACGCATTTCTGATATTCGTGTCCAGCTTAATACTTCAGCACCCAAGAAAAATAGTAATGAAAACAATAAAAAATTTATTAGGAGATTAGTTAAAAAGAAAATACACATTTTCTGGAGTTTCATTTTTTAGGACAAGGCTGTTTCCATTCTCTTCTCCCTCACTGTAATTTTTAAAAAAGTTCAGGGGTCGGCATTGTGGCACAGAAAGTTAAGGATCCCGTTTCAGAGCTCCACCTTGAATCCTGGTGGCTCTGCTTCCTACCCGTCTCCCCGCTAATACACCTGGGAGAAGCTGCTGGAGATCTTCACCCAAGTAATTGGGGCCCCCGCCACTCACAAATGAGACGCAGTTCTAGTAAAAATGCAAACAGCAGCATATCCTTAGAAGAAATGCTGTTAAAGTCAAGTTCAACTATTAGTGGCCTGGTAAAAGCAACAGCAGATGGCCCAAGAGCTTGGGTCCCCACTACCCACATGGGAAACCCAGAAGAAACTCCTGGCTCCTGGTTTCAGTCAGGTTCCACCTGGCCAAGGCAGCCACACTGAGGAGTGAACCAGTGGATGGAAGACCTCTAACTCTTAACTCTTTCAAATAAATAAATCTTAAAAAAAAAAAAAAAAAACTGAGTAGTTCCAAGCTACAGAAGTCACTACTACCTATCCTACAAAAAGCCCTACAAACTCGTATCACCTTGATCTCAGCTTCCATTGATTTATCCCCAAAGTGTTCAGATGGCCTTTTTCAGTCTCAAAGGTATGAACGTCACAAGCCTATTTCACGACAACCAATATTCTGTTTGTCAATGACTTTGGTTTTCAAAATTCTCAGGGAAGATAATTCTCTACCTGAAAAATCTTTTTCAGTATTTCAAAAATTCAGATACTATAATATTCTCTAACATCTACTCATATAAATTTTTCATTGTTTTTATGTAGCATTTATCTCAGTAAATATACATCAAGCACAGACAGAAACATGGCCCACTAACCTCTCTTTGGAATCCTACACAATCCTACGGACAACATAGTAAAACAGAAATGCTTTACGGTATAGGAAAAAATGACCAAGTATTCATGGTATTGGACCTTATCATTTCCTGCTCCTACAGAACATGCGGCCATCCTTCATCTCCATTGTGGGTAAGCACTCATTCACCATGTATGTACTGACCACGGCACGGAGCTCCGAGTGGGAAGGAAAGATGGCACAACTGTTCCTCCCTTTATCATCTGATACTGCTAAGAGGTGAGGCTGTTAGTGTGGCTCTTTGAGTTGAAGAAATGGAGAAATTTCCACAGGTGATCCCTCACACCAACAGAAGAGAACATGACACTATAGGTCATAGGGAAACAAGGAAGATAATAGTAGTCATGGAAGGTTCAGATCTCCAGGAAGATTAAGAACTGATTAAGAACTGGCAAGTGGGTGTAACAAGCTGGCCGAGTTCCTCAGCAGCAAGAGACCCCACTCTGTTTTCATCTGCTATTCACTCTGCTTTGGCTCCCCCTACCATTTCACTCTCCTCTCATCTTGTTATCTTTGGATTCACAGAGCCCTTTGAAAACCAGATGAAAGAAACTTGTGGATTCTGTCCCCAAGATAAATCTGTTTGTGCACAAAAATATGCACACAATTTCAAACTTAGTGGATCCACATTTATGAAGCCTGGGCTTTTTCTTACTGCTCCTTGGGACAGCTCTCTGTGTGAAAACAGGAACCACTGCTTCTCCCTACAGTCTCAATCCAATAAGGGGTGGTACAGTTGGTTTGGTCACCCTTATTCACTGAGCAAGCTACACTGGTGAGCATGGCATGATACTGATCTACCGAGAATGGCTATTCTTTGGGTCAGACACAGGTCCCTGGTCAAGTCAACAGTGGTTAAGATGAAAAGGACACAGGTACAACATGGTGACCTAAACACATTTTCAGCAGACAGCCCGGGAATAGTGATTTCCCTCAGAAAAGGGGTGTGGGCATAGCAGACAGGACTTCCCTGAATCGGGCAAATATAACAAAGAAATACAAGATTGCTGTAAATCACTATGCAGGTCACAGATTAATTCCAAGTTATAAACACACATACAACTATTGGCTGAAGGGATGCCAAAAAAAAACAAAAGAATTGCAAAAGTGGAGCAGGATGGAACACTGCAGTGTTACATTTGGTCTTAAAGGGGAGAAGAGAACGAACCACTGGGATGAAGGAAGTGCAGACGGCAGGGAGGCACCAGGAAGGAACGAGAAACCTCGAAGAGCAGCAAGGCACCTGGACTGGACAGACCATCTCTCACAGCGGAAACAGACCCTGACAGAGCCTGGACACAGGACGGCAGGAGATGGCGATGAGGGCGCTGGCCTGCCCCTGCCTCTCAGCACTGCCGCTTCCACGTGGCTGCTGGACAGCCAGGCATAGGAGGCTCCCAGCAGCTTCCAACAGCTAATGCCACACACTCCGGTAACAAGGCATTTGAAAGTGCCAGTTTGAAAAGATCTCACAGATGCTGATTTTTACAGAACACAGAGGAAGATGTCAAAACAGAAAGAGGAGGAAAGAATAAGCTGTGATGGAGCATCCTGGGGGAGAGGGCAGGGATGGCTAGGGAAATCAGTTTAATTCTAACAGCAAAGTAGAATACGAGGTCAGAAAAACAAACTAAAACGCATATGCACATGTGTTTCTCTAGAGCAGCACAGACCTGCCCACAGGAGACAGACACACGCACGTATGTGAAGCTCGAAGTGAGCACAGCCTGCTCTCCGAACACACGCACCGGCAGGGTGCTCTGCGCTGAAAAGATGAACTGAATCTGGGCGCTTGAGTGAAAATAATCCAAAACATGCAGTTACTGTGATGCTGTCACATTTCTTTATATTTCTACAAGGGGAAAAAACAAATCAGCTCTGACCATGTCCATCAGACCTCAAAAGAAAAAGCGTCATCTTGGGAACTTCAGCCTTTGTTGCTGCTGCTTCTGCAAGACCTCCAGCATTGCTGGAGCGCTCACCACGCAGAAGCACCAGGCGGCTGCTGCAGCGCTCACCACGCAGAAGCACCAGGCGGCTGTGGGAGCGCTCACCACGCAGAAGCACCAGGCGGCTGCGGGAGCGCTCACCACTGAAGCACCAGGTGGCTGCTGGAGCGCTCACCACGCAGAAACACCAGGCGGCTGCTGGAGCGCTCACTACACAGAAGCACCAGGCAGCTGCTGGAGCGCTCACCACTGAAGCACCAGGCGGCTGCTGGAGCGCTCACCACTGAAGCACCAGGCGGCTGCGGGAGCTCTCCCCACGCAGAAGCACCAGGCAGCTTTAAGCTGACAGGGGTGCCACACAAGTTCCCACAAAGGAAAATTTAAGGCAGTCTTAGGATCATCAGTGAATTTATGGCTGCACAGGGTCATGAATTAGACATGAACAACTTCTCTCTTGTGGGTAGTACAGTTTATTTCAAGGTTGTTACGGTGGGCTCAAAATTAATCTTCCCATGAGTTCCTTTTTGACAGCAAGACTCAAATTACCCACAGCAACTCTGTAACAGGAAAGCCCAGAGACTTCCACAGCAATGGGAGTGGACTACAACGCTGTGCCCAGTAGAGACCCACTATTGTAGAGCAAGGAGGAATAGGGACTCAAGAGTGGATCCCTATTCATTACACTTCATGGCCATTCTACAGCTAATTTGTTAGATCATGAAACAAATTAATGTGACTTTGATAGGCTAGTGATTAGACTTATAAGTTTATATTATATGATTATCCCAGTTTTATCATAACTATTGAAAAAAGATTCTAACCTGTATTTTATTAGTTATTTCAAAGGTCTTACTTGGAATGGGTCTTACTTAATTCAGTATGCTCACCCTCTGAATGAGTCCCGACACAGGCTGGGGCCTGTGGGGAGGTAATTCATGAGGTCTCCATCCTCTGAACCCATCAGTGCTTTCCAGATCGGCTTAAGCCCCTTTTGTTCTCGTATCACATGAGGACACAGCAATTGTCCCCTTTTAGCCCTTGCGTCCATCCTGCTCTTTGAGGACATTGTGTTCAAGGCGTCATCTTAGAAACAGAGAGCACCAGTCCTCAGCAAACAGCGTATCTGCCAGCACTTTGAACTTGGATTTCCCAGCCTCCAGAACTGTGAGAAATAACTTTCTGTTTATAAATTCCTCGGTCATATTTTACCACTGCAGCATAAATGCACTAAGAAATATTTCTAAATTTACCTACTTATAAATAAACCTTTAATTCAAATGTAAGTCATATATAATAAGATCATTTTATATTTTTTTAAAGATTTATTTGTTTGAAGGCAGAGTTACAGAGAGGCAGAGAGAGAGAGGTCTTCTATCGGCTGGTTCACTTCTCAATTGACTGCAACGGCCGGAGCAACACTGATATGAAGCCAGAAGCCAGGTCTCCCATGCAGGTGTAAGCCATCCTCTATTTCCCAGGTCATAGCAGACAGCTGGATCTGAAGTGGAGCAGCGGGGACTCGAACCAGCGCCCACATGGGGTGCCAGCGCTATGCCACAGTGTCTGCCCCACTATCATTTTAGAATGACACATAGTCTAAATTAATTATTCATAATGCCTAAAACAGAACTGCAGAAAAAGGCAAATGCAAGGATATTTCTACTGTTCATTGATCTGACAATTCAAACACAATGGCTTCCTCATCGTTGAAATAAGTCTTTCAGTGAGCTTATGTTTGATCAATATTGCCAGAATTAAAATTCCGTTTCCAGAAACTCACAATCCAGTGAGGCAGGCGCTGGCACCGCAGCGCAGTGGGGCCCAGTGTGCGAAGACTGGAAGTTCCGTGACTGCATGGCAGGAAGGATGTGCAGGTGGGCCTCTGGGCGATCACTACGCCTGGCTTCAGAGGCTCAGAGCTCCCTGAGTGCTTGGGGGGAGGGGGGAGTCACTGCAGAGGGTTCTGTGCTCACATCATCTGTGCAGTTCACGTGCCTGTATGGGTGGGGTGTGTAGCCACGGTGGGCTGACCGCAGATACTGATCACTTTGGCAGAGAGGAGGTGAGGCAGAGATCACACCAGCCGATGTGATCATACCTTCTCCCTTGGCAACAGAGATCTACCGTGCCCTCCTTGGGTGTCACCCTGGACTCTTGCCCCACTCCCAAGCACTGGCTGGAGCTCCCTGGCCACACCCAGCACACGCCTCTGAATATCCAGGAAAGGAGCAGAAATCTACTCCAAAGAGAAAAGGACCAGAGGAGAAAACCAACAAGCAGCTCCAGACGCCTAGAAATAAACATAGAAATAAGAGAATGAACAAGGAAGACAACAGGACTTCCCCAAAGGAACACAACGTTACAGCAATAGAACCTGAAGGTGATAAAATGCCTAAAATGGATTTCAAAACAATGATCATAAGATTACTCAAAAACAGTGAGAAGCAAATTCAGGAGTTAAATTCGTACATGACAGAGATGAAAAATTTTGCCAAGAGATAGAGATGTTTGAAGAGAAAATTAATCCAAAATATTAGAAATGAATAATTCAATATGTCAAATAAAAATATAGTAGAAAGCTTTAACAACACAGTTGGTAAGGCAAAAGAAAGAATATTTGAGTTAGAAGACAAATCTTTGGAAATATCTCAATCAGACAAAAAAAAAAAAAAAGAAAACATTTAAAAAACTGACAATCCCAATACAATGTTGGTGGGAATGTAAACTAGAATAACCACTGTGAAAGCATGGAGATTCCTCAGAATCCTGAAAACAGATCTACCACATGACCCAGCCATCCCACTCCTGGGAATTTACCCAAACAAAATGAAATCAGCTTATGAAAGAGTTATCGGTAACATGTTTACAGCAGCTCAACTCACAATAGCTAAGAAATGGAATCAACCCAGATGTCCCTCAACTGATGACTGGATACAGGAAATGTGGTATATATACATTATGGAATACTGCTCAGCCTTAAAAAAAAAAAAATACAATTCCATTTTTTGCAAAATGGATGCAACTAGAAACCATTACATTGAGTGAAATAAGCCACTCCCAATAAGACAAATATCATGTTTTCCCTGATTTGTGCCAACTCATTTAAAAATGTATGGGCAAAACTGACATTTTGATATTTGATTACTGTTTATAATCCTTGTCCATACTCTTGAGGAACAGTGGTTTTTCTACTTTCTACTTGGTAAATTCTTTATTTAGTGGAGGGTTTAACTTACGATTATAAAATAAACTGAAAGTATATCACTGTAAAAATTGGGGAAAAAGTAAAGGAGGAGGAGCAAGAGTGGGAGCACAGGAGGGAGGGAGGGCAGAGCGGGAAATCACTGTGCTCTTGAATCTGAATATAGGAAATACATGACATTTGCTCACCTTATACAAATAAAAAAATTTAAAGTTCTATTTCATTTTTCTTCACTTGAGTCACATTAAGTATAAGACTCATATGAGAGATCTTTAAAAGTTCATGAAAATGTGTATTTTGAAAAAACTATATGTGGTTTTAGGTACTGAAATAGTATCTTTAAATTCTATTTTTCCATGAACTTTTTGATGTATCCCTTTACATAACATTTACAAACACACACAAAAATTTGCTTAGAACTACAAAAGCTAGAAAATAATCCACAATAACAGCAAGAACAAGCTAAGTGGGTATAAGTGGAATTGTTCCTTATTGTAACCTTTTTATACAAAAAACCCTGTACTTGAATGGCAATCAGAATGACACTAACCACAATGGCAATGCTCCTGTCCTAACCAGAATTAAATTAATGTTTCTACAATAGGCTAATTTTCAATTCCCAGTCTAACTACGAGTATACTTACAGAGAAGGCTTTAACTAGTTCATGGAAAATATGTGTTATCTTTTATTTCCATTTTTTCACAAATATTTTAAATCCCCCTCTCATGCTGATAGAAGGAAATAATTCAATACTTATTATCATTTCATTTTCATTAACTTGAAAATTACACTATCATTTAAAAAGTTACATGCAGTACTTAAAGGTAGGAATGTGATGGATAAATTAGTTAATTCCATTATTTTCACATAATCTCAACCCTGGTGTATTTCTACCTATTCTTACCCTAAATGAAAACAAGAAATAACTGTAAAGGTAACACGTACTAGCAGCAGCAGTGCTAACGCTTCAGTGAACATCCTCCCTACAAGTACATACTCCCGTGTGTTCTACATACATGGAGTAACATAACCAATGTGTCACCCAACAAGACGACGAGAATTTCCACATCAGTGAAATTAAATATAACCACTGTTCCACTATGGGGGGCGGGGTATGCCGAGAAACTCTTGAAACCATGATTCAGAAGCCAGAAGCCGTAAAGGACAAGGATCAACAGAGTCTAATACATGAAGAGTAGAAACTTGGCGCCCCCGCTGTGGAGCAGCGGGTAAAAGCCCCGGCCTTCAGCGCTGCCATGCCATGTAGGCGCCGGCTGGAGGCCCTGCTAGTGTGCCTGGGAAAGCAGCGGTAGATGGGCCAAGTCATTGGGCCTCGGTGCCCACATGGTAGACCCAGAGGAAGCTCCTGGCCCCGGCTTCCAATCAGCAGTTACCTGGAAGAACTCCACCAGAGTGAAGCTGACTTACTCGCTGTAGAACAGATTGGCCAGTAAAGAAAGAAAAGTGTAAGTCAGTTCAACCACTTTAAAGATTTTATTTGTTTATCTATTTTCACTTTACATTGAAAGGCAGAGAGAGAGAGAAATCTCCCATCCCTTGATTCCTTCCCCATATGCCCAAAACAGATGGGGCTTGACTACGCGGCACCCAGGAGGCAGGAATTCCATCCAGGTCTCCCAGATGGGTGGCAGGAACCCAAGTACTTGAGCTGTCACCTGCTGCCTCCCAGGATGTCCGTTATCAGGAAGCCACACTGGAAGTGGAGCGGGGTCTCAAACAGGGCACTCTGACCAGGAATATGCCCATGTGGCACCTTAACCACTGAGTCAAGCGCTTGTCACTCAATCACTTTTAAAAAAAAAAATTATGGGAACTAAACCTGAATTTGCACGCATCCTACAATCTGGAAATTCACATCCAAGTTATATGTACGTTCACATATAACACATAAAGTATTCATAGACATATTAGCAAAAACCTGGAAACAGTCCATCCATGGTAGAATGGGCAAATGAAATGTGGTGTTCATTATACAGCATACCACACTCAGCAATGAGAATGAAACACACCTGTTGCTACACACACGTGGATAAATGCCACAAACAGAAGTACAGTGCTGAATTAAGTCATTTATGTGCAATACGAAAAGCAGGCAAACTAGTCCATGGTCTTAGAAGTCAAAGAGTGGTTATTTTGGGAAACGGACTAGGAATCGAGGTGCTAGGGAGGTACTGTGGGGTGCTCGCAATGTTGTTTCTTATATATCAAGTTGTACACTTAAGATTAGTGTACTTTTTGTTGTTTATCAACTTCAGTAACAAGTTTACTTTTTAAAAAATGCAGGTGGTAGGAGAGAAAAGAACTCACAGGAAATTGGGGCTGGCGCTGTGGCATGGTGGGCTAAGCCTCCAACTGTGGCAATGGCATCTGAAATGGCACCGGTTCAATTCCCATCCGCTCCTCTCCCGACCCAGCTCTCTGCTATGGCTCAGGAAAGCAGTGGAAGATGGCCAAGTACTTGGGTCCCTGCACCTGAGTGGGAGACCTAGAAGATGATCCTGGCTCCTGGCTCCAGTTTGGCTCAGCTCCCATCATTGTGGCCATCTGGGAAGTGAACCAGCGGAAGGAAGACAGTTCTGTCTCTCCCTCTCTCTGTAACTCTACCTCTCAAATAAATAAAAATCTTTTTGAAAAAATTCCAAATCTGTTTAAAAATAATTCACAGGAAATATAAACAATTCTACTATGATGAGACTTGTTTTTCCTAAGCCCAAAGTTACAAATAGTGCCATCAGCTGTGTGCATTCAGCACTTTGCCTCACTTCCGGTTTTATCCAGGCGATTATCTAACTTCCATATGCCACGGAAGTCCATAAACCCCCTTGAACAGCTTCCATTTATCCATTAATGTGCTGAGCACTGGGGATAGCAAGATGGTTTGCTCAAGGTCAGACAAGCAGGAACCATGTTGATCATCCTCCTCTTGATTTTTGTTTTTAAGTTTCTTTTTTTTAAAGATTTATTTTATTTATTTAAGTCAGAGAGGTAGAGAGAAAGAGAGGTCTTCCATCCTCTGGTTCACTCTCCAATGACTTCAACAGCCAGAGCTGAAGCCAGGAGCTTCTTCCAGGTCTCCCATGCGGGTGCAGGGGCCCAAGGATGTGAGCCATCTTCTACTGCTTTCCCAGGCCACAGCAGAGAGCTGGGTTGGAAGTGGAGCGCCAGGTCTCGAACTGGCGCCCACATGGGATGCCGGCACTGCTGGCTGGGGCTTTAATCCACTGTGCCACAGTGCTGTCCCCCCTCCTCTTGGTTTAGCATCCAACACAATGTTTTGTACAGAGTAGAACCTCTATAAACATTGACTAAGAACACATGCCTACAACAAGAGGAGCCTACAGATAAGTATGTAACAGTAAACAGCTCTCAGAAACAGATTCAGATGAAGGGGCCAGAGTCGGTGAAGGTGAACCAGTCGCCAAGGGACAGACACAGCGAGCGACTTCATGGGAGGACTAGTGAGCAAGCTTGGTCTGGAGAGGAAGTCGGACTTGCACATGCACCTGTATGCCAGCTCAACAGACAGCACAGACCACCAAGACAGGACGTTCAAGGGCATAGAATACAGTGGCTAGATGCCATAGAATGCGCTCTATAAAGATGAAGCAAGTTTCCTTTCTCAGTAGGTCAGGGTACAGCTCAGACATCAGTATGTCTCCAAAAGCTCCCAAGATGACCGGTATTTTTCAAAGGTTAGGGATCGTGCACTATCACCAAGCTTTCAATTTCAATGTGGAGAGGAAAGCAATGGGACACACAGGGCATGTGAGCAACAGTGTATTTTATTCTCCAGTTAACACTTACCATTAATTAATACGCTAAGTCTTTTAGGACACTTCAAAGTTACAATAAGCCTGATAAACCATACCGTTTGCAGAATATCAGTTCTTAAGTTTGAACCCTTTAATGTTATTAAAATCAAAATGTGAGTTAATGCAAACTCTAGGAAGGTTAATCAGCTTGCGCTTCAACGTTCTCATCTGGTCTGAGAATCTTGGAAGAGATGACCCTTAAGGAACTGCTTTTGACTCTGATGTGGAATCATATCACACGTGACAATTTCAGAAAAGTGATTTGTGATGAGCACTGAGAATTCTACTTCCCACTGCCTCTAGGAGGCATTAAAAAATCCTTACTAAAATTATTCTGTGGTAATTTCTTTTTACTATGTCTAGTTCACTGAACATGTGACATCAAGAAAACAGATGCTGAATCAAGAGTCCAGTGTTTTGTTCCCTGTGCTTGCGGGTAGCTGATGAGATCATCTGTATCCCTTCTGGCCCAGCAGCAGCAAAGTCACTGCCACGTGTGCCCACAGCACCACCCTGGGCTGCAGAACTGCAGCAACATCACACTGACTAATCTGTTTGGTCAGGAAGCTGAAAGCATGGCTGACGGCAGCTTCCAGCAACACTCAGTTCTGCAGATGCCGCTCTGTTCACTCCAGCTTTTTCTCCTCGTGGGTGCTTGTCTGACAGTGACGCCAAGTACCTTCCCGAGGGCAAAGCCTGCAGAGCTCCAGGGGCGCTCCTGACCACACTCGAGCTGAGCACTTCACGCACGCGTGACTCACCCAGATGAATTCCCTCTTTGTTTTCTTTCTGACATCTCAGAACCTTTGCTGATGATTCAACTATCCAAGCAGACTAACTGAAATCACTCTGTTTGCTTTGGCCTGCATACAAGTCTGGAGCAAGAATTCAGTCAAAACGCCTCACTCAGATCACAAAATAGCCTCACAGCAGTAGTCGGAGAGATAACAGAGGAGAAAGCATCACGATTATGCCCCAAAACATTTCTGTACACTTTATTTGCAAATGCAATCAGAGTCCTTGAAAATGTATGGGAAGGGGCCTAACGTACAAATAATAAACATTTAGAAAGCACAGGAAAAATCTGCACTGGAAAACTAAATTAACTTTAAAGTTTAAAACAATGAAGTAACTGATTCTGAATACCAAGGAAAAAGTGAATAATTTAAAAAAAGCACCTATACAAGTTAAGCATCTCTGATACAAAAATTTGAAATCCTAAATGTTCCAAAATGCAAACATTGTGGGCAATGATATGATATCACAAGTTGAAAAGTCCACACTTAACCGTATGTGACAGGGCACAACAGAAAATGTATATGCACTAAAAATATTGTACAGATTTACCTGCAGAATATATAGTATTGGTGAAACATAAATGAATTTCATTCTTAAAGACTCAGGCCTCGGATCCAAGATATCAAAGTATATGTAAAATACTCCAAAGTGTAAAAAAAAAAAAAAAATATTGGAAATCCTAAACTCTTCTGGTCCCAAACACTTCAGATACAGGATATACAACTTGTATATAAAATTTTGAGGCATAAAATTAATTGAATATAGGATAATTTTTAAAGTAAAAAAGTGTGCCAAAGATGGGATACAAGATAAAATAAAATGGTATCAATACCATGAATATCACTATGCACAAAATTAAAACCTTAACTAAGGCTGAAAAAACTAATTTTTAAAAAAAAACCTGTGATGCAGATTACAAAGATAACATGTAAAGAGATATGGGCTGATTTCAAATTCCAAGCAGAACTCAACCTAGGAAGCCCCTAGAGAACATAAAATATTTAGTCAGGACTAGAGTTAGCAAAGGTGTGAGTTAAAAGTTTCCATGATGGGGCCAGCGCTGTGGCTCAGCAGGTTAATCCTCTGTCTGCAGAGCTGGCATCCCATATGGGTGCCAGTTCTAGTCCCAGATGCTCCTCTCCCAATCCAGCTCTCTGCTATGGCCTGGGAAAGCAGTAGAAGATGGCCCAAGGCCTTGGAACCCTGCACCCACGTGGGGGACCTGGAAGAAGCTCCTGGCTTTGGATTGGTGCAGCTCCTGTTATTGTGGCCTACTGGGGAGTGAACCAGCAGATGGAAGACCTCTCTCTCTCTCTTTCTGTGTGTGTGTTTAACATTTTCAAGTAAATAAATAAATCTTTTAAAAAAAGAAAAAAAAAAAAAAACCTTGTCAAGAGAAACGCTGTGGAGATGAGTGGTAAAACCAAAATTCCTAGAAGTCCCTAAGTCTGGTATAAAGATACTTCTGCTTAGAATGGACCATGCACAAGTACCACATAAACAAAGATTAATATATAGGGTAGCCAGAGTTTTCTTTGTATTTTTTCTTTTATAAAATTTATTTGAAAGGAGCAGGAAAATGGGGGGGGGGGTATCTCCAATCTGTTGGTTCATTTCTCAAATGCAGGTACAACAGCTGGTCCTAGCCAGGCTGAAGTCAGAAGCCAGGAACTCAGCCGAGTTTGCCACATAGGTGGCAGGAACCCAAACACTGCCTCCCAGGGTGCACTGTAGCAGGAAGATGGAATTGGGAACAGAACCAGGACTTGAATCCATGTACTCTCATGTGGGATGCAGACAGCCCAGGGGTGTCTTAACTGCTGGGCCAGATGCCCACTCCGGAGTGTGCTGTGAATCTTGTAACTAAAGTACCTGAATATGTGAGCTTTCGACCCTGAAGTAACTCAACCTAGAGTAGTGCTATACGAAGAAAAATAAGACCACTCTGTCCACCCTGCAGTTTGTACACGAAATGCTTTGACAACATCCAAGAGTTTCATTGAAGAGTCATAAAACCTTACGTAGAAAGGGAAATTCTGAAATATATTTAAATCTTACAATAATATAACAGACTACACAGTGGAGGCTACAATTCTCATTACAGAAAGCCTCATTTCTCCTTTCATTCTCTTTTAAAGATTTATTTATTTATTTGAAAAACAGAGTTACAGGGAGAGAGCGCTCTTCCATCTGCTGGTTAACTCCGGAAATGGCTGCAATGGCTGGGGCTGGGTCAGGCAGAAGCCAAGAGCCCGAAGGTTTTTCTGGATCTCCCACGTGGGTGCAGAGGCCCAAGTACATGGGCTGTATCCGCTGCTTTCTCAGGTGCATTAGCAGGGAGCTGGACTGAAGTGGAGCAGCCGGGTCTCAAACTGGCACCCGCATGGTCACAAGCAGCAGCTTTATCCACTGCACTACAACGCCAGCCCCAGGAAGCCTGATTCCTAAGCAGCAGGGATTTCCCTATTAACCCAATCACCTCTCCCACAAAGCTGCCATGCAATAAAAACAGCTTTAAATACGTATCTTCCTATAATGAAAACAGAGACGGTGAGAACCACGGTTACCTTGTATTTCATCTTGGGGCAGGAGTGGATGTAGAAGCCCATGTAGTAGTAGCTGAGCTGCGAAGCCTTCTCATGGAGCTGCCTGGTGAAAGCAATCTCTCTGTCAAAAGAAGACGAAGGCACAGCTAAGTCTGGGCCCAACGTCCACAACACCTGCGATCTGATGGCAACTACATGATAAGATTCCTATCAAACAGTCAAAAACATTCAAACCCAAAAGAAAAAACTTTCAAAACATCCTAAGATTTTTACTGAAGAGACAAGAAAAAAACAAAACTCAAGTTATTTTTGAGTAAATGCACCTAATACCAGGCTTTATACTTCATTGGGCAAAGGAGCCGATTTAAAATTCAAATAGCTTAAAATTAAAGAGATCCACAGGGTCTTGTTACTATTCATTAGGCCCAGGAGTTCTCAAAGCATCAGTGCTTTTCCGGCTAAAAACACTGCAGCAGGCGGCAGAATTCGAAAGCCCAGGAATCCCAGGAAGAATGACTGTGCCTGGAATCACTGGCACGCACGTTCAGCTGAAGGTGACACACAGCTCAGTCCTGTATTAAGGTGCAACCCCGACACCCACCAGACTGCTAGAAGGGGGTACTCTGTTACCCACCACCTTCCCTCTGTTGGAACAAACACTGTCGGCACCTTGCCTGCAATACCTATGCACAAAGTGGTTTTAATTTGTATCCAGGTAAATCCTGCCACACAGTTTCATCCTATTTGCCCAGCTAACTGGCAAATGTGTCTGAAAGTTTTAAGTAAACTTTCAATATGCTTCTCAAGTATAAAGAGAGCTGTCTTGTTTCCTGAAGGTTTTCCATTTTTTTCACCTTTTAGTAGTGACAAATGCTTCAAGTGAAAGAAAAATGTTTTTCAAAACTGATTATTCTGGGGGCCGATGCTGTGGCACAGGTTAATTCTCCGCCTGTGGCACTGGCATCCCATATGGGCGCCGGTTTGAGTCCCGGCTGCTCCTCTTCAGATGCAGCTCTCTGCTGTGGCCTGAGAAAGCAATAAAAGAGAGCCCAAGTACTTGGGCCCCTGTACCCAGGTGCAAGACCCAGAGGAAGCCCCTGGCTCCTGGTTTCAGATCGGCTCAGCTCTGGCCTCTGACTGTCTCTTCCTTTCTCTGTCTGTAACTCTACCTCTCAAAAATAAATATAAAAATAAAATGTTTTTTAAAAAACTAATTTTCTGCACATTTTCAACTCAGATTTAAACCAATTCAATTTAAATTGAAGGCTTTCTACCCTAAAAATTAATCTTTAAACTATTTCTAAATTCGAGTAGATTAAACATTTTTAGCCTCTAATGGTATAAATCTTTCTATTCCTAGAACTAATTGACTCTCAAGGTTCAAACTGAGTAGGAACACACTCATACAGTCAACTTTCAGCCACCCCAATCCCGCAGGGCCCACCCAGGCACAGCGGTGCTCTCACTCGGTCCTGCCCGCCTCAGTGAACTGCACCACCGCTCTGTCTGGACTCAGTGAGTCACCCCGGTTCTTTTCCTCTGTCTCACATTGAATCCTTCAGCAAGTCCTTGGATTTCCATTTCCAAACGCACCGGAACCTGACTTCTTCCCAGCACCACCACCTCAGACACCCTGGCTCAGCGCACATGACAGCTCCCTTATGGATGAAAAAGCCTCCCAGTTCATTTTTCTCTTCCCACTCTTGCCTCTCCACAATTCCCACAGAATGGTAAAAGTGTTTTGTTTTTAAAATTAATTTTGTTTGAAAAGCAGAGATGTCCCCAGAGATTTTCCATCTGCTGGTTCACTCGCCCAACGCCAGCAACAAGGGCCGTGCCAGTGCAACACCGGGAACCCAGGACTCTGGGCACCACCTCCACCTCCCAGAGAGTGTCCGCAGGAAGACGGAACTGGGAGCAGAGCCAGGACTCAAACCCAGACACCTGATACGGGACTGAGTATCCCAACCAGCAGCTTCCCCACTAGGCCGAATGCCCAGCCAAGTAATCCTTTCAGGTATTAATCAAATGAAGTAACTCCCCAAACCTTTACCCTTACTCTGAGACTGGCCCAAGTACACTTTCTGATGCTCACACAATGAGGAAATCACCTAACACACTTTTCAGAACATACCCCCATCGTCAAGTGATGCACAATTGTATAACTGTTTCTTCTAGCAGTCTCACACGTTAATTCATTTCTACCATATTAATCTAACTTAATTAACAGTGAAAAAATATATATGATAGTAATGACAAGAATGTAAGTAACACTTAAAGAACATAAGTGGTTCTAATGTGAGCTTAAATAAACATACAAACTAAACAACAAAAGCTTGAAAAAACTAAACTACAAATACAATGATTTATTACATGCTAGGGTAGATGGAGATCTTTAAAAGCTAGAGATTCACCATCAGACACTGGTAGCAGTTCTAAAGGTGGTACTTCTAAATAAGTATGTAACTAAGAGACTACTACAGCAACAGATTATTGTAATATACTGTCAAATAGGACGTAGGTTACATAATGAAGTTATAATCAAGTAAATAATTCATTGAAGTGCTATAAAACCCACTGCAACAACCCAAAAAGCAATCTTACCTTAGTGCAGAGTAGACACCCAAGGACAGAAAGGAATACTCAGGATCATAGTACAAATACACAGACGAGACACAGGATGGAAGGATGTCAATCACTCCCACAGCAATGATCTTTCCATCCAACCAGTACTGCTGGTGAAAGGAACCGTAACCACAGTCTGGTCCATCAGGGGCGCTCTCTGCCTAGGAAGGAGAAACACAAACATGACCAGGCTGGCAACTCTTTCTTTATATCAAAACTCTTGTAACTAATCCATTGTACTTCAAATTTACTCAGGTTGTAAGTCCTGAACTTTCCTCTCCATTGCCATCATCTTCCCTATATTAAGTTCTCCCTACGCAAAATGCTTTAATCAAAAAATGAAGCAGAGATAAACTTAAGACTTCTTCAACTTACTTTAAAAAAAATTATTTTGAAAGAGTTATAGACAGAAAAAGACAGAGATCTTCCTCCTACTGGTTCACTCCCCAGATGACCACAACAGCCCAAGATGGGCCAGATGGAAGCCAGGAGCCAGCAGCCTCATCTGGGTCTGCCATATTGATGCAGAGACCCAAACATGTAAGCCATCCTTTGCTGCTTTTCCCAGGTCATTAACAGGGAGCTGGAGCAGAAGTGGAGCAGCCAGGACATGAACCGGCACCTCCGATGAGGCGCTGGTGTCGCAAGCAACGTCTTTAGCCGCAAAGCCACAATGCCAGCCCCTTCTCAACACACTTGTTTTAATATTTGACAGTAGGCAACTTCTCAGGATGAGTCATCACTATGCAACTACACCCTTTTGCTCTACAGAAGGCTGAGAGAAATGATGCTTGAAAGAGAACATACAGGAAAGGGCTGCGTGAAGAAACAAGCGCCCCCAGATGTAGCCAGTCCTGCCCGGACAACCCCAGCAGCGTGAAGGCGCAGGTGCCTTCGTGCTCTCCAGGTGAGATCCAGGTGAGAGTTCCTGGGTAGTACAAAGGGCTACAACACGTCTCCTTCCTTCACTTCCCAAAGGAAAAATAAAGTTATTTCCTGGTCATTATCTTTATGTTAGTGTTACTCCACAGGAAAAAAACAGATTTCAGAGAACAGGCAGCTCTCTGTAAATGCAGCAACATGAATTCCATTTCTGGTTTTAAAATACAGCTGCTCTTAAACAAAAATCACACAAATGAAAATTATGAAGCAACATTTTAAAAAGGCTTTACTACAGGATGAATGGATGTTAAAGATTAACAACTTAAGTGAACAAATACAATTTGCACATCATGTTCACAGAAGGGGCCGGCGCTGTGGTGCAGCAGGTTAATGCCCTGGCCTGAAGCACCAGCATCCCATATGGGCACCGGTTCAATTTCCAGCCGCTCCTCTTCCAATCCATCTCTCTGCTATGGCCTGGGAAAGCAGTGGAAGATGGCCCAAGTCCTTAGACCCCTGCACCCGTGTGGGAGACCCGGAAGAAGTTCCTGGCTCCTGACTTCGGATCAGCGCAGCTCTGGCTGTTGCAGCCATCTGAGGAGTGAACCATCGGATGGAAGACCGATTCTCTCTCTCTCTCTCTCTCTCTCTCTCTCTCTCTCTCTCTGCGTTTCCTCTCTTTGTGTTAACTCTGACTTTTAAATAAATAAATCTTAAAGAAAAAAAAAAAGAAAGTTCCTCTGGGAACTTAAAAAATCACAGAAAATATATATGGACACAAGCTAAAGAGGAATGAAGAAACATTAAAAGAGCAGGTTTGCTAACACCAAAACCAGAAGAAAACACTGTAAAAAAAGAAATCTACAAGTAGATATCTCTCATGAACACAGATGTAAAAATCCACAACAAAGTATTAGCAAGTTGAATCCAAAATGTTCCAAAGCTCATGGAAAACGGCTCCATGGGCTTCTGAAAACCCACAGGGACAGGCCTTTGGCACTGGACAATGCCCACATCCCAAATTGGAGGGCCTGGGTTCAAGTCCTGGCTGTGCTTCTGGTTCCAGCTCCCTGCAAATGTGCATTCTAGAAGGCAGCAGATGACGACGCCAGTGCAGCTGAGTTCCTTCTACTCACGCGCGAGACCTGGACTGAGTTCCAGACGCGTGGATTCACTACAGCCCCAACCCAGATGTCATGGGAATTGAGGGGTGGGGGTGGTAAACCAGGGCATGCAGGATCTGTCTCTGCAGAGGGAGGGAGGTTTGCAGTGAGGTTTTAGTTATAACAAAAAAAGCGCAATCTATGAAATAAAAAAGCAAGTTAAAGTTAAAATTAAAATCAGAAGCTTCTGCTCTATGAAAAACATTGTGAAGAGAAGAAAGAATCAGAAAATAAAAAGTCAAGTCATGAGCTTGGAGGAAATCTTGCAACAGACATGTAATGAAGCACAGGTTCTCAAGATTCAAAAAGAACACAAACAACTCAAGAAACAAGCAAAGAGCTAGACAGACTCCTCACCACAGAAACTGTGCACATCTAGATGGCAGATGAGCATGTGACAAGACGTTCCCCCACGATGTGAGAGTGCAACACAGCTAGCAGAACACGGGAAGTGCAAACACTGAGCACCAGATGGCTGTAGACGACGCATAGAGACAGGAGCTCACCCTCACTGGTGGGGATGTAGAATGACACACTCCAGGATCCTTTACAAGCCAAACATACTCTTACCATACAGAACAGCAAGTGCACTCCAAGGCATGTATCCAGCTGATTTAGAATCTCTCTCTTTCTCTCTCTCTTTCTTCCTTTCTCTCTCTCTCTCTCTCTCTCTCTCTCTTACACACACACACACACACACTCCTAAAGTCCCACAAAGGTATGTTTATAATAGTTTTACTCATAACTGTCCCAAACTGTAAGCAACCAGGGTACCCTTCAATAGGTAAACAGGTAAAGAAACTGTAGCATATCCATAAAATGGAATACTCGGTAACATAAAGAAATAAACTTATCAAATGACACACACACACACACAAAGGGGAAAACTAAAATACATATTGCTAAGTGAAAGAAACCAGTCTGAAAATGCTGCAATCGCAGAATTCCAGTTATATTCTGAAAATTAAAAAGTATAAAACAGTATAAAGATCAGCGATGTCAATAGTTTTGAGGGATTAGAAGAGAGATGAACAGATAAACACAGGGAGATTTTCAGGTAGTGAAACTATTCTGGCATGGTACGTAGCAGCAGATACATCATATCATGCACTTATCAAAACCCACAAACCCTTACCTCACAAGAGGCGTGTTTCAGTGTAAGCTTCAAATGCAAATTTTTAAAAAATCATTTAGGAGCCGAAACTGTGGTTCAGTGGGTTGAAGCCCCGCCTGTAGCGCCGGCATCCCATATGGGCACCAGTTTGAGTCCCAGCTGCTCCACTTCCATTCCAGCTCCATGCTAATGTGCTTGGGAAAACAGCAGAGGATGGCCCAAGGACTTGGGCCCCTACACTTCACATGGGAGACCAGAAGAGGCTCTTGGATCCTGGCTTCAGCATGGCCCAGCTGAGGCTATTGTGGCCATCTGGGGAGTGAATCAGCGGATGGAAGACCTCTCTGTCTCTACTTCTCTCTGTAGTTCTGTCTTTCAAATAAATAAATCTTAAAAAATCACTGGGGCTGGCGCTGTGGCGCAGCGGGTAAAGCCCTGGCCTGAAGCGCCGGCATCCCATATGGGCACTGTTCTAGTCCTGGCTGCTCCTCTTCTGATCTAGCTCTCTGCTATGGCCTGGGAAAGCAGTGGAAGATGGCCCAAGTCCTTGGGCCCCTGCACCCACGTGGAAGACCCGGAAGAAGCTCAGCACAGCTCCAGCCATTGCAACTATCTGAGTAGTGAACCAGCAGATGGAAGACTTCTCTCTCTCTCTCTGTCTCTACCTCTCTCAGTAACTCAGTCTTTCAAATAAATAAAAATAAAATCTGAAAAAAAAAAATCATTTAGGAGGGTGGCGGATCCAGGAAGGCCCGTGCGCTATGACAAGAAAATCTAACTGTATTACCCATGTATGAAACGGTCTTCCTTACAGAGGAAAGGTTCCGACTATGGGAATGAAGGGATCTGTGAGAACAAAGACAAATGGAGGGGCTGGCACTGTGGCGCAGCGGTAAAGCCACTGTGACACCAGCATCCCAAATGGCATCAGTTTGGGTCCTGACTGCTACGCTTCCAATCCAGTTCCCTGCTAACAGCCTGGGAAAAGCAGTGGAAGATAGCCCAAGAGTTTGGGCTCCTGCCATGCACATGGGAGACCCAGATGAAGCTCTTGGCTTTGGGCTGGCCCAGCACTGGTTGCTGTGGCCAGGATGGGAGTGAAGCAGCAGATGGAAGATCTCTCCCTCTCTTTGTGTAACTCTTTCAAATTAATAAACTTAAAAAAAAAAAAAAAGAAAAAAGGAAAGCAAGAACCAGGCAATTCACAGGTAAACATGGGAAGAATAGAGTCGTCCATGTAGTAATGGGCGAGAAATGGAAATATCAGTTAAGATCTCATGTTTAGCTTAATATACAGATGGTTACACATAGAAATCTTTACAGATAAATGTGTATTACAGGTCTATGTCTATGTCTGGGTTGCTATGCACACAGATACTTCTCTGTCCCATCAGCTAAGAGGGCCTACAAGAAACAGCACTCCAGTAGCACTCACGTCATGGTGTCTAACACCATTCTGCAGTAACAGGAACCAGGACTCCCAGGAGATACGGCTGATTCCAGGACTGGGACAGAAAACATACAAAATGAACAAGAATATTGTGCATGTCAGAAAGCAAGAAGTACTCAAAACAAACAAACCCATTTTGATGGGAGAATGTCAAAGGGAAACAGAAGTCAGTTTAAAGAGCTCCCAATCCAAAGCTAGAAAAATCCAAAAAACAAAATAAAATAGTGCTGGGCTTATAAGTTCAAGTATAAAATAAATCCCCATCAGTACATACTGATGTGCAGACTGAAACAGAGACAAGTGGGGGAGAAGAGACAGACCTCCCACAGATGCTCTGGCCCAAGGGCCCAAGAGCACCGCTCCTCACCAACAAGCTCCTTCCAAGGAGCACAGTGTGGAAGGAGGAAACAGGTGGTCAAGGTCAACCACAATGACGAGAGAATTTACTAGGATGCAGCAGTAACCAGATTCTAAAACGTTCACTGTGAGCGTTAAAATGTTGTTTGGGCAGTAACTGTATCTTTAAACTTTTTAACGTTCCACCAACTATAACAATACATTATGGGGTTTTAGTATTCACTGTCACACACAGATTGTGTTTTTTAAAAAGTTAGTACTATCTCCTAGAAATGGCCCAATCTGAAGAGTGGAGCAGGAAACAAGCAGAAGCGCTAACCAAAGAGGCAGAAAAGGCTGCTGTCCCCCTGAACTTGCGCTAACACTCACCTGAACACTACAGAAAAGGCTGCTGTCCCCCTGAACTTGCGCTAACACTCACCTGAACACTACTGGTTTTGGAGCCCCATCACCTGTCTCAGAAATGAGAATGCTCCAAGTAACAAGAAATAAATAAGTCATCTGTATCACTGAATTTTATGAAAGCCATCTTTCAAGTCCAAGCCCTGAGGCTAACAGGAATGAAGCTCCCAGTCTTTGAAAACAATCATAAAAAACGGAGCCACTGCAGTGACATGGAGACAGAGAAAAGCTGATGGTTCACGACATATCAGATGGGGAGCCTGTCAAATGTCAGAAACACTCTCTGAGCCAAAAGCGGCTGACATTACTCTGACATGAGTCTGAATCCAGTTTAGTGCTTCATTCCAGGACTCATTAAATCGCATATGAATGTTCATCTGTACATTAAAAACTGTATTTACCAAGAACAAAGTATGAACTCAAAAAGTGTTTCCTCAATAAACAACCAATACATTCTACTGAATCTAAATATGAATCATCTGTACTTATCTTCTCAGTTTAAAATTCTCCCCGTGTCTCTGGTCACTGCACCTCCCATCTGATTCCTGGTTCACTTACTTCACACGTTAGTTCCCCTAACTGGGAACCCTGTCATAACCAAACTGTCCTGCCACAGCCAGTGTTCCCATCTCTCAGCATTTCCGCCTGATCGCTGGGGTCTTCTCCATGTGCAAGGCACTTCACGCAGGTGTCGGCTGCCTCGTGGTTACACAGGGAGAGTAAATCCTGTATCTACTCACAGGTGAATAAAGCTGAAACTCAGGAGCCAGTAAGCAACACAACCATCAAAAATAAAGGAGCTATGAACTGACTCTCCAAAACAGGCCTCCTGGCTCCTAGACCAACACTATATTTAATGCTATTTAAGGAAACCAGCTGATCAAACATATTTGAATAAAGTCACTTTTCAAAAACGCCTAGTATGTCAAGTTAACACAACATCAGAAACAGTATTTTGTTTCTGCACTTTTAAAATTTTCTTAAAAATTGCTTTGCTGGGGCCAGCGCTATGAGGTAGAAGGTTAAACCTCTACCTGACATGTTGGTATCTCATATGGGTGTAGGTTCAAGTCCACGCTGCTCCACTTCCTCATACATCTATCAAAACCCACAGAACATGCAATACACAGAATGGACAGCAATGTAAACTGTGGGCTTCAGTTAATAATAATGTATCAATAGAGGCTCATCAACTACAATACAGGCACCACATTAATAAAAGATGGAAACAATAGGGGACCATAAAAGTATTAATCTTTCATAAAACAAAGTGAATAAAATATTAATAACTGTTGCTAGAAGACAGCTTATAGGGTTCATTATACAAGTCTTCTACCCATTCCAAAAATACCTACCTTTTAAAACAAATCTTTCAAAATTTAATCAGTTTCAATTTTATCTATATTTGTTTATTGATACATCTCATTCAGCAAATCTATTCAGAAATACTAATTCAAATTGTTTTTTTATAAAGCTTTTATTTAAAGAATATGAATTTCCAAAATACAGTTTATAGATTACAATGGCTTCCCCCCCCATAACTTCCCTCCCACCCGCAACCTTCCCCTTTCCCACTCCCTCTCCCCTTGCATTCACATCAAGATTCATTTTCAATTCTCTTTATATACAGAAGATCAGTTTAGTATATATTACGTAAAGATTTCAACAGTTTGCCCTCACATAGCAACACAAAGTGAAAAATACTGTTGGAGTACTAGTTATAGTATTAATTCACAATGTATAGCACATTAAGGACAGAGATCCTACATGATATATTTTTTTTAAATTGATTAATTTTCTATGCAATTTCCAATTTAACACCAAGGTTTTTTTTTTCATTTTTAGTTATCTTTACATACAGAAGATCGATTCAGTATATACTAAGTAAAGATTTCATCAGTTTGCACCCACAAAGAAACACAAAGTGTAAAATACTGTTTCAGTACTAGTTATAGCATTACTTCACATTGGGCAACACATTAAGGACAGATCCCACATGAGACGTAAGTACACAGTGACTCCTGATGTTGATTTAACAATTTGACACTCTTGTTTATGGCGTCAGTAATCTCCCTAGGCTCTAGTCATGAGTTGCCGAGGCTATGGAAGCCTTTAGGGTTCGCCGACTTCGATCTTATTCCGACAGGGTCAGAGTCAAAGTGGAGGTTCTTTCACTTCAATAGCTATGCTTGTAAATAAAAGGTATTATGTGCAATACACATCAACTTCTACTTTTAAATTTGGTAGGCTCCAAGAATATATTTACCCCTATTGGAAATGGAACTTGGTGAGCTAACGTAACGGTAGGGAACAGAACTGGGGGCAAACAGTTAACATAAGAGAGGTTGGGGCCGGTGCTGCGGCGCAGCAGGTTAATGCCCTGGCCTGAAGCGCTGGCATCCCATATGGGTGCTGGTTCTAGTCCTGGCTGCTCCTCTTCCAATCCAGCTCTCTGCTATGGCCTGGGACAGCAGTGGAGGAGGCCCATGTCCTTGGGCCCCTGCACTCTCATGGGAGATCTGGAAGAAGCTCCTGGGTCCTGGCTTTGGATCAGCTCAGCTCCGGCCATTGCGGCCATTTGGGGAGTGAACCAGCAGAAGAAAGACCTCTCTCTTCCCCCTCTTACTGTCTGTAACTCTACCTCTCAAATAAATAAATAATTCTTTAAAAAAAAAAAATGTATGGAGGGCCAGAAGTAGACTGCTCCAGGTGGACTGAGTCACAGCTCTCCCTTTCAAGAGAATCACCACTATGCTATAGGCATTTCCTGACTCAGCAACACGCATTACACGAAAGATCATCAGAAATTCACTCTCAAATCTCAGGCCCAAACCCAGAGGTAGAGTCAGAATCCTACATCTTAAAATTCTCAGGCACTTGAGCCACACTTGAATTTTCAATACAGCGGTCTAAATGGCAGGTACAAAGAGAAACCGACCCAACTGAATGCAAAATCCAAGCCGAGTCAGGAAGAAACTGAGCATGGTATTTGGCCAATTACTATGAAGATGCAAGACTGGTCCTTTTCCTCCTCTTTGTCATGGGCCTGATCAGCACAGTGGAATTAATTAAAAGTAAACAAAACTACAAGAAAGGGGCATGTGTAGCTCCAGAGCAGAGTCTACACTTCAAGATCCTTTGGACACAGATCTTCAGCCAGACTGTGCTAATTAGAGCCATACTCTGAGCCAATCAAAAAGAACAAGAACCAGAAACCAGTTATCCGTGTATTTGCACATTTAAAAAAACACCTGGGGCCAGTGTTCTGACACAGCATGTTAAGTCACCACTATTTACAAAGCCTGCATCCAATATGGGCACCGGTTCAAGTCCCGGCTGCTCCACTTGCGATCCAGCTCTTGCTATGGCCTGGGAAAGCAGTAGAAGACGGCCCAAATGCTTGGACCCCTGCACCCGCAATGGGAGACCTGAAAGAAGCCCCTGACTCCTCGCTCCCGGCTCAGCTCTGATTGAGACCATCTAAGAAGTGAACCATCAGATGGAAGACCTCTCTCTACCTCTGCCTCTCTGTAACTGCCTTTCAAATAAATAAATATTTAAAAAAAAAAATTTGTAAGGATTCCAAACATGAAACTTGGTTTCTTACAGAGAATTGGATTATGAATGCAAAGCAACTGGAAGGCTTCCACGCGCTTCTGTGCGAAACAATGCACACTTATACATTATTCAGCAAACAGGACAGAAGGGTGCCCTCCAACTCGCTGTGCCCTGTGTCACCCTCACCCCAACCAGGTCAGCAAGGGCTATACCTTACCCTAATTCAAGCGGCTCAGTCCCCCATCACTAGAGAAGCCTATGGCACTGACGATTCTTTTACTTTCTTGATAATTCTACTTCAATAGGTGGGAGGGTTCCACATCCTCAACCTCTTACTTATGAAGGCTTTAAAAAAAAAAAGATTTATTTATTTATTTGAAAGTCAGCATTTCAGAGAGAGAGGGAGAGACAGAGAGAGGTCTTCCACCCACTGGTCCACACCTCAAGTGGCCGCAACACCCAGAGGTGAGCCAAGTGGAAGTCAGGAACTTCATCCAGGTCTCCCACATGGATGGCAGAGGCCCAAATACTTGGACCTTCTTCCGCTGCTTTTCCCAGGCCATTAGCAGGGAGCTGGAGCAGAAGTGGAGCAGCTGGGACAGGAACTGGCGCACATATGGAATGCCAACACGGCAGACTGTGGCTCTACCTGCTACACCACAACACCAGCCCCTATGAAGGCTTTACAATTGTTAACATTCCTCAACTGTCACAAACACAGAAGATGATGTAATTATAAATTATGCAAAAATATATACATATATATACTATTTGGGAAAGAGAAAGTGAAAAAGGTGCTTGCTTAATAGTACAGGCATCATGTAAATCAACAGGGCTCAAACGTCTTGGTCTCAACATCTCTTTAAAACTAGAAATTACTGCAGATTTCAGAGGGCCTTCATTAGGCTATATCTACAGATACTCATTGTACTAAATATTAAAACTGGGATTTTAAAAATTGTATATTTCTTAATTTACTTAAAAACAATAAACTCAACACAATCAATACATGGGGGAAGTGCTCTATTTTCCAAAATAAAAGAGCAATTCAACAACAACAAAAAATGGCATTGCTTTAAATTTTTGCAGATGTATTAAATGTCACATTGACAGAAGACAGCCGGAGTTTTGTATCTGCTTCTGCATTTCTAATTGCAATTATGTAGCCTCTGGAAAACACTGCCACACACTCATGAGAACATGAGAGTCACAGAGCTAAGAATGACCCAGTGTGATGACCCGGAGGGCAGTCTGAAAGGGCCTCAGGACTCCGCAGGCCCTGCTGGACAACACTGCCGAGCTTCACTGATACAAACCTGTTTCTAAACTACGGGTGGAGGAGGGGGATGTAGAGCCTGAGCTGCAAACACAGAGGGAGCAGGTTAACTACTTGCGTTCAAGATTCATGACCCAGAGATCTGGATCGGAGCCCTAACTCCACTACATACCTTCCTGGCTCTCTGACCTAACCAAGACAATAATTAAACTTCTTTTCAAAGTCTCAGCGCCTTCACTGTTCACACAGGCACCCTACTGCTGGTCACCCTCGAAAGTAGCTCTGAGAAACAAATGACAATGTACAAACAAAACAAATGTTTGCAGTGAGTAGCCTGGGCCAGTTTTCACTGCTCGTTTTTAGGGTGTTCCGATGGCACTTCCTGAAAGTGTCTGACTACAAAACCACATCTGTGGCTCATTTAAAAGCAATAAATTATCTTTAATTTTCTCATACATAAGTCAGTGACATAGCAACATTTAATAGTTTTATCTTTCTCACATCTGAAGTTTGCAAAGTCAAATAATTAATGTCAAATAATTAATTAACCAAGTTATTTTTCAGAAGTTCTGCAATTTCAAGGATTTAGTTGATAATGGGATTAAAAAAATAAAGTTCACCTTTAAGCTCCACAAAAGAAACACCATCCGAAACGCTGGTGAACGATGGCCCTGCCACTGTGATTAATGAGCCTTGCGGCAACAAGACCAAGGCACTGTGCAGACGCGACATCCGTGTCCACAGGCCGATGCTGCCTCCCAGACTGCTCCCAAAATGTGCACATAATTTACTCTGATAAGGCACCCCTGTCTCCTCACCCACCTGCCCCTCTGTACCTCAGTCATGCCCAAAACAAACATTGTTCAGGCTCAAAAGAACAGGCAAAGGGGGAGTCCCATCCCGGGCACCAGGGCCAGCCCAGGGCCAGCGTGTGGGGTGATTTCATAGAGGGTTCAGAGAGAGAAGAGGCAAAGTCTACGGAAGCTTCAGAAGAGCAGAACTCAAGTTCTCCATCCTTCCAGGAAGCTAAGACACCTCTCCCCAACTGTATCTGTACAACACCAGAATGTACAATTAGACAGTATCTTGAGTTTTTGGTAAACAACAATTAACACAGACTCTCATGTAATTATTTGAGTCACTTGATAAAAAAAATCTAAATTATTTTAAAATAACTCATTCCTGAAATTGGTTTTCATTTTATTTATTAAGTTTATTGCAACTGCACCAAAGTATGGATTCATTTTACAAACAAGACCCACTGGGCCAGCATCGTGGCATAACAAGCAAAGCCTCCTTCTGCAGCACCAGCATCCTACAGAGGCACTGGTTAGAGACCTGACTGCTCCACTTCCAATCTGGCTCCTTGCTAACGTGCCTGGGAAGGCAGCAGAAGATGGCCCAAGTCCTCGGGTCCCGCATCCATGTGACAGATCCAGAAGAAGCTCCTGGCTTCAGCTTGGCCCAGCCCCAGCCATTGCACATTCTGGGGAGTGAACCAGTGGATGGAAGCTCTCGAGCACACTCTCACTCACTCTATGTCTCTCCCTTACTTTCTGTAACTCTGCCTTGCAAATAAATAAGTCTTAAAAAAAAAAAAAAAAAGAATGCTAAGCCATTATGGTGTCAAAATCTACATGATTTCTTAACATCAAAAACTAAATCTGAAAATTGGAAATAGTCTAGGAAAAAAAGAATAAATTTAATTTGGAAAATGTAAATGGTAATATTCATGGCTAATATATCACACAATTTCATGTAAGTGATTTAAAAACCAAATACAGGGCCGGCGCCGCGGCTCAATAGGCTAATCCTCTGCCTTGCGGCACTGGCACACCGGGTTCTAGTCCCAGTCGGGGCGCCAGATTCTGTCCTGGTTACCCCTCTTCCAGGCCAGCTCTCTGCTGTGGCATGGGAGTGCAGTGGAGGATGGCCCAAGTGCTTGGGCCCTGCATGCCATGGGAGACCAGGAGAAGCACCTGGCTCCTGCCATCGGATCAGCGTGGTGCGCCGACTGCAGCACACCGGCCGCGGCGGCCATTGGAGAGTGAACCAACAGCAAAGGAAGACCTTTCTCTCTGTCCATTCTGTCAAAAAGAAAAAAAGAAAAAAAAAAAACACCAAATACAACTCATTCCAAAAACCTGCAATCAATGCACTAAAAATGAAGAAACACCTTCAGTGTTATCAGATTATGAATTTCTTCCTATTCTTTCCTCTACTATCCATATTTTAAAATAAACATATAGTAATGTTACAATCAAGAGTTTTAAAAAACAAGGTTGAAGAATGACTAGTGATTACTAGTAAAATCATCTGGAAAGAGGTTACTGGGTGCCTTAATCCACCTGGGGCTGCGGTACCTAAGTCTGGGTAGCTTACAAGCAATAGCAAGGTGCCACCCACAGTTCTGGAGACAGATCAAGTCGCAGCAGCTTTGGTGTCTGGTAAGGGCCTATTCCTCACAGATGGTGCTGAGTCCTCACAGGGTAGGGTAACGCAGCTACCTTCAACCGAAGGGCACTTGTCCCCCGCAGAAGGGCCAGCCCTCGTGACTCAATCACTACCCAAAAGGCCGCACCTTTACTAGTGGGGATCAGGTTCTCACCGGGCATCAGGTTCCAGCAAATGGATTCTGGGAAGACACCAACATTCAGACTCCAGCACTAGGTGCCTCCAGTGCCGGTCTCGCTTGGGTTATTTTACAACTCTGTAGGAACAGAGGTTAACTTGGAGGTTCCTGTCCAGGGGAACAAATAAACCCAAAGGTTACAGCTTACACACTCTGTAAGACAATAACCTGTTGTTTTTATCTACGGAGCAATCTCATATACCTCTTTCATTTTATGAAATTGTATGCAGATCTGTATCAGCATCTGTATGCTCTCAAATGGTCTTTATACCAGTCTCAGTGTCTGACTGGTTTTGCATTAACTAATGAGTCAAATAAAATTTGACATGTGCTCATGCTCTATTTGCATGAAAGCCACAATTTTACCTTTTAGAAAATTACAGTTAACAGTTTTGGAGGCATCCACTGGGAAACAAGTGCACTCAAGGATGGAACCAAGTAAATGAGAGGAGAACCTCACCCTGCCAAGCCCAGCACATCCTCTGTTGCCTGTCATAGCCTGGCTCTCAGAGAGTTTCCCGTGCAGCTGCAGATCTCTCTTACCCACTCTGCTGCTCTGTGTGTCCTTTTCTCTCTCTGCAAAGTAAGGGTGCTTTTATTTTTGCTTAGCTCATGACTAATACATTGTGTCCACTGGTGACAGCCAACAACTGGACTTGACTGAAGATCTCTGATGGATGGATGAGGGAAGACTTCGATTGGGTGACAGAACACAGAGAATTTGGCTTGTTGGTCAATTTGGGTATCTGAAATTGCAACTGATTAAAGAGAACGACTCTTTGAGATGGGAGCCAGTGTCTGGTGTTAATTCTGACCTATGGCTGAACAAGTATAATTCAGAAAAGCCTCTACATCTCAGTGCAATATTTTCCTTCTTCTAGATATTAATAAATTACACTATTATCTCTTGCATAAGGCACTGTAAAACTAATTTATAGAGATAAATAGGTATAAAATTAAAAATTCTCCAAATTCAGGAAATAAACTTCTCAGAAACATTTTTAAGAATCCAAGTATACACAATTATGGTGAATCTCCAGATAAATCAAAATGGCTTAAAATTCTGGCTTAAAAAAGAAAAAAATTATGCCTCAGACCTTCAGTTTTAAGTATAGAATATGAGTGAATTGTTAAAACAACGTATGGGCATGTTTATTCATTCACTCATTAACTGCCACCTTTGGCTATTGTGAATAATGTTGCAGTGAACACTGGTATACTGTTCAAGTCCCACTTTCAATTCTTTCTTGTATACATGCACAAGTAAAACTGCCGGACCAAATGGTAAGGTAATATTTTTAATTCTGGGGGAGCTGCACCATCTACATTCCTGCCAGCAATGCACATGAATCCCATTTTCTACCCATCATGAGTAACACTTAAAAAAATTCGGGCCAGCACTGTGGTGCAGCGGGTTAACATCCTAGCCTGAAGCACTGGCATTGGGTGCAGGTTCAAGACCCGGCTGCTCCATTTCCGATGCAGCTCTCTGCTATGCAATTGGGGGGTGAACCAGCGGATGGAAGGACCCTCCCCCACCCCGCAGTGTAACCCTGACTTTCAAATAAATGAATAAATCTTTTTAAAAAGTATTTATCTGAAAGGCAAAGTTAGAGAGAGAGAGAGAGAGAATCTTCCATCTGCTGATTCACTCCCCAGATGGCAACACAGGCCGGGGCTGAGCCAAGAACTCCAACTGGGTCTCCCACGGGGTGCCGGGGGCCCAATCACTTTCCCATTGTTATCACAGGCACATTAAGCAGAGAGCTGGACTGGAAGTGGAACAGCCAAAACTCCAACTGGCACTCACATGGGATGCAGGCGTCGCAGGCAGAAGTAGCCTACTGCACCACAACACTGGCCCGTTTTGTTTTTTATCGCCAACTGAGTGGGTATGAAGTGACATCTCATGGCATTGACTTGCAATTTTGTAATGATTAGTGAAGATGAGCAACTTAATTTCTAAGGATCTCAGATTTAAAATGTAATGAACAATCTCTGGAGAGCTGGCTAGTTTGTATGCACAACTGAACGTGAACACAATAAGCATCATTTAAAGCTCACACACTTTTCTTTTATACACACTACAGACCAGGCAGACCTTCGGGTCAGGTCAGTAAACGCGTTCACCTTTGCCACCGTAAGAAGGTACAAGAAGGACGTCTGAGGAAGTCGTGATGGCTGACAGAGTGCACGTCCACAAGACAATCCTCAATTACACTCTCTACTTCCCAGTTCTCTCCATGGTAACAGAGTTATTGTAAAAGATGTATTTAACAGGGATGGTTGAGACGATGCTAAGGCCAAAAGTAAGAGACATACATGTATATGAAAATTCAAAGATGTACTTTTTAAAGATTTATTTATTTGAAAGGCAGAGTTACAGAGAGGCAGAGGCAAAGGGGGGTGGGGGGAGGAGAGAGAGAGAGAAAGTCCTCCATCTGCTAGTTCATTCCCCAGATGGTCACAATAGCCAGAGCTGTGCCAATCTGAAGCCAGGAGCTTCTTCCGGGTCTCCCACAGAATGCAGAATCCAAGGACTTGGGCCATCTTCCACTGCTTTCCCAGGCCATAGCAGAGAGCTGGATCAGAAGTGGAGTAGCCGGGACTCGAACCGGCACCCATATGGGATGCCAGCACTGCAGGCTGGAGCTTTACCTGCTACGCCACAGCGCCAGCCTCAAGATGTACTTCTCAGGAAAAAGTGTGGTTATTCTAAAGTGGGAGTTTGTTCAGAACACAAAGGAGCATAATTAAAGATAAAACTTGAGAGAGTACAGTAAATTGGGAGTTGGGAAGCTGAATGTTACCGGCCTTGGTTTATAATACCCAAGTCGGAAAATAGGACACAAGGTAAGTTAAAATGCTGGCTGAATTCACCCATTTCGAGGGAGCTCCTCACCTAGGACACTCACTCATCCGTGAGTACAACAGGAAGGGTCAGGATACTTAAGGGTCTTGCCCACGGTCACAAAGCCAATCTACAAGAAAG
Organism: Sylvilagus floridanus; assembly: GCA_949820135.1. Classification (NCBI taxonomy): domain Eukaryota; kingdom Metazoa; phylum Chordata; class Mammalia; order Lagomorpha; family Leporidae; genus Sylvilagus; species Sylvilagus floridanus. The sequence goes on from OX463235.1 coordinate 72,073,511, forward strand.
CCAGGGAGGACCAAAGCCGGCAACGCCCAACTTTCAGTGCAGTGTCCTCTCCTCGGACATGCCGACTCACCATCACGATACGTGAGCAAGTTTACTCAGCAGTGAACTGAGAGGGCCGGCCCTGTGGTGTAGCCGGCAAAGCTCCTGACGCATCCTATAGGACACCGTTTAGAGTCCCGACTGCTCCAATTCTGATCCAGCGTCCTGCTAATGCGCCTGGGAAAGCAGCACAAGATGGCCCAAGTCCTTGGGCCCCTGCACCTACATGGGAGACCCAGAGGAAGCTCCCGGTTTTGGATCAGTCCAGCTCTGGCCATTACAGCCATTTGGGGAGTGAACCAGTGGATGGAAGAGCTCTCTGTCCCTCCTTCCCTCTCTGTAACTCTGCCTTTCAAATAAAGAAATAGGGAGGGGCTGGAGCCGTGGCTCACTTGGTTAATCCTCCACCTAAAACGCCAGCATCCCACATGGGCGCTGGGTTCTAGTCCCGGTTGCTCCTCTTCCAGTCCAGCTCTCTGCTGTGGATGGCCCAGGTGCTTGGGCGCCTGCACCCTCACGGGAGACCAGGCAGAAGCTCCTGGCTCCTGGCTTTGGATCGGCACAGTGCCAGCCGTAGCAGCCATTTGGGAGGTGAACCAACGGACGGAAGACCTTTCTCTCTGTCTCTCTCTCTCACTGTCTATAACTCTACCTGTCAGAGGGGAGGAGAGGGGAGGAGAGGGGAGGAGAGGGGAGGAGAGGGGAGGGGAGGGGAGAAAAAAAGAAATAGGGGCCAGCGCTGTGGCATAGTAAGCCAAGCTTCCACCTGTGGCACCAGCATCCCATATGGGTGTCAATTCTCTTCCAATTCAACTCTCTGCTGTGGCCTGGGAAAGCAGCAGAAGACGGCCCAAGTGCTTGAGCCCCTGCACCCGCATGGGAGACCCAGGAGTTCCTGGCTTCAGATAGGCTTAGCTCCCGCCATTGCAGCCATTTGGGGAGTGAACCGTGGATGAAAGACCTTTCTTTCTCTCACTCTTTCTGGATCTCTACCTCTCAAACAAATAAAAATCGTTAAAAATAATATTTAAAAAATGAATTGAGGCTTCAGCAGTTTACTAAACTCAGAGGACAAATACATAAATGTATGTATCTTAATTCTTAGGAATTTGAGTATTTCAAATCAAATTTTATCCTAACACAGTTAAAATCAGAAGCACTGTAAATGACAAAAAAATTAGGATTAACAGTAAATATTTTAATGATAGGAATAAGAAAGGAATTTTATTTCTGAGTTTGTTCTTCAGAATAAATAAAAATTAAGATGTAAATCTGCTACTTGAGCAATTTTCTTTAACGTTTCCTTATGTTTTAAATTCTGATTCTCTAACAAAGACATCTAGTGATGAATGGCTCACAAAAAAAAGTAACAGAATCCCAAATTTCTCAATTCCACAGAGTAGTCAGTATTTACTGAGCTCTACGACACACACCTTTGAATCCAGTTACTATCCTTAACAAGAGCCCTGACTTAATGCCAGTTCAATTCAGACACCTGCTTTTCCAATCTTTCTTGTGGGAGAAACATATCCCCCAGTTTCAACAGACTGAGAACTCAATGACGGCCAACAGCAGACAAGGCTCATGTCCCCATGGAAACTAATCCACCCCGGGATTTACTATTCAAACTTTTTCTGAAGCATTCACGCACATCTAATGGGGCAATGAAAACTGTCAAGGCAGATGACCCTAATTTCAAACACAGTTGAAAGGTGCCTACAGTAATGATGAGTATCAATACTAGCTAAGAGAACACTGATGCAGCAGGAATGCATCTGGAATGGACTGGGTTTTAGGATGCCTGAACTAACCCACATTCTCTGCAGGCAATCTTCAACAGGGAAACTTATGGAATTGTTCCTATCTGATGTTTGGTTTCCTAGTCTACATGTGCTTCCCCTTCACTCTCAGAGGCAATTTCAGCATGGTTATCATCAAGATCAGTTTCCAGGGAAACACTTCCACTCGGCACCATTTTACTGTGAAATACATGGTTTCATCTTCCAGTTGGCTCAACTCTCGAGTGACATCAAAATTAATTAGAAGTTGATCCATCCACCTAACCAACATCTACGGAGTGCCCCTGCGAGCCTGGAGAAAACCCTGGCAAGCTCCGATAGATGTCCAAGCCCCACTGTCTGGAGAAGGCGGAGCAATTCAGCTCAACTGCCGTCTCTGCCATCTCTGCCATCTCTGCCGTCTCTGGCAGCCCTGCTCCCAACAGAACTGCTTCAGGCCCCAGACCCAAGTGAAGGGAGAGCCATCACGACGCCAAGTGAAGGGAGAGCCATCATGACAATAATGAAGGGAGAGCCATCACGACAATAATGAAGGGAGAGCCATCACGACAGTAAGTGAAGGGAGAGCCATCACGACAGTAAGTGAAGGGAGAGCCATCACGACGACAAGTGAAGGGAGAGCCATCACGACGATAAGTGAAGGGAGAGCCATCATGACAGTAAGTGAAGGGAGAGCCATCACGACGATAATGAAGGGAGAGCCATCACGATGATAATGAAGGGAGAGCCATCATGACAATAATGAAGGGAGAGCCATCACGACGATAATGAAGGGAGAGCCATCACGACGACAAGTGAAGGGAGAGCCATCACGACGATAATGAAGGGAGAGCCATCACGACAATAATGAAGGGAGAGCCATCACGACGATAATGAAGGGAGAGCCATCATGACAATAATGAAGGGAGAGCCATCACGACGATAATGAAGGGAGAGCCATCACGACAATAATGAAGGGAGAGCCATCATGACAATAATGAAGGGAGAGCCATCACGACGATAATGAAGGGAGAGCCATCACGATGATAATGAAGGGAGAGCCATCATGACAATAAGTGAAGGGAGAGCCATCATGACAATAAGTGAAGGGAGAGCCATCATGACAATAAGTGAAGGGAGAGCCATCACGACAGTAAGTGAAGGGAGAGCCATCACGACGATCCCAAGTGGTTCTGCTCCAGAATCCTAACTGATGCCTCCGGCCAGCCCCGCCTGCTCTACCTGACTCCAGAGCATGGCACTCAGCCTGAAGGCAGCATGACTTTCCCCAACCTTCACAATACAAAATCAATGACCACCTTACTGTGCTTCTGTGTCTCACCAATGGATCAAGGCACAGCCTGGCTTTCATTTTCTTACTGTTTAGTGCCAACCACTCTGAGGATATCCAGCCTCCCCTTGGTTACCTTGTTCTATTGGCCCTGGCTCTAAGCAAAGCTGAGCCTCCCAAGTATTAGACCAGAAAGCAGGCAAAAGCCTCTTTCAATTCACCAGCACAATCCTCTGTCTAGGCCCATCTCCACAGCTCTGTGGACATGACTCTCAGCATCTTCCGTATTTAAATTGTTTGAAATCCCTCACCTAGCTCAACAACTCAACTTTTGGCCCACCTCCTTCCTCCATGGCTGCCTCTGCAAGTTCGCTCCATTCCTACAGGACCCAGGTGTGGGTAGCAGCCATTCCTTCTTCCAAATTCTAGCCAGCAGCAAGAGCCTGACATCTACGTAGCCACTGCAGGCAATGCCACTCCATCTACCGGCAGACCCAAGACAGGAATTAGGTTGTTATGGTCCTTCTGCTTCACCTTAACAGCAAAATAAATACTATCTCGGCTCTAAAGCCAGTGACCATGACAGCCCCACCGCTGCTACCTGCAGCCTGCAATTAATGCAAACACAATACACACAACATGCGTGTATAACCAAACACACACGTTCTCTCCCAAGGTGCTGCAGCGCTTCAGGTGAAAAGCCAGAATAAGCTGGAAAGACAGGTTTATAGACTATCAAAAATATTAACTCTCACATCAAGAGCATTCATCACTTAATACTGAATATTAATTATAGCATACTTCAATACACAGAATTATCTTGATAAATATTAAAACTGTGCATAACATTCATACTGCAACTAGGGATGTAGTACAGGGGCAGAATGTCAATTGAGTCACTTCTACAACATTTTGAAAATTTTAAAAATAAAGAAATGTACATGTTTTTTCATATAGCTTTATTAAGATACACTATACATATCATAAAATTTATCCAACTTAAGTATGGAATTCTAAGACCTGTAGCAAATTTACAGAGCTATTAAACTGTCACACCATCTAATCCCAATGTATTTATTTCTACCACTGCCCCAAATTCCCTCAAGCCAATTTGCAGTCTCCTACTCCCAACCCCTTATCCCAGGCACCCACTGGTGTGTTCTGATATGAAACCTCCTGTGTCTGGCTTGTTCACTAGTACAATGCCTTTAAGGTTCATTCATCTGTAGCATGTCAGCAGTTTATTCCTTTTCATTGCTGAGTAGTATTCCATTGTATGGATAAACCACATCTGTCCATCCATCTACCAGCTGATGGGAATATAAATTCTTACCATCTTTTGACTATTTTGAATAATACTGCTATGAGCTTTCACATATAAATCTCATTAACGATGTAAATTTTCATTTTGCACATATATAATTCTAGTAAAATTTGTGGATCATATAGTAAGCTTATCTTTAATATTTTGAGGAACTCCGAGCTGTGGCTCTGCTGTTCCTGTTCCCATCAGCAATGCGTAAGGATTCCAATTTCACTACACCTTGGCAACACTTGTTACTGCTGTTTTTTTTTTAATCATAGCCATTCAGTGGGTTTGTTGTGGTATCTTAATTTGCACCTCTTGAATAAACGCTAAGCACTGTTTCATGTGCTTATCAGTCATGTGTATGTCTTCTTTGGATACATGCATAATCAAGTCTTTTGCCCACTTTATAATCATATTAGTTTTTATTTACCTGAAAGGCCAAGAGACAGAGAGACAGAGCTCTTCCATTCTTCATTTCACTCCCCAAATGTCTGCAACAGCCACAGACGGATTAGGCCAAAGCCAGAAGATCAAACCAAGTCTTTCACTTGGAAGGCAAGGAACCAAGTATTTGAGCCATAACCTGCTGCTTCCAGGAATGTGTAGCAGAAGGAACTGGAAACTGGAATCAGAAGTGGAATCAGGGGGCCAGTGCTGAGGTACAGTGGGTTAAAGCCCCAGCCTGCAGCGTCAGCATCCCATATGGGTGCCAGCTCGAGTCCTGGCTGCTCCACTTCTGATCTGGCTCTCTGCTATGGCCTGGGAGAGCAGTAGAAGATGGCCCAAGTCCTTGGGTCCCTGCATCCGCGTGGGAGACCCAGAGAAAACCACTGGCTCTGGGAGATAAGAGATCGTCCATCTATAGGTTTACTCACCAAATGGCCACAATGGCCAGGCTGGACCACGCAGATTCCAGAAGCCCGGAGATTCTTCCACGTCTCCCATATGGGGGCAGCACCCCAAGCACTTGGACCATCTTCCACTGCTTTCCCAGAGACATGAACAGGGAGCTACACTGGAATTGGAGCAGCCAGGACTCAAACTCAAACCAGTGCCCATATGGGATGCCAGTGGCGCAGGCTGCACCTTTCCCAATGTGCCACAATGCCAGCTCTCTAGTTTCACATTTTAAATTCAGTTCCTAAAGATTTCAGTAGCCAAGTCTGACCACTGGCTACTGTTTTGGACAGCAAAACACAGAACATTTCCATACAGCAGAGTTTGATTTATACTACTTATAGTTAATATAAAAAAATCTGAATGGCTTACGTGGACCATCTTGCTAGTTTTTTATAGTTGTCCCACTTATATTTTATTCGCTTTTGCTCTAGGGCAGCACTTTTCTATCAGGAGCCATTTTGCCACCTGAGGACGTTTGACAAAGTCTGAGACACTCTTGCAACTTGGGGTGGGGTGGGGGGTCAGGGTGGCAGAGACCAGAGATGCTGCTCAGCATCCTACAATGCACAGAACAGCTCCTCACTGCAAGGTTAAGGACTGCTGCTCTGGGGTTTACTTCATGTGTCTGTAACTTATTCAATTTCATAAGATCTCATCAAGCAAGGGAAGAGTCTCAGGATCTCCATTTTCTCCTTCCCAGCTTTTTATCTGCTGTCATACACTAGCAGTAGTGACGCTGAGCACTTAGCAACCTAATCTACCTTTGGATTCAATTTTCTTCATGAGAAAAGTGTGAATATCCACCCCAAAGACATTCTGTGAGAATTAAAATACAAGTGATAATAAGGACAGAACCTGAACACTACACGTGCTAACTTCAATAAGTTATTACCCTAATAATTAATATTGAAGATTTTAACTGATCTGAAAGAGAAAAAAACAGAAGGAAAGACCTGCAGAGAAACCCAGGTGACCCAGATTCACACATGTGTGACTTGTTACAAAGACCCAACTCCAGCTCCACCTCCAGAAGTGATGCTAAGACTGCACCCTACTGGACTGACTGACAAAGCAGGGCTCACAGGAGAATTTCAGGAATCTTCTGGCCTCTGATACATAATCCCTTTTATTTACCTACATTTAATTGAAGACGTCTGTAAGTGGTGCCACACAAAATGTACTGCAGACTCCAAAATGTCAATAAAAAGTCTGTGAGGCAGAGGTCCGATGTCAAGCTAGCAGGGAGAGCACACAGCAGCTACACAGCCACATGAAACCAGGAACATACGGGAAATACGCCGCCCGACTTGACGAGGTGATAAAAGCTCTTTACCCATAAAGCTTAATGAGCTCTATTAGTCTTCAGCTTACAGGAATGTAAAAGGGTCAGCCCCACAGAGGGAAGTAACCGACTCTCCACACACGGTCCATTCAAATGACAACATATCAAATTACTGATGTAATTACTATAACCTGACAATTTCATTAGATTCATGTGGCAGTTAACTGCTTAGAACTTACAACAAAGGGACATGGTCCATTCATAGTTTATATGGACAAAATGAATCTGAAGTCTGCTTTACTTTCAACTGTAAGTCTCATGTATTTTCTTGTCTCCACTAGAATTGTTTTTCTTTCATTCAAAATTAGGGAAGGTGTTGGGTTATCTATCATACTTGTAATTTTCCTTCTCCAGCTAAAACATAAGCTTACTGTCACAATTAAACATTGCGAGCCAGCCAACCTCCGCCTGCCTCAACTCTGCTCTGGCTGCTGGGCTGTGAGGAACAAAGGTATGGAAATCTGAGCGCTGTGCTGCTGGAAGAGATGCGGCAGCCCCTGTGGACTCCACGCTAGGAAAGCAGCAACAGGAGGGCCTCAAAATATGTGCCATAAAAATAAAAAAGACAATACTCATTTTTAATTGTAATGTGTTCCTCCCCTAAGTCCATAAACAGAGTACCAAACAAAGGTCAATTTAGCCAAGGTAAATTACTTGACAACTCCAAACCATTAAGTGACATTAAGTACAGAGAGTACCAGAAACTATCATTTAACCTTGATCATGATGCTTCCCCTTTAACTTGTCACCAAAGAGCACATTCCCACTATTTAACCAGTGTGACGATATATTTAAAACACATATATTTGGTTCAATCTAGGTGCAGTTGGCACGTGCCAAGTCCTATCCATTAGAGAGAGCAGCCAAAGATGAAAATAAAAAGTTCCCAAATCCTAAGCTACAATCTAGCTGGGCAGACAGATGACTTAACATATTAAAATATAACCAGCAAACCTTGTCTGCTTTTATCTGAGTCTTGTGAAATCATGGGTAACAACTGGTGGCCCTCGGCCTCAGTCCCACCAAGCTTGTTCAGTAACTTCTTCATTCATTCATTAAACAAATATTTACTAAGTCAGCACCTACTATGGATTACTCATTATTCCCAGCATGGAAACTAGAAACAGGGGGTCCTTTCTCAGGAGCTCGCATTTGAGAAATTGGCTGAGCTCCACCTGGAAGGCTATTTGCCCCTGGTTAGTATTTTCCTCAAACTGTTATTCCCCAAGGAAATGGACACGGCACTCCAGCCTCCCTAGTCACAAACTGTGCAGAAGCTAACCCAGCCTAATTGTCGTCTGCTTAAAAACACTGATTTCCAGCCACTCCCCTACACTGTTGCTGAAACTCTCTGATATCTGTCCAACACTGATATGAAAAAGTCATCAATGGGGTCAGCGCTGTGATGCAGCAGGTTGAAGCCCCAGCCTGCAGTGCCAGCATCCCATATGGGCATTGGTTCAAGTCCTGGCAGCTCCACTTCCAGTCCAACTCCCTGTTAATGTGCCTGGGAAAGTAGCGGGGGATGGCCCAAGTCCTTGGGACCCTGCACCCACATGGGAGACTTGAAGGAAACTGCTGGCTTCAGATTGCCTCAGCTCTGGCCACTGTGGCCATTTGAGGAGTGAACCAGCAGATGGAGACCTCTCTCCGTCTCTACCTCTCTCTGTAACTCTTTCTTAAAAAAAATCATTACCAAAAAACCATCAATGTACCTTACCCACCATGATCCTTTATTGGAAGAGTAAAGGGTAAAACAACTTAACATTTTGTAATTGATGTTAAACATTTTGTGTATCTTCTTTCTAATATTCTGTATACTAAGGTACATTTTAAACTGAAATTTGCATGTGTAATTCTGCATCCTTTTCTCTCTTGATATAGCAAAAACATGCCAGACTACTTACTCATCAGCACACACTCACGTACTCCATTAACGCCACGATGACTTGGCCTCTTCCCACCACTGAACACTCAGGTTGTTCATGATGTTCTGACATTATAAACAACGCCATAATAAACATTTTTAAGCAGTTTTGTCTCCATCTTTGCTTCTATCTCTGGCAGTGATTCTCAGAATAAAATTACTTGACCACAAGTGTATGGCCAAACTGCCTTCTATAAAAAAAAGAAATGTACAAACATTCCACTGACAACATCTTCTCAAGCCCAGCGCTGTGCTGTAGCAGCTGAAGCCACCGCCTGCAGTGCTGTCGGTTCCCGGCTGCTCCGCTTCCTATCCAGCTCTCTGCTGTGGCCTGGGAGAGCAGTGGACGATGGCCCAGGCCCTTGGGCCCCTACACCCACATAGGAGGAAGCTCCTAGTCCTGGCTTCAGATCAGCCCAGCTCCGGCCATTGCGGCCATTTGGGGAGTGAACCAGCGGATGGAAGACCTCTCTCTCTCTCTCTGCCTCTCCTCTCTCTGTGTAACTCTGATTTTCAAGTAAAATCAATAAATATTTTTTTGAAAAAAAAAGGAAGGGTAGGGGATCTTAACAGTTAAGAATTGTATGTCACTGTTGCTTTAAACTGCATTTGATTACGATATAATTTAACTTTTAAAACACTTATTATTACTTGTACTTTGTTTGAATAGCCACCTGAGAAAACCCAACTAAATTTTATGCGAAAGAAATCTGTAAACAGTCAAGTTATAACGTGCAAGTGATACACATTCAGCAGAAACTGTACTCTGAATCCTTTTCTGGGCTAGGAAAACTGCATTAAGACACTCTCTCACAAGGCTATGCCACAGCAGGATCACAAACGTAAACAACTGCTCTTTAGTGTGTTCTGTTGCTAAACTACAGTGCTAAGAAAGCTAGGTGTATCCAATGCATTGCTCATTTGATATTTTCAACCTAGGATGACATCATCAGGACATAACTCCCATCATAAGTCAAACTGCACCAGCATATTTTGATTATAAAAGATCATTATAAGGGCTGGACACTGTGGTATAGTAGGCTAAACCTCTACCTGTGGCACCAGCATCCCATATGGGTGCTGGTTCCCATCCAGGCTGCTCCTCTTCTGAACCTTCTCTCTGCTTATGGCCTGACAAAGCAGCAGAGAATGTCCCAAGTGCCTGGGCCTCTGCACTTACTTCGGTGACCTAGAAGATGCTCCTGGCTCCTGGCTTCAGATTGGTCCAGCTCTGGCCATTGTGGCCATCTGGGAAGTGAACTAGCAGATGGAAGACCTTTCTCTCTGTCTCTCCCTCCCTCCATCTGTGACTCTATCAAGAAAAATTTTTAAATCTTTTAAAAAAATTATATGAATATAATGATCTCTTTTATCACACTTTTCTCAACTTGCCTTTCAACTCTATTTCCCATTACTGCTGTAGACAGAGGGTGCTTCCTCAACTCAAGAGCAGCTTACAGGGTGGGCGCTGTGGCGTCCCATACAGTCCCAGTCCCAGCTGCTCCACTTCCAATCCAGCTCCCTGCTAATCCGCCTGGAAAAACAAAAGATGTCCCAAGTCCTTGGGCTCCCGCACCCACGTGGGAGACCCAGACAAAACTCCTGGCTTCTGCCTGGGCCCACCCCCGGGCCATGTGGTCATTTGGGAAGTGAATCAGCAGACGAAGATCTCTCTCTCTGTAACTCTGCCTTTCAAATAAGTAGGCCAGTCTTTCCAATAGCAGGTTATAATACATTGTCTCCAAGTTTCTTATGGTTTAGTTTTTTCCTCATATCTAACTAATTTAAAATTCTATGTGCCATGCACTGTGCTGTGTTTGCCACAAATCCTAACTGGCCACCAGGAGTGCGCAACGGGCCTAGCCAGGCCATACCACCTAACATAAGTGTCAGAGGGGCAGAAAAGGAGAGATCAGAAGACACTGCACCAAGGCTCATCTTGAAGAGGAACACGATTTGAGTAAGTTGGGAGTGGGGGCAAGAACATAGAGTAGAATAAGCAACAGACACAAAGGGAAGCACGAGTGAAGGCAAGGAACAGAGTCTTAGATGTGCAGCTGAAGGAGGCCACTCGGGATTACCAGGATTTACGCACAATGCTAACTGCTCCCATTTACACCTGCCCACGCCGGGCCCAAGAATCATTACTGCATTTCAGTGTGAGAAAACGGAGGCTCAGGAGGCTGTGACTGGCCCAGCATCTCAAGGAAGACATGCGCTCAAACGCGGGTCCATTCTCAGCGCAGTCGCCACTTCACACCCTGCCTCCCGCCATTCACTCCTCTGTTCGAGTTATCCACAAGCTCACAATGAGATCTGATTCTCCAGATGTCTAACAGGCTTTCTTTATCTCAACTTTATCACTGGACTCCCAGCTGTACATTAAGAACCATGATGAGAATCAAACGGAAAAGCAAACAGAGCACCTAGAATAGCACCTGTTCTGACAGAAGCCAACCAAGTGTATGCCCTTTGCTCTTCTCTCCCCAATTCATGATCTCTTTGGAACCAGCTGACATTTCCTTGATGATTCCCCATCTATGATTTCTCCAGTTCCTCTTCAACCCAGGCTATTTACAGAGAATAAAGGTCATCTTAAATGAACAGTTAAGGGAGTACAGGGACACAACAAAGCTCTTTAAAATCAAAGACTGATTTCACTCTTATTGAAAAAAAAAAAAGTACTTAAAGGAGACAATGATCCATTACGAATGTTTATCACAGTAACTGGTAGCAAATTTTATCCCAAAACACAATGCATTCATACCATTACTATTATTAAAGTTACATATGCTACAAAGTGACCACTCCTAACCTGTCAACTAAAATGCCTGATGCAAGACCCCCCCAGCGATGTTCAGTTAGCAATTCTAGCATTTAGATCAACAAGTAAACTCTTACCTCCAAGGGGGAACTGCAGAGGAATCTTGTGAACTGCAGGTCAAATTTGGAAAGAAACAGTTTCATCCAACAAATGGGCAGCAAAAGAGAACACACAGAAAAAGGAATAATTATTACATAATTTTCCAGGAAGAGCATCCAAAGTAAACTCAATGATCTATATAAAATTAAGGATTTCACACACTGTAAAATGCATCCAGAATATAGAAAGGTTCTAAGCAGCCCAAAGTACATACTACTTCAATCTGTTTAAATATTCTTCAAATTTTTTTCTAAAAACAAAGTACAAGGAAAACCCTAAAATATTTTAAGTGTTATCTCACAAGCCCTACATAATAAAAATACATCTGAGGGAGGGCTCCGCAAGCTTCCTGACCCTGCATGCCATGAACAACATCTTAAAAATGCCTAGAAGACAACACAATCCAAACACAGAAGCAAGAAAAAGGGAGAGCCCAAGGGAGCCAAAGTCAAGAAAGGAGGCTGGGAGAGGGAGAGACAGGGCGAGTTCCAGCTCCGCAGTCTGCGCCCACCCGCCCGAGATGTGCACCCTGGTCGGCCCTTTCTCTCCTCTTTCCATCACCTTCCCGTCCTCCCCCCCTGCTTTCTTTTCTTCTTCTCATCCCTTCCTCCCTTCTCCTTCACTTTTTCCTTCCTTTGACATACACAGGCTTATGGATTACCACTGGACACTAAGGGCGCCATGCCTGCTTCTCTGCAGACAGACAGACACATTACTGGAAGGGGAGACATAAATAAATGACAACGCAGGTTGTGGGTCGGCTCTGAAATAAAAACTCACAGTAACTTCATTCATGTACATGACTGTCGTTCGTAATGTTTCCAAGATGTTATATTTACAGAAGCAATATTTCAAATCCTTTGGATAATAAATATCCAAGTATATAAACTCTTGATCTTTCTAAATACAATCTAATTACAATAAAATGCAAAGATAGGCTAACTTCCTCTCCACAACAAACCTAGCCAGAGAGAACACAGATAATTTATATTTTTTCCAGATACACTTATTTATCAATGAAATAAAATGATATCTGAGATTTCCTTCCAGATAAACCTGTTGGGGGTGGGGGTGGGGGAGTATATGAAAGAAGTGTATAGATACAAACTTTAGTGATGATACCAAATGAGAATAGAAGATGAGTTATACACAAGGGTTCATGATATGATTGTGTCTTGTGAAGTTTCTAAAAATGCTTTACATTCACAAAGTTGAGAGAAATCTAAAATAGTTTTCTAAATAAAGTTACAGCTGCAATGTGAACTATGAAGTTAACAACTTACATATTTCACAGGTTGAGCATCCGTAATTAAAAATCTGAAATGCTCCAAAACCCGAAACTCTTCCAGCACCGACATGACACCACAAGTTGTATATTCTACACCCGACCTCATGTGACTGGTTGTAGTCAAAACAGGTACAGTAGAAATACTCTATGAGCTTACCTTCGGGATATGTGTGTAAGATAAAAATGCAAAACAAATGAATTTTTAGTTTAGATTCTGGTCCTCTCCACAAGACATCTCATTGCGTATATGCAAATATTCCAAAATTCAAAACACTTCTGGTCCCAAGCATTTCAGATATGGGCTACTCAACCTGTAGCAGAACCTTATCAAAAAAACTAAAGACAATCCTAAAATTTCATCACTGCATGCCAAAGTATGCAATTAACAAGTATCCTCTAGTTCCAGATGATAGCATATATTAAAATAGAGACTATGAGGATTTTTAAATCTAAATGTCAATATGCATTTTAATTAACTGTTGAGAACTTTCTGAAAGTGCAAGATATGCTAAAACACTGTTTTCATAATACTGATATGAAACAAATAAGCTTCCTGAAACTGAAACGCAAGCTCTGTGCTCCCGAGTTCTCGCGCAACAGGCTAACCTCGCACAGCGCCTGCCCTTACGCCCAAGAGTAGAGTGCCAGCTGAAAGACTGAATTTCACAGCATGGAAAACCAGGCACCAGGAATCTTTATTTCAAACTCAGAAATTCTATATTGTAGATTTCCATGGTTTCCCCTGTAAGTACAAGTTAGCTATCATACAAATCTGTAAATGAGCCATCCGTAAATGGCTCAGATTCTGTAGTAATAAAGGAATCATAATAAAAGTGTTTTTTTTTTTTTTAAGATTGATTTATTTATTTGAAAAGCAGAGTTACACAGAGGCAGAGGCTGGAGGGGGCAGTGGTTTCCATCCACTGGTTCATTCCCCAAGTGGCCAAAATGGAGGATGCCCCTGGTTCCCGGCTTCGGATCAGCACAGCTCTGGCCATTGCAGCCATTTGGGGAGTGAACCAGCAAATGAAGATCTCTCTCCTTCTCTCCTTCTCTCCTTCTCTCTCTGTGTAACTCTGACTTTCAAATAAATAAATTTAAAAAAAACTATAAGAATTTTGGACACTTTCACTATAAAGGAATATTAAATGCTTGAGAGGGTAAATATATTCACCCTGGATGGATACTGCACAAAACATTTTACAGTGCCCATATATATGCACAATTTTATGAACAATAAATTTAATTTAAAGATTATAATTAGACCTATCAGTTACAATTAATAAGTTATTTCTCTTTCCAAGACTTGTTATTAACCACGCAAATTACTGGAATACCCACTACTGATTTTGTCAAAACATCCCAGTAAAGCTATAAGTATTTTATCTTTGTAATATAAAACATTCAACACATAAATTATTTAAGTCAGTATGTTCCTGAAATATCTTTTTATTTTTAGTAAGAAATACTGTCTAAATTCCTGTATTTCAAAGAAAAGGGAAACACCTTATTTCCTTGGCCTTTCATTTATCATATGGTACCCAATGTCTTAGCAAATTGGCAGGGGAGAGCTCTGAGTGTTTTAGGTTATAATCTAACAAAAACTTCATTTAGGGGCCGATATTGTGGTGTAGGGGGTTAAGCTACCACCTGTGACACCAGCATCCCATAGGGGTACCGTTTTGTGTCCCAGCTGCTCCATTTCCAATCCAGCTCTCTGCTAACGCACCTGGGAAAGCAGCAGAAGATGGCCCAAATGCTTCGGCCACTGCACCCACGTGAGAGACCCAGAGGAAGCTCCTGGTTCCTGGTTTCAGCTTGGCAGAGCCCTGGCCATTGCGAACATTTGGGGAGTGAACCAGTGGACGGAAGATCTCACCTCTGTCTATCCTTCTCTAATTCTGCCTGTCAAATAAAATATTTTTTAAAAAACTGAAAATGTTGCAGTTAACAATGTAAATCGCACCTCAATGTGAAATACTAAATTCTATCAGGAATCTGGAGACCTTAATTCAGTTAAGATCCTACGTTAAGTAACATAACATTATTTTCCATCACCACCACCCCTACCATTTCTGGTACATACTCCTACTTACACTATTTTAAATTGCTTTAAAGCAGCACAAAATTAAGTTTTATGTTAAGAATGTGTCACACTCAGGGTTGGCGCTGTGGCATACATAGCAGGTAAAGCTGCAGCCTGCAGTGCCAGCATTCCATATCGGTACTAGTTTGAGTCCCGGCTGCTCCACTGCTGATCCAGCTCTCTGCTGTGGCCTGGGAAAGCAGTAGAAGATGGCCCATGTCCTTGGGCCCCTGCACCCAGGTGGGAGAACCAGAAGAAGCTCCTGGCTTTGGATTGGCGCAGCTCCAGCCATTGTGGTCATCTGGGAAGTGAACCAGTAGATGGAAAACTTCTCTCTGCCTCTGCCTCTCTGTAACTCTGCCTTTCAGGTAAATAAATAAATAAATAATGTGTCACACATAAATCTACAGTTCTGAGGAGTTAATCTGGTTCCATAAAGTGTCACTGTTTCATGCTTTCCTGCAGAAAACACAAACCTTCCACGACTGCCTAGCCCGAGTACCCACTGACAAGTCTCTCGACACCAGGAGAAGTGCGTCTGCACTGAGAGTCCACACTAAGGTCCTTTTAGAGGAGCAGAAAGGGCAGCTTACGCTAATCCCCGCAATTCATTTTCTCCTGCTCCTCTGCACTTCATTTGTTAGCAGTGTAGCTGAAAGGACTGTAGTGCCTCTCTTAATTAGACCTGGAAGCTTGGCCAAGACTCTAAGCTTCTACATGTCTGAGAAGATGACAACAAAAATCTTCTAATACACGTAGTCCTGTGTCTTTTGAGGCACTGTGCATCTGCTTCTGTGCCCATGGAAACAAGGGTGGCCCGAGTGTCAGAAAGCAATACTAGTTCTGTCCACCTGAGGGACCCACGCTCACTACTCAGGCCTTGGTTTTCATCTGTAAGGTGACGTCAGGCACACCACCTTCCTCAGCTGCTCTCTTGTGGCAGGATAGGTTCTCTAGAGACCCTTTTCAAAATGATTCTGTGGCTCAGTCAGTCAGGGAACGGCTGTATGCCACAGCTGCCTGTCTCCTCTTCCTTCTTATTGGCAGACTGATACGGCCAAGGCTATGAGGATTCCCTCAACTGCACTTGACCAAACGCACCCCAACGTCAGATGACTAGGGATTTCTGTCTGCATACATTTTTAAGATTTTTATTTATTTATTTGACAGGTAGAGTTACAGCAGTGACAGAGACAGAGGTCTTCCTTCTGCTGGTTCACTCCCCAAATGGCCGTAACTAAGCCGATCCGAAGCCAGCAGCCAGGTGCCTTCCCCCAAGTCTCCCATGCAGGTGCAGGGGCCCAAGCACTTGGACCATCCTCCACTGCCCTCCCTGGCCACAGCATAGAGCTGGGCTGGAAGAGGAGCAACTGGGACTAGAACCTGGGGCCCATTTGGCATGCCGGTGCCGCAGGCAGAGGATCAACTCAGTGTGCCACCTTGCCGGCACCTGTCTGCATATATTTAATTTCACATAGCATCTACTAACATTCCACAGGACCAACTTCCTACAAATTCATTCAAAAAACCAAAGGGCCCTCCCAGTTCTGACTCATTTTCCCCAATCTACACTTATGAGAAATGTCACTAAAAATACTCAATGTGGCTCTCCAGAGTCAGAAAAAACTCACTCGGAACTATCAATGAATCACTGGCCCTTTATTTAGAAGTTCCAGTATCCCTAGAGGGAATCTTTGCAAGAATCAGCACCTCAGACGGGTAAACAGCCTGAAGCTGAAGCCAACACCATGAAAGGAACTGTAGTAAAGCACCTCACGAAAGATCTGACATCTGCCCAGACTCTCAAAGCCCAGCAAAGGAACACACAAGAACCATCAATGGTGCTCTCTAAGTACTGATTCCAACTTTCATTCACACAAATCTAATTATGAACTGCTACAATGTGTATCTTTTACTATTTGCACCTCTGTCTTTAATCTGTAATGAGTAACAAGGACTGGGGCCATAATTAAGTCATTCACCAACATCCACTACTTCTGCTCAATCTACTAATGGTTTATAAATAGTGGCTCTATATTTATTAACACAAATAACACAGAAGTGAACTTGTTAAAAATTCCTTTGTTATTTACATCTTCCAACTCTGAAGTTTCTTTTTCTGAAATTAAACTGTTTGATTTGCAGCATGAATCTACAAACTCAGATAAGAACTGTATCTTAAAGAACTACATACACTCAAACAGAATGGACTCTAGAAGCATTCTGTTGTTTTTCACCATCACCAGCAGCAAACCACACACCATCACAAGAGTTCACATCAAAACACAGAGAAAAGGAGGTTCTTGGCAGAGCCAGCACAAGGAACACCTCCAAGGAAGGACTGCAGTGCCATGGCCCTGTGTGTCGAGTCTACACTCACCTGCTCTCCAAGCAAAGCCTCGCTGTGCTACAGGAACCTGATCCCGAAGCCCTGGTCAGTAACATGGAATAAGTGTTACCACAAAGCACTAACACGTTTCATGAGAAGTGTGGAAATAATTTTAGGAAGAGAAAAAACAATTATGATTTTAAGTCAACACTGGCACCAAAATTTTATGAGAGAAGTCTTTAAACTGTTGCTGCCTGTCTTGATCTGCAACTTGAGAGTTCAGAAATGCATCAAAGCTGAAAGTTTTTCAAGATCACATTCTTCTAAAACTAATGCTTCCCTAGGTAAGGAAGATAGTTAGTTCCAGGTTGGGAAAAGACATTTAGAGTATACATACACTTCAAATGAAAGGACTCATATCCTAAGAATTGATAAAATTCTCACAATCAATACAGCAAAGACCTAAGAACTCAACTTTTAAAAGGTGGGGGCAAATTCTTGAATAGGCACTTAACAAAAGGGAGGATATTCAAATAGCCAATAAATATATTATTTAGTCATTCACAAATGGCAAATTAAAACTCCAATATAATACCACTACATACACACAAGAAGGGCTGAAACTAAAGTTTCAAACACTAATTGCTGGTGAAGATGTGGGACATTGAGCATGTATGTTCACATGGACAAGTACTCTGGAAACTGGTTGTATTCATAAAAGACACATTTTACTCCATGATTGAGCAATTTAACTCCTTGGCAAATATCTAAGAGGAATACGCGTTATGTCCATCAAAAGACAGCATAAAAATGAACACAGTAGCTTTATTCATAATAGGAAAAAACTAGAAACAACCCACATGCTGACCAATAACAGAATGAGTTAATAAATTATCCTAGACCCACACAATAGAATACCACACAGCAATGAGAGAAAACTAACTGCTTCTGCATGCAACATGGATGAATCTCAGAGTTAACAACATTGAGTAGGGGCAGTTGTTGTAAGCGGGTTAGCCACCACTTAGGCTGCCCATATCCCATTACCAGAGTGCCTGCTTCAAGTCCTGGTTACCCTATGCTGCTGATTCAACTTCCTGCTAACGCACCTTGGCGTCAGCAGATGATGCTCCGAACACCTGGGTTCCTGCCCCCACTGTGGGACACCCAGATGGAGTTCCTTGCTCTTGGTTCCAACGTGACCTTGATCCAGCTGTTATGGGCATTTGGGGAATGAACCAGTGTATGGAAGATTCATCTCTCTCCTGCTCTCTACCTTTGAAATAAACAAATCTTAAAACACAGAAGAATGTTGAGTAAAGGAAGACAGCTGATGCTGTGTGACTGCTTTATATGAAGCTCAAGAAGAGGCCAAATCAGTCTCTAACGACAACATCAGAACAGTATTTAACCTCTGGCTGAGAACACTATCTGGAAAGGGGTGCCAAGGCACCTTCTAGTACACTGAGTGGTGACTGCAAAGAGCGCGCGCGCACACACACACACACACATGAAAACTGAGTAAGCAGTACACCTAAGATTTATGGACCTTGCTACATATAAAGTTTAAATTAACTTTAAAAAAGGAAATAAAAAGAAAAAACCATTATACTCCTCCTGGGGATTTTTAATTCAAACCTCAGACTCTGACAGCTAAAATGAATCTTCGCAACTACCTAGTCCAACTCCTTTTCATCTATATAAACCGAGGCCCAGAAATAATGAATTATTTTACGGACAGCAACAAAACTAAGCTTAGACTCTAAAAGCTTCTTCCAACCCCCAGTTCCCTTCATTACTCCAAGGACTTAACAACATACCATTACTCAAAACTCAACGAGAAAGCAATAAAACCCAGAAATACCAACACCAAGTCTCAGCTTGCTGATGGTATACTAAACTAAGACGCCAAACAGGTGTTCAGGTAACAAGTAAAGTAATTAACAAGTCCACAACAAAGTACACTATTCTTATGAGGCCAAAAAATGCCACTAACAAATGGCACAAAGGAGAGAATATTTTTTAAAAGTCTTCCCTAAGCAACAGAAACCATCAACAAGAGATGCCAGAGCCGCTCTCCCACCTCAGCCATATCCCTGCTACTCTGAACACACGCACGCGCCTCCCATCCACCTGAAATGTGCCGGCCCTGGGACCCACAAGGTACATTCTTCTCGTCATGCTGTCCGCCAAAGGGTGTCTCTTATGGGAGAGCCCCGAGCCGTTGACCACTGCCTGCTGTCCCCCCACCACCGGGCCCCGACCTCGGCCCTCACTTTGTGAGCACGGTGCTGGCCTGCTGTCCCCCCACCACCCGGCCCCGACCTCGGCCCTCACTTTGTGAGCACGGTGCTGGCCTGCTGTCCCCCCACCACCCGGCCCCGACCTCGGCCCTCACTTTGTGAGCACGGTGCTAGCCTGCTGTCCCCCCACCACCGGGCCCCGACCTCAGCCCTCACTTTGTGAGCACGGTGCTAACCTGCTGTCCCCCCACCACCGGGCCCCGACCTCGGCCCTCACTTTGTGAGCACGGTGCTAGCCTGCTGTCCCCCCACCACCGGGCCCCGACCTCGGCCCTCACTTTGTGAGCACGGTGCTGGCCTGCTGTCCCCCCACCACCAGGCCCCGACCTCAGCCCTCACTTTGTGAGCACGGTGCTGGCCTGCTGTCCCCCCACCACCGGGCCCCGACCTCGGCCCTCACTTTGTGAGCACAGTGCTAGCTGGGTGCTGTGCCGCAGGGCTACCTGCTTTACCTCACACACAAGTTTGCTGCCTTGTGCTCTACGTTACATCCCCAGAATCTAGAATAATACTTGGCACACAGCAGGAACCAATAAATAATAGCTGCTTAAATGCCTGTATGCATTCAAACACCCACTCATGAACTAAATGAACACATGCACTCATTCATTTCTGAAATTAGTGAATTCTTAAATGAATATTCATAGACTTCCCTTTCCCCCATGTCTTCCTCCTGACCTCCTGGCTCCTTTGCAAAATCAGGTCACCTCATCAAGGTGAGATGCCAGAAACAACACAGTCACCAGGAAGGAAGGAGCAACGGTGTCACGGAGTCAAGAGCCTGTCCCCTTCCTCCAGGTGCTACCTTAAGTCCCTGCAAACACATGGAACAGGTGTCATTCCTAAGGAGCAAACTCTCCAGATGTCACTTGAATGACACTAGGTTGGGCCAAACAATTCAAAATGACATTGAAAAAGTATAAGTGTCTTTCAACAACCTGAAAAACAAGAATTAAGGACAAATAGAAAATACCAAAAACCTAGAAAGCAAAATAAGCAGAAAACAAAGTTTGTGTTTAAACTCATCTGGAAATAAAACAAATTAGGAACAAGTTGATTATTATTAAAAACTCTTAGTGGGGCTGGCACCACAGCTCAACAGGCTAATCCTCCGCCGGGTTCTAGTCCCGGTCGGGGCGCCGGATTCTGTCCCGGTTGCCCCTCTTCCAGGCCAGCTCTCTGCTGTGGCCCGGGAGCGCAGTGGAGGATGGCCCAAGTGCTTGGGCCCTGCACCCACATGGGAGACCAGGAGAAACACCCGGCTCCTGGCTTCGGACCAGCACAGTGTGCCAGCCACAGCAGCCATTGGGGGGTGAACCAACGGTAAAAGGAAGACCCTTCTCTCTGTCTCTCTATCCACTCTGCCTGTGTAAAAAAAAAAAAAAAAAAAAAAAAAACCTCTCAGTGATATTAACATAAACATATTGGGGCTGGGGCTGTGGCACAACATGTTAATGCCCTAATCTGCAGTACTGGCATCCCATATGGGCGCCAGTTCAAAACCTGGCTGCTCCACTTCCGATCCAGCTCTCTGCTATGGCCTGGGAAAGCAGTACAAGATGGCCCACGTAGGAGATCCAGAGGAAGCTCCTGGCTCCTAGCTTTGGATTGGTGCAGCTCCGGCTGTTGTGGGAGTAAACCAGCGGATGGAAGACCTCTCTCTCTCTCTCTCTCTCTGCCTCTCCTTTTCTCTGTGTGTAACTCTTTCAAATAAATACATCTTTAAAAAAATATATTAATAATAGTTACAGTTGGGGTCATCATTGTGGCGTAGCAGGTTAAAGCTGCCACCTGCAACGCCAGGATCCCATGTGAGTGCAGTTTTAAAGTCCTGGCTGCTCTGGTTCCAACACAGCTACCTGCTAACATGCTTGTGAAAACACGTAAGATGGCCCAGGAACCTGGGCCACTGCCACCCATGTAGGAAACCTGGAAGGAGTTCCAGGCTCCTGGCTTTGACCTGGCCCAGTACCGGCCACTGCAGTCATCTGGGGGAGTGAAACAGCAAAGGAAGGTCGATCTCTAACTCTTTCAAATAAATTTTATTTTATAAATATATTATATATGTATATATATATATATATATATAGGGCAGAGAGCTGAATTGGAAACAGCGGGACCCTAACCGGCACTCATGCGGAATGCCCGCACTACAGGCAGTGGCTTTACACACTACGCCAGAGTGCCAGCACCTCAAGTGATGTTAACATCAGCATGCTAACAGTTACAGCACTAACGAAAGCATGCTTCTGAAAATAATTTTAGAGGCCGGTGCCCTGGCGTACGGGTGAAGGTGCCGCTTGCAGGGCTAGCATCCCATATGGGTGCCATTTCAAGTCCTTGCGGCTCCACTTCTGACCCATCTCTCTCCTATGGCCTGGGCAAACAGTAGAAGACGGCCCAAGTGCTTGGGCCCCTGCACCAGCATGGGAGACTTGGAAGAAGCTCCCAGCTCCTGACTTTGGATTGGCACAGCTCCAGCCATTGCGGCCATCTGCCTCTCTGTAACTTTGCCTCTCAAACAAATAAACAAACCTTTAAAAAA
This sequence comes from Sylvilagus floridanus, assembly GCA_949820135.1. NCBI lineage: Eukaryota > Metazoa > Chordata > Mammalia > Lagomorpha > Leporidae > Sylvilagus > Sylvilagus floridanus. Next base: position 72,095,571 of record OX463235.1, read on the forward strand.
AAAAAGTATCTTAAAGTTCATTTTATTTGTTAGCTAAAAAGTGTAAGGACCATGTCTTGGGTATTTATTCATCTCTCTACCACAGTGACTGCGACGTACTAGGATTAAATGTCTGTACGATTTATTAAACAGAAAAATCACGTTCCTCCACAGCTCCGAGAAAGAATACGGGATTCATCCTAATCACAAGCATAAAATCCCAAGCCATTTCTAGAATGATTGTCCCACAGAAGTCAACAAACATATAAATCAATATTTACAAGCCTACACAAAAATACTCCCTACTTTTACAAATTTTTAGGGTAGAATTATGCTCTGGATAAGTAATCAAGTAACACTCACTTTTTATAACGATCACTGACTAGAAGAAAATCAACCGTCTTTTATTCATGCAGTTATCTAACATTATCTGGCATATATAATCGATTACCACAGCAAAAACACAAACTTTGCTTGTTTAGACACTAGTCATCAACAGGTAGTAATGTTCACTTGTCAAGTCATTACCAGGAGGTCATAAAACCTGATGCTCTGAGATTTAATGGAAAAAACAGATCTAAAATACAAAAGCTAAAGACAAATGGAACACACAGCAATATTATTCCTATCACATGAGCTTTGCACTCACTAAAATGTGCTTAACTTGTTGTAGGTAAATTTCTCAACATAGGCACACAGGAAATTAAAAGCAGCTTTTACTTATTATGGTAGGCAAACTGTCAGGAGCTTTTGACATCACTTGACTTTTCCTTTTTGCTTCATGTCACAAATTTTGAGAACGCTATTTTCCTCCCGAGCAGTTTTCATTTTGGCAACAACTGAATTCTCTCCAGCTGTGGCCTTGGGATAGTCAACTCAGCCCCTCATCCATTCACCTAGTGTGCAGTTTCTACCCCATTCTAAGATCTCTGCTGGGCACTGTGCGTTGCTCCAGAGTCTGGCACAGTATTTTCACAAACTGGTACAGTAAGCACAAAGTATGCTATATATCACAGTCATCCAATACAGCTAATTTTCAAAAGGAGAGAGATAGTCCAACTATAAGAAAGAAGCTCTACCACCAGAGTAAAAAAGCAAAAGGTCTGTCGTCCTTAGCAAAGCACTAAGAAAAACACATATACGACTTTGCCACCTAATACGTTTTATAGGTATAATAAGATGAATCAAGGCATATTATAAAATCTTCTTGGGGCCGCCCGCCTACAGAGCTGGCATCCCATATGGGCGCCAGTTCAAGTCTCGGCTGCTCCACTTCCAATCCAGCTCTCTGCTGTGGCCTGGGAAAGCAGTAAAAGAAGACCCAAGTCTTGAGCCCCTGCACACGTGTTGGAGATCCAAAAGAAGCTCCTGGCTTTGGATTGGCATAGCTCCAGCCATTGTAGAGATCTAGGGAATGAGCCAGCAGATGGAAGACCCCTCCCTCCCTCCCTTTCTCTCTCTCTGTGTAACTCTGCCTTTCAAATAAACAAATCTTTAGGGGCCGGTGCTGTGGGGCAGGTTAATCCTCCACCTGCAGTGCCGGCATCCCATATGGACACGGGTTCGAGTCCCAGCTTGCTCCACTTCAATCCAGCTCTCTGCTATGGCCTGGGAAAGCAGTACAAGATGGCCCAAGTCCTTGGGGCCCTGCACCTACATGGGAGACCCAAAAGAAGCTCCTGGCTCCTGGCTTTGGATAGGTGCAGCTCCGGCTGTTGCAGCCATCTGGAGAGTGAACCAGTGGATGGAACACCTTTCTCTCTGTCTTTCCCTCTCACTGTAACTCTACCTCTCAAATAAAAAATCTTTAAAATAAATAAATAAATCTTAAAAAAAAAATAAGCTTGGTGCTTTAAACTCCAAATAAACAAGCAATACCTCAATCCCAACTTATACCTGCCCTGCTTTGCCCTGAATGTTCCCTGCCCACCTGGTAAATAACCTACTACTGTATTGTCTAATGACATCTCTGACCATTCACCCTCCCATCCCCTCTCTTCAGAAGGGAAGTTCCTGGAAGGCAAGAGATTTTTATCTCATTAATTTACTGATTTGCTCCCTGTACCAAAAGCCCTCAGGGCAGTAGGTAGCACACATTAGATACACAATAAGTATTTTAACAAACACATTAAGAGGGGCTGGCCCTATGGCGCAGGGGTTTAATGCCCTGGCCTGAAGTGCCAGCATCCCATGTGGGCACCGGCTCGAGTCCTGGCTGTTCCACTTCCAATCCAGCTCTCTGCTATGGCCTGGGAAAGCAGCAGAAGATGGCCCAAGTCCTTGGGCTTCTGCACCTGCATGGGAGACCTGGAAGAAGCTCCTGGCTCCAGGCTTCAGATCAGCACAGTTCCAGCCATTGTGGCCAATTGGGGAGTGAACCATCAGATGGAAGACCTCTCTCTCTCTCCCTCTGCTTCTCTTCTCTTTCAAATAAATAAATAAATCTTAAAAAAAAAAAAAAAACAGATTAAGAAACCACACCCTAGAAGGGGAATGAATGCTGACTAGGTAAACTAACACCAAGAACTACCAGCAAGAAAAACTGAAATACAGCAGGAGCACAACACTGCTGAGGGACAGAGCTTCGTGGCCAACAGGCGGGCACAGGACACAATCTCAGTAACCGAAAGTCTCAGTTATCTGGAAAAGTTGTTTCTACGGAACGCGTCATTCACTGAGACCAGTGACTCTATGCTAACCAGTCAGCCTCACTTCAACATTCTCCAACAGCAGCAGTGTACTCTCATGCAAAAAGCATGGAAATTAATTATAGAGATGGCTCTGCCACTACCTGAAGTAGGCAGGCATACAGGTTAAAACTGATTAGGTTTGTGAGCTGGAAGACCACGCCTTCACCACGCCCTATGTGACCTCATGTCCCTACCTGGCCACACCTGAGTGTCCACTGGCCAATCAGACTAATTAACCACTCCCCTTTGTACATGGTGTGTCCGGCCCTTTTCCTTTGTTTCCCTGGCCTCTAGCCAGGAGGGGACTGGCTGCAGCCCTGCGCCTCCAGGATGCGTGGCCTTGGGCCATCTGCTCCTTGCTTCCTGGCCTAGATGCTCTTCCACGTGCCGGTTCCTGGGACTCGGTATGAACCCAGATCTACCTCTCTTATGAAGCCCTCACTCTCCTATGCATCTCTCGCACTAAATAAAATCTTAAAATGTACCATGCTGCCTCGTTCATTTATGCCAGAATTCAGAATTCTTCTCTGAATATTAGGCAAGAACCCACACGGGCTTATTAATATTGGGGATTTATTAATAAGCATATGGTGATATCATATGGCACTCCAAATTCCGATATCATACCCACTCACGTTATCTTCCCCAACAGATAGACACTATAATTTTATGATCTGAGACAACTTTTAGGAAATTATTGACCAAAATAAAACTTCAAGAAAAATGTTCCCAGTGCTAGCTTCAATCCTATTCCCTTTGGATCTCCAACAAAGTAACATATACAGCGGCCACACAGTGCCTTCCTGCCCCCAATTTAAGTAAATGACTCAAAAGCTTTGGGAATTCAAAATTAGTAATGAACATCTTATCTCAGACCCTGGTCACCACACACCAGTGTGCTCCGACTTAGGAGTCACTCATAGAAAGTGGCTGTTTCAGCCGGCGCCGCAGCTCATTAGGCTAACCGGGTGCCGGATTCTGTCCCGGTGGCCCCTCTTCCAGTCCAGCCCTCTGCTGTGGCCCGGGAGTGCAGTGGAGGATGGTCCAAGTCCTTGGGCCCTGCACCGGCATGGGAGACCAATAGAGGCACCTGACTCCTGGCTTCGGATCAGTGCAGTGCACAGGCCGCAGCACAGCGGCCATTGGGGGGTGAACCAACGGTAAAAGGGAGACCTTTCTCTCAGTCTCTCTCTCTAACTCTGCCTGTCAAAAAAAAAAAAAAAAAAGTGGCTGTTTCATTCTTTCCAATAAATAAGCCCTGGCCTTAATAATATTTTTTACAGAATTCAAAATGTTCAGATCTTGCTTTCTTTCAAATTTTGTTAATTACAATAATTCATGCCTCTGGTCTCTGCACATAATTAAAAGAGGGTGTCAATTCTCTGATACAATAATTATCTAATGTCAGTTTTTGCTATTTTCATATACACAGAGTAAAACTGTTAAGAGCAGAAAAGTGAAGCTGAAAGTCTCTGCAGGTTAAGACCAGAAAGTATTTAAATCCTTTAACCAGCAAAGAATCACTTGTAATTATCACTTCAATGCCCCAATGCAAATTGCTTCTCAGGAATGGCAGAAGGAACGCATTCATCCACAGCCCACACATCCTGCACAGGGACTGAGCTGAGCCAGGATGAGAGACACAGACACCCCCTGGTGGCTGGAGAGAGGCGGAGTGGAGCACTCCAAGTCCCCTGCAACGCGTCCCACCGGGTAGAGTACCAAACAGGATCTTTTCCAAACCTTTTCTTTTCCACACTGTCCAACCTCACCAGCCTGAATAAAAGATAGCTTTCCCAAAGCAAGTACCTCCTTGCATTTCAGTCTCAGAGAGGCTTTCTGAAGTAAGTTCAATCTGCAACACTTCATGAATTTAAATTTATTCAAGACCAGCTGATGGAGTCAACAGCAGGGTGGCAGTGACAGGTGAGGGTCGTGATGCCACAGACTTATTTTCAGAGCCTCCAACAAACAAAAGTGGCAGGGGAAATACAACGCGCAGTGTGGACGGCGCTGAAGCTAAACCACGGGCACACAGCCAGTCAGTATGCTATGACCTCTAACCTGGAAGGCCTGACATTCTGCATTGTCAGCCTTTTTTTTTAAATTGAAAATATATAATTCAAATTTACTTACTTACTAATCCCAAGAACACAACTTCAAAAATCACGTGACCTTCTCAAAAAAAAAAAAAGAAAGAAAGAAAGAAAGCCCTTGGGGCCGGCGCTATATGGACACAGGTTCTAGTCCCGGCTACTCCTCTTCAGATCCAGCTCTCTGCTATGGCCTGGGAAAGCAGAAGATGGCCCAAATTCTTGGGCCCCTGCACCCACGTGGGAGATCCGGAAGAAGCTCCTAGCTCCCATCTTCAGATCGGCACAGCTTCAGCCATTGCGGCCATTTGGGGAGTGAACCAGTGGATGGAAGACCCCCCCTTTCTCTGTCTCTCCTCTGTGTAACTCTTTCAAATAAATAAATCTTTAAAAAAAAAAAAAGCCTTGTAAATGGGAAACTGCTCTAAAAAATAAAGCTTATTTATCTTTTCTATAAAAGCCTTTTAAAGATTTCCTTAGAAAACACATGGCCAGGACCACTGTGACCATCGTAATCCTCTATCTACAGCCAGATGGAGAAGCACTTACTCCAGGAGCACCCCTAGCCGCATTCAAGACGGCTGCATCTCCAACAACATGACCCAAATCGAGAGGTGGGGCTCCACCACCTCCGCCAAGAGTGGCCCTGGTGCTGGCGAGGAGACCAGAGCGCCGGGAACTACTTCACCGTCTACTATGACATCCCTGTTACCAACCTGTGAGGGCGGCAGAGAAGAATGAACGCAAACAGGACATCCAACTGGCAACTGCCTGCTCCCAAGAGGGATTCCTCGTGTCACACAGATACTCAGGAACCCATCCGATGCAGGCACCCTTCCACTGCAGACACCAAAGCACGGGATGACCATTCCGAGAGTCCTCGTGAACACTGGGAAAGGAGTGGTCAGAGGAGCCAGACTTCAAGGGCGGCAGTCGCTCAACCCACTCACTCCATCCCCAGGGGTCCCAGGCACCCAGAAGGGCCAAAGACAACGAGGGCCCTCCCTGCTTAAACTGAACACCCCCACCCCACCCCAACACGCCACCCTGACACTTCAATGCCTCAAAGCAGACTCTTTCACAGCCGCAGGCAGACGTCAGGTGAAAGATCAGAACTAAACAAGGATACAGATACACAGTCCTGTTGAAATCGGAACGCCTTCCTGCAATGTTGTGATGTGACAACAACATACGCACACGCACACCACTCTTCAGGTCCATCCTACACTGAGGAAGCACGAGCGCAAGTCTAGCTACGGGTGCACAGACACTCCCATGACTGGTCAGCCTTTAATTTCTTTGTGCCGAAATACTCTGTCAAGATGGTAACTTGGGGGCCAGCAATGCAGCAGCGGGTTAAGTCGCTGCCTGCAATGCCAATATCCAGTGAGACCTCAGGTTCGTGTCCTGGCTGCACCCCTTGCAATCCAGCTCCCTGCTAATGCAGCCGAGAAGACAGCAGATGATAGCACAGTTCATCTGTGTCCCCTGCCACCCAACAGGAGAACTGGATCAAGTTCCAGGCTCCTGGCTTGAGCCTGACCTATTACGGCCAACTGAGGAATGAACCAGTAGACACCAGACCTTTCGCTTTTTCTCTCCCCCATCCTTGTAACTCTTCGAGAAGATAGTAACTTGGATTCTGTCACTGCATTAACAGGGCAGATTTACTGTATTAGTGGGGAAAATGTTATGATGAAAGATGCTGCTGCCAGAAATTTAACTTTAAAACCTCCTCCTTTGGGGCCAGCACTGTGGCATAGGTTAAGCAACTTGCCTGTGGTGCCAGGATCCCATGTGGGTGCCAGTTGGTGTCCTGGCTGCTCCTCTTTAGCTCCAGTTCTCAGCTAGGGCCTGGAAAAGCAGTGGAAGATGGCCCAAGTGCTTGGGCCCCTGCACCCACGTGGGAGACCTGGAAGGAGCTCCTGGCTCCTGGCTTTGGATTGGCGCATCTATGGCCACTGCAGCCATTTGAGGAGTGAACCAGCAGATGGAAGACCTTTTTCTTTCTTTAATTCTGCTTCTCAAATAAATATTTTAAAAAATTACTCAGCAATAAAAATATGTGAACTATTGATTCACACACCTGATGAGGGTGCAGAGAATTATGCTGCGTGGGGAAAGAACCTTCCTCCTTTACTTTGTTAATAACACTTTTAGAGATTAGGGACAACACTCACTATTTTTCTTGTCCCTTCGATTAATAGTGCTTTACTCCTCTCATTTTTCTACTGCTCTCAAGCATCACTCTCACTTGCTTCATAAAACTGTATAAAGTAGAATTGTGAAACATAATTCCTTCTGATGATCTGAGATGTTTTCCAAGATAAGATACATCTTCCTATTATCTTTTCAATAATTTAAAAATAAATCAAGGATTCACTCCTAACCCATTATCAGTCCATTAGGAATGTTGTAGGCATAGGGACTCCCATTGTTGTAAAAAAGGGGGGTACTGCTTTTAAGCAGCAAATCTGGTAATATCTAGCAAAATTAAATAAGCATTTATTGTTGGACTCTAGAATAGCACTATGTGAAATCTGCCACAAGAATATTCATTTACACAAGTGCAAAAAGGACAGGGTCAAACTCCCTGCAATGGCAAAGATTAGGAAAGACCCAGAATTCCACTCATGGGAGATGAGCTAAGCAAGCTACAAGTATGTCCAATCAGAAACCAGGATGGGGCATGAAAACAAAGAATGAAGGGATCTCTGCCTTAAAGGGAGAAAAGGGTCCACAGAGAGTGCACAGAATGTTTCTCCTGGTGAAAGAAAGGAATAAAAATGAGAGCAAGCATATACGTCTGCTTGTGCTGCAAAACCACGAAAGACCCAGAACGGTAAACAAGGCACGAATAAAAATCCTGGTAAACTCACCAACAGAGCACAATACAGCAGTCAGACTCAACAGTCTATCACAATGGGCAGTAACAGAGAAGACCTGCATTAACATCATGTTGCGGGAAAGAAACCATACGCAGAAGAGTACAGCTCTACTCAAGTAACGCTGAAAACAGGCAAAGCTGCGGCTTCTCAAGTCACGGGCGTCCTGGTAGTGACGGGACAGACGACACAGGGATTGTGCGGGGCTGGTAGCAGTTCACCTCTGAATGCGAGAGCTGGCTTCCCCAGCAAGTTCAGTTCCTCAAAGTTCATCTGTGTGAACACTCAGGTGGACATGTGTGTGCGCGCGAGTGTGCACTACACTTCAATTAGAAGAGTGTTGTTTAACTTACCTTTACCTAAAAACACTTGCTCTTTTAAGGACATTTAAGATTATGGCTCTAATTACCAGGAAACAATCACATCCTGAATGTAAGATATTCTAAAAAAGACTAAAGAAGTCCAACAGTCACATTATTAACAACTTATGAATGCAGCCCAGGCACTGTAAGAACACTGCCTGGAATTTTAAGTTACAAGGTATTTGGGGAACTTCTGAATATGGCTTGTGTTGTTAAAGAATCCATTGTCCTTTAAGGAAAGTATACATTGTGGCTTTTTAGGAGAATATACTTATTCCTAAAAGACTTAGAATTTACAAGATAAACATCAAAATATCCATAATTTATTTTCAAATGGCTCATGTGAAAAAGAGAAAGAAAAGCAAATCTGACAAAGTTAATAACTGAAACGATGGTGAATGGTATCTGGGTGTTCACTCTATTCTAACTTCTCTGTTCAAAAAGTTTCAAAGTAAAAGTTTAGGGAAACAAGAAAATGGGTTTGGCCTGAAATTAAGATACCTGTTCCACCACAGTGTCTGGGTTTGGTTTCCAAATTTGACTCCTGATTCCAGTTTCCCAGCAACGCAGACGCTGGGAGGCAACAGATGATAGCTCAAGTGACTGGATCCCTGTCGCCCAGGAGGGAGACCTGGACTGCATTCCTAGTTCCTGGCTACTTCCCAGCCATTACAGACATCTGGGGAGTGAATAAGTGGATGCTCATTCTCTTTCTTTCTCCATCTAATTAAAAAACTTTTTTTCTTAATTTAGGGAAAAGAAACTAGTATCATGAAAAAAATTAAAAGAAGCTGTTCTAAACAAAACAATCTAAATGATACAGCAACAAAATATATTATTCTAAGAAGAAACTTCTTTACAGAATTTTTTAAATGGAAAAATGCAAATTAAGGCATCGACACTGGTTATTAATAAGTCATTATTAATTTTATTATGTGTTATAATTATTGTAGTTTTAGAAGCACATCTCTAGAGATGCATGCTAAACAATTTAGGAGTAAAATGTCACAATATAACAAAATTAAAATGACTCACACATAAAAGATAAAGCCAAAGATAAACCAACAGCTGGTCAGTTTAGGAGATGGCTGTCCTGGCCATAAGCATGCCAGTCTTTGAATGCTCCTTTATGTTTGACCACGTTCCTACCAAATACAGAACGCAGGCCACGACTGAGCAGTGTGAAGAGACTGTTCTGCTGGGGCTACGACTACAGCCTATCTTCAGGCGAGAGGGGCTAGAAGAGAGATTCTAATGACTTTAAGCAACCATTGGCACTTAGCTTAAATAAGCAGGTAACAGTATTTTCTACAATACAACATCAATACAATTTCAGCTCAAAGCCACCTTATATGGAATTCCCAGTATTCTGAAAAACAAGGACACTTAAATACAGGCTCTATACTGTATACTGTACACGTGAGATGAGTCACAAGTTACTCTAGTTTTATTTATTTATATTACATTATCTTCTGAAAACCTAGAACTTACCTGAGTGATTGAAAGTAGTAATGGGAACAACCACACGAGCAATTCATCAAGTCCCACATAATCTCACTATGTCCAACTATGTACTGCTTTTCCGATATCCCTAAAAAAACTGACTTACTATTTTGAGGATATCCAAGCAATCTATATTTATTGATCATCTCAAACTCCCCCCTTCAAAAAAAGACCTGCTTCTCAAGATGCTCAAATGATTATTTTATTGTTACTGACAGAGTAAAAAAAAAAAGTGTTAACAACAATGAAAAAGCACAAAGAATCATTTTCTTCAACATGATTAGCTTCTGCTATTGTACCGACAAAGCCACATGCAGTGCGTTACCACACAGAACCCCTCACAAGCCAAGGGAACCCAAGCTTCCCGAGAGAGAACTGCTCGACCGCTCCCTGCCTGAGCACTGACGCGGGTCATGTACGCTGAAGAAAATCGCATCCGGGAAGCTACTCTTGCACTCCAGTCAGAAAAACTTCTTCCAGGATAAAGGCCAAGAGAACCAGGGAAAACAGCTAAGGAGAGCCTTACGGGACAGCAGCAGCCTCCAAATCTGCCCAAGCTAACTCAATCAGATGATGAAACAATCAGTGGAGCAGAAGAGTTGAGTGTGAAACGATCAGAGGCAAGCCTTAGCTAAGGGAAAGAGGAACACTACTAAGACCCCGGTCACCCAGCGTGACTGTGTCAAGCCCAGGCTGAGACCTCTGGGGAGTGACACCAGAGGCTCCTGACACGGAATGCAGCTCCTCCTCCTTCTCTTCATTGGTTTCCAAAGCAATTGTAAAAACAAGCAAGTATTGTTGGGGCAATAAAACACAGAAAATTAACAAACTTGACGTGAACACCATAAAGAAGATGGAGAGGAGCAAAGCTGCCCTAGAGAAAGAAAACAGCACCAAAAACAGAACCAGAAATGGCAAACAAGAAGGTTAACATGTGAATTATAAATAATAACTGCTCCTACTGCTCTTCTTAGCTGTATAAGAAACAAAACTATACATAACAATGCAAGATTCAGTTTATAACATACGTCTGTGTAATATGAACATCAATAACAACATCCAAAGAGGGAGGGATTAGAGCTACAGAGAAGTAACACTATCCTTTCTCTCTGGAATTACGTTATATAAATCCTAAGTAGATCTCTAAGTTACCATCTAGATGCTAAGCTTAGAGCAGCCATGAAGAAAGTATCTCAAAAAATATATAGGGAGGAAAAAAAATTAAGGGAATTAAAATGTTACACTAGAAAATAATGCAAAAAAAAAAAACAGTAAAAGAGGGACAGAGAAACAAAAAGACAAAGACATGTGGGGGAAATGGAGAATGGAGGCCATGAAACAACTGTATCAACAATACCATTAACCGTGAATGAACCCGCAGGCAGTGAGCCAAGCGGCTGACACGCCCACACTCCACATCAGAATGCCTGGGTTCAACTCCAGGGTCCAGCTCCAGACTCTTGCTTCCTGCTACTGCAGACTTTGGGGGGGAGGCAGTGGTGATCTTAGTAATTTTCTGTCGTCTACATGGGAGACCTGGACTGCAAACTCAGCTCATGGCTCCTTCATTTGGTAAGTAAACAGTAGATGGGAATGCACTCTTTCAAATAAACAATAAAAAATAAAACGTAAAAACTGCCAATGGATTAAATACTTAAATTAGAGGAAAATTGTTCTATTGAATTAAAAAAAAAAAAAGGTACAAGGGCCAGCGCTATGGTGTAGTGGGTAAGGCAGCCGCCTGCAGTGCTGGCATCCCATATGGGCACCGGAGCAGAGTCCCGGCTGATCCGGCTCTCCGCGAGTGTGCTGGGAAAGCAGAAGATGGTCCAAGTCCTTGCACCCATGTGGGAGCCCTGGAAGAAGCTCCTGTCTCCTGGATTCAGATCAGTGCAGCTCCGGCCAGCCGGCCGGCCTCCTGGCCTCCCTGCCTCCCTCCATTCCCTTTTCACTCCCCCTCCCCATGCCTCTGTCTCTCTGCCTTTCAAATGAGTAAATAAATCTTTAACCAAAAAAAGGTACAACATATATGTGGTCTAAATGAGACATTTCAGGGCCCAGCGCTGTGGTTCAGTGGGTTAATGCCCCAGACTGAAGCACCGGCATCCCATATGGGCACCAGTTCTAGTTCTGGCTGCTCCACTTCCGATCCAGCTCTCTGCCATGGCCTGGGATAGCAGCAGAAGATGGCCCAAGTCCTTGGGCCCCTGCTCCGGCGTGGGAGACCCGGAAGAAGCTCCTTCCTGGCTTCGGATTGGTGCAGCTACGGCCACTGTGGCCAATTACGGAGTGAACCATCGGATGGATGGAAGACTTCTTTCCCTCTCTCTCTCTCTCTGCCTTTCTCTCTGTGTAACTCTGACTCTCAAGTAAAAAATAAATAAATCTTTAAAAATAAATAAATGAGACATTTATGATTAAAAGACACAAACAGGCTTAAGGGAAAAGGATGGAAAAGATGTATCATCCAAAGAGGATCTAAACAGTAGAGACAAAACAGATTTTAAAACAATTACTGGAGATATATATAACTTACAGAATGGGACAAAATACTTATAATCATTTATGTGATGAGACTTACATGTAGATATATATAAAGAACCCCCTATAACTCAATAAAAACATACCCCAATTAAAAATGGGTAAATGATTTGAATAGACACTATAAAAAAAACATAAAAAATGAAGCAAAAGCATTAGGAAAAGTTGTTCAAGGGAACTGTACATCAAAACCACAATGAAATACCCCTTCCTTCCCACCAGGACTAAACCTGTGTCCTCAGGCACTTCTGGTGATCATTTTAAATGACGCAGCACTTTGAAAACCAGTCTGGCAGTTCCTCAAAAGGTAAAACTTGGGCTACTATGTACCACAGCAATTCCAGTCAGGCAGATAAATCCAAGAGAAAGAACACACAGATCCACATAAAAACCTGTACACAAATGTTCATAGCAGAATGGCAAAAGGTGAAACCCGAAATGCCTATCAGTGAGTGAGTAAATACAAGGAAGCATCTCATACAATGAGCTACTACTCAGCTAGAGAGAAATGAAGCAGTTACACGTGCTGAAACATGGATGACCTGAAACACGCACCCAAAGCCCAAAAAGAGGCCACAATATCGCATGATGCCATATACACAAAATGTCCAGAAAAGGTAACTCCATGGAGACGAAAGTACAGTTGTTTGGGGGAAAGCGATCAGCAACTGCTAAGGAACACGGGGTTTCTTTTCAGGGCTATGAAAACGTGAAGTTAGACGGTGAGGCTGGCTGCAGAACTACGTGACTATATAAAAAATCACTGTATCACACACTTGAAAAGGTTGACTTCAATGTCCATTTAATTATATGCCACATGATTATTGTATCTCAATAAAACTGTTATAAAAAAGAGGCCCAGCACAACCTTGACTACGAAATGTCACTCTGCGTTACTTCTAACAAACGACGTTCAGAGATGGCAACGTGGCCACATGGAAAGCAGTACCACATCCAACACCTCTGGCAACTGACCCAAGCTCTTCCCACTCTGGTTTATGGCGAGTATCTTCAGTCCGTTGTCCCAAAAGCCTCTCAACAGGAGCGCATCTTCTGTCCCTACGTGCCCAAATTCTTCTTGTATTTAGTATTATCTTTGGAATATGATTTGAAAATCTGCACTGTTTAGTACTGGTTGTGTTTAACAAACTCCTGAAAACTGGATCGGCAGCTCCCCTGAGGCATGACAAGCCAGCTGCCCTACGCCACTGCCCCAAGCCTGTGTCCTCCCTAACACTGAGGAGAGCCTGGGTGCTGCCGCTCGCGGTGGGATTTCCTGTTGGAATTTGGGGGGGGGGGGGGGGGGCTGACTGTCCTAGAGGAAGTGGTGCACAGGAAGGGAGAAGAGGAGGGCAAGACCCCGCTCCCCAAGGAGGAAAAGGGTCAGTGCGGGAGGGAAAGGAGCCGAGGTGCAGCTGCCCTGCCTCTGCACGGCCCGTTCCCAGGCAAGCAGACCGAGGGAGAGGGACTGACGCCGTCACTGCTGAGCGTGTGCCTGGAGGCGGGCTCGGGAAGGGACTCCCTGCTTGCCCACCCCTCTCTTCCTTTTCACAGAATTCAGGACTTCGAGAGAGAGAGGAAAGAACTGGGCAGAGAAAACAGAGCCAGGATAAAAAACTGAGGGTAGGACCCTGAAACAGGTCCAGGGTGATGTAGAAAATGTGGGGGTGCGAGGCCGAGAGAGAAAACGTCCCTTAGGGCAGAGCAGAGGGCTGCTCCCCACCCTTGCCAGGATGGGGGGGGGCAGGATGAAAGGCTCCCACTGTGCACTTGGGGCCCTCGGACTCCTTAACTCTCCACTCCAGGCAGGACTTTTTCTGTTCTAGTTCTTTAATTTTCTCTTCCGCTATTTCCTGTTTCTCCAACAGCCGACTGTGAATTACCTCCTTGGGCTGAAGAATACGCGTTCCTCCTATACCTTCATACACGTCAGTCCCATCTGCAAAGTCATAGTTTCTGTATCTGTAAGACGTGTGTGTTTCTGTTGCGTGTTCAGTCTCCGCATCTACTGCTCATAGCAAGAACCAGCTGGAAGCTCTGGGAAGGGCTTCTTCGGAATCATGTGAGCTGCCATCTCAGTGCCAGTATTATCTCAGATAAACCACCACCAGACACCAGTCACATAAGCCAGAAACTGGGGGTGGGGGTGGGGTGTGTGGAAATTCTGGACTCACCTCTCTCTCCCATTTCCAACTCCTCAAACATCCTTCAAGTCAAGTGGCAAATCCACAGTAACTCCACCACCTGGACACCAGCGGTTTCCTTACCATGCTCTTCCCCACTGCTTACATCAAGTCCCACCAGACCTCACCTGGAGTCTGCTTCCATCTCCTCACTCCTGAATAAAAACCTCCACTGAACCGATTTGGGATATCCTACATTACTGTGGGAACCAACCCTCTACCCTTTCTAAAACATGTGGTTCAGATGAGGACCTCCTCGCCCTGGCCTGTTAGGCAGACACACCAGTGTGCCCCAGACCAGCAGCCACGTGACTGTTCAGTAAGGGTGCATCTCAAGCTGTACCAGCCAGCACCTTCCTGAGGACTCTCCCGACACCGCTGGGAATGAAGTAAGCATTTTTTTGGGTAAGGTCACTGGCTGTGAGAACGAGAAACACGACGCTGACAGCATTCACCTCTAACATTATGTGCCTGCCTGAGATTCAGCGATAACTAAAAGACTAACTGGAAGACAACAAGGAGAGACAGACCTGAGGATATTCCCATGAAGTAATGAAGCCAGTAGTTCTACATTATACATGCAAATAAAATCTACTCTTAAATTAATTCAGGTTTGGTTTTGTTGCCTAGCAAGTGCTGATCAACATATTTCACAACAACTGAAGTGAATTTTTTAAGCTCTACTACTTAAAATTCTTAAATAATTCTTCATTAAAGTTCAAAGCCCTTAGTACAGAGTCCTACAAGTTCTGACCCCTAGGTTATCTGATAGCATAAAAAAAAAAAATCTTTGCAAGTCAAAACATCATAAGCAAAGTAAAAATGCCAGTGCCGCGGCTGAATAGGCTAGTCCTCTGCCTTGCGGCGCCGGCACACTGGGTTCTAGTCCTGGTCGGGGCGCCGGATTCTGTCCCGGTTGCCCCTCTTCCAGGCCAGCTCTCTGCTGTGGCCCGGGAGTGCAGTGGAGGATGGCCCAAGTGCTTGGGCCCTGCACCCCATGGGAGACAGGAGAAGCACCTTGTTCCTGGCTTCGGATCAGCGCGGTGCATCAGCCGCAGCGCGTCGGCCGCAGCGTGCCGGCCGCAGCGGCCATTGGAGGGAGAACCAACAGTAAAAGAAGACCTTTCTCTCTGTCTCTCTCTTACTGTCCACTCTGTCAAAAAATAATAAAATTAAAAAAAAAATAAAAAGATAAATCATAAACCAGAAAAGGATATCAATGCTCATCACAAAGCGCTAATACCTGTTTGTGTAAAGAGTTTCTAAGAAATGAAAAAGAAAAAAGCCCAGTATCCTTCAGAAAAGTGAACAAAAATATGATAAAAATGGTTCAGAGAAGAAAAACTGCAGGGTTGGTATTATGTCATAATGGGTTACTCTGCCACCTGCAGCACTGGCATCTCATATGGGTGCCAGTTCCCATCCCAGCTGCTCTACTTCCAATCCAGCTCCCCACTATTGTGCCTGGGAAAGCAATGGAAGATGATCCAAGTTCTTGGGCCCCTGAACCCACATGGGAGACCTGGAAGAAGCTCCTGGCTTTGGCCTGGCCCAGCCCCGGCCATTGCAGCTATTTGGGAAGGGAACCAGGAGATGAAAGACCCTAACTCACTCCCTCTCCCTTTTCTACCTCCCCTTCAAATAAATAAATCTTAACCAAAAAAAAAAAAAAAAAAAAAAAGTACATAGTCCTTAAATATGCTCAACTTCACTTATAAAATGAATGAAAATTAAAACCTCAGAAAATTTACTCTTCCATGTAACAAAATTCTTACAAAATACTCTAAGACCAAGGCCATGGAGTTACAGGCAACCTCAAAACCTGGTGGCTGGAACGCAGTGTGCAAGCCTTATGAGAGGAATCTACCTTTAACCCAGCGTTCTGAAAACCTGTAACAAGACATACTGACAAAAATACAAAAATAAATAAATAAATGCAATGCCTAAGGGTACTCACTGCAATGCTCCGTTAACAGCAGAAGACCAGATATTGTCAACTGTCTATCAATAAAGACCTATGCAATCATAAAATGGAACGGCAATGCCTTCCCCATATACTGCCACAGAGTGACCTCCAGGTTATAAACAGTAAGCACGGAAGATGATGTCAGGTCCAATATGTCCACACTAGAGAAGACAATATATGCATGTGTCTGTGTACATGTATGTGTACTATGGCATGTAACAAACATGCGTTATCTAGAAATGTCTACACACACCCAATAGAGATCACGTACATATACTTCTGCAAATATCACATGGATGGTATATCTGTTCACACTTTCAAACAATCAACAATAAAATTTTTTTTTTGGAGGAGTGTGGGAGTGGGCGGAGACAGTGCTCCCACTTGCTGGTTCACTTCCCAAATGCCTGCAATGGGCGCCCAGAGTCGGGCAGGGTTCAAAGCCAGGAGTTGGGAATTCAATTCAGGTCCCACGCATAAGTGGCAAGAACCCAATCACGTGGATCATCACCCCCCAGGGTGTGCCTTAGCAGGAAGCTAAAATCAAGAACCAGAACTGCAAACAGAACCCAGGAGCTCCATTATAGCACACAGATATTTTAACTACGGTACTAACCCCTGGGCCAAACACCCCAGGAAGAAAAATCTATTCTAAGAGAAATCACCTAGTTTCTTAAAATGAAATTTTAAAAAACAGAAATGTTACAAATTAATAGATGCTGAAAAGAATATAACAAAATGTGATGTAGACCTTATATGGACCCCAGATCAAACACACTAAGTATAAAAAGATGTTTTTGAAACAACTAGAGAAAATCAAAAGTATACCTGGCATCAGATGACATAATTATTGTGAATTTTATTGGGTATGATAGTGGTGTTATATAGGCTTTTTTGTTTTTGTTTTAAATTTATTTATTTGAAAGGCAGATTTGAGAGGGACAGGAAGTGGAAAAGACAGAAAGATAAATGGACAAGATGGCCTGGACTGGGCCAGGTTGAAGCCAGGAGCCTGGAACTCCATCCAGGTCTACCACATGGGTGATAGGGGTCCAAGCACTTGGGTCATCTTCTCATGCCTTCCCAGATGCATTAGCAGGGAGCTGGATCTAAAGTGGAGCTGCTGGGACTTGATCCAGTGTCTGTATGGAATGCAAGCATCGAAGGTGGTGGCAGCGTAACACCCGCGACACCAGAATATCAGCCTCATTTTGGATTTTTTTTTTTAAGTTTATAACTTTTAACCCAGAACAAGTTTCCTTTTTTAAAATAATACTTTACTCATTTACTAATTAAATTGCCATTTACGTTAAAAAATTGTCCAAGTGTCATTTAAACGTATTCCTTTATCCCTTATATATCCTGTGAATTGGTAATTAGATCTACACACTCCCATAGATACGGAAACGATTCCTTCAGCAAAAATATTCTAGGTGGTACTTTGTACTTCTTACTGGATTTCCTTTGGAGGTGCATGTTCATATCTGATTGTCACACTTTTTAAATACATTCTAAAGTATTTATAGATAAAAAGATTTGATGGCTGAGATTTGGTATAAAACAACCCAGGAAACTAAGAAGTGTGGAGAGCTGGAACAGATGGCAGTTTGCTTAGAGACACTGGAGAGGAGTGATGGGTGCAAACCAGTTTAATAGTTCCAAAATCAGGGCAGCTGTTTGGCACAGAAGTTAAGATGCCACTTGGGACCCCACATCCCACGTCGCGGGGCCTGACTTGAGTCCCAGCTGCCCAGATTCCAATGCAGCCTCCAGCTAACGCACGCTGGGAGGCAGCAGGTCATGGCTCAGGCCGTTGGGCCCCTCCTTCTCAAGTGGGAGACCCAGACTGAGTTCCAGGCTCCTGGCTTCAGCCTGGCCTACCCTGGGAGTGAAGTAGTAAATGTAAGACAGATTGATCTCATTCTCTGCCCTTTAAATAAAAATGAAAATTAATTTTTAAAAACTTCTACATCAAAAGAATTCAGCTGTTCTTTTATGAAGCCTGTCTTCCACATTTACTGAGTGCCCACTAAGCAAAGGGGAGAGTGTGTCTTCAAGAAACTAACTTTGCAATCTCTTACTCTCAACTATCCAGCCTGGAAAATACAAAGCCTCAACAAATGTCTGAAATGATGCTAACTGGATACTTAATGTTTATGAAAAAATGGAATTAAAGAGGAGCTTATTTGGGTGCAGTTTTTCGTTATACTCACTTCCCATAAGCTTTCTGAAGGCCTCTGTACCCACCTGGCTATCAGTTTCTTGAAGACACTCTCCACTTTGCTCACTGGGACTCCGAGAGCGGCACTGACTCTGGCTAGATTCTCCCTGAGCACAGGAACACAATCCACCCAACTTCCCGAGGAGCTCGTGGAGTAAGAACACAGCCTCATTCACAACTCTCTTTCTGAAAGGTTTAAAATGCTCACCTATGTGACATGTTTTCACAAAAGTTCAGTATTACACTCTGCAAGGACCATCACTTCCTCTAGGGTAGGAAATGACACAGGTGGTGACGTTTTGCCCTTTCACACAACCTCGTCAACATAGGAAAAAGCGCTTAACGAACGGTACCTCTGTCTTCCCACATTCATCAGGCGGATCCTGGTGTACGGTCATTTGATACTTGACATATAAAGAAAAGGACTGGCTGAAGGACGACTGGAATTCGGGGTCCTCAAAGGAGACAGGTACTAACCTCACCTTCAGAGCAAGGAAAACACAAGCAGACGCTGTTGAAACCTCTCCACCCCACGATGTGCTTCTGAAGGTGAGGCTAGAGCAAGGTCTCCGCTGATCCACGTCCAAAGCTCAGCGCTGGGGGCCACCCTGGAGGCAGGCTGCTGGCACAGTCTGCAGTGCCGGTGGTGCACCGATGCTTACCAAAGTCTTGGATTCACAAAGGCCAAGGCAATTGGATTTTGCTTTGTTTTTTTCTCCACCCACCTACTGTGGCTCTGTGCACTCACCAGAGCCAACGTTGTTGTTGTGATCACGGCCACTACTTTTGCCAACCTCTACTTATATTAGGCGATTTTAAGATTTTTTTTCCCTTCCAGATTTTTCTTGGGTCACTTGATTTATAAAATTATAAAAATATGAGGACTTGTATGAAAACATTCTACTATCTGCTCTTCTCATCCCACTCAGCTGTGCATGGCCAGTACACAGGATAATTCAGCTATCATGAATTCTGTCAACATATGACTTTTAAATATGGATAAAGTTATTAACTGTCTTGCACTAAGCATGGATGTTTTAACTTGAAGATCTATCACCTTTAGATAAAATCATCTCAACAGTGACTTTAAGTAAAGGCAATTTTACATGGTGCTTTGTCTGCTTTGAAACTATGTATGACTGCTCAAATTTGCACTTTCAGAATGTCCAATAATTCAGTCCTAGCTCTCGGCAGATATGCCTCAAACTGAACATAAATCAATACTTCACAAATAAACCAAGACTTCATACAACGACACCAAATGGAGGGGAAAATTTTGTTTGCACAGAAGAATCTCACTTGGCCTGCTGACCTGGCTCTCAGTGGGCTTATCAGGTGGGTCCTTGTGAATGAGCATCTGGTACCGCTTATAGACCTGGTAGGACTCCCGAAATGTGGCTTTGAACTGGGAACTTGGTGGAGACGATCGCACCACCCTCACCTTCAGAAGGAGTTAAGAAAACAACGCACATTAATTCATTCATTTACTCATTCCATGATAGACATGTTAATGGCAACTCCCATAAAAACAAGTTTCAATACAAAATTAAAGATGAACACATTATTTTAACCTTAAAAAAAATCAACAAGCAAATAGAGAGAAAAGATACTTCTGCAACTCATTGACTCATCCATGCAGCAGAGCATGAATCGTCTAGATTCTTCCCACTCTGGAGGGGTTAGGGAAGCCGCCGTGACTATGGACTGGCAGCATGTGCCTGGCATTTACAACACAAACATAAATTTTAGTTTTAGTTGTACACAACTCAGCGTCACAAAGATTAAAAATGTGAATGTATTTTCTAGAACTCTTTCATTCATCCTTGCTAACTCTATACTCATACCTCAATTTTATAAAAAAACAACCTTCATCAGTATTTTTTTTTTGACAGGCAGAGTAGACAGTGAGAGAGAGAGACAGAAAGGTCTTCCTTTTCCAAAGGTTCACCCCTCAATGGCCGCTGTGGCTGGCACACCGTGCTGATCCAAGGCCAGGAACAAGGTGCTTCTCCTGGTCTCCCATGCGGGTGCAGGGCCCAAGGACCTGGGCCATCCTCCACTGCACTCCCGGGCCACAGCAGAGAGCTGGACTGGAAGAGGAGCAACCAGAACAGAATCCGGCGCCCTGACCGGGACTAGAACCCAGGGTGCCAGTGCCACAGGCAGAGGATTAGCCTATTGAGCCGTGGCACCAGATTCATCAGTATTCTTATATCACAGAATGGTTAAGAGGAAGACTACAAAATAAGATTTCCTTACGCTGTCACTCACTGATCAGCTAACTTCTCCATGCCTTAGTTTTCTTGCACATAAAATGAAGACAAGTTAAAAACAGTAATTGCTAAAATTTAACATTAACTATCTACTAACCAATTTAAATGTGCTAGCAAAACAGAAAAACCAAATGCAATGCAGCAACCTAAACTGGAAACTGTGTGTCCTAAGTGGCTCTTCTTTGAAGAAAGAGTGACCCCCAGTGGACAAGAGAGTCGCTACACATCTGGGGTACCGCCACAATGAAACAGTAGTTGACTTCTGAAGAGCTATATTAAGTGTGTATTTGGTTCCAGGAAAGATTATCATTGATGATGAAAAGATTAAAGACTGTTTATGAAATATTTTAAAGTAGAACAAAATATTTTAAATAGTGTGTTCAACTCTCTCTACAATTTTGGCAGAGAAAACAATAAAATCAGAGTAGCCAATGACTTGGATTAGTGGAAGCTGAAAAAACTGTTGTCTGATGAGGTGGGTGGTTTGGCTCAGCAGTCAAGATGCCATGTCACACAGTGGAGCACCTGGGTCTGATTACGGCTCCAGCTCCCTGCTAATGCCAGTCCTGGGAGGCAGCAGGTGATGGCTCAAGTACTTGGGTTCCTGTCCCCAACATGGGAGATGTGGCCTGGCCCAATCCTGGCCATTATAGGCATCAAGGAAGTGAACTAGCAGAGGTATATTTCTGTCTCTCAAATAAAAAAATATCTAAGGGCTGGCGCTGTGGCTGAGGGTAAAGCCGCTGCCTGCAGTGCCAGCATACCATATGGGCGCTGGTTCGAGTCCCAGCTGCTCCACTTCCAATCCAGCTCTCTGCTATGGCCTGGGAAAGTACTGGAAGATGGCCCAAGTCCTTGGGCCTCTGTACCCACGTGGGAGACCCAAAGGAAGTTCCTGGCTCCTGTCCTCGGATTGGCGCAGCTCCAGCCGTTGCAGCCATCTGGGGAGTGAACCAACAGATGGAAGACCTCTCTCTCTCTGCCTCTCCTTGTCTCTCTGTGTAACTCTTTCAAATAAAGAAATCTTTAAAAAAATTATGTCTAATAATACACGTATTGTCCTAATGTTTAAGATGCATTAAACTTAATTTATTATGATAAGTCTTTAGGGATAAGTGATACTTTCAGATGATATTCAATTATAAACTCAAGTGCTAATTCAAGTGCATACTACTCAGGTATGAGTATATGACAAAACCATTATGGCTTATGTTTTATATAGCAATTTTATATTTTTTATAAACTCATACCGAAAATCTGAATTTGATATAGAAGCATAAACCAATGTGTGTGGGGGGGGAATTTAGCTCAGTATTTGTAATATGCCTGAATTGGCTTGGGGACACTACTGAAAGAGGGTTTCAGTGTATAATTTAGTACTGCCTAGCTATTTCCTAACTCCTGGCTTGCATATATGACATTTGTTTGTGCCTTGATCATGATCAGAATATTACATGCAAAAAACAATGTTCTGCCAAATGGGTTCTATTCTCTTTTACTGTCTAAACTATCTTTTACTATCTAAATTTCAAAAATAAAATTTTAAGGAGTATTTTTTTCATCTTAATCATCAAATATGAATTAAGGAACATAAAAAGCCAGAGCACTCCGCAAAATAGGCTAAACCTGCAACTGTTTTCACAACTCTAGTAGCCAACTTGCTATAATGTTAAGTATTTTTTTAAATAAAAACTGATTTCTTCCAAACAGCAGAGTGCTACTCCAGCAACTCAGATCTCTTTAGTTACTCACTGTTCAGACAGCAGACCACAGCTGATGAGTATAACCTCAACTGAAATAAAGGTAGGAACACAAATCAACCAACAAGCCAAGTACCTCTAATTTGTGTGATGCATTCTCCGGTAAAGTTTCAAAGATCAACTCTTCAAGTGACTTGGGCTGGTTGGATCTGGCCTTTGGTGGGAAGAGAGGCGGCGGCTGACCTTGGGCCGGGAAGCCCTCTCCAGCAGGGGTTTGCTGCATGAGTTTCAATCTTTTCCTTTCTTTCCGCATTTCCTTTGCTTTTCGACACGGAGGCTTGCTCAAATCAGCCCCTTTGCCTGAAAAGAATGCCACAACGTTAAACCAATCACGTTTGTCTCTAGAAGCAGTTTTTCCAAAAGCCTCACAAGGCAACTAGCTTTGGAGGAGCTGCTTCAGACGATCCTAGGTTGGACTCTGAAATGATCTTAAAACTCCACCCCAAGAGGAGGAGCTGCCCAATGTGCATCCTCACAGCGACTGTGCACAGCAGCAATGACAAGGGTACTTAACACACTCATGGAAAATGGAACGACAGGTTTTAATACTGGAGACTGGATGAAGGCAGCATAGCAGGGAGGGAGCTTGCTGCTACAGTCCAGGAGATAGTTTAAAAAGTGGGAAACTCGGCCGGCGCCGTGGCTCAACAGGCTAATCCTCTGCCTTGCGGCGCCGGCACACAGGGTTCTAGTCCCGGTCGGGGCACCGGATTCTGTCCCGGTTGCCCCTCTTCCAGGCCAGCCCTCTGCTGTGGCCCGGGAGCGCAGTGGAGGAGGCCCAGGTGCTTGGGCCCTGCACCCCATGGGGAGACCAGGAAAAGCACCTGGCTCCTGGCTCCTGCCATCGGACAAGCGCGGTGCGCCGGCCGCAGCGCGCCAGCCGCGGCGGCCATTGGAGGGTGAACCAACGGCAAAAGGAAGACCTTTCTCTCTGTCTCTCTCTCTCACTGTCCACTCTGCCTGTAAAAAAAAAAAAAAAAAAAAAAAAAAAAGTGGGAAACTGCAGTCTCAGGGAAGTTAGGAGAAAACGGCAGAGGAAACTAGGCAAATCAGCGGGACACAGTAGACCCACATGGAGGGCGAGGACACACAACTCAGACCCCAGCAGCCGAGGGCCTGCACACTAGTGTTGGAGAGTGAGGCAAGACCAGACTGCAGCAGGCCAAGCCACTGGCAAAAAAGCTGCAGGAAGAGCCTAGAGGGAATCCAGCTTGAAGGCCCGTGGGGGACACTGTACCTGCCAAACTAAAGGAGAAGAAACATTTTCTCTCTCCCCGATCACCATGCAGCAGTGTCCTGTTACAAGCTGATAGAGAGCAGGCGCAGTTTTGGACATATGTAACAGCCTGTGTCCACGTGAGCAACCAGGCAAATGGAGACTCCCGAGTCTGGTGGGGAGAACAGACAGGGGGCTGGGTGCTCATGACTGTGGGAGGCTTATGAGCCCAGACTGTGAAAACACTGAGGCTACGTGGGAGGACTCAGGGTGTGGCTGGGACTTTGGGCAGTCACTGTGGGAGGTTCCCTGGTTACCTGGTGAGGGACACTGCTGGGGAATCTGCTTGTACCAAGAACCGCACAAATCCTTTGTATGGTCCTTATGGCAGAGCAGACAAATAATATACCCACTGGGGCTAGGTTCCTTTGAGGAGAAGAGCTCAGCTGAGTCTCCATCAAAAGACAAGAACAAACTTCCCCTCTGATTAAAAACATAAATAAAGAGGAGATTTACCATGCCAAGCCTGAGTGTGTCACCTGAGACACGTGCTTCACTCTGGAGCACTGAACAGAGTACCAGGCCACATCCATCACATGCCTCTAGGTATTCCCTGACAGAAGACGCTCCACTAATCCACACAGACATAGCACAAAGATAAAAGCCGGCACAGCAGATAAAACAAAGAAACCAACAAGTATCTCCACAAATCCTGAATAACACACATGCCAATTCAATAAATAAGAATAAGGAAGACAACAGGATGCCTCCAAAAGAGCACAACACTTCAATACTGGACTGTGAAGATGATGAGATTGAAGAAATGCCAGAGATGGAATTCAAACTACTGATCATAAGGTAACGCAAAAGTAATCAGAAGCAAATGCACAAACTAATGAAATCTATACATGACATAAAAAAATTTCTCCCATGAAACTGAGATCTCAAAGAGAAATCAAAATGAAATCTTGGAAATGAAGAATTCAATAGAACAAAAAAGGCAGTGGGAAAGCCTTAAAAACAGAATCAATCGGTGAAGCACATAAAGAATATTTGACTTAGATGACAAAGCACAGGGAATTATACAGTCAGACCAAACACAAAAATCTGAAAACTAAAAACACTGTTGGTAATCTGAAGGTAGATGCTATCAAACAACCCAACATACGGGTTCTAGGAGTTCCTGAAGGCATAGAAATAGAGAAAGGATTAGAAGGCCTTTATAGTGAAATAATAACAGAAAATTTCCCTAATTTGGAGACAAAAAGGAACATCCAAGTATAGGAAGTACATAGAACGAATAGACATGACCAGAAAAGATCTTCAACACAACACACTGTAATCACACTCTCCAAAGTAAAACATAAAGAAAAGATCCTAAAACGTGTACCAGAGAAATTATAAATTTCTGAGGATCTCCAATTAGACTGACAGCGGACTTATCAGAAATTCCACGGGCTACGACAGAATGGCAAGATAAACGCCAAGTCTTAAGAAAAAAAAACTGTCAACCCAGAATACTACACACAGCAAAGCTCTCATCCATGAACGAAGACGGAATAAAGACCTTCCATAACAAAGAGAAATTAAAAGAATTTGTCACAGCCCATCCAGCCCTCAGGAAGATGCTTAAGGACATGCTGCACGCAGAAACACAGAAACACGGTCGTCCCTACAAAAGAAGGCGAAGGAAGGAAATCTCCCAGTAAAAACTACAAAGAAAACCCAAGTAAAAATAGGAATATTTATGGGAAAATGGCAGGGCTAAGATGTTACTTATCAGTAGTCACCTTGAAAGTAAATGGTCTCAGCTCTCCAGTTAAAAGACAGACTGGCCGAATGGATTAAAAAAACATCTCAGCAACAAAGACGCACACAAAACAAAAGTGAAAGGATGGAAAAGATATTTCAAGCCAACAGAAACCAAAAAAGAGCTGGTGTAGCCATCCTAATATCAGACAAAATAGACTAACATAAAAACTGGTAAAAGAGACAAAGAGGGGCACTATGTAATGATTAAGGGATCAATCCAACGGGAAGATGTGACTATTATAAACGTATATGCAACTAACTACAGGGCACCTGGCTATAGAAGGTATAGCAGGAACATTCCTCCACACAATCAAGGCAATTTATGACAAACCCACAGCCAGTGTCCTCTTGAATGGGGAAAAGTTGGAAGCATTCCCACTGAGATCTGGAACCAGATAAGGATGCCCACTCTCACCACTGCTATTCAATACAGTCCTGGAAGTTTTAGCCAGAGCCATTAGGCAAGAAAAAGAAATCAAAGGGATACACATTGGGAAGGAGGAAGTCAAGCTATCCCTCTTTGCAGGTGACATGATTCTGTATTTAGGGGATGCAAAAGACTCCACCAAGAGACGACCAGAACTCAGAGTCCGGTAAAGTAGCAGGATACAAAATCAATACCCAAAAATCAACAGCCTTTGAACACTCAGACAATACCAAGGCTGAGAAAGAACTTCTCCGATCAACCCCATTCAGAATAGCTACAAAAAAAGTCAAATACCTTGGAATAAATTTAACCAAGATGTCAAAGATCTCTATGATGAGAATTATGAAGCATTAAGGAAATAGAAGAAGATACAAAAAGGAAAAATCTTCCATGTCCATGGTTTGGTGAATCAATATCATCAAAAATGTCCATTCTTCCAAAAGTGATTTACAGATTCAATGAGACACCAATCAAAATACCAAAGGCATTCTTCTTAGATCTAGAAAAAATGATACTGGCCGGCACCGTGGCTCAACAGGCTAATCCTCCGCCTTGCGGCGCCGGCACACCGGGTTCTAGTCCCGGTCGGGGTGCCGGATTCTGTCCCGGTTGCCCCTCTTCCAGGCCAGCCCTCTGCTGTGGCCCAGGAGTGCAGTGGAGGATGGCCCAGGTGCTTGGGCCCTGCACTCCATGGGGAGACCAGGAAAAGCACCTGGCTCCTGGCTCCTGCCATCAGACGAGCGCGGTGCGCCGGCCGCAGCGCGCCGACCGCGGCAGCCATTGGAGGGTGAACCAACGGCAAAGGAAGACCTTTCTCTCTGTCTCTCTCTCTCACTGTCCACTCTGCCTGTAAAAAAAAAAAAAAAAAAAAAAAAGAAAAAATGATACTGAAATTCATATGGAAACACAGAAGCCCTCAAATAGCTAAAGTAATCTTATACAACAAAAACAAATTTGGAGGCACAATACCAGATTTCAAGACATACTACAAGGCAGTTATAATCAAAACAGCCTGGTACTGGTACAAAAACAGATGGATAGACCAATGGAACAGAACAGAAACATCAGAAATCAATCCAAGGATCTACAACCAACTTACATTTGAGCAAGTTGTTAAACCCATCCCTGGATCAAGGACAGAATCTTTAACAAATGGTGCTGGGAAAACTGGATTTCCACATGCAGAAGTATTGAAGCAGGACCCCTACCTTAAACAAAAATCCATTCAAAATGGATTAAAGACTTAAAGCTATGACCTGATACCATCAAATTAGAGAACACTGGGGAAATCCTGCAAGATATTGGAACAAGCAAAGAGTTCTTAGAAAGACCCCAGAGAAGCAGGCCACGCAGCAGACTCATAGAATGACAAATGCCCTAAACAGCACTCTGACCTTTTATTTTATAAAATAAAATTAAAAAAAAAAAGATCCCAGAGGCACAGGCAATCAAAGCCAAAATTTAAAAATGAGATTACATCAAATTGAAAAGCTTCTGTATTGCAAAAAAACACTCAGGGAAGTGAAGAGGCAACCAACAGAATGGGAGAAATTATTTACAAATGCTTCCTTGCTTCGGACCTGCACCGCTCCGGCCAACTGGGAAGTGAACCAGCGGATGCAAGATCTCTCTTGTATGGATGGATTTCAAATTTTTTTGCCCCAAAATAAACGTATTTTAATTCCATTTCTTCACAAGCTTTTTGAAGCACCTTCCTCTACATTAAAATATTTAGGAAAAAAAACCTGGGAAACACCATATCACGTTAACAGTTCTTTATGAGAGCGCAGAAAGCATCCTCCTCTCTTCCTGTAGTGTTTCCTTTTCTCTAAATGTTCAACCAATGAGCATTACTTTGCAACTATCTTGGGAAGTTAGTGAGAAAGCTATTTTTAAGATCCCCAAGCAAGGGCCAGTGCTGTGGTGCAGTGGGGTTTAAGCCTTGCATGCCACATGGGCACTGGTTGGAGTCCCAGCTGCTCCACTTCCGATGCAGCTCCCTTGTTAATATGCCTGGGAAAGCAGCAGCAGATGACCCAATGCTTATGCTCCTGTGCCCACATGGGAAACCTGAAAGAAGCTCCTGGTTCCTGGCTTCAGATCGGCTCAGCTCCAGCCATTGCAGCCATTTGGGGAGTGAACCAGAGGATGGAAGACCTCTCTCTGTCTCTACCTTTGCCTGTAACTCTTTCAAATAAATAAAAATAAATCTTTAAACAAAAATCCCAAAGCACAGTATTCACTAATCATATAAAACTTAGCAATAGTAAAGTTTATAGAACTAGTAAAGTTAGTTTTTAATAAAGAAAATTAAGACCTAGAATAGGTAAGGGATTTGCCAGAAACCAAAAGCTGGTCAACAAAGGTAAATTTCATGAGAAAATCATGAGCTCATAAATAGTGAGCCCACATTATAACTTGACTAAACATGCTAACTAAAAGCAAAGTTCACCTACTACAAAAAGACGGGATAAATCTAACAACCACCAAGTAGCGAAAGACTGGTTCTAAAACTGGCCGTTATTCTATTGCCTTACAGAATTTTCCTGGCCAGGGATTGTGCCTTTTAGAGTTTGTTCTGGGAGACACAGGAGTTAAGAGCACACATCTGAAACAGGTTGCTGGAGGTCAGTCCGTCTCTTAGCTCTGTGACCCCCCGGGGCAAGAGTCCTACTCTGCACAAGAGAGAAAATGGACTCCCTATGAGGATCCAAGTCACCAGCAAGTGTAGCTCATAAAGTAGTTTCCACCAGGCAACGAGAAACCTTGTTACCTATCTGCATCACCAATATCTAAAGCTTTACCTACAGAAGGACTCCAAAAATAGTAATGGGGAAATCCCATTGTCTAGTATCTACTGCAAACTGCATTTTTTAAAATATGGTCAAATTTTAAAGTGATTTGGAGTGAATAAGAAACATAAATGCAGGGTATGTACGAAAGACCATTTACGTTGTCTTCACACTCACGAATGCTGGATGAGGCCTTCCTCATGACTTTCTCCATCACTACAGATTGCTAACCACGATGGACAGTAAATTAGGATGTCAGCTGATTGAGGGGACACAGGTCTTAAAGACCCGTAAACTCCTGCAGTAGGACAAACCAGCTCGTCACTGCAAAGACAGCTCGCCACACAGCCCTGCAGCCAGAGGTTCAAATGGAGTCATGAATTTTACATTAGTCCCAAGTGACATGAATAGACAATAGCAGAACTGTATAATTTTGAATGTTTCCAAATATGATTAGAAACAAAATGGAAATGCAGGTCTCAAAATCCAAGGATTTTCAGGGTATACAACAATCTCAGATTCCTAGTAAGAGATACACTAGGGGAAAAAAAGCTGAAAAATAAAGTTTTTTAAAGTTTCAATAGTCCTACTGCTAGAAGTAAGGTTTTGTTCTTCTACAAATGGGCAACCATGTGTGGCCATCAGGGGAGTGAATCAGCAGACAGAAGATCTCAATCTCTCTCTCTCTCTCTCCTTCTCTGTCTGGCTCCCTCTATCCCTCGCCCTCTGTAAATCTTTCAAATAAATAAATCTTTAAAAAAAAAATGTATTCTGAAATACAAGATGACATCATACCTGAAATTCGCTTCAGTATAACACTGGAAGGTGAACTCAATATAGGTACAGATGATACAAGAACTGTTATCACTAGTCAGTAAGGGTACATGAAAGAACATAAGAATTTTTAATCTATGCTTGTCTATGTTTGAAGCTCTCCACAATGAAGTTTTTTCAAACTATAAGTTAACTTTTCTAGTAAAAAATTTTAAAAGAAGTAATCCTATCACCAAAGAGAGTAAGGGTTGAAAGAAACTAAGTCATTCAAAACATTACATTGGACAATTCTTACCAATTAGAATAAAGCCTCATACCAACATCAATTTAAACATCATGAAAGTCTCATGAAAAAAACTAGCCAATGAAAGTGCCAAGGAGAGGCTGTCTGTGCTCCGACTTGTATGACATCATTTAGACAAGAAACACCACACTTGTGCGGGAATCCCTCCTGTGGGTTGTTCCAAGTAAGTAAACCTAAGAACTAACCAAGAACTGAGGCATCAGGAGCATCCAACTTCACACGCCATGAAACAATTCTGAAGAATTCACACAAACATCATAATAAACCCACTGAATGATGGCTAAATTTCTTATGCCAAACTCTTCTGTAAGTCAGAATACAGAAAAAAAGTTACCTTAATGAAGGGAAAAGCAAACATCAGATTCTGTACCCTTTTAAACTAAGTTT
The DNA here is from genome assembly GCA_949820135.1 of Sylvilagus floridanus. Lineage (NCBI taxonomy): Eukaryota > Metazoa > Chordata > Mammalia > Lagomorpha > Leporidae > Sylvilagus > Sylvilagus floridanus. The sequence goes on from OX463235.1 coordinate 72,125,739, forward strand.
TTTTATAATTCCATAAAGAAACTTCATGATAAAGAACTTTATATCTAATTTGGACATTAAACATAATTTATTTTGCTCAATACCACAAATAAGAATGCTTACCACCATTCCTTTTCACTGACAAAAATTTCTCGAACCTCTAAGATGGTAAGAAATGGAACTCCTGCGAAATCTGTATTTGGGGCAGCGATGAGGCTACTGCTCCAGGCTCTTTAAGCAGAGCAGATTACAAAGATGCGAGCTACCCATCTAAATCCAGGTAATGCGCTGTCCAAAGCAGGCCTCTGTCTTACAGATTTCACGAGTAATTCCTCTTACTTAGCTAATGGCAGGCCCAGGGATTACAATGACTGAAGCATAAAGAAAATCAGGGAATGTGACTTGATAGTCACACTTCACTACCTGGCTTAGGTGCTGTGTGAACTCGGACTGAACGTGATGGTTCACCAGAGCCCAACTTCTCCTCTATGCCTTGTGACTGAATTAATTCAGTAGAATCTTCTTCCTTCTTCTCACTCTCTAGTCTCTGTTTGAAGTCATCACTGAGTGTTTTAAGGTCACACTTTATATCCAATTTATTGATTAATGCAAAGTCACCCGCGACAGCATCCTCCATTGTAGAATCCATGGGCTCGTCTGCAAATCAGAAGAAAGGAAAGTATATCAGCAAGGAGGACTGGTGCAGTTGAGATAAACACAGGAATACACTGGGGGCTGGAGCTGCGGCCAAGCAGGCAAAGCTGGCGCCCCTTATGGGCACTGGTTAGAGTTCCAGCTGCTCCATTTCCAGTCCAGCTCCCCGCTAATGTGCCTGGGAAAGCAGCAGTGGATGGCCCAAGTGCTTGGCCCCTGCATCTTCGTGGGAGAATGGCAAGAAGCTACTGGCTGCAGACCAGCCCAGCTCCAGCCATTGCAATCATTTGGGAGTGGAGTGAACCAGCAAAAGGAAGGTTTTTTTTGTTTTGTTTTTTGTTTTTAAGATTTACTTATTGGAAAGTCAAAGTTACAGAGAGGCAGAGCCAGAGAGAGAGGGGTCTTCCATCCATTGGCTCACTCCCCAGATGGCTGCAATGACCAGAGCTGACCCAAAGCCAGGAGCTAGAAGCTTCTTCTGGATCTCCTATGTGGGTACAGGGGCCTGAAGACTTGGGCCGTCCTCCACTGCTTTCCCAGGCCAACGCAGAGAGCTGGATCGGAAGTGGAGCGGCCAGGACTCAAACGGCAATGGGATGCCAGTGCTGCAGTCTGGGCTTTAACCTGCTGTACCACAGCACCAGCCCCAAGATCTCTCTCCTGTCTCTCCCTCTCCCTCTCTCTGTAACTCTTTCAAATAAACAAATCTTAAAAAAAAAAAAAGTATATATTGACTGTGGCATAGCCCATTCTGCGTCCACCAAGTCCACTGTCCCATCTCCCAAAGTAAAAGAGATATACTTAAGACCAAGGCACCCTGAGACGTAAGCTATTTTAAATTAATCTCCTTTTCAGACCAGCCCTCCCCTGGGTCCAGCCAGGTAACAGTGTCAACAGGGTGCCGTTCCTGAGGAGGTTCACCCCTCCCTTGTAATGTCTCTTCCAGTACCCACGTGAAGAGATAAGCCTGGGTCCCACACATAGCTGGCCAGACCGTAAAGCCCACTCCATCGTTATTAAACTAAAACCAGCTCCTGTCCATTCCGATTTACCTTCAAATGGGTTAGCAAACAGGGTGCAAAGGACTGGCTAACTCAGACCACACGGCCAAGCAGATTTAGAGACAGCTCCCACCTAATTGGACGGGTCCTTTGCAGAGGACTGAAAGGACCCATCTCTTGGGGTGGGGGTGGGGGTGAGATTATTTTAAATGGTCTGCTAGTTTGCTTCCCTACCTGAGACTCCTCCTGGGACATTAGACTAGAACATGGCTACTGGGGACCCAAGAAAAAAGCACAACTACCTGGTCTACCAGGAAATAAACTACTGGGGGCTCATCCTCACCTCTGGGGAACAGAAACTGGCCCCAAGAGAGAATGCAATCCATGTAGCGGATTCTTGTTCCTACAATCTTAAGACAGCTTCAACTAACAGGTTATGGATCCTTAGGAAAAGCGAAATAGCAAAGCTCCTACAGCAGGCTCTATGTCAAGCTCTCAAGAGCAAGTGGAGGGATTGGGGCTGGCACTGTGGCATAGCGGGTTAAAGCCCCAGCCTGCAGCGCCTGCATCCTATATGAGCACCAGTTCAAGTCCCAGCTGCTCCTCTTTCAATCCAGCTCTCTGCTATAGCCTGGGAAAGCAGTAGAAGATGGCCTAACTCCTTGGGCCCCTGCACCTACATGGGAGACCCGAAGAAGCTCCTGGCCCCCGGCTTCGGGTCAGCTCAGCTCTGGTCATTGCTGGCCCCCGGCTTCGGGTCAGCTCAGCTCTGGTCATTGCTGGCCCCCGGCTTCGGGTCAGCTCAGCTCTGGTCATTGCTGGCCCCCGGCTTCGGGTCAGCTCAGCTCTGGTCATTGCTGGCCCCCGGCTTCGGGTCAGCTCAGCTCTGGTCATTGCTGGCCCCCGGCTTCGGGTCAGCTCAGCTCTGGTCATTGCTGGCCCCCGGCTTCGGGTCAGCTCAGCTCTGGTCATTGCTGGCCCCCGGCTTCGGGTCAGCTCAGCTCTGGTCATTGCTGGCCCCCGGCTTCGGGTCAGCTCAGCTCTGGTCATTGCTGGCCCCCGGCTTCGGGTCAGCTCAGCTCTGGTCATTGCTGGCCCCGGCTTCGGGTCAGCTCAGCTCTGGTCATTGCTGGCCCCCGGCTTCGGGTCAGCTCAGCTCTGGTCATTGCTGGCCCCTGGCTTCGGGTCAGCTCAGCTCTGGTCATTGCTGGCCCCGGCTTCGGGTCAGCTCAGCTCTGGTCATTGCTGGCCCCCGGCTTCGGGTCAGCTCAGCTCTGGTCATTGTGGTGTTTTGGGGAGTGAATCAGAGGAACGGAAGACCTCTGTCTCTCTCTCTGTAACTCTGTCTTTCGAATAAATAAAATAATTCTAAAAAAAAAAAAGAAAAAAAAAAAGAAAGAAAGAAAAGAGCAAGTTGGGGGCTAGCACTGTGGGGTAGCGGATAAAGCCACAGCCTGCAGTGCTGGCATCCCCCTTATGAGTGCCAGTTCGAATCCCGGCTGACCCACTCTGATCCCGCTCTCTGTCCATGGCCTGGAAAGCACTGTAAGATGACCATAGTGCTTGGACCCCTGAACCCACGTGGGAGACCCGGAAGAAGTTCCTGGCTTCAGATTGGCGCAGCTTTGGCTATTGCAGCCAATTGGGGAGTGAACCAGTGGACATAAGACCTCTCTCTCTGCCTCTCCTTCCCTCTCTGTGTAACTCTGACTTTCGAATAAATAAATAAATCTTTAACCAAAAAAAAAAAAAAAAAAAAAAACACCAAAAAGAGTAAGTGGGGGTAGCACCCTCTCCTTTGGAAAAAACACTCAACCTTCATCCGGTGAAAAGCTGCCATGACTAGGCCCCCAAGCTAGGGTTGTTAAACTCAGCCCTGAGGGTCATCTATCATATTCTCAAAACCAATTTTTTTGATTAAACTAGACAGGCACAAAACCACGTTCCCCGTTTCTTGAGTAAAGCTGGACAAGCCCACGGTCAGAATGAACAAGGCTGGAATATCTGGCCCAGCATCTGGTCATGAACACCCTGCTCTGCCCCTCTGTGACCTTCAGCTTCCACACTCCTACTGCTCTGCCCTGGACCACGTATCTCTAATGCTCTCATAATTTTTTTTTTGTTTTTAACAGGCAGAGTGGACAGTGAGAGAGAGAGACAGAGAGAAAGGTCTTCCTTTGCCGTTGGTTCACCCCCCAATGGCCACTGCCGCCAGCACGCTGTGGCCGGCGCACCGCGCTCATCCAATGGCAGGAGCCAGGTGCCAGGTGCGTTTCCTGGTCTCCCATGGGGTGCAGGGCCCAAGCACCTGGGCCATCCTCCACTGCACTCCCGGGCCACAGCAGAGAGCTGGCCTGGAAGAGGGGCAACCGGGACAGAATCCGGCACCCCAACCGGGACTAGAACCCGGTGTGCCGGCGCCGCAAGGCGGAGGATTAGCCTGTTGAGCCACGGCGCCGGCCTCTCATAATTTTTTTTTAAAGATTTATTTACTTATTTATTTGCAAGTCAGAGTTACACAGAGATAGGAGAGGCAGAGAGAGAGAGAGGTCCTCCATCCGATGGTTCACTCCCCAGTTGGCCGCAACGGCCAGAGCTGCGCCTATCGGAAGCCAGGGGCCAGGAGCCTCTCCTGGGTCTCCCACACAGGTGCAGGGGCCCAAGGCCTCATGCCATCTTCTACTGCTTTCCCAGGCCACAGCAGAGAGCTGGATCAGAAGTGGAGCAGCTGGGTCTCGAACCAGCGTCCATATGGGATGCCGGTGCTTCAGGCCAGGGCGTTAACCCGCTGCGCCACAGCGCCAGCCCCTCTAATGCTCTCATAATCTTCTGTCTAACAGAGAATAAGCCATCCAGCTCCGGACGATCACAAGACAGGACTTCCAGCCTATCCCTCTGGATGATATGACCAGTCCTCTGGACCACACAAGACAATCTTCTGCAGGCCACCTCCACACACCACAGGACAGACAGTAAGAGAACAATACCCAAGAGCAGCTCCACACCCGTATGTCAGCTCCAAAGAAAAAACGGAAGATGGACCTTCATCCATGTTCCACCATAAAATTCTGGGTTACTTTTCTTGAGGGGAGAATGTTAAGGTAGCTAAGTAGACATGAGCCTATGTGTCTACGAGGGGCCGAAGAAAGATGTGAATTTATGTATGATGGAGCCAGGCAGCCAGCCTTGAAGCAAACCAGCATTCAGGTGGTAAAGTCTTGCCACTGCTCAATTACCTGGTTGGGGGCTCCCAGCCCTCTCCCTGGGGGCAGCTTAGGGTAATATCATCTGCCCTCCACCAAGGGGGCTACTGTGAAATTCTGGTAGGGGCTCCACACCCAGAAAGCCGTCCACCTAGCAATATTTCAGAAATGGCATAGGGCAGGAGAAAAAAGAACCCACACCCAACATCCATAAAAACTCCAATCAGCGCAGACTGAGCGCTCGGCGTTCACGGAGACGCCTGCCTGGCCTGTCAGGCGATTATTTCTTTTCTTTTCTTTTTTTTTTTTTTTTTTGACAGGCAGAGTGGACAGTGAGAGAGAGAGACAGAGAGAAAGGTCTTCCTTTGCCGTTGGTTCACCCTCCAATGGCCGCCGCGGACGGCGCGCTGCAGCCGGCGCACCGCGCTCATCCGATGGTAGGAGCCAAGTGCTTCTCCTGGTCTCCCATGGGGTGCAGGGTCAAGCACTTGGGCCATCCTCCACTGCACTCCCGGGCCACAGCAGAGAGCTGGCCTGGAAGAGGGGCAACCGGGACAGAATCCGACGCCCCGACCGGGACTAGAACCCGGTGTGCCGGCGCCGCAAGGCGGAGGATTAGCCTGTTGAGCCACGGCGCTGGCCTCTATTTTTATTTTAAAGACTTATTTTTTACTTATTTGAAAGTCAGAGTTACAGAGAGAGGAGGAGAGACAGAGAAATCTTCCATCCACTGGTTTATTTCCCAAATGGTGGCAGCAGCCTGGGCTGGGCCAGGCCAAAGCCAGGAGCTTTTTCCAGATCTCCCACAAAGGCGCAGGGACCTAAGCCCTTGGGCCATCTAGTGCTGTGTTCCCAGGAAAATCAGGGAAGTTCATCAGAAGTAGAACGGCTGGGTCTCAAACTGGCACTCATATGGGACGCTGGCGTTGCAGACAGAGGCTTAACCTGCTAGGCCACGTAGCCGGTCCCTTCTTCATTTCTTTTCATTAAACTTTGCTCACGTTTACTGGTTTAAAAAAAAAAAAAAACAAAAACACTGGTGCTGTGACACCCTAGCAGGGGAGACATACCACCAGACAGCAAACTGACCAAGCTGCACCAATGGAGTATGACACCATCAGTAATCAATGCGTCTCGCTTATTTGGAAATCTATGATCCTGAATTTCCACTGTTTCCCCTTCTCTGGCTGGAGTAGTGACCTTCGCAATAAAAGCCCCACAGTTGTTGAGGGGAGCAGAGCTGCACACAGCCTGGAACATCCTCCCTGGACTATGTGAGGAAGGAAACAGACTTCTATCATACACTAGGCATTACAGTCTGGCAGCTCTGTCACAGCTGTTCAGCTTTTAACCCTAGTTAATTCAATTCCAGACACAAGTAACTCAATGCCTAGAACACATCGGATAAAGAGCCAATGGTAAAAGCTATGTAAAAAGATAGGCAACAGTCAGTTTGCAAACAGGCAGCATCCTACTAACAAAACTGAAAAAGTAAAATATATCAGCAAAGCAAATTAAACATAACTTGTCTTTCAGGAAAGTCACCCAATCCCAATAGGCAGCTTCAGACAGTAGAGTTTACCGAAGCAAAGACTTACTCAACCAGTGAGAACCCGACTTGACTCAGCATTTGAGTGATTTATAAACCTGTCTACACGGCACTGAAACATCTGCTTCTCCAGAGATACAGCCCCTTTCTCTCCTGTGTAAGCACAGCAATGTGCCCAAGGCAGAAGAGCCGTCAAAGCACTCTGAAAACTAACATTTCAATAAACTCAAGGAAATCACAGTATCTTCACAATCACCCTCAACTGCTTTTCGAGCCAGACCCTCCCAGCACACAGTCCCTGTGTCGCGGATGTGGGAGCTGGCGGTAGCAGCCACGGCAGTGCAGGCCGTGGTCACCATCACACAGTGATGGCAGGACCCCTCCCCCCACCTAACTCTGGATGTCTGCAGTGGGAACCCTGGAAAGAAACATCAAGTTACACAGATGGTGCTTCCACCAGGCTCATCTCACCCTCACAGTTTCCTCTGGAAATCTCCCCTTTTGCCAGAAATTTCAACATTTTTTTCAAAACCTTCTTGTGAGATTTTGATGGCTGAAACTGTAAAGGTCGGCACCTAAGGAAGAAAAATAAATATTTAAAAAGTGAACTCACACTGTGAAGAAACAGACCCAGCTCTGCACAATGTCTGCTACACAGAAGCCACTCTCATGCCCGAGATTTCTGCTAAGATGGGGCTTAATGTAGCTTCTGCTTCCACTCCAGATCTCATTAAAACTACAGACAGGGAATTTTTTAAGAAGAAAAACACATAAATCATAGGAAAAGGAGAAAGGGAGAAATGTCAGGAGCTGGAACATGTAAGTACAACTGGTAACTGACTTGGCAGATCAAAGCTGAATCCCAAGACAACAGTGGGAAAAGCCAGAACGATGTCCAATGTTCTCCACATTGCCCCAGTAGTCCCAGGGACTGAGATACCCGATACTTCTGGGAATACGAGGATTCCCTGAAAGTCTGTGTTCAAAGGAGTTATGTCAGATCCCTCTCCACTCAGCAGAGCTGACTCCCGACACAATCTAGCTTTTGGGGAAAAGTAAGAAACAGGGTCTCCTATGTGCCCAAGTACAGAGTTGACAACAGGAAGCTTAAAACAAAGTCTGCATACTGAACGGTTCTGCCCCGCCCCAGCCCAGCCCACAACAGCAGAAGATTCCGGTTTTCTCTCCAGAGTGTAATCAGACCTAAAAATACTGACAACGGGGACTCCAACACGCAGCAGACACATCCATCAGGGCACACAGGACTTCCAGACGCAGGAACGCGGAAGTCACTGGACTTGAGGCAGGCCCCTCTTGCTAAGATGGGTGCCCAGACTGGAGAAGTTGGAGGATACAGTCTATGCAGAAACACGACCTTAAAAATTATATTCTCAGAGAAATCTCTTCTTAAGCTATCACAGTCATAAAATGGACTTTTCTTTTTTAGGTAACAGCCTAAGAAAAAAACCACATCTCAGAAGTAAAAACTGGTAGAAGAAATAAACAAGATTTGGAAGATATAATTAAGGAAATTTCTCAGATTTAGTAAAAAGAAAAAAATGACCAGTCTAAAGGTTAGCTAAAACATTTTCACTGAATTAAAGCATTTTCAGAGTCAGGTGCTGTGGCACAGAGGGTACAGCCACTGTCTGCCCCTCCATGTAAGAGTGCCAGTTCAAGTCCCGGCTCCTCTGCTTCTGGCTCAGCTTCCTGCTCACATGCCTGGGAAAGCAGTGGATGAAAGCCCAAGCACCTGGGCCCTGTGACCCATGTGGGAGACCAAGATGGAGTCCCTAGCTCCTGGACTGAGACTGGACCAGCCGTTATTGTGGGCATTTGGGAAGCAAACCAGCAGACGGGAGATTTCTCTGTAGAGCTCTCCCTTTCTGTCACTCGGCCTTCCCAAAAAGCAAATCTTTAAAAAACAAAAAAATATCTCAGACATGTGAGGTCTCAAAAAATCTCTCATGCACGTTTTCTCAGAAAGCCACTAGAGGGGCAGGTGCTGTGGTAAAGCCATCGTCTGCAGTTCCAACATCCCATATGGGCACGGGTTCAAGTCCCGGCTGCTCCTCTTTCGATCCAGCTCTCTGCTATGGCCTGCAAAAGCAGTAAGAGATGGCACGAGTCCTTGGGCCCCTGTACCCCTGTGGGAGACCCGGAAGAAGCTCCTAGCTCCTGGCTTCAGATCAGCGCAGCTCCGGCTGTTGCGGCCATCTGGGGAGTGAACCAGCGGATGAAAGACCTCTCTCTCTGATTCCCTCTCCCCCTCCCTGTAACTCTTTCAAATAAAAAAGTAAATCTTAAAAAAAAAAAAAAAAGCTACTAGAAGATGTACTTCACTGACACAAGACAAAGAGAATAGTAAGGAAGGATGCTCAGGATACAGTGGGTGAGATCTGACCAGAACCCCAGACTGTGGACAAGAAGATCCGGGCGACAGTGGTGCAGCAGGCGGGGAGGCCAGCCAGTGCAGAGGAGAGCAGGTCAGACAGGCGGGGAGAATTCCGGAAGACAATCAAAGCGACAGAGTACTTGACGCATCTAAACACCTGGACCAAAGGAAACTTACACAACTGGGAAGGTGTTTCAGAATAAACTCGCAATTTGTACACAGGAGATGACACCAAAAGACAATTAATACCGCTAGGGAGAGCAAAAATGTGCAAAGGAAAGGAAAAGAAACCACAGTACTCCACACGGCACGGCCGTGAGAGTGCATCCACCCAGAAACAGCAAGCTGGGAGGGAGCTCCAAAGGGGCCTGAATGCCGCAGCAGAGCAGGGGGGGAAAAAGAAGACAGCAAGAACAGCAGTTACATGTTACTCACAGACTGGGAGTGAAAACCAGCAGAAACAATCAAAAGATTTGAGGGTGACTGCCAATGGGAAACGGGGTAGGAAGGGGGACCCTGGGGGACTCCTATCTTCCAAAACGAGCTTTATCCAACTATCAGACATTTTAAAGTATGAGCAGTTACAATTTAATTTAAAAAAAGACTTAACAGCAAAGTCAGTCTCCATTTACACTCATATCAGGCAGCCCCTCTTTACTTTCACATAAAGTTATCAAGGTAACTGCTGTAGTGAGCAAGTAAAATTACAAGAATACAAGAAAAAAACTCAGACTGAAATATATAAATAAGTTGCGTATACAGTTAACAATTCAGGAAACGTGTCCTTCCGCATGAAATGCAAAACCCACCAAATCGGCCTGTTCTAATTATAAAGATTCTCAGGGTTCAGGCTGGCCAGGGCTTCCCCAAGTGCCCGACAGTGACCTCTGAAGACCCCGTCCTCTGCTGAGGACAGCCTTCCTAGTCATGACACCTGCAAGGGGATGGCTGAGGATCTCTTCCTGCATTAAATGAGACTGCAGGCCAGCCACAGGCCCATCTGGTCTCCTTATCTGCCAAGCCCATGTCCAGTTACCTAAAGAGAAAAGGCTGTTAATCAGAAGTCCATGGACTTTCAGTAAATATGCAAAACATTTTCGTAGTCTATATGTCTTAAAAAAACAATGAACAGGGTGGGTTTTGTAGAACAGAGGGTTAAACAGCTACCTAGGACACCTGCACCCCAATCAGGAGGGTATGGGACCCAGTCCCACCTGATTCCAATCCAGCATCCTGCTAATGCCCACCCTAGGAGGTAGCAGATGCTGGCTCCAAAGTGCTCGGGTCCCCGCCACCCTCGTGGGAAAGCAAGATGGAGTCCTTGGCTCCTGGCTTCCACCAGGCACTGGGGAGAGAAGCTGGGAATGGTGCATCTTTCTGTCTCCCTCACTCTATCTTTCAGATAATAAATGAATCAACCTAGAGGGGAAAATGTGGAACTACAGCAGTAATCAAGTTCTCAGAAGCGGTCTGCAGCTCAAAAGCAAGCTAAAAGCAACTAAGGGAGACAGCAACAAGGCCAACAAAACCGTGAATACATCGGTTCGCTTTTTCAGCCACATACATACATCGAAACGGAAGAAAAGACATACTGCAAAATGTTAATGCACTCCCCCATCTTCTGCCAACAAAAAAAATTAAAATGAAGATGACCTTTATAATCAGAAAAGAAGGGAAAAATCCTATGTTAGGGTAGAGTAATGGGCACATAGAAAGTCTAAAGATTATGAAAAATCAAGCAAACGCTTTGTCAACTTATAGACTTTCTGGGTTAAACTTGAAAATCGTTGTGGCAGGACTGAGCGCTGCTTGAAGACCAGACTTGAAGCACCAAGTCCTCAGCTAAGTGCTGTCGCGGATTCTGAAAGCACTTTGAATATCTCCCAGTGTTGCACAACATCTACTCACTGAATTGCTAAATAAGTTTTTTTCACATATTTGTGTCACAATCAGTATTAAAAGCTACTGATTTGTACATGAATATAATATCAACATGCAGAAATGAAAACTCAATTCTTTTTCCTTAAAGAATGCCTAACTTACGTTTAACGTTCTTTAAAAAGCTTAAGAATCTGCTAACACGTCTGAACACTCTTGGTGCTACAGACCCTCTTCCTGGGCTCCACAATTCTTACCTTATTGTGTACTGAGGACAGCATGTCTGATGCATGACAGGTTTGTACACGTATTTCCCACTCCTAAAGTTATAAAAATAGTTGGTTAACTTCTTACATTTTTCACATGTACCAAAATAAATTAGAACAGGAATACTAAGTTAATTAAGGGTTAAAAAAATAAAAACCAGTAACACAAAAGTGCATTTTGGTTTAACTGTTCTTCCTAATTTAAATAATCTTGCAAGTGGGTATATCAAGGAAAGAAACCAGTCTTTCATCTCCTAAGCCTTTACATGTGAACTCCAGGGTTAATACTCTGAACCATGTTCTCATCAGATCTGCAAGCCTTCCATTCCCTGACCTGCCACTACCCCAACACGACAAGCTCAGGGACAGAAAACTGCCCGTGCTGCTGAGGGACGACACCTGCTGCTGCCTGGGACGTGCACTTGGGTGCTCCCCACGCACCAGCACAAAGCAGCCATCACCATCACGGTTTCCAGACTGCAGTTAATGCCGCAACCTTACATCAAGTTCTCAAGCCAGACACCTGAGAGTCTTCTTTGCAATCCATTAGCGAATGCTCCGCGTCTTCAAAACTACCTTAAATTTGCCCGCCCCTCTTGACTGCCATTGCCACCGAGACGCCACTCCTCCCCACCTCTCATCTGCACAGTGCAACCACCTCTGGAACTCGCCTTCCTAGCTGCCACCTCAACACTCCCCCAAAGCAAAGCCCAACACATCAATCTCACGTGAAATCCTGCAACAGCTCCCTTCTGCCTCCAGGGAAGGACAGTTCATCCAGGCAAACAAAATCCTTCAGCATCTGACCCATGGACCAGCACTGTGGAGCATAGGCTAAACCGCCACCTGCAGCACCCACATCACCTGTGGGTGCTGGTTCGTGTCCCGGCTGCTCCTCTTCTGACCTAGCTCTCTGCTTATGGCCTGGGAAAGCAATAGAAGATGGCCCGACTGCTTGGGCCACTGCACCCATGTGGGAAACCAGGAAGAAACTACTGGCTCCTAGCTTGGATCTGCCCAGCTCCGGCTGTTGAGGCAATCTGGGGAGTAACTAGCAGACAGAAGCCCTTTCTCTCTGTCTCTCCCTTTCTGTCTGCAGCTCTACCTTTCAAATAAATAAATAAAATCTTAAAAAAAGAAAATAAACTGGGGGCCAGCGCTGTGCCACAGCACATAAAGCCACCACCCACAATGCCGGCATTCCACAAGGGCACCGGTTCAAGTTCCCACCTGCTCCACTTCGGATCCAGCTCTCTGCTATGGCCTGGGAAAGCAGCCCCTGGCTTCAGATCAGCACAGCTCCGGCCATTGCAGCCAATTAGGGAGTGAACTAGTAGATGGGATACCTCTCTCTACCTCTCCTCTTTGTGTAACTCTAACTTTCAAATAAATAAATAAATCTTTAAAAAATCTGACCTACATCTACCTGGTTGAGCATCCTTATTAAAGAAAATTATGATTTTTCAATTGGTGCCCTTGATCCTTTGTCATTTTTAAGATCTCTTTATTCATTTGAAAGAACTACAGAGACGGGGGGATACAGACAGCAGGAGAAAGAGACCTTCCATCAGCTGCTTCACTCCTCAAATAGCCACATGGCCAGGGCTGGGCCAGGCCGAAGGTGGGAGCCAGGAGCTTCATCTGGGTCTCCCATGTGAGTGTCAAGGGCCCAAATACTTGGCCCATCTTCCACTACTTTTCCCAGGCCATTAGCAAAAAGCTGGATGGGAAGTGGAGTAGTCAGGACAGAAATCAGTGCCCATACGGAATGCCAACAATGCAGCCTGTGGCTTTACCTGCTACACCACACCAGCCCCTCCTTTATCTTTGAACAATCCTAGCATGAAGTATCTAACTTCTGTTAAGAAACTTTACCTGGGGCCGGCACTGTGGCGTAGTGGGTAAAGCCGCCGCCTGTAGTGCCAGCATCCCATATGGGCACCAGTTCGAGACCCGGCTGCTCCACTTCTGATCCAGCTCTCTGCTATGGCCTGGGAAAGCAGAAGATGGCCCAAGTGCTTGAGCCCCCGCTCTGGAGGAAGCGCCTGGCTCCGGATCAGAGCAGCTCCGGCTGCTGCGGCCATCTGGAAAGTGAACCAGCAGATGGAGGACCTCTCTCTCTCTCTCTCCTCTCCCTCTCTCTCTCTCCTCTCTCTCTCTCCTCTCTCTCTCCCTTCCCTCTCTGTATGTAACTCTGCGTTTCAAATAAATAGGTAAATCTTTTTTAAAAAAAAATTAAAAAGAAAAAAACTTTGGGGCTGGCACCGTGGCTCACTTGGCTAATCCTCTGCCTGCGGCGCCGGCATCCCATATGGGTGCTGCGTTCTAGTCCCAGTTGCTCCTCTTCCAGTCCAGCTCTCTGCTGTGGCCCAGGAGGGCAGTGGAGGATGGCCCAAGTGCTTGGGCCCTGCACCCGCATGGGAGACCAGGAGGAGGCACCTGGCTCCTGGCTTCAGATTGACGCAGCGCCGGCCGTGGTGGCCATTTGGGGAGTGAACCAAAGGAAGGAAGACCTTTCTCTCTGTCTCTCTCACTGTCTGTTACTCTACCTGTCAAATAAAAAAAAAGAAAAAAACTTTACCTAAGAGTTACTTTAGGAGCCAGCATTGTGGCTAAGCACGTTAAGCTGCCCCTGCAACACTGGCATCTCAAACCCAGCTCCCTGTTAATGCACCTGGGAAAGCAGCAGCAGATGCCTACGTACCTGGGTTGCTGTCACCCATGTGAGAGACCTGGAGGAAGCGCCTGGCTCCTGACTTCAGCCTGGCGCAGCTCTGGCAGTTGCAGCCATTGGGTACTGAACCGGCAGATGGAAGATAAATCTGTGTGTGTCTACCTTCTGCTCTTCTCTGTAACTGCCTTTCAAATAAATAAATAAACATTTTGGGGCTGTCGCTGTGGTGTAAAGGGTGAGGCTACCACCTGCGGTGCCAGCATCCCATATGGGTGTCGGTTCATGTCCCGGCTGCTCTGCTTCCGATCCAGCTCTCTGCTATGGCCTAGGAAAGCAGTGGAGGATGGCCCAAGTCCTTGGGCCCCTGCACCCATGCAGGAGACCCAGAAGAAGCTGCTGGCTTCAGATCAGTGCAGCTCTGGCCGTTGCAGCCAACTGGGGAGTGAGCCAGCGGATGGAAAACACCTCTCCCTCTCCCTCTCCCTCTCCCTCTCTCTCTCTCTGCCTCTGCCTCTGCTTCTGTCTGTGTAACTCAAATAAATAAATCTTTAAAAAAAATCTTCTCAAGAGTTAATTTAAAATCATCTCTGTAAAACCACACCCCAAAACAAAGGCAACGTGTGGAATTTGGAATCCCGATTCAAATAAAACTGTCTAAACAGAAAAAGGAATGTCTTTGAGGCAACCCAAAGATCCAAACGAAACTGGATAAGTAACATCAAAGAACTAATTTTCTTAGTTATGATGGGGCATTTTGAATACGTCAAGAAGGAAAGAAAACGCCTTCTCTCTTACAGACTCTCCTCTACAGGTATGCCGAGATGAGACCCGTAACAGCAGTCTACAGATGAGACCGGCTGCAAAGCACTATGGGAGCGGAGCGGACTGGCAGACTGAGCGACTACTGAAGCCAGGGACACGCGTGTGAGGCTCGGTATAATACTCTCCACCTCCTGTATAACTGAAGCTTTCCTCAGAAATACTTTTAAAAGAGAACAAAATCACTACACAAAGGACCGTAACAAAAATGTGCATCCTCATTCCAACAACAGGACGTTTCAAAGGCAAGCCACATCTCGCAGGGAGCCGCAGCCCAGCAGACACTGCGGAAGCAGCTTTACCTCCGCCAGCCTCGGTCGATGAGATCCTGGTAGTCCCGCACGGTCAGGGAGTGCGCCCACATGCCTGCAAAGCAAGCGCAGTGTCAGTCACAGGACAGACCTTCAAACTCCGGTACCACCTTCAACATACGAATATTCAGGTAAACATCCTGTGACATTCACCCGTGAAAATGCTGTACACACTTCATCCTGTTAACCTGACCTAATAACACACAACACAAATGAAAAACACAATTTAAAATTCGAATATGTTAAAGTGACTACTTCTTTAAAATTTGAGAGGCGCAGAGAGAGCTCTCCTCTGCTGGTTCACTCCCCAGATGCCTGCAAAGGCCAAGCCAGCAAGGCAACCCAGGTCTCCCCCTTGGGCAGCAGAAACCCGACCTGAGCCATCACCACTCCTCCCACCTCTGCACTGGCAGAAGCTGAGATCAGGAGCCAAAGCTAAGAATCAAAGCAAGGAATCCAGTGAGGATGCAGGCATTTTAACTGCTAGACACGCCCACTCCCCATACCAGTTCCCTTTACATGAGAATTAAAGTCAACTGTTGTCTCTGTGACAGCACAGACTTAGATACTCACCACAATCGGACGGCCCCACACCTCTGAACTTTAATAATATCCCCAATGGTTTTAACAAGGCCCACTCACCCATAAATGCATGTTCTAAAGACTTTGACAATTAGAATTAAAAATGACAGGAGAGGCCGGCACTCTGGCATAGCGGGTAAAGCTGCCACCTGTAATGCCGGCACCCCATACTGGCACCAGTTCGAGTCCTGGCTGCTCCACTTCTGACCCAGCTCCATGCTAATGGCCTGGGAAAGCAGCAGCAGATGGTCCAAGTGCCTGGGAGACCCAAGGCTCTGACTCCTGGCTTCGGTTTGGCCCAGTTCCAGCCCTTGCGGCCACTCGGGGAGTAAACCAGCAGATGGATGATCTCTCTCTTTCTGCCTCTGCCTCTGACTTTGCCTTTTAAATAAATTAATTTAAAAAATATTTATTTTGGGGGTCGGTGCTGTAGCCCAGAGGGTTAAAGCCCCACCTGCAGCGCCTGCATCCCATATGGGCACCAGCTGGTATTCCCCGCGGCTCCACTTCCAATCCCGCTCCCTGCTAATGGCCTGGGAAGGCAGGGCTGGATGACCCGAGTCCTTGGGACCCCTGCACCCACGCGGGAGACCTGAAGGAACCCGGGGCTCCTGCCTTGGTCCTGGCCCAGCCCTGCCTGCCGGGACCATCTGGGGAGTGAACCAGCCCAGGTCACTCTGCCTTTCAAACAAACTCTCAAGAGACAAGAGAAAGTTTACAGAAACAGGTCTCACCCTTTATGTCCGCATGACACAGCAGGAAATTAACGCGAAACATAAACTCTCCCCCAAAGAACACAGAACCGTGGGCAGGCCCTGCCTTTGGCGCTGGGGCTGGGGTCCCCGGGAGCCGGGACACGACACACGGGGCAGGGCAGACGCGCGCCCCGGCTGGGGTCCCCGGGAGCCGGGACACGACACACGGGACAGGGCAGACGGGCGCCCGGGCTGGGGTCCCCGGGAGCCGGGACACGACACACGGGGCAGGGCGGACGCGCGCCCGGGCTGGGGTCCCCGGGAGCCGGGACACGACACACGGGGCAGGGCGGACGCGCGCCCGGGCTGGGGTCCCCGGGAGCCGGGACACGGCACACGGGGCAGGGCGGACGCGCGCCCGGGCTGGGGTCCCCGGGAGCCGGGACACGACACACGGGGCAGGGCGGACGCGCGCCCGGGCTGGGGTCCCCGGGAGCCGGGACACGGCACACGGGGCAGGGCGGACGCGCGCCCGGGCTGGGGTCCCCGGGAGCCGGGACACGACACACGGGGCAGGGCAGACGCGCGCCCCGGCTGGGGTCCCCGGGAGCCGGGACACGACACACGGGGCAGGGCGGACGCGCGCCCGGGCTGGGGTCCCCGGGAGCCGGGACACGGCACACGGGGCAGGGCGGACGCGCGCCCGGGCTGGGGTCCCCGGGAGCCGGGACACGACACACGGGGCAGGGCGGACGCGCGCCCGGGCTGGGGTCCCCGGGAGCCGGGACACGGCACACGGGGCAGGGCGGACGTGCGCCCGGGCTGGGGTCCCCGGGAGCCGGGACACGACACAAGGGCAGGGCAGACGCGCGCCCCGGCTGGGGTCCCCGGGAGCCGGGACACACGGGGCAGGGCGGACGCGCGCCCGGGCTGGGGTCCCCGGGAGCCGGGACACACGGGGCAGGGCGGACGCGCGCCCGGGCTGGGGTCCCCGGGAGCCGGGACACGACACACGGGGCAGGGCGGACGCGCGCCCGGGCTGGGGTCCCCGGGAGCCGGGACACGACACACGGGGCAGGGCGGACGCGCGCCCGGGCTGGGGTCCCCGGGAGCCGGGACACGACACACGGGGCAGGGCGGACGCGCGCCCGGGCTGGGGTCCCCGGGAGCCGGGACACGACACACGGGGCAGGGCGGACGCGCGCCCGGGCTGGGGTCCCCGGGAGCCGGGACACGACACACGGGGCAGGGCGGACGCGCGCCCGGGCTGGGGTCCCCGGGAGCCGGGACACGACACACGGGGCAGGGCGGACGCGCGCCCGGGCTGGGGTCCCCGGGAGCCGGGACACGACACACGGGGCAGGGCGGACGCGCGCCCGGGCTGCAGCTCCAGGGTCGCGGCGGCGCAACTGTCCGGCCGTGCCCAGGTGCGCGCCCCACACACCCGCGCCACGCGCGCCTCGGGCAGAGACCCCGCGGACCCCAGCCACCCAGGGCGCTCCTGAGGAACAAGCGAGAGTCACACGCGAGCGGAACGCGGAACGCCGGGCGCCCCGGGCCCCAGGGCTCGCCCGCGTCCCTCTAGCGGGTCCGCCCGGGCCGCCACGGGCCTCCCACGCCCGCCAGCCCGGCGCGCTCACCATTGGAGCGACTGCCCGACTCGTTCTTGCAATAGCCGCAGCGGTAGAAGTCCTCGCCCTCGAAATACTCCACGACGCTGGGCGACACCGCAGCCCAGGCGGCCATGGCCCCGGCAGCCCGGCTCGCCGCTGCCGCCGCCACCCCACAATGCAGCGCGCCGCCGGAGGCCCCACGGCTCGCCGAAGCCGCTCGGCGCCCGCGGGCCCGGCTCGGCCCGGCGTCGCCCGCCGCTGACGCCGCTCGCGCCATCTTGGTCGAGGGCAGCCTCCCGCCCAGTCCGTTGCTTCTCGGTCGCCGTCCGAGAGGGTGAGACGGAGCGAGGGAGCGGGCAGGGGGCCGGGCGCGGCACAGGCCGCTGGGAGCGGGCGCGGCGTCTGCTCGCCCTGCGGGCCGGCCGAGCACGCGGCGGACGCCTGCGGGCCAGCGGCGCGAGGCGGCCGCGCGGCCGGGACACTCACCGCAGGACACCTTGCCCTCCTCGGCGTCGCAGTAGCCGCAGCGGTAGCCGGCCTTGCGGCCCTTGTACTCCACCACCGAGGCCATGGCCGCCGCGAGCGCCCGGCGGGCCGGCCACGCCTCTCGGCGCCCGGGGCCGACTCGGCCGAGCGCGGGGCCGGCGGCGGGGAGGGCGAGCGCGGGGCGGCCCGGGGTCCCCGCGCCGTTCCGGGCCCCGGGGCCATTGTGCCCGGGGTCCCCGCGCCGTTCCGGGCCCCGGGGCCATTGTGCCCGGGGTCCCCGCGCCGTTCCGGGCCCCGGGGCCATTGTGCCCGGGGTCCCCGCGCCGTTCCGGGCCCCGGGGCCATTGTGCCCGGGGTCCCCGCGCCGTTCCGGGGCCATTGTGCCCGGGGTCCCCGCGCCGTTCCGGGCCCCGGGGCCATTGTGCCCGGGGTCCCCGCGCCGTTCCGGGCCCCGGGGCCATTGTGCCGGGGCTCCGCCGCCGTTCCGGGCCCCGGGGCCATTGTGCCCGGGGTCCCCGCGCCGTTCCGGGCCCCGGGGCCATTGTGCCCGGGGTCCCCGCGCCGTTCCGGGCCCCGGGGCCATTGTGCCCGGGGTCCCCGCGCCGTTCCGGGCCCCGGGGCCATTGTGCCGGGGTCCCCGCGCCGTTCCGGGGCCATTGTGCCCGGGGTCCCCGCGCCGTTCCGGGCCCCGGGGCCATTGTGCCCGGGGTCCCCGCGCCGTTCCGGGGCCATTGTGCCCGGGGTCCCCGCGCCGTTCCGGGCCCCGGGGCCATTGTGCCCGGGGTCCCCGCGCCGTTCCGGGCCCCGGGGCCATTGTGCCGGGGCTCCGCCGCCGTTCCGGGCCCCGGGGCCATTGTGCCCGGGGTCCCCGCGCCGTTCCGGGCCCCGGGGCCATTGTGCCCGGGGTCCCCGCGCCGTTCCGGGCCCCGGGGCCATTGTGCCCGGGGTCCCCGCGCCGTTCCGGGCCCCGGGGCCATTGTGCCGGGGTCCCCGCGCCGTTCCGGGCCCCGGGGCCATTGTGCCCGGGGTCCCCGCGCCGTTCCGGGCCCCGGGGCCATTGTGCCGGGGTCCCCGCGCCGTTCCGGGCCCCGGGGCCATTGTGCCCGGGGTCCCCGCGCCGTTCCGGGCCCCGGGGCCATTGTGCCCGGGGTCCCCGCGCCGTTCCGGGCCCCGGGGCCATTGTGCCGGGGCTCCGCCGCCGTTCCGGGCCCCGGGGCCATTGTGCCCGGGTCCCCTCGCCGTTCCGGGCCCTGGGGTCATTGTGCCCGGGGTCCCCGCGCCGTTCCGGGCCCCGGGGCCATTGTGCCCGGGGTCCCCGCGCCGTTCCGGGCCCCGGGGCCATTGTGCCCGGGGCCCCCGCGCCGTTCCGGGCCCCGGGGCCATTGTGCCCGGGAACGCGCGGCCGTTCCGGGCCCCGGGGTCATTGTGCCCGGGACCCCGCCGCCGTTCCGGGCCCTGGGGCCATTGTGCCCGGGAACGCGCGGCCGTGGCCCCATGGCGCGCGTGAGAAATGAGACTCGCGGGCTCGAGCCGGCCCGGTCCCTGGCTCGGGTCTCGCGCCCCCGCGGACCACCGTGGGGTGACCCCGGAGCCGGCCCTGGCCCAGTGCCCGCGGGGAACAGGTGCGGCGCGGCCGGTCTGAGTGTGAGGGCCCTGGGCGGTCTTCAAGGAAACGGCTGTCAGCACCATCGCAGCCGAGAGCCGCTGTGCACCGGTGCCAGAGGGAAGCTGGGGATCCGGGTTGTTCGGGAATGTGAAAATATTAAGATACATTTTTTATAATTCTCTGGGTTAAACAAGACATTTATATAGGCCATGGGTCTCCAGTGTGCTGCCACTGTTTTATTTTTTTTAAAGATTTTATTTATTTGAAAGGCAGAGTTACAGAGAAGCAGAGAGAGAGAGAGGTCTTCCTTCCACTGGTTCACTCCCCAGATGACTGTAACAACCGGAGTTTCTCCCTGGTCTCCCACGGGGGTGCAGGGGCCCAAGCACTTGGGCCATCTTCTGCTTTCCCAGGCCCACGGAGAGCTGGATGGGAAGAGGAGCAGCTGGGTCTCGAACCTGCGCCCATATGGGATGCTGGCTCTGCAGGCAGCAGCTTTACTCACTACGCCACAGCGCTGGGCCCTGCCACTGTTTTAAAGAAGATGTGTTAGGGAATGAGAGTCTTGGGCAACGTATGAAAATGGTAGCACTTCCAACAGGGTCTTATTCATTAAGCTGTCCTTTATTTTAAAAATAAATCATTAGCCGGCGCCGTGGCTCAATAGGCTAATCCTTCGCGGCACCCCAGGTTCTAGTCCCGGTTGGGGGCACCGGATTCTGTCCCGGTTGCCCCTCTTCCAGGCCAGCTCTCTGCTGTGGCCTGGGAGTGCAGTGGAGGATGGCCCAAGTCCTTGGGCCCTGCACCTGCATAGGAGAACAGGAGAAGCACCTGGCTCCTGGCTTCGTATCAGCACGGTGCGCCAGCCGCAGCGCGCCGGCCACAACGGCCATTGGGGGTAAACCAACGAAAAAAGAAAGACCTTTCTCTCTGTCTCTCTCACTGTCCACTCTGCCTGTCAAAAAATAAATAAAATATAAATCATTAAAAGTGAAAGAAGAGAGAAAGGCTCAGAAATCCTCCTTCTGCTGGTTTGCTCCCCAGATGGCCATGATGGCCAGAGCTGGGCCAGTCAGGAGCCAGAGGCTTCATCTGGGGCTCCCGCGTGGGTGGCAAGGACTCAAACTAGCCCCTATATAGCATGCATGTGGCCACCTGTGGGTGATCCTGTACCTGCCCTGCCATGCAGAGGTTGAGGGGGCATGATGCACTGTGCCCCCTGGGAGGGACCCCACAACCTGACTGCTGGCAGGCAGTGGGAGCCCCAGGCACTCCCCCTTCCCAGTTAAAGGGCCCTGTAATTGCCAGTCAGGTAAACAGCTCCTGGGTGTGGCCCAGGCCATTAGGACCACCTGGAAAGCTATCTGAGCTATGTGACCTTCAATCTGATTGGAGAAGCACAGTGATGCCAATATTGGTTCTATCCTGTAGAATTAGTGTTGCCCTGAATTAGTTATGCCCCTCCTGCCTGCCCTTTCAAAGGTGTGCATGGTCGTTAATAAAGCAGACACATGAAACTCATCTCCCGTGCTTCTGGCCCCACCATCCCAGCGGTGCGTGGGCCTCCAAGGTCAAGCCTGCAGCCCCCCTCAACCTTTCCTAATGTGTGCCCAGGCAATTGAAGCCTGGCTATCCTCTTAGTTTTTCTAGTCAGCAGTAAGGGGATTATCTTTTTTGCAATGTGTAAAAAGTGAAATCATGAAACTCAAGAGAAATAGACTTTGGAGTATGTGGGGGAGGGGAGGGAGACACAGCAGGCTGGAATCCATAGGTTCACTTGCAAATACCCAGAGTGGCTTGGGGCTCCCTAGGTCTGAAGCTGGCATCTGGGAACTCTGCCTACTGTGGGTGGCAGGAATGCCCCTGAGCCGTCACACTGCCTCCCAGGGCCTGCGTTAGCAGAGGCGTGACATTCGTGACCACCATGTCTGCTGTTGGCTATGCGTCTAGCTAAGTTGAAGACGTCTCTTGGCCTGGTGACTTGACATTGTTAAGTATTGTTTGTGCCACACACAATGGAAAGGAACCTAAGAGATGGCCATGCAGCGTGCACAAAGTCCTAGGGTGCCCCTAGATTGTGCAGCACTCCAGGGCTTCAGACTTGAGGGCTCCTTGCTACATCTCAGCCCCCATGTGCAAGAACAGTCCTCATCCATTTTGTTCTTTCTGGTGGCTTTGACTAACCCGTGCCTAACCCCAGCTGGCTCTCATTTTGAGTGAAAGTAGGGGCCCGTGGAATGAAGCAAAAAGCCAAACGCGGGGCTGACACGGTGTGGTGGGTTAAAACACTGCCTGCGACACCAGCATCCTCTGTGGGGGCCAGTTCAAAGCCCAGCTGCTCCACTTCCTATCCAGCTCCCTGCTAATGTGCCTGGGAAAGCAGCAGAGGGGGGCTCACGTCCTTGGGCCCTGCACCCATGTGGGAGACTGGGAAGAAGCTCCTGGATCCTGGATTCAGACTGGCTCAGCTCCAAGTGTTGTGGCCATTTGGGGAATGAACCAGCGGATGGAAGATTCTCTCTCTCTCTCTCGCTCTCGCTCTCGCTCTCGCTCTCGCTCTCGCTCTCGCTCTCTCTGTGGTTTAAAAAGGATGTCTGCCTTTCAAATAAATCTTTTAAAAATTACAGGTGTTATTTAAAAAAAAAGAGAATGGCCGCTCTCAGACACGGTGGGGACTGGCAGTGTGGCATGGTAGGTCAAGCATCTGCCTGCAGCGCCAGTATCCCATGTGGGTACCGGTTCATGTCCCGGCTGCTCCTCTTCCTTCCA
Organism: Sylvilagus floridanus; assembly: GCA_949820135.1. Taxonomy (NCBI): domain Eukaryota; kingdom Metazoa; phylum Chordata; class Mammalia; order Lagomorpha; family Leporidae; genus Sylvilagus; species Sylvilagus floridanus. The sequence continues at coordinate 72,148,219 of OX463235.1, forward strand.
GCTCTCTGCTGATGGCCTGGAAAAGCAGTAGAAGGTAGCCTAAGTGCTTGGGCCCCTGCACCCACGTGGGAGAACCCAGAAGATGCTCCTGGCTTCAGATCAGCTCAGCTCCTGACATTGCAGCCATCTGGGATGTGAACCAGGGGGTGGAAGACTTTTCTCTCTGTCTTCAAGGGGCCAAGAGGCTTTTTGCCCTCTCCTCCTCCCCACCCTCTCCTCTGCCATCCTCAGTTTCAGTTATCCACAGTCAGCTACAGTCTGAAGACAGTAATTGGGTAATTCCAGAAGTAAACAAGCCATAAGTTGTACAGGGCTTGCCATTTTAGAGTGATGAAATCCTGTGCCTCCCCACTTGCATGCGAAGCATCCCTTTGTCCGCTGTCCTCACTGGGTGCTACCCAGCCGTTGGTACTCAGTGGCCCTCTGTTACCAGATCAGCTGTGGAGCTTACCTCTGTGTTCCCTGACCCTCACTGTACTGAAGTCCAACAAGTAATGCTGACAACATGTGGATATCCAGAGAAGGCAAATATTTCAGTGAAAAGGTAAACGTTTTTTCATTTAATAAGGAAAGAAAATAAGTCCTATTTGAAGGTAGCACAATGTTTTGAGAGCAAGAGAAACCACATCCACATAACTACAATATTGTTGTCCTATTTTTATTAATATTTTAACTGAACCTAACTCAAAGTTTTTTAAAAAAGATTTTATTTGAGAAGTACAGTTACACAAAGAGGGAGAGACAGAAAGGTCCTCCATCCGCTGGTTCACTCCCCACATGGCCAGAGCTGGGCCAATACAAACCCAGGAGCCAGGGGCTTCTTCCAGGTCTCCCACGTGGGTGCAGGGGCCCAAGGACTTGGACCATCTTCTACTGCTTTCTCAAGTCATAGCAGGGAGCTGGGTCAGAAGTGGAGCAGCAAGGAAATGAACCAGCACTTATATGGGATGCCCGCACCAGAGGTTGAAGCTTAGCCTACTACACCACAGCGCCAGCCCATCATAAATTAAGCTTTATCATAGGTATGGTTTTTTTCTTTTTATTTAGTAAATATAAATTTCCAAAGTACAGTTTATGGATTACATTGTATCATAAGTATGTTTGTGTAGAAAAAGCATAGTATCTATAGGATTCAGTGTTACCCAGTTTCAGACATCTCCTGGGGGTCTTGAGGTGGTTCCCGCATTGGTAAGAGGGGACGACTGTATTCCTGTCCCACCTCTGTTCTGTTGCTTGAAGACAAACTCATCCCAAGCTCTAGAAAAGCTTCAGCCAGGATACTCCAGGATACGACAGCCTTGCCCAATAAAGAGAATGTCCAAAAGTCCTAGACATGTTGATTCACTTAATCCTTAAAAAGAAAAGTTATTGATTTGAATGACAGTTACAGAGATAGGTAGAAACAGAGAGAGAGAGGTCTTCCATCCACTCCCCAAACAGCCTGACCAGGGTAGGCCAGGCCAAAGCCAGGAGCCAGGAGCCTCCTCCAGGTGTCCCACATGGGTGCAGGGGCCCAAGTACTTGGGCCATCTTCTGCTGCTTTCACAGGTGCATTAGCAGGGAGCTGGATCGGAAGTGGAGCAGCCGGGACTCGAGCTGGCGCCCATGTGGGATACTGGCACTGCAGGCAGCTGCAGTGCTGGCTTAACCAGCTATGCCACAAAGCCAGCCCCAATTCACTTAATTCTACAGCTTCACAAGATAGAAAATGTAGACCTGACAGATTCAATAATTTGTCCAAAGTCACACAACTAATAAGAGTTATACAGGAGGAAAAAAAAGATAATACAAGTGAAGGAAATTGAAAAGGGAAAGAGATCAACAAATGCTGTGTTTGGCCCTTTGTAGGGTGGTTCCTGGGTGTCTATCTTGCAGGTAAGAGGCCATGTTTTCATCTTCAGGGCCCAGTGGGGTTGAGGGAAGACAGAATTACATTTAGTTTCCTCCTTTCGAAGGAAGAGAGCGCTATCGGATGTCCTTCTATCTGAGATATTAGCCATAGACAGCTGCCTTTATTTTAAGTTTTCTTACTTGACAGTAACATGCTGATAACTGTACAGTCCCATGCATGTTTCTGTGTCACCAGCCATGAATCACCTCTGCAGACACAGGTGAAGTTCAATCAGCACAGCCTGGTGCTTCTTCCTACTCCTCGACGGGAATGAGTGGGGCACATGCCCCTTTCCCCGCAAAGAAAGCATTGTGAGTCCCCGGGACCGAGTGCAGAGAAGAGGGGCTGGAGCAAGGGGCCGTGGTGTGAGCACAGGCAGGGCGGTCTCAAGAGCTGGGTGCTTTCCGCTGCGGGCCACTCGCCTGCCAGGAGGCCTGGAGTGGACTCCTCTCCGCTTCTGTCCGGTTGGCAGACACTAGCACATGTGGCTCTGAGCATCTACGACGCGGCTAGTGCAACTGGAGGGCTGTTACTTCATTTAAATTCATGTGAGTTTTTAAGCTACATCAAGCAGATAAATGCCCCCCAAAAATCTAAATGTGTGCATAACATATTCAAGCTCAGGAGTCAAATACAGAGAAAAACTTAGAAGACAGGGGATACAAGGGTAAGAATTACAGCTGGAGCTGGCATCACGGTATAGTGGGTTAAGCTGCTGCTGCGAGGCTGGCATCCCATATGGGAACTGGTTTGAAACCTGGCTACTCCACTTCCAAACCAAGATGGCCCAAGTCCTTGTAAGAACCCAGAAGAAGCTCCTGGCTCCTGGCTTCAGCCTGGCCCAGCCTAGCCATTGCAGCCATCTGGGGAATGAACCAGTGGATGAAAGATTGATTTCTCACTCTCTAAACTCTGCCTTTCAAATAAATAAATATTAAAAAAAAAAAAATTACACCTGACCGCTCTGCAGAAATCATGGACACTAGAGGAGATAAGAGGAAAATACAAGGGCCGGCGCTGTGGCATGGCAGGTGAAGCTGCCACCTGCACTGCCAAGCATTCCAGATCGGCGCCAGTTCAAGTCTGGCTGCTCCACTTCTGATCCAGCTCTGCCATGGCCTGGGAAAGCAGTGGAAGATGGCCCAAGGCCTTGGGCCCCTGTACCTGCATGGGAAGACCTGGAGGAAGCTCATGGGAATATGTTTAAAAGCAAATTGCTCAGTGAAAGGAAGTCAATCTGAAAAGTCTGCCGACCACGTAATTCCTATTAGAAAAAACACCTGGAAAAGCAAAGTATGGAGAAGATAAGTGATTGTCAGGAGTTCCAGGCACTGAGGGGAAGAAGAGACAATGTTTAGGGCAGTGAACCTATTCTGTTTGATACAGTGATGGTGGACACCGTCTTTATCCCTTGTCAGAACCTGTAGAAGGTATAGCACAAAAGTGAATCACAGAGCTGGCACTGTGGCGTAGCGGGTGAAGCCGCCGCCTACAGCGCCGGCATCCCATGGGGCACCGGTTTGAATCCCAGCTGCTCCACTTCCAATCCAGCTCTCTGCTAGGGCCTGGGAAAGCAGTAGAGGATGGCCCAAGTCCTTGGGACCCTGTACCCGCATGGGAGACCCCGGGGGAAGTTCCTGGCTCCTGGCTTCGGATTGGTCCAGTTCCAGCCATAGCAGCCGTGTGGGGAGTGAACCAGTGGATGAAAGACTGCTTTCCCTGTGCCTCTGCCTCCGCCTTTCAAGTGAATCGTAATGTGGACTATGGACTTTAGTTTATAATGTACCAATAGTTTCACCAGTTATAACAAATAATATCACACACTTATGCAAGATGTATGTAACAGAACTTGGTGGGAGGAATATAATATAGGAATTCCCTATACTTTTCAGTTAATATTTTTCTAAACCTAAAGATGCTCGAAAAATTAACATTACTTAAAAGGAAACAGGATTTTATATTGATTATATGCTGAATGGTAATATTTTGGGTATACTGGATTAATGTTCTCATAGCACGAAAGCTAATGATCACCTGTTTTCATTTTTGAGCACAGTTCCTGGGAAAACGTAAATGGCACCTGTGACTGCACTCGGTCTTTGTTATCAGTGCTGCGCTGGAACCAGGGTCTTGGGGCTGCAGGGTACTCTACCGCCCAGGTCTCTACTTGTCTGCTTCCTGGCCCTCCACTTTGGGGTCATTTCTTGAGTGTTGCTTTTTAATGTCCTGTTAACACACCAGAGTTCCTTATTTGGTTTAGGGAAGTCATCAGATCTTCTCCATAGTCCAGCCTCCTGCACCCACCCGTCTATGTGGCGCTCTGGCTTACGCAACTTTCTCTGGCTAGCAACAACTCTGATTGGGTCACTTGCTTGGCTGATCTTTAGGAGTGTCTCCCACATCTATGCTCAGATCACATACCCAGTTCACTTCCAGGAAGTCCTCCTTGTTCAATTCTGCCTCACAATTCTGCCTCTGACCTTTGGTTTCCCTCAGTACTTAGCAGCCCAAGTGTATCACAGACTGTATCACACACGTTTCTTGCCTCCCTGCTGGGCTGGCTCAGAAAGGTAAGGACTGTTTCCACTCTGACGCCTCAAGGTTAGGTGAGATGGCACGCACTGCAGATCATGTGGACGACTCCCTCTTAGCTTCTGGGTGGCCCCAAACATGTCACTTAACTCTCTTAGCCAAATAGTTCCCATGTGTGAACTGGGATAACAACAGTATTACCTCATAGGATTTTTTTTTAAGATTTTATTTATTTGAACGCTAGAGTTACATGACAGATGGGTGCAGGGGCCCAAGTACTTGGGCCATCCTCTGCTGCTTTCCCAGCTGCGTTAGCAGGGAGCTGGATCAGAAGAAGAGCAGTCAGGACTCGAACCAGAGCCCATATGGGATCCGGCGCTGCAGATGGTGGCTTAACATGCTGGGCCCCCTTAGGATCTTGTTGAAAGATCAGTGTTTTGTGTTCAGATACTATAAGAGGCAGTTTTATTTTATCTACTTAAATTTGTTCCTGGGGTTGGCGCTGTGGCGCAGCCAGTAAAAGTTGTGGCCTGCAGTGCCAGCATCCCATATGGGCACCAGTTCGAGTCCTGGTTGTTCCTCTTCCAATCCAGTTCTCTGCTGTGGCCTGGAAAAGCAGTAGATATGGCCCTAGTCCTTGTGCCCCTGTACCCGCGTGGGAGACCCAGAAGAAGCTCCTGGTTCCTGGCTTCAGATTGGCACATCTCCATCCGTTGCAGCCAGTTGGGGAGTGAACCAGCAGGTGGAAGACACCTCTCTCTCTCTCTCTCTCTCTGTCTCTTTCTCTATGTGCCCCTCCTTCTCTGTGTAATTCTGACTTTAAAATAAATAAATCTTTTTTAAAATAAATTTGTTCTCAGACTCCTACACAATGGATACAGCAGGCTAGGTGCTATTTCCACTGCCAGAGGTCACTCTGTGAATAAACTGTCCAGTTCATTTCAGGCTGCGTTTAAATGAGAAGTGGTTAACAGCACTTAGCCTGCAGGAACCATCATCTCCTAACTAGCCCACGACTTCTTAAGGATCAGAGAGTAGGTGCATGAGATACTCATTAGCAGTCACTCTCATTTCTGTTAAGCCAAATTCCAGTGTCGCTCACGATTTGTTTCGACCTGATTTACTATCAGAACATTTCCTGGTTTATGTCCCTGAACTCATACTCATTTTATTCCCTCCCTTTCTCTTATCAGGAAAGAGAAACAGTTTACAACGTGGGAAGCTCACTCAGAATTGCATTATTTTCCTTAAAAAAAAAAAAAAAAGACTTCTAGAACCCTTTCCTCACATGAGAATAAACGAGACACTGCCCTCTGGCCCTGCACACAGCACTTGCCACACGGGCAGTGGACGTAAGGGACGTGGGTAGTGCAATGCCATCAGGTCGCAGATGCGGGCAGGATTTGGCTGAGTTAGCACCGTGAGTGTGACATCTGGGTGGTATGACTTAGTGTTTTTCAATGATACCATGTTTGCTTTGGAGAGCCAGTGAATACTAACGTGTAGACTGAAATTTAATTCAGTGCTTTGGTATTAAAACCATTTTCATAACCTGAAAAAAAAATCAAAGAATTTCAAGTATCAAAGTATAAGCATATATGTACTTTTTAAAAAAGATTTACTTATTTATTTGAAAGGCAGAGTTACAGAGAGGCAGAGGCAGACAGAGGAAGGAGGAGAGAGGGAGAGATCTTCCATCCGATGGTTCACTCCCCAGATGGTCACAATAGCTGGAGCTGAGCCAGGATCTTCTTCTGGGTCTCCCACGTGGATGCAGGGGCCCAACGACTTGGGCCACCTTCTACTGCTTTCCCAGGCCATAGCAGAGAGCTGGATCAGAAGAGGAGCAGCCGGGACTGGAACTGGTGCCCATATGGGATGCTGGCACTGCAGGAGGCAGCTCTACCCACTATGCCACAGTGCCAGCTCCCCTATTTACCTCTACAACTTATTTAATTTCTAGTAATAAGCCAGGTCATAATTAATCACCATATTTTCTTCTCTTCACCTTTTTTTAAAAGAACTAGAGACAACACAGTGGGTTATATGATGGCTTTGGGCGAATGTGGTTTACATACACGGTGACAAGTGTCTTGAATATCAGAAAGTATCTTCATTAGTTTGTATTTCAACACTGGTTTATTGTCTGCTTCCCTGTCACCTGCTGAGCAGTTAGGAACATAGCTAGCATGTGACCAGAGGTCTGTTACATTGGAGTAAGGCTCAGACTCTCCATTGTTAGCAGTAGGATCTGGCTGAGTGCCACACCAGCTGAGGATGAGGCAGACCACACTCATCCAGTCTCCTCCGCCTAACAGGGGTCGTGCCCTAAAGGATGCTTCTTCTGACTGCACTGAGACAGGTGCGTCTGTGAAACCAGACCCTCTGGTTCCTGTCTGCGGCCATGCAGCCCTGCTTCCATGTTACCTGCCAACCCGACTGTGAGTTCAGACCACCTCACAGTGTTCTCAATCTGCACCAGTGATGACGCACAGACACGCTTGTGACTGCTCTGGTTGCCTTAGAAATCAAGGCAAGGCACGCTGAGGGGCCAACAGGAGACAGCTACAAGTAGGAAGGAGAGCGGAAACTTCCATGGCTGGCAACCAGCACCTGGCAGGATATGGACTGAGAATTAGCACCTGGTGAGCAGCTGGGGAGAGCAGATGCTGTATATGAAGCTGGCCGTTGACAGGGCGATGGCTAAAGACAGAGCCAGAGGCTACGGGGAGAGGGGAGAGCCGGGACCTATCAAAGAAGCAAAGACAAGTGCCCCACTCTCCCAACCTCCCTTGCTGATGGACTCACAGTGGCTGGACCCGAGTTAAGCAAAACAGTAAGTGTTATTTTCCTTCTACTTTATTTTTTAAAGATTTATTTATTTGAAAGAGCGACAGAGGGAAAGAGACAGAGATCTTCCATCCGATGGTTCATGCCCCAGGAGGAAGCCAGGAGCCTGGAACTATCCCGGTCTCCCACATGGGTGACAGGGAGCCAGGTACTTGAGCCATCATGTGCTGCTTTTCCAGGTGCATTAGCAGGAAGCTGGATGGGAAGCTGAGCAGCCGAGATTCAAAACCAGCAGTTAGGTATGGGAAGCTGATCGTCGTAAGCAGCAGCTGAAGCCACAGTGTCAAAAAACCAGCCACCTTCCCTGCATTTTAATGCAGCAGACATAGCATTTTAATGGGAGCAGATGTAGCCCAGGGATGAAAATGCTGTGCCCTGGAGCGACACGGGCGTGGATCCTGCCTCTGAGAGGAACACTGGGCTTTGAGTAAGACAGTCAACCTCTCTTGGCTTCAGTTCTTTTTGCCATGAAATGGATAAACCTCATAAGGCTTGGAAGATTAAATAAACCATTTAAGTTCACAGCAAATTGCCTAGTGTATAATAAACTCAACAAACATTGCTATGGAAACTAAGAACGTCAGAAAAGAGAAATATGGGTCTGTCTTTTTAAGAAAACTAACATTACTTAAAAAACAAATAGACTTTTTTCCACTTCTGTGTTATATAATCCTTCTCTTTTGTTGCTAAGAGAAGCCAGAGAAAACAGAATATTTATAACCCAGGTTGCTAAACATAGAAACTGTTTGCTAACTAATCAGATGAACAAATAAGGTCTCCAGGACAACTAAAAGTGACTGTGCCCTATCTTAAGTGACAGATCTCTATGTGTTATGCTTTTGCACTACAAATTTTTAAAGCATCTCTTAAGAGTTTTACTATCTATTTACAAATGTAAAACTGGCAAGAATCATGAAACATTTAAATAGCTGCTGCTGGAAATGAATGACAGCTTATAAACCACACTCGTGGCCGGTGACTTTGCACACTTTAGACTTACCAACTTTGAAACCTTTTCTCATCAAACCCAAGTTCTTTGTTGCAACTCGGCCTCCCCCCACTGTTAAAGGTGCTTCTGATAGTCTGAACCTCAAACGTAAGGTGGCCTTTTGTTTCCACTTTTATCAATCTGCATTCCTTCCTTGGTCAGGGAAAGACAAAAAGTTAACGGATCATAGGGTCCTGCTTGCAGGCTCAGGAAAATGCCTTCGCCGTGCGAAAGGGGCCCCCAGTGAACACAGATTCAGTTCACAGGGCATGTTTGCAGCTGCCCTTCTCCAAACTCTAGTGTAATTTCTCCTCTGATCTTCTAGACTGGCCTGGGCCAAGCACACTCAAGACCCTCGGATTGCAGTGGGCTCCCAGTCCCCACTAGAGAGGAGGATGAAGGTGAGGAAGTACACTCGGCATCAAGTCAGGGCTAACAGGGTCATGAGGAATTCCTCAGCAAAGTACAAAGGGCTGGAGTGGTTCGCGGCGGAGTGCCCGGCCTGCCAAGTGGACTGTAGCATCTGGCTCAGCGGGCACCAGCGGAGATGGCGGGACAGCACTGACCAGACTGAGCATGGCCTGTCCCTCCTAGGGCTCAGGCTAGTGAGCAGCACTGTTACACAACAGTCGGCACAAAGTGGGAGAAGCACTGTGGAAGACGAGCGTATGTGGCTGGTCCAAGGAGATGACAGCTGAAATCTAAAACCAGTACACGTGAGCCCCACGGAGCTGCTGGGACGCGTGCGTGTGCGTGTGTGTGGAGCAGAGGGAAGGGCAGAAAACACGCAGGTGGCAAAGAGAACACGGAGCTGAGGAAAGGAAAAGCTAGCACGGCTAGAGCAGAGGGAGCTGTCATCAGGCCAGGCCGCGGACGCCACGCTGGGATTGGGGGTTTGATTTTCTGCAGGAAAGGGGCACCAAGAAGGTCACTCTGGCTGCAGTGATTGGTCTGGTAGGCGTCAGGACAGAGGAGTCAGTGTGGATTCAGGGAACGAGTTCAGCTAGGCTGCTGCCTGAGGGTGGGGTGCACCCCAGACAGGAGGGGTACCCTGAACTTAGGAGTAAAGGGCTGGGAAGGGGAAGTTGAAGGATGCAGCAGCGGGCGTGTCCCTGGGCAGCATCCAGGTCTGAAGTGGAGAGGCGAGGGCAGGGCAGTGCCGTGGCCACGTGCCCTGCTTGTCTCCACCCCATCCCCACTCTGGCGCTGTGCCTGACACGACAGGCCACCACGTGCAAAGACAGAGCATGAATGTGACAGAGCTCTACCTTAAGTCACTCCTTTCTCTGCTATACTTTCCTGTATTACATTTAAAACACAAGCCAAGGCAGATGAAGGAGTGGCCATGAGGTAGAAAGAGAACTGGGACATTCAGTCACTCAGGAATCTTCAGACGATGGCTAGGACAGTCAGAGTGGGGGAGGAGCGAGGTGTAACCTTAGCCACCAGAAGAGGGTGGAATGGTGGAATGGCGGCCTCTGCTCAGTGCTGCTGAGATCAGCTGTGAGTAGCAGAGGTGGGGCCTCTGAATTTTCTACCGAGATCCCGGGGGACCTAGACAGGCACTGTCTCAGAGAAGTGGTGGGGACAGAAACCCAGCTCAGGTGGACCGAGGAGAAAGCACGGGGTGGGGACGTGGGAGGGACCACAGGACAACTTCAGCTTATGCTGTGGAGAACAGGAGCGGAGCAGAAGCCAGAGGTCCAGGTGCAGCGAGGCGTTTTCCATCCAGACGGTGCTTCCAGAAGTTTGGAGAAAATGGAATTAAAAGATAAGTTGATTTTGGTGCAAAACATTTTTGGAATGCACAGCTAGTTTTTTCACAATACACATTTTCCAGGAACTTTTTGAGGATTCCTTGTACTGGAGCCTATTTTTGTGCTGATGGGAGTGACCCAGCAGAGGGGAGAGTCTGGTGGGGCAGCAAAGGGAACTTGACAATCACAGACTGAAGTTCTCAAGCGCAGGTGGAAGAGTGTGGTGTTGGTGGGCGAGAGGGGACAGGTGCCAGGGGGCCGTGAGGGCAGTGGAGGAGGAGGTGCTCCTGTCTTCTGTTTTCTGTGGACGTCTGAGGCAGAGTGCAGACAGGAGAGGACACTGGGCGAGGACACGGAGGTGTCAGAAGACAGGGAACAGCGGAGAGACCACGAGCCATGGGCTGGGAGAGCCGGGCAGGCCCCCTGAGATGCAGACCTCAGAACTAGCATAAAGGACACCCGACTTAAAAAGTTCCAGTTTATCCCTCTGACAAGAGCTCAGGTGGTGTCCACTCTGCAGCAGTGAGAAAACTGCTGGTCATGAGCTTCACCAGAATGGAACACTTGATAAACTTCAGGCCATCTCTCTTGATTCCTGGTCTGCTAAAGCAGAGGCATACTACTATCAAGAGTACCAAAAAATGATGGCGCAAGAAGCATGCAAATACGAAGTGGCTCCCACGTGCGAAACTGCTAAACCCGAGGAGGAAGAGAGGAGGGCAGGAGCTGCTGAGACGTGGCACCACGCCGTGCCCAAGAGGGAACGCAGCCACACAGAGAAATATAGCCCGCACTGAGCGTGCATGGGGCCTCAGCGACCATGAAGAATCCTAAGTGAAATTCTGTCCCCCAAAGCAGTAACGCTAGAGAAGGGTGAGTATCCTGAAAACACACAAGCCTGACCCCAAAAAGCACAAGATAGCATGGGCCAAGGAACATCAAGACAGAACGATCCGAGGGCGAGAGCTCACCGGGCAGAGGCAGGGTCGCAGGGTTGCTCGGCTGCTCCCGAGCCACACCTCTCCTCCCACAGGTCCCCAGGGGACAGCTGGGTGGAAGAAGACCTTGAGTGGGTCATTACTTATCCAATCTTCCAGCCTCACTAGGAAGCACTCAAAGAAGTGCCCATTCTAATGAAAAAATCAAAAGAGGAGAAAATTAAAACACACTCCTAAGGGAGCTCCTGAGTATGCCACCATTTCTGAGAAGTCAACTAGAAAAAATAAAGTTTAAGTAAACGTTCTTGATTTTTAAGACTAGCATACTTGTCATTAAGCCATTAGTGCAGTGAAATCATATGCCTCTTTATGTCTATTAAACTGGCTCAAAAAAAAAAAAAAAAAACCAAGTTAAACCCCAAGCAGGAGCGTCTCGGCTGCTGTGTCACTACCCCAAAACTTAGTAACTTAGAATAACCAGTGCCTTATGTCAGGAACGCAAAGCTGAGCAGTTCTGCCCACAGAGCACCAAGGGCTGTGTGGGTATATCTGGACGATGACGGGCCGGTCGGCAGGGAAAGCAGAGCCCGGGCTTAGCCCGTCCCTCCCCCTCTCTGCTCCCTCCATGTAGTTTCAAGCCCACGTGGTAGCTGAACTTATTATGCAGACTCAGCACTCCAAGCATGTGCATTCCAAGAGGACTTTTGGAAGCTAGGCTTCTTATGACTTAGCCTCGGAAGTTCCAGACCATTCTGCCATATTCTGCTGCTCAGGTAGGTCATCGGGACCAGCCCAAATTCAGGGGGAGGCAAAGACTCTTCCTCTCAAAAAAAAAAAAAAAAAAAAAAAGTGGCCATTTTCCAATCTACCACTCTGATTCAGTCCTCTTGTCACACACCCGTATCCTTCGTATACTTCTGTTACTCTTTAAACAGAGCTCATAAAACAAGTGTTTTCCTACAGAGAGACCTGCGTTTGCATGGGCCAGGAGTTGATAACCAGAGAGGCCTTGGCTTCCTCTCTTCGCAGTAAACACAGGCAGAGGGCATGCAAGCTCGTTACAGTTCCTGTGCAGACAACACACCTATATCCCCAGCTCACCTGTCAACAGGCCCAAGGCCGACCCTGTGAGGGACCCTGGCTCTAAGACGTAGCCCCTCCCTACCCCAGGAGGTCTGCGGTCTGGAGAAATGAGCAGCACACACGGAGCAGCTGCACCTGTCCAACTGCAGAGTATCCGAGTTTGACTGAAAGGAGGGCAGCTACGTGCAGGGACCCAGGAGTCCGAGAACACGCCTTGGACGGGAACTTCATCGACAGGCAGAGCAGACAGGAGGAAGGCATGGCCGTAATGCCTACCACGTTCTCAGCCACCTCAGCACAGAAGCCACAGCCCTGGGCCTGGAGAGACCCAGCGGGCAAGACGGGTGATGACACGGGATGGGGAACTGGAGGAAGAAGGCGCGATCCCAAAAGGCACAGCGCCAGAGGAAAAGCAAGGCTCTGGGATGAGATCAAGTTTCATTGGTAAAAGATTTTGTGTGTGTTATTTTCATTTCAGAAGTTTAAAGAAAAGTGGCTCATCGTCTCCCTGTCTAGCTAACCTCTGTAGATAATTTTTTAAAATGGGATATGAGGTCTGGAGCCAGGTCATACTGGCCCTCTATTTATTTGTTATTATTTTTTAGAGATGTATTTATTTGTTTGAAAGGCAGAATTGCACAGAGAAGACAGACAGAGAAAGAGATCTTCTATCTGCTGGTTCACTCCCCAAATGGCCACAAAGGCCGGGCTGGGCCAGGCCGAAGCCAGGAGGCTGTAACTCCATCAGGGTCTCTCATGTATGTGACAAGGGCACAAGTACTTTAGGTCATCTTCCACTGCTTTCCCAGGGGCATTAGCAGGGACTCGATCGGAAGTGGAGCAGCCAGGACTCGAACTAGTGTCCATATGGGATGCCGGCATTGCAGGTAGAAGCTTAACCTACTATGTCACAACACCAGCCGCAATACTTTTTTAAAAATAACTAAAGGGGCTGGCACTGTGGCCTAGCATGTAAAGCTGCCTCCTGTAGTGCCGGCATCCCATATGGGCCTCGGTTCAAGTCCAGGCTGCTCCACTTCCGATCCAGCTCTCTGCCATGGCCTGGGAAAGCAGTAGAAGATGGCCCAAGTCCTTGGGCCCCTGCATCCACGCGGGAGACCTGGAAGAAGCTACTAGCTTCTGGCTTCAGATTGGCCCAGCTCTGGCCATTGTGGCCAACTGGGGAGTGAACCAATGGATGGAAGACCTCTTTCTCTCTGCCTCTCCTTTTCTCTCTGTGTAACTCTGACTTTCAAATAAATAAATCTTAAAATAATTTAAAAGTATAAGTTTAGTTGGGGCCAGTGCCATGGCATACTGAGTAAGCCACTACCTGTGGGACTGACATCCCATATGGGTGCTGGTTCTAATCCTGGCTGCTCCACTTCTGATCCAGCTCTCTACTAATGCACCTGGGAAAGCAGCAGAAGATGGCCCAAGTGCTTCAGCCCCTGCAACCACGTGGGAGACCCAGAAGAAACTCCTGGCTTCTGATTTCAGATCCCTCTGGCTCCAACCATTGCAGCCATTTGGGGAGTGAAATCAGTGGATGGAAGAACTCTGTCTCTAACTCTGCCTTTTAAATAAATAAATAAATCTTAAAAAAAAAAAAAGGATGAAGTTAGAAAACTATTAAGCACAAAATAAACAAGAGAAAATTAACAGCTTTTCCACCTTTATTTGCGAAAGAATAAAGTTTTAAGTTTCTTTTAGGCAAGTACACAAATGGGGTGCATCTGGCCTAGGGGATAAGACATCATTTTGGGATGCACACATCCCAAATCAGGGTGTCTGCGTCCGAATACTGGCTCCACTCCTGATTCCAGCTTCCTGCTCACGGGAGAGAGCCAGTAATGGCTCACGTACTTGGGTCCCTGCTACCTCCAAGAGAGACCGTGTACTACCCACATGGGAGACCTCCTGCAGCCTACGTGGAAGGTCTGGATTGAACTCTCAGCTCCTGGCTTCAGCCTGGCCTGGCTCCGGTTGCTGCCATTATTTGGGGAGTAAACTTGTCGATGAGAGTATTCTCTCTCTCAAATAATTTTTTTAAACAAGTAGTCAAACAAAAGGGAAAGAGGAGGGCAACTCTAGACATGCATACTCGAAAAATTATGGATTAAGACCACATGTGTGGCTGGCGCCATAGCTCAACAGGCTAATCCTCTGCCTTGCAGCGCCAGCACACTGGGTTCTAGTCCCGGTCAGGGCGCCAGATTCTGTCCCAGTTGCCCCTCTTCCAGGCCAGCTCTCTGCTGTGGCCTGGGAGTGCAGTGGAGGATGGCCCAAGTGCTTGGCCCTGCACCCCATGGGAGACCAGGAGAAGCATCTGGCTCCTGCCATCGGATCAGCACGGTGCGCCAGCCGCAGTGCGCAGGCCGCGGCGGCCATTGGAGGGTGAACCAACGGCAAAGGAAGACCTTTCTCTCTGTCTCTCTCACTGTCCACTCTGCCTGTCAAAAAAAAAAAAAAAAGGCCACATGTGTGATTCCATGTATGTGAAATGCCCGGAACAGGCAAGTCTGTAAACATAAACCAGATCTGTGGTTGGCTAGGGCTAAGGGAAGAGAAACGCAGGCGAGGCAGGGGAAGTTACAGCTAAAGGGTTCAGGGTCAGGGGTCAAAAATGTTCTAAAATACGTGGTGGTAAAATACGTGGTGGGTGGATTGTGGAGGCTGGCGTACTGGCACAGCAGGTTAAGCCACCACTTGCAATGCCAGTATCCCACACCTGAGAGCTGGTTCAAGTCCCGGCTGCTCCACTTCCCACGCACCTTCCTGCTAATGTGTCTAGGAAGACAGTGGAAGATGACCCAAGTACTTGGGTCCCTGCTACTCATGTGGGAGACCCAGATGGAGCTCCAGGTTCATGGCTTTGGCCTGACCCAGTTGTAGCTATTGCAGCTATTTGGGGAGTGAACCAGTGGATAGAAGATCTCTCTGTCCCTTGCTCTCTCTGTGTAACTCTTTCTGTTGAATATATAAATCATGTGTGTGGGTGCATATGTGAATGTGTGTGTGTGTGTGGAGTTGTGGAAGAGACATGAAGGACACACAGGCAGTGAGTGACACCAGGTGGACGGCTGTGGCAGTAAGTAGCCTGGCTGGATGGATGAGAATGACCGACTGATTAAAGGGGTTCAAGATGATGGGATGATGGGGAAGGGGAGGCAGCTGTCTTCCACATGTTTAAAACAGCCCATATATTGTCCAGTAGGTCACTGGTCATTGGTTACATACATGCATACATGTGTAGCTACTTCAAGAAGTTCAGGTATCAAAGTTTTGATGCTATTCATGATATATAGAAAGAGTCGAAGGGGAACCAGGGAAAGTGACAGCCAGGGCGTACTGCTTCACGGTGTAAACTTCCACAAGGCAAAGCGCAGCATTTACCACTGAACGTAACAGTGTGCAAAGGAACCACACATGTGACACGGACTCCCTCAGCAGGTGGGCAATGGTCTGGGGACTGATAAAAGGGGCCACAGCAAGTGATTCTTATTTTTTTTTTAAGCTTTATTTATTTATTTGAAAGTCAGAGTTACACAGAGATAGGAGAGGCAGAGAGAGAGAGAGATCTTCCATCCGATGGTTCACTCCCCAGTTGGCCGCAATGGTTGGAACTGCGCCGATCCAAAGTCAGAAGCCAGGAGCTTCTTCCAGGTCTCCCACACGGGTGCAGGGGCCCAAGGACTTGGGCCATCTTCTACTGCTTTCCCAGGCCATAGCAGAGAGCTGGATCTGAAGAGGAGCAGCTGGGACTAGAACCAGCGCCCACATGGGATGCCGGTGCTTCAGGCCAGGGCGTTAACCCGCTGAGCCACAGCACTGGCCCCAGTGATTCTTATTTAATAGGAGATGGGACAGTGACTTGAGTCACAGCAATTTCATTTTAAGATGAGAGGCGAGCAGACAGCAGCGGGGATGACTGATGGACCAGAGTCTTCCAGGAGCAGACACCCCTCCCCCGGGCCAGAGGGAAGGAGGGAGAAAGCAGGAAAAGAAAAGGCTGCGGAATGGGAGCAGGAACCGCCGAGGACCCAGAATACAGCAAGGCCCAGCAGGGATGAGAGTAGGGCAGCGCACGTTAGGATGGGTCCAGGGACGGCGCTGCTGGCGAAGCGGTCCAGCCCGCCCGCCGGGAGACTGAACTGCTTCCTGGCTGTGCATCACAGGCTGAACTGAAACCACGGATCCTCGACCTTTCCCTCGCTGCCTATACAAACAGCTCCACACGGTCCCACCTAGTTGTTGACTTGACTCGCAACTTGACAGCGGGAGACGTGAGGACCCACAGTGACCCACAGGGCGGGGCTCTCCAGGGGACAGGACTGGGAAAAGGAGAAACTCCCCTGTGATCAGAAAAGGAGGGTAGCCACACCAGCTGTGAATATGGCAGTGAGTTTCCTTTAATCAAAGACCACTATGACAAATTCATTAACTATCAAAAGCTACATGTTACAAAAACAATCTTCCTTTAAAAATGCGTAATCATACAATATGTACAATACATGCTACTTTCCTTTTTGGATTTCACCATCCATTGGAGTCCTAAAAAGAGGGGATGGGGAATAACTGGTTACCAGTTGATAAATGATCGCTCCAAGTTCACACAATATACACAAATAAAATCTAACAAGTAACCCTCCCTTGGTGAGCAGTGCCCAGAGTAATCCACTTTGTACATCGCATAACTGTCTCTTCTTTAAAAATCCTCAAATTATGTTCTCACAGAAATAAATTATCTTAGAACCAAATTGCAATTAATTGATGCACATTTTAAGAGATTACACTAAATACCTTTAAAAACACTTTATTTCTCAGAAATCACAGAAAATTTGAGCTAGAAGAAAATTAGCATTACTTAGTTCACCCTCACCCGTCCCCCCACCCACCCCCATTCACAGACACACACAGGTAAGGACAGGCGCTGAGTGGGACCAGGTGACCTGAGGTAAGGACAGGTGCTGAGTGGGACCAGCTGACCTGAGGTAAGGACAGGCGCTGAGTGGGACCGGGTGACCTGAGGTAAGGACAGGCGCTGAGTGGGACCGGGTGACCTGAGGTAAGGACAGGCGCTGAGTGGGACCGGGTGACCTGAGGTAAGGACAGGCGCTGAGTGGGACCCGGTGACCTGAGGTAAGGACAGGCGCTGAGTGGGACCGGGTGACCTGAGGTAAGGACAGGCGCTGAGTGGGACCGGGTGACCTGAGGTAAGGACAGGCGCTGAGTGGGACCGGGTGACCTGAGGTAAGGACAGGCGCTGAGTGGGACCGGGTGACCTGAGGTAAGGACAGGCGCTGAGTGGGACCAGCTGACCTGAGGTAAGGACAGGCGCTGAGTGGGACCCAGTGACCTGAGGTAAGGACAGGCGCTGAGTGGGACCCAGTGACCTGAGGTAAGGACAGGCGCTGAGTGGGACCGAGTGACCTGAGGTAAGGACAGGCGCTGAGTGGGACCGGGTGACCTGAGGTAAGGACAGGCGCTGAGTGGGACCGGGTGACCTGAGGTAAGGACAGGCGCTGAGTGGGACCAGCTGACCCGAGGTAAGGACAGGCGCTGAGTGGGACCGGGTGACCTGAGGTAAGGACAGGCGCTGAGTGGGACCGGGTGACCTGAGGTAAGGACAGGCGCTGAGTGGGACCGAGTGACATGCCAGAGATCTTAAAGTGGGGGCAGAACCAGCAGAATCTCTTCCACTGCCCATCCACAGCTACCGGCAGTACAGAATGAGCAAGACTAAGGGTTCTTTCAAAAAAATATTCTCTGTCATCAAAATGAAGATTTCACAGCACAACTCCCATTTCAGCACTGTGGTGTAGAAGGCTAAGCCTCCCCCTGCAGTGTCAGCATCCCATGTGGGCACTGGTTCAAGTCCTGGCTGCTCCACTTCTAATCCGGCTCCCTACTAATGTGCCTGGGAAAGCAGTAGAAAATGGCCCAAGCCCTTGGGCCCCTGCACCCACGTGGGAGACCAGGAAGAAGCTCCTGGTTCCTGGCTTTGGCCTGGCCAAGCCACAGCCATTGCAGACATTTGGGGAGTGAACCAACTACCTTTCAAATAAAATAAATCCTTAAAAAAAATCTTAAAAAAACCTGAGTGGATTTCATTTAAAAAAAAAAAAAAAAAAAAGAAATGCCCATCTAGCCACGTCACTCTGGGGCAGCTCTGTTCTCTCCCTTTTCTGCTTTGCACATAGGAAACAAGGAGATCGTGTGGAGCAGGCAGAATGGCGGGGGCGTGTGCTCCTGCCCCGCATCTCTGAAGAACACCCAAGCAGTCAACCCTGGGACGGGATCTTCCAACCACTGCCTTGCCTCTGTCTTTCTCGCCAGTTAACACACGTGGGGCCCTGCATGGAGGCAAAATCCCAGCTGCCCCAGGGGAGCGCTCACCTCCGCTCCTGTCAAGCACTCTGTTGGCTCTGACTCGAAGTGATCACAGGCTCGGAAATCTCAAACGTCCTCACGATCTCCTGGCAGGAAGCAAGAGCGAGCGTCTGCGCCCTGCGTGCAGAGCAAAGCCAGGCCCAGCTGCGCAGTGGCAGAAACGCGGCTTACCTCCCAGTCCCGGTAACTCAGAGCTATAATCCCTTGATTCCTGATTTGGGTGTTCTGGTCAATTTCCTCATTTTCTTCATTATTAACAGGTTCTGTTTGAAAGATAGAATTTTCAAAGGTTATCAAATCGGAAGAGGTAACTGGAACAGAAGCTGATGAGTAATAGGAATGGAGCCTGAACTGAGAAAAATACTTAGGCTATTACACAGTCATGAGGATGCCATGCATTAGTGAGTTGCCATCATACAATTGTAGCTGCGAATCTCTAATTTAAAAAAAAAAATTCATTATCAGGGCCAGCACTGTGGCATAGTAGGCCAAGCCTCCATATGCGGTGCCTGCATCCTGTACGGGCACCGGTTCAGGTCCTGGCTGCTCCTCTTCCGATCCAGCTCTCTGCTATGGCCTGGCAAAGCAGTGGAAGATGGCCCAAGCTCTTGGGCCCCTGTACTCATGTGGGAGACCCAGAAGAAGCTTCGGGCTCCTGGCTTCAGACTGGCCCAGCTCCAGCCATGGCGGCCATTTGGGGAGTCAACTAGCAGATGGAGGAACTCTCCCTTTGTCTCTCTCTCTGCAAGCCTGCCTCTCAAATAAACAAATAAAAAATCCTTTAAAAAAAGACAAAGAAGCTACAAACAGTGACTGCAATCACAAACTTTGTATATTAGCATTTGAGGGGAGTTACATCATTTTGTGGCTACTCTTACAGCAGCGGCAGACACTGGATCAATGACACAGGTAAATCCACAGCAATCTAAACTTTGGTCCTGTTTCCAGTATGTTCAGCCAGCAGAACAACATACAACACTCTAAGTTTGCTACCTACAACGAAAACTCATTCACAATTAGGAAGATAAATCTCATAAACTCTTGGGACAAACAACTTTTTCTCCAAAACGAATTTCCCAAAGAGTATATTTACCTATTATTGGCAGT
This sequence comes from Sylvilagus floridanus, assembly GCA_949820135.1. Taxonomy (NCBI): domain Eukaryota; kingdom Metazoa; phylum Chordata; class Mammalia; order Lagomorpha; family Leporidae; genus Sylvilagus; species Sylvilagus floridanus. The sequence continues at coordinate 72,167,758 of OX463235.1, forward strand.
CGGTCTTGGTCAAGTCTTATTCTTGCAAAACCATCCTAAAACAAACACATGCTTTTAGGAGCTGGGCAATATTGAGACTCAAACTTACAAGCACTGGATGAAGTAAATGACTGAGCAATTCTGCATCTCAGGCCATCAGCATGTCCCGTAAACAATGAGGAGCAGCTGCAGGCCAGCGTCCCCTGACAGGGCCTCTCAGGGTCTGACCAGCACCGACCCAAACCCAGCCTCTGTCCCGCCTCTATAGCTCCCTGACACACAGTTTGGAATACCCCGCATTTTGTTATGCATAATTCTATCACAGACCGTGAACGGCCAATGTTTTGGTCAATACAAGTATAAGGTTAAAATCAAATTCATCTCACGTGTGTAGGATGCAGGCTGATGTAAAACCAATGACTGTAAAAAGCACATTTCCACAGTACAGTTCTGAGTGCAATATAGTTTTTAAACCTATTCTGAATTTCAAGAGCTACAAGACTACTTTAAAGGGACCTAGTGTTTGGCACAGCGGGTTAAGTCGCTGCCTGCGACTCCGGTATCCCACATGGGCAACTGCTCTCCTGACCCTGCCTTCTGCTGATATGCCTGGGAAAGCCGCAGAAGATGGGCCAGGGGCTCGAGTCCTGCTACCCCTGGGAGAGACCTGGATGAAGCTCCTGGCTTCGGTGTGGTCCAGCCCCAGGGAATTGTGGCCATTTGGGAAGTGAGACAGTGGATAGAAAATCTCTCTTACTGTCTCTCTCGCTCGCTACTCACTAGCTATCTGTAACTCTGCCTTTCAAACAGAAACATACATACATACATGCATACATAAAAAGACTGTAAAGAGCTCCCACGCTCCCTCACTCATATTCACTTAGCTTTGGTACATGTACTTCACCACTCTCTCAGCTCTGTTGTATTATTTGAAGACCACATACAGTCTGCCTCCTCTCCCTAATCCTTCAATGTCGATTTCTTGAAAATAAGAATATTCTCCCATAAAACATTTACCATACTGATGTCAAGTCTATAGTTCCATACTTAAATTTTGCCAATACTTTCGCTAACCTCAGGTTGACTACCCCTAACCTGAAAGGCTTAAGACTAGAATGTGTTCTGTTTCCCACATTCTGGAGCATTTGCATATACATAATGAGGCATCTTGGGGATGCGACCCACATCGAAGTACCCACTCATTTATGTTTCACATACACCTTAAACACATAGCCTGCAGGTAATCTGATACAGTATCTCACACGTTTTTTAGACACCATGAGACAAAGCTTCATTGTGTGGAATTCTCCACGAGTGCCATCAAGTGCCACTCTGCACTGACGTTTAGATTTGGGAGCACTTTAGATTTCCAAATTAGGGATTCTCAGCCTTTACCTATAAAATATAAAAGCTAGCACACAGATTGTTGGCTACGTTCTTCTAATATGCCAATGAATGCTTTGCTGCACTAAGTCCACACTAAATGCTGGTTAGCACGGATCCCGCTGCTAGTTCCCATCTTTCACTTTCATCATGCAGCCTTTGAGAGGCGTAAAGAGGGGCCGGCGCTGTGTTATATCAGGTAAAACACCTCCTGTAGTGCCAGCATCCCATATGGACGCTCGTTCGAGTCCTGGCTGCTCCACTTCCGATCCAGCTCTCTGCCATGGTCTAGGAAAGCAGTGGAAGATGGCCCAAGTCCTTGGGCCCCTGCACCCACATGGGAGACCCAGAAGAAGCTCCTGGCTTTGGATGGGTCCATTGTGGCCATCTGGGGAGTGAACCAGCGGATGGAAGACCTCTCTCTCTTTCTCTCTGCCTCTGTCTTTCAAATAAATAAATCTTAAAAAAAAAAAAAAAAAAAAAGAAGCAATTAGAGAGAGAACCCTAAATCTTACCCGTATAATGAAGGAAACATGAAAGATGTTTTCTACCGTCCGGGGGAAAGAATGTGGATCAACCACAAAGTCAAAGAAGGACATTGGAGTATCAGCTATAGACAAATGAGAAAAAAACATTCTTCAACACAGGAAAAACAATTTTTGCTCATCAGTAAGACCAATGTTCCCTAGCACGAGCCAGAGACACCAAATAGATGAGCACTCTTCCTGCTGTGGGGTGCCCATCAGTGCAGCTCTCAGAAGGTCAACATGGCATCTCTGTTAAAAAGAGGGGTGCCCACCGACCTGGCAGTCCTCGAACAGGCTGTCCTACAGCGCACGGCGTGCCACTGCAGCGGCGGAGCCACTGATACACTGGTACCCAGGAATTACCCGTCCACTCAGAGAGCTCAGTTAGGGCATCTGTGACAGAGGCATAGCAGGGGGACCACTGGACAGATCAAGGAAGCTGTCCACTGACTGCAGGGAAGTGCACGTGGAAGAGCCACATGGCAGAAGAATGCACGTTTTAGGCTGGCGCCGCGGCTCAATAGGCTAATCCTCCGCCTTGTGGCGCCAGCACACCGGGTTCTAGTCCCAGCAGGACGCCAGATTATGTCCCGGTTGCCCCTCTTCCAGGCCAGCTCTCTGCTGTGGCCCGGGAGCGCAGTGGAGGATGGCCCAAGTGCTTGGGCCCTGCACCCCATGGGAGACCAGGAGAAGCACCTGGCTCCTGGCTTTGGATCAGCGCGGTGCGCCGACCACAGCGGCCATTGGAGGGTGAACCAACGGCAAAGGAAGACCTTTCTCTCTGTCTCTCTCTCTCACTATCCTCACTGTCCACTCTGCCTGTCAAAAATAAATAAATTAATTAATTAATTAATAAATAAATAAGAAGAATGCACATTTTAGGGTTAGCTTGGGAGAGAAGCAAAAAAAAAAAAAACCCACAAACGGAAGGAAACCATCTGAAATACACATGTGTTTTACAAGCGGCTTCCTCCGGGGAGCGAGAGGAGGCGGTAGAATAGGCACTTGACTTTCTTATTTGTCTCACTTACGACACATTTTATTTTGTAACAGAAAAAATCCTATCTTGTAAAGATAAAAATGAATAATTCACCAGTGTTCTCACATGGGAATTCTCTAAAACAGAAGCCTCATTAGGTATGAATGCGGAGAGGGGCACAGCAGGTAGCATTGCGGTACAGCACGTTCAGCCACCACCTACAAGGCGGCATCCCACACGGGCACTGGTGCTAGTCCCCGCTACTTTAGTTCTGATCCAACTCCCTGCTAATGTGCTCGGGAAAACAGAATATGGCCCAAATGTCTGGGCCCCTGCCACCCACGTGGGAGACCCAGATGGCGTTCTAGGCTCCTGGCTTCAGCCTGGCGCAGCCCCAAGCCACTGCAGCCGTTTAGAGACTGAACCAGCAGATGGAAGATCCCTGTCTCTTCATCTCTAACTCTGCCTTTCAAATAAATAAAATAAATCTTGAATAAATACATATGCCAAAAGAGAACCAAAATGATTCAAGCATTATATAGAACTGCAAAAAATGCCTTTTAAATAAAAATAGTCTCACTGGAAGTGACCCCTCTGACCAACACCAGCGGCTCCACTTTCCATGCGGTGCCATACTCACGATCTTCCCGAAAATACGTCTGTAACAGTCCCAGGATTCGCTCCACTTCTTTTTCTGTTGCTTCTTGATGAGATTCTTCCATTCTTTTTAACTGGAACACAAACACAAGTCATCACCAAGCTGAGAAACTCGCCAGCTAATAACCTCCTCCTCCCTCTTGCAGGCCCAAACTCCTCTGAGCGTCTTTTCCTGGAGACTGCTAGCAGTTTCATCCCCATCTTGAACTTTACCGTTCAAAAGAACATTTTCTAGTCTTAGCCACATTTTCAAATGGAGGAGGGGACTTCAAAAATTTCAAAGGAAATGGAATTAAAATCTAAGTTAACATTTTTTTTGAAATCCATGTGTAGTTTTTTCACACTACACCTTTTCCAGGAACTGTCTGAAGACTACTTGTATCATTTCTTAACAGAAGAGTAACGGTACCCAATCAGCCATCTGCAAGTTGAACATAAAACAGCAAAATCCAAAAGGAAAATTCTGCATCAGGGGATCTCAGTGGGGCGTGACTTTGACTGCCCTCCCGCACCCGCAGGGAACATCTGGCTAAGCACCTGGCGGCATTTTTGGTTGGCACAGCCACGAGGAGGATTATTGTCGGCACCTACATCCTACAGTGCCCAGGACAGCTCCCTGCAACAAGGAATTACCCAGCCTAAACATTGATGGTGCTGGGGTTGACAAATCCTCGTTCAGCAGAACCGATGAAAACTACAGAAATGAATTAAGGGCAAGTGGCCAACCCAATAAAATGTGCAGAGGCTTCAATAACTATTTATGCAACAGACACTGAGCCCTGCCTGAAGGCTTCGAAGAGATGGCCGCCTGCATGTGCGCTATGTTGGGGGCTATCCTCACTTTCAGCATTTGAGAAAGTTAACTTCAGGAGAACAAACCTCGGCAGGCATCGCTCGCTGCTCTTCTATCATGCGAACTTTCCTTGGACGATCGACGCGCGGCTTTGGCACAGGGCACTCTCCTTGTATTGAACCCAACCTAATGAGAAACATGCTTTCACGTCTTTGTTTGCCTTTTCAGGAAGCTAATTCCACTAACTAAGAGCGGTTGGCCTGGTGCAGCCACATGCAGCCCAGCATGGGCGCCATGCGGGCTGACGGCAGACCCTCCTTCTCGGTGAGCTTCGTGACACCCTTTCTGATCCCTAGGAGCTTTGCTCAAACACAAACGCCTGCTCTCTGTACAGCAAGCCTGTGACTGTGCCTGGGACGTCTCCCGCTGGCCTGGAGTCTCTGTTCTAGTCCATTTCTGAGAGGAGAGCGAGGAAGGGGGTGGGGAAGGAGAGGGCAACTCCGGGGGTCGAAGGCCTTCGATCTGGAGGCGCCAGGGTAGAGGCTCAGAGCCCAGGGCTGAGACCACGCCTGCCGGGGTAACAGGTCAAGCAGAGGCCATGAGCCTTTTTCCTTTTGCACTCTCTCCACCTTCCTCCTGGCTAAAAGTCCCAAGGCAGACTCGGGCCACGTGCAGTGCGAGGTGCATCGTGCAGAGATCAAGGCCCCAAGACTATGGACCCTGGGCTATGTTTATTATATGTATTTCCATAACATATATTCATAGGACATAAATATTATATGTGTACAGATTTCATCTCCCTACACTTGAGACAAAAGCACAGGTGTAGCTGGACAGACATTCACACACACAGATCCATTTCCACAGAATACAGCAGATCCTGGAGTGCCAGAACAGAGCCTGGCTCAAGTGCAGTGACGGCGTCCAGGCAGACAGAGGAGAGACCCTGCTGGGAAACCTGATCCTACACTGCTAAGACCACTGCTGAAGAAGGTCCTGGGGGCTTCTCGGGGCGCCTTTGGGCTAAGTAAACCTCACCAGAGGGAAAGGTCATTGGAGACTGAGTGACAAGCGAGCACAAGGCCACACTCAGAACTGCCCCGTGGCGAGAAGCGGGGCTGGGGGCTGAGATGAAGCTTAAGGCTCCATCTTTAGATCCCAGGATTCACGACAGACCTCAACACTCAATGGCAAAATAACAAAGGCCTGGATTTTTATCCTAAGGAGGTCTGGTCATTTTCTTGTAATATTTGCAACGGCTCTCAGCCCGAGTGACCTAAGGCTGGACAGGAACGGAGGCCTGGCCCACACCACAGCCCTGCCACTTCCGCAGAAGCCTGCCAGGGAGACACCATGCATCTCAGGAAGTTTACAGAGGCTGATCAGAAAAGACAAACGTCCAGGAGGTAGACCGTTACGGAGGAAAGGACGGAAACAAGGAGGACAGTTCCCTTTGAATGAAACATCTACCGGGAAGTGCAGGCTGCCTTACAAAAAACCACCAAGGGAGCTGGCTTTGGTTCCGCCAGGGGTCCCCCAGCTAGGAAGACAGAAGGAAATTTCACCTGACTACCAAGAAAAACTTGTTTTAAAACCAGGGCCGTATCCAAAAACAGAGCTGGGCAGTGTATGTTCGGACAAGGGCTTGAGTAGTCTTCACATAGAGGTGAGTGACTGCCCAATGGGACGCCTGATGCCAGCCTCAGCAGGTGCACCCGCGTCCTCCCGCCCCAAGATCTCAAAGACACTCAAACAAGGATGTAAGCCGGGACGCGGGTCCTTTAGCTTCCCCTCCCCATGGAGAGTTTATGGGCTTTGCAGCCAAAGTGCAGGAGGGCGCCGAGCACCGGCATGAGGGCTGTCACCACTACACTACCAAACCATCTTTGTCCCTACGAGAAAAAACAGCGTAAGCTTTACAAATGGCTGGTCTGTCGGATTTTTAAAATAATCTTACAGAAAGTGGAATGTATGGGTTTTATTAAAGGTGTTTTCTGCTGTTTTGCCTGATATTTTCCAGGAGTCATAGACTATGAAATCAGAATCAGAACTATCTTCATCACGGATGAGTTCTTCAGCTTCTAGCGGATTTACACCCATATGTGTCAGCTACAAAAAACGAAGGAAGACAAAAAAACCCCAGTTAAGCCGCAAGCAATCATTCAGCACATTCAACAACCTGCATCCCTAAACCTTTCCAGCGCCAGGGGCGAAGGCTATTTTCGGGGTCTTGCTATGCTACCCAGATTTCTCCTCCTACACATCATTTCATGCAGAAATGCCTGTTTTCCAAGGTCTCTTCTCTTTGGCAGAAAATACTCTTCCATGCACTCAGAGCTTTTCTTTAGGTGGGAAGCGACACGAATCAGACCACTGGTTCTCCACCAGGCTCTTACTGCCCACAGGGGTCTTTCAGCCATACCTGAAGGCATCCACTGGGAGAGGCTGGGGGGCTGCTCAACACCCTCGGGGCACAGGAAAGTCACCTGGAGCCCACAGGGTCAACAGTGCCCAGGCTGAGAACCCCTGCTCCAGGCAGCCTCTGGCAGGCTGGGGTGCAGGGACACCAGAACTAGGCCCCCGGGGAATGCCTGCATCCCAGACTGCCCAGTTCTCAGCCCGGCTGGACCAGCATAAACCTACAGAAGCTCCAGGACAGAGCCGGGGGGTGGAGCTGCTTTCAAACCTTAGGTTTCAGCCAGCCTCCCACCTGCTTAGCATCAGCAAGAGCTCAGCTCGTTTTAAAAGTGCCTTCCAGGGCAGGCCTGGTGGAGTTAAACAGTTCTACCTTCCAGAAAATGCACTGTATGCATTTACTTTTATGAAAGGACACATTTATCACATTATACTGTAAAGTACCTAGGAGTTACCAAGTCACGATGGCCGTATCATATAGAAACCATCGTCACAAGGCCCACGGGAACATAACCCTACTGAAGACAACCAAACTGAGGAGGAGAAAGGCAGCCAGAGCCCGGTCAGAGGGCCCGGTCAGCGCTGCTCTCCCCTTGCCGGCCGCTCCTAGCATGGCACCCTCATAGCAAGACATTTGACCAGCCGTTCACTTAAGGTTTTGCAAGCAGTACTTTAGGACTTCAGGAATTTATTTTTGATGCATAAATACAGAGCTTTATCTCATAAACAGTAATTTTTTAAAATACCCAATATACAGCCACTCTGAAGAGTGTGCATTTTCCTAAATGTGTTTCACTTCACAATTTTTTTTTTTTTTGACAGGCAGAGTGGACAGTGAGACAGAGAGACAGAGAGAAAGGTCTTCCTTTTACTATTGGTTCACCCTCCAATGGCTGCTGCGGCTGGCGCACCACACTGATCCAAAGCCAGGAGCCAGGTGCTTCTCCTGGCCTCCCATGGGGTGCAGGGCCCCAGCACTTGGGCCATCCTCCACTGCCTTCCCGGGCCACAGCAGAGAGCTGGACTGGAAGAGGAGCCACCGGGACAGAATCTGGCGCCCCAACTGGGACTAGAACCCGGTGTGCCAGCGCCGCAGGTGGAGGATTAGCCTGTTGAGCCGTGGCGCCAGCTTCACTTCACAAATCTTTTTAAATTTAAGGTTTTAAAAACTACAAATTGGAAACTGTCTGCCTCATGCCTTTACAAATACTTTATCTGGTTTAGATGTCATAGTACTAAATCTTTTCAATAACCACGTGACACGACGACAGAAATTCAGTGTTTGAATCAAGGTGCCAGGACAGAAGCTGCCTCAGAGTAGAATCAAAAACAGACAAGGTGGCAGGTGCCTGGCTCAGCAGTAAGATGCCACTCGGGAAGTCCACACCTGGTATCAGAGCACCTGGGTTCGAGTCCCCGCTCTGCTTCCAGGTCTGGCTTCCTGCTCACGTGCAGCCTGGGGGGCAGCCAGCAAGTGACGGCTCAAGTATTTAGCTCCCTGCCACCCACATGGGAGAGTTGGATTAAGTCTCAGGCTCCTCACTTGGGTCTGGACCAACTCTGATATTTGTAGAGCAAACCAGCAGATGGAAGATCTCTGTCTCTATACATGTATCTCTCTCTCTCTCTGCCTCTCTCTCTCTCTTTTTTAATATGGTAAGATACAAGGTCAGTCTCTTTTTTTGGTAAATCCATCAAGGAAAAGTTATAAAATTTCAAGTAACAAGTATTCAAACTTAAAAGACAAAGAAGGATGAATAAAACCGTATTTGTGCGGTTCTGAAATATTCTCAAAGACAGCACATCCCCCTTCTCCAGGCTTCTGCCCAGCCCAGCACAAAGGTTCCAGGTCACTGAGAATGACCCAGAACGCTTATGAACTAAAAATGGCCATTTGTAAATATCTGTAGCACTCCAGAGTCTTAAACAGAATGCAGAGATGTTCAGACCGCTCTAAGCTCCCACCCACTCTACTTCGTCATTTAATCCGATCTTTTCAGAGGAACTTGAGGCCCAAAAAGCAGGATTTGGGGAGGCAAAGGAAATGAAGTAAAATAACTTGCCTATTAACATAAGCAAAGTGGATCATTACACAGCACGTGACTGAACAGACATTTCTTGGGAAGTCAGAGTAGTCGTGCACTTACTAGAGTCTCAACGTATCGTAACATGTCGAACGAGCTCAGATCCGAGCGCAGCTGCTTCGCTTTCTCTTTGCCCAAGTCCGAAGCCAGAACAAGAAAATGTGCATCGAGGACTGCTTCTCTTGCCCGGGACACTACCCGACAAAGGAGGAAAACAGACACGTTACAGAACCCGCAGGAGCCACGCAGAGATCTGCCCTAAGTTTCCCACCGCTTAAATCAGGATTTCCCACTGGACCAAAGTCTCAAGGGCTGAAAAGTGGCCTGAAACTGGCTCCCGTGCTCAGCCCCCCAGTTTCCAGCGCAGGCTGCCAGTCTTCACAACCCCCAGCCTGCTGCCTGCTGTCCACGCCCCGGCAGCTGACCTGCAACCTCACGGCCAGCTGACGAAGACGCGCACACACCTCTCACACTCGCTTTTCCCTCGGACTCAGCTAACCCATTCCAATCAGCGTTGCCGTGCTGAGGCCCATCAAGTCAAATGCCCAGTGCGTGTGTGACGCCAGCACAGTCAGGGAGGCCCAAGTGGACGCGTGGGTACGTGTGGGGCAGGCATCCTGCACACGGCAGCACAGCTGACCCCCAAACCAGCAGTCTGCAGGCAGGAGGGAGTGACCCGAGGACACACACTCAAGAAAGGTCTAAAGAGGACGTGGGATTCAGGGTCCGCTACGGAAGAAGCTCGGAGGGGAATGGGACAGGCAAGCTGGATGCTCAAGGGGAGGTGGCCCTGGCTCAACCGGGCTCAGAGAGGGAGGGTAAGAGACGGTGAGACAGCCCTGTGGGAACCCCTGCAGAGGGGGGCGCTAAAGGGAGCCAGGAAGAGAGCCAACAGGGGAACCCACAAACACACACATCAATACAAACACACAAATGCCAGCGCAGGGCTGGCTCGAGGCTCACAGAAGCAGCCCCAAGGTGGCCGGAGAGCTGCCGCCTCCAGTCTGCGCCCTCATCCATCACCTCCGGAAAGTCCCCGGGGGAGTGGCCAGGTGGACACAGGTGCTGCACCAGGGGGCTCTAGCCCAGCTCTCCCCCAGCCCATCAGCCACATGGCGCTCACGGCCAATGTCAGCTCAGGGGAGACGTCTCGGTCAGTAGGGGACTGAGACCCACAGACGCCAAGCGGTCAGAATTCTGCAGCCTAAGCGACTCCCGGGGCCCAGCTGAGAGAATCATTTTGCCTTCAACGTGTTGCTTGGAACACCAGAAACAGCTGACCAGGGGGAGGGTATGTGGACAAAGCTGATAAGACGCGCCGCACAGGTCAAGGCAGTGAACAGTTGAGCGTTAACAGGGAGGAGCTGGACAGTGGTCCAGGCTGGGGAGAGAAGGCAAGGCTCAGAGGGTGGGGTTTAAGCAGATGGAGAGAAAGGCTTAGTTCCTGAAGGCTGTGATGAGATTCACCCAACACGACCCAGCAACCATGGAGAAAAGGGTTCGTGGAGGAACCGTGGCCATCCCAGGAAACGACTAGAAATATACACCCGTCCTGGGAGACCACGAGGAGCTGCAGTGCCAACGCAGCACAGGTTCCATGGATTCCTCTTGTCCACTGTGCCTGTCCGCCATCTGCCTTCCGCCTGGCACGGACTGGGAGAGGGCCCCAGGGGACAGTGCTCTGGGTGGCTGTCCCAGGCTCCAACACACAGCCCCCAGAGAACCCACCGCACCTCTCCGGTGGCTGAACACAGACCACTGCTGCAGCTTCTGGCTCCATCATGTCTGCTCCCTGTCTCACAGACACTCAGCAGGTGCACCTGCAGGGACCCCTTAGCAGAGGGACAGGTGGCCCATCAGCAAGAAGCTGGGAGGCGGCCAGGAAAAGAAACAGGCTGGGTTCCGCACCCCCGCCATTCAACAAACGAAGGGGACTCGGACTTGGATCAGGGGTCGGCACCCACTTGGAGCTCTCAGTTTTAGGCTGGGCAAATGGCAGGTGCACAATGAAAGCCCCCAAACTGGGGGAGCTCCATGTAAACGCGGCAGCTGCCTGACGTTAGTACATCGGCTCTTACAGAAAGCCAATTGAAACGACCCTAAGACACAGGAGATGGAAAAGGACGAATCACCTTCATTGAACAGCGTGTTGGCCTCCTCGAGGACCTCTGTTAACTTGTCGCTGGCGTTCAGTATATCCTCCCGGTTTTCTATTCGAGAATAAAAACGCAGTGAGGAGGAGCTGACAGTGTCGCCCCTGCGGCGGCACAGCCGCGACCCCCCGCACGTGCAGGGCCGGGCGCTCCCCCAGCCCCGGGGAGGGGCCCGAGCACCGGACGGCGCGCGGCGGGGCCCCAGGCCACCGCGCCTGGGCGAGGCGCGGGCTCCGCGTCCCGCCCGGGCCGCCCCGGCTCTCCGGGGAGCCGCAGCCCGGGCCCCGCCAGGTCCGGCCGCGCCGGCCACAACGCGGAGGCGCGGGCGCCCGCGGCCGGGCCGAGCCGGCGCCGCCTGGGCCTGCGCCCGCCGCCGCCCCTCGCCCGCTGCCCGCCCGCGCCGCCGCCTTACGTTGCACGGAGTTGATGAGCGCCCGGTACTGATGGCGGATCTGGCGGCACAGGCCGTGGTCCGTCTCCGCCTCCAGGCTGGCCGGGTCCATCATCTCGTCCCCGGAGTCCGACGGCTCCGTCTCGTCCAGGCTCGGGCGCTCCGGGGCCTCCCTGCGCTCGGGCGCGGCGCCGCGGCGGGACGCGGGCGACAGCGGGGACCGCGAGCGGGAGCGGGTGCGATCCCGGTGCGGGTCCCGGCCCCGGCCCCGGCCCTCGGGCCGGCGGCCGCTGCTGTCGCCGGACATCGCGCCGATGGGCAGTGCAACTTCGGGACGGCGGAAGTTCGCGCCAGAAACCGAAAGCCCGGCTCGGCGCGAACGCGGCTCCCGGCGGGCGCCGAGCGCACAGCGACGCCTGTGGCGGGAGGCCGGCGAGGGCTGGCCGGGCCCGGGGGCAGCGCCTGCGGCCCGCCGGCCGGCCCCTCGCTCCCCAGGACGCGCGGGCTCTCGGGGCCTGGCAGCCGGCAGCAGCGTCGGGGACCGAGGGAACCGAGCTCCTGGGCTGCCAGGCCTCCGTGGCTGCGCCTCGGCTACCGTCTTTCTGCACGTCGGTGTTCTCCACCAAGAGGGAGGACCCGCTTCCAGTCCCAGCTGCTCCCCTTCCGATCCAGCTTCCTGCTGCTGGGCCCGGCAAAGCAGAACCTGGGGGCCCTGCACCCACGTAGGAGGCCAGGGGGAGCGCCAGGCTCCTGGCTCCTGGCGTCTGCAGTCGCTCGGGAGTGAACCAGCTGATGGAAGACCTCTCTCTCTCTCTCTCTCTCTCTCCCCCTCTCTCTCTCCCTCTCTCTCTCTGCCTTTTCAAATGTTCTTAAAAACAACAAAAAAACTCCTTAAGGGCTCAAGAAGGTATATACAGAATTAGATCCACAATAGGTTCAAAGATAAAAGTATAAATTCTGCCCCATGCATTTTGGGTTGTGTTGCAAATGTTTCCCAAAAGTTCAAGTAAAAGTTATTTGAGCACAAGCGTTATGATAAGTGACAGTGCATCTGATAACCAAGGTAGTTACTAAGCAACTAATGGAAGGGTAGGGTGTACAGTGTGGATATGCCAGGCCAAGGGTCAATTCACACCTCAGGTAGGACAGGGCAGTACAGGATGCCAGCACGTTGCTCGGAATGGCATGCAACTTAAAACACTGGAGTTATTTCTGGAATTTTCCACTTGAAATTTTGGAACTACAGTTAACCACAAGAAATCCAAACTGTGGAAAGCAAAGTCATGGGTAAGGACTACAACTGTGCTATAAAACTCTCAGGGAAAAAATATAGGTGTTACCCTGTTGACCTTGGACAAGGTGACAATTTCCTAGATATGACACCAAAAGCACTTGCAACTGAAAAAAAATAGCTCCTTTGGAGACCGGGTTTGTGGTCATGTGCTACAGCTGCACGAGGAAATTAATGCAAGTGCCCAGGATGAACAAGAGGAAAGACGTTAGCACCTTAGGCCTGGAGGGTCCCAGGGAAGAAGCGGTGTGAGCAGAAGCCCACAGGGGCTAAAGCCAGGACAGGCCCTACTGGGATGCAGCCATGCCAGGACCAAGTATAAGCAAGGAGAGAGAGAGTGGGGCAGAAATACCCTGACCTGGCTTCCCCACTTCTCCCTTGGCTGAGCCAACAAGAAACCAGAAGACAAGAGAACCCCATGATGTAGCCTGTCGGTCAGTCATGGGGCAGAACAGGGCAAGAAATGTTGAGACTGATATGAGGGGGCATGGGACAAGTGAGTATTGTGGGTGAACAACACGGTGCAGTCTGTTTAGCTAGGTATAATAGAAACCCCGTGAGAGTACATTAGCTGAAATAGTTATCCTTTTTCTTGTGAAAATAGAGGTCTGAAAGTAGGCGGGGAAGGTTTGGTGCATTGGTTTAACAGCTCACTCATCTGCCTGCCACGCATTTTATTTTTGCAAAGGAACAACAACGACTATTAAGTCAGGATGCCAAACAAGTCTACACAGATACTGTGTGGTCCTTGTGCATACTGAACCCAAGGCAGGCACGAGTCACCCAGCCCCAAACCAGCAGCAAGGGAGGTTGGGAAACAACCTCCTTTTAAAAAAGTATTTACTCTTATGACTTCAATATAGGTTATGTGTAACAGCTTTATTGTTTTGTTTTTATAAGGGATTTTCTGTGTGTATAATATACCAGTTATAGCACTGTAAATTTTGTGAATATGTATCATGATGTGTTCATTAAACTGTTCACCCAGGTGAAAAAAATTAATCAAAAACTAAAAAATTATTTAATCATTTATTTGAGGGAGGGAGTGAGAGTCCCCTATTGTCAAGGAGTCCCTCAAAAGATACAATGTTACAGTTCTCTCCCAAACCAAATGGGAAAGCAAATTCTCAGGTGGAAAGCAAAATTTCTAATAGTTCTGGAAATGTAACCTCTATGAAGGACAGCAAACTAAAAGTTTCAGATCAGATCAGATCTGATTTGATGCTAGAAATTTTTTTTAAAGATTTATTTATTTATTTAAAAGTCAGAGTTAACACAGAGAGAGAAGGAGAAGCAGAGAGAGGGAGAGGGAAAGGGAGAGGGAGAGAGAGAGAGAGAGAGAGAGAGAGAGAGAGAGAGAGATCTTCCATTTGTTTGTTCACTCCCTAATTGGCCTCAATGGCTGGAGCTGCACCTATCCAAAGCCAGGAGCCAGGAGCTTCTTCTGGATCTCCCATATGGGTTCAAGGGCCCAAGGACGTGGGCCATCTTCTACTGCTTTCCCAGGCCATAGCAGAGAGCTGGATCGGAAGCGGAGCAGCCGGAACTTGAACCACCATCCATATGAAATGTTGGCACTGCAGACGGCGGCTTTACCCACTATGCCACAGCGCTGGCTCCCAGGAATTTTGACCATAGCAGACATGTACAGTCCAGCCTGGGCTGAGTAACATCATCAACAGTGTGTTCATTGTGGCAACTGTCATGAATGCATCACTTGTGATACAAGTCCACAGTCAGTGTGCCTCTGGCTTCCAGGAAACGCTGGACGTTCTTAAAAACATTTGTCTGTGCCATTGATTGCATGCATCCCTTTCTGTGTCCTTCAGTTATTAATAAAATGTTTATTGGGTGCCCACCATGTGCTAAGCAACATGCTAGATACTGTTTTAAAGACAATGCACAAAGCCCTTGCACTCGTGAAGCTTACAGAGTTCAAAGAGTGTCAGACAGTCCCTAAGGGAACACAGATGCAAACACGGAATTCCCACTGGGAAGAAAGGACCAGGTGTGAGGTGAGAACTTTGACCCAGACACCGGAGTCAATGCCCGATGGGGGGGCGGGCAGACACAGGTGGGAGGGAGAGGAGCAGACAAGGGTGCCCCAACAGCAAACGGCTCTTGTAACAGACACGGCTCTCTAGGTCGAGTTCTGCACCTGAAGCCATTTTCAACTGGAAAAATTAAAATAAGCCTGGGGCCATTGTGTAACATGCTTAATCCCCTCAAAATTAAAAGAGCCCCTAAATTTAAAAATCTTTTTTGACTCTCTCATGTCGACAAAATGGGATCTGTTAACACGAGCACACCCAGAAAGTACTGGGACCCCAACACCAGAGCCTGCCTCAGTAGCCCTGTGCTTCTCAGAGTTTAATGTGCATTCGCTTCACCTGGGGCTTCGGTTAAAAACAGATTCTGGCCTGTACCATGGCTCACTAGGCTAGTCCTCCACCTGCGGCGCCGGCACACCGGGTTCTAGTGCCAGTTGGGGCGCTGGATTCTGTCCCAGTTGCCCCTCTTCCAGGCCAGCTCTCTGCTGTGGCCTGGGAGTGCAGTGGAGGATGGCCCAAGTGCTTGGGCCCTGCACCCCATGGGAGACCAGGAGGAAGCACCTGGCTCCTGCTTCGGATCGGTGCAGTGCACCAGCTGTAGCAGCCATTTGGGGGTGGTGAACCAACGGTGAAAGGAAGACCTTTCTCTCTGTCTCTCTTTCACTGTCTAACTCTGCCTGTCAATAAATAAATAAATAAATAAAAACACAGATTCTGATTCCGTGTTCCGGGGAGGGGCCCCTATGGGGTGTTTCTGACAGGCTCCTGCGATGTGGTGCTGCCGACCATGGATTACACTTTCAGCTAGGGCACCTGAGAGACACAGAACAGCTCAAACACGTTTACTCAGCCCAGAAGGCCAGAGGGGGACCCTTTGCTGTATTCCTATCAGTGGGATATAGTTCACATAGTATAAATTCATGCTTTTTAAAAAAGATTTATTTATTTATTGAAAGGTAGAGTTAGAGAGGCAGAGGCAGAGAGAGAGAGAGAGAGAGAGAGAGAGAGAGAGAAGGAAAGAGAGAGAGAGAATCATCCATCCACTGGTTCACTCCCCAAATGACTGCAACAGCTGGAATTGGGCCGATCCGAAGCCAGGAGCCAGGAGCTTCTTCCTGGTCTCCCACGTGGGTGCAGGGGCCTAAGCACTTGGGCCATCTTCTGCTGCTTTCCCAGGCCATCAACAAGGAGCTGGATTAGAAATGGAGCAGCCGGGACTTGAACCGCTGCTCATATGGGATGCTGGCATTGTAGGTGGTAGCTTTATCCAGTAAGCCACAGTGCTGGCCCCAAAATTCATACTTTTAAAGTGTACAATTCTTTATTACACTCCCAAGGTTGTGTAACCGTCACATTTTTAGAAGATTTTTATCGTCCTTGTGGAAAACTCATACCTACTAACAGTCATTCCCCATTCACCCCCAATCCTCCCCCACCCCTGGCAACCATTTACCTCTTTTCTGTTTCTACAGGTTCACCTGTCCTGGACGTTGCACACCAGTGAC
This sequence comes from Sylvilagus floridanus, assembly GCA_949820135.1. NCBI lineage: Eukaryota > Metazoa > Chordata > Mammalia > Lagomorpha > Leporidae > Sylvilagus > Sylvilagus floridanus. Next base: position 72,183,966 of record OX463235.1, read on the forward strand.
AACATACAATATGCTGTCTTTGTGTCTAGAACAGTGTTTCTTTCTTTTTTTAAAGATGTATTTATTTAATTGAAAGGCAGAGTTACAGAGAGGCAGAGGCACAGACAGAGAGAGAGAGAGAGAGATGAGAGATCTTCATCCACTGGTTCACTCCCCAAATGGCTGCAATGGCCAGGGGTGAGCCCGCGAAGCCAGGAGCCAGGAGCTTCATCCGGGTCTCCCACTTGGGTGCACTTGGGCCATCTTCCACTGCTTTCCAGGCACATTAGCAGAGAGCTGGATCCCACAGCTCCAGTCCCTACGACAGTGTTTTCAAGGCCTAGCCATGTGCGCCTCACTCTTTCTTCTGGCCTCACAATGTTCCATATGGACATACCACAGTTTGTTTATACATCCGTCAGTTGGTGTCTATTTGGGTTATTTCTGAAGTAGACAGGCAAACAGGTTAAAACTGATTAGGTTTGTGAGCTGGAAGACCACGCCTTCACCACACCCCTGTGTGACCTCATGCCCCTACCTGACCACACCTGGTGCCCACCAGCCAATCAGGTTAATTAACCACTCCCCTTCGAAAGTGGATTAAAAGCCTGGGACAGGGTGTGTCCAGCCCTTCTTTTTCCTTCCCCTTTGCTCCTTGTTCCTCGCCCTGACCTCTAGCCAGTAGGGGGCTGGCTGCGGCCTTGGGCCACCCGCCCCATGCTTCCCGGCATAGATGCTCCTCCACCTCCACGTGGCTGGTTCCTGGTACTTGATATGAATCCAGATCTACCTCTCTCCTATAAAGTCCTCACTCTCCTATGATTTCTCTCAGTGAATAAAGTTTAAAATGTACCATGCTGCCTTGTTCATTTATGCTAGTATTTAGAATTCTTCTCTAAATATTAGGAAAGAACCCACTCGGTCTTATTAATATTGGGGATTTATTAATAGGCATATGGTGATAGTGTATGGCACCCCAAATTCCAATAACATGTGGCATCCCAGATGGGTCTTAAGGGGAACTTTAAAGGGCCACATTCTGGTGTTATATTTTAGGGGTTCAAATCCCAGTATCATTTCTACCTTTGGTTATTATGATTGACATGTTGGCATTGTTCCAGAGGGCAAAGGGCCCCTCTGTCCTTGTGTCACTTGCACATGTTCACCCACAAGGAGCTACTGCTCCTCCACCCATGATGTTCACTTTTGGCAGAAGTTTGGACCCAGAAGAGAAGGTGTTACCAGAGGGAAGGCCGTGGGAGCCGTGGGGTTCTTGTCTTCACGCAAGAAATTCAGGCGTGAGACAGAGAGTGAGTGATAAGGCTGGTCTTCACGCCTTCTCACACGCACATAAGCTAAATTTCTGACTTCCCACCTAACAAAGGGAGGTGTTGTGTGAGGAGCGGCTGCACCTGCCCCCAGTGGAGCCACCAGCCTTTCTCATCGGTCCTGATTTATCTGGGACTCACCACAGTTTGACCAGGTGGCCTGCGAGCACTAGTATTGCCACTTAAAAAGAAAATAATTTACTTCGAAATACTTTGCGGTTTACGGAAGTTGCAAAAAGAATACAAAGAATACCAGCATTCCCATGTGTTAATATTTCAGTTACGCCTTCCTCCTCTGCTCGCTACAGAAGCCCAATGTCATTGCTCTTTATTTAGGATGAAGTGGTCCGTGTGATGCCTTTATTCCATGCTTTCTTCTTGAAACAAGGGCTTTTTCCTGTGTGACATATACCCCCATCCCAATCGGGGGTAACAGCAGCCAGCACTGCCATCTAGTCCTGGGAACCCACCCAAAATTCACCAACTGTCCCAACCCCTACCCAACATTTCTGGTCCAAGTCTCCCTCCAAGATTGCATGTCTTTGTCGTCTCCTTTGGCCTGGAATCATTCCTCCATCTCTTTTGACTTTGGTGGTATCAAAGAGTAAAGAATTCATTTTGTAGGATCTCTCTTGACCTGCATGGGCTTCTACACATTTAGACTTGGACTACATGTTCTAGGCAGGTACCCCATATAAATGCCATGATACCCTCCCCATGACCCACAGCATCATCAGCTGGTCCTGCTCTTGGCTGGAACGGCTGGAGCTGCACTGATCTGAAGCCAGGAGCTTCTTCCGGGTCTCCCACATGGGTGTAGGGCCATCTTCTACTGCTTTCCCAGGCTATAGCAGAGAGCTGGATCAGAAGAAGAGCAGCCGGGACTAGAACCAGTGCCCATATGGGCATCAACCTGCTGCGCCACAGCACCAGCCCCTCCACTTGCCATTCTTACTATCTATTAGTGACTTCCAGATGAATCACCCACCACTTTAATGATTGATAAATGATGTTTTCTGTGCCCATAATTTCTCATACATTTATTTTTTTAAATAACTTATTTATTTATTTGAAAGGCAGAGTTTCAGAGAGAAAAGTCTTCTATCTGCTGGCTCACTCCCCAAATGGCCCTTAGACTTGGCCCGTCCCAGCCCTAAGTCAGGAACCAGGAACTCATCTGGGTCTCCGATGTGCACGTGTGTGGCAGAGGCCACTTGAATCCGTAGATTGAATAAAGAACTACCCTCACCCACACAGGCAGGTCTCACCCATTCCACTGTAGGCCCACTACAACAAAAGAAGAATTGTCTCTCTTCTAGGGCTGGGACCTCCATCTTTTGCCCTCAGGGCTCTGCCCTCTTTTGCCATGGACTGGGAGCTACACCATTGGCTCCCCTGGTTTCTAGGGCTTCAGAGTCAGACTGAATCGCGTCATGGACTTTTCTGGTTCTCCTGCTGGCGGACCACATGCTGGGGGCTTCTCAGCCTCCATACTCGTGAGCCATGTCCCGTCCTAAATCTCCTCTCATAAATCTGTATGTGTGCCATTGGCTCTGTTTCTCTGGATGCTAATGCCTCCTCTTTCTGTTAGGTAGGAAGTCAGAACGTTAGCCTGTGTGTGTGTGTGTGTGTGTGTGTGTGTGTGTGTGTGTAAGGCCTGAGGACCATCACCCACTGCGGAAGCTCCAGAAGCCCCGCATCCTGCACTCCACAGTCCTGCTCAGACCCTCACAACCTCCCAGGTGGTCCCAGCCCTTCCCCCTCCCCCCAGGAAAGCTCCCAGGAGAATTCTCTCTCCTCAGGACCTGATAACGTGGGGCAATAACCTTCACAGGTGCCCTGAGGGAAGCCCCTCTACTCCACCAGGTGCCAGCAAATCTGGGGAGGAATTTGCTAATTTTCACCCAACAAACCCTCTGCCAGGACTCCCCATCCTTTGTCCTGGAGGAGAGGGGGAGGTGGGTAAATAGACTCCCTTAAAAACCTAGGGAATCCAAACTGACTGTGGGCTCACGACCTACCTGATAACTTCACCTCACCTCTGTGTGACCTCCTGCCCCTACCTGGCCACACCTGGTGTCCACCAGCCAATCAGGTTTTAACCACTCCCCTTTGGAAGGGGGTTAAAAGTCTGGGACAGGGTGTGTCCGCCCTCTCTTCTTTGCCCTGGCTTCTGGCCAGGAGGGGCTGGCTGTAGCCCTGTGCCTCCAGGGCCCGTGGCCTTCAGGCCACCTGCCCTAACTTCCTGGTGCTCAGTATGAACCCAGATTTACCTCTCTTATGCACCTTTCACACTGAATAAAAGCCTAAAATCTGCTCCTCGTTGATTGATGCTGGTATTTAGAATTCTTCTCTAGGCAAGAACCCTCTTGGGCTTATTAATATTATGGATTTATTAATAAGCATATGGTGATATCGTATGCACCCCAAATTCCAGTAACATGTGGCATCCCAGATGGCACTTCTGGGGAACTTTAAGGGCCACATTTTGACATGTTTTAGGGGGTCGTTTCCGATATCATGAGCAGGACTGTGGAGTGCAGGATGTGGGGTTTCTGGAGCTCCCGCAGTGGGTGCTGGTCCTCAGGCCTGTCCCACACACACACAGGCTCAATTTCTGACTTCCTACCTAACAACCTCGCTCTCCCCATTCCGAGTTAATATCAGAATTTGGCCCCCTAAAATATAACACCGGAATGTGGCCCCTTAAAGTTCCCCAAAATCCCATCTGGGTTGCCACATGTTATCGGAATTTGGGGTGCCATATGATATCACCCTATGCTTATTAATAAGTTCCCAATATTAATAAGCCCGTGAGGGTTCTTGCCTAATATTCAGAGAATTCTAAATACTGGCAAAAATAAATGAGACAGCATGGTACATTTTAAGTTTTATTCCATGCAAAAGATGCATAGGAGAGTAAGGGCTTTATCTATAGGAGAGAGGGAGATCTGGGTTCATACCGAGTACCAGGAACCGGCACGTGGAGGAGCATCCAGGCCAGGAAGCAAGGGGCAGGTGGCCCAAGGCCACACACCCTGGAGGTGCAGGGGCTGCAGCCAGCCAAGGAAAGGAAAAACAAGGAAGGGGTGGACACACCCTGTCCCAGGCTTTTAACCCACTTCCAAGGGGGAGTGGTTAATTAATCTGGCCGGTGGGCACTCAAGTGTGGCCAGGTAGTGGCATGCGGTCACGCAGGGGTGTGGCAAAGGCGTGGTCTTCCAGCTCACAAACCTAATCAGTTTTAACCTGTATGCCTGCCTACTTCAGAGTGACTGGGCACCCTCTCTCTGTCCCTTCCATTCTGTCAGGTGCCCTATCCCCAGTAAAGCCTTACCACTCCGCTCTCTGTCTCACACCTGAATTCTTTCTTGTATGAAGGCTTCCACCACCTTTCCTCCGGTGACATTTCCATATTTGTCAGTCCCTTCCCAACAGTGAGAAATCTGGTTCTCCTTATCCTGCCTCCTCGCTTGCCTAAATCCTCATGACTGGTCTCTGGCCTCCCTGGCTGCATGCTTGGCTCTCTGGCTTTCACGCTGACTAAAGGCAGTAGCTTTATAATGACTAAGAGGTTCACGTCTCTAATGCCTGATCGTTGAGACTAATACCTCTCCTCTGAGGATGCACCCCCCGCCCCCGCCCCGAGTTCACACCAAGACAGTTTAGCAACTGCACTGCGACCTTGTGCCTAGGAGAATCTGTGCCACCTGCCACCAGCGACGCCGTTCAGCTGGCAGGAGTCCCAGCTCCAGCATCCCATCCTATCGTCTGTTCTGTCCACCCCCCTTCCAGCACCACCTCTCACAGGTGGGTCGGCCTCTCCAGGAAGCAGACTCTGCAACAGATGGGCATGCAGGAAGGGCAGCAAGCAGCCCTGGGCAGAGGGAGCCCAGCTCTCTTCACCCCAGGCAGACCCCAGGGGTCAGCAGCTGGCTGCACGTCCCACAGCTGGGGGAATGTCCTATTCCCCCTGGACAGTGAATCACAGGCTCCCCCACCACAGCACAGAGGCTGAGTGCCAACAACAGAGTCGGCTGTACGTCCTCTACAGATTGAGTCTCGAACCGGAAAACCAACGAGGATTGCCTTTTTTTTAGGTTTCTGTGACTATTACGTAACCCAGAGCCAGTGATCAATGTGATACCAGGGTCCCTTTTCTTCCTCGTGCTGTGCCTGAGCCAGTACCGACAGAGGCGCGCCACACACTGATCAACTTTGGAGTGCTTTATTGCCAGCAGGCTCATGCCCGTAAAAACCTCAACCCCAAAGCCCAAAGCAACAGGGTTTATAAAGGCAAAAGCCACAGGGACGGGAGTGGGAATACATGGTTACTAGGGTCAAGCTGACTTAAGGCCTCTGCGGAACTAGTATCAATTACAATCTTGACAACACCAATCACAATCTTAACCTAAAGATTACAGTCTTGACATCAGCAATTATAATCTCCACGATTCCAATTCCAATCTTGACATTAATCCAGGTACCGCCTAAGTCATATGTGAGACATAGATTACAAGCGTCACATTAACCCAGGTGCAGCCTATCTCTTTAAGCGTGTGTGAACCATGCTAGGGAGTTTCTATGCTCTGCCAAGCGGGATGCCAGGGACTGTTGTCAGAGTTTTAGATCCTCGTTTCAGACCAGAATCTCACGGAGGGGGGGTGCTTGCTCAGGATAGAGGCTCTGGCACTCCAAAATGGAGTCCCTGCTGTCAAGGTGTTGCTTCGCTTATAGTTTCTGATTGCATTATCCCCTTCCCCAACCTCCTGACCCACAGTCCCACTGCCTGCCTTCTGTCTGGAGACCTCGTCCCAGAGTCCTCTGGACTGGCCGCCCTTGGCTCTAGTCGTGCAGGTGCCCCGCAGGGCTCCCCTCTGCTGCCCCCTCAATCCTCGCCCTGGCTTTGCTGAGGCGCCCTCTTAGAGATGTCGAGGAGGCATGTTGTGTGAGTCTGAGGAATGCCTCAATGCCATCGGCTAAGCGGAGTCTAAATCCCTGTACCGGGGCTGTGGCACATCGGGTAAAGCCAGCGCCTGGGGTGCCAGCATCCTATTGGGTGTTGGTTCGAATCCCATCTGCCCCTGCACCCAGGGGGGAGACCCGGATCCAGACCCTGGGCTTCAGATTGGCCCCGCTGCCTCTGCCTCTGCCTCGCTGTAACTTTTCCTTTCAAATAAATAACTTAAAATAAACACAAATAAATTCCTGTTCCAGGCTCTTGAGTTAAGTTTCAAAGTAATAAAGTTTATTAAAAAGGTGAGGAAGCCACACACACACATGGACCATGTTTAGGAGTAGAGTGGACTAGGAAGGGAAGAGAGAGAGGGGGGGGGGAAGATTCAGTAACCTGCCTTATATGTTCTGTCTGCTCCCGTAAGGATTCTTTCTTTCTCACTGTATGAAGATGATGAACTTTAAATATTATCTTTTTGTTTTATAAATCCACCTGCTAGTGTGATACTATTACTTTGAGTTTATTTGAGAGCTTTTAAATAATCAGCAATTCTAAGCTTTTCCTGGCAAATACTTTGTTTTCTTTGTGTTGTCTGACATATGGTAAATTTTCCGCAGGCTATGCTTTTGTGAATTTTAATTGGGCAAAAATGAGGTAACAAAAAAGTTTAAAACTAATAAAACTAGGGCTGGCATTGTGGCACAGTGGGTTAAGCCACTGCCTGAAACTCTGGCGTCCTGTGTGAGTGCCAGTTCCAGTCCTGGTTGCTCCATTTCCAATTCAGCTCCCTGCTAACATACCTGGGAAAGCAGCAGACAGTGGCCCAAGTACTTGGGACCCTGCTACCCACGTGGGAGGCCTGGATAGAGCTCCTGGCTCCTGGCTTCAGTCTGGCCCAGCCCTGGGGGACTGGCAGTCATTTGGGGGAGTGAACCAGTGTATGGAGGCTCCCCCGCCTCTCTCTGTAACTTTGCCATTCAAATAAATAAATATTTTTAAAACTCGAAAAAACCTTCTCTTTATAATTAAACTTTGAAATATTTTAAATCTCCCCAAACAAAGAGAGAGAGAAAGAGGTTTTTGCTATTGTTAATTAATTAACGTTTTGGTCTAGAATCATTTCATGGCCACCAGGCCAAATGAATGGCTGCACTTACACTGCTGTCCTGTGGGGGCGCTGGTCAGCCAGGGATCAGAAGTGCCTGCGGTTTTTCATCTGCTTGCCGCTGGTGATTTTTAATGTAATTGAAAAATTCGTGTCTCAAAGCAATGTCGCCCAACTACTGCTAGTGAGAAGACTGCAAAGCTGCTCCTGGGTTAATAAATTGGGAATGGAAGTTAGATGTCATAGCAAGACGCACAGGGCTGGGAAGAGAGCTGGTGATGCTGAGAAAACAGGTAGAGACGCCCACAGCCGCTGCAGCTGTGGGCCCCCTGGGGCTCCCCTCTACGTTTACGCTGCTCTGTGGGAAATGTTGACTTAAGTTATTTGGATGTTGACTGCCACAAGAACATCAGGAAAGCGTGAGGTGTGATGGCCCTGAGCAACTCTTCTGGAGTAGAGAGTCTCCGTTTTCCGATGGTTTTCACGCACGGCATCTTGTCTTCCCACGGCCTGAGAAGAAGGTGGGTGGGGACACCCCATTTTACACCTGGTGAGACTGAGGGGCTCAGCATTTGGCAGTGGATCCAAATGGCTGCCAGAAAGGAGGTGGATCGCGAATAAAAGCCCAGGAAACGTTCAAGTTATTTTTTAAAAACTGTTAAGGCAAACAGCTCCATCAAATTTAAAATTTACGGAAAAAATGAATTTTGGTCAATTGAACCTAGCACTCTGAATAGTAGAACAATTTTTCAAAAAGATTCCTTTATTCATTTGAAAGGCAGTTACAGAGAGGGGGAGAGGGAGGGGGGGGAAAGAGAGAGAGAGAGAGAGAGAGAGAGAGAGAGAGAGAGAGAGGGAGAGAGGTCTTTTGTCTACTTGTTCACTCCCCAAATGGCCACAATGGCTGAGGCTGGGCCAGGCTGAAGCCAGGAGCTGGGAATTCCATCCAGGTCTCCCACCTGGCTGCAGGGACCAAGCGCTTGGCCATTTTTCTCTGCTGCTTTTCCAGGCGCATTAACAGGAAGCCTGGATCAGAAGTGGAGCAGCTGGGGCCTGAACCAGCACCCACATGGGGCGCCGGCACCACAGGCAGTGGCTTAACCCACTGTGCCACAACCCAGCCCCAGTGAATGATTTAATTGACTGAGTAGAACACTTATTTATTTTATTCTATTTTTTTAATTTGACAAGGAGAGAGATAAACACACAGAGAGAGCTCCTATGCCCTGGCTCATCTCCCAAATTGGGAACTGGGAACTCAACCCAGGTCGTCCATGTGGGTGGCAGGGAGTCACCTATTTGAGCCATCACCTACCGCCTCCCAGGGTGCACCTTAGGAGGAAGCTGGAGTTGGGAGCAGAGCCAGTATTTGAACCCTGCACCCCAACGTGGGATGTGGGTGTCCCAAATAGTGGCTTAACTGCTAGGCCAAACACCCACCTTGAACAGTAGAATAATTTTTAAAAACTAAATATTTCTAAATTACATTTTCTTTGAAACAATTACTATATTCCCATGAGATAAAATCCCTAGACTAGAAAAGAAACTGTGGGAAGAGACAACGCCCTCGCCCCTCCCCCAGGCCAGCTGGGTTCTGAGTTTCCTCTGTGGTTTTCCAGGCCCATTTCTCCATGATGATGGAGTTCACTGAATGGTTATGCTGAGGTCCTGGGCTTTATACTCTCGTGCTGTATACAATGTAGTGCGTGCATATACATTGATGTCTTCCTTTTTTTGACCACACATACTGAAAGTGCATGGGGCTGGTGCTGTGGTGCAGCGGATTAACGCCCTGGCCTGCAGTGCCGGCATCCCACATGGGCGCCAGTTCGAGTCCCGGTTGCTCCAATTCCAATCCAGCTCTCTGCTAAGGCCTGGGAATGCGGTTGAAGATGGCCCAAGTCCTTGGGCTCCTGCACCCACGTGGGAGACCAGGAAGAAGCTCGTGGCTCCTGGCTTTGGATTGGCGCAGCTCCGGACATTGCAGCCAACTGGGGAGTAAAGCAGCAGATGGAAGACTGACCTCTCTCTTTCTCTCTGCCTCTCCTCTCTCTGTGTAACTCTTTCAAATAAATAAATCAAAAAGAAAAGAAAGTGCATTATACACACTGTTCTGCCCTTTTTCAGTTAATGCTGTGTCTTGGGCGAGTTTCCTGTGTTGGTCCACAAGGAAGTCCAATCTCTGGATCATAGTCGGTTTAGTTTTCTGTCATGTGATTGTACCTTTACTCTACTCGTCTGCTATTTAGCATTGGTCTACCTGCTCATTCTCTCTTTCTTGAGGGAACATATTTTTATTTATTTGATAGGTACACTGACAGAGAAAGGGGAGCGAGCCTGGAGCTCCATCCGGGTCTCCCACGTGGATGGCAGAGACCCACCCCCTTGGGCCATCTTCCACTGCTTTCCCAGGCGCATCAGCAGGGAGCTGGACTGGAAGCGAATCAGCCACGACTGGAACAGGCACTAAGGGAGCATGCTGACATTTCCCAAAAGGACAGCTGTTGCCACGAGCTAAGCTGAAGCCAACGATGACCTGTTCCACTTTCTTAGGAGTGCTTTGGATGTTACTGCTTTTTTTTATTTTCTTAAGGCTGCTTTGCTTTCCAAAGCTGGTCCCAGACAAAATATAAAACTTCTCCAAGAAAATTAGATGGCAGGGGCACCGGCTCTGGATCCCAGATAAACACAGAGTGAGAGAGAGAGCGCTCGCTGTTGCCTGCCCTCCCCCCCACCCCCCCAGGGCAGCGGAGCCTGCTGGAGCGCTGCCGCCTGGCCTGGGTCGGATTGCTCACACTCGGCTGCCTCGCAGGCCCTCTCCCAGCCCCACGCCAGTGCACATTTATAGAACCACTGCATGTGATCCTGGGCAGACGGAGCAGGCACGGGGCTGGAGGTGGCAGCCGCAGGAGGAGAGGGCCTGGCCCCGCTCTGTGCCCTCCGGGTAAGTCAGTCTCAAACTGTGAAGGACTTTGTTCCTTTGAGCCAGGTGTGGCTTTCAACTGGTTTGGCTGCTGAGATTAGAGGGGAAGTGCATTTCTTTCCTGCATGCCTTAGCCTTTATACAGGGACATTAAAGGCTCCCACCGAGCTTCGCCTGGCTCCCCTCCCGCATCCTCTCCCGCGGCAGACGGGCTGCTCTTTGCTGTTGGTCGCTTTGGCCCCCTCCACCCACACGTCTCTTCGCCCGTGAAACGGGGGTTGGCTAGCTGTGTACTGACACGACTTCCGGCCTCACGCAAGCGCTGATGACCTGTGGAATGGTGACGTCAGAGAGGTGCCACGGCCCTGACGCAGCAAAGCTTTGTGAGAAAACCCGGCGTCGTGTTGGCTTTGACGTGTCTGCACAGGCTGGCTCTCTCCAGACTCTCGCCCATCGCTTTTCAGACCTGCTTCTGACGCTGCCCGAGCTGCCACGGGTTCGCCACAAACACCGTTTCCAGTTTGGCTTGGTGATGGTCATGAGTGAATGGTCAGGCCACAGCTGAATCCGGCAGAACACCCAGCCTGTTGAGAGAAGGAACGCACGCGTGTGTGTGAGAGTGTGTATGTGAGTGTGTGTGAGTGTGTAAGAGAGTACATGAGTGAGTGTGTGAGTGTGAGTATATGTGAGTGTGTGTGAGTGTGTGAGTGTGTGAATGTGTGAGAGAGTGTGTGAGTGTGTGTGTGAGTGTGTGAGAGTGCATGTGTGTGAGTGTGTGAGTATATGTGAGAGTGTGTGTGAGTGTGTGTGTGAGTATATGTGAGAGTGTGTGTGAGTGTGTGAATGTGTGAGTGTGTGAGAGAGAGTGTGTGAGTGTGTTTGAGTGTCTGCGTGAGAGTGTGTGTGTGAGAGTGCGTGTGTGTGAGTATATGTGAGAGTATGTGTGAATGTGTGAGAGTGTGTGTGTGAGTGTGTGTGAATGTGAGAGTGTGAGTGTGTAAGAGAGTACATGAGTGAGTGTGTGTGTGTGAGTATATGTGAGAGTGTGTGAGTGTGTGAATGTGTGAGAGAGTGTGTGAGTGTGTGTGTGAGTGTGTGAGAGTGCATGTGTGTGAGTGTGTGTGTGTGAGTATATGTGAGAGTGTGTGTGAGTGTGTGAATGTGTGAGTGTGTGAGAGAGAGTGTGTGAGTGTGTGCGTGAGAGTGTGTGTGAGAGTGCGTGTGTGTGAGTATATGTGAGAGTATGTGTGAGTGTGTGAGAGTGTGTGTGTGTGAGTGTGTGTGAATGTGAGAGTGTGAGTGTGTAAGAGAGTACATGAGTGAGTGTGTGTGAGTGTGTGTGAGTATACGTGAGAGTGTGTGTGAGGGTGTGAGTGTGTGAATGTGTGAGAGAGTGTGTGAGTGTGTGAGAGTGCGTGTGTGTGTGTGAGTATATGTGAGAGTGTGTGTGAGTGTGTGAATGTGTGAGAGTGTGTGTGAGTGTGTAAGTGTGTTTGAGTGTGTGTGAGTGAGAGTGTGTGAGAGTGCGTGTGTGTGAGTATATGTGAGAGTATGTGTGAGTGTGTGAGTGTGTGTGAGTGTGTGTGAGTGTGTGTGTGAGTGTGTGTGAGAGTATGTGAGTGTGCGCACACACTATTTTATACCGTGTGCCACACAACAGAATCACAAGGCTGCCGTATTTCTCCCACTTGCACCATCCATGCATCTGCCGTGTGATGCGGCCGCTGCCTGTGTGCACAGCAGGTGAAGCCCTGCCCGCCCTGGCTGCTGCCACCACGTCAGCCTGCGTCCTTGCCAGTGGCTGCCGGTCTCTGTGGGCAGGGTTCCCGTCTCGGGCCTGAACGCCCTGCGCCCTCCTCGCTTCCTCCTGCGCCGTGGCCGCGCCAGGCAGGTCCAGGGGCTGCTGCGCTGCCTGGCTCTGCTGGGCGTGTCGTGCCTAGGTTTCATGGATTTGCTCCGTAGCGGCTATGTCTGTGTATCTCAGGGGACTTGGAGGAGCCAAAAAACTGCTGCCGCCACCTTCCCAGGATGCCACTGGTCAGGTTTTAGATTGCAAGCAGGGGCCCAGCCAACTCGCTTCTGCAGCCGCTTGGTGGGGAGATAAGAGTGTGGTGGAGTCAAAGGGGACAGAGAAAGGGACACTGGGAGGGAAGCGCCCAAAAGGCGGATGCGTGAGGAACGAAGCAGAGGGGAAAACGTAAGAGAGCGATCCAAACACTGAGTGACCAGCAAACACTAAGTGACCGCGCCTACTTAGGGCACCAGGCCTTGGGACCGAGGGTGCGGCCGTTGTCACGATGACCTAAGCCCTGCCCCGTGGACTGCCAGGTCAGGTGAGGAGCAGATGCCGGGAAGGCAGCCACGGAGAGGCACAGTGTTCCCGCCAAGGACCAGCGTGACACCAAAACAACGAGGTCTGCTGAACAATGCCGGGAGCGCCCAGCGAGGGGTTGGCTTGGGGTGGGGTGGGGGGGAATTTACACCTAAGAGCTTGAGTCCTGTGAGTGTCTAAGCAGAAATGTCAGACTAAACCTGCACTCGAGGTAGGAGGTAGGAGTGAGAAGTCTGGGGAACCACGGGTCTCTCCCAGGAGAGGGGAGAAGACCAAGCCCCCAGAGCTCAGCCTGTGCTGTGCCGAGAGGGCTGGAGGGGGGGGGGGCTGCTGGAGGAGGCGGAGCAGCGCTGGCTGCACTGTGCGACCCTCACGGCCAGGGAGCGGTCAGAGGAGGATGGTGGGGACGACAGTGGCAGATGCACAGAGATGCTGAGAGAGGCTGAGGCTGGAGACAAGGCCAGAGTCTCGGGCCATGGTGACTTACGGGTGTGCTGGCACGCAGGTTCTGTTTGGTTGTAAGAAATCGAGACCCGCTCCAAGGGGAGGAGTGGGCATGCTCCGGGCTGCAGCCCCTCCCTCACCCCCCGTCTCAGAAGCCTCCAGCTTCATTCTGGCTCACGGTGGACCCCTCCTCTGCCAGGCTCCTGGTCCTACCCTCCCTATGCTCAGGGTACCCAGGTCCAAGTTGACCCTGGCCCCATCCCTCATGGCCTCACAACCAGTGGCCTTGCTGGACTTTCTTTGTATTATTTATTTATTTATTTGAAAGTCAGAGTTACACAGAGAGAGAAGGAGAGGCAGAGAGAGAGAGAGAGAGAGAGAGAGAGAGAGAGGTCTTCCACCCGCTGGTCCACTCCCCAGTTGGCCACAGTGGCCGGAGCTGTGCCAATCCAAAGCCAGGATCCAGGAGCCTCTTCTGGGTCTCCCACATGGGTGCAGGGGCCCAAGGACTATTCTCCACTGCGTTCCCAGGCCATAGCAGAGAGCTGGATCGGAAGTGGAGCAGCTGGGACTCAAACCAGCACCCATATGAGATGCCGGCAGTGCAGGCCGTGGCTTAACCCACCACGCTCCAGCGCGGGGCCCTGTCATGTGTTTTTGTAATCCCGGCTTGCAGAGCCGAGTTTCTTCAGTTTCAATCTTGCAATGCCCGCGTACAGCAGGAGAAACTCAGGATCGTTGCCACCTTGCCAGTGTTTCATAAACGTTATTAAAAAGGGTGTTTAAAATTGACACAGCTGAGAGAGATGTGATGAGTGAGTGCCCTGAGTTTGTGACCTAAAAAGGGGAAATTCTGCTCCAGTCTCAAGTCGGGGAACAGCCTCGGCAGAGCTCCGTGCCAGAACTGGTGCCAAAGAATTGCAGCGCTTAAGCCCAGCAACACGGGCTGGTGTTGTGCAAGCAAAGAGGACTGGCTTTATGTCGTCAAGCTGCCTGTCTCTGGGTGAAGTTACGGATGACTAAGATTGGTTGCGTCCCCAGTATTTTGGGATTCCAGAGAAATGTCCAGGCTCCACCAGGCCCCGATCCTTCTCATCGCTCCTCATCAAGTCCCGAGTTGCAAGGCCCAGGTGGTAAAAAGGTTTCTTCCTGGCTGTGTGGAAGGATCTGAAGGCAGGGATGGAGCAAAGCTGGAGTGGAGATTCTCGTTTTCAGGGGATTTAATGGTGCAGGCGACTCTGAGCTGAGAACTCGCGGCTCTGCATTCACTGCTGATCAGTCAGTCATTCCTGTGAGCATGCTCCTGCTGAACCCGGTAATGAGGATCAAGGTAGGCTCTGACAAAGTAGTTTTAGGTCTCATGTTTCATAGCAAACAACCGACCCTTAGATCCGGTCACAAGATCATCAGCTGGTGTCTTCCAGTTCTCGGAAGAGCCCTGGTCACATCATGGTTTGCTTTGCCCGTCTGGTGCTTGTTGGGGGTGCCTGTCCTCCTACACCAGGCACCTCACTGACCCAGGACTGTTAATGCTTTTGCCAGTGGCTCCTCCTCAGCATAAACCAAGAGACTGAGACTGACGGACGCATCTCGGTGCACAGGGATACCCACCTTGGAGAAGCAGCTAGGTGAGAAGGAAAGGCCGCTAGTTCCAGAGCTTCTGTTGGATGGGCAGACCCGGTAGTGGATATTTCTGACATTATCCTTTAGGGGATTTGAGACAAGGCTGCTCCTAAGGCCCGAGTTCTGCGAGCCGGGGGCAGTGAGCCGATGTGCAGTGCTAGGGAACCGTCCAGCACGGTTCAGGGAGAAGGGCTGGACTAGGACTTGGCAAGCAGCGCTTAGACTTGAGAGCCTTTGGAGGCACAGGATCCCATGGCTAAAGTGCAACAGGTAAGTTGAATTTAGAAAACGCAATCAGAAGTGGTTTGCTTTAGTAGCCGGAATCCCTGGCTGATGATGGCTTTGATGTCTGCGTAGGAAGGGCTGACCTACATGGGAAGGGCTGGCTTGGCCAGGGTTCTCCCAGCACTGCAGAGGGCCTGGGCGCTGACCAGGGAGGAGGCT
Source organism: Sylvilagus floridanus (assembly GCA_949820135.1). Lineage (NCBI taxonomy): Eukaryota > Metazoa > Chordata > Mammalia > Lagomorpha > Leporidae > Sylvilagus > Sylvilagus floridanus. Next base: position 72,199,101 of record OX463235.1, read on the forward strand.
GCTTCTCCTCCCCTCTGCCCTCCCTCCTTTCCTCTGTTTGTATTTTACCATGGAATTTCCAAGCACACAAAGACAGAGAGACCAGCACCAGCGTCCCCAGTGCTGGCTTCAGCAGTTATTCACACGTGCCCAGTCTTCCTTCGTGTACTGCTCCACTTTCCAAAAACATCTTCTCCCCTCCTCCCCCAGCTGGAGTGTTTTAAAGCAATTAATTCCGTCATTCAATCAGTGGTGGTTAAGATAAGGACTCTTCTTGTACATGCACAGTGACAGTACCCTGTAATACCTAAAAAAAGTCGTGATTCCTTCATACTGAAAATCCTATCAGTGCTCAAACACCCCTGGTGGGCTCATTTTTGAAGACAGTTGGGGGCCGGCGCCAAGGCTCAATAGGCTAATCCTCCGCCTACAGCACCAGTGCCGGCACCCCAGGTTCTAGTCCCGGTCGGGGCGCCAGATTCTGTCCCCGTTGCCCCTCTTCCAGTCCAGCTCTCTGCTGTGGCCCAGGAGTACAGTGGAGGATGGCCCAAGTGCTTGGGCCCTGCACCCCATGGGAGACCAGGAGAAGCACCTGGCTCCTGGCTTTGGATCAGCGCGGTGTGCCGTCTGCATTGTGCCAGCCGCGGTGGCCATTGGAGGATGAACCAATGGCAAAAGAAAGACCTTTCTCTCTATCTCTCTCTCTCACTGTCCACTCTGCCTGTCAAAAGAAGAAGAATAAGAAGAAGGCAGTTGGTTTATTTGATGCCCAGAGAGAAGGCCGTTGGTTTATTTGATGCCCAGCAAGAGCCATAGGTTGTGTGTGTATGGTAAATCTCTCAGGGTGGGGCACTCCCCCGCGCTGTCCCCTGGATTTCCGTCTTTCTCCACCAACCCTCCAGAAATGGTCTCTGTCCTCCAGTGTTGCAGCTGTCTTGTAGTGAGGAGGCTTAAGTCCTCCCGGGCTGCTTCCCACCTCTGGGTGTTCTCTGCACCTTCTCTGATTGCTTTAGGTCATTGTCTTGTCAGCTTGGCTGCCCTAACAGGAGCCCGCAGAGCAGCAGCTTAAGCAAGACGCTATTTCTCACAGTGCTGGAGGCGGCAAAGCCCACGGTGAAGGTGCTGGCTACGGCCCTAGGCAGGGCCCCCTCCCGGCTTGCAGACAGGTGCCTTCCTGCTGTCTGCTCTCGTGGCAGAGAGTGGAATCATCCCTCTGTGTCTCTTCTCATGAGAGTACCAATGTCACTGATGGGAGGGCAGGCCTCGTGACCCATCACCCCCTAGTGCCCTCCCACCGGCCCAGGGGCCCACGTGTAGTCACTGCACTGTGGTCAAGCATTTTCTGATGATGGTGTTGGAGTTTGCTTGCATCCGTATCTGTGAGTGATATGAGCCTGCAGTTTGCGCGCGCGCGCGCGCGCGTGTGTGTGTGTGTGTGTGTGTGTACGCCATCTTTAACAGATACAGGAATCATTATATTCTAAATAAAATGAATTCATAAAATGTTCTGCCTTTATAATGCTCTGGAGTAATTTGTAGAACACTGGGACTTTTTGACTTTTGAAGCTTCGGTAGAATTCAACTGGACCTGGTGTTAGTTTTGTGGTATAGTTCATTCATGAATTTCTCTATTATTTTCCTATGGAAATAGATATTGTTAAGCTTGATCATTCTAATGAAGTCAGTTTTAGTAATGTGAATTTTCCTAGGATATTTTTCATTCATGGATTTTTCATTTGCATAGAAGTCTGCAAAGTTGCTTTGCTGTTTTAAAAAAGTCCTTCAGTTGTAATAGTTGCTTCCTCGTCATTTTGTGCATCCTTGCTTTCTCCTGTTTGCTTCTTGATCAAGTTAGCCTGTGCTTCTCCCAGTGTATTCCTTTTTTAAGGAATTATTATTCATTTCTGCTTTTACCTTTGTTATTTTCTTCTTTGCTTTTTTCTTACTTTACTTTGTTTTTCCTGAGTTTTCTGAGTTGGGAATTTAAATCACTATTTTTCTTCCTTCATTTTCACTGATAAATACATTCAATACTATCATTTTTCCTCTATCACAGCTATAACTATATCACATTGACTCTGTATAGCGTTTCCATTGTCACTGTCATTTTTTTAAAGCTTACTTATTTATTTGAAAGACAGAGAGAGACATCTTCCATCCACTTGTTCACTTCTCAAATGCCTGAAACGGCCAGAGGTGGACCAACACGAAGGTGGGAGCCAGGGACTTCTGGGTCTCCCACGCGGGTGCAGGGGCCCGAGCGCTTGGGCCATCTTCTACTGCTTTTCCAGGCCACAGTAGAGAGCTGGATCAGAAGAGGAGCAGCCAGGATTAGAACAGGCACCCATATGAGATGCCAGCACTGCAAGTGGAGGCTTAGCCCACTATATCACAGCGCCGGCCTCTATAGGACATTTTTAAAATCCAGGTGTAGGGCCTGTTCCGTTTTTTGTTTTGCTTTGTGTTGTTTCTGGTTTTACAGCATTGTGACTAGAGAATGCTATTTAGAAAAAAAAAATCTATGTATTTATTTGAAAGGCAGAATGACAGAGAGAGGGTGAGACAAAGAGAAATCTTCCATCTCCCCAAGTGCCCACAACAGCTGGGGGTGGGCTAGACTGAAGCCAGGAGCCCAGAACTCCATCCGGGTCTCCTGTGGGTGTCAGGATAGCGAGCACTTGGAGCACCCTCCACTGCCTTCCAGGCACAGTCCAGGCAGTGGGGTCACAGTGGAGTAGCTGGGACTTGGACTGTCGCTCCAATATGGAACGCAGGGGACCCAGGTGGTGGCCTGACTTGCTCCACCACCAGGCCTGCTCCAGAATGCAGTTTCTGATGTGTTCACCTGAAAATTCCTGCTCTGTGACTGACAGCTGAAGATTCTGGGGGAGGGATTAGCCCATAGGCAGTTGGGAGGAAGCTGTATTCTTACTGTCTGCGTGTGGAGTTTAACAGGTATTCATAAGGTATACCCTACTGCTACTGTTGTTTGGGTCTTCTATCTGCTTTCTTAGTGTTTGTCCACTTACACAGTCCTGTTATTAGAGTGCTTGTGTGTATTTCTCCCAGCCTGCATTTCTTTAGTCTTTGCTTCACAAAGATCATTGCTGGGTGGCAGATTTGTATTCCTAAGTGCTGGGTGTTCATTCGCAGTTCAGGCTTCTCACGTATAAACGCTTCCTGCTTTGTCATGTGTGATGTTTTTGGTCTTCTACTTTTTCTGATATCAGGATCATGGCCCTGTTATCTTTTGGTTTCCATTTGCCTGTCATATCTTTATCCATCTCTTTGTTTTAGGCGTGTCTTATGTATACAGCTTATACTTAGGTCTTGTTTTGTGAACCAAATTGAACATTTTCCCTTTCAGTAGGTGAGGTAAACCCATTGGCTGATAGGATCAGCCTCAGGTCTGACATTGTACAGTTTTGTGCTTTTAGTTATATTTGCAGGATTTCTTTCTTTTCTAATTAGGCTTGTATTTTTGTTCTAGTGGTTTTGTCTTTATATATATTTTTAATGTGCTCAGTACCGTTTTCTTATTTCATCTTCTACTATCTGGCTTATCAGGGTGTTTTCCCTGAGATCCTTTTTTTTTTTTTTTTAAGGTTTATTATATTTATTTGAAAGACAGAGTTGCAGAGAGAGGTAGAGAGAGAGAGAGAGAGAGATCTTCCATCCACTGGTTCACTCCCCAGATGGCCACAACGGCCGGAGTTGCGCCGATCCAAAGCCAGGAGCCAGGAGCTTCCTTGGGGTCTCCCATGCAGGTGCAGGGGCCCAAGGACTTGGGCCATGTTCCACTGCTTTCCCAGGCCATAGCAGAGAGCTGGATTGGAAGTGGGGCAGCCAGGACTAGAACTGGTGCCCATATGGGATACTGGCGCTTCAGGCCAGGGCTTTAACCCGCTGCGCCACAGCACCGGCCCCTTCCCCAATATCCTTTAAAACTTACCTGTTGCCTCTCCAGGAACGAGCTTGTTCTAGCTTCCTCTTTCTGGATTATTCTCCTGTTTTTGTAGATGCATTATTTCAACTTTGTTACAACAGACAATGTTTGAAGCCTGGCCTTCAATCCACGCCCCTCCCTTTGCTTCAGAGCTGGACATGTGTTTTCGTGTTTTAAAATCCTCACTGCCAGTCCTTTTGCTGGTTTTCCCAGCTACCACGTGGTTGGATCAAGTCCATTATCCAGTAGATTCCTTAGCAAGGAAACAGATGGTGCCGAACTCAGTCAGTTATCAAATGCTGAAACCTGCTTTTCTCGAGGCTTGATAGATGAAGACTCGCTCAGCGAATGTAAAATCCTTGTTTACGCTTCAGCTTATGGAGGTTTTGGAAGGAGTTATTCAAGTGTTATCTTGCATATTTTAAAAACTACGATGCCAGCGTAATTCTTTTGACCTTGTCAGTCACTTGATCTATGTATCCGAAGGCCTTTGCTGTTTGTCTTTGAAATCTAATCATTGCACTTGGGACTGATTGCTCTGTGTCTAGTGAGTCCTTTCAATGTGCAGATGTGGGTATTTTTCTGTTCACATTTTCAAATTTCCATTTCAAGTCACTTCACGTACACTCACCTGCTCCAGTTAATCCTGCTGGGAGTGCTGACTTAACAGTTTTGTTCTGCTTCTAGCTGGCTGTAAGGTTTCCCTCAGGTGGTGTGCATGAAATATTGTCTCCTGACTTTTAAAACAGCTCTGTATAGCCGGGTCAGCCTGCCCGTCCGTGTGTATAGCTTTAGGATGTCTTACAGAATGCCTGGTTTCTTGTAGTGGGGCTTGAAGTTTCCTGTTTTTCATGCTTTTCCCCAGGCAGCACCCAATCGCCATTAGGTCCCTCTCCTGTCATTTATTATACCTTAAAAAAACATGTAGAATTTTAACTCTTATTATCTTTATGCATTTAAAATTCTTTAGGGGCCAGCATTGTGGCAAAGCTGGTAAAGTTGCTACCTGCAAAGCCAGTTCGGGTCTCAGCTGCTTCATTTCTGATCCAGCTCCTTGCTAGTGGCCTGGGAAAAGCAGTAGGAGATGGCCCCGAGTGCTTGGGCCCCTACACCCATTGGGAGACCCAGATGAAGCTCCTGGCTCCTGCCTTCAGCCTGACTCAGCTCTACTGTTGTGGACACTTAGGAAGTGAACCAGCAGATGGAAAAATCTCTCCTCTATCTGTAACTCTGCCTTTCAAATACATAAACTTTTAAATTTTTTTAAATCACTTTTATGTGAAAGGAAAGAGAGATAAGCATCTTCCACTTGCTGACTCCTAAAAGCCTGGGACAACCTAGACTGGGCTGGGAACCCTAGCCAAGCCTCCCACACGGGAGACAGGGATCCGTGCACTGAGCCGACACCTGTTGCCTCCCAGGGTCTACATGAGTCTGAAGCTGGAATTGGAAGCAGAGGTGGAATTCAAACCCAGACTCTCTGACACGGAGGTGAGGGTGTTCACGGCTCTGCCGGTCCGCCCTGTTGGCCTTGTTCTTCCCTGGAGCCATGCATTTGGAAGACTGTCCTTACAGCCGGGCCTGTTCCCTCAGTCCCCGGTGCCTTGAAATCCTCCTGCACGCCCTGCTCTGACCTCCTCACTTGGCACAGGGTTTCCTGACTCAGGACGGACTGAGTTGTCCTGACACTGACTCAAGCTCCACAGAACCCCACTCGGCCGCTTCCTGCCCTCTTCCCCAGTTTCCTGGAAAGCGAGGCCTTCCTCTGCTCTCTGCGCACGCTCGTGGTAGGGCGAGGGTGCAAGCAGAGAAATCCTGCACCCGGCTTTTTATGCCTGGTTTTTCTCTCTTGCCCTCAAGCTATGAGAAGGTCTGATTTTTGTGTGATTTTTGTCTGATTTTTTTTCCTCTCCTCATTGTTCTCCATTGCTTTGGGAGGAGATACTGGGAGAGAGGAAGCTGGGATGCCTCTACCATGTTCAGCTACCCCAGAAGCTATTTTTAAAACAAGCAAATCTGATGAAGGTGGTTTTTTTCTTGCTCTTGCTGGTGAGAAGTATAGACTGCACAAATGCATGCTTAACCAAGACCTGTTCACTAAGCACTTTTGTTTTTTAAAGATTAATTTATTTGAGAGAGTGACAGAGAGAGGGAGAGAAAGAAAAAAAAGAGAGAGAGAAATATCTTGTATCAGTTGGTTCATTCCCCAAATGGCCCCAATGGGATCCTGGGCCAGACTGAAGCCGAGAGCCAGGAAGTCCATCTGGGTCTCCCATGTGGGTGCAGGGGTCCAAGCACTTGGGCCATCTCCTACTGCTTTCCCAGGCACATTAGCAAGGAGCTGGATCAGAAGTGGAGCAATGGGGACTCCAACTGTCCCTCCAATAGGCGATGCCAGTGCAGCTTAACCCGCTACACCACAGCTCTGGCCTCTATTTTTTAAAAAGCACTTTTAAATTATATAATAGTAATCTTTAACTTTTAAAGGATAAATTTACATTAATCTTGTGCAAGGAACAGGGTTTTATTTTCCATTTAAGTCAGAGTTGCCTGGTGTTAGCTAAAACTCTCTCTAAGGGCTCATCATTGCCCTTGCAAGTTCCTGTGATGTTATTAGAAGGACGACATCCTCAGTTTCTTGGTTCAGCTTTACCATGTCGCATCAGCAGAGTGTCCAGCCCCCCCCCATCCGTTCTCTCCTTGCTCCCCCTCTCCGCCCCACTCCCAGAGACATCGATATTGTGTTTAATCTCCAAAAACCAACAGCACAGTTCAGCTTTGGGATTCAAACTGATGTCTGAATTTTTGTGGGTTACAACAGCTTGATTTCATAAGAAACAGGGAGGGTGGTATGGAAACCGTAAGGGGAGCTGTATATTTGGATGCGTCATCAAGTATCTGTCCGAGCAGGAGAACAGAGACCCTTTACTGCAAATCCATGTGTGGTTTCCTGTTTCCGTCTGGGGCTAAGGGGCTCTGCCTGGATTCCAGCATGTTCTGCTATCCCAGTCTGGGATGCGCTCAGCTTCATCCTCAGAGGCCTTGGTTTGGCCAAGGTGACACCAGTGGCGACCAGTCAGGGGGCCATGGCCATCGATCGTCATGTGAACTGTGGGGCGGGGGTTGACCAGCCTCCAGCATCCTCACGTGCATCCTCTGTGACCCGATGGTCAGCCAGGTCTGGCGCAGTGTGGTGTGGAGGAAAGAGTTAAATGGACCCCCAGCCTTTGCTACATCATACACTATGCCAGAACTCAGTGGTTTCAAACAAGAACCGCTTGTTTAGCTTTTGGTTCTGCGGGATGACAATCTGGGCTGGGCTCCACTGCTCGTCTGGGTGGGTCTCTCTGTCCCAGACAGCCCCTGGTGAGTGTGTGGTCAGCTGTGGGCTGGCCAGCTGTCAGCTCCCACGCATTGGCCGTGTGGATGAGGGAGCATACAAGGCTCAGTGGAGTCCCAGAACAGGGCAAATTTAGGTTTGGTCCTTGGGGAAATGCCCATGGCTCAGTCGAAGCTGATGGCCCCTGTTGGGCCTCGAGCCTCACCCCTGGCCAATGCCCGGCTTATACCGAGTAGAACCAACTTTATTCAGAGCCCTGGGAACCATGGGTGGGATCTGGATTGTGAGAAATTGAAATAACTTCCCAGTGGTCCAGCATTTCCCTCTCCAGATGGGATGCCTCCAGAGGTAGTGAGTTTCCCATCGCTGGAAGGATTCAAGTAGACTTCTCCTAGGTTCTACCCGAGATTCTTAACTTGGCACCCAAAGAACCCATTTCCAACTGATAAGCTGAGCCCCGTTTCAAACATCCTGGGACAGGGTCGCCCCAGGTCTCCACGTTCGGAGGCAGCACAGGGCTGTGGAGCCCTCCTGACATCCAGAAGCCCCTGGAGCTGTGCTCTGTCCCCACCGGAGCCTCAGAACTTCCCACACCGCTGCTCACCCAGCCCCCGTCCTGTCCTCCACCCACACAGCTTGTGCTGGCCACGTCCGGATCCCAGGGATTGGATCCCATGTCCGATCCTTCCCAGCCCAGGGTGCCCTGCAGCCCACCGCCACCCACAATGCTTTGTTGTCGATACCTTCCTGCTTGTCCAACCAGGGCCAAGTCTAGGCTGAGCCCTGCCCTCTTTGCTTTGCAATCTCTTCAGCCATCCCAGGTGGCGATAAACTGTGAAAAAGTAAGTGTGTGCCGGTCAACAGCTAAGACTAGGAGAGGACTGAGTGCCCTTTGGAGCTGTTAAAGGTCATGTTGTAGGCATGGGGAATGTTCTTGACAGGCTACTTTTAAGTGAAGACAAAAAAAGAATATGCGCAGTATGTATGACCCCAATTTTGTTTTTGTGGGTTTTAAGATGACAAAGATGGTGCTGGTGCTGTGGTGTAGTGGGTAATGCCACTGCCTGCAGTGTCGGCATCCCATATGGGCCCTGGTTCAAGTCCCAGCTGCTCCACTTCTGATCCAGCTCTCTGCTATGGCCTGGGAAAGCAGTAGAAGATGCCCAAGTCCATGGGCCCCTGCACCCACGTGGGAGACCCGGAAGAAGCTCCTGGCTCCTGGCTTCAGATCAACACAGCTCTGGCCATTGCGGCCAGTTGGGGAGAGAACCCGCAGATGGAAGACCTCTCTCTGTTTCTTTCTCTGTCTCTCTCTTTCTCTCTCTGTCTGCCTCTGCCTCTCTGTAACTCTGCCTTTCAATAAATAAATAAATCTTAAAAAGCCAAAAAAGATAAAGATGTCAGCCCAGACATCAACTGGGGGCTCCCTGCTCCTTTTTTTAAAAACAGATTTTAATTATTTTATTCACTGGTTTTTCATTGTGAAAACTTCCTGGCCATTCTTCAGTTTTCTATTCCCTGAAGATATTTTCTTTCTTTGCAAAGATTCATTTATTTATTCAAAAGGCAGAGTTACAGAGAGAGAGGGAGAGACAGAGATATTCTATCCATTGGCTGTAAAAGCCAGGTTAAGCCAGGAGCTCCATGTCTCCCATGTGGGTGGCAGTGGCCTGAGTACTTGGGCCATCCTCCACTGCTTTCCCAGGCACATTAGCAGGGAGCTGGATCAGAAGTGGAGCAGCGAGGATATGAACCAGTGTCCATGTGGGATGGTGGCATTGTGGGTGGAAGCTTAACCCACTGTGCCACAGCACCGGCCCCTCCCTTCTCCTTTGCATTAGAGTCTGTGCCCAGTGCATCTCCAAAGCCTTCCCCAGATTTTTGTGACTTTCCAAGGGCTTATACGGGCTGCCTCCTCTGCCTTCAAGTTCCCACTTCTTTATTTCACAAACATATTTATTTATTTTTAAGGGGAGAGAGAGAGAGAGCTGCTATCCCCTGGTTCACTCCCCAAATGCTTACAGGTTCCAAAGCCAGGAGCTGGAACCCAGTCCGGGTCTGCAGTGTGGGTGCAGGAACCCGATTGTCGGAGCCATCACTGCTGCCCTCCAGGGTGCACCCTAGCAGGTGCTTGGGTCAGGAGTGGACTGGAGTGTGGAACCCCGGATCTCTGACAGGGGACGTGAACATCTCAGCTGCTCTACCGAACGCCCGCTCCGGGGCTCCCGACTCAATGCATTCTTGTTCAATACGCCACCGAGATTCCCAAGTGAGTCAAGCTCAGCCCCTTCTTTTTTCTTCTTTACAAAGATTTTTTTTTTTTTTAATTTGAAAGGCAGAATTACAGAGAGAGAGGGAGAGAAAGAGAGGAGAGAGAGCTTCCGTCTTCCGGTGCACTCCCCAAATGACAGCAACAGCTAGGGCTGCGTCAGCCAAAGCCAGCGTCAGGAGACAGAGAAAGGAAAGAAAACAGGAGGCTGGGGAGGCTGGGGAGGCTGGGGGAGGAGCTGTCATTTCGCTGTAGCCCGAGCACAAGCAGGTCCTCTGCCCCTTGCCAGAGCAGAAAGCCAGCAGCGTCTCTTAATAATCTCTCTCCCCAGCTACGGCTGTTTGTTTGTATTCAAACAGGAACATGATAACCGAGCTATAAGTAGCTCCATGCGCAGCTGTGCAAGGTAGGCACTGGGGCAACTGGATGTGGTCCCTGGAGGGAGCGCCAAGGTCTCCCGTGTGCCTGGGGCCAGGGCGAGGGCTTGGCCCTGTGTGGACAGCGCAGCTGGAAGTGACGCAGCCGCCAAACAGGAGCTGGTGCGTCAGGGCCTGAGCTCACCTGGGATAAGCGACCCTAATCTGGGCTCCACGAGCCACGTGGCCCACGCCCATGGCCTGGCAGCAAATGCATTCTGAGGCGAGCTTGCTGGTCCGGCCCGCAGAGGCAACTTCTGAGCCTGCCGGGGCCTGGCTGGGAGGAGGCTGCCTGTTGGAAGCCAACCCGTGCGGGGCTGGTTCTGGCCCCAGCCCTGTCTTGCCGTGAGACCTCGGCCAAATCATTTCTAGTCTCTGGGTTTCAGCACTAATGATCTAAGTTACTTCACTAGGGGAAATATCAGAATTTTTATCACATACCAAGAAATGGATGTTTCCAGACAGTGAATAAAAACTCTAATAGAAAATTTGATGTGATTGTCTAATGAATCAACAAATCCCAATAAGCTAGTCCTTTTTTATTTTTACAGATCTATTTATTTATTTGAAAGGCAGAGTTACAGAGAGAGAGAGAGATCCTCCATCTGCCGGTTCGCCTCCCAGATGGCTGAAACATCTCGGGGTGGGCCAGGCCAAAGCAGGGAGCTTCATCTGGGTCTCCCAGGTGGGTCATAGAGGTCAAATTACTTGAGTCATCTTCCACCACCTTCCCAGGTGCATTAGCAGGGGGCTGGATCAGAAGCAGACTGACACTCTGATATGGGATGCCAGCACTCTAAGCGATGGCTTACGCCTCTGAGCCACAGTGCCAGCCCTGAGCATGTCACAGTGCTTGGCACACGAAAAGAGCTCAATACTTACGGTGTGACATTATGTAAGTGACATTAATGCATTGATCAGTGAATCAATGAATCGAAGGTTGTCCTGGTTTATATTCAGGGCCTTCTGTGGTTTTGATCATATGATCCCCTAAATGAAAGTTCTCTCAAACACCTGTCTTTTAAAAGCAAGAAACAAATGAATTTTCTATTTTAATCTAGGAGAGATTAGTGTGAGAGAAGAGTTCCATTTTAGCTCGCTGTGTAGACACCATCCACAGAATGCACGAGTCGAAGACATCTTTGTGAATTCAGCCTTATTTACGGTAAACCGTCTGAGATCCATTAAAAGCCCAAGTCAGCGATCATTTGTAAAGAATTCAGTTTCCTTTCCCCAAGGACATGGAGTAGCTAAGTTCACCCAGCCTCAGAGAGGCACGGGCTTGGGTCAATGCGTCACTAACTCAGGAAGAATTCAATCTCCATGCTTGGCTAAAAGTCCTTGAGCCGTTGACTTTTTTGAGCTGGCCTCTGTTGTCAACGTTCTTGGTAAAAGTCATTGTTTCTGCCAGTGCAGGGCGGTTGGCTCTGCCTTACTGAAGATGCGCCTATTTCCAACTGGCAGCATCTGGATTCGTGGTTTTGCAGTAGGGATGGAGAGGAGGCCGAAGCAGCTCTGTTTTACCCGGAGCGTTGCTTCCTGGGGGCTCCAAATGAGCCGCTGTGGGTAGTAAGGCCGCGGTCAACAGCCAGCACTCGCCCTACTCCGAGGTCTCCGTAGCAAGGGGAGGGGAGGATTATTCGGATACCGGTTTTAGAGGAAACGCAGCACAGAGAAGTTAAATGACTTGCCCGAGTCTCTACACCAACGCAAGTGGTGACGTTGGCCGTTGGAACCCAGGACTCCTGGAGTGAGGCCGTCCCCAGGGGTAGAGGAGTCAAGTCACACCCCTGGAACTTAGGGAGAGGGCACTGCTCGGCTGCCCAACGTCGCATCTCGCTGGGTGGAAGGCGGCCTGAAGACGGGGAAGCTGACTTCGACATCCACAGTGGTGAGCTGGAGGCGGCCGTCGGGGCCCCAGCCAAGCACTACCCAGGAAAAGGGCGATGGCGGCCGAGGAATGTGGGCACCCAGACTCCCCAGCGCCCAGTGGCTGCCGTGGACCCCTGTGCCTGGTCAGCCCATCATTACGACAGAGTCCCGGCTCCTTGGATGGGAGCGAGAAACGCCATATATTTATTTGCTCTCTCCCCTATTGGGGGTGGCAGTCCCTGGTGCCCCATGGTGGCCAGGATAGCAGTGCTGGGACGGGGGCTGGAGGTGATGCCCAGTGCCTAGCAGGCCTGGTGCTAGGGACAGTGTCCAGGGACAGCAGCAGCCACCACTCCTTGGCTAACCAGGCAGTGGTGCGAGCTGATTGGCTGCCCCCCACATCACTGAATCTGGGCCTGGCCTCCAGGCTTCCCTCAGATCCCACCCTGGAGACCCCTTTTCTGTCCAAGTTAGCCAGAGTCATTTCCACTGTTGTCTGTGCTCTCCCGAGGAGGGGGGCAGGCCTGTCTGCCAGGCTGCACTTTTTATGACTTCACTCACTGAAACTCAGCCACACACAGCATCAGCCATGACTGGAGCTGGTGGGAGGGTGATCACAGGCACCATGGCGGGCAGCCAGTGTAGACCACCGGCTGATGCCCCAACCCTGGATCTCCACTCTCCAGTCTCCTTTGGATCCTGTGAATTCCCATGTGTCACGTTTGGGGGACAAATTGGAGCTCTGGCCAACTCGAGTGTCCTGGTCTACTTGGCAGCCAGGTTTCTTGTTCCGTGCCAGTGAGTTGGCACCCTTGTTTTCTACAGCTAGCCTGTATGAGTTGGGCTAATGTGAGTCTCCCTCAGCATTTCAGTAAGTCGAAGCGCTTCTTTCACTTAGTGCAGTGCCTTTGAGGCTCGTCGGAGTTAGAGCACCTATCCGAGTTTCCTACCTTTTGATGTCTGAGCCACAAGCAGCCACAGCCTCATTGTGTTTATCTGTTCATCCATTGAAACCTACACATCACTGCTCTGACCCAGAAGTAGGGCGCTGGGCTTTTCCCTGTCCAGTGTTCCCCAGGAGGGGTCTCAAGCACCCCAGGTAAGCCACCTGGTCTCCATGAGCCTGCGATGAAATGCTAATCTGATTTCCTGGCGTGGCTGTGCCTGGCAGCAGGGGTCAGGGGCCTCTGCAGAAGCCTTCAAAGGCTCTGCCACTGCAAAGGAAAAGGAAGAAACTCAGGCAAAGGGTGGCTGAGTGGTCGTGATTGGCTCAGTCCCGGGAGGTGGGTGGGCACCAGCAGGAGGGTATCTGAGTGGGTCGGCAGGGCCTCCTCTCCCCAGGATGGGGGCAGGCCTGTCTGCCAAGCTGCACTTTTTATGACTTCACTCATTGAAACTCAGCCACGCCTGGGTAAGTGCTCCGCACACAGCATCAGCAGGTGCCAGACCGCGCGTCAGCGCCTTTCCATAGTTTTCTTTGTCCTTCCGCACCCTGACTCTGGAGCTGCCCCAGGTGCGTGCCGAGAGCCCTGTGCACGTTGGACTCTTTTCTAGAGAGAACGGTTTGTTCTCTGCTCTAACACAGAAAGGGCAAGCGAGTGATTCCTGGCACCGAGCTCCCCGGCCAGGACAGCCCCGTGTCTGCCGATGTGGCCAATCAGATGGCAGGGGTCATGTTCGTTTGGATAAGCCTTTATTGAAAGGAGCCTGTTGTGGAATAATGGGGAAATCCTGTGTGAAAGGCCCTGGGGGGGGGGGGGGCTGGCCCGGGAAAGGCGGATTCCACGTGGGCAGGAGCCTTGTCTAATCACGGCACGGCCGCGGGCCAGGTATGAAGCACAGCTGGTTTGGGCCGGTGCGAGGGTGGAGACTGGCTGTTTGCTGGGCTGGCTGAGGTCGGTCAGCACTCAGTACAGACCTCACAGGCTTCTGAATGGAGGAGGAGAAAGTCCAGCTGGTGGAAGGCAGACTTTTCCTGGACTCCCAGCCTCCAACGTCAGGACCAGCCCCGGACGTGAGTAGAAGGCAGAGCTGTGCGGACTTGCTTTCTGGTCTGGGGAAAGCCCGAGAGGGGTCGTAGCAGAATTGCCTAGAAGATTCCAGATCAGCCAGGCCTTCCCTCTGAGGTGTTGATAGATACGCTTTACTAGAAGGAGTTTGGCCTTTCTCTTTCGTCTGCTTGTTTGTTAAAACAGCTAGGTCGGGTTTCCTGATTTTTAGTAGGATTGTGGAATTCTGTCTGGGGAATGAGCACCCAACCATAGTACGATACTGAACCTTCGGAAATTCTGGTTTCTGAAGGTTCGGACAGACAGATGTCAGAAGTTACAGCGAGTGATAGGGCCATACGATCCCAACACTCAACATGATTTTCCAATGGGGAATCAGCTTCCAAATGAAACGGGAGTGATCAACTTTAAATAAGGCAAGAGTTGTGCATTCTGTAAGAGCATGTGAATGTGTGTGTGAGTGTGCGTATGTGTGTGCCTATAGCAGATGGCAAGCAGAGATTAAGGAATTGTATCCTTTCCATTAAGGGGTTGGGAGTGAGAGCATTGAACTTGGGGTGACATCGCGATTTTCTGTGTGGAGGCATTTTAATCGGGCCTGCTGGAAAGAGCCGGGCTTCCTAGTGCTTGCTCCGTGCCACAGACCCGGGGGCTACGCGGCAATCTTGGTCGAGTGAATAAGTGGATCAAGGTGCGACTTCTCAGTTTCCTGAGGAAATGCTATGAGGAGGCCGGATTGCATGGACGAAATCCCAGTGTCAGAGGCAGGTGGCTGCGGTCTGTGTCCGGCTTTTGCCCTCCCAAATTGGGACTTTGGCAAGCTCCTTCCCTTCTCCAGCCTCCATTTCCTGCTGGCAATAGATTGATCGCTTCTAAGGCTCCAGGCTTGAGACCATGGTCAAAGTCAGAGTTGCTGTAACTTCATCTGTCCATGCAGGAAACGTCAGAGCAGTAGCGCCTGTCCCACGCAGGTCGCAGAGTCTCGTGCACCTTGGTTGTGTGGTGCTGGGCTGCTCTGTGAACGGGATGGGATGCATCCCGATTATGCTGCTCTTGCTGCACAAGGTCCCTCCCTGAGCCCCAGGAGAGCACTCTCGTTGTCTCGATGGCTTCATGTGCTCCTACATCCCGTGTCTGACCCCAACTACCCATTCTCCTGGGCCAGGAAACTCGGATGCCTTCAGAAAACACGTGCAGAGTGAGACCGAGCTGATGAAACAAGTGTGTAGAGTGACACATACGAAAAGCATATGTTGTTGAGAAGTGGATTTCACGCCTCCTGCTGTCACCAACAGCGGGGACCCAGCCCTGGCAGGACAGGACGCAGCAACCCCGGGATGAGTGGCTTGCTCCGGCGCCGTGGCGCACGGGCCCCTTTGCCACGCCTCCGCGTGTGCACACGGATGGGAATGCTGGCGCTGCCTCTCCCTCGGGAGCAAACTCGTTTTTCAGAAATGTCTGCCAAGCTCGGGTGGGGAATACGAACAGCAGCCCGCACCGGGAGCGGGTTCTGGGTGGCATAGCGCAGAACGACAGCCCTCGCAAAGCTGTTTTCTGGGATGTGGCTGCGGACGGGCGCACTCCCCAACATCTGGCTTTTGAGTTTGGGGAGATGAGCGGCCGGGAAAAGCCCCTGTGCCTCTTCCACGTTCCCGACGTTTACATCCTTTTGTCTCTTCCAGTCGCCTCCGACAAAATCCCGAGGGCCGTGGGGCACCCCGAATCACCATGGGCAATGAGAACAGCACCGGCGACAACCAGGTGGGTGGCAGGAAGCTTCTCCCTGGGCCGCTGAGGCTCTCGGGGCTGGCCTCGGCTCCGCACTCTTTCTTCGCAGCACCTCGTCTCTGCACGAGAGGGAGCAGGCTGAGATGCAGCCCACGCCTGGTTGTGTGCCCTGGAGAACGCAGCCTGGCTGTGCTTTATAAGCCACGGACACTAGTTTTACTTTTTATTCCCTGCCTTTAAAACGCACAGCTTGGGAACTTGGCACATTGCTCCTCGGTTGTGCCTCTCTGTAAACTTTCTGACTTGGGTTTGGTAGAGGAGGTTAAACTGGAGCCTTGTCTGTATTCCTCCTCCAGTTGAAGCTATGACCATTAGAAAAATGATTGAAAAATCTATCAACGGGTGTTGAGCAGACTAAACATGAGCTGTGGTTCCTACATCAGGCCAAGGGTTTCATGATATGGAACGGGTACGGTGCATCAGCCTGGGACCTTAAAATATAATCAGATTTTATCACTGTCTAATTCAACTTTGGGAGTTTTGACTTAGCACTCTGGAAAGTAAAACCAGGGAGACACTTTGCCATTCATGTCCCACGAAGTGTGTGGAAAACGTGGATTAATGGTATTGATGGGAAAATCGGGTCCAAAATTGGAGCCAGCCTACCGTAACCTGCTATCCCCTTGCCTTTTTTTACTCCCTGTTTTCTCAGGAAAGCAGGAACTGTGCAAAGAAAAGGTGGCAAATGTCAGGGGTGTTAGGGGCAGGCAAGAAACAATGAGTGTTTCAGTGCCTGCGTGGGAGGCACTGCAGAGAGGTGGAGACCACGGTGCGCAGGAGAGTTCTTGTCCCTCATCTGGGGGAAGCTGCCATCGTCAGCTCCAGCTGATGGTCACCGGGGGAGAGCGTGGATTCCATGTTCCACAGTTTTCCTAGTTCTTCAAAAGAAGCCAGGAGCCTGGATTTTTCTATGAAGTTTTGAATTTTTTTCAATTGTTAAACTTTTTATTCTGAGGTAGATTCACGTGCTGTCTTAAGAAATAACAGAGAACCCCCATGTACTCTTCTCTTAGTTTTCCTGTCTCTAAGCCAGAGCACAGTATCACAGCTTAGATACAGACATCGGGGCCATCGGCACTGCAGAATGTTTTCAGTTCCAGAGTCATCTTGTAGCCACACCTCCCTCTCAGTCCCTCATCCCTAACCCCAGCAACCACTGCTCTCTGTTTCTATAATTCTGTCATTTCAGTTATGTTCTATACATGGAATCACACAGTGGGTGACCTTGGAGGACCGGCATAATTCTCTTGCAATTCATTCAAGCTGTTGGGTATATCTACAGTTCATTTCTGTTTCCAGTTGAGCGGTGTTCCAGGGTGTGGATGTGTGACAGTTGGTTGAACCATTCACCCATGGAAGCACATCTGAGTTATTCCCGGTTTCGTGCTATTACAAACAAAGCTGCTGTGAACATTTGTGTGCAAGCTGTTTTGTGAACGTGCGTCTTCCTTTCTCCAAGATAAACGCTCGAGAGTGCAGGCACTGGATTGCGTGACTGTTCCTGTTTAGTTCTATAAGGAGCTGCCCAGCTCTCGGGCAGAGCTGCGGAACCACTTCACAGCCCCACCAGCAGTTTATGGGTGGCCCAGTTTCTCTGCATCCTGGCCTACATTGACTGGATGGTGTTGCCATTCTTTTGTTTTAATCTATTTATTTACAGAGTTACACAGAGAGAGGAGAGGCAGAGAGAGAGAGAGAGATCTTCCATCCAATGGTTCACTCTCCAATTGGCCACAAAGGCCAAACTGCACCGATACGAAGCCAGGAGCCAGGAGCTTCTTCCAGGTCTCCCACATGGGTACAGGGGCCCAAGGACTTGGGCCATCTTCTACTGCTTTCCCAGGCCACAGCAGAGAGCTGGATTGGAAGTGGAGCAGCCAGGATTAGAACTGGCGCCCATTTGGGATGCCGGCGCTTCAGGCCAGGGTGTTAACCCACTGTGCCACAGCGCCAGCCCCAGTGTTGCCATTCTTAGAGCTGTCTTGTGATGTCTTATTGTGATTTCAATTTGCATTTTTTTTAAATTTGACAGGTAGAGTCATAGATAGTGAGAGAGAGACAGAGGGAAAGGTCTTTCTTCCATTGGTTCACTCCCCAAATGGCCGCCACGGCCAGTGCTGTGCTGATCCAAAGCCAGGAGCCAGGTGCTTCTTCCTGGTCTCCCATGTGAGTGCAGTAGCCCAAGCACTTGGGCCATTATCCACTGCCCTCTCGGGCCACAGCAGAGAGCTGGACTGGAAGAGGAGCAATTGGGACTAGAACCCAGCACCCATATGGGATGCCAGTGCTGCAGGCAGAGGATTAACCAAGTGAGCCCTGGCGCCAGCCCCCTCAATTTGCATTTTGGAGATGCACAATGACATTGAACAATTTTAATGTGTTACTTGCCATCTGTATATTCTCTTTGATGAAATATTTGTTCATGCCTTTTGCCCATTTTGTAGTTGGATTATTATTCCTTACTATTCAGCTGTTATGTTTGGGGATTCTTTACACTCACTTGGTCTTTTTTTTTTTAAAGATTTATTTATTTTACTTGAAAGAGTTAAACAGAGAGAGGAGAGGTAGAGAGAGACAGGGACGTCTGACATCTGATGGTTCACTCCCCAATTGGCCACAACGGCTGGAACTGTGCCAATCTGAAGCCAGGAGCCTCTTTCGAGTCTCCCACGTGGGTGCAGGGGCCCAAGGACTTGGGCCATCCTCCACTGCTATCCCAGGCCACAGCAGAGAGCTGGGCAGGAAGTGGAGCAGCCGGGACTCGAACCAGTGCCCATATGGGATGCTGGTGCTTCAGGTCAAGGTGTTAACCCGCTGCGCCACAGCACTGGCCCCAACTCACTTGGTCTTGATACCAACCCTTTGTCAGATCATGATTTGCAAGTATTTTCTCCCATCCCATAACTGGCGTTTCTGTCTTCCTCACAGTATTTTTAATTTTGAGGAGGCACAATGTATCACGTTTTATTTTTACAGATAGTTGAAGAACTTTTTGCCTACAGCCTGAAGATTTTTTTTCTAAGACTTTTAAATTTTATATTTGAGTCTGGCCTACTTTGAGTTAATTTTTGTACAGAAATCTCTTAGTCTCAAGCCGGCGCCGTGGCTCAACAGGCTAATCCTCCGCCTTGCGGCGCCGGCACACTGGGTTCTAGTCCCGGTCGGGGCTCCGGATTCTGTCCCGGTTGCCCCTCTTCCAGGCCAGCCCTCTGCTGTGGCCCAGGAGTGCAGTGGAGGATGGCCCAAGTGCTTGGGCCCTGCACCCCATGGGAGACCAGGAAAAAGCACCTAGCACCTGGCTCCTGCCATCGGATGAGCGCGGTGCGCCGGCCGCAGCGTGCTGTCCGCGGCAGCCATTGGAGGGTGAACCAACGGCAAAGGAAGACCTTTCTCTCTGTCTCTCTCTCTCACTGTCCACTCTGCCTGTCAAAAAAAAAAAATAAATAAATCTCTTAGTCTAATTTCTGCTGCCATAACAAAATCCCACAGGAGATTTCCATCTTCCTTGCCCTCACCTGTGCAATAGAGGTTAACTTGGCGCCCAGCTCTGGAGCTGAGAATTCTCAGAGCACAGCGCTGGCTTCCGGTGAGGGCCTCCATCTGCAGCACCACGGTCAGGAGGGCAAGCGAGAGCGTGAGACAGAGCCAAAGGAGCCCAGCTCCCTCCATGGCAGCCCACTCCCCAGTCATGGCTTTAATCCATTCACAAGCAAAGAGCCCTCATGGCCTAATCGCCAATTAAAGAGTATTTATCTCAAAGGGAGGCCGAGAGAGAAAGAGATTGAGCTCTTCTATCTGCTGGTTCACTCCCCAAATGGCTACAAGAGCTAAGGCTGGGCTGGAAGGAACCAGGAACCTGGAACTCCAACAGGGACTCCCACATGGGCGCAGGGGCCCAAGAACTTGGACCATCATCAGCTGCTTTCCCAGGCACATTAGAAGGGATCTGGATCAGAAGTGGGGCAGCCAGGCCTGAAGCCTGCCTTCCATTATGGAATGCTGCGATTTGACCAGCCGTGCCACAACACCAGGCCCTTTTCCCCACTTAATACTGGCACAATGGCAGTTACATCTCCATATGGATTCTGAAGACGTCAAACCACAGCAGGTAGAAGATTTGGATTCATTTTCTTTCTTTGAAGATTATTGTTATAGAGCAGTTTCACATTCACAGCAAAATGGAGAGGAAGGTGCAGAGATTTCCGTATACCTTGCCCTCACACGTGCATAACCACCCCCACTAGGTGCATCCCCACCAGGGGGCACGTCTGCCTCCCCCGATGAACCTCCATGCCACACCCTGCACCCACTAATCTGAGGTGTGCCGGGAGGCTCACCTTGGTTTCACACACGTGGTCTCTAGCACTGTATAGAGGATTGTAACTGCCCTATAGACCCTCTGTGCTTTGCCTGTTCAAACCCTGACACCCACTGATCTCTCCATTGTTGCCATAGGTTTGCGTTTTCCAGAATGTCGTGTAGATGGTGTGAAGTTCTTTCCAGATGAACTGCTTTCATTTCGTAATGTGCGTTGAAGGTTCCTTCATGTCTTTTCATGGCTTCACAGTTCATGTCTTTTTTGAGCTGAATAACTTTCCATTGTCTGCAGTACCACAGTTTATTTATTGAGTAACAACTTGGCTTCTTCCACGTTTTGACAAGTATGAATAAAACTGCTATCCACATCCAAGTACGAGTTTTCCTGTGGACATATGTTTTCAGTTGCCTTGGGTAGATGCCAAGGAGCGTGGTCACTGGATCACATGATGAGAGTATGGTTGAGTTTTGTAAGAACCTGCCAAACTGCCTTCCACAATGGCTTCACCAGCCTGTATCCCCGCCAGCAGTGAATGAGAGTTCTCGCTGCTCCACATCCTCCCCAGCAGCTGCTGTCATCAGTGCCCTGGGCAGTGGCCATCTTGATAGGTGTTGGCTGTGTCTCATTGTTGTCCGGCATGGGGCAACTCACTTTCCCTCTGCGTGTCTCCTTGGGTGTAGTGTCTGGGATGGTCTTCAGCCCATTTTGAAATTAGGTTGTTTGCTTGCTTAGTGTTGAGTTTTTATACATTTATTTTTTTATTTGAAAGGCTGAGAGGAGAAAGAGAGAGAGAGAGAATCTTTGAAGCCAGGAGCCAGGAACTCCGTCTGGGTCTCCCATATAGGTCACAGGAACCTAAGTACTTGGGCCGTCTTCCACTGCTTTCCCAGGCATATTAGCAGGAAACTGAATCTGAAGTGGAGCAGCCGGTACTCAAACTGATGTGTCCATATGGGATGCCGGCGTCACGGGCGGCAGCCCGGCTCCCTGTGCCACACCACCCAGCCCCTTGTTACATTTTAGATGACTCATTTTTCAGAGGTGTCTTTGGCAAATATTTCCCCCAGTCTGTGTCTGCTCTCTTGAAGCTGGGGTTCGTGTCTCTGTGTTTCGCACTGTTTTGCCTGCTGCTGTCCATTATTCTGGTCCCACTGCTGAGAGGTCTACCCTTCCTCCACTGAACTGCTTCGTACTTTGGTGAGAAATCAGTCAGGCACACCCGTGTGGGTCTGTTTCTGGGATTTCTGTCCTGTGCTATTGATGGTAGGAATGACCATAGCTAAAGGAGGGGCTTCACAAATGGAATTAAAAGTAGGTTCACTTGGGTATAAAAGTCCTGAAATCTGTGCAGAGTTTATTTCACAATATTCATGAATTTTAACACCTCTCACGTGCATGGATTCCAAAAACGCTTTTGCCCCCAAGCTTGTCCTTTGACCTTGTCTTCCATGAACTTTTTGAAGTGCCCGCAGGTAGAGTGTCCTGAATCAGGTATAATGATTCTCTCAGCTTCCTCCTCTTCAAAACTGGTTCAGCTGTTCTGAGATACGTGGCTTTTCAAACACACGTTAGGATAAACCTAAGTCTGCATAAATCTCTCTGAGATTTCCACAGGAATTAGGTTAAATCTATAGATCAGTTGGAGCAGAATTAGCTGCTGCCCTGTGTTGTGTCTGCGAATCCGTGAGTACACAGCGTGGCTGTCCCTTCGTTCAGTCCCTTTGGTTCTTCATCAGCATTTTCAGTCTCTAGCATGCAGAGCCGGCACGGGTCCCGTCAAGCTTAGCCTGAGTAGTACGTTTTCTTTGGAGTGACTGCAAATGAATTGGCGATTTTAACTCTGCTGTCCACACATTCATGGTTAGTGTATTGATTTCTGTGTACTGATCTTGTAGCCTGTGACCTTGTAGAACCCACTTATTTGTTCCAAGGTTATTTTTGTGACTTCTTGGGATTTCCTGCGCACATTACCATGTTGCTTGCGGGTGGACAGTTTTATTTCTGCTTTTCCGTCCTGCCTGCCTGTCTTTGCTGTCACCCCCTTATCTCGCTCCCCTTTCCTCTCTCTGAGCAGCTGGAACTCCTGGTCTATGTCCACTAAGAGCAGTGAGAACGGACCTGTTCCTTGTCCCCGTCCCAGGGGCAGGCACTCAGTCTTTCACTGTGAACTAAGATACCTTCAGTGGGTGGCTTTTTGGTTTGTTTTGTAAATATTCTTTGTCAAACTGAAAAGTTCTTTCTATCCTATTGAACCCTGCTAGTCTGCTGAGAGTTGCTCATTTTTAATCACAAGAGAGTATTGGATTTTGCCGAGAGCTTTCTGTGTGCCAGACACTGTAACTGTTGCCAAACCACCCCACAAACTAGTCGGAGGAGTCGCTATGGAGCCCCCAGATCCGGGCCGGCTTACCTGAGGCAGAGAGAGGCAGTCGCTGCCGCCGGGCAGGGGAGGACTGTAGGTGTGTACTGCTCAGTGCAGAGCGAGCAGCAGGCATCTAGGGCTCCACTCCGAAGCTCCCTAAGGAGCTGGGGGAGAGGTTCTCTTAGACTGATAGCGGGGCTGGGAGGTGGAGTTCAGCCTGTATCCAAGTTCTGGTTGGTCAGTGAGCCCGAGACCTTCCTTTCATTGGCTGGTGGTGTCGTGCTCTCTAGGGAATCTCCCTGATGGCCGGTGGGCTTTAGCTGCTCTGGGGGTTCCATGAAAGTGGGAATTACCCCCTACGGAGGCATGCAATTCCCCTGGCTAGACCTGGAGTGCCCCTGCGCAAACCCCTCGGGACGTTACTGGCCAACAGGGTTTTATCTACTGGAGAAGTGGATGACTTTTGAGTCCCGTGCCAGTGGTACCACCGCTCAATCCAGTCCTTCCTTTTGGTGAGGGACAGGCAAGGACACCTTGGACTAAGGGAGGCAGAAGAGGCTCGGTCCTGCCTTTCCTTTAGGGGGGCTCACTCTCCTGATCAGATGATCTCTCTTTCCTGGCTATCCGAGGACTCGATGGTGCTGGGGGAGTCTTGGATGTCCAGCCAGCCTGGTGTGCCTGGCATACGCTCCAACGTGGCCATGGTGTGTCCTTTTTCTACACGTCGTTAGATTTGGTTCACTACTATTTTGTTGAGGACTTTTGTGTCTAAATTCATTAGAAAGACTGCTCTGGGGTTTTATTTTGGAGTCTGGGTTTGGTATCAGGGTAATACCAACCTCACAAAGTGAGTTGGGAAGTGTTTCTTCCTATGTCCTAGAAGAGATTAAACAAGAAATCTTACATTTTAAAAAAGTGTTGGCAAGCAATTTCAATCACTTTTAACATTCTGTGGGCCAAGCCGTCGTGCCTGCTGGCTGGGGTTGGTTCAGGGCGCCATCCTTGAACCTCCGCTTGCGGGCCTGTTCTGACCTGAAGGAGGGCGGGGCCGTCGGCTGAGTGTTCTTCACCAGCAGCCACAGAAAAGGGGCCAGATGTAGCCGGGCCTTTGCTCCCTGCTTGTTACAAGCGAAGCAGCTCACTCGGACCCCAAGGTGATCTCACGGAGCCAGAGCCTGTCCTAAGTGCTGCTAAGGCAGCTCCATTCGTGGGCGTCTCCCAGGAGGCAGGAGCATTCCGGTGTGGTGTAGGGAGGACCCTGGGCAATTGCACTGTTCTTGAATTTGGGCAGAAATCCTTCTCGGCTCCTGCGGGGGTCCTGATCCCTTGGCCCATCCTAACAGTGAGACCCTTTGCTTTCAGCAGGAGGAAGCCGGCTCCCATAGCGTCATCCTGTGGCCTCCAAACCCTGAGCCTCTGCAGGTACTGGGCACGTGGCGCTCTGCATGCTTTGCCCCTCGGCCCCGCCCTAGCCGCTGGGCGCTTACAGAACGTGGCCCGGCAAGTGCATTTTGATATGTGGCTTTCTCCTCTCCCTCGCCCACCACCTCTTCCCGAAAGAAGTTGGAAACCAAGGTTGAAACTGGCATTTAGACTTTTACAAATAACCTCTCCGCGTGCCTGCCGACAACTGGCTGAGTTGATGCGCTTTGCGATGCTGAATAAAGCGTGTGTTGCTAAAAGAACGGGACACAGATGCTGAGAGCCAGCCTAACCCTCTCCAAGTCTCCTACTTTGATTTCCTTTATCCTGGAGTGTCTCTGGGAATAGGGTGGTGGCCCCACTTCACTGCCAGTGGACAAAACTGACTTGTTATAAAAGGATTAAACCCTGAATTGCTACGCTCTACTGCAGCGAGCTGAGTTTTGTAGGTTTTTTTTTCTTTTTTTTTTTTAAGATTTATTTGTTATTTATTTGAAAGGCCGAGTTGCAGAGAGAGGGAGCGATGGAAACAGGAGCCCAAGCACTTGGGCCATTTTCCACATCTTTCCCAGGTACATTAGCAGGCAACTGGATCAGAAGTGGAGCAGCCGGGTCTCAAACTGGTGCCCATATGGGACGCCAGCATCCCAGGTGGAGGCTTAACCTGCTGTGCCACGATGCCGGCCCAGAGTTCTGTAGTTTTAACTGTGCAGGGTGTTTGCTATGGGCTGGGGAAGGGGGTCAGTCAGGAGTTTGGTATCTATTTCACGGGGTTTTCCCTGGAGAGGATGTGAGGTCCAACCCTGTTTTTGGGTGTGGTCAGGCGATACAGTGAAGCAATGGTTCCTCTGTGCCCTGCTCTGAAACCCCCGTCACACCGGGTGAGGTTCGCCCCAGGGGACGTGTTCTCTGTTGGGTCAGTGTGCCTGATGTGCTTCTTGTCCACTGTCCGCACGGAGTGACATCTGAGGATGTGAGGAGGCCACAGGCGACCGTTCGCCTGGAGCATGGTGACACCTCTGCAGGCCCGTGGTGGCTCACCTGCCAACCCCAGGAGGCGGGCAGGCCCAGGCTGAGCAATCTTGCTCTGTGGGCAGAGAAAGCAGCTCCTGAGGTCATCACGGATTGAATGGGGAGGGGAGGGGTGAGAATCAGAGTCTCAGTGTCCAGGGGCCAGTGATTTTCAAACTGGGTTCTGGTCCAGGGGGCAGCGGCAGAGCTGAGTGGAGGAGAATCCTGGTGCTGCTCCTCCTTTCCGTGACCTCATATCGAAAGCTGGCCTCTGCAAGGAAAAGTTTCGGGATCAGAGTTGGAAACATACAAGGATCTGGTCCACCTCCATCCTTTTTAACAAACTTATTCAAGGGTCAGAGAACAATAGACAGATGGAGAGCTCAGACTCCTGTTCACTCCCCAAATGCCTGCAAAGGCCAGGACTGGGCTGGGCTGAGGCCAGCAGCCAAGAGCTCAGCCAGGTCTCCCATGTGAGTGACAGGGACCCAATGACCTGGGCCATCACCTGCCGCCTCTTGGGGTCTGCACTGGGAGAAAACTGGGATTGGGGGCTAGAGCGGGGCAGGAATCCCAGGCACTCTGTTACAGAGTGAGGGCATCCAAGCAATATCTTAACCGTGGTCTGAATGCCCACCCCTTACCTCTCTCACTTTTCAGGGTTGTGTTTGATGGGCCAGAAGCTCAAGGCACATGTTCACTGCCCTCAATCATGACAGGTTCAGGGTAAGACCCCGTCTAGGGGTTCTAGACTAGGGCAGCTAAGGGGGTCTCCGCCATGGAACACTTTGTCTGCCTCAGCACTTTGCACAGAACCCTGCAACAGAGCCCCAAGGCTCCTACCTAGGAACGTTCGAAGAGCCCCACCCCTGGCTGGGTCCTAGGAGCTGGCTTAGGTGTCGTGGGTCCAAAGAGGAAGATGACAAACCAGGTTCCTGCCTTGTGGGACTTAACATCCGGCGGAGGAGTCAGACAAGTAAAAGGAGAAGCAGATCCAGGGCCTGACGCCAGAGCGCACTGAGCGGCTGTGGTCTACAGGCCCCGTCCCAGCACACAGGAGCCCACAGTGAACAGTCCCCATGGTCTGCTCCAGCGCAGCTCCCTCCGCAGGGGGAAGCAGATGGTGAGCTCACACCAGGCACAGCCTCTGCTTTCCCATGGGAACCAGGCCCAGGTTCATTGGGTTAAAATAGACATAATTACTATTTTTAACCCTTTTTTTTTAAAAACAATTTATTTTGAAAGACTTAGAGGGAAAGAGAGAGAGAGAGAGAGAATTTTCCCTCTACCGGTTCACTCCCCAGATGGCCACAATGGCCAGTGCTGGGCCAGGCAGAAGCAGGAGCCAGAAGCTTCATCTGAGTCTCCCACGTGGATGGGAGGGGCCCAAACGCTCGGGCCATCTGCCACTGCTTTCCCCAGGCACAGTAGCAGGGAGCTGGTTGGGAAGTGGAGCAGCCAGGACGCAGTCATCACTCACGTGGGATGTCAGTGCCGCAGGTGGTGGCTTTACCTGCTACGCCACAACGTTGTCCCCTCCAGGGCTTTTTTTTTTTTTTTTTTTTTAACTCAAACTGGAGCGCTGTGCTCCTTCAGTGCTAGCTCCCCTTCGCCCTTTCCCCATCCGCTGGCAACCACTGTTGTCCTTTCTGAGTCCAACTACCGTAGGTCCTTGTGTAAGTAGAATCATTTGTCTGTCTTATTTCACGAAGCATGAGCATCCTTGAATCCATGTTGTCCCATACATCAGAATGTCTTTCTTCTATAGACTGATACTATCTCATTGTACAAACAAATCACATCTTAATTTTTTAAAAAAATATTTATTTATTTGAGAGGTAGAGTTACAGAGAGAGAGGTCTTCCATCCGCTGGTTCACTCCCCAGATGGCCACACTGCTGGAGCTGGGCTGATCCGAAGCCAGGAGTCAGGAGCTTCCTCCAGGTCTCCCACATGGGTGCAGGGCCCCAAGCACTTAGACCATCTTCCACTGCTTTCGCAGCCCATAAGCAGGGAGTTGGATTGGAAGTAAAGCAGCCAGTATTCAAACTGGCATCCACATGGGATGCTGACACCACAGGTGGAGGCTTAACCTACCGTGCCAGGGTGCCGGTCCCACAAACCTCATCCCACAATAGACAGTTACAAAGCAGAGCCCAGCATAAGCAGCTGGAGAGGGACACACGAGGAGGGCTCTCTGTCTCCCTCCCCGCCACCTAACACTTTCAAATGAATACATAAATCTTTATTTTTTTAAAGATTTATGTATTTACTTGAAAGTCAGAGTTACACAGAGAGAGAAGGGGGGGTGTCTTCCATCCTCTGGTTCACTCCACAGTTGGTCCCAATGGCCAGAGCTGAGCTGATCCGAAAGCCAGGATCCAGGAGCTTCTTCCAGGTCTCCCACATGGGTGCAGGGGCCCAAGGACTTGGGCATCTTCTACTGCTTTCCCAGGCCACAGCAGAGAGCTGGATGGGAAGTGGAGCAGCCGGGACTCGAACCGGTGTCCATATGGGATGCCAGCACTTGCCACTATGCCACCCACTATGCCACTGCACCGGCCCCAATAAATCTTTAAAAAATAAGTAAGAGTAGGGAACAAGGATTCTGATTCTGTTTCCAAGCCTTGATGTTCTGAAATGAGAAGAAAAGTCCGCCTCCCCCTGCAGTGGGCTCTCGGGGTCAGCCAGGCGCTGGGGGAGGCGAGAGAGCCGGGGTCTACTCGGAGGGCCCTAAGCCATGGGTGAGAGGGCCAGGATTGCTGGCGTGGGTGCAGAGAAAGGGGTGAGCACTCGGGTGTCATGAAGAGGCCAGGGAGGCAGGGGCTGGACGGAGCAACCCCGAAGTTAGACTCGAGTTCCCCGGGGACCGAGCCCTGCCAGTCGCCCAGGGAGCGGGGATGTGGCATCGTGGGACCTCTCCTCCAGGCCTCTCGGCAGTGGCGGGCACGTTATTTTCATGGCCTTTGCTTTTGAAAGTCTTGGCCAGCAACTAACATGTTAATTTAATTACCAGCCATTTTATCTCAATAAGAAGTCGAGTTTAATGAAACCTCACGACAGCCCCACTTTGGGTCCCGCTAACCGGGCCCAGCCGTTTGTTGTCTCATCAGCACAAATGCTATTCAAACCCTGAAACTGAGTAGCGGTGGCCTTGGGTTGTGTCCTGGTTCCCCAGGGAAGAGAAGCCAGGCACGGAGAAAGTTCCCACAGCCAGCCTGGCCATGGCTCTGTCTGGCTCCCACGCTGCACACTGGGTCCCGGATGGAACTCCTGCTCCTCCCCCTGACCCCACTAGGGCTCACACCCAGGTCCAGCCTTTCCTTCCTGGGACCCCCATCCTGCACACCTGTGGGCTAAGATGAAGACAAAGCCACATGTAGAACCTGGGCCGTGGGAGTGACACACTTAGGGGTCGGTAGAATGTCCAGCTCTGGGCCCAGTGAGCCTCTGCTGTCCCTGCTCTCTGTCTGGTGGAACTGTGACAGTGGTCTTGCCTCACAGCCCCTCCTGGGGCTTTGTGCATTGTGACTTGAACAGAAGGACCTGTGGAGCAGTGAGGGTCCAGCCAGCCCGACACCCCGAGTCACGAAAGCGGGGCATTCTGGTCCTGGGAGCCCCACGGGGGAAGCCGAGCTCCGGCAGGTGGGTTCCAGACTGGAAGGGCAACACTCAGACCCACCCGGGTCTTCACCTTCTGGGCCTCTTCCTAGCCAAGGGGTTGCTGTGACCCCTATTTAGGGCTCTGACAGTGTGGGGAATGACATCGACTCTGTGATGACCTCACTTAGAAATATTAACTCTTAAATTACTCGTTTTAAGCACTCCCATTGTCTAGATGTTTCTGTGTCGCTTCAGTTCCGTAAAACGTGAATTTCAACTATAGCAGCTATGACTGATGCTGTGAAGCAGAGACGCCCAAGCCAGCCTGGGGAGCTGATACCTGAGCTCAGAGCTGAAGGTGAGCAGGAAGGCAGCGAGCTCAGAAGGATCGAGAGCCAGTACAGCTTGCACACTTACTCCAGCCCAGGCCTCGCCTGGGCAGGTCTCCCCACGTCCTGGGTCAACAGACAGGATGCAGCCCAGTGCTGAGGCTCGCTGTGCACGGGGGGCTCCAGTGTGAATTTTCTGCCATCTCAAGAGCACAGGATGGGAGGATCTGTGCCATGTGACACCCCTGGGGTCTGGTCACCCAGAACGGTCATGGAGTCACGGCTGTGGGCCAAGGTCGGCTGCTTCTCAGGCACCATGTGGTTATTTTACTGGGCAGGTCCAAGGTCGTGTGTGTGTGTGTGTGTGTGTGTGTGTGTGTTGCTTCCAGCTACAAAAGCAGTCGCTGTGGCCTTAGCTAGAAGCCTTCTTCTTTTTTAAGATTTATTTATGTATCTGAAAGGCAAAAGTTACAGAGAGGCAGAGGGAGGAAGAGAGAGAGAGAGAGGGAGGGAAGGAGGGAGGGAGGGAGGGAGAGGGGAAGAGAGGAAAAGAATCAATCTTCCATCTACTGGTTCACTCCCAAAATGGCTACAACTCTGGAGCTGGGCCAAGCTGAAGCCAGGAGCCCAGGACTTCATCTGGGTCTCCCACAGGAGTGGCTGTTGCCCAAACACTTGGGCCGTCACCTGCTGCTTTCCCAGGCTTGTTAGGGAGTTAGATAGAAAGAGGAGCAGCTAGAACTTGAACTGCAGCCCATATGGGAAGCCGGCATCGCGGGCGGTGGCTTAACCCATCGCGCCACAACACCAGCCTTGGAAGATGCCTTCTCTAGTGCCCAGGGAGCCCCAGGAATTCCGCATCACGACTGTGTTCAACAGGCTCTGGAATAAGCCTTTTCGCAGATTCTCTGACAGTAAGGAGACATCTGGGATGATTCAGCTGTGTTTAATGGGTAAGAAATTGAGCAAAGAGACAAGTAAGCAGCATGAATTCGATGTTCATAACAACAGAGCGCTTCCTTGCGTAACCGTCTGCTCCCCGTGGTGGCCACCCTGTCCACAGGGCTGGTGCTGATTTCCACTGGCACAATTAGGCAAGCGTGAGATGTTCAGGTTTGCGCCAGATGCGTCTTCCAGCGAGTCTCAGGAAGGGCTTTAGCCCCAGGCTGGGGGAGCAGCTGGAACCCTTTGTTAATGAATTTTCACGTGCTTGTTTTTTTTAAAGATTTATTTATTTGAAAAGCAGAGTTGACACAGAGAGAGAGGAGCAGAAAGAGATTTTCCATTCACTAGTTCACACCCCAGATGGCAACAACAGCCAGGGTCAGGCCAGGCGGCAGCGGGAGGCAGGGACCCCACCTGGGTCTCCAGCGTGGGTGGCGCAGCTGCCTTCCCATCTGTGTTGGCAGGAAGCTGGATCAGAAGCGGAGTGGCCAGGACTCCCAGCTCTGACAGGGACGTGGGCTTCCCGAGCAGCGGCTTAGGCGGCGGCATCACACACCCGCCCTGTGACCGAGTTTGAATCGCATTCTTCTCTATAATGATCACACCTAGGATATCGTTGTGGTCCAGTCTTGTGCTGAGTGATGCCCACGTGCTATTTAACTTCTGAGACAACGCTGCAATTATGATCCCTCTGCAGATACAGTTCTGGAGGCACAGAGCCCAGTTAGAGGTCACGTTTGGGGTTCATGGCCACTCCACGTGGCTTCCTGCCTCCTCATTCTTAAGCCAAGGCTCCTGGTCTCCAACACGAAAATTGAGTGGATTCAGGAATTCTGGAGGGGCAATAAGAATATAACAATAATAGGGTTTATGCCTCCATTTCGAGTCTAGTCCAGTGAACAACACAGCATATTCTAGGCCATCTTTCAGGGTTAGCTGTGTTGCAGGGACTCTCTTCCACTTGTGCAGTTCTTTGCTATATTTACAAGGTGCTCTTGGCACTGGCCTGGGGAGCAAGGTTAGGGATTCTGGTCCTCAGGTGGAGAGAGAGGCTGGAAGAGAGGAGCTCAGCTGCAAGAGCGCATGGACCGGGGTTGGCTGACCGTGTCTAGCCCTCTTTAAAGCACACTGGGTCTTTTTAAAATCTTTTTTAATTTTTAAGATTTATTGGTTTGTTTGGAAGGCAGAGTTACAGAGAGGAAGAGGCAGAGAGAAAGAAGTCTTCCATTCACTTGTTCACTCTGCAAATGGCCGTAATGTCTGGAGCTGGGCCAATCTGAAGCCAGGAGCCAGGAGCTTCTTCTGGGTCTCCCATGCAGGTGCAGGCACCCAAGGACTTGGGCCATCTTCCACTGCTTTCCCAGGCTTAGCAGAGAGCTGAATGGGAAGTGGAACAGCTGGGACTTGAACTGGTGCCCATATGGGATGCTGGCACTGCAGACAGAGGCTTTACCTGCTACGCCACAGTGCCGGCTCCACATTAAACTTTTTATTCTCGTGTATTTTCAGCTTTATAGAAAGTTGCAAATGGGGCCGGCTCTGCGTCATAGCAGGTTGAGTTGCCGCCTGTGA
Source organism: Sylvilagus floridanus (assembly GCA_949820135.1). Lineage (NCBI taxonomy): Eukaryota > Metazoa > Chordata > Mammalia > Lagomorpha > Leporidae > Sylvilagus > Sylvilagus floridanus. Next base: position 72,230,282 of record OX463235.1, read on the forward strand.
CGTCAGCATCCTATACAGGTGCCAGTTCAAGTCCTGGCAGCTTCACTTCCTATCCAGTTCCCTACTAACGTGACTGGGAAAGCAGCAGAGGATGGCCCAAGTGCTGGGGCCCCTGCACCATGTGCAAGACCTGGAGGAGGCTCCTGGCTCTCGGCTTCCGTCTGGCCCAGCTCTGACCACTGTGGCCATTTCTCTCTTTCTCTCTCTCTCTCCTGCCCTTCCTCTCTCTCTCCCTCCCCCCCCCCCCCGCCCCCGCTCTTGCTCTCGCTCCCCCCCCCCACTAGCTCTCAAGTAAGTACATCTTCATAAAAAACAAGGTAAAGACAATGTAGAGAATCCTGATACGGAAGCCTGTGCTGGCTCGCCTGAAAGTTACTGTCTCACCCCACACACGGCGGAGTCTGTCCCATTGCTCAAGTGGAGAGTGAGGACTGGAGCCCAGCGCTCTCTGCACAGCTCGTCTACTTCTGTTTCCTGCGGCCTCACATCACAAAGTAGCCTGGCCTTGCAGCCTGCCTCTGGCCAGCCGGACCAGGAGCCTGCTGGGCTTGACTGGGGCTGTGGCTTGTTTACTTCGGAGAAGGAGCACTGGGATGCTCAGCAGATCGGGGGTGAGCGATTTGCCTTCTCCTGGGGAGATGGGCAGCCTGCTGGCCCCAGCTCATCCTCCATGTTCGGCCAGCCAGCTGGGCAGTTGTTTCTGAAATCCGACTCCTGATGCCACAGGAATGACCTTCGCTCCACTTCCCGGCCTTCACCTGCAGTCACACTGCTCGGGCGGGCACTCTGCTCATGAGCCAGCCATGTTCATTAGCACGGCTCAATTAGCTTCATTGGCATGACCCATAGGCAGTGGTTCAGAGAGAGCGAGCACATTTAGGAGGTAAGGCTGGTGGAATTTTTGTTGTTTTAATGGTAAAAAGCATTAGCTCTCAACACAGCGGCCCCCGGAGTGGAAAGTTGCTGTAACTGTTTAAAGATTGCTTTAAAACACGGCCAGGGCTCGGAGGCACCGCGGAGCCAGGGAGAGGCTGCTGTTTACCCGAGAGTGCAGCTGAGACGTGAGGCAGCAGCCGGGCAAGTCGGTTTGCCGGGTGAGGGCTGCCAATGGCTTTTCCAGGCTGCAGCTTGGAAGCGTGAAGGGTAATGTTAGAGACGCGTTCTCTCTCGCAGTGACGTCTGTGGACAAAACAGATCCCTTGGAATCCTGTAAGCAACGGGGCTCAGTGCTGTTGCTAGGCTGGGGAGCCAGGGGGAGGGGGCCACAGACACCAAGGCCACGTGGTGCAAGCAAGGGCTCCCGGGGCTGTGTGCACGCCCCTCAATTTGCAGGAGCGGCTACCAGACACAAGGGGAATAATCCAGTTTTCATACGTTCAGCAAATATTTACAGACGGCCTCTTCTGTGCCAAGTGCTATTCTGGGTATCAAATCCAGGCTCCTGGGCCACAGTATTCACAAACAGCCAGTTGTTTTAGTTACTAGGTGCAAGGCGGCTAGACAGCAGAGACCAAGAGTGACTGTGGCCCATGTGTGGTGGAGCAGCAAAGGAGAGGGGTCAAGAGCACAGACTCTGGGGTCAAACCCGTGGGGCCAAATCCTGGCTCTGTGGCTTCCGGGCTGTGTGATCCTAGGCAAGTGGCTTAACCTCTCTGTGCTTGCTGTTCTTATTTCTAAGATGGGGCTGTAAGAACTGGATGAGTTTAAATTTGTACAGCACTTAAAGCAACACTACTAGACACATGGAAGGTGTTTTTGTCTTTATTTTTTTTTAAAAAAATTCATTTACTTATTTGAAAGCCAGAGTTACAGAGGGAGGGGCAGAGCCAGAGAGAGAGAGAGAGAGAGAGAGAGAGAGAGAGATCTTTCATCCACAAATGGCTACAATGAGCTGGGTGGGGCCAGGTCAAAGCCAGGAGCCAGGAGCTTAGTCCACGTGTGTGCAGGGCCCAAGCACTTGGGCATCTTCCACTGCTTTCGCAGGCCATGAGCAGGGGGCTGAAGGGGAAGTGGAGCAGCCGGGACTCGAACCAGCACCCGTACAGGAAGCCGGCGCTCAGGAAGTGGCTTTACCGCTGTGTCACAGCAATGACCCCACATGGAAAGCGTTTACAGTGTTCGGTTTGCTATTGTCCTAGAGTGCCGTGTCCGTGTGGGCTGTTATGTGGAGAGAGCGCTGGACTTCAAGGCGCTTCTGGTTCTCATATGAACAGTGGGAAACATTATTTTACCTGCCGGTTCAGTTCGCGGGGATTTTACAAGCATCGGGGGAAGCTGAAGTACGTTGAAAAGTGCTGAGTACCATTCCCGTGGGGATTTCTGCGGCCTTGACTTTCCCTTCTGTGGAGAGGCTGGTCTGGTTCCTGCAGGTTGGGAGGCGTGGCGGGGAGAAGAGGTGGATCTGAGCCCCTATCCTACCCCCTTTCCTGAGGACGTATCCCGGAGTCCTCTCGGCTGTGGAAGTGAGAGCAAAGATCTGCCTCCTGTTGCCCCTGTCTGAGCTGCTGAGCGAGCCAACATCTTTCCAGAATCGCCTGGAAGAAACCTAGATGAGGGAGTCCAGGGCGGGAGAGCTACCCGGTAAACCCTGCGGAATATTTGACCTTGGATGATGGGCTGATGGGAAGGGAGGCCTGGTGGTCAGTGTCAGGAGTGAGGCCTGCACCAGGCGAGAAGGAATTGAATTCAGAACCCTGGCACAAAAAGGCCATTCCGTGGTGTGATTCTGTTATCAGAGCACAGCTGGACATCCTACGCCCCAAGGTAGTTTATAGAAAGACCCTGCTTTGGAGCCAAGGGCCCGACCTGATTTCAGGTGACCTGACTTTCGAGCTGTCTTGCTGCTGTCTGCAGGGATAGCTGTCTTCCTGGGTGTGCGGAGCAGGGGCTGTGTGCAAGGAAAGGGTGCGAGGAACATGGGGGTCCAGCCAGCCGGCGGTCAGCACCCCCCACCCTGCAGGTGAGCACTTCACTCCGCTCCCTCTGCCTTCAGATCCTTACCCACGCAAAGGACCCGACAGAGCTGCCTTGTCCTCGCCCTGGGATCTCACAGGACTGGGGCCATCCAGACTCCCCACTGTGTGACCTTGGCTGAGTTCCTGAACCTTCCAAGCCTCAGCTCTAAACTGGGCATGTAAATAGCACCTTTCTCCTGAGACAGCTCATGGAAAGATCCAGGCCCAGTGCCTGGGGCTCCGTCAGTATTTGAGAAGCAGAGCCATTATTTCCACCGTTGTTTCTCCACGTAGTTGACGTGCAGGGAGATTTCCTCGCTGTGATGTTCCTGTGAGCGCTGGGATGCGCGGGCCCCTGGGAGTGGAGGCATCTCTTACAATTTGCCTTTTGGACACCATCGGATGAATGCAGAGAGCCGACCTCTCAGAAACACACCAGGTGGGAAACAGGCAAAGCTAGCTCGTCCTTCAGGGTGGCGTTGAAGGTCGAGGACCACAGCCTACCCAGCCGCAGACTCAGGGTCTCAAGGAGTCTGCCAGGGGCGGAGGTCATGGCCACTCAATGTCCCACGGAAATGCCAGAATTAAGCTGTAAAATCCCCAGCATAGAGGCTGGCAGAGGCTGTGGGTAGGCTCCTCCCCTCCCGAGGGTCCTGGAAGCTGCGGGCCACTTGTGCAGACCAAGCCTCAGCTGGGCTCCTGCGCTGCACTCACATCTGTGGTCGTGGTGAGGGGAGGAGTGGAGTGTGTGCACTCCCACTCCCGGTGTCTGGTGGACTGTGGGTGAGTTCCTTGGCTGATTGAATGGCTCAGCCAATCAATGAATTAGGCATTATATGACGGTATTTCAAAAGTTAGCAGAAAAGTGAAATCGTGATTTGGGTCCTGGATCCTCCACTTCTAATCCAACTTGCTGCTAATGTGTAAACTGGGTGACAGCAGGTGATGTCACCCATGTAGGGGACCAGGATGGAGTTCCAGGCTCCTGACTTCGGCCTGGCCCAGCCAAGGCTGCTGTAAGCATTTGAGGAGTGAACCGGTACATGGAAAATCTTTTTCTTTCTGCCCTTCAAATAAAATGGGAAAAAACTGAATTAAAAAATAAGTTTATTTTAGTGCAAACAACATTTTGAAATCCATGTATAGTTGTTGTCACAACACATTTCTCGTGGACTTTCTGGAGAACTCTTACGTTGGAAGGCCTGGGGGAAATGAGATATGTACTCAATAACTGGGCTGTGCCAGGGACCAGGGTCACGACTGGTAAAGTGGTTGCTTCAAGAGAGGCCGTGGGTATGGCCGGCGCTGCTGCTCACTAGGCTAATCCTCTGCCTTGCAGCGCCGGCACACCGGGTTCTAGTCCCAGTCAGGGCACCAGATTCTGTCCTGGTTGCTCCTCTTCCAGGCCAGCTCTCTGCTATGGCCCAGGAGTGCAGTGGAGGATGGCCCAAGTGCTTGGGCCTTGCACCCCATGGGAGACCAGGAGAAGCACCTGGCTCCAGGCTTTGGATCAGTGCAGTGCACCGGCCGCAGCGCGCTAGCCCACAGCGGCCATTGGAGAGTGAACCAACGGCAAAGGAAAAGGAAGACCTTTCTCTCTGTCTCCCTCTCTCTCACTGTCCACTCTGCCTGTCAAAAAAAAAAAAAAGAGAGAGAGAGAGAGAGAGAGAGAGAGGCCGTGTGTATCTCCAGTTGCCCAAGTGATGGGCAGGGCCCGGAGGTCTCTCTCTGGGGTGTACTGGGGGAGCAGCAGCCCTGAGAAGAGGGAGATTTCCAGCAACAAGGAGCAGGAACTGATGGGAGTCCCCAAGAGCCTGGGGTGTTCCCGGCTGCCTTCTGGTGCCACCTCCCCCACGTGCCTCCCTAAGACGGACAGGGCCTCCCCACTTCCATGAACTCTTCTTCCAGGCACCCGATAAGGCGCGTGCCTACATCTGAGCTGCTCCTCATTCACAGTGGCACAGCCGCACACTTTCCCAGGAGACCGGTGCCTTCCCGTTCCCACAAAGGCACCCATAGGCTCGGGGATGCTGTGCCAAGGATTTGGGCACCTGCTAGGCGTGAGCGAGGGGGCAGGAAAGCAGGGCTTGGGCCCACTGTCTTCACAAGTGTGCTCCATGGGACACGCCTTCGAGGTCGTCCCAAACCAAGGGCATCCTGTGGTCAAACAACGCCGGAAACACTTAAGAATCAATGTGCTGTCTTCCCACTTTCTAACAGAGGGCTTCCTAACGTGGCCGTTCTCCTATGTATTTGGCCATAGGACACTCGGTTCCCATCAAAGCCGACCTGGCGATCTATGGAAGGCAGAGATCCAACTTGCACGGCTAAGATAACATAGGGAGTTCAAGGCCTCAGCCACTCGCTGCGGGACTGGGAGCCCCTCGCCCAGCACCCTCCCCTTCTCGACTTTTCTCTGCCCTGCCTCTGCCTTCAGCTGCCTCCTTCCAAGGCAACCAGGAAAGAGCTACCAGCACCTCCTGCCTCCCCAGCTCCAGAACCCACAGCTGACGGGGGCAGCGCTCTGGTTCCTCGGGGAGTCCCCGGGGGGCCTCACTTGACCTGAGTCTTGTGCTTGGCTGTGGGTGGGGCGTGGGGCTCTGTGGCCGGGATTTTCCACCCTCAGGGACAGAGGCTATGGGTGGGACAGCTGTTTAAAAGAAGGCAAACCCAGTCCTGGAGCAGGTGTGTGTGCTGTTTGCAGTGTGGAGTTCTAGGGCCACAGCAGGGGAGGCAAACTACAAGACCCCACTGCTTTGGGACACACAGCGTGGGGTTTATGGAAGGCCTTTCTCCTCTCCTGATTTTTATATTATGTTTAAGTGAGTGTTTTTATCTGAGTGTTTTAGAAATCTCATCTTTTCCTGAGAATTTAGGAAAAATTGACTGAGCCTTACATATTTGCATCCTGATTTTAAAAAGCAACTCAGGAGCTGGCACCGTGTCGCAGCAAGTTAAAGCTCTGACCTGCAGTGCCAGCATCTCATATGGGCACCGGTTCAAATCCCAGCTGCTCCACTTCCAATCCAGTTCTCTGCTGTGGCCTGGGAAAGCAGTGGAAGATGGCCCAAGTCCTTGGGCCCCTGCACCCAGGTGGGAGACTTGGAAGAAGCTCCTGGCTCCTGGCTTCTGATCAATGCAGTTCTGGCCTTTGTGGCCATCTGGGGAGCAGATGGAACACCTCTCTCTCTCTCTCTCTCTCTCTCTCTGCTTCTCTCTCTAATTCATCTTTCAAATAAATAAAAGAAATCTTAAAAACAAAAGTCAACTCAACAGTAGAGGAGCTTCTGGTGAGACTGAGCGTGGCCAGTGCCCCGTGCCCGAGTGGTAGGCCGGCCTCAGCTTCGCGAGGGCCCACCCGTTCTCCTCTCTGTGTTATGCTGTCGGGGGTCTCTGGTGTGTGGGGCCATCTGGAGCGGGAAGAGGTGTTCTTTCCTCTAGGTGGCGCCACAAGCAGGTTGGAAACCTTCAGGGCTTGGCTTCTCCAGGGTAGGGGTGGTGCGCCCAGTCCCGGTTTCTTCCCACAGTCCTCCGGCCCAGCTGCAGGTGCCGGTCTAATCGTGCTTCCTCCCATTGGCTGAGAGCAGGGCCACCTTTGCGTTGCTCCGCACGTTACCTCAGGGCTTTGCTCCGTGCCTGGGACCCGTGGACACTCCCTGGGATGAGAAAGGCCCAACCTGGGACACTGCAGCCCCCGGCCTGTTGCTAAATGCTTTCATGTTCTCGGAGACACCGATCTGATTTCTTTTCTAATTTTTCTTTCTGGCTCAGAGAACTTCATCAGCTCAGAGCCCAGGATCTCTTCAGCCACCTGGGAGCACTCAGGATACACGGAAGGAGCAGGTGGACGCGCCCAGAAGCCCCGGCCACAGGGACTTGTTCAGGTAGGGAGCCAGCTCTGGGGTCAGGCCACTGCCCGAGGCGTGGCCAGCTCACTGCCTGCTGCAGCCTCTGCTTGGCTCCGCTCACTCTGGGGAACTGAGCCTAAAGCACAGGGTGTGGTCCTCACCGGTGACAGGATCAGAGAGGCGGTTCCCAGGCTGCCTTGCGATGGATGATTGGCACTGCCTTCCGGCCCAAAGACAGAGTCACCGAGGGCGTCCACTCCAGGTCGCTGTCTTCACTGTCCGAGCTTGCAGAAGAGATCAGGGCTGCGGGGGGTCTTGTCCGGAGTCCGGTCTCTAGGTCGGTGTCCCAGTCCGGTAGCCATGTGGGCGCTGAGACATTCCAGGTCATGCAACAGTGACTGACCAATTCCTAAGGCGCCTGTGTTGGTCCGGCTCCTCTAGGGAGGCAGAACCGATAGGAGGGAGACACAGACAGGTGAGGGGGTCTGCAGGGGCACCTGACTCCGCAGTTCTGGGAGTGAGAAGTCCGTGACAGCCAGGTGCACACTGCAGAGCCGGGAGGCAGCGTGGCCCAGCCTGAGCCTCAGTGTCGGAACCACGGAAGCCCCTGGTTTCGTTCTCAGGGCGAGGCCAGAGGCCCGAGAGCCAGGAAGTCCCTAGGAAGTTCTGCAGCCTGAGCTCGAGCCCAGAGTGCAGGAGACTGTCCCAGCCCCAGGAGGGAGGAGGCCGAATTCCTTACAAAGCCCCTCTCCAGATCAGGGACCCACGCACAAGGGCAGCGCCCCAGCAGCCCTTTGGTTCCAGGGGGCAGGCGGATAAAGTCCAGAAACCAGCAAGGCCACAGCGTGGCAGTGGAACGTGGCCAGGGCAGGTGTGGCCCCTCAGCCTGGCCCATAGCCAGGCCGTGTCTCTCTGCTGGATGCTCCTCTCTGTAGCTTTAGGAGGGGTGGAGGATCAGCAGCCCCCAGCAGGCAGTCCCCAGTGTGGACACTGGCCAGGCACACTGGGGCAGTTAACTTCCCGTGGGGCCAACTCACACATTGGCCTTGGATCTAGAACAGCTGTCGCCTGGCTTCTGGGGGCCTTCGAGCAACAGGAGCTCTGGGGAACAAAGTGAGAAAGTGCAGCCTGCTGTGTCATCCTTTTTCCAATACGACAGACTCCACCTGGTGGGTTTGGGTTTGGGGTTAGTGAGAGCGACCCCTGGTGGCAGGAATTTCCACGCCTGGGGGAGCTGGGTCTTTACCTACTTTCTGGGCGGCTCAGACTCTGTGGTTTCTGGGGAGGAAGCACTCAGAATCTCTTGGCACAAGCATTAGAATTTTTTTTAGAGATTTATTTATTTATTTAACAGGCAGCGTGACCAGGGGAGGGGGGGGTGATATCTTCCATCTGCTGGCTCACTCTCCAGATGACCGCAATGGCTGGGCTAAAGTCAGGAGCCAGGAACTCCATCTGGGCCTCCACGTGGGCGGCAGGGACCCAAGCACTTGGGCCACCCTCTGCTCCTTTCCCATGTGTGGTTGCACAGAGCGGGATCGGAAGTGGAGCAGCCAGGACTGGAACCGGCGCTCTGATATGGGATGCTGGTGCTACAAGCAGAGGCTTAACCCGCTGTGCCACCGTGCTGGCGCCAGGCATTGGGTTTCCTTAGGGGTCTGATGATCTGGTGCAGTAATAATCACCGAAGATGCCTTGAAAGGCGCCTTCGACCCCTGTTCTCTGCAGAAGCAGGTGCGCCTCTTTTGTTGCTCCAAACGCCACAGCTGCTCCACTTCCGTGAACTTTATCAGGGTGGCAGGACAAGGGTTTGGACACTTGGTTCTAATTAGGCTCCTGAATTGGCTCCGGATGGCCATGGAACTAGCAGATGGAGTCATCTCTTCTGGACTCCCACACGGCTGGCTGAGACCCAGAGCCCAGCCCCTCCTCACCTCCGCGCTGCCCTGGGACCTCTGAAGAGTTTGAGGAGGTGCTGGTGCCCCGGGTCACAGCTGGACCGAGCAGTCTGGCAGCCTGCGGGTCTTCTGTGGCTGGTTCCTCGGCTTCAGTGAATTGTTATTTTCCCCTTAAGAACTGTTTCTCATTGGTCTAAAGAGGTGCCTCCCCAAAGAAGGCACTTCCTGTTCACAGCCCCCCCACACACACCCGTGCACGTGTGCAGGTCTGCGGTGCGGGGCCCCGTGCTCACATGCCCGTGTCGCCAGAGCTTTGGGCTGAGTCCTGTTGAGGAGTCAGGGGTTGCCAGGAGGAGACAGGAGACACGCCCTTGGCGCTAGCAAGAAAGTTAATGAGAGCAGTAAACGATCATTTTGTGGGGGTGCCGGATCCTGCGCCAGCGCTCTACGCGTCCAAATGACATTTTATTTCCTTTAAAGCAATTCCATTCTGACTCTGAGTCTCCTCTGTCAGACTGGTGGGATGCCCATGGCAGCTACCGTGCACCTCTCTCCCCAGAAGCCTGGTGCATCAAGGCCGCCGTCCGACCCCTCCCTACTCCCAGCATCACCCGGGGCTGTCCCTTAGACCAGGCCACTGTCCAGCAGGCCATGGGGCAGTGCTATGTCCCTGACATACTTGGGCCACAGGTATCGCTGGTGTACCTGAGAGCCTATGGTCACCCCCTATGGTCACCCGCGCGCCGCCCCTCCTGCTGTGGCCTGAGGGCACTGTTGAAGCCAGGGGGGGCCTCTCGGGCTCCCACTGCCAAGGGCCCTTCCTGTGCTCTCTCATCCTCGGGAGCGCTCGCCTTCTCCCTCGGCTTGGTGAGGCAGCCGGCGTCTCCTCCACAAAGGGTGCGGGGCTCCATAGCGGGTGGGAAGAGCCACTGACCTCAAAGTCTGTTTTCTATTTTTGAAAACTGCAGAGGCAGAAACCCCAGCAGGGCCTGCAGTGGCCAACGGCCCGGCGTGGGGGCAGGGCAGTAGATAGAGGGAGGAAGGCACTGGTTAGTGTTTGCCAGGGCTGCACCTCTGCCCGGGGGGGTTAGCGCTACTCTGCAGAGGAAGGCCAGGCTTGCAATCTGCCTTAATGGTAGACTCCGTTTTTTGTTTTTTTTTTCCCCTTAAGGCTCTTTGCTTCCTCTGAATTGTTCTAGAACCTGAGGTTTACACGTCCCCCAGTGAGCAAAGTTCATCATCCATATAGGGAGAGGATAGGGTCCCATCAGGTCAACTGCCTTGCTTCCTCATTGCCACATGGTGTCGCTGTTGCGACTCAGTCCCATGCAGGGCAAGCACACAGCCGCTGGGCGGCGCCTCCCTGCTGCAGGTCCTGGCCAGGATCCTGGGTTTCTGACATCCCTGCTCCTGGGGAGAAGCTTAGCCCCACGTAGCGCCTCCTACTGCTCAGCCGTGCCCAGTCCCGGCACAGTCCCAGGCCCACAGTCTGGTCTCACGGCACCCTTCCGTCCTCGGATACCCACAGCCACGGGTTGGTCAGCCTCTGCCGGCTCAGCCCACGATGGACCTATCCAAACCTTGTTGGGGCACCGGAGGAGACGGCTGGTCCTGCAGGTCAGGAATGCCTGGACAGCAGCCATGTGCTTGGGTCCACATCATCCCGAGGGAGACGTTATAGACAGGACGGGCTCTTCCCGAGGAGAGACCCCTCGGGCATTCCTGTGAGCTCCTGTTGGTAAGAAGGAGGCGTCGAGACACTCCGCAGCCTGCAGTCCCCACTGTCGCTGGGGCTCCCACACCGGAGTGGGCACCGGGAGGGCTTGCAGGATTGCTGGGGATTCTTCCAGAATGCCTGACCCTGGCGGCCCGGGCGAGGCCTGGGGAGGGGCATCTCCAGCGAGTTCCCGGGTGATGCTGATGCTGCCTCAGGGACCACACTGGTGCGTGACACACTCTGGGAGTGTCACAGGTGCCACGCTGCTGGGTGAGGAAGTCCTCCCCAGGGCTGCACTGGCCAAGGGGGTCTCCTGGTGGTGGTGGGGTTTCCAGGGACAAGCTCTAGAGTCGTTGCAGGTGGGGGCAGAGTTCTGGAATCAGATCTCCGTGGGACTGAGCAGAAAGTGGCAGTAGACAGGTGATGGGCGTCCATTGACATAAAGGACTGGGGCCGGGTGGAGAAGCAGCTGGGGCAGCTGAGGGGCCAGCGCTGTCCTGGCAGTACCAGGAGCCAGGCCTGCTCACCTACACACAGGGCCTTATGCATGCAAGGAAGGAGGAGGCGCTCCCAAGGTGAAGTTAGGGGCCATGACCGATGCGGTGGAGGCGGGACATGTGGTAGCAACACCTTTGTAGATGGAGGGGTGGTGGCAGGAGAGAGTCTCGAGGTGGACCCAGAGGGACATGGAGACTGCCTGGGTGTGGGTGGCAAGATGTCACCTTTGTGGACCAAGGACCCAGCGAGGGAGCTGCTGCCGCTGGGAGCCTACGATGTGCCTGGGCCACTGCGGGGAAGCGCAGGCCTGCCAGGCTGGAGGCTGCTGTCTGCTCCTGTTTGAGGGGCCCCGGCAACAGCAAGGAGTGACAGCTTAATGGGGTGGTTATGGTGGGTTATGGCCCGATCCTCTGAGCCGCCCCTGGTGGTTTCAAATATTTAGGCGACTTGCTCTCAGGCGGGTGGGCCCCTTCCAGCACCCTTGGGTTTGTGTCTTCAAAGCCGTGTTTACCTGCACGGGGCAGGGCAGGGTGGGGAGAGCTACAGTGAGTGGGGGATCCCAGGGCCGAGCGATCTCCCGGCCTCCCTGTGAGGCTCACCTGAGACTCTCAGGGGAGCTGGAGCAGCAGTGCTGGGTGGGGAGTCGCCTCTGTGAGCAGGGACCTCCGTGAGAGGCGCTGCGGCTGCCGGGCCCACCTTGGCAGACTTGCCTGAGGCTCCGGCTAGTACCTATTTCTTGCCTTTTTCTTTAGACATGTTCCTGTTTGAGAGGCAGCAGCTCGGGGCGAGGCATGATCTGGTTTGACATGCTTCTCATGAAGCAAGAGTGGCTTCATGAGAAAGACGGGGGAGGCCCAGCGCTCGCCTCCATGGCACTGGTGGACTGTCTGCTGCGTGCTGGCCTGCGCCACCTCACCCGGCAGCCTGAGTGGAGCAGGTGGATGACCCAGTGGCTCGACAAGGGCACAGAGGCCCAGACAAGTCCAGGAATGTGGCCCAGGTCACACAGAATGCCGCGTGGGGAGGGCTAGAATCCAGAAGGGTTTGACACCATCCAAAACCCAGACCCATGACCGAGTGTCTGCTCTCGTGTGTGCGTTGTGGGCTCATAACTAGAAAGCAGACCTCATCTCCCAGAAAGCATCGTTTCCCGGTAAACAGTGTCGGTTCTTGGATAAAGGAGAGCTGATGGCCGTGCTGTGGCACAGTGGGATAAGCTGACACCTGGGATGCTGGCATCCCTTGTAAGAATGCCGGTTCAAGTCCTGGCTGCTCTACTTCTGAACCAGCTCCCTGCTAAAGCGCCTGGGAAGGCGCCAGAGGATGGCCCAAGTGCTTGGGCCCCTGCACTCACGTGGGAGACTTGGATGGAGTTCTTTGCTCCTGGCTTCAGCCCAGCCCAACCCCTGATTTTTGACTTTTGTGGGCATTTGGGGAGTGAACCAGCGGATGGAAGATCCCTCCCATTCACCCACATCCCAACATTCTGCCTTTCAAATAAATAGGTAAATAAATAAGTAAATCTTCAAAACAAACAAACAAAAAAAACCAAACACACGGGAAGAAGGGAGACAGGGCGGAGCTCAGGTGTCTCGGGCAGCCGTGGGCCCTGCGGGCTGGGGCTCTGTGGCTTCCTGTGCCGTCTCCTTGCCCTCTCCTGCCAGGCTGGGCGGGCCGGGCAGAGCCGAGTCTGCCTCCGCCCTCCTGCTCTGACTCACGGCTTCTCTTTGGCCAGAAGCGCACACCAGCAGGAGGGCGGAGGGGCCTCCTAACTCCATCCAGGCTGAGCCAGAGGAGCAGGTGCTGAATGGGCCGTGTGCTCTCCGCTCAGCTGGTCTCAGCAGTGCACTCAGCCCTAGTAGGGGACTTTTCTACGGTGAGAAAACAGCCATTTACGGTAACACTTGGCATAGAGAAAAGGTAAAATCACCAACTCTGCCACCATCGGCAGACAATTTTTTTTAAAGATTTTATTTTGTTTATTTGCAAGGTAGAGTTACAAACAGAGAATGAGAGACAGAGAAAGGTCTTCCATCTGCTGGTTCACTCCACAGATGGCCACAATGGCCAGAGTGAGGCGATCCAAAGCCAGGAGACAGGAGCTTCTTCCAGGACTCCCATGCGGGTGTAGGGGCCCAAACACTTGAGCCATATTCTGCTGCCTTCCCAGACCATAACAGAGAGCTGGATCAGAAGTGGAGCAGCTGGGACTCGAACTGGTGCCCATATGCGATTCCGGAACCACAGGCGGGGGCTTAGCCCACTACGCCACAGTGCCGGCTCCAACAATTACTCTTGACATTCTGGTATGCAATTTTCTGGGTTTTTCTCTAGTTATTTTATTTTTAAAGATTTATTTATTTATTTGAAAGAGTTACAGAGAGAGAAGGAGAGACAGAAAGAGAGATCTTCCATTTGCTGGTTCACTCTCCAGGTGGCTGCAATAGCCGGGGCTGAGCCGAGCCAAAGCCAGAAGCTTCATCTGGGTCTCCTACGTGGATGGCAGGGGCCCAAGGACTTGGGCCATCTGCTGCTGCTTTCCCAGGCCATTATCAGGAAGCCGGATCAGAAATGGAGCAGCCAGGAGCCAGCACCCATACCAGGTGGCAGCGTCACAGGGCCAGTTTAAGCGCCATGCCACAGTGCTGGCCCCTGTAGTCCTTTTCTTTAGGTTTATTTATTTAAAAGAGAGAGATAGATCAATATTCCATCTGCTGGTTCCTGGTTCACTCTCCAGATGGCTGGGCCCGGCTGAAGCCAGGAACCTGGAACTCCATCCTGGTCTCCCACATGGGCAGCGGCGGCCCCAAGCACTTTGGGTCATTGCCACTTTCCCAAGTGCATCAGCAGGAAGCTGGAGCAGCCGTGGAGCAGCCAGGACTCAGACGGGCACTCCAACATGGGATGCTGGCATCGCAAGTGGAGGCTTAACCCACTGTGCCACAACACCGGCCCCTCCAGCTGTTTTCTCTGATTGTGCGATAGTTGTATTTTCAGGGGGCAAAGCGTCCACGAGATACTCCATGCATACCGACACCACCCGGTATTGCTTGGCGATTGCTTCTAGGGCCCTGGCAGTTGCCAAAATCCACGGAATCCCAATTCCTGTGTATAGAATGGTATCATGTTTACGTATTACCTACCCAACCTTCTCACACACGTTGTAACATCTCTGGACTACTTATAATACCTAATACAAGATGAAGGCTAAGAAAACTGCTGTTATGCTGCATTGTTTAGGAGTAATGACCAAAAAATTGTATGTTTAGTTCAAATTTTTTTTTTTTTAGTATTTTCTGTGGTTGAATCCACAAATGGGGAACCCAGGAATACAGAGGGCTAACTGCATGTGTGTGCGTGTGCACACGCACACTTTAATATACATGTGTAACGTATACTTTGAAAATACTAAAATATGGCCAGCATTGTGGCACAGCAGGTGAAGCTGCCCCCCGTAACGGTGGCACCTCATATGAGCACCGGTTCGAGTCCCGGCTGCTCTGCTTCAGATCCAGCTCCCTGCTAATGCGCCTGGGAAAGCAGTAGAAGATGGTCCAACAGGCATGGATGGGCCCCTGCCACCCAGGTGGGAGACCCGGATGAGGGTTCTTCAGCCCGGCCCAGCCCCAGGTCATTGGCGGCCATTTGCAGAGTGAAACAGTGGACGAAGATCTCTGTCTCCCTCTCTCCCTCTTTCTCTGTAACTTGCCTTTCAAATAAATAATGAAATCTCAGGTTGTTTCAGAGCAGTTTGAGGCTTGCAGAAAAGTTAAGCAGTGTAGTGAGCTCTGGAGCCTTGTCTCCTCCTCCACGCAGGGTTTCTGATACCAACAGCTTGCATTAGTGGGATGCATTTGTTGCAATTAATGAGTCAATGTGGATCCATTACTATTGATCGGAGTCTGTGGCTGACATTAGGGTTCACTGTGCCGTGCACTCTGTGCATCTTACGAAATCACGAGGTCAGGAAGCCACCATCACCGGAGTGCTCCGGAATTTCTCTGCCTTTGCCACGCCCTGTGCGCCACGGTGCGTCCTCCCTCCGCCCCTCAAATCCATGGCCATCACTGACCTCTTTGCCCTCTTCAAAGCTGTCTCTGTAGGTTCTTCTTGCTACCAATTTTTTTTTTTTGAAGGATAGAGTTACTGAGAGAGAGAGGGAGGTCTTCCATCTACTGGTTCACTCAAATGGCTGGAGCTGAGTTGATCCAAAGCCAGGAGCCAGGAGCTTCTTCTTCTCCCACTCAGGTGCAGGGCCCAAGCACTTGAACCATCTTCTACTGCTTTCCCAGGCCATAGCAGAGAGCTGGATCGGAAGAGGAGCAGCCGGGACTCGAACTGGTGCCCATTTGGGATGCTGGCGCTGCAGACCAGGGCTTTAACCCACTGCACCTCAGCGCTGGCCCCTACCAGTTTTTAAAATTAATATACAGAAACACTGAAGGGCATCTGTTCTGAGAGCTTGGTGGGAGTTTACGCTTCTGCACACCCAGGTCTAGACCTAGGTCATTTCCATCTCCCAGAATGTTCTCTCCTGTTCCGCCCTGCACAAGAGGGACAACTGTGCTGACGTCTGTGGCTTAGTTTTGCTAATTCCTACACTTTGTATAAAGCGGGATTAAGTGGTGTGTATGCTTTGGTATCTGGTTTCTTTTATACAATGCTATTGTTGATTCTTAGTCTTATTTTTATCGTACTAAAAACAAAGGACGTAAATTTACCATCTTAACTGTTTCTCAGGGAACAGTTCACCAGTGTTCTAAGTATTCACGTTGTGCAACCAGTGTCCCCATAGTTCTGTAAGGCAGAAGCTGAGGTCATTAACTTGAGAGCTTTTGAAATACAGGTGTTTTCGTGCTGTCTGTGGTTCTCTGAGAGCCGTTCTAGCTGCATCTCACATTTTGCTGGTTGTGTGTTCATTTTCATATTCAAGTACTTTCTAATTGCTTCTGACTACTTCTTTGGCTCATGAACTATTTAAAGTGAATTGTTTATTTCCTGATAGGGGATTTTCTGGATATCACTGATTTTTAATTTTGGTCCATTGTAGGCAGATAAAATATTTTATATAACTTAATTTAAATTGATTGAGACTTTTTATACACAGAATATGGTCTACATTGCACACGTTCCACCTGTACTTGACAAGAACGTAGCTGTGCTGCTCTGGAACAGTGTTTAACGAGAGTGAGGTCAGGTTGGCTGATAGGACTGTTCAGGTCTTCTGTATCCATACCGACTCTTGTCCACGTGTTCAAGCAGCTGCGAGAAGGATGTGGAACACCAGACTAAAGTGGTGTGCTGGTCCGTTTCATCCTGCAGTCCTGTCACCTCTGGCTTTTTTGTATTTTGGGGCTCTTTTATCAGGTACACAGAGTTTTAGAATGTTTACATCTTCTTAATGAATTAAATCATTTACCATTATGAAATGACCTTTTGTTTGTGATATTTTTTGCTCTTAAAGCTACTTTGATGAAATTCAAACACAACAGCCCTCTTTTTTTTTTTTTTAATATGTATTCATTATTTATTTGAAAAGCGGAGTTAGAAGAAAAGAGCGAGATTTTCCATCTGCTGGTTCATTTCCCAAGTGGCCATAATGGCCAGGATGAAGCCAGGAGCCAAGAGCTAGGAGCTTCATCTGGGTCTCCCACATGGGTGCAGGGGCCCAAGCACTTGGGTCATCTTCCACTGCTTTTCCCAGGCCACAGCAGAGAGCTGGATCAGAAGTGGCGCTGCCAGGACTTGAACCGGCACCCATATGGGATGCCGGCACTGCAGGTGGTGGCTTTACCTGCTATGCCACAGCGCCGGCCCCTATGTGTCTGATCTATCACAGTCTCGTTTCCAGTGATATTATACCGTTTTGTATATACTGAAGAGTCTCACGACTACTTTCATGTTTCCCCTTTGGTCTTTGTGCTATTGTCATCATACATTTCATTTCTATGTAAGTTATAAATTCCACAGTCGTTATTGTTTTTGCTTTAATTTTTTTAAAAGCATTTTTTGAAAAAAAAAATGTGTTTTACTTGAAAGGCAGAGTTACAGAGAGAGAGAGAGAGAGAGAGAGAGAGATTTTTCACCTACTAGTTCACTCCCCAAATGGCCACAACAGCCTGGTCTGGGCCTGGCCAAAGCCAGAAGCCAGAGGCTCCCTCCAGGTCCCCTGTGTGGGTGTGGGAGCCCATGTACTTGGACCATCTTCCACTGCTTTCGCAGGTGCATTAGCAGGGAGTTGGATCAGAAGTGGAGCAGCTGGGACTCAAACTGGTGTCCATATGGGATGCCTGTGTTGCAGACCACGGCCCAGTGTGCTACGCCACAGCGCTGGCTTTTGCTTTATCTATCTTGTAAAAGAGGTGTAAGCCTGGTTAGTTATAGTTCCAGTGGTTTTTATTCTTTTGTGACAATCTTGATTACTGTCTGGCGTTCTTTTTCTTTCTGCTTGAAGGATTTCCATGAACAATTCTTGAAACGTGGGTCTCCTGGCAGCTAAGCCTCTTAGCTTGTGTACGTTTGAGAAGCCGCTATGCCCCCGTGATTGAGCGGAGTGCTTCCTCTGGGTGGAGGGTGCTAGGAGTCAGCTTTCCTCCTCCAGGATTTTAGAGCCAGTGCTCCACGAGATGCCAGCGTGTGTCATTTCCAGCAGAAGATGAATGTTATTTCGTGGTTTTCACTGGTTTGAAGCAATTTGGTTACGACATACCTCAGCCTCGGCTTCTCTGTTTCTTATGCTCGGAGTTGGTTGCAATTCCTGGATGTGTGGGTTTCTAGTTCACATGATATTTGGAAATTTCTCAGCCTTTCTTTCCTTTTTTTTTTTTAAAGATGTATTTATTTGAAAGGCAGAGTTACAGAGAGGTAGAGGCAGAGAGAGAAAGAGAGAGCAAGAGATCTTTCGTTGGTTCACTCCCCAGATGGCCACAACGGCCGGAGCAGCGCTGATCCAAAGCCAGGAACCAGGAGCTTCTTCCAAGTCTCCCACCTGGGTGCAGGGCCCCAAGCACTTGGCCATCTTCCACTGCTTTCCCAGGCCATAGCAGAGAGCTGGATTGGAAGTGGAGCAGCCAGGTCTTGAACCAGTGCCCATATAGGATGCCAGCTCTGCAGGCGGCAGCTTTACCTGCTACGCCACAGCACCGGCCCCAGCTACTATTTCTTTATATATATATTTTAATCTCTCCCCTTCCTTTGGGAGCTCCCATTACTCACCTGTGTGGCTGCTCGGCCTCATCCCACAGCTCAGTGTTGCTCTGCGTGGGCATTGTTTTCTCATCTTCATGTTGTTTGGGGCATTTCCGGTGCCCTGTCCAGATTCGCTGGTCCGTCGTTTTATTCGTTTTTCGCTTTATGCCTTGCAGTTTTCATCTCTAGGAGTTTGAGATGTGTCTTTTGTGTCTGCGTGAACCATGCTTAATCTTTCTTCTAGCCTCCAGAGCACACAGAATAACACTGTTTAAAATTCCCCCATGTACTGACCCTATCACCCGTGTGTCATCTCGGGGTCAGTTTTGAGGACTAGAGCTTTCTCTCCTTGCTTGACCATATTCTCCTGCCTCTCGCGTGCCAGAGACTGTGGCTTTAAGCTTTGGGGATTTGGGTCTTTCCATATTCCTGTAAATATTGTTGAACTTTGCTCTGAGGTGTAGCTATCTAGAACAGCTTAATCCTGCGGGTCCCACTCTGCTGTGTAGACAGAGCAGTGTTTAGGTGAGGGCTGGATTTTCCTACCGAGGCGAGATCTTTTCCAGGGGTGGGCATCGGGCATAGCAGTTAAGATGCTGGTTGGGGTGCCTGCGTCTCACATTGGAATGTCTGGGTTCGCGTCCCCGCTCCATTCCTACTCCAGCTTCCTGCTAACCACAGGCTATGGCTAACCAGTACCTGCTAACCACAGGCTATGGCTAACCAGTACCTGCTAACCACAAGCTATGGCTAACCAGTACCTGATAACCACAGGCAATGGCTAACCAGTACCTGATAACCACAGGCAGTGGCCAACCAGTACCTGATAACCACAGGTACTGCCGCACATGGGGAGACCTGGATTGAATTCTGGGCTCTTGGTTTCAGCCTGGCCCAACCCTATCTGTTGGGGGGCATTTGGGGAGTGAAACAGAGGATAGAAGATTCCTTCTGTCTTTGAAATAAAATGAAAAAATATGCACTCTTACAAACCCTTCTCGTGATGTCTCCTGAGCTGTGAAGTTTGCTGCCCCGGCTGGAGAGGCCTGGAGCCTCTCCCAGCTGTGTGTGGGCTTCCAGCACAGCTCCCTCTGAGCAGGGCAGGTGGTCTGTACCAAGGCTCGGGGGTCCACACGGGCTCACCATGAGCGCTGCTCTGCCTCTCTCTAGGGTTCTCTCTCGATCGACCCTCTCCTCTCTGGTTCTCTGCCCTGGGAACTCTCGCTGCCTCGGTCTCTCCAGGCAACTGGGGTCTGCCTAGGTCACCTTCCCCACTCCCAGGCTGCCTTCTCCAGTCCTTGAGCTGGGGTGACAGCCGGCTTCCCTCACAGTTTTTCATGTCCAAGGACAACTGTCCTTCCTTTCCTGTGCCTCTGTCCTTAGCCACCTGCCGTTCTCCCAGCCTCTTGTAGTTAATGATTCTTTATGTGACATTGTCAAACCCAGGCTCTCTGGAGACATTCAGAAGGCACCAGATCAAGTTTCTTCCTTTGGTCTTTAAATGGAAATGCTGCCAAACACTTGCCATTTATTTTGGGAGCAGTGGGAAAAGAGTTAGGGAAAGGAAGCCACGGGCAGAAGCCAATGTCTTTTCTCATCTCATAGAGACGCGTGGTCCCTGGGTCCTTCTGAGGCTCAGACACAAACTCGGACAGCAGGGAACCTCCCCAGAGCCGTCACCGTGGGTGCCTTTTGCTGGGAAGGAGCCTGGAGCCCTTAGGTCTTTGCCACTGAACCAGCTTGGCTCTCAATCGTTGACTCAGCTACTTTGCAGCACCTGCTCCCCACCCTTGTTTAGGTCAATGGGATCGTGAGAGAAATCTCAAGGAAACGGGCTGGTAACTGGGATTTAGTCGAAAAAGAAACTTTGACCACATTTTTCAGCTCTGCACACGTGAACTCAGTCTCAGAGAGGTGACTTATCGTCTAAGTGCTTGAGCATCACTCTGCCACTCCCAGGAGCTGGATTGGAAGTGGGAGAGTTGGGACCCAAACCAGGTGCTCCATGTGGGCCGCCAGCACCCCAAGTGGTGACTCAGCTGCTGTGCCACGCGCCTGCCCCTGTTCCTCTCCTTACAGGGACACCAGTCCTGGAGGATTAGGGGCTCCCCTCCGTGGCTTTGTTGAACCCCCATTATTTCTGTTAGGACCTTGTCTCCAAATAGAGTCATTTTGGGGGTTATTTGACACACTGGAGTCAACATATGGATCTGGGGGACACAGGCATATATTTTAAAAAATCTTAACAGGAATGCACGTCACCTTCCCGCTGTTTGCATCCGTCATAATGGAACGTGTGTGCCTTGCGTGGGAAGCTGGAATTTGGGGAGTGGACATGGAGCATAGAATCTTTCCTCCAGACACACCCAGAACTCAGTGGGTCTGCATCTGTGTAAACAGGTGTGGACGTAGCAGGCAGCTCCAAAAGAAAAAAAATTTCCATACATTTGCCTTTGCTATTATTCTTCCCTATAATAGCTAAAGAAAATAGTAAAAGGCTTAGAAAAATCCCTACTTCTGTTAATTTTACCTGGAGTAAATGTTGGTATGTGCTTGGAGTCAGTATGCAAAATCACAGCTGTGTAGAAATGACAAAAAACTGTACCCCCTTAAAATATAGAGAGGAAAAGAAATTGATTAGAACACAAAGTGGCAAGTGCTAAAGAGATTTTTTTTCTACATCTTCCAAATTTTATTTTGGCCATATAGTGTTTTTTTTTTTTTTTTTAAATAAAACTAGACGTCTGCAGCATGGTTCAAGTATGCTGTGCAATAAGCTATTTTATACTTATTGGGTAACTGGTTGTCTATACCAAGTCCATAATTCAGACCTACGTTTCTTGTGTGCTTCATAATTTTTTCTATACACATGTTGCCCGGCTAAGCATGTCCATGTTGAGATCAATGCAGATACACAGGTGACTCAGAGCCCGGCAGCTGGACAGGAGACTTCACGAGAAAGATGGAGTTGAAAGATATGCATGTTTCTCGTGGACTTGTTGAATATGCCTTACGAACTGGCCTCGTGCAGAAACTCTCTGGCTAGCAAGAAGTGATTTCTGGGTTGTGCCTCTCACTGTACCACTTGTTAAACGAGAAGATGCAAGTGAGCTGTCTCCAAGATTAGCTCTTCCTTCAAACCATGGCTTTATCAGAGTGTGTGTCCTCTCCTGAACACTTACAGACCCCTGTGCAAGCCCCCCTTGTAGTACCCACGGAACTGGTTCAAGGTCCCTGTTATGGGGCTGGCATGCTGTGACATCGTGGGTTAAGCCACTGCCTGTAACGCCAGCATCCCATATGGGCGCTGGTTAGTGTTCTGACTGCTCTACTTCTGATCCACTCCCTGCTAATGTCCTGGGAAAAGTGGTGGAAGATGGCCCAAGTGCTTGGGCCCCTGCACCCATGTGGGAGACTTAAAGAAGCTCCTGGCTCCTGGCTTTGGCCTGGCCTAGCCCTGGCCATTGTGGCCATCTGAGGAGCAAACCATTAGATGGAAGAGCCCTCTCTGTCCATCTCTCCCTCTTTCTCTGTAACTCTGACCTTCAAATAAATCTGAAAAAAAAAAAAAACAGCAACAGCTAAACAAACAAACAAAACCCTCTTATGATTTCTTCTTGTTAAAAACTTTCTGGGCTTCTTGCATTTTAGACAATTACGATTGTGTTTCCATATTCACTACTGATGAGCATAGCAAATCCCACACTGACTGTGACGCCTTGCATTGATTTTTTTTGGAGAAAGTGAGGGCATGAGGCATGGCTATGTTGGGGGGTTGAGGCTGAGGGCCGTGCACTGCATGGGGACTCTGTGTCTGTGGCTGAGGCACCTGGGGGCCTTTTGGGGAGGAGGGGTTGGGAGCGAGCCTGCCTGCAGGGTGGCTCTGTGCTTGGTTTCCGTGAGAACCAGTGAAACATTCAGTGTTTTCATTGTTGGCAGCACTGGGCTTGGAGGTTCCTGCTCCACTTCTGAGAGTGCCGCCAGCCCGGATCCCCGCATCGCATCCCCAGAGGTGACTGAGCCAAGGAAGCGCCCACAGGAAGCCAAGGGGCTGGAAGGTTCTGCGCTGCCCAGCCCGCCGCTGCCCTGGGAGCAGGAGTGGCCCGCTATGCCGTTCGCCGAGTGCCCCCCGGAAGGTTGCTCTGCCAGGCCAGCAGCAGCACCTGAAGATGGTCCCCTCGCTCAGCTCCCCAGGAGGGGACCTGCCCCGAGTGCCCCAGGGGATGCTGGGACAGCCTTCGCCCTGGAGGGGGACAGCTCTGCTCCGCACATCGTGGCTGCCATCGTCTCCAGCACTGGGAGAGAGAGCGAGCTGGAGGATGCAGAGGGACAAAAGACCTCTTCCTCCAGCTGTGCTGAGCAGTTGTCTGGAAATCCCCCAGGGCCTCCCGGAGAGCCGGTGAAGGGCCAGCTGTGTGCAGAGGGGGACCAGCCCGCAGGCTCACAGGGTGCGGAGTTCAGGCAGGGCGTGGCACCTGCTGCAGCCCAGCCAAGCGAGGAGCACTCGGCCAGCCGGGAGGAGTCGCCCCTCAAACCAGCGGCCCTGCCCCCACCAGGTCCCTCCCAAAGAGCCTCAGACGAAGCCAAATGCCAAGTGCAGGACTCACCTCGAGGTCTAGCTGATAGCTTGGAATTCCTCGAGAGGGGCCACCCCTTTCAGAGTAACTCAGGGGCTTCCCGAGAAGCTGAAGGGGAGGCTGTGATCCAGGGAGGCTGCCAGCAGCCACCCAGGGACCGCTTGCCACACACAGAGCTGCCCCGGGACACGCCGAGCCCTGCCCCGGCAGCAGAGGCCGGTGGCTCTTGGACGGAAACTCTGGACACCAGCACAGCTCAAGGTGATTTGCAGACCGGGACAGGGGGACTTGAGCCAGAGGACGCTGTCCCTGTGGCCGCAGGAGGCCAGCCTGCAGGAGGAGTGCTTGTGAGCGTGGAGTCCTCCCTGCCAGGGGGGGCGCATCCATCTTCAAGCCTTGCTTCCTGGCTGGCTGCCGCGGGAGCCAGCAGGTTGGCCGGAGAGCCCGTTTCCGGAGCCGAGCTGCCGGTTTCTGCAGATTCAGCCGAAGAGTTGGTGGACGTGGGGTTGGCGGGATTGGAGAAGCAAGCGTCCGATCCAGGAAATGAGCGAGGGCATCCAGAGGGGAGCCTTGGGGACGTTCCTCTCCCAACCCTCCAGGAGAAGGGGGAGCTCCCTGCCAGGGAGCAAAGGCACACAGGGGGGCCGCCCCCTCCCCCTCCCAGCACATCGAGCGAAAGTTCCAGGAGCCCACTGGGGCCAAAGGGTGGCGCTGAGGCTCCTGAAGATGCTGAGAGCCCAGCAGGGGCCCAAGAAGCAAGCAGACCCCCTGGAGACAACCCGAGGGCACGGGAAGAAGCCCCAGAGCCTTCTGGGGGCGCAGATCCTGGGCACCGGCGGGGACAGGAGTCCCAGGCCTTCCACTGCAAGCCTGATCCAGAGGTGGATGAAGATGTGGCCTCGAAGGCCATGGGCGGTGCAGACAGCAGAGTTCTTCCTGGCGCAGACGCGGATGCAGCCGGGCCACCCAGAAAGGCAGAAGGGCCTGGGCATCCACCAGCAGAGGCAGTGAGGCAGGTGATGGCCGAAACCCAGGCAGCCCATGATGCTGCTGTGCTGCGCGGGCTCCGTGAGGAGGAGGGCCCTGCCCTGGATGGAGCTGGTGAGCACACTGTTCCAGAAGGAGCCATGGGGGAGCAGCCGGGGTTGCAGAGCGAATGTCCCGACATCCTTCAGGGCAAGGGAGGCTCAGGATCTGCGTTAGAATCTGAGAATCCAGCTTTCGCAGCAAGGCCCGCCGCAGAGGTTGTACCCAAGGCCCAGGAGGCGCGCACTCCAGAAACCACACTGACGGGCAGCTGTGACCTGGAGGGCTTGCCGAGCACACCCCTGGGCCAACCCCGTGGGCTGGGGTGTGATGCAGCTGGACAGGAAGTTCATGCTGATGGGCCACCTCCCCGGGATGGGGAGAACCCAACAGTGGCCCCTGGACTCACCAGGCTTGACCTGGAGCGAGATGGGCAGGAAGATCCATCCTACTCAGGCAACACCCAGACCACAGGGGCCACAAAGGAGAGGCCCCTGCAGTCTGCTAAAAGCCATCTGGAGCCCTCCCAGTTGGACGCAGAAACACCGATCTCTGATGCGCTCAAACAGAAGCTCCACCCGCCCGACAGTGGGAAGGAGACTTATCCAGGTGATGCAGGCTTTGAGATGCCCCGTGTATCTGTGGAACCTTGCGGGGCTGCGTGCTCACCTGCTCCCGGAGGACAGGAACAGGCTTCTGGCTCAGATCCCCCACATGAGCCCCTCGAGGGCAGTGTGTCTCAGGGTCCAAGTTCATCTCCCAGGAATGCAGATCCAGAGATTTCTCCTGCAGAGGACTCAGAGTCGGCCGCCCCCATAGAACAGAAGCTGCTGGTGCAGGGGGCAGATGAGCAGGAGGGAGCAGGCAGAGGTCAGCCCTCAGGGGTCCCGCCTCCTGCAGAGCACGCCTTGGAAGGCTCCAGTCTCGCAGGCGATGTGAATGGAAAGGAAGATGACCAGGCTGGGCAGGGGCAGGACAAGCCCCGGCAGGATTTGGCCGATGCTTCGAGAGCAGGCGGCTGGCATGAAGGAGCACGTCCCAGGGATGTGGGAGTCTCTGAAGCTGCTGTGGCTTGGCCCGGGCTCCCAGGCTTGGGCGAGCCGGAGATGGCAAGCAGTAGCGCTCGTGCACTTGACTCAGGGACCCTCCCAGGGGCAGCTCCCTGCTTGCCAGCCCCGGTGGCTGCCAGCCCCACTATCACGCCCCCTCAGCCTGCGTGTGATGAAACCCAGCAAGGCAGGCGGCAGCCAGTGCCGGGCCCATGGCTAGAGATGGAGCAGCTTCCGGGCTCTGTCGTGGAGGCCCGAAAGTTACCTGGAAGTTTCTCCGCAAGCAGTGAAGGTGGGGCTGCCGCGAGCAGTGGGAATGCTGATGGCGACCCAGGGGTGCAGCGGGCTCCCCAGGACCCAGGAGAAGATGCTGGCAATGGCAGCTTCCTTCAGACTGACCCCTGCCTCTCCCCCCAGGAGGGAGCATCTACCTTGGCCCTCGGTGCGCCCTGCCAGGCTGAGCAGCCCACGTTCAGCTGCCAGGATGCCTGGCTGCCAGCCGGAGAGCTGCGTGGGGCTCCCCCGAGTGCTGTGGATACGTCCGCCCAGCAGGCTGTGCCCAACCCTGAGGGGCTCCTGCCGCGTGCACCCCCCGTGGAGGCTGCTCCCGATACTCCTTATCTACATATCGATGGTGCAGCCGGGAAGGGAGCAGAAGACGGCGGGGTGAAAGCTGCCTCCTGGGAGACCTGCCCCAGAACTCCTGCCGAAGTCGCCTGTCCCCTAGGGGGGCCCCTGCTTGCCGTGGCCGACGCCATCTCCATGAAGCTCTCTGCTGGCTCCTGCGCCTCCCTCTTGCCACTGGGAGCTGCAGGTGAGGAAGTCTCTAAAGTGCAACCCAGCAGCAAAAGCCCCGAAGCT
Organism: Sylvilagus floridanus; assembly: GCA_949820135.1. Classification (NCBI taxonomy): domain Eukaryota; kingdom Metazoa; phylum Chordata; class Mammalia; order Lagomorpha; family Leporidae; genus Sylvilagus; species Sylvilagus floridanus. The sequence continues at coordinate 72,255,898 of OX463235.1, forward strand.
GGAGCCACTGAGGCCCCCCCGGGCTCCGTGCCCTACCTGGACAGGCTGCAGCTCCCGGCCGAGGCTCAGCAGACAGCAGGGCAGGAGAGAACAGCAGCCACTCCGGGTGTAGATGCTGAGGCCAGTGAGACCCCAGCGTGTCCTGGCAGTGCAAGCGGGGCAGCGAGAGAGACAGAGGGCAGCAGGGAGAGGACAGGAGCCTCCCGGGACCTGAAGAGGAGCATGCCAGGTGGTGTGGACGTGAGCGCCAAGCAGAGCAGCGCCATCGCCGGGCTCCCTGACTTCAGGGAGCACATCACCAAGATCTTTGAGCAGTCCGTGCTGGGCGTCCTGGCCTCCGAGCGGCCCCGGAGTGCGCCCGCAGGAAAGCCAGGAGCTGAGAAGTCTGCACTGGGCAAGGACCCCACCATGGCACTCAGCCCAGAGAAGCTTCCAGATGGGACTCAGGGTGTGGCCATCCCCCCTCTGCCTGCACTTCCTGCTGGGTTCTACATGGAGAAGAAGCAAGAGGTGGCTAAGGTGTCCCTTCTGGTTCCCCAGGATCCAGCTCCAGACAAGCTGCTGGGTCTCAGGGTGCCGGCCTCTGAGCAGAACCTGCCAGGTGCTGGGGTGGGGGAGGCGACGACAGGTGTCCCACCCACAGCGAGGGGAAGCGAGGGGCCAGAGGGGGCTGGGGAAGCCCAGGCTCTCTCCCAGTCAGGGAGCGAGGGGCAGGCAGCAGCCTCAGGCCCTTCCTCTCAGGGGACCTGTGCGGAGAGAGCTGCTGACTGGCAGGTGGCTCCCACAAGCCACAGAGAAGCCTTGGCTCGAGCCGATAGACCTCCTTCCGGAGAGCAGCACCAGGAGACAGCTGCCCATGACGGGCAGCACAGAGAAGACGGTCCCCAGGACCCTGCTCGCCCAGAGGGTCCAGGCGACGTGCCAAGCCCCACACATGCCCCGGACATCTCTTCTCCCCGTGGGGACGTTCTGACTGGGCCTGAGGCCAGCGATAAGGCCCGGACCCTGGACACACTTGGAGGTGAGAGGAGGCCTGGGGGTGCTGCCAGCATCGCAGGAGGGCAGAATGTCCCCGGGGAGCAGAGTGCCCCAGGGCCACCAGCTGGAGAAGTGCCGGGCACTGCCTTGGAGCCTGGCAGAGTGGCTGGGGCTGCTGCGGAAGCAGCGGGTGACATCATCTTGAGCCCAGGTGAGACATGGGCACGTGCCGCAGGTGACCTGCCCGAAACAGGTCCCACAGGGGTGCTCCCCGGGTCAGCTCGTGACACAGCTCTGCCAGGGAGCCGTCAGGACCCAAGCTTCCCCGATTCGATGCAACCCACGGAGGATGCAGCCACCTCGCTCGGGGACAGCCCAGCTGGGCACCAGCAGGCTGAGGAGCCGCCGAGGCATGAGCACCCCACTCCGGCCGGGGACAGGAAGGTGCGTGGCTCCTCGCCTCCAGAACTTGGCAACACGCAGGACCAGACGCTGCCACCCCTGGGTCCAGAAGAGCTCCAGGCTGCCAGGTACTTACAAGAATAAATTCCCGTGGGGGTGTGGGGGCAGCGGCAAAGGTTTCCCCGGAGTGGTGAGTTCCATCTCGGCTTGCTTAGGCACACCTGCTCCATGCTCTCAGTGTGTCGAGATGTGGAAAACAGTGAGAGGAATGGTTGGAGGTGTGGCGGCTGTTTGTTTCCAAACATATTCTCTACCCTGTGTTCTTTCAATTCGTCCAACTGAAGCTGTTGGGAAAGTTTGAAATGCTTCGGCTGGCTGTGTGTGGCTGAGTGATAGGGGATGCTTGGCTGTGTTTGGGAGTCCAGAGCCATCTGTTTTTGAATCTGGATTTATTTAGGCAGAGGGAGCCTAAATAATTCAAAAGCATTTCAAAGCCAGTGACTGTCCACAGCTCCGTGTTTCCCTAGGGGTTTCGGTGGAGGCGTCATTTAAAGCTTAGTCACTTAAAGCAACAGAAGGTGGAGGGCAATGCCCCCTTCCTAGCTGCGTCATCCAATCGATTGCATTTTTTCCATTATCCCTAACAGAGCCCAGGCCTGCTCTGTCCACCTCACCTTTAGTTCCTGGGGAGGATGCTCCAGCAGCCTTGGGTCACTTGTGATGAGGCCAGAGGTGTGGGGGGAAGAGAAAGGTCATGACCTTCAGCAGGCTGCCTTGCCTGCCTGTAGGGGCACGCTGAGTGTTTAGCAGAGCACAGCAGCCCTTCTGGGGGACCCCGGTCCTTCTACCTGAGTCTTTAATAGCATGAGGGAGCGGATGGCCACTCCCATCCTGTCCACAGGGAAAGCAGAGCCCAAGGCGACCAAAACCTCCTTTTTTGCTCAAAGGGACTGGATGGGTTGCTTTCATGTCTGAGCTTGTCACTTCTAAACCAACTCCAGCTTCACTGAGATAGAATTCTATTCCTAGAACTCATTTAAAGCATACAGCTCCCTGGCTGTGTGTGATCAGAGTTGCGCAGCTGTGGCTACCCCAAGTTCAGAACATCTTCCTGTCCCTAAGAGAGGCCCAGGACACTGGACACTGCCCTCCACCTCCACCTCCATGGCACTTGGCAGTCACTCGGCTAGTGCATTGCCTTCCGAGGCAAATGGGTCAGCATTAATTTAATCTCGGAAGCAGGAAATGGCTCCCCCCCACCTGCAATCATGCTGGGTAGAGGTCTGTGATGAGCCCAACTGGCAAACACAACTGTGCACCCACACCTTCCTGCGCGCAGCGTGCCTGGCTGCCGTCTTCCGAGTGCGGGGCTCCCTGCAGAGATGTGTTGCTCCACATCTCACATTCCTGGGGATATGGACACGTCGTGGACAGGCTTGGCAGCATCCCTGGACACTCGATGGCTGTCCCAGGCTGTGTGTTCATGCATGTGCATACACATATGTTTGCTTGTGCGTACGAGGGGTGGGGCTACATTGTAAAGCTGTACCTGTGTGCCCTAGGCAGGCATTGTGTCAAGGATCTGATTCATACTTTGCACATGCCGAAGGAATGTGTGATCACGTGTTTTTCGAGTCTGAGCACTTCCTCCGACACCCAGCTGCCTGTGCAGGGACTCTTGGTCTGGCGCGGGTGCGGGGTGGGCGGCCGAAACAGATGCACTCGACACTTCTCTGCTGCTGACTTAGCGAAGAGTTTCCCACAGCCCTTGCTGGCACGTAGCTTTTACATTCCTGGTTAAGGTGTAGGAAGTGCCTGCCTAGCTAGGGACCAGCTCGCCTACCCCACAAGTGGCTGTGTTCCCAGATGTTCTGGGAGACCTCAGGGCCAGACGGACAGTGGCCCAGTAAATACATCATGGTTCATTGTTGCAATCATCCTAAATTTCAAGAATGTCTCCACGTCAGTATTAGAGATTATACTTTTCTGGACCATTGTAAGGAATAGCAAAGTATAAAGAAAAAGGGAAAACCCCACACCCACACCATTTAACGAGGACCGTGGTTTAGCATGGCAGTGTTTTCTCACCGACCTTTTTTTGGTTTAAATATCTGGAGTCTTTTCGTCCCTAAGGTTGTGTGACTTTGCAGTTTCCCGAGCAGTGGACACGTGGATTCCTGCAGCTGCTCGGTTGCTTTTGTCCCTGTTTGGACCTTCATGCTCTCTAGAGCCGCGAGGCCCAGTGCAGCCGCCAGTGGCCAGGTGCGAGTGGCGATGCAGGGTACATGGACAACTCAGTGTACAAAAAAAGAGGATAAGATACGTCCACGATTATTTTCACACTGGTTATATGTGAGAGGATATTTTGGACGTACCGGGTTAAGGTGTATGACTCAAATTTATTGTGCTTATTTCTGTTTGTGTTTCTGTGCCGGGTCCCCTGCACCAGCACCCACTTCTCCCTGGTTCTTGAAGGGAGTGGGGGACAGAAGAGGGGGTCACCTCCCTCTGCTTTGGGCTCTTGGGGAAAATGCCTCCCGCCACCTTCCGCTCTGTTGGGTGAGCTTTCGGGTAAGAATTCTGCCTGCTGGGGCGGGGGAACCTTTGGCTCCTTTCTGGAGGAGAAGTACAGGGCAGAGGGGCCATCACAGGTGGTGTCTTCTGCTGGGAGACGATGGCAGCTCAGAAGGGAACAGACCATCTCTGGCCGATAGGAGTGAAACAGGAGCCACAGATGGAATCTCCAATCTTCAGCAGCCACATTCAAAAAACCAAACAAACAGGTAGAATTAACTCGAATAAGAAATTTTTTGAATCCTGTATATCAAAAGTATTGCCATTTCCATGTGTAGCCAATATAAAAATTATGAAGGCCACGGCCTGCATTCTTGCTTTCAGACTTAGTCTTTTTTAAGGTTTATTTTATTTATTTGAAAGAGAATTACAGAGAGAGCTGGAGACAGAGAGAGAGAGGTTTTCCATCTACTGGTTCACTCCCCAAAAGGCCTCCATGGTCAGGGCTGGGCCAGGCTGTAGCCAGGAGCCAGGAGCTTCTTCCGGGTCTCCCATGTGGGTGCAGGGGCCCAAGGTCTTGAGCCATCTTCCACTGCTTTCTCAGGCCATAGCAGAGAGCTGGATTGGAAATGGAGCAGCCAGCGCTCAAACTGCACCCACATGGGATGCTGGTGTCGCAGGCTGTGGCCAAGCCGCCATGCCCTGCTGGCCCTCGCTACAACATTTTAATGGCTGAGGAGAGTGATTCCACACCCCCTACTGAGTAGCCCAGGGTGTACTGAAAGTTAAAATGTGATTGCGTTTTCCGTGTATTTTCCTGGTGAACCTCACTGTATTGTGTTTCACCATCAAGATAATGGTTTTAGTTGCCACATAAACAGCAAAGCAAATCAAAACCGAGTTGTCTGCCCTTTTGCTGGTTATCAGGCGACCAGCTTTCGATGGAATCTGGTGAACTGGGAGATCTTCAGGAGCTGAGGGCTGGTGGCACGGCTCCGATTCCTATCTGGGAAGCGTCCCCTCTGCTGTCTTGGTGGGGACAGTTTGACGGTCCCGTCTCGCTCCCGTGGAGATACAAGCGGTGCAAACAAGGTCACTGCCGAATTTCCCAGCTTACACCGTCAACGAGGTGCCGAGGGGGGTTGGCGCGTGCCCGGGCGCAGGGACCCACTGGGAGATGCAGGTGCCTTTCTGTACACCGTGTGGTCCTCCCAGGAGAGGAGCCGGGGATGCATTCGCAGCCTCACTTATTTCAGGCTGTTCGAAGGTGCCGGAAGTGATCTCCCCCTGCAGATACGACACTGTTGTGCGTGCTTGTGGGCCGTCTAGCTCCTGGCATCCTGATTACGGTCTCGCCACCGCTCGTTCAGACACATAGTTCTTGACATCACCAGCCTTGCCTTGGCTGAATGGTCACTTAAAGGGGCCGCCTGTCTCTGTTGCATTTGGGAAAACAGTTGGCAGGGGTATCAGGTTCAACTCTGAATGTGTTCCAAGAGAATTACATGTTCCCACAAGCTCAGAGTCTTGGAGGAGAGAGACAGCAGGGGACAGTTGACCTCCTGCCCCAGCTGCAGGCCAGGCTGGGCGACTGAGTCCCCTCCCTCCCGCCAGTCCTTCCCACTCAGTCTGCTCCTTCCTTCTCTCTCTCCAGCCCTTCGAAAGTCACCAGCTGTGACACCAGGTTTTCAAGTTTAAGGTTGGACAATGACTGCAATTATATCAATTAAGGGAAAGGAAAAAAGTGCCCCAGGGTAGTTCTCTGGGCAGATCCAGCCAGGACAGGAGTCCCACCCTCAAGACCCCTCTGGGTTTGATTTTCTAACCATATTCTTCCCACGTGGGAGGCTGTGCTGGCGTGGATAAGCTGTCTAAGGTTCCAGTCCTCAGTTTCCATATCAGTAGGATGGGAAAGGAACAGAGCCCTGTTGGGATAAAGTTGCAAGACTTCCAAAGCCTGCAGCAGTGTGTGGTGCGAGGGAAGTGCGTGAAAAAAAAAATGCTGAGGGCTGTCATCATTTGAAATGTGTTTCTCCAAGAGCCTCCTGAGAATTAACTCAAAGGAGACGGTGCCCAAGAATCCCCGGATGAAGCAGCAACAGAGCCTGCAGGAAGAGGGAGCGGCAGGAACCCCCGGAGTCTGTCTCTGCCCGAGTGACCGCTCTGGGCCCCAGTTTGTGTCTGTGAAATGGGGCTGCACTAACCCAGCTTGGCCCACAGTAGCTCATTAAAAGGAATGAGCTCATCGATTCAAAAGCATTAGGACGCCCAACGCTCCGCAGATGATGTGGGTTTGCATTGTTAGCAGCTCCAGTCGCTGTGAACTGTGCCGCATAAAAATCAAAGGCCCTTTTACAGCCTTGCCCTGATGTCCTGAGCCTTTTGTGTTTCATGATTAAGAAGAGTTTCTCTCGAGAGGTGAGTCTCTCATTTGGAAAGCACCAAGCCTCTGTAGGAAGCTGGACGGGGAGGCACCTGCACGCAGGCCGGCTGGGACAGAACGCTACGGCCATGGCTTCCGGCTTTGGCCCCTGTGCCCTGCGGTGTGTGGGGCACCTGCACCGGGGTCAGGGAAGAGCTGTGAAAATCCAGGGCCAGTTTGAGGGCAAGGTGGTGATTTTCCAAATTGAATGTGTCCAAGGCGAGCCGGCCTCTCTCGCTGGAACCTCTCATTACTGTCGCTGGCAGAAGTCCCCACATCAGACCTGGATCTGGGTTTGTTTCGGCAGCAATGGCTGAGAAGTGGAGACTTCATGTTGTCTGGTGAGAGCTGGAAGGAACCTTGGTGGCTCCAGCTTCCCAGAGGAGGAAACAGGCTCAGCACAGGGTGGGACGGGGACCTGATTCCAGGTGCAGAGCCAGAGCTGGATTCTGGCCCCTTGGATGCACTGAGCCTGCACAGGGGGGGGGGCCGTCCAGTGCCCCACCTCCACGTCTAGGCCTTTGAGAGGAGACTGCATAACTCTGAGGTCTGGAGTGGGACTCGCACGGGCCTCAGGTCTGGCTCTGTGACCTTGGGGCATCGCCCTTGTTGCACCTGCAGCGTGACAGTATGCCCACAGTAGGACTCACAGCCTGGTCAGGGGGAAGGCAGCCACGTTACCCCACAGCACCTGGCACACGGCGTTGACTCTGTTCCCTTTCGGTGCCTCCTCCCCCTGGGCCAAAGCGCTTTTGCAGGCAGCATTGCGTTTCATCAGATCCACGCCGAGGGCCTTGACCGTGAACGCCCCAGCCAGGTGGAGTCTTGGGAGGTTATTCTCTAGAATACACCTCTGCTGAAACTTCCTACAGAGGGTAGAACCCTCGCCGTGGCACTGTCCCGTGGGAAGTCACTGGCCCTGTGTGCCTACCAAGCACTTGCAATGAAGCTCTTGACGCTGGGAATCGGATTGTTCGTGCTGTTGGATTTTTTTTTTTTTTTAAAGATTTACTCTTCTATTTGAAAGGCAGAGTGATAAAGGGAGGCACAAATGGCCACAACAGCCAGGTCTAGGCCAGGCTGAAGCTAGGAGCCTAGAGCTCCATCTGGGCCTCCCACATGGGTGGCAGAGACTCGGGCCATTTTACACTGCCTTTCCAGGTGCATTCGCAGGGAGCTGGATCAGAAGTGGAGCAGCCGGGACTTGAACCCGTGCTCTGGTATAGGCTGCCAGCATCACAACGTGGCGGCTTAACCCAACTGTGCCACAACACCAGCCCCGATTCGGTTGGATTTTAACTAATTAAAATAGAATCAGAAGTGGCCACACGGGGCTAGTGGCTTCCATGTGGGACAGACAGCCTAACTCATGACCACACAAGGGAGGGATCCTCACGGCAGAGCTGGAGTCGGCTCCATGGGGTTCTGGTGGGAAACGCTGGAAGTCCCTCGGGCGCCTGGTGTGAGGGCCAGGATCCTCCCTGCTCCTGGCTCCAGACAGCGGCCCTCCCGGCCTGCAAGGGCGCTGCTCACATCCGGGAAGGGCCAGGACGGCAGAGATGTGGTTGTTCAATTGGCGTCTGCGCCGTCCTGAGGACCTATCAGGGTGAGAGAGCTCAGCTCACAGCATCCAGGACCCTCCCTCCTCCCTCCTCCCTCCTCCTCCCTCTCGCCTCCCTCCTCCTCCCTCCTCCCTCCCTCTTCCCTCCTCCCTCCTCCTCCCTCTTGTCTCCCTCCTCCTCCCTCCTCCCTCCCTCTTCCCTCCTCCCTCCTCCTCCCTCTTGTCTCCCTCCTCCTCCCTCCTCCCTCCCTCCTCTTCCTCCCTCCTCCTCCTCCTCCTCCTTCCTCCTGCCTCCTCTTCCTCCCTCCTCCCTCCTCCTCCTCCACACCCGTGCAGCCAGCGGGCGATGAATATTTCAGCAGCCTGTGGTACAGACGCAGGCTTCTCTGTTTCCAGGGAGGCGCTAGGGCAGGTCTGAGTCCTGAAACTGGGTTCACTTTCCTTCTGCAAGGCCAGTAGAAGGGGTTTGGGAATAAAATCTCCGGGGAGGGGGTGTCGTGCCTGGTGGTGCCCAGCAGACTTGCGTCAGCGCTGAGTTCTCAGGAGTGCGATGGAGTCGAGCGGGGCTATGGAGCTGCCCTGGGGGCTTCAGGGGCTGGAGGAGGACAGAGGAGAGGCTGAGGATGAAATCAGCTGGAGGCGCTGGACTGTTAGCAGCCCAGGTTCAAATCCCAGCTCTCACTCCAGGAGTCAAGTTGGGTGGTCAGAGGGCCGAACCCACCTGGACCTCTGGCCAGTGAGTGGGGCTGACAATGTCTCCTGGGGTAGAGGGCTAGCACGGGGGCAGTAGATGAGGCAAGACATGGAGCATGCTGCAGTGGGCTGGCACTGAGCAGTGCCTAGACTCCAAAAAGAGTGGGGGCCACTGGCTCACGGACACTCCGTGGACAAGGCCCCAGGGCTTTGGGAGGTCTCCGGGCAGCTCAGCAAATGTACAGCCAGCTCAGGTGCAGAGAAGCGAAACCAAGGTCTCCACCACTAGGAAAGCCCTGAGACGGGCATTCAGGACACAGGGAGGGGGAGGCGACACGGGTTCCTCCACAGGGAGGAGGTTTGGGAGGAACCACGTGTGTGGGGGGGGAGGTAGCAGCTTGACGTGCTGCAGGTGAGCCATGGGCCTGGTTGGTTGAGTGCCAGCCCAGTGCTCAGTGCACTCATGAGCAGTCAAGTTCACGGGCACCTGCCGCTGGCTGTGTCTCACTGTCCTCCCACTTGGGGCCAAGAAGTCGGCCATCCTGCTCCTAAGCTGTGTTTCTGTTTGCTTTACTGCGAGCCTTGGCCTCTGGCGAGAAGGTAGGCTGAGCCCTGTTTCCTTGGAGAGTTAGACATGTGTGGCACAGCTCCTGGTGAGCCGGCACCTGATACTCTGCGTGACGCACAGTAGGCACCCCGTGGTTGCTGAATAATTGAGCACAGCTGCCATCAGGTGCATTTGAGGGCTGCTTCCTAGCTAGGGCTTGGCAGGCGGTGCTGAGCCCAACGTCGGCCTCTCCTGTTGGACTCTGTGACCTCAAACCTTAGCCACTCTGTTTCCTCTCCTGAAAAAATGCGCCAAATGCTAGGGCCCGCTGCACAGTTTCTGTGATTCTCCATAAAAATAACACGCATTGAAAGCTTGGCTGAAGGACCAGTAGTGTGGACATCCTGTATCGGAGTGCTGGTGCCAGTCCCAGCCATGAAGCTTCCAGTCCCGCTCAATGCCAAGTCCTTAGGCCCCTGCCACTCATGAGGGAGACCCGGATGGAGCTCCTGACTCCTGCTTCAGCCCGGCCCAGCTGTTGTGGCCATTTGGGGAGTGAACCAGCAGATGGAAGATTTCTCTTTTCTTTTCTCTTTGTCACTCTTGCCTTTCAAATAAATAAAGAAATCTTTAAAAAAATAAATAAATCAAGGCTTAGCTGAGTGCCTGCCTAGCATGCAGTAGGCACTTACTACGTGCGAGAATCAGGGGCTACAGTTTGTGTTAGTACTGACGATTGTGTTGCTGGCATCGGTGGAGTGATGATGATGATGATGACACTGTTGTAGGGTAGGTGGGGGCGCTGGGTGGACCTTGCTGTGCCTCTGCCCCTGCTCTCCTGCTGTCTCCCATCCTGCAGCCCCAGCCTGGGCATGGCGGCGGTGGCCCTCGCTGTAGCCATATTGTGATGGATGCAAAGTCAAACCATCTGGTACTCATGGCAAATGCATTCTCTCGCTGGTGGGAATTCTTGCTTTGGGGTTAACCTCTGGCCAAGAGCAGCTGCCGAGGGGCTGAGAGCTAGCATTAGTGGGAGGGCGCGAGTGCCTTGTGGGTGAGCGGCCGCACCAGTGGGAAGTAAGCGCTGAGCACGTCTTCAGGGAACAGCAGCCTCAGCCATCTTGGCATGAGGTTTCGAGCTGCTGGCCTGTCCCAGACCCCCTGGAGGCAGAGTGGGGCGACCCTACCTGCCTGCGGGTGCACAGCATGGTGGCCAGAGGAGCAGACCCTTCCTGGCCAGAGATCCAGCTGGTGTTTCCACTGCCTGGCCAGAGCTGGCAGACAGTGTGGCTCTGAGCAGGTGGGAGGGCCAAACCCAGGCTTGAGGTCCCAGTCCTTGGCCAGACTGCTCGTCGGGGCCACCCTGCAGGACGTCTGGGCACCTAAGGTGGAGGAGCAGAGATCTGGTCTCTGAGACGGGAGCACCTCGTGCCTGGCTCAGCCATTCATAGTCATGAGAGGACCTTCGGAGTCTTAGCCTCTTTGTATTACAGATTTGAGACCTGACACCAGAGAGGGTGTGTGACTTCCTCAAAGCCACACAGCCTGCCAGAGGCCACTGGTCCAACTCATATAGAATCTTCAAGGCCAGGGCTGTTGGGCCTAGTGTTGTGGCGTAGCGGGTAAAGCTGCTTCCAACATCCCATACGGGCTCTGGCTTGTGTCCTGACTGTACCACTTCTGATCCAGCTCCCTGCTAATGGCCTGGGAAAAGCAGTGGATGATGGCCCAAGTGTTTGGGTCCCTGCCACCCATGTGGGAGACCTGGCTTCGGCCTGGCTCAGTCCTGGCCGTTGTGGCCATCTGGGGAGTGAAGCATCAGAGGGGAGATCTCTCTGTCTCTCCCTCTTTCTCTCTCTCTCTCTAATTCTGACTTTCAAATAAGCAAATCTTAAGAAAAAAAAAAAAAAAAGCCAGAGCTCTTTCCAGCACCCCGCTGGGCCTCGGGTGAGCAAGCCTGCCTGTGCTGTTCCCAGGAAGTTGGCCCGGGGTTGAGCCGGCTCGCACTCCTGTTCTCGATGGCTCTCTGGAGGTGCTGCTGGTTTGACCTTGTCCTTGGTTGCACAAGGCGATCTTGCTCTGCAGAAGAGTTTGGCTTCACCCTGTGTGCCGTGCGGTGGCCGTTTGCCTCTGCATTGGCAGTACTGCAGGAAAACCGTCCTCAGACTGCCTCGTTCACCGGGCGCCGGCAGTGGGTGGACGCCGAGGGGGACAGCCCTCTGGGGTCAGCACGAGTGGCCCAGCCGGCCCTCAAGCCTCACGTCCTCCAGCTGAGCGTGCCCCGGTGAGCCGTGGTTGGAGGAAACCCTCAGAGGACGCGGCAGCCGAGTCAGGTTTCCTGCTGCCCAGTGGGGCCCCGAGAGCTGGGGAGATAAAACGCTCCTAATGGTCCCGGGGTTTGCTTTGGCTTCTGCACGAGGATGAGAAGCTGTTGGTGGGAACCAGCAGGCTCCCTGCAGAATTTGTGTTCGGAATCTTCTCTGGTTCCAGTTTCGCCCCCGGCCGGGGGGTTCAGCAGGGACGGGGCGGGGGTGGGGGGCTGGAGATGGCCCCAGGGGGACGGCCTTTGCTCAGGACGACAGCAGTGGGGAAGCCGACCCCCCTTCCTGCTGCTTCCTGGCAGTCCCAGAAGCCACTGCTCCACCACCTAACAAAGGCTGTTTTCTGTCTCCTCCTCTAATGGATTTTCCTTTGGTACAAAACAGTGGCGGAAGGGCCAAAGGCAGAAGTGGACCTGGGCCTCAAAAGCTGTAGAGGCAGGAGCGTCCCCCCATCCCTACCCCCAGCAGCCTGCCTTGCCCCTCCCCCACCAAATCCTGGTTCCAGAGTCAGCCAAAACCCAGGCAGAGGAGTGACTCAGCAAAGTGGGGAGACCCAAGGTATCCGGCAGGAACAAACCTTTTACAGTTTGAGTGGGAGTTCATTCTAGGCTAAGAGTATGGATGCTTTCTAAGAGTCGGTTCTAAGGGTATGGATGTTTTCGGCTGAACAGAGCTGGATTCGAATCTGTCACTCCCTGTGGGACAGTGGTCATGCTGATTTAATCTCTTAAAGCCTCAGTTTCTTTGTCTGTAAAATGGGTATAAAATTAGTACCTGCTAGAGCACAGGAATGAAGTGGGCAGGCATATAGATCTCTGATTCCAGGAATTGCTGAGCAGGGCTGGTGCAGAGGGTGGCCAGTGACGGAGTGCTCATATAGGGGTGCAGGGCCTACACCTGCTGCCTAGCCCGCAGCACCATGGGCTGCACAACAGATGTCTGCACGATGATGGTCTTGCCCAGTGGATACAAGGAGTGTCCATTTAACTCCCTCAAGCAGGCAGTAGAATCCATCGGCCAGGCCACTTCAGCAATGCAACAACAAAGGCACAGAGTAACAGATCCCTCGTTTGTCCACTCACTGGCTGGAGCAGAGAGTCTCCACAGCAGGCCCTGTGCTGGGTGCTCTGGGCAGGGCCTCTCACCCTCAGCAGCCCCAGAACTTGATGATTTGATGATCGTTGTGGGGCTGTTGTGCGTGCAGTAGGATCTGAGCAGACGCCGGCGGCATCCCTCCAGTCTTGACAATGACAGATGTCTTCAGATCCTGCCCAGTTTCCTCTGGGGGCAAAACTGCTCCCTGGGAGTCCCTGCTGTAGGAGCTCAGCACTCACCTCGTGGACAGCAGTCTCACCAGGAGCTTGTAGGGGATCATGCTTCAGGCGCCATCCCAGGCCTGCTGAGAGAGGAATCTGTCTTTTTTTTTTTTTTTTTAAGATTTATTTATGTATTTGAAAGCAGAGTTAGAGATGACAGACACACACAGAGGTCTTCCATCCCCTGGTTCACTCCCCAAATGACTGCAACAGCTACGGATGGGCCAGACCAAAGCCAGGAGCTTCTTCCGGGTCTCCCACGTGGGTGCAGGGGTGCAAGGACTTGGGCCATCTTCCACTGCTTTCCCAGGTGTGTTAGCAGGGGGCTGGATTGGAAATAGAGCTGCTGGGGCTCAAACAGTGCCCATATGGGATGCTGACATCACGGGTAGAAGCTTTACCTGCAAGCCACAACAGCAGCCTTGGAATCTGCAGTTTTAAGTATTTCTTTGAGAGGCAGACAGACAGACACAGGCACAGAAAGGGAGGGATAGAGGGGAGAGAAGGGAGAGAGCGAGCGAGTGAGAGAGTGAGCGAGCTTCCATCTGCTGATTCTTCTCCCAGGTGCCTTCCACAGTCAGGGCTTCAGGGCAGGTGTTAGGAGTGTGCTGTTCCCCCAGAGCACTGCCAGGCTCCTGGGCGTGCCCTGTTCTCAGTCCTGGCTGGCACTGAAACGCCCACCCCAGAGGTTCTGATTTAACGGACAGGCGGTACAGCCTGGGAGCAGGGCCCTTTGAGACCCCCAGGGTTAATCTGCACAAGAGAGAGCTGTGGGTCCAAGAGAGGCAGGAGCAAATCAAAAACTCAGCATTGCTCGTGGGTGATGAGCCGTCTACACTCGCAGACTCAGCGCCCCTGTGGAAGCTGAGCCGGACCCTGGCTCTGCTGTAGCAGTGGCACCCAGTGCTTGTTCTTCCACCTTCGCACTGCGGGCCAGGGGCGTCTGACTCTGCCTCCCGGAGGAGGCTGTTTTCCTGCCAGGGGAGACGGTACAGCAGGCAGAGCTGGGCTTTCTCTTTAGTCACAGGCTTACATGAAATTAGGACAAGGCCAAGTTCAGTCTGGGAGCACCATGGCCCCTGGAGGAGCTGGGCCGGGTGCCCTGCGCCCAGGAGACTGACCAGGGACCCTGCACCAGGACTCCCTGAACACAGGTCTGAGCGAGGCAGGCCCGCGTGTGTGAAGCAAGCCTGGGGCACCCTCATGGCAAACCCAAAGGCCACCTTGAGAAGCTCGCTGGGCTGAGAGCCGTTAGAAAGCCACCCCATCGTTTCCGGCTGTGTATTCTGGGTTTCTTAGCCTGGGTGGAGCTCATGGCTGAATTTTTGGAAGGCCTCAGTTCCGCCTGCAAATACTTGCCTCCGCCCTCCATCCAAGTGTTGCGGGGTTGCGGCTCAGGAATGCGTCCTGGTGCTGTGCAGCCCTTCGTGGAATGCCAGGACTCAGTTCAGACACTCAGCACAGCGATTCCTTCTAGAGAGAAAGTTCCCCCCGGTCACGAGTGAAATGGACCTCACGGTATTACAGTGAGAGTCCACTCCAGGGGGTACCGCAGAGCGGGCTCTGGCCCTGGTTCCTCAAGGCCTGTCCTGACACATCCCGCGTGTTTAACCCCTTGCCCTGGTGGTCGGTAAGGGCTTGGGGTCTGTCTGTGGACACAGCCTGTGGGTGAACCTCAGCTCTCCCTGGCCTCTGTGGCTGCTCCCACCCTGCCCCACCCTCTTTCCTCCCTTGTGGATGAAGTATGATAGCAGCACCTACTGCATAGACTCTTTTTAAAACTGATTTGGGAGGCAGAGAAACAGACATCTTCCACATGGGTGGCAGGGACCCAGTGACCTGAGTCCCCCCCCCCCCCCGCCCAGGTCTGCTGGTGTAAGGGGCAGGAGCTGAGTATTGAATCCAGGCACTTGGATATAGGATGTGGATATAGCACCACAGGGCAAATGCCTGTTCCCATAGACTCTATTTTTTTTTTCAAGTGCTTATTTATTTATTTATTTTATAGTTATTTATTTGAAAGTGTGAGTTACACAGAGAGAGGAGAGGCAGAGAGAGAGGTCTTCCATCCATGGTTCACTTCCCAATTGGCTACAATGGCTGGAGCTGTGCTGATCTGAAGCCAGAAGCCAAGAGCTTCTTCCGGGTCTCCCATGCAGGTGCAGAGGCCCAAGGACGTGGGCCATATTCTACTGCTATCCCAGGCCATAGCACAGAGCTGGATTGGAAGTGGAGCAGCCAGGACTTGAACCGACGCCCATATGGGATGCCGGCATTTCAGGCCTGGGCGTTAACCCACTGCGCCACAGTGCCAGCCCCTCAAGTATTTATTTATTTTAAAAGGCAGATGGCTGGCACCATGGCTCAATAGGCTAATCCTCTGCCTGCGGCGCCAGCACCCCGGGTTCTAGTCCCGGTTGGGGCGCCGGATTCTGTCCCGGTTGCCCCTCTTCCAGGCCAGCTCTCTGCTATGGCCTGGGAGTGCAGTGGAGGATGGCCCAAGTGCTTGGGCCCTGCACCCCAGGGGAGACCAGGAGAAGCACCTGGCTCCTGGCTTTGGATCAGTGCACTGCGCTGGCCACAGTGCGCCGGCTGTGGTGCCCATTGGAGGGTGAACCAATGGCAAAGGAAGACCTTTCTCTCTCTGTCTCTCTCACTGTCCACTCTGCCTGTCAAAAAGAAAAAAAGAAGTGATTGAATTCTCACTATCTGGAATATTCCGTTTCTCTACTCTGGTTCAAATCCACTTTCCGTTTAGCTCAGTGTTTTATCAGTGTCAATCATTCTCATGCCACAGCTATGTAATACTTGTATCATTACTTATTACCTTTCTTTAAATTGTACCGTTTCTGTTTTTAAAAAAGATTTATTTATTTGAAAGGTAGAGGAACAGAAAAGAAAGGGAGATCTTCCCTCTGCCGGCTCACTCCCCAAATGCCCACAGCAGCCAGGGCTGGGCCAGGTCGAGGCCAGGAGCCAGGAACTCCATCCTGGTCTCCCACATAGGTTGCAGGGGCCCAGGCTCTTGGACTGTGCTCCACTGCCTTCCATGACACGAATTAGCAGGAAGTTGAAGGAAGCGGAGCAGCAGGGACACAACCCAGCGCCCCACAGTGGGGCCCCAACAACACAGTGGTGGCCTAACCCGCATCATTTTTATTTCAACTTATCACTTGAGCTTTGCCCCAGGTGATGTCTCTGAAATTGGGAGTTTGGTGTGCTAATTACATTTGTTTCCTAATATGTTTTAAGTGCATAACTAATAGTCTGAGCCAACAGCCACTTGCCCTGTAAAACTCAGCCTAGTATTCCCTCTGCCGCCTGTGCCTCTCCAGGCTGGTGTAATAAAGCAGTCATTTTCTGTCTGTCCCATGGTAGCTGTTCGCTTATCTGGACGTAGAAGCACACACGGGAACCCCATGGCCACTGCCTTTTTCACCCTGGTGCTTGGCACAGGACCAGGACCACAGGTGTACGGAATGAGTGATTCTAGTGAGTACCTGAGCCCCTTTAGTGTCAGGAGGCGTCTGCGGTCTGGCATGTGTGTGTCCAAACCAGAGCTGCTCTGATTCTCTGAGGACGGTGTGTTGTAATCCAGGATCCTGGCGTTGCTAAGCTTCTGAATGGTGGTCAGTCAACAAAGCAGTTGCATGAGTTTCAGTTTGGACCCTGGCTCCCAGCAGGGGGCTGGCAGCTTCCTTGTCTGGGGGGGGGTTGTGCGTGTCCCCCTTCCTTCAGCATCGCGTACCCGCCCCCCCCCCCCCCCAGCAGTTACCCAGCCAGCCTCAGTATCCCCTGTCCTGGGCCTCATTTCCCAGAACCTCTTCAGGTATGGACCGGAGGTACTGGCAGCCTTGGGGCACAGGGGGAGCCCAGAGGAGGGGCTGTGGCCCCGTGGGATAGAAGGGCGCTCCCTTCCGTCTCCTGGAAAGACTTGTCCTAATGCACCTGCCACGGCCCCGTGCTTCCCGCTCTGATGCCGGCATCTTTGATGCTCATGCTTCTCTGTGGGCTCGGCCCTGTCTTTCACATGTTACACCGGGAGACGGGTGGTGATGGCAGCCGCGCAGTGACGATTTGATGGGTTAATGGGTATATCTGTGTCAAGATGTTTGGGTACAGGTTTCTAGCTGGGCTTCTAATTGTCATGTCACTTGTCACTTCTCAGTCAAAGCAAAATATTGTTGCCTCAGCAGAGCATTTTTTAAAACTTATTTGAGAGGTGGGGGGGAAGAGGGAGACAGAGACAGAGAGAGAGAGAAAGAGAGAGAGAGAGAGAGAAATATGCTAGCTTGCAAGAGAGCATGCCCACAGGTTTACTCCCCAAATACCTGCAGTGGCTGGCACTGGGCTGGGCTGAAGCCAGGAGCCAGGAACCCAGTCCAGGTCATCTTCCCTGTGAGTGGCAGGAACCCCACTATGTGAGCCGTCACCGCTACCTCGCAGGGTCTGCATTGGCAGGAAGCTGGAGTCAGGAACCGGAGCTAGTGGTGAACTCAGGAGTCCAATGTGGGGCGCTGACATCTTCACTGGTTCAGCCACGAGGCTAAATGCCCATTCCACCGCACAGAGTGTTACAGGCAGCAGCAAACACATAGCAACGCCTTGCCTGGGGGACTGGGCCAGCGAGATTTCCGGGGCACCGACTGGCCTTTCATATTCCAGGAGACTCGCTTGCAGTGTGGCTTTTCATTCCTTTCTGTGGCTTTCCGCCCAGCATCTTGTCAACATCACAGTCCTTTGAGGATGCTTTGGCTGCAAGTAACAGGCAACCCAGGACCAGAAAACTTCAGCAATCATGGGTGTAGCATTTTTTAAAAAAATTATTCATTTATTTATTTGAAAGAGGAGAGAGAGGGAGAGACAGAGAGTGAGAAAGAGGTCTTCCATCTGCAGGTTCACTCTCCAGATGGCTGCAATGGCCAGTGCTGGGCCGGGCCGAAACCAGGAGCCTGGAACTCCATATGGGTCTCCCACATGGGTGCAGGGGCCTAAGCACTTGGGCCGTCTGCTGCTGCTTCCCCAGGTGCATTAGCAGAGAGCTGGATGGGGCGTGGAGCAGCCGGGACACAAACCCACAGACACCCACGTGTGATGCCAGCGTCAGGCGGTGGCTTTACCTGCTACACTGCAACACTGGCCCCAGGGGTGTATCACCTTACCTAGCGGGGAGTGGGAGGCCGGGCACCTCTGAGGTCGAGGAATTCATCAGCTTGTGTCACCACTGAGGACCTAGGCCCTTTTCTGCTTCCCATGTGTAGGGCGTGGGTTGATGTCCCCTCTGTCACTTCAAGCTGCCCACAGCAGCTCCAGGCAGCACACCCTCGTGACAGTGCTGACGGGCAGGGACACAGGTGCAGGGTGGGGCCATGCTGCGTGGGCTCCTCTGAAGAGCGAGGGGAATGACCCAGGGGTCCAGGCCTAAAGCATCTACCTGAACAAAGCTGAAGCAGGCGGGAAACCATGACGGCCCCCAAAGGTCAGGTTCAGAGTTTCTCCGTGCGGTTTGAAAGAGATCAGAATGATCCCGAACCCCTTTGCTGAAGGGCACATGCCTGAGCCCCTTCCCTGACGGTCTAGGAGCTGGGCCCAGGGATCTGCATTCTGAAACAGTAACTGAGTGTGCTCCTTGGCGCTGTTTCAGCTGCTTGTCTCCTATGACCATCTCCGGGGAGCAGGAGCCCTTTTTACGGACTGGTCCTTGTGAAGGGAGGTCCCAGCTCTGGCCTTTTAGATTCACACGGAAATACTAATGGATGCAATGACGCTCTCTCTCTGGTATTTGCTTCAAAATAATCTGAGTTGGTGGGGGGAGGGGAAGAAAGCTTGTGGAAACAACAGATTTGGCCTTGACTGATCATGCTGGAGCTGGGTAACATACATAGGACTCATTGTACTCCATGAACCCTGCTTCCAAAGGCTTCTCTCTGTTACAGTCTTCTAAAACCCGCATTCTAGATGCCACACTGCCTGCGACCTTGAATAAGTCATCCTCTGGGTCTCAGGTGGGATTCTGGGCTTCCGACAGCGGAAGCACGCTCTCAAGTGGCGTTGGTGCTGCTTTCTTATTTTCTTCTCTCCTCTCCCTCCCTTCCTAATGAACGTCTTCTCCAAACAAAACCTTTGTGGGACCCAAAGACATGACAGAAGAAGGAAGACCAGCTCTGCCTGCTGCTGTAGGTGCCTCCCAGGCAGAGTTTAAGCTAACTCCAGGGGGCCAGCGCTGTGGCGCAGTAGGTTAATCCTCTACCTGCAGTGCTGGCATCCCGTCTGGATGCCAGTTCTAGTCCCGGCAGCTCCTCTTCCTGTCCAGCTCTCTGCTGTGGCCTGGGAAAGCAGTAGAAGATGGCCCAAGCACTTGGGCCCCTGCACCCACACGGGAGACCCAGAGGAAGCTCTTGGCTCCTGGCTTCTGATTAACCCAGCTTTGGCCATTGCAGCCATTTGGGGAGTGAACCAGTGGATGGAAGACCTTTCTCTCTGACTCTCCCTCTCACTGTCTATAACTCTGCCTCTCAAGTAAATAAATAAAATCTTCTTTTTAAAAAAATATAACTCCAGGAACCACAGGACTCTGGAGAAGGTCATTCAATAGTGTCTGCTCCTGGTCCTGCTGCAAACTCACAGCCTGTGTTGCTGCACAGTTCATCCCCAGAACTCAGACCCAAGCACTCCTGAGGATGGTACAGATTCAGCGATGGATCCAGTCTCTCAGACACATTCTCTTGCCTGCGACAGAGTCTTCTATAGATTCCAGGTAGCCCAGGACAGAGGTCACACAGAGCACACACCTCTCCTCCTGAGTGTGGTATTGTGTTGTTACCTGAGCAAAGACGGAAGTGCACACTTGCTGTAGGTTCAAGTTCATTGTCCAGGCGATGTTTCTGACTGTGGCTTGGATCAGGGCTGTGTGGGTTGGTTGAGAGGTCCTGGTGTGGACCTCTTCTTGTGTTTGTCATAGTGGGACTTGAATCTCAATTGCTTGTACTGTGGGAGCCCTGGAGTTCATATGCCAATGAGTAAGTCCCATGGGGCCCTGGCTGTGTGAGTGCCAGCTGCCCAAGACCACTGCAGTGCAGTGAGCGAGCCGGGGGCCTCTCCGAGGGGGAGTGGGGTCAGCCAGAGCACTTCTCCGGCAGTGAGTGCTTGTAAACTCCGGAGACCGTCATGGAATGCAAGGCACTCTCTTACAGCTTCCAAGAAGAGATCAGCTCACAGGAATCACCGGAGTCCTCCTGTGTGAGTTTCCTATTGCTGCTCTAATAAATCACAAAATTAGTGGCTGGAGACAACAGGAACGTACTTTCCTGCGGTTCTGCAGGTGGAACTCCTAACAAGGGTCTCAGCGGGCTAACGCCAGGCCTCAGCCGCCCGTGTTCCCGAGTTCCTTTCCAAAAGCCCCAGGGAAAAGCCACGCCCTTGCATTTTGTGCAGCTCCCAGAGACCCCCTGTATTCCGGGCTCAGGGTCCCCTTCCACCCGGCCAAAGCCAGCAACACAACATCTGCAAGCGTCTGCCTCTTCTTCTCTCACTCCCGCCTCTCCTTCCCCTCCTTCCCCTCTGAGGAACCATGGTGGTTACTCTGGGCCCGCCCACATCATCTAGGATAATCTCTCTGGACTAAGGTCGGATGATTAGCAGCTTCAATTCCAAGTGTCACCTAATGCCCTCTGCCATGTCACTTAATGTATTCAATCCTCCAGGGATGAAGGGGCGGGCCTTCATTCTGCTGGCCTTAGTGAGAGAGCAGTGCCTACCTGTGTAGTGAGGAAGCTGCACCTGTCAATCTCATCTTGCTCTCAGCCCACGTTCCAGTTCAGGAGGTGGTGCGTGGTTATGTTTTCACACACACGTCTGTGCCCCTAGGGTTAGGGCACAAGACCCTAAAGACTGCATCCCAGTTCTAACTTCATCAGTAGCCAATGGTATAGATGTAAACAAATTAGCCTATTTGGGTCTCAGTTATCAGTCTGTGAAATGGGCACACTAGTACCATGCTGGTAAGTTCCTGATAAGCTTATGTTCCGATTTCTCTCGGAAATGACACCCTTAGAATCTCAATGCTTTGAGAAGCAATTCAAGCAGGCTATTAAGATTCCATTACTTGATACCACAGAGCCCTGGAGCCTGGGGCATCTGTTTCTTTAAGAGGAGGAAAGGAAGTGTTGAGTCATTTGTGAGTCTCTCGGCCTTTGGCCCCTGAGTATATAAAATATAGCAATGCTTTTGTGGACACTAAACTTAAAACAGGAAGCCTGGCGTCCACACATAGAAGGTGACCCGCAGTGGGTGTGGGCAGGGAATCTCCACTTGTGGCTGTGAGGTCAGCCTCGGCGCAAGAGTTCCATCGGGGGAAACAAACAGCAAACTCACCCCTAGAAGCAGCCTGCCCCCTCGGGAGGTGGGGTGCACCTGGCCCCTGCCTGCTTCCGGGGTGCAGCACAGCCAGGACTCGCAGGGAACAAGCGTGCCTGGTGCGGAGCCCGCGCCCGGATGAGTGGTTAGGCACCCTTAGGACAGGGGAAGAAAGGGCCGGAATGTGCTTCTGGGGACCGCAGATGCGCCAGGTCACTCCAACCTCTTTCTGAGGCTACCTGGGGGAGCAAGCGGGCGACCCCCGCAGGAGGAGCTGCGACGGGCTGCTGGGTCACCGAGTCATCTCGGCCGCGGCGCCTTCCTCGGGGTGCCCCAGGTAGTGGAAAGCGCCGTGGAACGGCCCCGCGCGGTACCAAGTGCTCATGACTCAGAGGCTCCTGGACGGAGTCTGCGGGGCCGCGCCGCCCGCCGAGAGCCGGTGCGCTTCCGCGCCGCGCCTCCGTGCGTCTGGGCGCGCCGCGCATTCCTGGCCCGGGAGGAGAGCGCGGCGGGCGCCCGAGCGAGCAGCTGGCTGCGCGCTGGCCGGGTCGGAGCGCCCAGCGCTGGGGGAGGAGCCTGGCCCGGCCGCCGCCGCCGCGCTCCCAGTCATTGGCCTTTTGTGCTGCAACTTTGCCCGAGCCCTCGGGGGAGCTGTGCAGTCCCCGCGCCCGCCCCGCGCCGTTGCCCCGGGAAAGTTTGCGTCCCCGGGCCCGAGCGGGCCGTGGAGACTCCACGCGTCGCGCCGCCACCGGCGGACTCGGAAAACTCCACCGCTCCAGGGGTCTGTGGCTGTGGCGTCCCTGAAGGAAGGCGGCTCCGGGAGAGCCAGTCCTGACCGCCCCGAGCCGGTAAGACTGCTGCGGCCACGGGTGGGCCGGCGGGCGCCCGGGGTCAGGGAGGAGACCGGCAGCCGGGACCCGGGACCTCGGCCGCCAGACAAAGGCGTTGCGGGACGCACTCGCTGGGGCTCCTTTCGGCTTTTGCCAACCGGGACTGGCGAAGGGAGGCGAAACGGCCGAATGGCAGAGGAGCGCGCCCGCCCCGGAGGCTCGTTCGCCGGAATGGGGCCGGCGAGATCTGCGCCGGCGGCTGAGGTCCCCGCACGGGGTGGGGTCCCCACGGGTGGGCGGCCTCCGCACCATCCCCACAGGCTCCGTCCGAGTCGGGGTGGTCCTGGCGGGCCACAGCGGGCGCGTGGATTCGCCATAAAACGCTGCTCTGGGCTTCCTCCGAGTTTGGGACTTTTAAATTCTCCAATAGTTACGTCAGCGGGGCCGAGCGCACGGGCAGCTGAGCGCGGCACGTGACCCGCTGGAGCGTCCCCCGGGCGTCCTCTGGCTCCGGGAGTCCTGGAAATGCGGCGGCACGAAGGGCGCGGGGCTCGGAGTGCGTGGCCCTGCGTGCGTGCCTTTCTGGCGGACAGCTTGGTCCTCCCTGTTCTTGTTGCCTCTGGCCCTGGAAGGCTAAGGCTGAAGCAGACCTGGTGGAGGGGAACGGGAGCCCCTGGCCAGACAGGGAGAAGGGGCTGGGTGGCCTCGCAGCCCCGCCATCCCAGCACACGGGAGGGCAGGACCCCAGCGCAGGGTGCACTGTGTCCGCGTGCACCTGTGACTGCCGGGGCCTCCATCCCGCGCGTGGGAAGTCAAGCATCTCAGGACCGTCTCCTGCTGTTTGAAGCCCTGGGAAGGGGCAGCTCTGTTGCAGGCAGAGCCTTCTGTCTGTCCTCACTCTCTGGCTCCCTATTGAAAAAAGCCACATGTCAAAAGCCACTTCCATTGTACTTGCGTTCGGAAATCACTTTCTGGAGGGCCGTGATCTGAAGCTGTTTCATCTGTTCAGATTCACAGAGAAGTTGCGTCTTCCTCAGTGTTTCAGGGGCAGCGGGTGGCTGGAACTCCCAGGAAGGGTTTTGCTGGGAACAGCACAGTGAGTTACTCCCAGAGCGCCTGGCTTTGTGTCCTGAGCCAGGCCAGGGCCTCCTGAGAACCGGGCCAGCAGGGAGTGGATTCCCCCTGGGGCTTCTTCGCACAGGCTCTGCCAGGTGAGCACCTTCCTCCAGGGAGAGTTGGAGCAGGAAGTGGGGCAGCGGCCGCCCGCCTGGTGCAGGGCCGACGCAGCCGCTCAGAGCCTCCTCCTTGGCTCTTGCGCTGTGGCCAGTTCCTGGTCAGAGGTTCCGGCCCGAGCTCAGGAGTGTGAGCATGGGTGTGACCTGCTTCCTGTGTAAGCATTGGTGCCAGGTCAGAAGCTCCCCAGTGCGTGAGTCCTAGACAGAGACCCAGCCTCCATTCACCACCTCTCCCTTGTCCCCCCAGTGCCCGGGCGCTTTGCAGGAGCTGGGAGGAACTGAAATCAAGTCTTCATGACACAGGTAGGAAGAGGGAGGCTCAGAGAAGCCTGGGGCTGAGCCAGGGTCACACATCAAGACAGGCTGAACCCCAGACCCCAGACACCTGGCCTGGCGTCCTCTGTGCTGGGCCCTGCAGGCGGCCTCTTCGGCTTTATTTGGATCTGTTTGGTTGTGATTTGTCGCTTCTATGGAGACAGATACCGCTGTGGGGGAGACGTGTCTGGGTCTGCTTTGCAGCACCACTCTGCCTGGGGGTAGCTGGAGGTTGTGTTGAGTAGGACACAGTCCTTGCCTTCCAGGTGTGTGTGTGTGTGTGTGTGACCTGAACATACATGTCCAGGGCAGACTTGCTGGTCGAGGAGGGATCAGGCCCAGGAGGGGTCGTCTGGACGTGTGTGAGGTGGTTTAGGTTGTCCCAGGGACTGGGGTCAGGGAGGTGGGTGAGGTCCGGGGTGCTGTACCCACAATGATCCTGAGCAACCAAGACTTGCCCCCACCCCAATGCCGGTAGCATCCCATGCAGACGTTGCTGCCAGGGTGTGTGTGAGGAATTGGGAGAGAGCCCTAAATAGGAGAATGGAAAAAAAGGGGTCTGCAGCCTGTGAGGCCGCAGGCTATAGGTGAAGAGGAGGCTTAGGGGAGAGCACCTGTGTGGGTGGGTGTGCCTGTGTTCTCATGGGACTGGGCTCCACGGCCCTTGGCTTTGTTGTGGTGTGGGTGTAGCAGGCCCTGGCACCTTTGCACAGGGAGAAGCCTTGGGGAGTGGGAGGTGGAGGCAGTGAGCGATGCTGGCGAGAGGAGCAGCTCTCCGCCAAGGACAGCTGGAGGGCCTGGGGCCCTCGGCTCTCCTGTTGGAACCCAGGGCTGGGAAACTCGTCTGCCGGGCTGGGACTTTTCTGCCTCTCCCCCAGCCGAGGTCACAGTCCTTCCTAACCCCAGTGACCATTTCCACAGCAGCTCACTGTGATGAGCAAACATCCCGAGGATTATGAAGTCCTTCGGGAAAAGCCAGAGGCTTGGGAACGAAGCGTGGGGAAGCCGAAGTTTTCGGGTCGTGCATCTGAAAATGGAGCCGAGGGCTAGGGGGATTCCCCGGGAAGTGTGGAGCGAGCCTCTGTAGGGGACACTTCGTTTCTGATACACAGAGGCTGTCCCCCCACCCCCATCCTCTCCGTCCACTCTGCTCCAGCCGCTGTAGTGTAGCTGTTGCATTTAAGGCTGCCGACTAAGAGAAAGCAAAGTGCCCCAGATGTTGTCTCCCCTGGGATGGGGAGGGGCAGTATGGAGAAAGCTCAGCCCCTCCCCAACTTGCTGTGTGACCTTGAGCAAGTCTTGAACCACCGCTGGGTCCCTTTCCTGCTAGTGGGTGGTGGGGAGGGCTGTCCTGCCAGAGCTGCAGAGGCCGGTGGTGAAGTCATGTGTAGGAACACCCTTGGGAACCTGGGAAGTGCTGTGCAAATGGGAGAGGAGTCAGGCTAATGTTTTTCACCTCGTCATAATGAAAGGAATTTATTTCGGGGAGCAGGACTGCTAACCACTGAGTGCTTTCTTGTATTATTATTATTGTAAATGCAACCAAGGAGACACACCAGCCCACGTGAGTCTGTTACTGAGAGGCTTCTGGTCGACTCTCCTACCCAGGACCTTGCTGTCTGGGCTCCTCTTGGTTCCCCCTCCCTCGCTCGGTCATTGTGCCCTCTCATGGTTTATTTCCCCTTTCCCTAGAAAACAAGTGAAAATAAACGAATTCGGCACCTGGGTCAGTTGGGCTCCCGGAGAGCAAATCTGGGGAGAAATAGCAGGAGAGAAAGCAGTCGCCCGTGGCTCGTCTCTGCAGCTGTTCCCGCGGTTGTGGCCACGCGTGGTCCACTGAGCTCTGGGATCTCCCCAGGGTCTGTGTCACTGAGAACAGAAAGCCCCTGGCCGGCATCTGGGGGCTAAGCTTCTCCAAGACATGAGCTGGGTCTCAGGTCACGACTGTGCCCCCGGTGGGGTGCGTATGGAGCGAGACAGGAGGATGAGCCGGCAGGTTGGATCAGCCTCAGCAGCTTCCTTTCCCCTCCTCGGGTCACGGCTGGGCCTGGCCCTTCTGGCCCCCAAGCCTCCTGCTCTGTGGCTCACTGCTTCACACCGAGCAGAAGGTCAGGGATTACCTTTTGCACCTTGACCGAAGCTCATTCAGCCTTGCCGGTTACCTGACCCCGGAATCTGTATTCCTGGGCTCCCCGTGTACAACTCCTAGGTCATCGTGTGGCCAGCCGTGGGCCAGGGTCTCTGCCTGGGTCCTCCCTGCGTCCTTGGTGCCCGTCTGAGCTGGGCAGGGCTGGCTTTGCAGCAGTCTCATGGCTTTGCACGCAAGCTCTGGGCCTTGCTGCAGTGTAGGTAATTTTGCTAATTATGGAGTTTTGCAATCAGGGAAAATCTGTGATTCTGGTAAGATACTGAGGACTCAAAGAGTTTTTTCTCCTTTTTCTAAAAAGAAACAGCTGGGGTGGGCATTGAGCTGGGTGGCTAAGCAGCCGCTTGGGATGCCTGTCTCTCACACCAGAGTGGCTGGGTCCATGTCCCAGCTCTGCTCCAGATTCCAGCCTCTTGCCAGTGTGCACTGCGGGAGGCAACAGGTGACAGCTTCAATAGCTGGGCCCCGGGCCAGCGCGGTGGTGTAGTGGGTAAAGCCGCCGCCTGCAGTGCCAGCATCCCACATGGGCACTAGTTCGAGTCCTGGCTGCTCCACTTCTGATCCAGCTCTCTGCTGTGGCTTGGGAAAGCAGTGGAAGATGTCTAAGTCCTTGGGCCTCTGCACCCACATGGGAGACCTGGAGGAAGCTCCTGGCTCCTGGCCCAGCTCCAGCTGTTGAGGCCATTTGGGGAGTGAACCAGCGGATGGAAGACTCTCTCTCTGTCTCTCTCTCTCTCTGTCTCTGTCTCTCTGTAATCTGCCTTTCAAATAAAATAATTCTTAAAAAAAAAAAAACAGTTGGGTCCCTGCCTCTGGTGTGGGAGACCAAGATTGAATTCTTAGACCCTGGCACTGGCCAGGTCCAACCCTCGCTGTTGTAAGCATTTAGGGAGAGAAACCATGGATGGAGATCTCTGTCTCTCCACCTTTCGAATAAAGAAGACATAAACAACTAAAATTTTGCTGGTCTATGTAAAAACATTGGAGCCATTTGTTGTGGCTTCAGCTTGTTGGTGAAATGAGTTGCCTGACCCAGGCTTGAACAGCGACTGGGTTTGCCTTTGGCTGCAAATGGCCAGTCGCTGGCAGAGGTGGATTCTGGCTCCAGTCTGTGCCCTGAGTCTGAACTCCTTGGATGGTGCTTGCTGGCGCTGCCCCAGCCCCTGGACTCCTCAGTCTGTCTGGTGTGCTGGCAGGGATAGTCACCTGTGCATCTGATGCACTGGCTTCAGGGGGAAGTAGGTGGGCTCTTGCTGGGATCTTGACCCCGGCCATTGTGGCCCATTCGGGAGGGCAGTGTCCCTTGTCTGCCCACATAGCTTCTCCTAACACCTGGGCAGCGGAGGTGGCAGGGTGGGGCACATGGACGTCGTAAAAGCACGTCCAGTAGTTTGTGGTCGGCAACAGTATACCTGTTGTATTTGCCTGGTGATGTCATCGTGGGTGGTGGCACACTTCTAGACAAACATTTCCATGGCTGGTCTTGAGAATCTTCCCACCTCTTTTCCAGGCAGGGCTGCCATTGGTCTCTGTGCCGGGGCAGGGGGTGGGGGGCTCCTCCCAGGTTTGCAGGCTTCTCACTGCTGGAGTGCGGTTCAGGTACAGGCAGTGTGGCCCCAGCTCTGGCCTCCTGGCACCTGTGCCGTCCTGCCTCTCCACCAGGGGTTGGTGGTGGTGGTGGGGGGACTTGGATAAGTTTAATTTTTTCATCTGCAAAGGCTTCTGAGCTGCTCAGGAGCAGACAAAAAAGAATGAAAACTGGGCTTGGAAATCAGAAAAGTACAGCTCATAATTGAAACAGGCAGGAGTCCAATTTCCAGTGGCTGTAAAACGTTACATTGTAATGGCCTCCTTGGCTGCCTGTGGTTCTGCCTCTTGGTTTATTCATTCTTTTCGCCTGCTAAGGTTTGTGTTGCTGACCTGGGACTGAAAATCCAGCAGTGAAGGTAGCGGTTGCTGGTCCTGACGCCTCCACCTGCCCCCACTGCAGGTGCCTCTCCTGGGGCTGTGCCCCTCAGCTCAGGACCTGGAGCCGCGATGTGCTTTTCCCACGGGAAGGCACTGGGCAGACAGCACAGATTCCCAAATGGGGACAGGGTCAGCGGTGGCAGGCCTGGGTTCTTGCCATGTATGTCTCTGCCAAGTCACTTGATTCCGTGAGTCCCAGTCTCCCATTCTGCAAAATGACTTAGCTGTCATGTTTGTAAGTGTGGTGGAGAGTGAGAAAGGGCAGCCTTTGGCAAAGCTCTGAGATACTGCTCAGATGGAGGTTGCTTTGTATTCCAATGGAAAACATCTTTAAATTGCTGAGCATTCTTATCGGGGAGTGGACATTCCGTCTCTGTTCTCCCAGACCAGGAGGCGGTGGGACCTCTTACACAAGCGGCCTCCCCAGAGTCCTGTGGGGGCTGCCTTCCTGTTCCTCTGCTCAAGCCAGGCCCAGGGATTTCCTGGCCCCTGTACCCTTGGACCCAGGTCCAAGTCCTGATTCCGTCTTCATCCTCTCCCAGGGGAGGAGCTCAGCGGAGAAGGCGTGCCAAGCTGTCCACGCAGCTCAGCACATACAAGAGTACTTCAGAAAGCTCATGACACGTGTATTTATCTTTTAAAGACTTATTTATTTGAAAGGCAGAGTTACAGAGACAAAAAGAGAGATATTGAGAAAGATATCTTCTATCCACTGGTTCACTCCCCAAATGGCTGCAGCTGCTGGGGCTGGGCTGATCCAAAGCCAGGAGCCAGAGCTTCTTCCAGGTCTCCCATCTGGGTGCAGGGGCCCGAGCACTTGGGCCATTTTCTGATGCTTCTCCCAGGCCATTAGCAGGGAGCTTGATGGGAAGTGGAGCAGCCGAGACTTGAACTGGTGCCCATATAGGATGCCAGCACTGTGGCGCAGCCGGTTAAGCCCCACCATTTTGCAGATTTGTGACTGGCTTCCCTTCTCTTTTCTTAGATGGAATTAATGGATAGGACTGCTGTTTGTGGGAAAGAAGTTTGTGGAAAAAATGGAATTAAAATGAGTTTATTTTGGTGCAGAATTTTTTGAAATCCATGCCTCGCTTTTTTTTCATAATATGTATTTTCCATAATTTTTTTGAAGAAGCCCTCGTTGTTGTTGCAAAGTGTTGCCCTGATTAAACCCGTATTTTAATTCCATTTTTCATGACCTTTTGAACATAGCCTCATGTTTCAGCTTGTGTTGGTGAGAACAGCCCCCGCGCTTCCTGTGGTGCGGTGCGTGGTTTCCAGGGATCCTGGCTTTGAGTCTGGTTGCTGTGTGGTCGTTTCCAAAGTTCTGTGCTCCCAGGCCAGTGTTGTGGCACAGCAGGTAAAGCCGCTGCCTATGACACCGGTATGCCATCAGGGCGCTGGTTCATGCCCCAGCTGCTCCACTTCTGATCCAGCTCCCTGCTAATGGCCTGGGAAAAGCTGTGGGTGATGGTCCAAGTCCTTGGCCCCTGCCAACCTCATGGGAGACCTAGATGAAGTTCCTGACTCCTAGCTTTGGCCTGGCTCAGCCCTGGCTCTTGCTGTCATTTGGGGAGTAAGTCAGAGGATAGAAGGTTTCTCTCTCCCTGTCTGTCTGTAACTCTGACTTTCAAATCAATAAGTACATTTTTTTTTTTTAATTTGACAGGTAGAGTTATAGTCAGTGAGAGAGAGAGACAGAGAGAAAGGTCTTCCTTCCGTTGGTTCACCCTCCAAATGGCCGCTACCGCCAGCATTGTGTTGATCCAAAGCCAGGAGCCAGGTGCTTCCTCCCGGTCTCCCATGCGGGTGCAGGGGCCCAAGCACTTGGGCCATCCTCCACTGCCCTCCTGGGCCGCAGCAGAGAGCTGGACTGGAAGAGGAGCAGCCGGGACTAGAACCCGGCATCCAGATGGGATGCTGGCACCGCAGGCGGAGGATTAGCCTAGTGAGCCATGGCGCTGGCCTAATAAGTAAATCTTAAGTTCTGTGTTGGGCTGGTGCTATGGTACAGAAGGTTAAGCCTCCGCTTGTGGCGCTGGCATCCCATGTGGCGCCAGTTCTGGTCCCGGCTGCTCCTCATCCAATCAGCTTCCTGCTAACGAGAAAGCAGCAGAGGATGGCCCAAGTGCTTGGTCTCCTGCCCCGACGTGGGAGACCAGGAAGACGCACCTGGCTCCTGACTTCAGATTGGAGCCCAGCTCTGGCTGTTGCTGCCATCTGAGGAGCAAACCAATGGGTGGAAGACCTCTCTGTGTGTGTCTCCCCCTCTCTGTCTGTAACTCTGCCTCCCAAATAAATAAATCTTAAAAAAAAAAAAAAGACTTAAAAAAAAAATAAGTTCTGCGGTAGTGTCAGTAAAAGGACTGACATTCACTCATAGGCAGTATTACTCAGAATGAAATCAATTTGTTTAAACTGAGCAACTGGTTTCATTTAAAGATAAGCAGGTGATCTTCTTTAATCCCTGTTAAAGATAAGCAAATACCGACACAGGAGGCCGTTGGTTCCATGGGCAAGGCCTGCAGTTAATGTGACTTTGCAACCAATGAGACGTTCGACCCGCACCACTGTGCGTGGTGTTGGGTGAGTGTCTCGCAGCCTCCTCGGCAGTGGCCTGAGTTACGGCCGGACTCTCCTGGCGCCTGAGCCACCCCAAAGCCGGCATCTGCTCTCCCTCTGCTTCTCCTCCGTGGCCCACACGTTCGGTTCTGAACACTCGGCCACAGGTTCTTCATGAATCTCTGATGCCCACGTCTCCCCCAGGACTGCGGGCCCCTGGCCTGACCACCCAGGGCTCGGAGCGCCCTCTGAGCCAACCTGCTGCAGGTCCCACGGCCACCCCGGGGCACAGCCACCTCCGGCTTCTGGGGCCAGGCTGAGCCCGGGTGCTGGGAGGGGCTGCCTGCCTGCCGGCTTCCTGCTGCCCCCAGTTGCCAACTCACAGAAGCGTTGCAGGCGCAGCACAAAGAGCTCCCAGATTCCCTCCTCCCTGCTGCCCCGGTTGTTGGCATTTATTGCACGCAGATCTCACGTAGATTGTTATTGCTGCACCTTCTCTAAAGCATGTGAGAGCAAGTTACAGACGTAAAGCTGACCCCTTCGCAGAAAGACCCCCTAAACCTGGGAAAGACAAACAGGTGCTGTCCCTCGCACCTGTGACCCAAGGGTGCAGGCGGGAAGTCAGCTCCCAGTCCTCAGGATCCGTCCACGCGAGCGGCTCTGTCCCTTCCCATCCCATCCAGGATCCCCTCTGCCAGGCCCGCAGCCTGCAGTCTCTTCTCTTTCATGGCCTTGGGGATGCAGCACGTTCGTGCTGGATGAGGGCCCTCGGCCTGTCTGTCGGTTTCCTCCTGACTGGACTCTCGCTGGCCATTGATGCAGAAGTGACCCCTGCGCCTCCCCTGGAAATCCTGGCCCACCTGGTGCCCATCAACTCTCATCTTCCCATTTGCAGGCCATGCCATGGCCCACGTGTGTCCACCTGCTGCCTCAGCAACTCTGACAGCTCCTGGCTGAGTTACCCGGCCCCGCGCATCCCAGGTCCCTCGTTCCCACCACAGTTACGGTTGGCATCGTATTGGGAAGGGAGCCCTCCCCACCCCGCATCCTTCATGTGTTCATATCCTTGTTAGTGTCTGAATAAGTGGGCTAGCGGATTATTTTATTCAGTGGGTTAGAATCCATTTCTGTGTCTCTTTCTCTCCCCTGATTTGGCCAGTGACAGCCTTCGAAGTAGTTCTTATGTCCTTTGGGCAGAACCCCTGTCAGCAGACATAGCTGGGAAGAGATGTATGGACAGCTGCACACACGTGCAGCCCCGGCTCTAGCTCCGTGTTTATCTCGTACCTGAGTGCAGCCCAGCTCCGTTCCGTATCCACACACCCTTCCCCGACCTGGCTCCCGTGGTGCTCGGTGT
Organism: Sylvilagus floridanus; assembly: GCA_949820135.1. NCBI lineage: Eukaryota > Metazoa > Chordata > Mammalia > Lagomorpha > Leporidae > Sylvilagus > Sylvilagus floridanus. The sequence continues at coordinate 72,287,420 of OX463235.1, forward strand.
GGCTCTTGCTGTTGTCCCCCTCTGGGTGGTGATTCCCCTGAGACCCTGATGGCCTGCTCTGTGGCCCTGCTGCCCCTCATCCAAGGGGAGCGGAGGTAGTCCAGTGGCCTCCCAGCTGACCCGTCAGGGAGAGGGAGGGAGAAGCCTTTAGAAAATGCACTGCCCGCTGCCCGGGTGAGGGCTGCAGCCCTTCCCTTCATAGAACCTCATAGAGTCTGAGCCACCCCAAAGCTGGCACCTGCTCGCCCCCTGCTTCTCCTCCGTGGTGCCTAGGACACGGGCTCCTGCCAGACACTGGATCTTCTCAGCCCCGAGAATTGTGAGAAATACGGGCCTGTTGATGGCGGGTGACCCATTTATGGTGTTTGGCTATGGCAGCCCGAATGGACCAAGAAACGCGCTCTGATCCCCACCAGGGAGGGGCCTTCGGCTCCTTGGGTGAGATCTTGATCAGCCTGTCCTCCCTGGGCAGGTGCTCACCACGGCGTCCATCCTGGAGCCTGCCCTGGGCGCCTCCTGTGGCAGGGCCCACCTGTGCGGAGCTGCAGGTGTGGGCTTCGGAGACTGGGACCCGAGCGTCCTCCTGTGCGTGTGAGTGTGTGGGGGTGACTCACGGCTGCTCGGAGCAGCACTTGTTGAGACAAGCTCCCCTCCCTGACATTCCAGGGGCAGGGCCACCCTCTGCTGCCCTGACTGCATTTATAGTGGGCTGGCCCCAGCAGCTGGTGGCAGCAGCTGGCGGAGAAGAGCTCGGACAGACTTTTTTTTCCTCCTCTGAAAAAGTATTTCAGTCTCTGTAGACCCAGTGCGAGTACAGCAGAATGTGGAAGCCATGGATAGGCTCCGTGGCTGGCCTGAGAAGAGCTGTTTTGTAGGAATCTCTCCGTTTCCCTAGACAGCCACCACCCCAGGCTTGGCCACCTGGAATGTAGCCAGATCACGAGGAGGTAAGAAGGGCCCAGAGCGGGGACGACAGTGCGAGTCCCATGCGTGTCGCAGCAGTTTCTCTTGGTTCAACCTACTGTGTGTGTCTGTGCACACATGCGTGTGCATTTTTGTTACCGTTTTATAGGGGTCGTGTATAGATCTTTGCTTGGAGCTTACTAACTTTGCCCACTGTTCTAACCGTCAGAAGAGTTTCTTAGTCTGTCATGTATTAAGGGGAGAGACTGGGAAGGCAGAAGTGGCCGGAAGGGGCCCAGGAGCTGGTGCGCAGGAGGGGCAGCCGAGAGCCCAGGAGACCGAGCCGAGTCTTGTACAACTCCAGGTCTGAGAAATCCCCTGGCGGGCCCCCGAGACTGCTCAGGAGCCGTCCTCCACGCTGCCCTTGTAACTGCTGTCCTTCAGTGCTGTGGCACCTGTGCCCGCTTCCATTACCCTCACACGGGATGCTGACCGAAAGCCCTTGAGAAAATATTTAATCAGCTTCCAGGGTCTCCATCAGGGGAGCGTTGGCTGTGTGCTGAGAAGTCCTTCCGTGTTAGAGTTACTGTGGAGTCTGGGGCAGATGCGTGATCCGCTCCGGGCCCTTCCTTGTCCCAGTGAGGGAGGTGTGGCCGTGTTTCTGTCTTGGAGTCAGGCCGGCCAGGCTGGGTCCCGGCAGTGGAAAATGTGACCGTGGAGGAGGGACGGGTGTTCTTCCTCACTGATCCCATCTCGTTAGACTTGCTCAGCCTTGTTCCCTGGCACTTCAAATTGTTCTCCAATATCTTATTTTCTTGGACAAGCGGTGTGTGTCTGTGTGTCAGCGTAGACCTAGAAAAGAGAGAGATTCTGTGAAGGTGAAAATCCTCTGGTACTTGCACCACTGGAAGGTGGCTTGTACCACCTTGGCATCTCCTGTTCTTTCCTGGCTCGTTAATCCGTTGCTTGCTGTGTGTGTGCCCGTGTGTATAAGTCTACTTGGATTGCAAATTTTTTTTGCACCATCTTCTGTACTTACCTTTTCATTCCATTTTCTGTTAACTTTTGAAGCACACTTAGACAGATGCACACGTAGGCATCAAGTTTGGCTCATCTTGCCTATAGTTTTTTTTTTTTTTTTTTAAGATTTATTTACTTATTTGAAAGGTGGAGTTGTAGAAACAGAGGCAGAGAGAAAGGGAAGTCTTCCATCCTCTGGTTCATTCCCCAAATGATTGCAATAGCCAGAGCTGGGCCGATCCAAAGCCAGGAGCCAGGAGCTTCTTCTGGGTCTCCCATTTGGGTGCAGGGCTCAAGGACTTGGGCCACTGCTTTCTCAGGCCATAGCTGGATCAGAAGTTGAGCAGCCAGGATCGAAGTGGATCGCCCATATGGCACTACAGGTGACGGCTTTTACCCGCTATGCCACAGTGCTGGTCCCACCTACAGCTTTTAGAACTGCTTTCAGCCAATCACAGACCTGCCATTAAAAAAAAAGATTTATTTATTTATTTACTTATTTATTTATTTGAAAGGCAGAGTTACTGAGAGGGAGATAGGCAGAGACAGAGAAATCTTCCATCTGCTGTTCACTCCTCAAATGGTTGCAATGGCCTGGGCTGGGCCAGACTGAAGCCAGGAGCCAGGAGCTTCATCCTGGTCTCCCATGTGGGTGCAGGGGCCCAAGCATGTGGGCCATCTTCTACTGCTTTCCCAGATGCATCAGCAGGGAGCGGGACTAGAAGTGAAGTTGGGACTCGAACCAGCACCCATATGGTATGCTGGCGCTGGAGGTGGTGGCTTAACCCGCTCATGCCACAGCGCCGGCCACTGCCTTGTTTTTTCACAGTTGCACTTCATGCATTCTGTGGCCGTGCCTCAGTTTGATTCACTGTCCCCTCAGTCGGCACTGGGATTGTTTCCAGGCCTCTTGCTATTGTGATCCCAGCTGTCATCAACAACTCTGCCCCCACCCTTAATCATCTCCTTAAAATAAACTCCTGGAAGTGCAGCGGCCCCTTCCGAGCAAACGTCTTTCACGGCTCTCGGTGTGCGTTGCCAAAGCCCCAGCCTCTGCTTTTCCACACAGGTTTTATGACTTTGGAAAGTCGCTGGTGCCTGTCGTTTAGGATTCTGCAAACTGTGACCCAGCGAAGACAGCCAGAGTCCCTGCCACCCTCCCTCCTCCTGGCTGGCTCCTCCCTCGTTCCTCCTTGTGCCGATCCCTTGCTGACTCCTTAGCAGGGACCAGAGGGCTCCAGGGTCTTGTTCTGGAGGCACTGGGTTGGTGGGTGGGAACCAGCGAGAATAGTTAGCAGGAGCCGGCACACAGGGGCGCCAGTGCCCGTGCCTTGAGCAGTGTCACCTGGGCCTCCCCATGCTCTTGGTTTCCGGGACAGCAGTGTGTGGCAGTACCGGAGGCCTTGGGCTTGCGAGCCTGTGGCTCACCGTCGAGTCCCAGTCCCGTGACCTGGACTTGTGATCTGGCTCCTGTCCACCCCTCCCCTCCAAGGCCCCTGTTTCTTGGTCTGCTGTACTTACGGTGACCTTGTACTCCTGTCCATGGTACCAGACTCCTTTCTGACCCGCTGGGGCCGCTCTTCCTCCCTGTTCCTCTTCAACCTTTGGGATGCACTGAAGCCTGGGGACCGGGTCAGGCTTGGGTTTGTGTCCTGGATCTGCCATGTACCTGCTGTGCAGCTTCGGGCAACTGACTCACCTCTCTGCCCTGGTCTCCACCTCTGTACATCCGGGGATTAGTAGTTCCCACCTCAGTGGTCTGCTGCGAGGATCTGATCTGGAGGTATGTGTAAGCACTCAGTAAGCGCCAGTGAACACACGTCCCCTCTGCGCTCAGGCACTCCCAGTTTCTGCTCTTACAGACATCTGTACCTGCCTTCTGCCGTGATTGCTGCAAGTGAGTAAGCAGATTTCAGAGCTCTGACTCTCACCTGGGACCATGCGCTCCCTCTTACTCGTAGCCGGGTTGGTTTGCGGTCAGTATCTGCTCCAGGAGTTACCGTCATGGCTGACATTGCTTCTTATGGCTACCAAGTAGGGCTTATCAGAAATAAAGCCCCCCAGGTCTCCCAGTGAAGCAGTGTGACATCCTCGATGGCATGGTTGTCCCCACAGTGCTGTGACACGTGTCCCAGGACTGAGAGCCAGGCTGCTCTTATGTTGGCTGGTGCTGGTTTTCTCAGCCGGTGAAGGACCGGTGCTCCATCAGTTTATTTACTTATTTGTATTTTTTCTTTTCAAAGTGATTATACATAGAAATGTGTGAAAATGGGGTGGCGCTGTGATATTGCAGGTTAAGCTGCCACCCCCAGCCCCGGCATCCCCTACGAACACTGGTTCAAGTCCCAGCTCCTGCTGATGCGCCCGGGAGGGCAGCAGAGGATGGCCCAAGTGCCTGCACCCATGTGGGTGACCTGGAGGAAGCTCCTGGCACCTGGCTTTGGCCTGACCCAGCCCCAGCCATTGTGGCTATTTAGGGAGTGAACCAGTGGATGGGAGACCTTTCTCTCTCTCTCTCTCTCTCTCCCTCTCCCTCTCCCTCTCTCTCTCTCTCTCTTCCCCCCCCTTCTCTCCCTCCCTTTCTCTCTCTCTCTCTCTCTCTGTAACTCTGCCTTTCAAATAAATAAATAAATCTGTGAAAATACAATTACATGAGTTGCTAGAAAATGAAACAGAACTCGAGATTCGGGGCTCCCGACCCTGGCACTGTTGGCATTCGGGGTTGGATAACCCTCAGGGGTGGTCCTGTCACATCAACACTCCTCGGACAAGGTCCTGCGCGTCGTAGGCTGTTTGGCAGCATCCTTGGCCTCCCCCAGTGGCATCCACTCACCACCGCATCGTGACAACCCAAAATGTCACTGGACATTGCTGGTGTGGCTTCCACTGGACAAATCCTGATTGGGAACCACTGCTCAGGACCTGCAAATAGGGACCAGCGTGGTGGCCTAGCGGTAAAGCCACTGCATGCAGTGTCAGCGTCCCATATGGGCCTCAGTTCAAATCCCGGCTGCTCCACTTCTCATCCAGCTGCCTGCTAGTGGCCTGGGAAAGCTACCCAGGTGGGAGACCTGGAAGAAGTGCCTGGCTCCTGGCTTCTGCCTGGCCCACCCTGGCCTTTGCCGCCATCTTGGGAGTGAACTAGCAGGTAGAAGATCTCTATCTCTCCCTCGTTCTGTCACTCTGACTTTCAAATTCATCTTTTTTTTTTTTTAAGTTTTAAAAAAGACCTGCAGATAAAAGTCGTGGCTTTCTTAGATTCTTGGACACAAATGTGCTCTATCAAATTGCTGTGCACATGTCTAAATCCTTGCTCTGGGTTTCTGTTGGCCGGTGACAAACCAGCAGCAGCAGCAGCTCTTCTGTCATAGACAGGGGAGCTGAGGCCCTGCTCGGGGTCTGGGTGAAATGCGTTGCTGAAACCTTTGGGAACCTCAGGCAGTCTCTGGCCCTGGCCTTCTCCTCTCCTCCCCCGCTCACCTGGACAGAGGCTGTCACCAGCCAGCTGCCCCCACGGACCTGGAGAGCCCACACTCGGGCTTCATCCCACCGCAGTGATGGCCTTGGCCAGGTCTCTGTGGATCTGACAGCCCAGGGCTGTGTGTGGGGCTAGGGGTGGCACCCCAAGACCCACCGAATATTTGAGGCTGCCTGCCTCCCCTCCCCTCTTCTCACCTGCAGTCCCGCCTCCTACCTCCCACACAGGGACAGTACACCTGTCCTGAGCAGGTGTGTGCCAGGGCCGGATCCTCTTCTTTGGCATAAGGGGCGATGTGACAGGAGCTGAGATTGGCCTGACGTTGGTCCCTAAAAGCCTCCGCCAAGACCACCCATCCTCAGGGTTTGCAGATTCCATATCTGTGGTTTATGGATTGGCTGAGATGCATTTGTAGCCCCAGAATCAGTGCTGTGGCTCTTTCTCAGTCGCTGGTGGACCTGCACGGAGCAGAGACAATTGGAGTTGCCCAGTGTGCACGTCTGCCTGCTCCGTGCACCTCTGCTCCTGCCACCCCGTGTCCTTTCAAGGCACATTGAGTGCCACGCTTTCCGTGTGTTTTGTGCTGTTTAAAATGACCCCCAAGCACAGTGCTTCCCCTTCCCGAGTGCGTCCTGTGAGGGTGGCAGCTGCTGGCTGTGAGTGCTCCGTTAATGAATGAATATTAGATATGGGCCAAGGTGTCTTCACACAGAGCAAGGCCGTGTTTTCCCTGGCTGATGGCAGTGCTGAGGCCGGGACCTGCTGACACCCAAGTCAGCGTCTCCAGAACCTTTGCACAACATGACTGTGGGTAGCAAGAAGCAGCTGCAGTTAATCACGACCATCTGTTGGCATAACTACCAGGAGCATCCGGGCGTGCGGCAGTGGGCGACACTGTTAGCCTCGGAAGTGGCTCTGCCTCCTCCACCCACCTAAGGACAGAGGCAGAGGGCAGGTGCAGGGAAGAGGGGAGGATGCGAGACTGGGTATAGGGGAGGCTGCCACGGCTACCACTTTACATTAAGAGTTTTAAAAAAATTTTAAATGTGGTTTTTTAAGAAAGTATTAAAACTGGGGCAGGAGTGTTTGCTTTAAACCAGCCAAGGAACGCACGGTGGGCGTCTCCCCTTCCTGCCCTGGCGCCCGCTCGCTCCTGGGTGCTGCATCCCTGACTTCCAAGGACTCTTTCTTCCCGAGAGCAGAGCGGGAGGAGGCACCTGCACCCCTGGGGCGTGTGCAGAGGAATGGAGGGGGTTCTGGGCCCCTGCTCTGCAGTACGGCCACCGGCGAGGGGACGCTGAAGCGTGCGCCCCCTGCAGCCAGGAGCCGGGAAGCACCTGGTGGTGAGGCTCCTGTTGTGCTGGGTGACACAGAAAGCTGGTCCCAGCTCTTCTGGAGCCTTCTACAAGTGGCCACATTGCCCATGGCCACCTATGCTTCCTTCTGTTTATTCCTTCTGTTTTTGAAAAAGATTTATTTGTTAGAAAGGCAAAGATCTTGGTCTATGTCTCAAATCCTGCAGCAGTCATCTGAAGCCAGGAGCCAGGAACTCCATCCGGGTGTCCCGTGTGGGTGGCAGGGCCCCCAGTATTTGAGCCATCATCCGCTGCCTCCCACCCAGGCACATCACAGGAAGTGGGGTCGGAAGCAGAGGCGGGACTCAGTCCCAGGAACGCTGAGATGGGACGCGCGCCACAACGCCCACCCTTTCTTTTTTAAAGCAGCAGTGTGGTTTTCTCAAGCGAACCCTTTCAGCCGTGCCCCCCTTATTAAGCAGAGGGAAGTGGGGTGGTCTGGTTGCATTCAGGAGCCTCCGGTGCCTTTCCGTGGTGGGGAGCCTCACTGACGTCTGGAAAACGGCTCACCCGACTCAGCCTCCGTGGCCCAAACCCCAGAGTGCGTCAGGACAACGCAGGCACACCCAGGTCGCTGTCCCAGCCCCAGAGACTCTGAGTTGGGAGGGCTCAGGGAAGGGGGGCAAGACTTTGATTTCTAACACGTTCCTGGGTGACGCTTATGAGCCTGGACAGGATCCATGCTTGGAGGACTGCTGAAGTCGGGCAGCCTTGTGCTGCCGGTCACAGCTTGTGGGGAGTGGAGACACCTGACCCAGGAGCTGGTGGCGGAAGTTTCTGATCTCCCACTGCAGATGAAGGAACCCTGGGGTTGGGGCTGGGGCTGGGGGGCTGGGAGGTTGGGGGGCTCAGGCTTGGGGGCTCAGGCTCAGCCTCAAGCCTCGCAGGAGAGTTTGCAAATTCAGAAGCAGAGCCTCAAGTTTTCCAAAACTTGGGGCAGATGTTTGGCTCAGCAGTTAGGCCGCCACGTGGGGTACGCAATCCCACATTGGAGTGCTGGGTTCAAGTCCTCACTTTGCTCCCAGTTCCAGCTTCTTGCTAATGTGCACTCTGGGTGGCAGCAGCTGGTGGCTTAAGCATCTGGGTGCCTGCTATCCACATGGGAGATCCTTATGTGAGTTCTGGGCTCCGGGCTTCAGCGTGATGCAGCCCCAGCTGTTGCTGGCATTTGGGGAGTGGACTGACAGATGGGAGCTCTGTCTTTCCTTTCTCTCTGGCAAAAAAATTAAATAATTTTTAAAAATAAAATTTGCAGAAACTGAAGGCACAGGGGATTTTTCTTGACTTTGTGTTTCAGCTTTGCCTCTTGCTCCCAAACCATGTGGTTTATTTTGGTTTAAGTTGCTCAGGAAGACTTCTCTCCTCACAAGGTTGAACCTTTAAGCAAATACCTTGTTAAAAGCTGAATGACAGAGTGGAGGAGTTACTGTTGTTTTTCATCTAGAGCGGGGGTCACCAGCAAACTGCCTCTAAATAACAGATTCCTTAGTACCGGTTAAGAGCCACATTGATGACCAGGAATCGAGTGAGGACACTGGTACCCCGGAGTGCTGAGTAAATTGGGGTGCACTGTGGACTCTGAGCTTTTGGGTTCCCAGTATCCGGCAGGCTGCCAGGTTGAGCCACTGCATTGTCACATAAGACTGACAACTTCGTGTGGTCCCAGCTCTCCCACTCTGTGTCCTTGTTATGGTTTCCCCTGAGTCGCTTCATGGGCAGGTGGATTTTGACTTTCTGAGTAGATGGGTAAGTCTCGGGCATCTGAGGTCTGTGTCTGTCCTGCATGTCCCCATGACCCCAGTCCTCCGGAACAGGGGTGGTGAGACTTTTCTCTGCCAAGGGCATCTGGATATTTATAATAATTTGTGGGCCATATAAAATTACCAACTTAAAAAGTAGCCTCCAAAAGATCTATTGAATCCCGAGTTCCACCTGCTGTTGCCTCGACAGGGCCAGAACAGATGATTCTGTGGGCCTGGTATGGCCCGTGGGCCAGATGGTCCCCGCCCTTGCTCTACAGCCAGGGCTCGGGCAGCTCCGGAGACCTCGCACCTGTGCAGAGAGCCCATGGGGCTGCTGGTATCCACGGTGGAATTCGTGCCTGCCATGTGCCAACCCCAATCCAAGCTTCTCCTCTGGTTTTGGGATGGTGTTTATGACTTTTTCTAGTTAATAATTTCCTTCCTGCTTAAATTCTGCTTGGGCCAAGCTTAAAAATAATTTCTCTCCTCTGAGCACAGATGCACTCTGGGAGGGGAGGAGGTGAGAGTTCTGGAAGGTTGGTGTCCCGGGCTGGCTGTGCAGGAGCCAGCCTCGTGCTGGGCACCCGGAGGTCAGCGTGTCTGGGGGCCGTTCACACTCTCCTGGGCTGGCCCTCATGTGCTAGTGGGTCTTGTGAGTGTGTGGATGTGCCCACCTCGGAGTGCTAGGCCATTAGCAAGCCTCACTCAGGCCCTCCTGGTTTTGGCCCGGGAGCATCTCGGAGGTGCGTGCTGAGGCTCCTATGATGGACTCCCAGGCCTATGATGGACTGACTGCCCAGGGCCTGCGTCGCCCAAGCCCGGCTCCCCAAACCAACCAGGGCACAGCTCCTCCCCGCTCCCTCCAGCCCGCATCTCACTTTTCAATCTGAGCTGAGTCTTTGGCCTTGACGCTTGCCCTATTACGTGATGGTGTGCACTTGGGGGTTCAGGAAGAAGAAAGTCGACAGGCCTGCGAGGAAGGGCTGTTGTGCTAAATGCCTTCCAGATGGTGATGCGGGAAGGGAGATAAGCTGCTGCCGTCCATCTGGCCTGACAGGACGTGATGTGTTCGGCTTGTACCCCGGGGGCCGTTATCGCCCTGCCCTGACAGCCTGAGCCGCTCTGGGGTTTGTCCTTAGACAGGGGCTGGACTTGGCAGCTCTGACCGATCCCTGAAATGAAATTTGCTCTCAGAGCAGCGGGGAGCCTGCCAAGAAGCACTCAGGAGCCCTGAGCAGAGAATCAGAGGACGCTAGCTGCCGAGAGCGTCTCTGGAGCCCGACGCCCAGGGCTGTCGGGCGAATGCAAGCCCTGGAGGGATGTTGTCTGTCCCGGGTGGGTGGGGACCGTGGCCATGGGATTTGTGGACCTAATTGTTGTACTAAATCCGGACGCAGATTCTGAGCCAGGGGTTCCAGGTGTCAGGGATCTGTGTGGAGAAGGATTCTGAGGTCCTCTGCAGCCGGGCTTAGCAGGGCGGAGTGCTTCCCTTGATCTCTACGTCACACCTCCTGCTAAAAGGATGGTGAGTGCTGTGCTCTCTGTCAACTCTGTCCTAAAAAGGAACAAACAGGCCTTACCTTACAGCAGCGTTTCCTTCACCTTCCAAAAATAGACATTCTGCATGAACTGCAGTACATACTCTTTGTTGTTCCAGTGAGATTTGGAAAGCGTTGATCAGCGCCCTACATGGAAAGAGGGGTCAAGGCCACCAGAAGGGCCTTTGCATACCTCGGCCCCAGCCCACTCTCAAAGGAGACCCTCCCACGGGTGAACTGGGAAGGCAGCAGGGGGCTGGGAGGCGCCCAGGGCTCCGCCCTCGCTGGGCAGCTGTCTGGAGGCGGCCACCTCCCAGGACTACTGATTTGGAGGTGAGCCACTGCTGCCCTAGGACCTGAGTGGAGGTAGGAGCTTTTGTGCGGAAGCTGAGCCATGAGTGGCCGTGACCGCTTTCCTGTCTGTGCTGGGAAAACCTTGCCCTCTGTAGCATGGGGAGTTACAGGGATCCTGCGTTCGCACCTCCTCTGGGTCCTGAGTGTGCACCCCAGGCGGTCACCCAGTGGGCCTCACTTGGAAGGGCCCCCTGCCTGAGTCCATTCTCTGTTGTTTCCATCTTGAAAATCTTTTTTAAAAATATTTATTTATTTATTTGAAAGAGTTGTAGAGAGGCAGAGACAGACACAGAGAGAGATCTTCCATCGGCTGGCTCATTCCCCAGTTGGCTGCAATGGCCGGAGCTGAGCCAATCCAAAGCCAGAAGCCAGGAGCTTCCTCCGAGTCTCTCACATGGGTGCAGGGGCCCAAGGGCTTGGGCCATCTTCCACCGCCCTCCCAGGCCATAGCAGAGAGCTGGATTGGAAGTGGAGCAGCCAGGACCCAAACCAGCACCCACATGGGATGCCAGCATCACAGGCGCTGGCTCTACCTACCATGCTACAGTGCCAGTGCCTCCATCTTGAAACTCTTAATACTCTTGAAAACATGGGGGGCCGGAGCTGTGGAGTAATGGGTAAAGCCACCACCTACAGTGCTAGCATCCCATATGGGCTCCGACTCAAGACCCAGCTGTTCCACTTCTGATCCAGCTCTTTGCTATGGCCTGGGAAAGCAGTACAAGATGCCCCAAGTGTTTGGGCCCCCTGCACTTGTGTCAGAGACCTGAATGAGGCTCCTGGCTCCTGGCTTCAGACTGGCCCAGCTCCAGCCTTTGCGGCCAGCTGGGGAGTGACCAGCAGATGGAAGACCTCTCTCTCTCTGCTTCTGCCTCTCTGTAGCTCTGCCTTTCAAATAATTAAGTAAATCTTTAAAAACAAAAACAAAAGCAATGGGGCCCTGCATTGCCATTTTGCTTGTTTGCATTCCGCTTGGCCTGCAAATTACATTGCCCTGGACCCCTTGACCCCAGGGTTTCAGGGAGACAGGGCAGTGGGCTCTGTGTCGGGGGCCTGCAAGGTGGTGGGGCTGGGGCAGAGGGCAGGGCCACCAGGCACTGTCTGGGAGTTGAGGGGTGCAAGATGGCTGAGGCTTGGGCCCACTCTAGGGTTTGGTGGTATAGTGGGAGAGGACACATTAGCAGAAAGTAGAGAGGTCAGCATTCAGGGGCCCAGTCCAGCCTGGCAGTGCCTATGTGGGCTTTACCCATTACTCCACAGCTCCGGCCCCCCATGTTTTCAAGAGTATTAAGAGTTTCAAGATGGAGGGACCGGCACTGTAGCATGGTAGGTAGAGCCACTGCCTGCGATGCTGGCATCCCATGTGGGTGCTGGTTTGGGTCCTGGCTGCTCACTTCCCATCCAGCTCTCTGCTATGGCCTGGGAGCAGCAGTAGGCTAGCCAGGGGAGAGAGTGAGAGCGAGACTGGGGGCCATCCGAGGGAGGGCCTGTTGCAGCCTGGGAAGGACTTTGTGTACCTGGAGCAGTGAGCCACAGATAGGCCTGGCGGGCTCAGAACTGGCCCAGGGAGCCCACCTGCAGGTTGAGGGTTTAAGCAAGGGAAGAACCTGACTAGAAGGTGAGCTGGGTCGATTCAGTAGTGTGGCTCGGAGGGGACAGAATGGGAGGCAGGCACAGCAGGATGTCCCAAAGCCCTGCTCCGAGGGGCTGCTCGGGTTCCAGGAGCAGAAGGAGATGACTCGGCAGGAAAAGGAGACGAGGGAGCCCCAGGGGGAGAGAACGGGAAAACTGAGGATCCGGCTTCCAGCGCTGGCGCCTGGCCTGCTGCAGCACCACTCCCAAATCGGGGAGGTCTGGGGGCAGGAGGGCTGGGTGGGAAGAGGAGGAGTTCTGTTGGGACCACAAAGGGGGGGGTGCTATGTGTTGGGCTTGGCGCTGAGTCACGGAGCCTTTCCTTGCTGGGACCTGACCGCTGGCCTCGGGATGGGCCGAGAGCAGGCGCTGGGGCGAGGCAGTGCCATTCTCGATTGGGAGGCTGAGTCATTTGTTTGGTGCCTTTGGCTGATGGGACTGAGCCAGGTCAGGAAGGGTGTGGTCGTGGTGGGAGAGAAGGAAGCAGCCAGGTGGCCCCTGGGAACAGAGGTGGATCTGTGGGCAGCTGGGAGCTCTAGGCCTAGGTAGAGGGAGGTCTCACGGTCAGGGGAGGGGCAGTGGATGGATCTGGTCACACCTCGACTGCATTGGCCCTCTGATCAGCGCCACCACCCTCTCCCTGTGTCACTGTTTGGATGAGAATCCCCAGTGTCCTCAAAGTAGCAGAATCCCAAACTATAGCCTCCTTCCTCCTTTCCGAACGCTTAAACAAATCTCAGGAGACGTGCAGAGTGTGTGTGTGTGTGTGTGTGTGTGTGTGTGTGTTGGAGGGTGGGCCGGGGCAGTTGCCCGAGTTTGTACCTAGTCTGCTCACCGATGCACGTGACAGGCTGTGGCCTCCTCCAGTGCAGCAGCAGCTCCCACGGGAGCCCCAGCAGCCTCCGTAGTTGGTGTCGTTCTCTTACAAAATACATCCTTCCAGCCACCATCCCGGCCCCTGCCGCTGTCCCTGTGCAACCGAAAAGTCACTCCATCCGTCGTTGATGCACTTTGCGTTTTTGCCAGATTCCAGTCCCGGCGCTTTGTAGTACTTGTCCCCGGTGGCTGGGCCACAGGGCCGGTGCTGTCTGGGCTCTCTTGTTCTCCTTGTTCCCATGGGGGACAGGTCACATGGGTCCCGGCAGCCAGTCTGACCCTTTTGGGCCCTTGTGTGTTGCTGCCTCCTGGGGATGGCCAAGCTGGGTGTGGGGCATGGGGTGACCGAGACAGAAGGGGCACGTGGGTCGGTCTCCCCAGCAGACAGCCTGGCCTGGAGGAGGAGGGTAGGAGCCCAGGGGTGTATGCCAGGGTGGTCACTGGAGGAGGGCGGCCACTGGGTGTCACGTGGCTGGGCGTACCTGGGAGGGGAAGAAGGAGAGGTGCATCCGGCCTAGCGGGGAGGAAACCCAAGGAGGCCTGCAGAGCCGGAGTTGGGGCAGGGGGCGAGATTGAGAATCCCCTCCCCAGGAAGGGGCGTGAGCCTCTGTGGCCGCTGCCCCCAGGCCAGGACGCCGCCTCCTCGGCTGACTGAGCCTAGGCCATTGGCATGAGAGCAATGAGTGACGCAGACTCGCACGCCTGGACTTGTGTGGTGGGCGAGCTTTCCGCAGTGTTCAAGCCCAGAGGGGAGTGGTCCTCCACCCCGGGGCTGTGAGGCCTTGCCGCGGGGGCTGCCCCCTCAGGCCGTTTGCAGGGTCCCGCCTCCAGCCTGGCTACCACTAAGACTTCTTCAGGCTGGGCAGCTCCCCCAGGCACGGCTGTAGAGGCTGGGGGAGCCGCTGCCCTGGAAACCGCTCCCGGGCTCTCAGCCGTGGTGGCACTGTTGGTCTTGGTTTCTGCCAAAGAAGGTGCCACGAAGGCCCCTGCACACGTGTGGTTCCCTGGATGCCCATTAGGGGGCACTCTCCCATTACTCGCCAGGCGTCTGTGCTACGGACAGCCCTTCCCAGGAGGAAGAGGGACCTCGTGCAGATTCCTTGATGACCCACTGGCCTTTCCACCTGGACTTTTTCCAGACTCGGGTTTTTGGGCGCCAAAGTTCTGATTTAATTCTCATTGGCTGTAAAAAATCATTAGAAATCCTGAACATCACAGCTGTTAAGGAAACTTAGGTTCTGCTGGATTCAGATGAGGGGGGTCCTGCGTGGGAGGCTGCAGTCTCGATGGTGTCCAAGGGGAGGTGGGAGTGGAGCACTGGGAGCCGTGTGCTGGGTCTTTAAAGGGCCCCATCCATGTGTGCATGTGCGTGGCGGGGGGGGGGGGGGGGCTGATGAATGTGCCATTAATGAGGCGAGTTCCATTTGGAATAATTCTCCCATTGTGTCCCCAGCGCCTGCCCGGCTGCTGCCTGTGTGGATCTCGCTGCCCCGGCCTCAGGACTTGCAGCCTTGCCTTCTGCCCCAGCTGACCACAGAGCAGAAGCCGCCACTTCCTCCCGCCAGGACCTGGTCCAGGACGCAAGCAGGTATTGTGGGAGCCCCCTCTCTGCAGCAGCGGCTCCCAGAGAGGGGGGTGTGGCCCTTGGCCTTGAGCTTGTGGCTGGGCGGCGTTGCTCACGGTGCGAACAAGGCGTTGACGGACTGTGATGTAGCTGACCTTAGGCTCCTGGGACAATGGATGTGGGACAATGGACGGCCTGTGTGAGCGAGTGTATTAGGGCGCTCCAGACAAGCAAGAAACAGCAGAGTGTGCGTGGGTGTGTGTGCCTACACAGCTATGCACGGGGGTTGGGGCTGTCGCCCTGGCCGGTCCCCACATCTGCGGATGCTCCAGGCCCTTAGGGAGGATGGCCTAGAGCTTGCCTAGAACCTAGGTCCTCTCCCGGGTGCTTTAGGTGGTATCTGGATGACCCCTTGTACCACAGCTGCGTCAATCGTTGTTACCCTGTGTTGTTTAAGGAGTAAGGCTGAGGCACCTGCTTTATTCCTGGACGGTTCTGATGTGTGATTGGTTGAAGGTACAGACTTGGGCCCCTGGATACGGAGGGCTGTCTCTTGTATGTATAGATGTGGTTGTGTTTTAAGGAACTGGCTCACATGACGAGAGCAGGCTGGCAGGCTGCAGACCCAGGGAGGAGTTAACGTTGCAGAATTCTAAGGCACCGTGGGCACTGGGCGCAGTGGGAAGCTGCCATGTGGAATGCCAGCACCCCATGTTGGAGGGCCTGGTTTGAATCCTGGCTGCTCTGTATTTCTGATCCAGCTTCCTGCTGAGGCACTTAGGAAGCCGCTTCATTCCCCCAAATGGCCGCAATGTCTGGGGCTGGGCCAGGCCAAAGCCAAAAGCTAGGAGCCAGGAGCCTGGAACTCCATCTGGGTCTCCCACCTGGGTGCAGGGGCCCAAACACTTTGGCCATCTTCTGCTGCTTTCCCAAGCACATTAGCAGGGAGCTGGATCAGAAGTGGAGCAGCCGGGTCTTGAACCAGCACCCATATTATGGGATGCCAGCATTGCAGGTGGTGGCTCAACCCACTGTGCTACAACACTGGTCCCTCTGTTAGCATCTGAGCAATGCTACAGTGATGTGGGGCGTTCAGTGTCCCAGTGTGGTGCATTATTTTCACTGACATCCTGGTTTATTCGGATTCCTTGGTTCCCCTCATGTCCTGCTCCCGTTCCAGGCCGCCAGCCAGGCCAGCACCGTGCCTGCAGTCCACACAGGTTCCTCTTGGTGATTTCTCAGACTTCCCTCGGTGTGATGGCCTTGGTGGTTTTGAGGAGAGGGCTCAGGTGTTTGGTAGGGTGCCCCACTGTTGGATTTGATGAGTGTCCCGTGATTGGATCGGGATTTGGGGTGGGGGTGGGGGAAGATCACAGATAAAGCGCTGTGTTCATCCTGTTGCCGGGGTGCGCGTGTGCCGTCGCCAGGCTGTGATGTCGACGCTGGCCTTGGCTGCTTGGTGAGGTCGCGTTTGCGGTTTCTCCACTGCGCAGTCCCTGCCCGCTCCTTTCCCAGTGCAGTCTTGGTGCGGAGGTCATGTGGTAGCCCACGCGGAGTGCGGAGGTGCCGGGGACTCCCACCCCCTTCTCTCAGGGAGCAGCCCCCACACCTTCTGTAAGCGGGACCCGTCTCCTCTCCACGCACCCATTTGCTCCATCATTCACTCACGTCGGCCTGGGCTCCTGCATGTGGTCACTGCCGCTGCATCGCTCGGGCGGCTGCTGCGCTGGCCATTGGCTCCCTGGGCTTACTTTCTACAGTGTCCCGAGGCCCTGGGGCAGGCCAGTGACATCATTGGGTGTGGCCTGCTGATGGGCAGGACCCTGTGTCCAGCCAGCGCAGGGCCAGGGGGACTCCGTGGCCTCGAATGCAGCTTCCACTTTATCCACGGCGGCTCCTCTCTCGGGGCTGTCGTTTCTGGAGGTTCTCACGGCGAAGCTTCCCAAATGCGCAGGTGCACATGGCTCTCACACAGAGATCGCCGTGCGCTTGGCCTGGGCGATCTCTGAGGTCCTCAGTGGTCCTGCCGTGCAGAGCCCCCCCCCCCAGGGAGGCTTCTCCTGCGAGAGCAGACACGTAGCTGTGGCTTCGTCTTCCCACGTTCAGCTTGAAGGGGAGTGGCAGGGCGGGGGGCACCCAGGGCGCACCTGGTTCCGAGGCACAGCCGCTCTGTTCTCCGAACTTGCTGGGCCACTTCCTGCTGCTTCCGCTCCTCCTGGCCGCTGTGGGAGTGACCACACAGTCCCCTTCCCAGAGCAGATGGCTCTGCTCCAGGACTTTGCTCACTGCCCTTCCCCCATGCCCTTTGGAAGTCATTAGGCCTGGGGAGAACAGATGTGACTTTGGGAGGGAGAAAGGAGAGGCCACCAGCAGGAGAGAGCTCGAGTGTCTGTGTCCCACCCTTGTCCTGGGAGGAGGGGCGCGTCTGCCCAGCCGGCCTCTGCCCGGCTTCCCCCTCCTCCAGCACGGCCGTCCACGGCCTCGACCATCCCGAGCCGAGCCGTTCTCGGAGCTGCAATGAGGGAGTCAGAGTTTCCAGTCTCACTCACGCCAAGGCAGCCGCAGTGGCCCTGGGGGCTAGTGAAGAGCCTGATTGCTGGCACCAGGGCTGGGCAGGGTGTGAGCTCAAGCAGGCACTGGCCCGCTCAGAGCTGACCTTCCCCTCTCCCTGCTGGGGACAGCTGGCCAGGGGCTGCTGGCCACTCCTGGTGCAAGGAGCTGGGCCGAGCAGCTGAGCCTCTTACAGGGCGGAGGCCGGTCCCCTGATGCTGACGCCGGAGGTGGGGGATGGGACTTGGCTCCGTAGGCTTTCCCATGCCGAATCCCCACCCCTCTGAGGTCTCCTGCCCCTCTTGCGCCCTTCTCTCTGCCAGCACCGCTCTGATCTTTGAGGACGCTGCCCAGTGAGAAGGGAGAGGGCAGTCTGCTTCTCCCCGTCCTCCATCCCTCCAAGTCCACGGTGTGAACCCCTGCCCCAGCTCGGCAGTTGGTCTGGTGGTGGGGTCTGCATGTGAGCCTCCCTGACTCACCAGGGAGGGGGTGGGTGACAGGGCCTGGAGACCACGGTGTGCTGCCCCCACCCTGGCAGCCACGTGCCCCTCATTCTCTTCCTCTGAGAGCCTGTTCTGGGGCACATGGGACATGAACCCGCCATGCAGTGCAACCAGTGCACATGGTCAGACCTGGGCTCTCTGTGAACGTGAGCCAGCACTGCTGTGTGCTGGACCTACTGTGTGCTGGGTCTCGGTTTCCCCCACTGGGGCTAGCGTGTGCCTGGGAGCTCCCAGCAGAGGGAGGCTGTTGGTTGCACCTCTCCTGAGACAGTCAGTGGCAGGTGGCCTGCTCGGGCTGGGCAGGAGCAGGCGTGGGAGAGGCCGTGGCTCGGGATCCCAGCTCCGCTGGCTCTCCTTCTTCCAGAGGGACGGGGAGGAGAGCTGGCTGCCCAGGGTCTCTCTGGCCCGGCTCATGGAGCACAGCTGGGCCATACTGCAGAACTTCTGCGCCGTGACCCTGCCTGGGCTGGAGTCCCACCGCCCCTGAGCAGCCTGGAAGGGAACCCAGCCCGAGAGCACTCAGGGAGAAGCAGATGGTGCAGTGGGACTTGGAGCAGTCACGAGGGTGGGGCTGGAAGGTCCCAGGGCAGTGAGGGGCTGAGCCCTTCTTGTCCCGAACGGGGGCAGCTGAGACCATGGCTGCCTGGGGGTGGCTCCGCTGCTCTAATTTCAGGCTGCTGCACTTGAGGAGGCTACTTTTCTTCCAGCCAAGTGCTTGCCCGTGAGCAGAAAGGAGGAGTTGCCGGGAGCGGGCCTGGCCACAGACTGCCCTGAGGAAGTGGGGGGACAGGCCCGCAGACCACGGGAGGGCTCCGCAGAGGCGGGTGGGACCGGATGTTCTCAGCACAGGACCCCGCCCTGCCTGGGCGCCACGCCTTTTGTTGGCGAGTCAGTTTCTCAATCCTTTGGCTCCGAGGGTGAAGCCCCAGGCTGCTGCTGCTGTCAGGGCTGGGGAGCGACAAGAGCCGGAGTCTAAGTGGAGTCGTGCAGAGCTCTCTGGTCTCCCTCTGCCTTGTTGGCAGATCTGTCTGTCATCCACGCATCCCTCTGTCATCCGACCTCCCAGGCACGCAGCAGGTGCATTCTGAGTTGAGTCTATGGCACACCCGTGCTTGAGGTGGTGCAGGGGAAGAGGCATTTATGAGCTGTGTGGCCTTGGATGAGCTGCTCGACCACTCTGGACCTTAGTTTACTCACCTTTGAGATGTGGCCAGCGGTGCTCGCCTCCTGGGCTGGATGTGAGGAGTGAGTGTGTATAAAGGACCCAGCTCAGTGCTCCACAGGTAGAGGCATGTGAGCAACGCTGGCTCCCCCTGGCTTTGAGTGGTGCTGGGGGTGAGGAGGCAGGCACGGCACAGCACTACGTGGAGCTGACAACAAAAGACTCCAGAGGCCAGTGCCATGGCTCAATAGGTTAATCCTCCACCTACGGCGCTGGCACACCAGGTTCTAGTCCCGGTCGGGGCTCCAGATTCTGTCCCGGTTGCCCCTCTTCCAGGCCAGCTCTCTGCTGTGGCCCGGGAGTGCAGTGGAGGATGGCCCATCAGCAGGTGAACCAACGGCAAAGGAAGACCTTTCTCTCTGTCTCTCTCTCTCACTGTCCACTCTGCCTGTCAAAAAAAAAAAAAAAAAAAAGACTCCAGAGAAGAGAGCAGCTGACTCTGCCTGGGGAAGCAGGGGAGGCTCCCAGAGGAGCCAGCGTCTCCACTGGGGTTGGCAACAGGCGCAGGTGTCTGCAGAGGCGGGAAGAAGAGCCGTGGCTCGGGGCACGAGTGCCCAGCAGCTGCAGACAGCAGGTCAGGGAGAAGTGGGGGGCAGAGCAGCAGGCTAGCAGCAGAGTGGCAGGTGATTGTCAGATTCAGGGGGGCCCTGCGGCCAGACCCGGAGTTTGCTGGGGCCCAGAGGAAATGTGGCTCTTCTATTCAGGCAGGAGAGAGTCAGCATGGGCTTTCGTTTGGGAGAATGTCTGATGGCAGGGAGGAGGGTGGATGGAGAGGAGAGGTCAGAGGTCAAGGCCAAGGTGGAGCTTGTTGCTTTAGATATACCTTCATCTCCTTTAATGTCCATGGCAGCCTTGCCAGGCAGGACTTTTGTTGTGCCCATTTTATAGATGGGAAAACTGAGGCCCAGTGGCTGAGGTCATGAGCTCCAAGGGCACAGCTGTGGTGGGAGCTCTCTGGGTTGGGTCACCTGAGCAGACCCTTGCCTGACCAGGGAGCTCTGGGCATAGTGTCAGTGAGGCAGGGACGTGGAGTCCTCCCCAGTCGAGGTGATTCGCTTTTTCACAGAACAGCTGCTGCTGACGTGCAGTGAGCATGTGCAGGCCAGGCTGTGCCGTGCCAGGGGCTTCTGCGTGTGATCTCATTTAAACCTGCTGCAGCCGCGTGCTGGGGGAGACCCTCCTATTGCATCCATTGCACAGGTTAGAAAACTGAGGCGCAGAGGGGCCAGATAACTTCTCAGGGTCAGTTTAAAGGTTCAGGTGAGTGAAAGGTTCCCCGTAGCCATCGATTTTGACGTGGGTGTCTGAGGAGGAGGATTTGACTCAAAGCTTTTTGCCAAACTTCCACCCTTCTCTCCTCCCCCAAATCACAAAAACATACCAGACCTGCCACTAGGGGGCGCTGTCGTTGGGCTTTGCATGGGATGCCCAGGGCCTCCTTACAGCCTCGGAGGGTGGGCCTGGCGCCGGCCAGGAGGTGATTTCCTTGGGTTTTCCAAACTCCAGGCTGGGTTGGAAATCCTGTTTGCTGCCTGCTGTTCTGTGTCTGCGAGTACGGATCTGCCCACCTGTGTCTACACGCATGTCCACGTGTCCACCCACATGTCTGCCCACGTATCTGTCCACTCATGTGTCCATCCACATGTCCACCCATCCATCCACGTCTGCCCACATATCTACTAGCATGTCCACCCACATGTCTGTCCACTCATGTGCCCATCCACATGTCCACACGTCCATCCACATGTCTGCCTGCTTGTCTGTTCATGTGTCCATCTACATGTTCACTTACATGTCTACCTGCATGTCCGCATGTCCATCCACATGTCTGCCCGCGTGTCTGTCCACATGTCCACCCACATGTCTGCCCATGTTTCCATCCACATGTCCACCTGCATGTCCACATGTCTGTCCACAGGTCCACCCACATGTCCACATGGTTGCCAAGGGCCTCCCACGTGCCCGACATGGAGCTGAGCTCCCTCCTTGAGCTGACCTTGCTGCTGCTAGCACACAGGAGCTGACCTGTGCTGCGTCAGCCCACCCCCCTGGGGAGACCCCCAGGCCACAGTCACTGTGGAGCGGATGTGTCCGAGCGCAGTAGGAACTCCCGTCTCCCTGGACTCTTGGTGCAGACATACAACAGGCAAACACTGGATATTTGTTTTGTACCCAAGTTACAAGGAGCCAGCCTCTGCAGGCTTCAGAAAACCTGGTCACACCTGCAGCCATGGTGCTGGCAGCATTTCCTTACGGGCAGTAAGATGAGGACTGGGCCCAGCCTGGTGTCGCAGGACGACGTCACGTGTACAAACCTCTTCCTATAGGAGAAGCAGTGCCGACCCTCAGACGGTTCCAAGCCCGTCACTGCCGGCTGTCAGGTGGAGTGATGGAGACGGGCTATGGCAAGAGAGGGGCTTTTTAGGGCTTGGGAGCTCACATGTGGAAGGTGTCCGGCATATTACAAATCTTCCCAGGCAGACAAATCAATTAATTCACAAACTTTTATTGGGAATCCGCTCCCGGGCGAGGTTCCCTGTCCCAACAGAGCGGGGCCAGGGAAGTCATGCGTCAGAGATTGGGAGGGCTCCTTTTATAGATACAAGGCGTGGGGGTTAAAGGTTGAGGCAGGTCTGATCCTCACTGGTTGACCTTTAGGCACCCGTGGGGACCTTGACAAGGACTTTTCTTCCCCGGAAGTGCGGGTAGGGACTCTCCATTCCCGGAAGTGTAGGCCTTCTCTCCTTGCGGATCCCAAAGCTACCAATGTGTACACACACATCCCGCGCTGACACTCAGTCGCTCATTCCACCAGCCAGGTGGCTCTGTCAGCCCTGGGATTTGGATTTCTGTTCCTTCTTGCGTCCTTGGGGGATTAGTTGGGGGCCTCGGCACCTGCGTGGTTTTCTCTGCTCCTCTTTCGGTTTGCAGCAGCTGCTCCGAAGAAATCTACCTCGGAACAGCCAGCGGGGGCTGGGCCTACAGCGCAGGGGCAGTCCTAAGTGCCCCTTGTATCTGCTGGACTTGGAGAGGAGAGATTGGGAGCTTCTGATTGGCTGTTTTGCATTTTTTGTCTTAGAAGCCCTCCTCTCCTCCTTGTGGGGACCCTGTGGAGGCCCCCCCAATACACACACACACACACACACACATACACGCGCACACACACACACACACACTCCCTTGGGCGGGGCCGGCCCTTCCCAACCTGTTTGTCCAGTCTGGCTTTAGAAGCCATCTTGGCTGTGGCTTCCAGGCGCTGGGAGCTCCTGTCTGTTTCCACCCGGACATTCCCCTTAAAGGGCCTTTTGTTCCCGGTACAAAGTAGGCTGCGCAGCCAGCAAGTCCAGGCTCTAGAGGGAGCCCCTCGGGGAAGACACCAGCTCTCCGAACCAGAGCACCCCGCGTTCCCAGGGCTCACGGAACCTCCTGCTGCCCTGGGAGTCGCTTCCTGAGCAGAACCATGCAGGTCTCTGCCTGTGGGTTAGGTCCCGGGCAGAAGCGGTTACCTGGCCCGGGTGAGTCCGTCGGTTCTCTGGCCCCACGTGTGGAGGGAAGCTTGACTTTGCAGGGCCGAGCCTGAGCTCCGGAGGCTAGGCTTTTCCTGGGCTGAATGTGGGGCCCGTCTGTTCTCGCCTGTGGGGTGGGGTGGAGTGGGGAGCGCAGGGGTGGGGAACTGCGGCTTCTCTGAAGAGTGGGTATCTGAGAAGGGCCACTGAGAGTCAATCCACTGGATGAACCAGAAGTTTATGGTTGATCGCAGTTTGAGACTTTACCTTGAAAACAAAGAAAAATTATGAAAATGGTTCTTGTATTTAACCAAGTGCAGACTTTAAGGATAACTAAGTGCTTCACTGAAGAAGGAGTCCTAGTCGGATTTTCCTGCCGAATTTCAGGGTCGCAGGTTTCCCGCTTTGCACCCGACTCAGTTCACGCAGCCGCGGTCCTGAAGGCGTCTCCTGGTTCTCTTGTTGCCATCTTCCGGCCCCTGCTGGCCAGATCCCCCTCCGGTTGCTCACAGGCCTGACTCTGCCGGCTGCCATTCCTCAGTGGCTGCAGGTGGGTTTTGAGGACTGGCCAGGATGGTTTTCCCAGACTTCACGACGTTTTGCGTCTTCTGCCCAGGCTGTGGCTCTGCCCTGTGGTCGGGGGCATTGCCTATCCGCACTGACAATACGATAGACTAACAGACTTGATGGTGTCTGCGTCTGTGAGCGGCGTTCCGTTTGTTCTTGTTTCTGTCTTTAATGTAACAGCTTTGTTGGACATGTACTACTTGTCCATTTCCTGGGGCACACAGTGTGGTCATTTGGCACGTATGCGCAGGACAGACCGACCAGACACACAGCCTTGCTCTGTCTCATCCTTTGCCCGCTCCTCCTTGCCAGGGCCTTACACAGAATTTAGAACATCGTGGTGAACCCTGGCCACCCCACCCTGCTGTGGAGCCCTAAAACTTGTCACTCTTCTTCTTTTTCATGATTTATTTATTTGAAAGGCAGAGTTGCTGAGAGAGAGATCTTCCATCTGCTGGTCCACTCCCCAAATGTCCGTTACATCTAGGGCTGGTCCAGACAGAAGCCTGGGGCCAGGAGCTTCACCTGGGTCTCCCAGGTGGGTGCTGGGGCCCAAGCGCTTGGTCATCTGCTGCTGCTTTTCCAGGTGCATGAGCAGGGAGCTGGATCGGAAGTGGAGCAGCTGAGACTTGAACCCGTGTCCATATGGGTATCACAGGCAGCTTCACCCACTGTGCCACAATCCTGGTCCCAAACTTGTCACCTTTGTCTGCTTGCGTTTTGGTGCCTGATATCCAGCTTCCTTCTACCCCTCCCCGGCCTGTGGTCGTCACTATGCTGACTTCACATCAATCATTTAGTGAGCTCCACTTAGGGAGGAGAACATATGGTATCTGTCTTTGTGTGGCTGGCTTATTTAACTCAACATCACCATCTCCAGTTGCATCCATTTTGCTGCAGATGTCATGACTTCATTCTTTTTTATGGCCGAGCACAATTCTGCTGTGTGTGAATGCCACACTTTCTGGATCCATTCCTACGGCATTGTTCACTGTACCTGGTGTTCCTGATCAACACAAGCCTACCGCTGCCTTCCCCATGTGTACCCTTGTGTGGTGGAAACAAAGATGGTGGGCACCCTCCCAGCAGGATAGAAATACAGAAATACAGCCCCAGGAACTTGGCAGTGTCCTGACATTGCAGATTGCTGGGGGAGCCCAGCCCAGTGCTCTGAAGGGCTGGCTGAAGTAGCCACAGGAAATCCAGTGTTGCATGGGGGGATGTTGTTGAAGGCGAGGTTCACCACCTACTCACGCTCCCCTGGCCCAGAGCCTGTGAGAGCACGTGAGTGTGTGGGGCAGAGGAGACGCTGCTTCGTCCCAAAAGCGCCTTGGCTTGCACCTGCTGGATTTTAAGAATCATAGCTGTCGTCCTCTTTGCTTTGGCTGTTGAGAAGCATGGAGCCATGGGAGCCTGCTGCAGCCAGGGCTAGTCAGCTCTTCCTGGCGCACGCACACACGTGTGCACAGACACACACACACATGCTCACACACTCCCCACCCCCACCCGGGGCTCTTCCCCTCCTTCCTCTCAGATTTCATTTTGCTGTCTTGAATTGTGAGCTTAAGACCTTTTTGACATTAGGTAGGGTATATATTTTCTTTTTCTTTCTTTTTTGTTTTTTTTGGTAGGATATATTTCCTACAAAGCAATCTCAAGAATGTCTCCTGGCACTTCCATCTCAAAAGTGCAGATTAATTTGGTAAAGAAAGAATCCTTTTGAGGGTCTTCGTTTCCTTGGCTGTGGTGTTACTGATTTCTTTTTCATATGTGGCAAGGGCTCTCATCACTCAGTTTCATCGAAGTCCTGGAGCATTCGGGGCTGGTGGCCTCCCTCCCTCCCTTTCTCCCTCCTCTCTCTCCCTCTCCCTCCCTCCCCCTCCCTTCCTCTCTCCCTCCTTTCATCCTTTATTCTCTTCCTCCCTTACAAAATCACACCCTGTATACTGAATTCTTTTATTTTTCTTTATTTTCATTTTATTTGTAAGGCGGAGAAGCAGAGAGAGAGACAAATACAGATCTGCTGTCTGCTGGCTCCCTCCCCAAATGCATGCAACAGCCAGGGCTGGGCCAGGCTGAAGCCAGGGTCCAAGGGACCCAAGGACTTGAGCCATCACCTGCTGCCTCCTAGGGTGCGCTGGAAGTGGAGTAGGCAGGACTGAGCCCAGGCTCTCCAGTGCTTTAACCCAAGCAACTTCAGTGATGGTGGAAAGAAGGCTGTGGCTGCCATGGAGCAGACCTCCCCTCCCCCACCCCAGGAGCTGGGCCGGGGTGGAGAAACAGAGCCGTGAGGTCACGGAAAAGACTTACATGCATGATCAGAGTGACAGGGCAAAGCGGGAGGCACCACTGGGACTTTCTTTGTGAGGACAGAGGACACCTTTGGAGCAAGGTTGAGTGACAGGAAAGCTGTCTCCCACAGCCCAGGACGAGGGGCCAGGCTCAGCTTAGATGGAGGAAGCGCTGGCGCCGAGGCTCACTAGGCTAATCCTCTGCCTGCGGTGCCGGCACCCTGGGTTCTAGTCCCTGTCGGGGTGCCGGATTCTGTCCTGGTTGCTCCTCTTCCAGGCCAGCCCTCTGCTGTGGCCCAGGAGTGCAGTGGAGGATGGCCCAGGTGCTTGGGCCCTGCACCCCATGGGAGACCAGGAGAAGCACCTGGCTCCTGGCTTCAGATAGGTGCAGCGCACCAGCCGTAGCGGCCACTTGGGGGGTGAACCAACGGAAAAGGAAGACCTTTCTCTCTGTCTCTCTCTCTCTCACTGTCCACTCTGCCTGTCAAAAACAAAAACAAAAACAAAAACAAAAACAAAAAAAACAACCAGATGGAGGAAGCCCGGCAGCATCAGGGGCTCTCCCTGCCCGGGCTCTGCTGTGCGGGGCTCAGGCTTCTGGGCTCCTGTGGCTGCTGTACTCGGCCGCACAATTCCCAGTTCTGGTTCTAGGCGCGGTGAGGTGCTGGAACATTCAGGA
Organism: Sylvilagus floridanus; assembly: GCA_949820135.1. Lineage (NCBI taxonomy): Eukaryota > Metazoa > Chordata > Mammalia > Lagomorpha > Leporidae > Sylvilagus > Sylvilagus floridanus. Next base: position 72,313,200 of record OX463235.1, read on the forward strand.
AGTGCTGGGGCAGCGTGGCAGGACGAGGATGGGCTCCTAGGGCTCTGAGGGGAGGGCCGAGGTGGGAGTGGTCAGAGCCGGAACCTGTCCACAGGCAGGCCTCGTCCACGGGGCTTTGCCCTGCCTCCCCGGATTCCCACCGGGGTGCACTTGTCCTGCTGAGGACCCAGGGCCAGAAGGAACAGGCCGCGCCCCAGGCCGATCTCCGTCTGTATTTACATTCTCCGCGTTCTCCACATGGGCTTGTCCGGATGGCCTGACCCACTTTCCTTTAGTGGGTGTGCTTGTGCTCATCAGCATCGCAGGGGCCTTTGGTGATATTTGGAGTCTTGCTGCTATGGCAACAGGACTTCCCTGAGGCAGAGGTGGAGCTGCTGCAGTTTGTTTTTCTTTCTGTTTAAAAACTTTTTATTAAAGGGAGAGACAGAGAGAGAAAGATCTTCCATCTGCTGGTTTACTTCTCACAGGACTGCAATAGCCTGCACTAGGCCAGGCTGAAGCCAAGAGCCAGGAACTCCATCCCGGTCTCCAATATGGGTCACAGGGTCTTGCGTCCTTGGGCCATCTTCTGCTGCTTTCCCAGGAGCAGTAGCAGGGAGTCGGATCAAAGTGTAGCAGCCGGGACTCAAACCAGCCTTAGATATGGGATGCTGGCATCGTAAGCAATGGCTTAACCCACTGCACCACACTGCCAGCCCCTCAGGTTTGTTTTTCTTTGGGTATCAGTGGTACTCCCTGTTTTTTTTCTGTGGATCAGTTTACCTCTGGGTTACAAGGATTTGTCAGGTTTGCAGATCTTTCTGATATGAAGTAAATCATCCAATTCATCTATAGGCCAGGCCTATAGCAGGTGCATTAATGTATGTTGAATTGCTAATTATTTAGAAATAATGGGTGCAAGGTGTGTTGTAGCAGATCAAGCTGCCGCCTGCAATGCCAGCATCCCATATGGGCACCTGTTCAAGTCCTGGCTGGTTCACTTATGGTCCAGCTCCCTGCTAACCCACTTGGGAAAGCAGTGGAAGATGGCCCAAGTCCTTGGGCCCCTGCATCCATGTGGGAGACCCAGATGAAGCTCCTGGTTCCTGAGTTTGGCCTGGCCCAGCCCTGGGTATCACAGTCATTTGGGGAGTGAAACAACTCGCTTGCTCGCTCACTGTCTCTCTCTCTCGCTCTCTCTCTCCTTCTGTCTTTGTAACTCTGTCTTTCAAATACATAAATATTAAAAAAAGAAATGATGGTGGCTTCCTGGACTTAGCAGGTTTTTAGAGTGTCTTGGAGGCATCTGTGAGGGCTGAGCCTGCCTTCCGGACCCTAGAACACGTGCAGTATGGTCCAAAGGCCTGCGGAAGGGCTGAGTTCAGGGTCTCATTAGGGCCATGCTTAGTGGTGGTGGACATCACCGGTTTGATCCAGAGGGGACATCTCTGCTTTGCAGGCTTCTATCCCTCACACAGCGGCCATGGAACTGTAGGCTCAGCGTGGGCGATGGTGAAAAAGGGAGAAGCCGGACCTGTGAATGCTGCCCCTCCCAGAAGGTTGGTGGGAAGCAGAAGACAAGTCACTGTCCCAGTGTCTTTCCCAGGTAACGTGTTGCTGGGCCCTGTCTGTACCCTCAACTTGCAGCGTAGAATAAACGAGGGACTGAGTGACTGGCCTGCCAACTGCTTGCGCTTTATTTAGCTGCCCCCTGGGATCCACAGAGAATTGGTTCCAGGCCTCTCCACAGATACCGACGTCCAAGGCTGCTCAGGTGCCATGTTTGCACGTAGCACATCCTCCTGTACACTTGACATCGTCTCTCCGTTACCCATGGTGCCTAGCACGGCATACATAGTTGCTATTCTTTACTGTTTACAGAATGATAGCAAGAAAAAAAGTCTGGATGTGTTCAGTACCCCGTGCAGTTTCTTTTGTGAGCATTTTTTATCTGCAGTCAGTTGAATCTGTTGGTACAGAACCCATGGATACCGAAGCCCACCTGTGCATTTAGGTGGGGTCTGTGCTTTTTTTTCCTTCTGTTTTTGTGGGGTAGTTTTTTTGGGGGTGGGGAGGGTCAAAGATTTAATTATTTATTTGAAAGTCAGTGACAGCAGCCAGGGCTGTGGCATGGTAGATTAAGGTTCTGTGTGCAGTGCCGGCTTCCCATGTGGGCACCAATTTGTATCCCCGCTGTTCCACTTCTGATCCAGCTCCCTTCTAATGGACTCGGAGAGCAGCTGAAGATGGCCCAAATGCTTGGGCCCCTGTGCCCACATGGGCCCACTCCCTGGCTTTGGCCTGGCCCAGCCCTGGTCATCGCAGTCATTTGGGGAGTGAACCAGTGGATGGAAGCTCTCTCTCTCTCTCTCTGTTTCTCTCTCTTTCACTGAACTCTGACTTTCCAATAAATAAATCTATAAAATAAAAAAGGAAGTCAGTTACAGAGAGAGGGAGAGATAGATCTTCTGTCCTCTGGTTCACTCCCCAGATGGCTGCAACAGCCAGTGCTGAGTCAGGCTGAAGCCAGGAGCCAGGAGGTTCATCAAGGCCTCCCACATGAGTGGCAGGGGCTCAAACACGTGGGCCATCTTCTGCTGCCTTTTCCAGGCCTGAGCAGGGAGCTGGATCAGAGGTGGTATTACCGGACGATGAAGGCAATCTTGGTTCTTATCTCCCATTGAAGAAGAATTTCTGCATGGACAGGGACAGTGGCTAAAGCAAGATTTATTTAAATGAGAAGCCTCTTGCTGCAGCAGTCAGGAGGGGGGCTCCCAGGGAGGAATTCTTAGTGTACCGATGTGTGACTTAACCTCTGTGGGGCAATTTGGAAGTGAGGAAGGGGAGGGGAAGTGGAGGAGGCGAAACAGGCCGGCCTGGCCATGTGCTAAGAGCACTCCCCGCCGGCGCCGTGGCTCAACAGGCTAATCCTCCGCCTTGCGGCGCCGGCACACCAGGTTCTAGTCCCGGTCGGGGCACCGGATTCTGTCCCGGTTGCCCCTCTTCCAGGCCAGCCCTCTGCTGTGGCCCAGGAGTGCAGTGGAGGATGGCCCAAGTGCTTGGGCCCTGCACCCCATGGGAGACCAGGAGAAGCACATAGCACCTGGCTCCTGCCATCGGATGAGCGCAGTGCGCCGGCCGCAGTGCGCAGTCCGCGGCAGCCATCGGAGGGTGAACCACCGGCAAAGGAAGACCTTTCTCTCTGTCTCTCTCTCTCACTGTCCACTCTGCCTGTCAAAAAAAAAAAAAAAAAAAAAAAGAGCACTTCCCGAGGCTGATGGCGACCCGGGGTGGCTGTGCATCTGCTGCGGTTTCCCTGGTTTGCCTTTTAAGAGTTCCTCTGCTGGTTCCCTCCTTGGTAGCTGTTCTTGGTACTGTGGATGCATCCTGCGCTCCTGTCTCAGTCGGGGCTGCTGAGCAGGATGCCGTGAGCGGACGGCACAGGCCTGGAAGCTGCAGGTCTGAGACCAGGGTGCCAGCGTGGTTGGGTCTTGGTGACAGCCCCATTGCAGGTGGTGCCCTGTGAGAGAGAGGAGAATGAGAGATCTCGTGTCTCTTTCTTTATAAGGGCGTTAACCCCATGACTAGGGGACCCTCATTGCTTAACCCTTGAGCCCTCCCAGGGGCCCCTCCTCCCATGGGGATCAGCAGGTGAATTGGGGGGTGGAAGTGTGCTTGTTGGGATTCAGAGTACACACATTTCAAGGCCGCCAGCGCTTGGGGGAACATGTTTCCTATACAGAGGATGCTGGTCCAGACTTGCACGGTTGGTGTTTAACTGAACTTCCCCAGGGCCCTTGCGAAGCAGGTGCTTTTTCTATTTTGTCAGCCGAGGAAATGGAGGAGAAGTGTGGTGAAGATGTTGCTGGGGCCACAGCTGATGGAGAAGTCAGGATTGGAACTCCCGTCTCATTTCAAAGCCCTGTTGTCATTGCAGCAAGGTCAAGGGCACTGTGGCTGGTTCTGTCACGGAGAAAAACCAAAACTGAAGTTGGCAGATGGGTTCTAACTGTGGTTCCTCAGTGTTCCCCATGTACTTTCCTGGTGCCAGGCTTGGCTGAAGGCCATTTCCTACGTGCCCAAGAAAGGGTCATGTTTCTTAAACTCTGTGGTCCAAGTCACTGTTGTGCGATTTTGGCTGAATGTAGTGGGATTGTTGGGACTCCTCCCCATCATTCTCAACCTGGACCAGAGTCTAAGAAGTTTGTTTTCTGACAAAGACACACAGCCCAGGGCCCCGGGGTGTGGTACAGCAGGTCAAGCTACCACTAGTGACATCAGCATCCCACGTGGGAGCCGGTTTTCCACCCACGTGGGAGACCCAGAGGGAGTTACAGAATCTTGGCTTCGGTTGTGGCCATTTGGGGACTGAACCAGTAGATGGAAGAGTCTCTCTCTTTCTGTCTCTCTCTCACTCTGTCTCTCCCTCTCTCTGTTAACTCTGCCTTTCAAGTAAATCTTTGAACACACAAACCCACATCTCCCAGGATGGACAGGTCGCAGCAACCTGGCCACTAAATGACACCCAGCACAGACAGTGAGTGACAGCCTCCCCAGAGCAGGCTGCATCACGCCACCCACCCCCTGGCAGTTACCCTGCCTGTGAGACTGATAGTCATTAGCTATTTTCATATAAGTGGAAAAGTAAACCTTCTCACTGGTTCCTGGAAACTTCATGGTGTCGCCCCCTAGGAAGTGATTCTGATGGTCTGCCGCTTTGACAGTGATACTAAAATACAAGCATGGGAAAGTCAGCCCACCAGCACCTCCTGTCATGAGTGGCAGTCCCCAAAGTGCCCATCCCAGCATCCTTGGCCACAGTTTTAGAAAACACTCAATGTGTTTGCAGGAAATCTTTAAATGCTGTGAGTGGTTTTACTTTGAACTTAATTTTTTGGGGGGGAGGCACAGTTTAGATACATTGTAGGCTTTTTGCGCAATGTGATGAAATGTTGGGAAAATATAGACGTCTTCAGCTTACACAGAAGTGGATCGGTTTGATTTCTACTCTAGGCCTGGCACTGAGAGCTCAGAAGAGGGACAGTCTGTTTTCCAGGGCTCTGACACCCCCTGCGCACACGGAGCCCTTCTCTCCATGCCTTCAGCGAGCAGGGTTTGGAGCCAGCCAGGAGCCAGGACTGCTGATGGGAGTGGGGATGGGGGTCCCGGTGGTGGGGTGTCACCGGCACTGCTGCTGGGCCGGCCCATGTGCAGCATGGGGTACTGTGCAGCATGGGATACGTTGCCCCCTTGCTCCTGTAAGTGCTTGTTCCTGCTTGAGGGACCTGGGCCTGCTCGCTTGTCTGTGGAGAGTTCATCTGGTGGCCAAAGGCGGCGTTGCAGACTGCCCTGGCCCCGACAGAGCCTGGGAGGGCAGATGGGGGCGGCCAGGTCCGGAGGCCCCAGGGCCTTGGCCTGAAGGGGGCAGAATGGCCGTGGGAGAGGGCCCTGGTCTCAATCGGCAGCCTGGGTTCCTGATCCTCCAGGCATCCCCCTGGTCCAGGGCGGGAGAAACCATTTCCTTGCCCCTGGCACGGGGCAGAGCCAGCACGGAGACCCCCACTCTCTCCCAAGGGTCAGCCCGCCCGCCCGCAACTCCCTGCCCCTCCCTGCCAGGGTCGCTCTCCCCCGCCATGGCAAATTTGCATTTCAAAGCCACACAATGCGGGCGGTCCCGGTGAGGCTGCAGGGACTGGAGCTTGGGGTGCGCGCAGAGGGAGGGTCTACGCCGACCCCCCCACCCCCCGCCCTGTTTCCGGAGCTTTGTGGAGGTGCGGGCGTTGGGGCTGCTCTGTGCTGATGACGTCATCGTGTCACACGCAGGAGCTGGGCTGCCGGGGGCTTCGGGGGAGCAGATCCGCTCGCCCCGGCACTCCGGCTCTCACTCGCGCGCGCCCCTGCTCCGCTCGGAGGCGCGCACCCTCCCGTGGCGCTCGCACCCCGGGCCCGGCAAGGGCCGCCCGCCGCCCGCAGCAGCTCCCAGCGCTGCCGCCGCCACGGATGCCCGCAGCCGCTCCCCTCTGCAGTGCAGCAGCCCCGGCCACCGGCCGGCCCGCCGTGGGCTCCCGGCTGGAGGAATCGCGCCAGGACGCCGGCCCCGCTCGCGGCTAGCCGGCACGCCAGGGCGCTGCCAGGATGGGAGGGTCGCAGTCCCTGCAGCCAGCCCCAGCCAGCGACCTGAGCCTGGAGGTTTCCGAGGCAATGTAAGTGCTCCGCCCGGACCCCTCCCCCCACCCCGGAGGAGGCGAGGCGGCCCCGGCTTTGTTAGTGTCGCCTCCACCGACGCCTGTGCAGCCTGGAGCCTGCGCGGGCCTGGGGTCCTCGGCACCCTTGTGAGGTTTTCCTCGGCGGCTGCGCCTCCTGGCATTTCGTGTCCTGTCTGGGATGAGCATCTGGCACCCCCTGGGCCGCTGCTGGGAGTAGAAATGACCCCCCGGAATTTGGTGTGGATTGTTTAGCAGAGGTGTGCATGGTTGGGGGCCTCTCAGAGCCATCGGCTTCTTGCCTGTGCACCCCTGCCTGCTACGGTGGTATTTTCTACAGGGGAGCAGCCGGCAGGAGCTGGGGCCTCCTCCTAGGGAGAGCCTTTGAGTGTGGCAGCGCCGTGCCCACGGAGCCTGACCGGTGTGCAGGCAGCCACTTATGTGACTGGGCAGATGGCCCGGAGCTCGAGGTGGGGGGTGTCCAGGCCAGTTAGCCCAAGCATGGTCCATGTACTCACTCTCCAGTGCACACTGGAGGACAAGGCCGCTGGCTGTTATTAGTCAGGGCAGCGGAACCGTCCTGTCATTGGTGGAGGCGATAATGGACCGTGCGCACATCCCGGAACCCGATCTTTTCTCTAAGCCACAGAGCTGATGTGGCCAGAAGTGGCCTTTATCCCTGGCCAGTGTTGGTTAGCACTGCCGTTTCTGCTCACATCGGCTCTGGGACCTCTCAAGGCTGCGTTGGAGGATGGGGCTTGCTGAGTAGGTCTGCCGGCTGGGACACGTTGCAGCCAGTCAGGCCGGTCTCCAGAGTGAGCCTCAGTCCACGCTGAGGTCCGCTCCCCTTTCCCAAAGCAGACGAGAGCATTTCTGGGGCCTTGGGGGTGGGGGTGGTAACTGGTGGGTTCTTAGGAGTGGCTGATGTGTAGTTTGAAATATAGCAGGGGTTGGTCTGTGTGTTGTAGGGGGTCTGGGGCCGCCTGGGGGCTCCCTCCAGGGGACCTGTGCCTGGTCTAGGCCCTGGCCCCATGCGGTGATGTCATGCTGGCCTGAGCCTCAGGGTTTCTAGCTTCTGCCCTTCAGCAGGGAATCATCCTTAGGAGCGGGTGTGCACTCCTCGTTTGTCTTCGTTCCCACAGCTGGAAAAAGCATTGTCGAACAGTGTGGGGGCCCCTCAGGATTAAGGATTTTTAAATTTTTTTATGTCATAAACCATTCAGAGTAGGCCTGCCTGCCATGCTTCTGGTGCGTGTGTAGTAGTGTTCAGTGCATAGAACTGCGGCTGCCATGCAGGACTTGAGCCTCAGCAGGAAAAAGCAATTGTAGCCCACGATTTAAAAGTCTGTAGAGTGGACGTCAGGTAGTTAGAGTAGGCCTGAGTGCTGCAGCTCATACGGCTCAGACCGGGCAGGGTAATTTGTCCCTTTGGGAAGACAAGCTCCTTGGCCATTGGAAAGTGGCCTCGCCAGTCGGAACAGCCCTGTCCTCTTGCCCAGCTGAGTTAGCGACCACAGGGACTGCCCTGGGGAGTGTCTGTCAGAGACACTCTGTTAATAACATGTTGCCTTTTTGGATACAGTCTCCCTGAGGAGGTTCGAGCTGTGGGGACAGTGGTGTTCAAATGTAACTTCAGGCTCAATGGACACGTTGTGACTGAAGCTGCTTATCAAATGTTTTCACGGTTGAGTTGGCCCATAGGCACCACCACAAGCTTCTCATCCCAGAACTGCCGCTCCTGAAGTCTCTAGATAGGACCGTTAGAGTGGCGTCTTCGCTCCCCCACAAAAGATCCACCTACCACTGGGTTCTGAAGGAAAGGGAAGGGAGAGTTTGGGCCATACTGCACCTGCAGCTCCCCACTGAGACCTGACCGGGGCTGGTTTTCCACTACATGTGTGCTTTCTTCCAGGCTAGATAGAGGCTAGGAAAACGTGTTCAGAGAGTGTGGCTTGCTGCCTAGGCACGAGTCCTTCGACAGTGTCTCTTTCCTTGCGTCTGAGTGATAGGGGATACAGCAGAGGGGCCCCTGGCAGGAATGTGCGTCTGCTTTGGGGACACAGGAACAGAGACAGCACCGGGCGCTCACCCGCTGAACCGGGCATCTGGAGTGAATGGCCTTCGTCCTCCGGTGCTTTCTTGTGAAAGGAAGGACCAGTGCCTAAGAGTGAAACTGAAACAGAGGATCTGAGTTTTTTGATTTCAGCATTTCTTTCCTCCAGATTTCGGGCCTTGGGTGCCTTCATTCTGTATAGGAGAGCAGTGGGGTGTCGAGGGAGAGAGACCAGAGCAGCAGGAAGACACCTGGGAGCTGAGGGTGTGACCACTCCCTTGCTTCTCCCACAGGAACTTGTTGGAGCCCCAAACCATAGCGCCACAGCCTCAGCTACACACAGGGACTTGTGAGATGTGCAGGCTCTCAGGCCCCACCAGGGCTGCCACGCCTCTGCATTGTAACCATGGTTTATAGAGATGTGCGTGACCCTGTCAGCACATCAGAGTTTGAGAAGCTCCAAGCCAGTGCGCCCCTTGCCATCTGGGCCCGTGGAAAATCCAGGAGCCGGCACTGTGGCGTCCAGGTAAGGCCACTGCCTATGACGCTGGCTTCCCGTACAGGCACTGTGCGGTTCCTGCCCTGGCTGCTCCACTTTTCCATCCAGCTTCCTACTAATGGCCTGGGAAAGCAGCAGATGATGGCCCAGGTACCTGGGTACCTGCCAGCCACATGGGAGCATGTGGGAGACCCAAAAGAAGTTCCTGGTTCCTGGCTTCAGCCTGGCCCATTGCTAGCTGTTGCGGCCATTTGGGGAGTGAACCAGCAAATGGAAGATCTCTCTCTCTTTCTCTCTGTCTCTCTCTGTCTCTCTCCCCTCTCTCTCTCCCCCTCTCCCCCTGTCCCCCTCTTCCCCTCTCCCCCTCCCTCTCTCTCTCCCTCTCCCCCTCTCCCTCTCCCTGTAACTCTTTCAAAATAAATCAATAAATATAAACAAAATGAAAAAGAAAAACCTCAGGCTACTTCTAGCCCTGCCTTCCCTGTCTGGGAGGGAAGCCCTCATGGCCACAGTAGCCATTTCCAGCTAGAAATGAGTACCAAGGAGAAGGATTCTGCCCAGGAAGCCCGTCTTTCTCGGAGGACATGGGCAGGATGTGGAGGAAGGGCCGAGCAGTGCTCGGGTAAGTGTGACCTGTCCATTAGCACTGCCGTTCATCCCTTCCTCCCTGGGTGGACTTGCTTCTGCTAAGTGAAGTAGCTTCAGGTTCTGTGTGTGTCATTGGGGATCCCATTCCAGGAGCCCCCCCCCCAACCAGTTCTCTCTGCTTCCCCCACCCCAGCCACCGAGAGCCAGCCATGCTGAGAACGGAAGCAGCGGTTCTGTTGGCAGAACCCTCTCAGGCCAACACGTGCCTCAGCTCCAAAACTCAAACCACAAACGTGGAAACAAATCAGAATGTAGGACACGAGGATCAGACTCGAGGGGCCGCGGTGGACGGGAGGGAGGAGATGAGAGGTGAGGCTGCAGCAGGCTGTGGCGGTTGCCCAGGGCCCCAGCCGGAGTGCAGCTCTTACCCTCTGGACTCAGGAAGACGGGGCACTGGCCACGACAGGAAAACAGCCCTGGGAGTGACTCTGGTGGAAATTGATGAGACTGGACTGGACCGTGAGAAGCAGGTGGCATCAGAGGTAGCCGGGAAGGTGGCCAGGACAAGACTGAGACCTCGGGCAGCGCCTCACGAACCCGGATGGTCTGAAGCTCTCCAGCCATCTGTGGTCGCAGGCCAGAGAACCATTGCTTGTGTGGTTGTCGGCCCTGTCCTTGCTCCAGTCTGGGAGCTGTTTTGAGGGTCCGATGACTCGGGTCTTGCCCAGCTGTAGGGTGTCTCAGAGGTGAGATGCCACATCCACAAAGACTCCTAGGAGGTGATGGCGCCGGCCCTGGATGCCCGCAAAAGTGGAGGTGCTCTGCTCTGCCCTTAACTACCTCCTCCCACCTGGGCACCCAGCAGGGACCTTTCTTTGGCCCGCTTTGGGTCCTTCTTAAGCCTAGGTTTTTCTTTTGTTTTGGGGGCTCCCCTTGGCCAAGGCACTTAGCTTAAAGGAGCACATTCCTGGAAGCAGATCGCACTTTGGATGTTATTGTTGGACACGAGTCTCCCCCCACGCTGACCCCACGCTGACCCGTACCCCCCAGTGGAGCAAGCTGCAGAGCTATGTGAAGAATGGGGAGGGAGCGTGAGCTTGCTAAGGCTTCCAACCAGGCGCACTGTCCCCTGTCTTCACTGTCCCTAGATGTCTCCAGCGCTGTCCCAAGCCCATTGTCCATTCCACAGTGTTTCTGGATTTTTGCTACTTGTCCCATCTCTGTGGGACTTAACCTGGAGGCTTTCTGACAGGTGAACTGAAGGCAGGTACATTCTGAGGCCCTGCAGGTGGCTGCCAGCCATTCAAGGCTACGCCGGCACTCTGGGCCCCTGTAGTCTGTGCTGAGCAGTTAGGACTCGAATATTGATCGAGTGTGACTCAGTGGGTGGGGTAGCATCACAGTGGGGGATTCTGGGTCAGTCTCCCCATTGACAATCCCATCGCCGTCCCTGTTTCCACTGTCTGCCGCCTGTCTCTATGGCTAGATTTTTGGTTGCCTAGGAAACACTTTAACCTGAAGTATGATTGGCTGCTGTTGCCAGATGGATTACTGGTGCTAGAGCAGCACTGAGGGGCAGGCAGAGGAGGCTGCACCGTTCTGTCCTTTCCTGTAAGATGAGTGGCGAGGGCCTAGGCTTTTGCACTCAGCTGCTCTTGGACCCGCACTCTTGATTCGGGTCTGATGGGGTCTGGGGAGGCTGGTGGACCACAGAGAACACACACAGCCCTCCTGCTTCGAAAGCAGTAGCTCAGGTGCCCTGGGTGCCGTATATATTTACAAATTGACTTTAGCAGTTGTTTTGGGGAGCAGGTATGTGCTGATTGCCGTCGCCAAACACGGGAGCAGAGGTGCAGGCTGCAATGTGAACGCTAACGCTCCGGCCCAGCAGCCTCAGGTGCAGCAGACTCCTGTGCACGGGGTTTTCCGTGGTAGAAATATTCCCATTCATCCTGGGAGGCAGGCGAGGTTCCTGGCTAAGGGAACCCGAGTCCTCTGCGTGGCTCAGCACATTCTTTATAGAAAGAGGCAAGGGGTGAATGGCTTGGGCCCTGTGGGCGCTCGGCCTTTGTTGTGATAACTCAGCTCTGCTGTTGCTTGCAGCCTGCAAGTCTGCTTTCCAGGAAAACTTCATTTGCAAAGACAGTTCGCTGATTTCAGGCACACAGATGGTTGGGGCGGGGCCCAGACCCTTGTCCCTCCCCTCACGACCTTGTGGCTGTCTGTCAAGGCAGGAACCCTTAGGCCTTCTGCCTGAGCAACCTTTATTTCTTGCTCTCTGTCTCTGCATGGTGTCGCATCCATGCTCTTGGGTTTAAATAATAGCGCATGCAGTAGTGCCTCAGTTTACATCCTTGCCTCTCATCTGAGCACCGTGCTTGCCCAGTGGGTTACTCCCTGTCCCTTCCTGGGTGGCTCAGGTGTCGCCTGGCCAAGGCATAGATCTGACGACCTTCCTCCTCTCCTGCAACCTAACCCAGGCCCCGCCTTTCTTCCCCATCTCAGCCTTTGGCGCTGGAGCCAGAGCTGGAACATCAGTCTCATCTCCTCCCTCTTCCTCACCTCCCTTCTCCAGAGAACTCAGTCTGTGATCTGCTTCCAAACCCTCATAGGACCTACAGAGCCTCCCTGTGCCCAGGGTTCTCCAGCAGCGCCTGGCATGCATCAGCTCTTTGCACTTGCAGTGCCCTGTGCCTCAGGGCCTTTGCATCTGCCGTAAGACTCTCCAGAAAGCCGCCTGCCCCGGGCCAGCACGACCAGCTCCCCCAGCTTTGGTTCTCAGCAGGCTTTCCTGCCAGTATGTCTCTGTTCTGTCAAGTACAGCCTTCTCTGATAACAGAAAGGCCCCAAGATCTGCACTGCCCAGTAAGTGGCCAGAAGCCACACGTGGCACTTGAAAGGTGGCTTGTACAATCCAGAAGCTGAACTTAAGTTTTATATAATTTTATTTTTTCAAATAACATTTATTTATTTATTTGAAAGACAGAGTGCCAGAGAGACACATCTTCCATCCACTGGCTCATGTCCCAAATGGCTGCAACAGCCAAGTCGGGGCCAGGTTGAAGCCAGGAGCCAGGATCTCCAAGGTCTTCCATGTGGGTGAGGGGCCCGAGTACTGGGCCGTCACCTGCTGCTTTCCCAAGCCCACTAGCAGGGCGCTGGATCAGAAGCGAAGCAGCCAAGACTCGAGCCAGCAATCTGATGTGAGATGTTGGTGCTACAAGTGGTGGCTTAACCAGCTGTGGTTAGTTTACATTTATGTAACCATAAGCAAGTGTCTGTTGTACAGCACAGGCCTGTATCATTCTTTGAGTTCTCCGTAATGCTCACTATAATTTGTAATTCTTTGATTTAAAAAAAAAAAAACTGTTCTCAGCAGAATGTAGGCAATATGAGGGCATTTCTATTGTTTGTGCTCATATCCCCAGCATCTGGCCCAGTGCTGCACACACAGTAGGAACTCAACAAATAATCTCTAATGAATGCGTGAACCAGTGAATGAATGTGGTACCAGCGGCTTCTGTTACTCTAACGAGTGCCTGGGGCAGCCCAGCTTTATCAAGGAGAGAGGTTTCTTTCGGCTCCCGTTCTGGGAGTGGAAGGTCTGGGGCCTCCTCTAGTGCCGGCCTTCCTGTGGGTGGTGTCCTGAGACAGCTCAGAGTGTCTTACGGTGAGCAGGGAGTGCATGTGTCTGTGTCTTTAATGAAACCACTGGGGCTCTCACTCCACAGCCTGAAGGACCTGCCTCTAAATGCCATAATTAAATTAAGATTGCACCCTTGGCTCAATAGGCTAATCCTCCACCTGCGGCGCGGGCACCCCAGGTTCTAGTCCTGGTTGGGGCGCCGGATTCTGTCCCAGTTGCCCCTCTTCCTGTCCAGCTCTCTGCTGTGGCCTGGGAGGGCAGTGGAGGATGGCCCAAGTGCTTGGGCCCTGCACCCACATGGGAGACCAGGAGAAGCACCTGGCTCCTGGCTTCGGATCAGCGCGGTGCGCCAACCACAGCAGCCATTGGAGGGTGAACCAACGGTAAAAGAAGACCTTTATCTCTGTCTCTCTCTCTCACTGTCCACTCTGCCTGTCAAAAAAAAAAAAAAAGATTGCACCTTTTTTTTAGATTTATTTATAAGTTTGCAAGTTAGAGAGAGAGAGAGACATCTTCCATCTGCCAGTTCACTCCACCAATGACTACAAAGGCCAGGGCTGGGTCAGGCGCAAGTCAGGAGTCAGGAGCTTCTTCTGGGTTTCCTACGTGGGTGGCAGGGCCCCAAACACTTGGGCCATCCTAGCAGAAAGAACTGTAGGCATGTCTGCTCTGCCGGGAGCCATTGCAGGGCTCGTTAGTGGGCTGTGATGGGCTTGGCTGCACGCCTCTGGGTGTTGAGGTTCTGTGGCCCTCCCACAAGGACCTGACCTGTTGCCACGAAGACAGCGAGTCCAGCGCTGCCTGCCTGGCACCTTGGGAGGCATCACAGGAGCCTCTGGTACCACTGCGTTGAGAAAGTCAGCCTCTGTCTTTGAGTGCTTGTGCTGAGTACCCCGAGCAGGAGTGCAGCGCAGGTTACAGCCGGGAGGGGGTCCTCCCTCCCTCACATACCCCAGCTGCCTCCTGGGGCGACAGCCTCGCTGCTGTCTCCTGTCTTCCCTGCTTTCTCCCAAACCTCTGTGCCTGGTCCCCCCCCCCCACCCCCCCCCCCGCCCCCTTCCACAGGCCGTTCTGATCCATCCCCGCCCTCCTCTCCGTGCTTCCTCTAAGGAAGCTGCTGGCCGAGTAGACCAGGGCTCTGCTGCCAGCAGGGAGGGAGGCCTGGCAGGGGCTGGGCTGGGCCTTGCTGCTGCCTCCTGTCCCTACAAAGGAGGCCGCTCTGGGATGGGAAGCTGGGCAGGAAACCCTGGCTGGGGCGGTGGACTTCCTGCAGGCTCGCTCCCTGCCAGCCCCAGTTCAAGGCTTCTTCCCTCTGGGTCGGCTGCTTTCACCATAGCCCTGCTGTCTCCTGAAATGGAATCGGGTGCAGCTCTTCCTGGGTGAAGCTGCAGCCTCTGACTCTGGGCACAGCAGTGGGATGGGGGGCGGGGTCGCAGCAGGGGCTGTCCTCTGCCCAGGGCTTTCTCAGTCCTGCTGAGAGGCAGCCTCCTTGTCTCTGTGTGCTTCTGGGGCCCCAGCTCAGGCCAGCTGCTGGGCCCTGGCTGCATCAACATCCCAGCCTCTGAGCAGCATGCTTGTGGGGTCCCAGAGTCCGAGGATTTTACAGCTGGAAACCACAGGGGGAGTTTCCTTAAGGGAAAGTGGTTTTAAATCCCACAGGCCCGGCCTTCGTGACCATCCTGGAAGGCTTTCCTGCTAGTCATTAATCAGAGTGAGTCAGGTAGTCATCTGAATCTTTTTCCCTAGGACTTAGAATTTGTTGTAAAGACGTAACTTTAGAGGGGCTGCATCTTTTGGCAGTCTGCTCAGAGCATCCCCCCAGGGCAAGGACTTCACGGAAAAGTTCTCTCTCCCACGAGGAAATGTGCCAGGTTAACTGGGGAGTAAAAGTAACCCACCATGGACCCAGGACCAGGCTCTGTTTTTTGCTTTTTGGTTTTTTTTAATGTTTTTTGTATTTATCCATTTTACTTTTTATTTCAAAAGCAGACAGAGAAAGATCTGTCCACTGGTTCACTGCCCAAATGCCCAGAACTCCATTCAGGTCTCCCACGTGGGCAACAAGGACCCAAGTACCCGAGCCGTCCCCACTGCCTCCCAGAGTGCACTTTAGCGGGAAGCTGCATCAGCAGCAGAGCCAGGACCGGGCGCTCAGATGCGGGATGCGGGCATCCCAGGCAGCATCTTAAGTGTGGCTCCAAACACCCCCCCCCCCAGCTCATGCCTTTGCCCTGAAGTATCTTTTTCCTTTCTGACTCCTTCCTTCTCTGAGAGATGTCTGGGGGGTCCGTTCTCAGGGAGGTGGGTGTCTCCAGTGTTCACCCTCACTAGATGAACTGCAGCTGAAAGTTGGCGTCTCCCGAGGCCCAGCAAGCTCAGAGTTGTTTCAAAGCCAAGCTCATGGCCTTGGGAGATGGTTCACCTGCTGAGAGGGGCCTGAGTCGAAGCTTCTCGAGGCTCAGCCACGACCTGGGATGCACAGTTAGAGCAGGCTGCCTGCCTCGGCTGAGAAAACACCCAGGCTGCTCTTTGTCCACTTTGGGGGGAGGAAACCGCGCAGGGGGGCAATATCCCACTGAGAACCGTCGCCAGCTTGTTTGCTACCCCCCCCCCACCAGGGAGCTGTGCTTCCTACAGCCACCCACGCAGCACTGCCTTTCATGGGATCAGATCTGGGCTCTCTGGAACTTCAGAAGCCCTGGGATCAAAGGGGACTCCAGCTCTGAGAGTCACTCCTCTGCCGTTCATGGGGCCTGGTGGGAGTTGCTAATTGTTCATTGTTCCACATGAAAGGGAGATGCCTAGGATGGTCTGGTAGCACTTTTCCTCCTGGACAGAGGCTGGAGAGAGAGGCTGGCTTTGCTTTAGGGAAAACCTCTGCACACATGTGGGTTGTGCTGAACTGTGTGCCTGTCATGCCAAGCCCGTGTGCAGGTCATGTGACCCATCTTCAGAAGAGCTGCTCCGGCCCCTGCCCTTCCCTTCTCAAAAGTCCCCAAGGTGCCTTCTGGGCTGTCTGGCTGCTGGGGAACAGGTGAGCACTCTCACAGCTTCAGTCTCCTGGAGCCAAGAAGGGAAAGGCAGAGGAACACAGCGGTGGGGCAGAGGCATGGGGGACCCCGAATTTTGACTCCTAAACCAGTGACGAGCAGTTTGTGTGCACTGAGCAGAGTGTCCCCAGGCAGAGCTGCACCCAGGCTGTCCCTTGCTCATGGCTAACCCAGGGCTGCAAGTAGAAGTTCAAACCAACTTACAGAGAGGGGATAGGTTTGCTGTGACTGACAGGTGGGACTCTCACAAAGCTCATTTCCAGGATGTCTTTAAAAAAATACATATCAGGTCCCCTCCCCACCAAAAGAATCCCAGAACCCTCTAAAGCATCAGAATGTCTTCAAGTCACCTCTGACCTACTGCAGTCACCACTGCCGAGGCTTCTGGGCCATGGTGCCCTCTCTGTGGTGCCCCCCCCCCCCATAGGCTTCTCTCTGCCTGTGCCTTAACCCTGTGCTGTCTGCAGGGATGCAGGGTCCAGCAGGGCAGGCAAGGAGCTGTGGGGAGGGCTGGGCTGCAGACCTGGCCTTGGCTTTGCCCACAAATGGGCAGCCATGGGAGACACCTGCTCCTGGGACAGCATCCAGGCTCTCGCAGATGGTAGGATGACTTCAGGTAGCTGGACAGAGCAGGACAGAAGTGACCAAGGTGTGGCAAGAAGCAAGTGGCAGAAGGAGGTGGTTGGGTGTGGTCAGAAGCTTCTGGCAATATTGTGCTGACCCCTGACCAGCTCTTGCCATCAGGCCCCAAGTCCCTGAGGATACCAGCTGCCTGTTCCCATTGACAGGACAGTGGGCTGGCCCTGAGTGGTGTCCCCCTGACTCCCAATCCTGTTTCACAGTCTCTCCTGCACCCCCTTCCTGTTTGGGCCTGTGCCTGCTCCCTGGGCAAGCCCATGGACCGGTGCCCCGTATGTGTGCTCTTCCACTGGTACCACTGTCAGTCTGTGTCTGGGACCTGGGCATTTCCCCGGGACCCTCAAGGCAGGTGGCTGGGAGACTGGGGGTGTGCCTGATCATGGAGCCAGCTGCTCCTCAGGAAGAGGCGAGTGTGGCTGAGCCAGCACAGCCGGCCCGTCTCTGCTGTTCGGATGGATGTGAAGCCTTGACAAATAGCGTCCCACAGGCAGCAGGTGGACAGTGGCACTCACTGCGTGATGACCTGCCCTGGGTCTGGGCACAGGACCACGCCTCCTCGGCTCACAGACAGCAGGTGGACAATGGCACCCGCCTCCTCGGCTTTCCGATCCTGTTACCCTGGTTCTTTGTCTCACTTGGAAGAAGAATTTCCTTGCAGGAACGCTAGATTTGTTTAAGCCTGAAGCCTCCTGCTGAATTGGCCAAGAGAGGCAGAACCCAAGCGGTTGGTGGTAGTGGGGGTTTTAAGCACCATTTTAGGGGGAAAAAACTGAAAATTGGCTAACAATCAGTTGCAAGGCAGGGACAAAACCCATCAAAAGACCTGATTTGTAATCTTATTTGCCCTGTCTGGCTTGCTCAGTATAAAACAAAAGAGGCTTGGGGGGGGGGTAACATGGGTAGCTTGTTTTCACAGTCAAGGCTGGTACCACCTGTCCCTTGCTCTTCTGATAAAATCGGAAGCTCCCCAGGAGGCAGACCGGTACTTTTGTTTTGCTAAAGACAGCTTTTGGGGAGAAATGAGCAGTGGGAGTCAGCACTTTCCATCTAGCTAAAGCTAACTTTGGGGGAAGCAAGCACTTTGCACCCTCTTAGGGGGCTCCCTTTCTTCATTTTCCACTGGGACCAACCCGACTGCCTGTTGACCCCTCTGACTCCTCGCTAAGGACATCAGTGACATGGGTTAGTGCCACATTCCTCCCTTTGTTGCAGGTGAGAAGGGGAATTAGAAAGTGCATGCAAGGTGGTGCTGGCGTGAGTGGCAGTGGGAGTGCAGTGTTCTGTGGCACGGGAGGTTGAGCCACCACTGGACACCTGCGTCCATATCGGCGCACAAATCCTGGCTGGGCACTTCTGATCCAGCTCCCTGCTAATGCACCTGGGAAGGCAGCTGAAGACGGCCCATGTGGGGGACATGGATAGAGTTACTGGTTCGTGGCTTCTGCCTGGCCCTCTCCTGGCCGCTGCAGCCATCTGGGGAGTAAAACAGGATAGAAGATCTCTGTCTCTGTCTCTCCCTCTGCTCCCCCTTCCCCTCCGCGCCTTTCATATAAATAAACCACATAAATAATCTAGATATACAATTCCTGTGGAAGGAAAACCCTGGGACCCTGGGTCCCTGGGACCCTGGGACCCTGGGACCCTGGGACGCCGGCGCCATGTGCGGGAGGATGTGTTCGAATCCCTGGCCTGTCTGCAGGCTTTGCTGGCCCCCTGGCAGGCTCCTTTCAGATGCAGTCCTTGGTACCCCTGGTGAGGCCCAGCATGTTGGAAATCTTGTTTTCTGGGTACTGTTTTCTTCCGCCTAAAGGCTGGCATGGGCATGGCAAGGGTGTGGGAGGGAACCAGGCAGGTGACCCTGCGCAGGCTCTGCTGGGGAGGTCTGAGTCTCTGCTCCTTGCCCAATTGTAACAACATCCCATTGGTCAAACGTGTTAGATGGTGAAACTGGAGCAGGAAAGTTGTGAGATAGAAGAGGCCAAGTGGCAGGATGGTGGCCACAGAGGAATTGGGGCCAGGCCCTGCGCCCCTAGTGATGGGAGGGGGTGGGGGGTGCTTGTAGCCCTGGCCTGTGGGGGCTCAGTCTACTGGGGTGCTGGTGGTGATACGGGCAGGCAGATAAAAGTAATGAGATTGGTGAGCTGGAGACCACGCCCCCGCCCCGCCCCTACCTGATCCCACCTGTATACGCCCACCTGCCAGTCAGACTATGTAATTGCTCCCTGTTTGGAAGTGGAATTAAAAGGTGTGGAGCGTGCTGGGCCATCTCCGGCTCCCGAGAAGGCGCTCTCGTTTGCTGCTTCTCCCCGTTTTGCCGGCGCGGTTTCGCAGTCATTCCTGGTTTTGTGGTCACTCCTGCCTGTGCGGGATTTCCTCCCCACGTGGCTCCACCCTGTGAACACCTGCCCGTGGTCCTGGGTCTGCTCTCTGCCTGGTGTGGCACTCCTCTCTCTCTTAAATACAGCGCTCACATCTCTATTTCTTTCACTTCTCCAAATAAGTCCTAAACTTCACCATGTTGCCTGTCTTATCTGTGTCTGAGTCCCTCTCCAAGCTTGAGACAAAATCCCAAATATTAATTTTAAAATAGGCTCCCCCATATGAGTCGTGCACAGGCCCTTTTGAAAAGCATGGTGACGGCCGGGCGTGGACATGGGCTCAGGGCTCAGAGGCCAAGTTTCCCAAGCAGCCGGAGATGAGGCCCAGGCCCGTGGAGCATGTTCAAATGCTGCATGGTGTGTGATTGCCTGCAAAGGACCTTACGCTGTGCAGGGAGGGTCACTGGGGTGGAGTGGGTTGGAGAGTGTTCAGGGCCCTTCCAGAAGCAGCACAGGCCCTGGGGAGAACAAGGGCACCCCGTGTCCCCCGAGGAGGTGAAGGGGCGGCTTTCATGCTCCAGGTGTCGGGAGTCTGCAGAGAGCTCAGGCACATGGCATCTGACATGCGGTGTGGGGTGGGTGGGCTTGCCTCTGTCCCAGTCCATCCAGGTGAGACAGTGTGGGGTGGGTGGGTTTACCTCTGTGCCAGTCCATCCAGGTGAGATGGTGTGGGGTGGGTGGGCTTGCCTCTGTCCAGTCCATCCAGGTGAGACAGTGTGGGGTGGGTGGGCTTACCTCTGTCCCAGTCCATCCAGGTGAGATGGTGTGGGGTGGGTGGGCTTACCTCTGTCCCAGTCCATCCAGGTGAGACAGTGTGGGGTGGGTGGGCTTGCCTCTGTCCAGTCCACCCAAGTGAGACGGTGTGGGGTGGGTGGGCTTACCTCTTAGTCCATCCAGGTGAGATTGTGTGGGGTGGGTGGGCTTACCTCTGTCCCAGTCCATCCAGGTGAGACAGTGTGGGGTGGGTGGGCTTGCCTCTGTCCAGTCCACCCAAGTGAGACAGTGTGGGGTGGGTGGGCTTACCTCTGTGCCAGTCCATCCAGGTGAGATTGTGTGGGGTGGGTGGGATTACCTCTGTGCCAGTCCATCCAGGTGAGATGGTGTGGGGTGGGTGGGCTTACCTCTGTCCCAGTCCATCCAGGTGAGATTGTGTGGGGTGGGTGGGCTTGCCTCTGGCCTAGTCCATCCAGGTGAGATTGTGTGGGGTGGGTGGGCTTACCTCTGTCCCAGTCCATCCAGGTGAGATGGTGTGGGGTGGGTGGGCTTACCTCTGTCCACTCCATCCAGGTGGAGACGCTGCGGGTGGTGAGCAGCAGAGCTTTTGGGTTCTGGAAGCTGGACCGGTGAGGTCAGGGCAGTTTCAGAGTTTGGTAAGGGCCTTCTCGCTACATCCTCACATGGTGGCAAGAGTGAGGGCCTTGGAGGTCGGGATTTCAACCTAGGAACTTGGGGGAGGGGGATTGCTCCTGGGAGCTGACCCACACCCTCCCCTCTTCTCTTTGGCCCCCTCTCATTCTGATTCCAGTCCTGTCTCAGGAGAGGGTGGAGGACGGGGGAGCCCTCACTCCCTGCCCTGCTTTCTTTGCTGTAACATTCTTGTCTGTTGAGAGGCTGTGGAACGATGGCCGATGTGGCGCCTGTCTCTGGTGTGGAGTCAGAGCTTCTCCATCCACGCTGCAGCCGTGTGCCTTTCACTCAGTTGGGCGAGCCAAAACCTAGAGGAGACCCTGTGAAATCGGACATGACCCCCTAAAATTTACACCAAAATGTGGCCCCTTAAAGTTCCCTGGAAATGCTCTCCAGGGTGCCACATGTGCTACCAGAATTTGGGGTGCCATACGATTTCACCATGGGCTTATTAATAAACCCCCAATATTAATAAGCCCGGGAGGGTTCTTCCTAATATTTAGAGAAGAATTCTAAACACTGGCACAGATAAACGAGGCAGCATGGTGCGTTTTAAGCTTTTACTTAGTGTGAAAGGCATCTAGGAAAGTGAGGGTTCGTTCAGGCTGGAGAGAGGGACAGTCTGGACACTAGGGTAGCGTCCACACCAGGCAGAGAGCAAGCCAAAGCCACGTGCAGCCAGCGCCTTGAGCTGCTGTCCATTTTAAGCTTTTATTTAGTGAGAAAGATGCATAGGAGAGTGAGAGCTTTATTAAGAGAGAGAGAGAGAGGTCAATCTGGGTCCAAACTGAGCGCCAGGAACCAGCCACGTGGAGGAGCATCTAGGCCAGGAAGCATACAGCACGTGGCCCGAAGGCCATGCGCCCTGGAGGTGCAGGGCTACAGCAAGCCCCCTCCTGGCAAGAGGCCAGGGAAGAAGAGAGGCTTTTAACCCACTTCCCAAGGGGAGTGGTTAATTAATCTGATTGTCTGGTTGGCACCCAGGTGTGGCCAGGTAGGGGGATGAGGTCATACAGGGCGTGGCAAAGGTATCAGGTAGGGCGTGAAGTCGCAAAGGGGCGTGGCGAAGGTGTGGTCTTCCAGTTTCACAAATCTAATCAATTTAACCTGTATGCCTGCCTACTTCACCTGGACTTCACTATTGTTGTTAAAAGATTTATTTTATTTGAAAGGCTGAGTTACAGAGAGGCAGAGGCAGAGAGAGAGAGGTCTTTCATTCACTGGTTCACTCCCTAAGTAGCCATAATGGCTGGAGCTGGGCCGATTTAGAGCCAGGAGCTTCTTCTGGTCTCCCACATGGGTGCAGGGATCCAAGGACTTGGAGCATCTTCCACTGCTTTCCTAGGCCACAGCAGAGAGCTGCATCAGAAGAGGAGCAGCCGGGTCTCAGACAAACCAGCTGCCATTTGGGAGGCCGGCACTGCAGACGGCAACTTTACCTGCTATGCCACAGCGCTGGTGCAGAGACCCTGGATTGTTTAAAAAATTGTTTAAAAAGTTCTGATGCTTCATCAATTAGTACGGCTTGTGATGAATTAAGAAATAAACTCCTAAGTATTTAATTCAGCTGTTTATTCAAGTTGCGGCTGAAGCCAGAGCCCTGACTTAAATAGTAAGGACATTGAGAAAATTGAAAACTTTGAGCCTTCAATGCCAGAGATTTGAGAAAACAAACACAGCTCCTCACTTAAAGCAAGAGCAGGCAAGAATCCAATTATGCCTGCATCCTGATCTGGGACTTCCTGGGGCTTGCTTGTGGGTCAGAAGCTGGGAGGCGGGATGAGTAGAAATGGCCCAGCGACCTTGGGCAGATTTCTGCCTCCTGTTCCATTTATCATGCATCAGAGTAGTTTGTTGGCAGGTCAGCTCCGAGAGTGTGTTTTCACTCAGCTGAGTTATTGCCACACAACCCCTCACCTTGAGACAGTAATGTTACTTGATGTGAGAAATCCTATCCGTCCATCATCGGAGCTGTTCTCTGTCATGGAAATCCGCAGTTACTTATCAATCTTGTCATATTTAAACCACTGATATGGGCCTGATATTTTTGTCACTGTTAAATCAACTGGTCTGAAAGAGACTCGGACTCTCTTGGGGTTAAGAAAAACTATTTTCTTTCTTGTATCAATTATAGTGCCGGTGAAAAATAAGTGGTTATTTTTAGTACTGCGTGTTCTCCTTTACCTGTGGAAAGTAAGAAGTTGATTTCATAGCGGCGGAGATTGGCATAGTGGTTCCTGAAGCAGGGGAGGGTATGGGGGAGGGAGCCGTGCCTGGGGCAGGGCTGCGGCTGGGTGGGCGGAACCGCACTGAAGTGCAGCAGGGTAGCTGTGGCTGATGGCAGTGAACCCTGGGGATGATTTTGAACTTGCGCAGCACAGGAAGTGATCCATGTCTGAGTGACAGATTTGCCAGCTACCCTCACGTGAGCATTACACCCTGCGACTAGGTAAAGTTACTGTCTCCTGATTACACATTTTTTTAAAAAAGATTTATTTATTCACTTGAGAGGCAGAGTTACAGACAGAGGGAGAAAGAAAGGTCTGCCACCCGCTGTTCACTCCCCAGCTGGCCACAACGGCTGGAACTGAGCCAATCTGAAGACTGGAGCTTCTTCTAGGTTCCCCACGTGGGTGCAGGGACCCAAACACTTGGGCCATCTTCCACTGCGCTCCCAGGGCCATCAGCAGGGAGCTGGATCAGAGGTAGAGCAGCCAGGACTCAAACTGGTGCCCATATGGGATGCCCGCGCTGCAGGCAAATGCTTAACCACACATTTTGAAAAATGCTTATTTTAGCCAGAACTTCTCAAGAGCACAACCACAGTCTCCGCGCTCTTCCAGAGCACAACCCGGGGTCTCCGCGCTCTTCAAGAGCACAACCTGGGGTCTCCGCGCTCTCCTTGACACCCGGCAGGCACCTGTCAGTGCGCTGCGTGTATCTCACACCTGCCCGCCCAGTGCGAGGCTCCTCTCTCTGCTGGGCTCTGGGTCGCTCCCACCCTTGCCTTGCTGCTGTTCTCTGCGTGGTCAGGGAAGCCTTCCACACCCCTCATGTGTCCTGACACGGCCCAGCTGGTGGCCACAGCTGCTCTGCAGACTGCTTCCTCCCCGTCCACTTTGTCCTCGCCCGTGGCCCAGGGTGCCGTGGCACCGTGCTTGCACCTAGTCTCCTGCCCACACAGCGACCCTCTTCTTGTGGCATCCCTGTCTGCCTGGAACCTTCTCCCCCAGCCTTGAGATGGCCCCTCCTCTGCTCTGCGTGTCTGGACTGTGGGGAGCCCCCCTTCCAGGGAGCACCCCAACGTCCCGAGTCCGTGGGGCCAGCACTTCTGCAGCTGGGCCTTTTACAGTCTCTCTCCGAGTGCCTGGGAATTACTCAGTGCCTCCTCGAGTGAAGTGTGCTGCTCACTCTCACAGCTCCCGCCCACGTTCTGGTGGTGTGTGTGTGTGTGTGTGTGTGTGTGTGTGTGTGTGTTTGGGGGTTGTCAGTGTGTGGGGAGAGCAAGAAAATCGTTATGTTTTTAAAAGGACATATTTATTTATTTGAAAGGCAGATTTAGAAGGAGAGACAGAGGCAGAGAGAGGGGAGAGAGAGAGAGAGAGATCTCTCATCCACTGGTAAACTTCCCAAATGATCACAACGGCTGGGCCACAGCCGGATCCTGGAACTCCATCCACGTGAGTGGGTCCCGTGTGAGTGGCAGGGGCCCAAGGACGTGGGCCATGACCTGCTTTCCAAGGCGCATTATTAGCAGGGAGCCGGGTTGGGATGGAGCAGCCCGGAACCAGTGGGGAACCAGTGCTTCAATAACGTGCAGGTGGTGGTTTAACCCATGCTGTGCCATGATGCCAACCCCCAAAATTTCATTCTCATCCCTTCCACCTGTGAGTTCAAGCACTGTGGTCTGCTGTCCCCCAACTTGGGGCTTTAAAGAAATGAGATCAGGCTGCAGGCTGCTTTGCTTCTGCTCTGGGAGGGGAAAGGGTGCGCTCACTTTG
The DNA here is from genome assembly GCA_949820135.1 of Sylvilagus floridanus. Lineage (NCBI taxonomy): Eukaryota > Metazoa > Chordata > Mammalia > Lagomorpha > Leporidae > Sylvilagus > Sylvilagus floridanus. Next base: position 72,337,643 of record OX463235.1, read on the forward strand.
GGTATAAAATTGTAATGCTTTACGGACTGGCACTAGCGATGCAGACAATTCCTGACTTATAAGGGTTCCATTTAGGGTTTTTTTTTTTTTTTTTTTTGACTACACGGTATGAAAGGAATGCATGGTTGGCAAAAACTGTACTTTGAATGTGGCACCTAGATCTTTTCCTGGGCTGGCTCTGGGTAGCGAGCACAGCTCCCGGTCAGCCTCCGGGTCACTGGGAGGCAGCTGGTGCTGCGCAGTGGGCCATGAGGCTAAGCTAGGGTGCGCATTTCCCATTTCCGATGTTTATCGGATGCTTGTAAGCCTAGTGTGAGAGGAGGGGCACTGTCCCTTCTGAGAGCAAGGTGTTGACAGAGACAAACGCAGCTCGGCAAGCAGGCGGTGTGGCAGGTGCACTGATGTCCCCTCCCTGCAGCTGCCCGCCGCATACGTCACACACAGCACCAGGGCAGAGCATGGCTCTGGTGCCGGGTCTGCCCGTGTCCGGTTTTGTAGGTGGTGGATGGTGTTCTCTTTTCCTCCATGAGATGTAGAATCACGGGATTCACTTATTATGAGATGAAAGTGCTTTAATTTCGACGTGATTTGTTCAGGGGTTTTAGTAAGTGGGTCAACAGCGGAGTTGCTGTTGCTGCTTTGTGTGTGCGGTGAGGCCGTCTTTTTTTTTTTTTTTTTTTTTTGACAGGCAGAGTTAGCGAGCGAGAGAGATATAGAGAGAAAGGTCTTCCTTTTCCCGTTGCTTCATCCCCTAAATGGCCACTACTAACGGTGCATTGCGCCGATCTGAAGCCAAGAGCCAGGTGCTTCTCCTGGTCTCCCATGTGGGTGCAGGGCCCAAGCCATTGGGCCATCCTCCACTGTCTTCCCAGGCCACAGCAGAGAGCTGGACTGGAAGAGGAGCAACCGGGACAGAATCCGGCGCCCCAACCGGGACTGTGTGCCGGCTCCGCAGGCGGAGGATTAGCCTAGTGAGCCGCGGCGCCGGCCGAGACCATCGTCTTTCTCCGAGACTCGGGCATCACTCCTGCGCTGCCCTAGCGTGCTGTCTGCCAGCCCTCCTTTTCCTTTTTATCCTATAAAGAAGCTGGAAGGAGAAGGATGGAAGATCCAGGGCCTCCTTCACTGTGCAAGGCGCCGTTAGCAGACTGGGGGAGGGCAGCCTTGCAGCTTCGTGATTGCGCCCATCCCATGTCTGGGTTTGTGCCTTTTGTTTCCACGCGTGAGGTCGCGATCGCGACTCGTTGGGGGACGCTGTGGCTCATAGGTTGCTGTAGGCTCAGTAGAGCTGGGGTGTCTCTTTCTGATTCAGACAGGGCCCTGAGACTTGCCAGGTTCCAGGAAAGTTCACTGAAACACTCACGGCCTCTCTGGAAGCAGCTTCTGGCCAGGTCGGACCCAGGTCTCCAGAGGCCTCCCGCAGGTCTGTGCTGTCCTCAGCTGGGAGCCAGTGTGTGTGATTAACCCTGCAGCTGCTTGGACCACACCTGGAGGGCTCCCACGTCTGCTGTGGGGCTTGGGATGGAGCCAGCAGGTGGAAACCCATACGTAAGGTGTAGCTGAGTTTGTGTGTGTGCAAACAATGAGGTCTCAGCGTGTGTTTGTGAAGCATTTGGAAACGATGCATTTAAGGGTGTTATTGTCCTGTGTTCTGAGGCTGTAAATCCTTCCCCATTCCATGATCCCCAGTCATTTGCAAGGCTTTGAAGCTCACTGTGAAGGGAAAATAATGAATAATAAAGCCAACACGCGTGAGCATTAATTATTGATGGCAAGTGCAGGCTTCCAACAGTGGGCAGCCTCCGAATGTGTTGGCTTTCCTTTCTGCTGCGCGGTGAGAGGTGGAGACAGGAGAGAAGCTGAGCTGCGAGGGCAGAGGAAGGTGTGGGGGTGGGCTCAAGAGACAGAGACAGACACATAGGTGAGGACGCATTCAACATGCAGGGCTTGGGAGCTGGGGGGCCGGGGCCACCCCTGCAGAGCTGCAGCCCCACGGCCTTGGCTTTGAAAGAGTTGTCATCCCCATGGGCTCTCCGAGACCTAGGATGGGATTGTCCTTTGCCCAGAGTGTGACTCCATGAGAGTAACAGCGTTGAGGGCTGTCCTGACTCCCTGCAGAGGTCCCTGGGCCAACCCAGATGTCCCTGTAGGTTTCGGTAGCTTCGGGCCATTGTAGTCAGGACAGCCCTACCTGGGCCTGTGAGCGAAGGGCCGGCGGGTGAGGAGGGTAAAGTGGCGGGAGAGGCAGGCCAGCTGGCTACCCCCACAGGTGGGCACAGATCCAGGTGCGGAAATGTCCACTCGGGCCCTTCCCTGGAAGTGAGGCTGCTCCCAGAAACCGGGGATGGACTAGAGATTCTCTCTGCGTGCATTCGCTTCCCCTACAGGAGCTGCAGGTGAGACACCTGCTGTTGTGTCATGTCTGCCCCAGGGGGTCCTGAACCCGTGGGCAAGGTGCAGAACCTGAGTTCTCCGTGTTCTCTGGGCCCAGGAGGAGTCACACTTCTTGGAGGTGTGAGCTGCTTGGATCACCTGCGCAGGTGCGGGCACCTGATGGGCATGGGTCTTGTTCTTCACGGGCCCCTCGTGTTGTGAGGATGGGTGGGGAGGCTCTGAGGAATCATGGCGCTAGTGCTTTCCTGCAGGTCTGCTGCTGGGGCCCGGGCACTTCCAGGGAAGCCACGCTGGAATTCAGGTCGCTCCGTGTGGCTGCAGGCCGGGTGCGTCTCACTGACCCAGGTGGCTGTTTGGACCGTGCAGAGGCCGAGCTTCATTCCTGCTGCTCTGCGGTCTCCAAACTCCCCTTTGGTGTTTTCCCTTCTTCCGTGTTGTCCCGAGTATAATCCAGCTAATCCCGTCCCAGCGGGTCCCCTTCCATTGTGTCCTGGCCGTGGGTGAGATTTGACAGGATTTGCTGAGCACATCTGGGCAGGCCCCCGGCGTCCCAGGAGTGAGGCTGGGATCTGCAGCTTCCCTGTTGCCCAGGCAATCGTGTTCCTATACCTGTGTTTCAAGGTCTCTTTCTGAATCAGAATTCACGCATAGAGCTTTTTCATCATAAGCATCTCTCCATTAACTTTGCGAACTTCTCTCTGTGCTCGGATTTCCAAAGCAAGTTTATCTTTTCATTCCATTTTGCAGGAACTGTTGAAAGACTGATTTGTAAATAAATATGTGTATGTTTGTATGTTTCTGTATAGCTATTGTCTCCAAAATGAACTTGTTCCTTAATTTGCTGTCTCCTTATTGCTTAATGTGGAGCTCTCTTGACACCCATCCTTGTTAGCAGCCCAGTGGTGCTGGGCCGGCGTGGGGGTCTGTTACTTGCCAGGGGCTTGGGGAGGCCCTAGCCGTTGGCCAGATGTTACTGCTTTTTGAGTTCTCGCTTCCTCGCAGGGTTTTTCTGTCTCACTTACTCTACAGATGCGATCCGTGTGCCTATATGCACATCACCTGCCCCTTCTCCTTTCGTATCGGTTCAGAAACCAGACACCAAGCTGAGACTGGTGTGTAAGGGGAGAGCAGACAGCCTCTTCACTGGGTGCTGGGATGTGCAAGCCCGGGGCCGCGTGACTCCATGAGCAGGGCGTGTCCTGGGGTCCTCACGCAGGGGAGGATACGTCTGGCTTACTGAGCAGCTCCTGACCAGGGCATCGACACTGTGCCTGCCCTCTCCAGGGAACACAGAGGGACCCTTGATGACAACTTGTCGGAAGCCCCTCCTTATGTCCTCCTGAATTCAGTGTGGCCTAGCAGTACCCATAAGTATCTTATTTCCCGTTAGAGTTTTAAGAATCGGAGTTCAGAGTGAAGATTGCAGCAAGGAGTTTAGTGATGAAAATTAAATTGGAGGTGTCAGGGAAGGCAAGGATCTGTCCGCCTGGGCCATCACAGCCATCGTCATCAGCCAGTTTGCCAGCTAAGTGTGCGTGGAGGGCGTGCCTTGGTGGGCACACTTGCACACACGCCCACACGGGCTCTGTGCCACCCTGAGCCGCCTCCCTTCGGGAGACACTGCCTTGTCCCTGCAGAATGGGTTGTGTGTTCCCTCCAGAAGTTCGAGGTTCAACCCAGAGGGCTCAGGGCCACGTCCCAGCAGGGCAGCGGCCACACCGTGCGCTCTCCACATTCTCTTTCATGCCAGCTCGGGAGCTTGGACCGAATCACCTAGGGGCCCTGGTAGCCTGCAAGCTGGATGGTTCATCTTGTCTTTAAGTCTGTTCGGGGTCACCCTAAGCAGTCCAGAAGTGGGAAACGTTTCTGCTAAGGGCCATTTGGGTGTTTACAACATCATTCTGGGCCACACACAATGATCAACTGAGAAAGTAGCCTGCTGTAGACTGATTGGATTTATAGTCCCACCTGTGGTTGCTTGGCAGAGCCAGACCCGATGATTTCGCTGGCCAGTGAGGCCGGATGGTCCCCACTCCTGCTCTGTGGGTAAACACAGCCGTAAAAAGAAGCTGTGGGTCTCACTGAAGCCTGAGGCCTCTCCTAGGGATGCAGAATTCTGGTATTGCAATTAGCCTCGGGCTGACTTTGCCTATAAAGCCTCTTTCTTTCCTCACGGTACAGAGACCCTTATGTCTCGTGGCTGTCAGATTCCACTTCCTGCCTGTAAGTGCAACCAGCACTGTGGTCTTGCACTTGCCCTCTTTCTTTGTTCGGCAGCCAGTTCTCGTCCGCTGAGTTCTTTCTGAAACACTAGCAGATCGTATTCCTGCCAATTAAAAACGTTTTGTTTTAATTTGAGAGGGAGAAAAACAGTGAGAGTGCACGCTGCCATCCGCTGATTTATTCCTGTACCTGCAAAGGCCGAGCTGGGCTAGGGTGGAAGCCAGGAGCCAGAGGCGCAGTCCGGGTCTCATGTGGGTAGCAGGAGCCCAGGTCCTGGAGCCATCACTGCTGCCGCCCGGGGTCTGCATGAGCAGGGAGCTGGAGTCAGGAGCCAAGGCCGGTGCTCAGAGCCAGGCAGTCTGATCTGGGACACAAATATCCTCACCAGCATCTTAACTGCCAGGCCAAACACCTGCCCGTCTCCAGATTAATTTATTTTAATTTTATCTATTTATTTGAATGATAGAATTACAGAGAGAGAAAGGTCTTCCACCCACTGGAAGATCTTCCACTTCCCAAATGGCCACAATGGCGGAGCTGGACCCACCCAGAGGCAGGAGCCAGGAGCTTCTTCTGGGTCTCCCACGTGGGTGCAGGGGCCCAAGCACTTGCGCCATCTTCCACTGCTTTCTCAGGTGCATTAGTAGGGAGCTGGACCAGAAGAGGGGCAGCCGGGACACAAACCAGTGCCCACATGGGACACTGGTGCTGTAGGCAGAGGCTTCACCTACTAAGCCACAGCATCGACCCCTCCCCAGATTTCTGATTTATAGAGGCCAAGGGCACAATCAGAGCTGTGGAAGGGAAGGGTGTTATCCTTGTTATGATTACCCAACAGATAATCCAAGGTCCTGGGGGCCACGTGACAGCTGCAGTCTTGCCCTTGCTGAGTGAGTGACTTGGTGGGGAGGTGGGTGTTGGTGGTGGCCGCCTGACAGCCATTCTACCTCTGACCACCTTCTGGAACATTCTCTCTCCCATTCCACTGGGCTTGGGTGGTTTCCTAGGCTCTACTGTGGTTGTGACCCAAGATAGGCCAATCACATGTCCCCTGCCTAGAGTGGAAACCAGTTCCAAAAAGTCCATGGAAGAAGAACTGAATGCCCACACTCCAGCCTCTTCAGACCTGGTTCTTGAAGCCTTTCCGTAAATCCCACTTTTCCTGTAGTAACCCAGGGCCCATGCCTGTTTCCTGCAGTTCCACTCACTGCGTGACTGGGTCCACTGGCTCTATGGGACCTCAGTCTGTGCGTGCTCTTCCCCCATGGTCAGACCAGATGGTCATGGCTGCGGCCCCTTTGAGGCCTGATAATACCTGACTGTGGCTCCCGGGTAATGGTTGCTTGAACCTGAACATGGGTCACAAGCCTGACAGACTCCTGCTGCTGGGATCTGAGGATAACTGTGCCATCATCAGCTTCGATTGTCTTGAGGCTACCCTAGGTGTTAGTAGCCTGGAAAATTCTGGCTTTGCAGAGCTGGCTTAGTGGCATCTGACCACCAAGCATTTGGTTGTGTTGAGATCACGTTCTTCCCCAGCCTAAATGTGGAGGCATGGTATTAGAGAGAAAAAGCCTTTCTCCTGTCCAGGATGGGCACATTCACCAGGAAGACCCTCGGGGTCTGGTGAGGTCGCTGCAGGTGTAGGCGGGCAGGAGAGAGGGGCGCGCGTGCCCATGTGTTGGGGTGGGGACAGCTTTTGTTGACGGGACTGCGGAATGTGCTGATGAATAGGATCTGCCACACAGCAGTTTCAGAAATACGCTCTCACTCACAGACCCGTCAGACGCGTCTCACACGAGGCGGCCAGATGCACGCGGCAGCCGGGCCTGCCTGCTGCTCAGCCTGCGTTCTGGATGGCCTCCCTCTCTCTTCAGGGATGGCAGATGGTAATTGGGCCTGGACGTTGCCGGCTGATCTTCCCTGGTGCGGGACTTCGGACCAGAGCTGTGGCCTTTACCTGGGCCAGGTCTTCCAGGGGAAGGGAGTGGGGAGGAAGGGGCACTCCTGGACCTCGGGCAGCGCCTGGACTTCCTGCTCAGGTTGTGGCCTCGGCAGGGGGCTGGAGGTGAGGTGGTGTGCTGGTGTCCTGGGGGCGTGGCCCACCCTGTCTCTGGCGAGGCCGCTTCCCACCCTTGCGTCTGGGGAGGTGGTCTCAGGAAGCCCCATCCAGCCTCAGACCAGTGTAGGGGAATTGCAAACTGGAAGTCTGGGGCACACATGGGAGACTTGCCTTCTGCTCTGGCGATGCTCACGAAGGAACTGTTCCCTGGTAGTCAGGTAACTTTGCATTTCCAGGGTGGGCATTGCGGATCAGAACAAAGACTCTTCTTTGGAGGCAGTGCTTAATGAAGGCAGGCCCCGCCGGCGGAATTTCTAGCTGTTCCTTTTCCGGTGTTTTCTTGAATTTCAAAGAATCTCTACAGAGCTCAAGTTCCACAGAGCAGAGTCTGCAAACCTCTCTGTTGCACCAATGCTGAGCTCAGCCGCTCCACAGACGATGCGCTCTGTCAAAGCAGCGCGTGGAAAATACTCGAAAAAATATTTTTGAACAGCACAAACTGCAACACACCGTGGGGGTCTCAGCAGGCTCAGGGGTCCGCGGAAAGCACAGTCGGTTTGCCCCAGGGCTACCCATCCCCATCTGCCCTTCTCATCTGGATGCACCACGCTGTGCAGTTCTGGTGGCCACCAGCATAAGACCTTGGCCTTGGCCTTGGCCTTGAGCTGCTGGAAGATTAATTTGGTTTGTGTGGTTAAATGATTCTCCTGCCCCCACCTCCCGCTTTAGTAAAGAATATCCCATGATCCCATGATCACAAGACTAACTGCTAAAAAGCTTTGCAATTATCCATCAGCGTGCATTGTAACAGTGTAACCAGGGAGAAATCAGCGGGTGTAATGCTGTAGAGGGGTTACCCAACCCTGTGTCAGATCTGCAAGTTCATCCCAACAGCCTAATTGTTCTCCTCGGTAGACTTTCTAATGAAAGCGATTTCTAAGTTGAGCTTGCTAAACACATTTGGAAGCCGCAGATGTAGTGAGAAGGACACAGATTCGAGAGGCAGACAGCTCTGGATTTGAGCCCTGGCTCCCATCACTTGCTAAGTGATGGCCTTGAACAAAGTCATCTGCGTCTCTGAGCGTTGTCGTCTCATCTGTCTCATTTTGGAAGGTTGTGAGAAAGTGTATGGATAAGTCTAGTGCCTGACACAGAACAACGTATGTGACAATGGTGGCTAGTATGCTTTTCATGCCTACAATTTCATGTCTGGACATTAAGAACTATGTTGGGATAAGCTTGTGGTGTTGGACACTCTGCTCCCGATGCCAGCATCCTGCTGCTACACACCCTAGGAGGCAGCAGGTGGTGGCTCAGGTAGTTGGGTGCCTGCCCCCTGCCCCCGTCCCCTGCCCCCGTCCCCTGCCCCAGCCTAGCCCCAGCCCCAGCGCTTGAGGGCATTTGGGGAATTAACCATGTATGGGAGATCTCTTTTTGTCTCTAGTTCTCTGTGTCAGATAAATAAATAAATAATTTTTAAAACTATATTTACACTATAGAAATATATTTGCATATTTCTTACATAGTGAACCCAGTACTTAAGCATCCCATAATTTAGTGATGTTTTAGCATATGATAGTAGCAGCATTTTTCTTTCTGATACCTATTTGTGGCAAATTAGCCTTGTTTTCTTTCACTTTAAAGTGTCTTTGCAGCCTTAACGGAATAATTTCTTGTATTTTAGTTTCTTCGGTAAAGAAAAAAAATTACACAGCTGATGAGACTTTGTCTTTATGCATTGGACTCCAAAAAGCTGCTATGTTTTATGTACAGACTCTTTGTGGGTGGATTCCAGAAATCCTTGCTCTTGGAAGTGGTTTTAAGCCCCTGGGAAACTGAATGGAGAAAAGAGAGCTAATTAAAAAAGCTGCCATCCGCCTCCTCTGATTAACTCGCTGTCTGCTCCCTGGAGAGGATGCAGAACTGGGAACACGAGGCGGGCAGCACCGGAAGTGAATGCCATTCTAGTGGTCCGTGGCGTTTTGATAGCTCATAGTAAACAGGCAGGAAGCACCGAGGGTTTGGAGTGCGTGAGCCTTGGCCCTCCCCGTGTACCGCCTCCCACGCAGGGCAGGGGTCAGTGCTGGGTTCTCCAAGCAGGTGCAGGCTGGGCAGCTCAGTCAGGCCTCATTGGAATTCCGCAGCCAGAGCCCAGCCACGTCCGGCCTCCTGATCGTCTGCTTGTGGCCCTTTGTGCTCCAGAGTTGCAGGCTGCCAGCGCCCAGGGACAGAGCGCTCAGTCCCATCTGCATCGGGGCGTGAGCGGGGCAGGCTCAGGCGGGTGTGGAGAAGCTCACGGTGTCCGTGGCTGGGTGCAGCTGCCTTTTTTGGTGAAATCTGAAGAGGTTCAGACCCCAGAGTTACCAGCAAGGGAATTAGGGTTGGGAATTTGAGGGGCAGAGGCTGTTCTTCAGAGATGGCACTTGGCGCCTGGCAGATGTGGTCCCCAGTGGAGTGGGCCCGGTGGGTGTGGACAGCGGTGACCAGCAGTGAGGACTCCAGGCTTCCGGCCCTTCGAGGATGCTCCGGAAAGAGGCAAGTTGGCTCCGTGCATCGAGTTAGTGTTGCCCCTGGTGCGTACGGTGCTGGGGGCTGGGATGAGGAAGCTGGGTTCCCAGGCTACACCCAGAGCCACCGGGCTGATCCAAACTCGTATTCGTCTTTTCTGCCCGATTGTGTACCGGCCTTGTGTTTTCCTGCCGAGAAATGGATTCTGCCTTACCGCAGGTCCCTAGATCTGTTGTTGTCCAAGCATGGATCTCACATTCTCCCCACAGACAAAAGCCGAGCTCTTTAATATTAATGTGTGTTTGTAAGAAGTCGGGCTCTCCCTCCTTGTATGTGCTGGCGCTGGCTCCTTGGAGCCATCAAAAGCAGCTCTGATGTTTCTGTGTGTCTCTGTGGGTCCCTGGGGGTGCTTTGTGGCTAGTTAGAGGGGCCCAGGTTTCTGGAAGGGTGTAGATTTTTGGCATTGGTGAAGTGAATTGCAGAGAAACAAGTTGTAAAAGCAGCATCCAGGTAGCTCTTCTGAAGGGGGCTCACCAAGCAGCTCCCTGTCCTGGTCCCAGCAGGGAGTGGAGAGATTGTTTTGGGTCCTGGTGCTCCCTGCTGGCCTCTGGCTGAGGGTCTTTAGGAGAGGGTGGTCCGTGCCCAGATCACTGGGCCTTTGTCCCTGTGGGAGCTCAGCTGTGCAGATTGCTTGCAGTGTCGGGCTTTGTGGCCAGCACACCCTGTCACCTTCCACCTGCACCTGCAGGGTCACCCTCTGAAAGGGGTTCCCCCCGATTTGCCTGCAGAGATTGTCTGTGCCCGGCAGCTTCTCATTGCCCTGGGATTCGGATCTGTTTACACCACCCTGAGGCTGCTGCTGCTGCTACACTGGCTGTCCTCAGAGGGAGGTTGGGAGGTTGGGCTCAGCCATGGACCCCTGGGCACCTTTTGCAAGCGAGCAGTGCTTGCACCCACAGACAGCATCCCAGGCTCAGTGTCTGGTGGGGTGCCTCCCCCCGGTTCAGCAGCCACAGGGAGCTGGGCAAGGTAGAAAGCTACCTGCTGGTTTCTTGAACCCGGGGTGAGGTTTTCCTCTGGAGAGCTGCTTCCCCTTGGTGCTGGGCAGTGGCTCCCCCCCCCCCCCCAGATTTATTTACTTATTTGAAAAGCAGAGTGACAGAGAGAGGGAGAGACCAAGAGAAGGAGATCTTCTGTTTGCTAGTTTACTTCCTAAATGGCTGCAACGGCCAGTGCTGGGCCAGGAACTCCATCATGGTCTGCCACGTGGTGGCAGGGGCCCAAGCACCTGGACCATCTTCCACCGTCTTCCCAGGTGCATTAGCAGGGAGCTGGCTCAGAAGCAGGGCAGCTGGGACTTGAATTGGCACTCAGATAGGGGATGCCAGCATCCTAGGTGGCATCTCAACCCTCTGGGCCACACACAACACCAGGCACCTGGGCCAAGCTTCTCCGGGTGGGTCCTCTGTTGGTCCTGTTCTCTCTCTGCATGGAGAGAATTCCCCACAGGCCACACTGTGGGGGCCACGGGCTGTTCTGTGTGACTTGGTCTGGTGCACCCTCCTCTGGCTGCCTCTCTGGCTTCCATTCATTCATTCACTCATTCACTCAATGGATGTTCATTCATTGCCTCCTCTTTTAGGCTTGGTGATCTGTGATAAACCGGGCTGGCTGCCTCTGTGGGATTTTCAGCTCCCAGAGAGAAAACTCATAATATGATTACATGCACGTTAATCTGTATACCCACATTAGGAAAAGTGCCAGGAGGGCAGGGCAGTGGTGGGAAGGATGAGATGGGTGAGATGGGTGTCTGGGCAGGGTGATGGAGAGCTGGGTCCGGGAAGTGGGTTGAGACCCCAGCAGGGCACCGTGCAGACTGGCTCTGCATCTCTTTGAATCTACATGAGCTATCATTTGCCAAAGTTCATTACAAATCTGCTTTGTGTGTTTGCCACGGAGTGGACAAGGATGTGTTCCAGGAGAGCTGAGTTCAGAGCATCCCTCATTTGGGCACCTTCGGAGCTGGTGGTGAGAGTGATCCCTGGGATGATTCCTCATGTCTGTGCCCGGGAGCTTACCCGAGTGCTGAGACTGAATTCACTGCTGGGGAGTCCGGAGGCCATGCTGTCCAGCGGGCCTGGCCCTTGGCCGCTGTCTAACCCCACATCTCCTTCTCTCCATCAGGAGTTCTGACTCTGAAGAAGCATTTGAGACCCCGGAGTCAACGACCCCCGTCAAAGCTCCACCAGCCCCACCCCCACCGCCCCCCGAAGTCATCCCTGAACCTGAGGTCAGCGCACCACCACCCCCGGAAGAACCAGGTAACCGAGGACCCTGAGCTCCCGGGGACAGCTGTGGCGGCTCCTCCTGGGGCACAGGTGGAGGTGGCGCCCACCCTGAGCTCACCCATAGCTGCTGCTGGGGCTTGTTGGCTCTGGGCGGTGTTTTATGTGAGGTGAGCAGGTGCGGTGGGTGACGCTGGGCCTTCTTTGCAGGTGTTTGGGGGAGGCCCCTGGGGGCCTTGCCCTTGAAGGCTCAGTGTCAGTGGGGACAAGTGAGTCACAGAAGTTTCTGGCCTGGTCTTGGATTGCAGTGTGGCTTCTCGCTCCTGTCAGAATGTTGGTGACTTCACACTTGTCTTCCGAACCAGAGCCACCACGGGCATGGGCACCGTGGGCAGTACAAGCAGGGGACTCCTGACCCTAAAGTGCTTGGGACCTGGTGTCTTGGGATATTTTGGATTTCTTAGAATTCTTTTCAGTGCATAATGAGTTTTCTTGGAAGTGGAACTCAAGTCTAAACATGAAGTTTGTTTGTTTCATGCACATCCTGCACACATGACCCGATTCTGTGTTTTTAGTGCACCTGCATTTTGGCTGTGACTCATCACACGAAGTCAGATGTGGAATTTTCCACTTGTGGCTTTATGTCAGGGCTCACAAAGTTCTGGATGGCCGGTGCCGCAGCTCACTAGGCTAATCCTCCACCTGCGGTGCCGGCATCCCGGGTTCTAGTCCCAGTTGGGGCGCTGGTTCTGTCCCAGTTGCTCCTCTTCCAGTCCAGCTCTCAGCTGTGGCCCGGGAAGGCAGTGGAGGATGGCCCAGGTGCTTGGGCCCTGCACCCGCGTGGGAGGCCAGGAGGAAGCACCTGGCTCCTGGCTTCGGTTCAGCGCAGTGCGCCAGCTGCAGCGCGCCAGCCATAGCGGCCATTTTTGGGGTGAACCAGTGGAAGGAAGACCTTTCTCTCTGTCTCTCTCTCTCTCACTGTCTAACTCTGCCTGTTCTGGATTGTGAGCACTTCAGATTAGGCACAGTCTGTAGGCAGGTGAGAAGGAGGAGCCCCTGGTGGTTTGTTCACTCCCCAGTACCCCTGTGCTGCCTGATTTCTTATTCTGCACTCTGCACAGACCTTGATGTTCATTTTAGATGTGGTTATTACCGGGGGAGGGAACGGACCTCACGCCCACCTCCACCCCAGTCACAAGTCTGGGGTTCCTGGGAGTGGGGCCACCCATCCTGCGAAAATTTAATACCAGGCCTGGAAGAAGGCAGGGCCTTCCAGCAGTGGCCACACAGGCTGGTCAGGGGCCAGCTGGTATTGTCCTCAGACAGGACAGCTGCAGGTCCCATATTTCATTTTTTTAAGTTGTTTCTTTATTTGTTCATTTATTCATTCAAGGAACAGAGAGGGAGGGATGGAGAGAGAATGAGAGGGAGAGAGCTCATCCATGGTTCACTCCCTAAACGGCCACAACGGCCAGGAGCAGACCAGGGGGCCAGGATCTCAGGCTCTAGGTCTCCCACGTGGGTGGTGGGAACCCAGTCACTGACATCTCCATCGCCTCCCGGGGCGGCATCAGTAGGAAGCTGGGACCTGAACCAGGCGCAGGTGTCTTAACCACTAAGCCAAGGCGCCACACTTTAAAGGACCCCATTCTGGCTGTTCTGGTCGCGCCCTCCCCGTAAGGAGTCTGCAAGGCAGGCTCCCTCCAGCTCACACGCTGGATGCTCACCAGCAGCCCCCTCCAGCCCGCCTCTTTCCCGCTCTGGCCCAGCTTCCCGAGAGCAGAGGTTTCTCTGTGCCTGCAGAGGATCCCAGGACGGGGCACAGCCCTGCAGGCCGGAGTCCTCGTGCCTGAGCCAAGGCTGTCCAGGTGAGGGACGCAGACGGCGGAGGGAGGAGCAGGACAGGCGGGCCAGGGCCCGGGCCAAGTGTACCCCTGCATTGGCTGCGGTCCAGGTGGCTGTAAAATTGAATGGCATTTGACCTTGGCTTCCTTTTTATCTGTCCTGGTTCAAGCAGACCATTGTTGCAGAAAGGACGCACAGCCCTGGGGCTCCGCTCCTCAGCAGCTGCCTCCCCCGCTCACTGGTGCTGGTGCTGGGGCCGAGGATTAGGGCGGGTTTCTGAGAGCGGTGCCATTGCTGGTGTGTGACAAATGCAGTTTTGTGTCCTCTCTTCTCTGGGTCAGCTCAGCGGCTGGCAGCAGGATCTGGATTGTGCCGAGTCAGCATAGACACTGGCTCCTGAGAGGGTACTGATTGGTATTTATTTGATTTTACAGTGAAGGAGAGATGAGAGGCTGCCCATGGCCCACCCCCTCCTGTCATTCATATCATAAAGCATATAAAAATGGATCTTCCTGAACCTCTTTTATAGGAACACTGATCGATTCACGGGGACCCCACCCTCGCAGCCTGGTCACCTTGCAAAGACCTCACCTCCTGATACGTCCAGGGTGGGGGGAGGATTTCCACATAGCAGTGCTGGGAGGACATGGACGTGTGAGCCACAGCACACGGCAAGCTGGGTGCCGAGGCCTTGCAGACCCAGGTCCGGCTGCCACAGCACTCAGGGCCTCTTTGGCCAGGCTGCTCCCACCTTTCAGATGTGTGAGTTACACGTGCCCAGGTCCAGGAGGCGACGCTGATGGGGATTCTGAGCTCTGACCAAATGTGGGGACCCATGTGTTACGGGGAATGCTCAGATGGGGCAAGTTAGTGTCAGCTGGTGAGGGGTGGACGGGGGGTGGACGTGGCCTGGCAGAAGCTGGCTCTGTTTCCCAGGAGCCCCAGCCATTGAGCCAGAGCTATGGGGGGGGGGTCTACAGCCACCAGACCCAAAGCCCCTTTCATCCCAGGATGGGGGGATGACAGGGAATCAGGGGCTGTGTAGACAGGCGAGGAACATGAGAGGGTGGTGACCGCACCTGCCCATGGTGGCCGTGTTCACATGCCTGGGCGGCCTGAGTGGGGACACCAAGACCCTGGCAGGGCTCACAGGTGCTTCCCATGGTGACCATCCTGGAGGGTCCTGACAGCTCTACATGGCCACAGTGGCCCCTATACCCTCTCTACCGACAGCCAGTGTACCCTAGGATGCTGGGGGCCCCCACTAGCCCCAGGCAGATGACTTAACCATTGTCCTCCAGAGGACAGGGCTGTAACCAGGCCCTGTGAGTGCCATCCTGTCCCAGACAACACGTGATGATGATAATATAGCAGTAGTAACGTTTGGGAGGTGGTAGTGGGGACAGTGACAATGAGGCCCGGCAAGGTTGGGGAACTTGGGCCAAGGTCACCGAGCTGATGAGCGGCAGAGCCATTTCAGCTGCCCTTTATCTGGTTCTGAGCTGTCTGGCCCTGCCCTCTGCTGAGTCCCAGCATTGTCCTCGTGGTCAGACAAAGCGCCTTTGCAGAGCATCTCATTTCATGGTTGCCATGAGGGCACTGAAGGGGATGAGCCCCTTTCCCAGCTGAGAAGCAGGAGGGGAGGCCTGGGTCCCAGCACACGTTTGGTTGTCGCCTCTGCTCATCTGTCTCCCCTCCATTCCACACAGGGAACAGTCAGGTCTGCAAATGGACAGCAGCCTGGGTGCTCCTGTGGGGGCCTGGCAGGATGGACTGGGGCCTGTGGGCACCGGGTCCCAGCAGGACAGTGGGCAGGGAAACTGACACAGGAGAGAAGCAGCAGCCAGCAGAGCGAGACAGAGCAGTGACGTTGACCGGGCTTGAGACAGAGCCAGGATCCAGCGCAGGGCCATGTGAGTCCCCTGTGCACCGCCCCCGGCCGGGCCTGTCACCGTGCTGCTCCTGGGTGCCTGTGGCTTGTGTCGCTCCTGCCCCACCCAGGCTGTCCACACCCTAGCGAGGGCACATCCGTCAGCCGCTGACAGGTGGATCTGGTGGAAACGGTTGGTTTTCACGCAAGCATTTCTCATCACTAATTGAGTCAGTGTGGTTAATAATTGTCGTGACCCACGCGGCCTCAGTCAGGACTTTTTCCTCCCGAGCCTGCGGGATTGACTGTGCTTTGAGAGCAGACGCAAGAGCAGGACAGACACGCAGGGAGCAGCAGAGCACAGCGCTGCTGGACAGTGGTCTTGGGGCAGCAGAGAGTGAACAGCTGTGCACGGCAGGGAAGTCGAGGCAGCGTGGCCCCCTGCCGCCCCTGCAGAGTGTTAGGGCTACTTCCTGCAGCCCCGTGCTTGGGCCACTTGGGGAGGGTGGCTGCGCTGTCTGTCACTGCAGTAGCCCCTTGCCTCCTGCCTCAGAGACGGCAGGGAGACTGTCAGAGAGCCATTCCAGCCCGTGCTGAAATCCCGCTCATTCCCATGGGCAAGTAGACGTGGCCACTGGAGGTTCTAGGTATGAGCACAGGCCCAGGTGGAAAGCAGTGCGGGGAGCCAGGTTCCAGGCTTCCCTGACCAGGAGATGCACCTGCGGCCCCTGTTAAACGGGGGGTCGTGAGCCCCATCCCAGTCGTGCTGAGACATTTCTCCAGGGAAGGGCAGGTGGAAGGGCTGAGGTTTTAATGGGCATCTCAGGGGTGTCCAGGCTGGACAAGTCTGAGAAAACTGACTGCATCACGGGCTTGCTGTGGGCTGCCCAGAGCTGCCAGTGACAAGACCAAGTCATGTTCAGTTTCTGTTGTTAACTTGCTTAAAACAGAGACCTGTCCCCAGGATGGATACAAGTTGTCATAAGTTGCTGTTCGTGTCCCTAGAAGGTGTGCAGCTGTGTCCCCTGGGTTGATACCATTTGCCCTTGACCTAGTGGTATAAGGGTTGTCACCTTTGGCCCCCTGGGCCCAGGAGACCCCTGCCCAACCTAAACTCATTGAGACAGGGGGAGAGGAAGGGCAGCCCCCCGCAGCTGGCAGCAAGTGAGCTCCTAGGACGTCCAGCCTGGCTCAGGGGTGTGGCCTTGGAGGGGATTGGGTACATCAGCTGTCGCTTACTAGCGTTCTCCCTTTCCTTAACATGGGGGTTTTATTGGCCAGCACTGGTGTTGTGGACAGAGTGGTGTCTGCCCCTGCTCAGCCTCCAAGTTCATGTCCCCTTCCAGTGCGATTGTATTTGGAAATAGAGCCTTTAAAGAGGTCATCCAGGTTAAATGGGGTGAGAGGGCGGGGCCAGGGAGGCATGGGCCCCAGGACAAGGAGGAGGCCTCAGTGGAGACCAAACCTGCCACCACTCTGATCTTGGAACTGTGAGAGAGGCGCTTCTGTTGCGTAGGGCGCTCGGGCTGTGGTCCGTGGTGGTGGCAGCCCAGGGAGACCGTGCAGCTGGAACCCCCTCGCCCCCACCATGATGAAGCATGGATGCTGAGTTTATCCTCAGACGGAACCTGGAACCTGGAGCCAGTGTGACAGCCTTGCTCTTGCCTTCCCTGTGTCCACAGCACACTGCACGGTGGTGGACGTGGGGGAGGCACCCCGGATTATTTGTGAATGAGTGAATGTTAGCACGTGCCTCGTGCAGATATGATACATGTGTTCAGAGATCCAGAGGGAGGAGGGGCCCTGGGCAACTGTAGGCCGTGTGTGTGGCTGTCAGCTTTCACGTGCAGGGCCCTCCCAGCTCTGTGGGGGACTTCACGGAGCAGCCTGGCCTGGTCACCTCCCAGTAGGAGACAGGAGCTCAGCCGGGAGCCAGGGGCCATGTCTGCAGACGCTTTGGTCACAGCTGGTGGCGGGTAGGGGCTGAGGACGCTGCTGGGTGGCCTACAGGGAACAGGCCCGCCCCGACAGATGCGGTGTGGGGCCCTTGATTTAATTAGGAGACGTCGGTTCTGAACAGGAAGCCGTGCTAAGCAGGCAGCAGCCTTTTCTTCTGGGGGAAACTGAGCAGATGGTTCGGCTGCGTATCTGCCGACGGTCACGTGGTTCGGGGAAATGACTGGTGTTCGAAGGCTGCTGGGGCACGAGCTGCAGCTCACGGGGGGACGACGGGCACTTGCGGGCCTGGCTATGGGAACACTGGCACCGCCCGAGCCTGCCTGCCCTCTTCTCAGGGGCCGCTTGAAAGCACCTGGTCCTCCCCAGCATCCCCTGGGCCTCTGCCCTCTGCCCTGGGTGTCCCAGGGCCATCACCCTGGGCAGGGGACCAGGTCAATGCTGCTGGAGGATGGGTGCCCGAGGTCCCAGGGAAAGGGTGGGGGTGTTTCAGAAAAGAGAGGGGAGGGGGCCTCTGCTTTGAGGATGAGAAGGGGGCTGTGTGTTTGGGTGGCGCTGGAGAGGTCATGTGGCAGAGAGAGCAGAGCCGGGGCCTTCACCCCGACACTGCACGGTTAGGCCACCTAGGAGGGGGAAGGGCTTGCTGCCAGGATGCTCGCCCATGTTTCCGGAAGGTGCTGTCCGCCCAAGAGGCATTTATCGAGCCTGCGGGAGAGCGTGGCTGCTGGGGGAGAAGCAAGGGTAAGTAAGAGCAGCTCCTGGGCTCAGGAGGCGTCAAGTCTCCCTGTGCTCTCATCTCCCATCCTTGATTGACGCCCTGCACAGAGTGCTCTGGGCAGAGCCGGGCGCGCTGCAGGAAACGCCACGTGCACGGGGCAGGCGTGGCCGCGCTGCTCGGAGACGTCCCTGTGAGGGCCAGCTCGGGGCTAGGTGGGCGTTCCCAGCCCTGGCTGGTTGTTGGCACAAGGACAAGGTTGCCAGAGTTAGCAGGGTGAAACGTGGACCTCAGATGAACATGACTGGGACACAGAGGCTTATACTAAAAACATCCATTTATCTGAAATTGAAATTTAACCATATTTTATCTGGCTGCTGTGCCAGTGTGTGTGTGTGTGTGTGTGTGTGTGTGTGTGTGTGGTGGGGGGACAGTAAGAACACAACACGAAGTCACCATGGGGCCAGCTCCTCCCTCCCTCCCTTCCTTCCTTTTTTTTTTTTTTTTTACATTTATTTATTTATTTGAAAGGCAAAGTTACAGAGAGGCAAAGGCAGGGAGACAGAGAGGTCTTGCATTAGCTGGCTCACTCCCCAAATGGCCACAAGGGCTAGAGCTGAGCCAGTCTGGAGCCAGGAGCTTCTTCCTGGTCTCCCACGTGGGTGCAGGGCCCAAGGACTTGGGCCATCTCCTGCCTTCCCACGTCACAGCAGAGAGCTGGATCGGAAGCAGAGCAGCCATGACTCAAACCAGCACCCGTCTGGGATGCCAGCGTCTCAGGCACTGCTGTGCCACAGCACCGGCCTCTCATCTGACAGCCTGTGTTGTCTGTTTGTTTGGCCTCTTCACCCTGAGGGCTGTGGCCTGCAGGAAGGCAGGGGTCGTGTCTGTTTTGTTCGTGATCAGATCCCCAGTCCTGGGGGGGCTCTTGGTGGACGTGTTTTGAATGCCTGGTCCGAGCTGTCCCCTCATCAGCTCTCATGGCTGCCATTTCACAGAGGAGGGGACTGAGGGCAGAGTTGCCCAGGATTTGTCTCCCCACGGGGTGGAGGTCTGGCTCGGGACGGGACAGGCCTGTCAGTGACAGCTCTGTCCATCTCCCCAGGATGCAGCTCTGAGACGACTTCCGTCACCGATGGCCCCCGGCATGACTCGGTGGAAGGCAGCCCGTTCCGTCCTCCCTCGCACTCCTTCTCGGCCGTCTTCGACGAAGACAAGCCGATAGCCAGCAGCGGCACATACAACTTGGACTTCGACAGCATCGAGCTGGTCGATTCCTTTCAGAGCTCGGAGCCTCGCTCCCCGGACGCCAAGGCCCCGGAGTGCCCCGGGGGTTCACGGAGGAAGTCCACGGACTCCGTGCCCGCCTGCAAGTCCTCACTGCCCCGCTCCCTCAGCCTGCAAGCTGGCGACTTCGATGGCGCTTCCGGCGCGGCTGGTCCCGAGGCCGCGGCCCTCGCCCCAGATGCCTATGGCACGGGTTCCAGCAGTGCTTCCAGTACCCTTAAGCGAACTAAAAAGCCCAGGCCACCATCCTTGAAGAAGAAACAGACCACCAAGAAGCCCACGGAAACCCCCCCGGTGGAAGAGACGCAACCGGAGCCTGCCGGCGAGGGTCCCGTCCTCGCCAAGGAGCATGTAGCATCGGAGACAAAAACGGAGCCAGCCAAGCCTGAGGGTTCTCCATCAGCCTCGTCGGAGGAGAGCCCCCCGGAACCTGCCGCCTGCCCGCCGGACTGCGAGGGCGCGGGAGGAGCCAGCGCCCCGGCCTCGGCGGGCGGCAGAGTGCAGAACTCGCCCACCGTGGGGAGGAAAGCCTTGCCTGCCAGCACGGCCCCCGAGGCGGCGGCCGTGACCCCCGCGGATAGTGGGGGCGCAGGGGACTCCCCCGCCAGAGGGCTGTCGGTGAGGCTGGAGTTCGACTACTCTGAGGACAAGGGTGGTTGGGACAGCCAGGGTGACGGCACGCCTGCTAGCAAAAAGACAGGCAAAAAACCGGTCGCCAAGATGCCCCTACGGAGGCCCAAGATGAAAAAGACCCCCGAGAAACTCGACAACGCTCCTGCCTCACCCACCAGCTCCCCCGCCGAGCCCAGTGACATCCCTATGGCCAAAGGTACCTATACCTTTGATATTGACAAGTGGGATGACCCCAACTTTAACCCTTTTTCTTCCACCTCAAAAATGCAGGAGTCTCCCAAACTGCCCCAACAGTCCTACACCTTTGACCCAGAGGCCTGTGATGAGTCCGTGGACCCCTTTAAGGCGTCCTCTAAGACCCCCAGCTCCCCGTCTAAGTCCCCAGCCTCCTTTGAGATCCCAGCCAGTGCCATCGAAGCCGGTGCGATGGACGGGGATGGGCTCAACAAGCCCGCCAAGAAGAAGAAGACGCCCCTCAAGACGTAAGTGCAGGGGTGGCGGAGGGCAGGGTGGGAGGCAGGGGACCCTGGCCATGGGCCCGCGTAACCACTGGCTGCCCCAGCCTTGGCCCTGGTTGCTGTGTGATGCCATGTTTGCGCCCGTCCACACGCTGTTTCAGGGCTCAGCCGTGCTTGATCTTTTGCCTCAGTAAAGTTGGTACCCAAGGACCGTGATGTTCCGCTCGGGGAAGGCTGGGAAGTACCCCTAGGAGGGAACAGCCCCTGTTGGCCACTGACCTCCCTGTTTAGCCTGGGAATCTCTTCGGAGAGCCTTGCCTTTGCCAAAAGCCAGGAGATGCCCT
Source organism: Sylvilagus floridanus (assembly GCA_949820135.1). Classification (NCBI taxonomy): domain Eukaryota; kingdom Metazoa; phylum Chordata; class Mammalia; order Lagomorpha; family Leporidae; genus Sylvilagus; species Sylvilagus floridanus. The sequence goes on from OX463235.1 coordinate 72,358,223, forward strand.
TTACAATATGGTTACCATTCATAGCACTTATTTCTGGCTGTTAAGCAGACTGTAGTCCAGGAGGCAAATGTCGTAGGCGCCGGGAGGCCCCTGGGGGAGAGCTGAGTCGGGCCCCTGTGTGCACCCTGACCAGCCCTGAAGAACCCTGTCCCCTACCCCCACCCTGAATCCTTCCCTCTCTCTAGTCACTTTTTCAAAAAGATTCATTTTATTTATTTGAAAGGCACAGTGATAAATATAATATATATATGTGTGTGTGCATATATATATATATATATATACATACATACAGAGAGAGAGAGATGGAGAGAGAGAGTGAGAGATCAGTCTCCATCCACCAGTTCACTCCCCAAAGCTGCGACATCCAGGGCTGGTCCAGACTGAAGCCAGGAGCCTGGAGTGCCTTCTGGGTCTCCATATGGTGACAGGGGTCCAAGCACTGGGCCGTCCTCCACTGCCTTCCAGGCCACTAACGAGAAGCCAGATCAGAAGGGGAGCAGCCCAGACTTGGACCGTGCTCCTATATGGCGTGGGGGCGTTGTGGGCATCATCAGCTTAACCCGCCGTGCCGCAACGCTGGCCCCTCTAGGCTCTTTTCGTAGGCGGGAGTCCGAAGGCCCTGTAAGTTCAGCAGGGCAACCTGGAGCTGAACGGGACAGGCCAACCCCATGGTCCCCCGGAGCTCAGGAGCCCTCGGGCCTTGTGTCTGCCTCGTCCGTGCCCAGAGTTCATCCCAGGCTGTGACTCGGCTCTGGCTCGCATAGCTGCAGGGACCAGGAGTGGTGTGGTGGCCGCTTGTAGCTTTGTGGCTGCCCTGAGACATGTCAGCCGTAACTCAGCAAGGCTGAGACGAATCCCCCAGAGGCAGTGCAGAGAGCGGGCCACAGTGCTGGCCCCTCTGAGTCTGCCTGGCACGAACGAGAGTGAGTGACCCATTCACCCTCACCCTGGGCTCCCGCATACCCTGAATGTCTGACATGAGCCTTGGGTTCCTCTGCTCTGTGCGGTGGTGGCTAGGCCTTCCCTGCCAAAAACATCCCCTTATCCTGGGTCAGTTACCCAACCAGCCTATTCATAGAGACTCCAGAAAATCCACGCTGGAAACTTCAATCTGGAAGAGGAAAAATCCAGAATCTCTCCCACAAGCCGTGTCCTCTCATCTGTGAAGCAGGTCACTCGTGGCCACCCCTCCTTCCCTGAGATAGCCTGCTTGTAGTCTGTCCCCAGCCACGTGCTTGTCCCAGGGTCGGTGCTAACGCAGGTCGGGGAAGTTCACGCCACGTCCCCCAGTGTCACCTCTGGAGCAGCTGGAGGCTGTTGGCTCAGAAGACCCTGTGCTGGGGCCACCCGTGCCTTGTGGGGTCACGAGACCCCGGAGAGTTGTTCCCCAGCAGCGCCTTTCCAAACTGCAGCTGCGACCCAGCCTCCCAGGCAGGATCTACAGCGATGGCTCTCGTCTCCTAACCCATTAGGAACTGCTTGTCTGCAGGTGGATCCTTTTTGTCAGTTCCTCTGTCTGTCTCTCTTCTCTTTGTCTTCTTGTCGTAGGATGGTTGAAGATGTGATGTCTGTGTGTTCTCTGTTGTAAGTACATTTAACAGAATCTGCCTTGTGTGCCAAATGTGCTTTTTTCTCTGCCTTTTGTTTCTGCTTCCAAGCCTTTTTTATGTCCTGTCCGTGGCTGCTACTGACACGTGTCCGTGGCGGGCTTGGGAATGACGGGGCCCGGGGCTCCCAGCTGCAAGGTGCTTTTGCTGTTTCATGGTGATTAGCATAAGTGAGACTGCTTGGCTGTGCAAACGTCATTACCCAACATCTGCCTGCTTGTTGGGAATGAAACTTTTCCCCTCCCCAGTGCATATTGGATGTCTTCATCTGAAATGCATACATTCTTTTTTTTTTAGCTCCTCCTTCCATTCTTTCACTTAAATGGGACAAGCAGGCGATTGCTTTCACCAGCACGTTGGCTTCATGTTCAAACGGCCGCTCTGTCTAGGCACAGGCGGTGACTGCCCAGGTCTTTAAGCCCATGAGACACAAAGTTGGGGCCATGCCACGTGGAGGCCCGCAGGAGCATACTGAGATCCGGGTCAGCTCCCAAGTGGAGCGCATGGCTGTGAGAGCCATCGCCAGGCTGCCCTGGGCCGGGGCCTTGGTCCTCCTGCCGGGTGCCAGCATGCCCCAGCCGCCATCCGTGCTGACCGCCTCTGTCTCTGCTGGCCAGCAGCGATCTTGTGGGCGGCACTCAGGGCTCCAAAGATGCCTGCTTTTTGCTTGACCTTACGAGGGCAGCTGCCCTGGTCCCATGCGTCTGGAGGCCCCAGACCCGCGTGGCGTCTCTCAGGCTGTCTTCTGCCCAAGGGATTTCTTTAGGATTTCTAAGCCATTTAGCAATTACAAAACAGAGTTGCCTACTCATATGCATGAATAAATATGTGCTTCAAGCTGCGATTGCACTGTCTACGGCACATTCCATAAATGCTGGAAAGAGCCACTTACAGCCCTTCTCATGACTGAATGCCATTGTTGGAGCATTGTATTTGAGAGAACACAGGGAAGGAACTTGAATGTCAACCTGCTCTGCCCATCCGGTTAACGTGGAGTGCTGGAGAGGGTGATGGGGTCTCAGTTGAGGGACTCTCCCCACCAAAGCCCGTGGAGGGGCTGGCTGGGTCGCCCGGGCAGGGGCCAGTCTGCAGGGTGGAGAGGGCCTCTGTCCTGGCCATGGAAGTGGATCCTGACCTCCAGTGGACCTCATGGAGCCATTCATGTTGAAGTCGTCCCTTCCTCCTGGGCTCTGCCGTCCCCGCCCCTCAGGAGCCTGGTCCGATGTTCCCTTTGCCTCGAACCCCCCCCCCCATTATGTATATGAAGGTGACCAGGAGACTCAACCAGTGTTAGGAAGGCGTAAAAGGTCATCTCATCCCCAGCCCTGCCTTGGGACAGAGTCCCCCCTTTTTTTTTTTTTTTAATTTTTGACAGGCAGAGTGGATAGTGAGAGAGAGAGAGACAGAGAGAAAGGTCTTCCTTTGCCATTGGTTCATCCTCCAATGGACGCCGCGGCTGGCGTGCTGCGGCTGGCGCATCATGCTGATCCGAAGCCAGGAGCCAGGTGCTTCTCCTGGTCTCCCATGTGGGGCGGAGCCCAAGCACCTGGGCCATCCTCCACTGCACTCCCGGGCCACAGCAGAGGGCTGGCCTGGAAGAGGGGCAACCGGGACAGAATCCGGCGCCCCAACCGGGACTAGAACCCGGTGTGCCGGCGCCGCAAGGCGGAGGATTAGCCTGTTGAGCCACGGCGCCGGCCTGGACAGAGTCCCTTGTAGTAGGCTCAGAGTTCCTGTGAGTGGGCAGGGCTCTGTGCATCTCCCTGAGGTCCAGAACATTCTGTGTCTGCACAGGTCCTTGGGCTGTTTGTGAAGTGCTGTTTGCAGATGGGATCCTATGCTTTGGTGTCCTGAGCCTAGGGCTCCTCCCTCTACCTGAGTTGGCTCTGACATTCTAGAAGAGTCAGGATGAATTAATCCACTCCCCAAAACTTTGCTTTATAAAATAAGAACATTTAGTTAAATTTAGCATCATTTTCTGGGTCAGCTCTCCAAAATGGCATCTCTTTAAGGATTTCCAGCTTGATGGATTTATTTCTCTTGAGGGCAAAAATAATATCTGTGAAAAAAATTAAGGAATTGGTGTTGGCATGGAGCGGGTGGCTGGTGTTGGGGTGGGGTGGGGTGGGGGGTGTGGCCAGACAGCTCAGCAGAGGTGGGGCTGAGCCTGCTCCATGTTGTTCTAGAGTGTTCTGCACCTCTGTTCGTTGTGTTTACATTTTCCATTTTGTTTCCAGTGACACATTTAGGGTGAAAAAGTCGCCAAAGCGATCTCCTCTCTCTGACCCACCCTCTCAGGTACGATGTCGCCTCCATCTCTCTTTATGGCTCACCTGGGGAGGTCGTGCGGCTGCCGTGTGTCCGCTCCCCATCTGCACAGGTGTCCTTGGTCATGCTGATCGTGGTCCCAGAGCCCCTCCTGCCTCCCACACCGAGGCTACTGCGTGTCTGCCCTTCACCTTGGGGAAGATCCGGGTGTGTCCCAAGAGTGGGAAGGAACGCCCGGGAAGAGGGAAAGCGTCTCTTGGGTTCTGTGGGAGTCTTGGGCCTGTTCTGGCCGTGAACCTGCTGGAGCGGATCTGACTTTCAAGTTCAGAAAGTCTTTGGAGATAAATGAATATGGAGGAAACAAAACCGGGGAGAGGGAATAGCTAAATACGAGAGTACTTCTAAAAGCTCACGGAACTTATAACTGAAAGATAAGCTTATTCGGGCGTGGGAGATTGGGAAACCCATGCATGATTTTCTCTTAATATGTGTCTTCCACGAACCTTTTGAAGACCGCTTGTGTGTGCCGTGTCTTGTTCCCTGGTCACCCTCAAGCCTGTTTGCCATACCATTTGGGGGCTATTTCCGGGTCATAAAACATACAAACCCCATACTCCTCCAAGTCCAAGCCAACAAAACTTCAGCTGCAGACCCCAGACCCAGGAAGAGGGTCCCTATCACAGCTCATGCCACTGTATCCTGTTCCGCACCACAGTCTCCGGCAGACATGGGTCAGACCGCCTTTGCTCAGCCTCCAGAGAGTAAAGGGAGGATTGTCCGGCGGTGCTGGCTGCCAGGGGCCGGCGAGTCGGGGGCACTGGTGAGCCTGGAGCAGCTGGTGAGCCTAGAGCCGGCAGGAATGTCTCAGCCAGCCAGAGCCCAAGATTGTGATTTTTGTTTGTTCGTTTGTTGGAGCCCACGGTCACTCCCAGAAACGCACAGGACGCTCAGAGAGAAAGGATGTGTTTCTTGGGGACCATGTGGAGCAGGGCCCGAGGAGAACCCGCGGCGGATGTCGGCAGGGACCTGTCCCGGGTCGGGGGCCCGGACCCCAGGCTGGGTGCAGTTTGGTTCCTGAGCGGGAGATGAGGGAAGACACTGCTTCCTTTGCCCACCAGGACCCCACCCCGGCTGCGACGCCGGAGACACCGCCGGTCATCTCTGCCGTGGTCCATGCCACAGACGAGGAGAAGCTGGCGGTCACCAACCAGAAGTGGACATGCATGACGGTGGACCTGGAGGCCGACAAGCAGGATTTCCCGCAGCCCTCGGACCTGTCCACCTTCGTCAACGAGACCAAGTTCAGTTCCCCCACAGAGGGTAAGCAGTGCGGGGGCCGGCAGGGCGTGGGAGAGGAAGTTCTCAGCCAGTGACCACCATGTGCTGGGTCCCGTCTGCACATCGTCCCCAAGGCTTGCAGCCGAGGCTGAAGACAGCCTGGGACAGCCGTCCCTCCCCTGAGACACCTCTAGCAAGCAGCACAGTGCCCTGCGTACCCAGGGGCCCTCTGTGCCTTCCTGGCCACGTGCTTCCTTCCTTTTGTGATTTTGAAAAACCCAATGGGAAGGGAGCATCATGCTAGCCAAACGCTCAATGTAGGCCCCTCCTGTCTGGGGTCTCTGGGTGCCCCTTCTTGGGTGTTCAGACACAGAGGCCACACAGAGGTCCACCCCGGCTAGCTGACGGGGTGCAATCCCTTCCTGGGGGCCCCAGGCACTTTGCAGAGCTCAGTAGCTGGTCTCCTCCTGCTGCTGTCTGGGTCTCTGGCTTGAGTCAGCACAGCATGACTGGGTGAATCAAGAAGCGCGTAGAATCGCTTCCCACACAGAGGCCTCTGCACGTGGGCTCCCGTGACTCCTGTGCTGCTAGGAAGATAGGACAGGCGGCTCGAGCCTGCCTCCTGCAGGGTGCAGCTGTCCTTGGTGTCCCAGGGCATACACCCCTACCTGAGTCTTAGCCCAGGGCTGGCGTCTCCACCCTCTGGCTCACGTGATGGGTGTGAGTTTCCTTCCAAGATCTTGATTGGTCGCCACGTCTTTGCTGCTACTGAGACCTCCATGCAGCGACCACCCCCGTCTGGGCTGGGCAGGGGGTGGTGAGTCCTGGCTTCTTGTTGTGTGCCACGATCCGGCTTCTCTTGGAGGTGTCCCGTGTGTCCGTGAGACCTCACGGTGGAACTGGGTGTGGTTGTGGTCAGAGTATTTCACGGGAGAAATCTTGTCTTCAGAATGTTGGATTCTTCTCACCCCACAAAGCTGCCTTTCCATATGTAGCCATGAGAAGATGACCCTATTTCATATATATGTATGTGTGTGTGTGTGTAGATGACTCCTGGCCCTTTCTGCAAAAGAGAGCCTTTTTGGTGAGCTGTCAGGTTGGCCCCCTGGCCTGGTGTTTGGGAGGCTTACGAGTGACCTCACCCTAACCTGCCACCTGAGGCCCCAGGACCTGGCCCTGGGCCCTGCGGATCCTCATCTCCCTCTGCACTCACACCTGAGCCACAGGCCTTACCTGCATGGAATCTTTCCCCTGGATCCCCTCCCCCAGCTGCCAGCCCACCCCAGTGTTTCCCACCCTGGCCTGTCTCAGGCCTGCCCCCTCCCAGCCTTTCCCTGGTGGCTCCCTGGACAGCCAGTCCGTGTGTTTGGTCACGTGATGCTTCCATGAGGACCTGGGTGTGTTTCTTGCCTCCCTCCTCAATTTTGTCTCAATGGCACGAGCTCTCTGGTTCCGCTGGGTGTTCCCCCACCCCTGAGCTAGTGATGACTAAAGACAGGTCTGTGAGAAAGGAAGTGCAAGGCCAGGCAGGTGCACAGCTCCGTGTCAACTCAGTGGACTTGAACTCTGCAGCAGCCATCACCTGTGTGGGAGGGGTGTCGTCCCCGCAGTGGCACGGGACGTGGAGCATGGGCATCGGTCTTGGCCACTGAGGTTTCCTCGCTAGTTCACACCACTGGATCTTGAGACAAAGCTTCTGACTATCAGAGAAAACTGGGAAAGGCCAGCCTGGGCTTGGCGTGGTGTAGGAGAATTCAGAGGCGTGGAGGTCGGGATGGGGGTGTAGGAATGACACAGGCGCCTGGAGCGGGAAGGGGCTCGCCCGGTGTCTCAGCACCAGCCGCTGGGCTCTCTGCTGCCCACTCCTGGAGAATGAGGCTGTTGAACCAACCAGGCTTCCCTGCTGCGTGCGCGAGAGCAGTGGTGAACAGCCTCAGCCTTTAGCATTTCAACACAGCCCCCATGGAGCGAGTTTAGAAAGATGCCCAGGTGACCACAGTCCCGCGTTTGGACCATAATTGTGTCCACTCTCGGTGACACTCACCGTCTTCTATTGATTAAGACAGCCCCGGACCAGCCACTCTGCACGTCTGTTCAGTAAGTGCCCTGCTCTGAGATGTGACCTCGTTCAGCGCAGGGTCGTGGGATGACACCTCCCCCTGGGCCCCTAGGGATGAAGAGGTTAGGAAGCACTGGGCTTCCCAGCTGGGGAGCGCTCCCCTGCCTGGGGCCCCCAGACCCTGGGCGGGGGCCGTTTGCAGGTGGTTTTAGAGTCATGAGTCTGGGTGGCCGTTGGTGCCCACCTGGCTCCCATCTCCCTTAGCACAGCTCCATCGGTGCTTCCTGCCCGTGCCCACTGCGGGAGGGCGTCCTCCTCCGGAGCCTAGTGGTGGCATCGCTGCCCCATGACGCACACCGAGAAGGGAGACAGCAGGGAGCAGTAGGTCCGGACCAGCAGTGGGTCTGGTCACGGCCCTTTCTGTTTCTGTGACTCATCGTAGCGCTTTTATCCTCTTTTTTTTTTTTTTTAAGATTTATTTCCTTCTTGAAAGAATTATATAGCACATTCACATGCCAGAGAGAGAGAGAGAGAGAGAGAGAGAGAGAGAGAGAAGGGTCAAGATCGATCTTCCAGCTACTGGTTCCTACCCCAGATGGCTGGGGCTGGGCCAGTTGAAAGCCGGGAGCCTACAGGTCCATTCAGGTCTCCCACAAGGGTGCAGGGGCCCAAGGACTAGGGCCATCTTTTGCTGCTTTCCCAGGTGCATTAGCAGGGAACTGGATAGTCAGTGGAGCAACTGGGACTCCAACCCTCGCCCGTAGGGGAGCCGCGTCGCAGGCAGCAGCTTACCCGGCTGTGCCACAGTGCCAGCCCCAGAGCTTTTCTTACCCTGTTCCATCTTCATCCTGCAGGCACTTGGGCTCCATTTTCCAGAGAAGTCAATAGGTGTAGAGCAGCATGGATGAGTTGGCCTCCCGGGTCCAGGGTGTGGAGGTCTGAACTCCCCTGCACTCTTCAGGGCCCCAAGCCAAGCTCTAGCCAGTAGAGTCCACTGCAAACAGCTGTCAAGCCTCCTGGCTGTGCTGGGCCCCAGGGTGAATGAGTACCTGGAGTGCCCTTGGATGGGGCAGAACCTGCAGAAAATAACCTTGGGCCTCTGGTCCTGCAGCGTCTGAGGGGAATGATCTTGCAGTTCTGTGGGGGACCCTGCTCTGGGTGGAGGGCGATGTGCCACTGGGTGCCGTTGGCATGGCACCTTCCTGGGCTGCCAGCAGCGTGTGGCCTGGTGTGAAACTGGAGCGGAAATTGGACATGGCTGTCCTCCCCACGCCTTTGCTGGGAGGCTCAAATCGAAAGCAGATGAGCGGGATTGGGAGCCGCAGTGTCAGGAAGATGTGTCCTCGGCATGTTGGAGGTCACCCCAGAGGACAGGAAGAGGTTTTCTTCCTCTTGCATGCTGCCCAGGCCATTTGGTAAATTATAAATGAGGGCCCTGGGGCTGTGAGCAGCAGTGGGGACAGGTTCTGAAGGAGCGTCTCCGAGTGTCTGCCAGGCACCTGGGACTCAGTGCCCACGCAGAAGGCGGCCCCAGAACCAGGACTGTGGGATGCCAGTGTGTCTCGGCGACAGAGCACCCTGTTTTGGTACTGCCTGGTGTGGCCCCTGAAGGGAGGGATGGGAGTCCCAGGGCAATGGCAGGGGAGACCCCTGGCGGGGGGGGATGAAGGCAGGTAAGTGAGCTTAGTGACCCAGGCCCACACGGATGCACTTGCCAGGAGGTACCCGGTGGGAGGCTGTGCCGAGGTGGACGGTGCTCCCCGGCCACAGGTCCCTGGGGAAGCCTGTGGCAGGCGCTGGCTGGTTTGGCACAGTTCTGGTGCTGTGCGCCGTGCTGGCTTCTGCTGGCAGAGTCCTCTCAGGTAACCTGGGCTGATCGGACTGGCCCTTCTCCTGGCGGCTGGGAGGAAGCACTGTCTCACCGTGGCCTTCTCCAGGCTACACAGCCCACGAAGGTGGCCGTTCTGGGTCCTCCCTTAGAAAGGGACAGTCCTAGAAAAGGCCTGGGGGTCACCTTGCCCCTCTCTGCCCCCACCCCCATTTCTCAGGCGAGGAGGATATTCTGTCTTCTTCAGCTATGGCATGGCTGTCTCGCGTCCCAGTGAGTGCCACCCCGTCTCCAGTGTGTGCCCCAGGCTCTGCTGTGCTTTCCCAGGGATGCTCGGCTGGTGGTCCAGGCACGCGGGAGGCAGGAAGCCTTTCTGGATGTTTATCAGCCAAACCACCTGCGGGCTTGCTGTCCCGAGGACACGCGGAGAGGCCTGGAGGGTTGTCCACGTGCTCGTCTGCGTGCTTGGGCACGTGCGTTTGCTCAGCCGCAGCCGTGCAGGCTGGCGGGTTTGAAGAGTCTTTGAGGAAATACGTCAACTTAAAGTTTATATTGAAGAATTGGTTTTTCCAGTGATGCCTTCAACATATGCAGAAGTAAGGGGGATTTAGGTCAGAGCTGCCATTTCTATTTATTTTCACCTAAGAAGTATGAGGCCTTAAGCCCCAGGGATCAGCGCAGGTGCTTTTGCATAGCAGGTTTCCGAGCAGGTCGCGGGCACGTCTTGTGGACAGCTGGTAGCTCCGGCTTCTGGTTTTTGCAAGGTCACAGTCATTTCCATTGCCCGCCTCATCGCACCTGCTCTGCCTATGTGGTCCTCAGTCTGTTGCTAGATGGGAAGTTCAACTGAGCAGCAGGGTGGGCTCTCCACAGGGAACCATCCAGGTGCCTGAGCCTGACGGTGAGGCTTCTAGTCTCTGAATACCTAGAATTTTCTTTGCAGCCTGAAGTCGCCTTTCAATTTGAAATAGGTCACCTCTCCACCTTCTTGGACTTCTTAGTCTTTGCATTTGGAAAATTTACTTTGGATAGAACTTGGGGAATGTTCCAGGCGGCTGGCAAAGCTTCTCTGACTTGCAACTCTGGGGGAGCAGTGTCTGCCCTTCGGTTGCTTCTGATAGGGACTGGAGCAGGATTCATGGAGGCAAGTGTGGATCCAATTCCGGCATGTCATCAGGCTGTATCACTGATGTGAGAGTCACAGAGAACACCAGCACCCAAAATGCACATGCTGTGATCCAACAGCTTTGTCCAAAAACTGATCGCCACGGCCACACCTGTGCTTGGTCGTGGTTTGATCAAGTCTCCGGGCCCTTAGACCCTCTCACAGCAGAGGAGCCTGTATAAAAGCTGTGTGCCGATTCTCGGAACGTGGCTGAGTTAAGCCTCCTGGGCCGGCAGCACCGTGTCTCGGGAGTCCGTGGGCTTTCACAGAAGTCTCAGGTCTTGCTCTAAGCTGCGCCCTGCCCCGCTCAAGGCTTCCCATCTTTGTCTCTGGCACTGACTTCGCTTTTTGTTTCTTTGGCAGAGTTGGATTACAGAAACTCCTATGAAATCGAATACATGGAAAAAATCGGCACCTCCTTACCTGTGAGTCCTTCCTGCCCTGTCCGCTGGGCAGAGCGTCCTGGGCACTGTGACGGGGACTGGGGTGGGGTCGGAGCTCAGCCCACTCCGTTTGGCGTTCACCGGCTGGCAGTCTTCCTGGGGAGTGACTTCCCCGCACTGAGAAGGAGCCGTCAGAAATATCTTTTTAAAGTGTACTTACTAATAGCTGTTTTCTACACGCTGATTGCCAGAAGTCACAGGTGTTACAGGGCAGTGGCCTTCCCCTGTGGCGTTTTGTGCGGTTATAATGGGCAGTGGCCGTCCCAGGGCGTTTTGTTCCTTGCCGTGATGCCTGGGAGTGCACGGGAGGACCAGTAATGGCTGGGGACGTACTACGCTTCTGCAGCTTGCTGGGGGGAGGGTGGGTGAGACATTGTATCCATCCCAAGGGCCAAGTTGGTAAAGTCACGGCTCCTGGGCCAGAATGTGTGCCTTTGTCCTCATCTCTTATGAGCTGCTGACCCTTGAGGTCACAGCTGGGCCTCAGTGGAGGGGGCCACATAAATCAGAGAATTCAAAATCCAAAATACTCCAAAACCCAAAACCTTCCCAAACCCGACCTCCTGCGAGGGGTCACAGTCAGAATGCTTAGAAACAGCGTAAGTACAATTACCTTCCGGGTGTATAAATAAGATACATGTGAAACATAGGTGAACTTTGTGTTTGGACTTGGGTCCCTTCGTCATGGTAGCTCATGCATATGCAGATCTCAAATTCTAAAAATCTAAAAAGGTCCAAACGCCCAAACCCTTCTGTTCGCCCTGTGCCGAGGGCGAGACACTACTGCTTCCATGGGACACACGTGGGTGTCAAGGTCACAGGTTCGGATGAAGCCACAGGGGCCCCTTGGGCACCGTCTGCTCCTGGCAGGTCATGGACGCATTTTCTGGAGCGCCCTCTGCCCGTTCCCTTCTTGGCCTGTGTCCACTGAGAGGAAACCCTGTCCCTGGGCTGAGCCCTCTTACCTCCACTTGTCGGTGCCCCAGGGGTGATGCTCGTCCTGTTGCTTTGTTGTGTTGGCCCCCCCATTTGTCTGTGAGAAGTCCCACCCTGGGAGCTGACCTGCGGTGACCGGCTCGGTTCCTGGCCCAGTAGGCGTGGATGGGCAGAGTCCTGCACGCTGGCCCCTCTGGGGCCCTTCTGCCTCATTCATGTGCATTCCTGCCCGCACCAGGTCACACTTTCTGTGCCTCCACCCTCCCTAGCCAGCCTTGCTTTTTCCTCTCCTCTTGTTGGCTTTGGGAGCATGATGGGTTCTTTGCTCCTCTCTGGCGAGCGCCTGCCCTGGGTTTTCCATCCTGGTAGCATGTTCTGGCCAAGGTGCCCAGCTGACCTGTGATTTTAATCCCCCAGCAGGATGATGACGCCCCGAAGAAGCAGGCCTTGTACCTCATGTTTGACACTTCTCAGGAGAGCCCTGTCAAGTCTCCTCCTGCCCGCGTGTCGGACTCGCCGACGCCATGTTCAGGGTACGACCATGTGCTGAGAGCTCAGAGCAGCCCGGAGGCCCCACGGTCCCCAAGCCCCTTTGCATGGTCATCAGCGCTTCATTCCTTTAGCGGGGGTTCTCCGCGTGCCCACATGGAGGTCAACGCCTTGGTCGCTGGGTTTTCCCTTGGGGTGACGTCCTTTAAGCTCTGACTGTGAGACGTCCTCATCTGTCCCGTGCACTCAAGAGTCGGTTCCGTCATTTGTTGCAGGGCGCAGCACAGTGCAGGGTTTGAAGTCCCTGCCCTCTGCCCCGTCCTGGTTGTGGGACCTCACAGGATTTACGTGACCCTGCTGCACCTCAGTCTCCTTGAGAATTAGCAGGGAGGAGTAAAACCAAACTTGGGGGGGTTTAGGATGATTTAAGGGGAGGCCCTCAGTCTTCTAGAGCATCCCCTAACCGTGCATGGGGTAGGGCACCTGTCTTCCAAAGGGAGGCTGTGTGGGGACAGCTCCGCCCCGGTGCCTGGCAGGTGGGTCATGTGGGCGTTAATACTTGCACGTTCTGAACAACACGTGACAGGGGAAGTTGTGGGGCTTTGCTTTAAGGCTTGGACCCTCCTGTCATGCCTACCACCCCTCACCGAGGCACAGTGGAAACTCTCACTCCGACTTCTCCGACCTAAGAACAGGCCAGGGTCTGCCAGGGTGCTGGTGCTGGTGGTCATGGTGCTGCTGTTAGAACAACGCTCGCAGCCCTCTGTCTGATGCCACATAGATGCTTTACGTGTGTGCAGCATCTCATTTAACCCCGTGGAGAGCTTCCTCTCTTACAGAGCAGGCAGCTGTGGTTGGGTACCCAGTACTTCCCCAAGAGCACACAGCCGGGCCCCTCTCTGCGTAATCCCAGAGTCGGTGCCCTCACCCCTGGGGTCTGTGGTCTGTCCTGCCCAGAGGCCTCGTGCTCACTGAAGCCCTGGCTCTGGGAACACTGCCCTGGCAGCCCAGGACCCCTGGGGTGTTGACCCACTGGGGCAGCCGGGTTGATGTCAGCGGGGTCGTCGGGGACAAGATGCTAAAGGTGCTTTGATCCTCAGGTCAAGTTTCGAGGAGACCGAAGCTCTTGTGAACACCGCAGCAAAGATCCAGCACCCTGTCACACGCGGGCTGGCCCCCAGCCAAGAGCCACCCATGCAAGCGCCCGAGAAACCCTCCCAGAAGGAGCTGGAGGCCATGGCCTTGGGCACCCCTGCAGAGGCGGATGAGATTGTAAGTGGAGACGGAGGGGCGTGAGGTTTCTGGAGCGAGGCCCAGGCCTGCTGGGCTCTGACACCAAGGGGTCAGGCCTTGAGAGCTTCCTCACCTGGCCACTGCTGCAGGGCCCCAGCTGGCTCCCAAACATGGAAGCCAGCCCAGGGGACCCTGCACCACCACGATGAGCCAGAGGCTCCCCGTCCTCCCCAAGTCGCTCCTGCAGGTCTCGCCTGAGCACCTTGTTAGCCTCCCAGGTCACCGATTTTCCATCTCTGGCTGTTGGCCTGGAGCTGTTCTCAGCAGTACTGTCTGTCCCTCTTCTGTGGCAGGGAGTGGCAGGGCTGGGGGCACCTTCCTTTTGGGGAGCACTTGGTTTTCCTGGGTCTTCAGTGATGGGGAGACTTCAGCCCTCGCCTCCCAGGCCCTGCTCAGGGCCTTGTAGAGCAGTAGACCTGGGGCTGACGCTTTACCCACTCCACTCCTTGTGTGTGACCCCCATCCACGGTGGGCCTGGGGTCTCCGTGGAGCGTGTGATATGCATGCGAGGATCCTCCTTGTCCACAGCAGGCTGCACCTCCACGTGGGTTTTAGTTCTGTTTCCTTTACCTTGCTCCTGGCAATCCCCAGGTGGGTTTGAAGCCCTAGATTTTGGGTGTTACTTTGTTCTGTATTGGAGACTGTCCCTTATGTCATGCATTGAGTACTGACCGAGCATCTGCTATGGGGATGCTGGGCTGGGTACTGGAAAGATCAGAGTGAGCCAAAGAGGAGGTACTTGTGGCTCAGTCTCCGATACAGTGACTGTCTTCATAGCTCACCTTCTACGTAGGTGGGCTGATTCTGAAGTCTTTCTGATCTGCCAGGAGACGCTTTTGTTGTTTGAAATCATCTTTTCATTGTTTAGAAAATGATCTTGACCAAAACCTTACCTCCTCTGATGTTTTTTCTTGGAGGTATTTTCTTGATGGGCTTTGTTGTATTTGGAAAACCCATCAACTCGCTGGCCTCCTGCCCACTGAGATTTTTTCAAGTGAATAAGCAGATGGAAACCAATGAGGCAGAACAGTGAGGGTGGCGTGGGGTGGGGAGGGCACCCCAGGCTGTGCCTTTTGGGAGGGGGTTGGGCCTGCCTGTCTGCAGGGTCCAGTGCAGGGATGCCTGGTCTGTGCTTGGAATCGGTGTCACTCTCTACTCTCCTTTCTCTCTCTCTCTCTCTCTCTCCTGTCTGCTCTGCCATCTTCAGACAGCTCCCGAAGCTGCCTTTGCCTCTGCTGACGCCCTGCTCAGCAGGCTGGCCCATCCCACCTCTCTCTGCGGCACACTTGACTGTCTGGAGCCCGACTTAGCAGAAAAGAACCCCCCAGTATTTGCTCAGAAGCTACAGGTTCGTAGCCCCCCTGCCCCGGGACCTTTTGGGAATTTATGGAAACCTCAGTAGAGGAGGAACCCCCGACCCCCCAGGGGAAGGAGGCAGGCAGGACTCAGGGAAGAACTGCTGAGCGCGTGCCTATGGGCATCCCACCGCCGCCACAAGACCGGCCCCATGGTGTTCTTTACCCAAGATGCCCACATCACATAAACTGTGTGAGTACGTGCTGGACGCACCATCCAATTCCACTTGGCAGGTTGCTGTCAGTTACCAGCTCGGAGAGCCCCGCAGGCGTTCTGTGGCTCACTCACTGACGCCAGGGCATTGGATCACCAGCGGGCCAGGCTCTGTGTGAACGAGGCCGTCTCCGGCTCCCTCGGAGCCAGCATCTGGACCCGGCCTTGCTTCTGGATCCAGAGCTATGACCGGCCTGTGTTTAGGTTTGACAGCTTCATTCTGCGTTCTCTAGACGAGAGCAAACCTGCAGAGCACCTTAGCAGTCCCCTGAGGGATCACAGGTCCTTTGCTGACCGACTCGACATTAGAAACCTGATG
Source organism: Sylvilagus floridanus (assembly GCA_949820135.1). Taxonomy (NCBI): domain Eukaryota; kingdom Metazoa; phylum Chordata; class Mammalia; order Lagomorpha; family Leporidae; genus Sylvilagus; species Sylvilagus floridanus. The sequence continues at coordinate 72,373,477 of OX463235.1, forward strand.
CAAGAAACACAGGACACGGGCCACTGGGCGGTCAGCATTCGCCCCCAGGTCGCCTGCACGGTCCTCCCTGACAGCCATCGCAGGGTCAATGAGCCGTGTTTTGCTCCGTGCTCTGCTCTTCCTCTGTAAAGGAAGCCAGGCGTGACACCCGGGTGTGGCGCCTTCGGGTCGGGGTGTGGGAGCTGCTTCCACGCGTGGTCACGCATCTCCCCGCGGTTTCCTCACCCCCTCCCCGCCGGGCAGGAGGAGTTAGAGTTTGCCATCATGCGGATAGAAGCGCTGAAGCTGGCCAGGCAGATCGCCCTGGCTTCCCGCAGCCGCCAGGACGCCAAGGTACCGGTTTGCTGCCGTGGTGCTGTGGTCCCGGGAATGCTGTGTGTGCCGCCACCGCACGCCCAGAGCTGCTTCGCTAACCAGCGGTCCGGCCGCCATAGCCACTGTCCCACCAGTCTCATTTCCAAAAAGCTGAAAGTGTAGCCCTCCCATAAGTACTCAAACCGCAGATCCTCTTAACTCAAGAATAAGGGATGCACCAGAAGGAAGTGACGGAGAGATGGAGAAGCACTGGACATGGCAGCCTGTAGGGGCAGCAGGGGCACGAGGCCAGCGTCAGGTGGCAAAGTTAGGTATAAACTGGTTTGTGCCGGTTCCAAAGGTGAAAGAAAATCACTGTTGGTTATCATTTTTTCCCTGCAGATATCCATTGGCTTCTCTAGTTAAACAAAAATAATTTGCGACTTTTGTGTTTTCTCCGAGTTAACATCTAACTTTACTGAGACTGGACCCTACTCAGTATTAAGCAGTGAAGCCGTGACGTTGCTCAGACCTGGGGTCAGATGGGGCCAGGGCTCGGCAGTCTGGTGAAGTGCAGATGAGAGATTGGAGCTTCGCGGGCTGTCCCGCTCTGTCCCAGCTCTGCTGTCGTGGTGTGCCGGTAGCTGCAGCCAGTGCACAGATGTCCCAGGAAAGCTTTGTGTTTGCTTTAACATAGAAGAGCAGCTGGCCATGTGGCCCAAAGTAGGAACTTGCTGGCCCCTGCCTCGTGAGAAGAGTATGACATTGTCAGGGTATACAGAAGTCTTCTTGCCTGGCTTCCGGTTTGGAGGTCGTTTTCCTGGTGATCTGAACAAGATGCTGCTAACACACGGAATCCTGTGCTGCCCTCAGGGCTGCAGGGTGAGCCATGGTCACTGGGCAGTAGACTCCGCCTGCCCCTTCACCCCACCCCACGTTGGGCAGCCCAGGGAGCCTGGTGTGTCAGACCAGGGCTCAACACCCCTCCCCGTGCCACCGTGCTCTGTGGCTTTGGACGAGTCAGTGAGCCTCTCTGAACCTTGGTTTTTCCATCGGTAAGAAGAGGCTAGTTATAGTGAGTGTGCGGCTTGCCGGGGGGCTTCAGGTGGTGTGCAAGAGCCTGGTGCATAGTAGGTGTGCAATAAATGGAACCTGCTGCTGTTAGCTAACATGTTGCTTTATATATTTTTTTATATATTTATATGTATATAAATATATATATTTATTTTTATTTATATATATATATTTTAAAGGCAGAATCAGAAACAGATCTTCCACCCGCTGGTTCACTCCCCAAATGACTGCAACAGCCAGGGCTGTGCCAGGCCAAAGCCAGGAGCCAGGAACTCCATCCGGGTCTCCAGTGTGGGTGCCAGGAGCCCAAGCACTTGGACCATCCTCTGTTGCTTATTTGCTGGTCCGATGCTGACAGCATCTCCCTGGAGGCAGATCCAGGACCCATTTTACAGCTGGGAAAAGGGAGGCACGCACTGTGGCTCTCCAGTCTGGGGGTGACTTGGGCTCAGGGCTCCACAGAGGGCCCTGGCCTATTTGTCTTGGGAAAGCTGGTTGTGCAGAGGGCACTGGGGTTTCCCTCGAGAGCTCTGGTGCAGCTGCTCCTAACTGAGGGTCTCCCTCCCTATGACCTCTCTGGCTGTCCCCAGAGGGAGAGCCCTGTATGACACAGAGAGGTCACACTGTGGGAGTCCAGCCTGGACCCAGGGCAGGGACAGGAATGTAATCACAGACCAGTGGCTTCCTTATTCTTGTTGCCAAGCCCCAAACTTGGGCTGAATTTCCCTGGAAGTGGGATTGTTAGAAAGTGCTGAGCAGCGAGGCTGTTTGCCCATCTGTGAGGAGCAGCTTACAGACAGAGCGACTTGCCTGCAGCTTGGCCACCGTGAACGTGGTATGTTCCTTCCAGGAGAGGTCTGGGGCAAGGCTGAGAGCATGTTCAGATCGGGTACAAAGTATTCTGGGGTGCTGAGACCCTGCCCCTCCCAGGGAATGGGTGCCAGAAGTGACTGTTGGCAAACAGTAGCCAGGAGCTGACGCCCTGCCGGTTACAGGCTGTTCCCAGCCCACGTGTCCTGATTTCTGGTTTCAAAATACCATCTCGTGGATCCACTGAGGGTGGGCCAGGGAGGCAGCCCTAGGTACCTCCTCGTGAATGTCCCAGGTGCACGCTGGAGAAGTAGCCCTTTGGGATAGCAACGGCTTAGAATGTAAGGGACGTTTTCCTCTGCCACAGTAATTTGTGATGCTTTTTAAAGAAGTGTACTGGCCAGTGGGAAACAGACATGTTTTCTTGTTGCCAGTGCACGGGGGATCTGTGGACCTCCACGGAAGCTCGGCCCTGGAGGCCTCTGTCTCCCATAGACGCTGGGCTGCTGTGTATCCAATGTGCTCCCTTTCCCACCCATGTATTTCAGCCACAGGTGACTTAGCCCAGCCTGGACAGCCTGGAGCTAACCCAAAATGCACTCACTTGGAACGAAACATGTCCTGCTGCGGGGCTGAGATCAGTGTGAACTATGGGGGGGGGGGGGGGATTCCTGGTCGTTCTTGAAACAGCTTCCTCTGAGATTTCTCTTGAGACTCAGAGTCCAGCTTCCAGGAGCTCCAGCAGGGATCGCTCCATCTCTGGTCAGAAGACGTGAGAAGAGGAGACGCCCACAGGGGCTGGGTGCCGGCTGCGGCCTGGCTACTGCCTCCCTCCCATGTGCTCCTGGCCCAGCTGAGCCTGGTTGTGTCCTCCTGGGGGTGAAGCTGACACGGGTTGGTGGACACACAGTGTAGCAGCCCCAACTTCACACTATCCCAGGTCAGATAGAACTTGAACTTGAACGTGTGTAGCTTTCCACAAGGGTGCGAGGCACACGGGGGATGTGATCTGTGCGTGGAGCAGAATGCAGAAGTCTGCTAGGATCCCATGCCGTTGGCCTTTCTGGATCGGGGTCGGGGGAGGTGACGGAAATACCTAAGTGTGTATCCGAGTAACTTGGGAACAAAGTCACACGAAGGGAGAGCCAGGATGAGAGCAAGGGTGCAACACGCTGCACGGGGAACTTGGCGCAACTGCTCCACGTCTGAGTCCTCCGAGAGGCCTGGCCTGTGGGCGGTGAGTGCCTGAATCGCACCTGAGTAGCGGCCGTCAGGTCTGGGGCAGCCTGTGCTGCCCTCAAGCACCGGTGCCACATTCTGTCCCCGTCTCTCCCTCTGGGTCTGCAGAGAAACCACTCGTGGCCCGTTTCACAGGGTCTGGAGGTAGGGAGATGCGATGCCCCAGCCCCATGAGAACAGGTCGGGAGGAGTGACGGGGCGCCCAGGTGGCCGCCAGCGTGTTAGCTGCGCAGGAGTCACAGTCTTCACCTGGACCCTGTGACGGGAAGGGTGTGAGGCCAGTTGGGGCCAGTGGTGCCGTCTCTGGAATGGATGATCGGTGGTGCTGTGTGCCCCCTGAGCCTGAGAGCCACTGTGGTCAGATCTGGATGGGGCAGTGCGCGCTGGAGGCTGCTCTCCTGCCCAGGTTGTCCCACATGGCCCAGACACCCTGTCCGTGCCGTGTGGCCTGAGCCCAATGCGCTGTTGTCCCCCTGGCTGATCTGACTCTGGGTCCTCACTCCCGTGGGACCTCCCTGACACTGCCGATCCCAGTGGCAGCTGAGTGACCTCTGAGTGCTCCCTGCTTCATCATCCCCGTCCTGAGGCTTGGCCACAGAGAGCCAGGGGTGAGTGACAGCACCCCGCCCCACCTGCAAGGCTGGGAGGACCCTAGGCGCTGGGCCTGCTGGTCTGAAGGGGGCGACGATGGTCCGAGGACCCAGGACTTAGGGAAGGGTTGCTGTTGTCTGAGAAGGGCCGTGCCCCCTGGCACGTGGCATTTCCCACTTGAACCTGGGATTCTCCTGTCTCTCTTGGCCCCTCTGAAGTAGCCGGTGGGAGAGGAACAAAGCTGACTCTAAAAATATCCGATCTTAAAATACCAGGGAGAGGCAAAGCTGTTAGTTTCAGCTGAAAGCAGCTGTTGGTCGTAAGGCGCAGCAGGGTGTGCACGGTGCCGGCGTTCCCAGGCGGCTGCTGGGCAGAGCGAGTCTCTGGCCGTGGTGCCGCTGGCAGTCACCGAGTGGGTCGCCTCTCCCTTCTCTTTCAGAGGACGGCTTAGGGATCCTCCAGTCCTTTCTTGGTCATGCTTGGTTTCTGCCCCTGTGTGCTCCCTGTCAAGTTCACTGAATGCAA